>CM051465.1:12702096-14042096 GCA_028015225.1 Carex myosuroides
GAAGCACATAAGTTTTATGAAGTCTAAAGAGAGATCACAGGTTGGTATTTCGGTACATTTGGATGAACTCTAGAATAACTAGAATAGCTACTATTTAGAATAGTAAATAAGAATAGCTACTGTTTAAGAACAGTGCTAACTCAAGCTATTCGGAATAGTGAAAAAGTTGTTTGGATTGCATATTTGGAATAGAGTTTGGAGGGAATGAATAAAGTAATAATTTATGTGTTAGATTAAATATAATACAATATAATATTAAATGTAATATAATATTATTTTAAATATTAGATTAGTATTAAATAAAATATTATATTAAATATAATACAATATTAGTTTAAATATTAAATACAATATAATATTAAGTTAAATGTTAAATGTAATATAATATTAATTTAAATATTAGATTAGTATTAAATAAAATATTAGATTGAATGTAATATAATATTAGTTTAAATATTGAATGTAATATAATATTAGTTTAAATATTGAATGTAATATAATATTAGTTTAAATATTAAATGTAATATAATATTATTTTAAATATTAAATGTAATATAATATTATTTTAAATATTATATTAGTATAATATTATTTTAAATATTATATTAGTATTAAATAAAATATTAGATTTAAATGTAATATAATATTAGTTTAAATATTAAATGTAATATAATATTATTTTAAATATTAGATTAGTATTAAATAAAATGTAATATAATATTAGTTTAAATATAATACAATATAATATTAATTTAATTATTAAATTGTAATATCATATTATTTTAAATATTAGATTAGTATTAAATAAAATATTAGATTAAATATAATATAATATAATATTAATTTAAATATTGAATGCAATATAATATTATTTTAAATATTAGATTAGTATTAAATAAAATATTAGATTAAATATAATATAATATTAGATTAAATATAATACAATATAATATTAATTTAAATATTAAATGTAATATAACATTAGTTTAAATATTAGATTAGTATTAATATTTAAAGCAACAAATGCTATTCCATGTTTTTGTAAGAATAGAAAATAACCCTATTCTCTCTATTCCGAATAGCTCTATTTCTCGTTTGGATTGTCCTTGTTCCGAATAGCAATGCTATTCTAAGAATAGTGCTATTGTTAGTGCATCCAAACATAGCTAATACATGTCTTGTTAGCATCTCACCGTATCCCATATACTATGTCTAATTATTGATAATAAGGAATTTAATCAGTGTTTAATTTTTAAATGTGTACCAACTACCAAGCATCTAAATTATGAGATGATAGTGGAAGTCTGCTGCTAAAATTCATGACTTCTAATCAAGTCTGATTATTCATGATCCAATCTAATCAAACAATCAGAATTCTGCTACGAAAATGTCTTCATTTTATCATTGATAGTTATCTTTTTTATCGACATGATCGACTTCAACAAAACACAGAGCATGACCAACAAAGGCATATGTAGTAGAGAACGCCAATTCATAGGCTCGGTGCATCAGAAATCCCTCGAAAATATGGCCGTGCAAGTTCCTCTGCTGTGGCTGACAAACAATGGAGTTTTCCAGTCTAGTGTCCCGTTACAAAATGCTATCTCGATCTCCTAGTGCATGCAGATCACAGAACACTCTTCCCTTGGCCAGTAGAATTCTCAACCTCTCAACCTCCTCTCCTTCAAAGGAGAGCGTTGGCGCGTTTTCTAGACATTTCATTTTTGCATCTCTGTTTGTTTTTGTTAGCTTGTCACGTATCTCTCCTTCTTTGAAAAGTTGTTTTTCCCGCTTCGTTTCAGGCATGAGTTGGCTTACCGGAGCTGATTTGACTCTGATTGGGTTTCATTTCTAGCCTAACCCAACTTATTTGAGACTAAAGGCTTAGTTGTTGTTGTTGTTGATTCACGTGCCACAAATGTGAAGTTGGCAGATAGAGCAACCGGATTTGACAACCCTAAGTTATGTATAATTATATAAATCACAACAATCAGCCACACTTGTTTTTATTTAGTTCAAATATTCCTTCATTTCAATATCGAGACAAAGGGCATGATCAAATTACAGATTTATTAGAGACTATTTCAAGCCATATAGTAAATTATGTTCTACTTCATGAGAGAATAATTTTATGAATTATGAAATTTAGAGTATGTTTTGTATAAATCAAGAGACTGAAAATTAACAGTTCTCTTGCAATTAATCATGACCCATTACACCAAGATGCGAATTGATCAGGATTTGACACCAAAAAATAAGCATTTGATATTCATTCCTAAAGAAAGAAACCATCCTTCTTTCCGCTTAACAAATGAAGAATATTGTTAATAAACTTCTCAGAAGGGGCCATAAAGAAAAAGATCTAGTAAAAGACACTTCACTCCAAGATTATAATTCCTTTACTGTGAATTTTATCAATTAAAGGAGATAGATAATTTGCAAGCTTGTTGTTGAGATTTGTATTAATTGTAGGGGTCTATTGGAAAATAGACATAATAGAGAAGTTTAGGGACTTATTTGTTAGAATGTAAGAGGCTATATAAGCCCAAACTCATTAATCAATAAACAAGTTTTAAATTATTTAGTTCTTTTTGGTATCAGAGCTAGGGTTAGGATTAGCCACCACAGATTCGCCGCGGCACTGTAGCACCGAGGTACTATAGCAACCGCGACACTGTAGCACCGAGGTACTGTAGCAACCACGACACTGTAGGGCCACGGTACTGTAGCAACCGCGACACTGTAGCACAGAGGCACTGTAGCAGCGCCTCTTTCTCTCCCACTCGGCCGAGACCCTCCTCTCTCTCCCTCTCCACCCAAACCCTAGGCCGGTCATCACATAGATCTTGCTTGCTTGATTGATTCGAGTCCGTGTGGGGGGGCGATACCCCACGAATCCCGAGGGAAGGGTGATAGGGAGACGATCTCGATCTTGTTGATGAGATAGATCAAGATCGGGTCAAGAAGAGAAAGGTAGGGTTGATGAGGAGGATCTCGATCTTGAGGGTGGAGTAGATCAAGATCGAGTCAAGAAAGGGAAGGAAGTCGCGAGTGATCTGCGTGATCTAGACTTGGATCCTTGTGATTGAAGATGTTAGGAGACGATAAGAGTGCAGGAGGTAAATGAGGTTTGGAGGCACTGGCGGGCATGGATCCTGAGATTCTGAAGGTATTGGTCGGACTCATATAGAGAGCGTCTCGACTAGGGATGGCAAAAAAGCCCATCGCCCGTCGGCCTGGCTATGCCTGCCTGGCCCAGCCCTTTACCCGGTCGGCCCGACACTGTAACAGGCCAGGTAAGGCCGGGCCTAAGAACGGGTCAGGTCAGGCCTGGGCTTAAGCCGAAGCCCACAGGCAGCCCGTTGGGCCTATATTTTAATACAAATAAGTACAGAATTTTTTTTTTGAAAAAAGGCGAAATGCCCGTTTCATATATTTGAAACTGGTAAATTACATCAGTAGGTAATATAGAGTTCAATCCATTGTATCAGATATTAACCTCTTGATGAAACTAGAGAACCTACCCAACAGAAACATAGAGTTTAACCACAGGTACACATGCATATCTAAAGCACTTAACAACACAGGAGAAACAATAGGAGATAAATAGAATATAAGATAAGGTAATCTCCAAACACAATAAGCAAAAATGTTTGGAGATAGAAAAACAGCTTCAGTCTTCATTTGCCTCGTCAATGACCCAATCCACCATCTGGACATCGGCTGGAACCAACACTTGGAGAGGGATTTCATCCAAATCTAGAGGAAGCCATTCCTGAAGGGCCACCTTTAGATCTTCCCTAGCGGAACCTGTCCAATATGATATCAGAGACACAATTTGTAAGATAACAGATCGAGCGGAATAAATGCGTTGATTATTGAAACACAAATCATTTCGGTGCTTCCAAATACTCCATATAATAGCACAAACAACAATCATCAAAGCCGTGCGGTTTGTTTTGGGAAGGGACATAGCAAATTGAACTACATCTTCTATGGATCTCCATTGCTGGTAAAAATGGAGGCATGCCCCTATCCAATGCCAAACTTGTTTTGCATAGAAACATCTGAAAAATAAATGGTTAGAAGTCTCATCTAAATCACAAAATTGACAAGTCAGGTCCCCAATCCAGCCTCTGTTTTGCAAGTTTTTTTTTGTCAAAATCCTGTGTTTTGCCACCAACCACATAAAGGCTTGTATTTTATGAGGGACTGGCACTCTCCACCAAAAAGTGGGATTAAGCACCTGGACCCCCCTAAAATTTAAAAATGAATACATAGACTTGACAGTAAAGAGACCAGAAGGCTCCCAAGTCCAAGCAATATTATCAATTTCATGAGTAAAAGAGATAGAACTTAGGATATGCAAGAGCTGATGCCACTCCTGTAATAGGATACCCCCAACACCCGTCGAAACTGAATAGCAGTACCATGTGTAAGTACAGCTTCCTGAACAGTAATCAAAGGAGTGGTACACAAATCATAAAGGAAAGAAAATGTATTTTTTAAGGCACAATCACCATGCCATATATCATGCCAGAGTGAAACAGTCCCTTGCCTACCTGGAGTAACGGTAATACCCAGCTGACAAAAGTGTTCTTTCTTAGAAATAGAAGTCCAGAAAGAAGAATAAGATAGAGGAGTAGGAGTAAGATAATATTTATGAAGAACAACAGTTTTCCAAAGGCTATGATATGTGGGATCCTTAAATCTCCACATCCATTTAACTAACAACGCCAAATTCATCTGTTGCATATCAAGCAGCCCCATTCCCCCAAATTTCTTCCTCATACATAGAGTAGGCCAATTGCAAAGAGCATATTTTCGTTTTGAGCTGGTGCCTTGCCAAAGGAATGTTCGTCTAATTCTATCTATTGTACTAATGACTGTTTTAGGCACCTGATACAAAGACATAACATATAGGGGTACAGCAGATAAGACTGCATTGACAAGTGTAATTCTTCCACCAAGGGATAACAACTGTCCCTTCCAATTTTGTAACTTGTTACGAATTTTATCGATTAGAAATCCCCAATCCTGAACCGAGAGTTGCTTCTTATGTAGAGGGACTCCTAGGTATTTAAAAGGAAATGAGGATAGTTGGCATCTAAAAATTTGAGCCATTTGTATTGCCTCTTCAGGAGAGAGATTAATGGGAAACAGTTCAGTTTTATCCAGATTCATGCGAACTCCAGATACCCCTTCAAACATGATCATTGCCCACCATGCTGATGACACACAGTGAGGTGTAGCTTGAAGGAAAAGAATGGTGTCATCAGCATAGTGACAATTGGTAATGGCCTTGTTGTTGATACATGGTGGACCCAATCCAAGAAGGACATTCTGCTCTCTACCTGATTTAAAAATTTTGTTAAGTGTATCAGCTACTAAGTTGAACAGGTAGGGAGAGAGAGGATCTCCTTGGCGAACTCCTCTCTTACAAGAGAAGTAAGAGGTTAGAGAACCATTAATGGTAATGCAAGAGGTAGAACTAAAAAGCCACAATTTTATCCAAGCAATCCATTTATCACTAAACCCTCTACTGTGCATTAAGTCGACTAAATATGTCCAATTGATCTTGTCGTAAGCCTTTTCAAAATCTATTTTAACTACAACACCTTTTTGTTTAGTGAATTGGCAGTGATGAATCAGTTCATGGCTAAGGACCACATTATCCAAAATGTATCTGTTTTTCAAAAATGCAGATTGGTTGATATCTATAATTCGTTGTAAGATAGGTTCTAGCCTATAAGTCAAGATTTTGGAGATAATTTTAAAACTACAATTGACCAAGCTAATTGGACGAAATTTCTTGATTTGTTGAGCCTCAGGCTCTTTGGGAATTAGACAAATAACAGATTTATTGAGATGAGATAATTCCAACTGTTCATGCCAAAATTGGTGGCAAATTAATGTTAAATCTGATTTGACTAATTCCCAAAAATGTTGATAAAAAGCAAAGGTGAACCCATCAGGTCCAGGTGCTCCATGAGATTCAGACTCAAAAACCGCTCTTTTGATTTCATTTTCAGTGAATGGGGAAGTAAGAGCATTATTTTCAACAGCTAGAATCCTTTCCTCTGCTGACCAGAAATTAGGTCCTAAACTGGCAAAAGTTTGACCTGGAGTACCTAACAAATTTTTATAGTATTCCAGGATATGCTTGTGTATATCTGATTCTTGAGTGGTTAAAACTTGATCAATTTCTAAAGAGTGAATCCTGTTTTTCCTGAATCTAGTACTTGCTACTCTATGGAAGTATTTAGTATTCAAATCCCCCTCTTTTAACCACAGCTGTTTAGACCTTAGTTGCCAGTAAAGTTCCTCATCTAAATAATAGTCATCTAACTGTTTTTTAAGAGAAGTCCAGCTGTCCATCTCATCAACAGTAAAATCGCGGTTGTCCCTAATCTGTTCTAAACCCGCCAGTTGATCCTGAATGAACTTTTTTCTTCTTTTTTTCTCCCCATAATAGTTCTTTGCCCACCCTTGAATCTTTTGTTTCATTTTTTTCATTTTAAGGTGCCAAGACAAACCAGTTCGCATCCTAGATACGGGTGTTTCGGCCCACCATTTATGAATAAGGTGACAAAATGCTTCATTTTTAAGCCATTCAGGATCAATTTTAAAGAGAGGGTTTGTTTTCTTAGAATCAGTGTTTAATTGCAGTAACAAAGGGGTGTGATCAGATCCAAAAGAAGAAAGACTAGATAGGTTGTAGTGAGGATAAGCATCTAACCAATCAAGAGACACTAAAAATCTGTCTAGCAAAGCCTGTTGGGTTCCATTGGACCATGTATATTTTCTATTAGGAAGTTTGAGCTCTACCAAATGAAAATCATTAATGAAGTCATTAAAATTAGAGCTTAACCTGATATCAAAAGCAGGACCAGATTTTTCAGATCGTTTCCTAATAGCATTAAAATCTCCACAAATAATCCACATCTCAGTTCTACCTATCCTACAATTTCTAAGCTCCTCCCAAAAGTCCCTCTTGAGAGATCTAGAGATGGGTGCATAAACTATAGTAATCATCCAGAGATGAAGGTCTTTCCTATTTTTAACCCAAACTGTAAGAGAAAATCTGTCACTTCTAGAATCCTGAAAACTGTAAGTATTACTATCACAGCCAAAGATGATTCCTCCTGATCTACCAAGAGCAGGGAGCCATACCCATTTGTCAAATTTAGTAGAAATTGATCTAAGAAGTCTATTACTAAAATCATCTTTTTTTGTTTCTTGAATAGTAATCAGATCAATATGATTCTCATTAATAATATCTCTAAGAATTTGTCGCTTTCTAGGCGCATTAAGGCCTCTAATGTTCCAATTTAAAATAAGTACAGAATTTTGAGGTTTAGGGTTTGAGTTGTGAGAGCCGCTCCCGGTTTTGCTCTCAGATCTCTCTTTCGCTCCTCTCTTACTTTCGCTCCTCTCTCTATTTCGCTCTCTTCAGCACCCAGTGGCCAGCAGTGGCTGCAGCCCAGCACACAGCAACGGCTGCCGCCTCCTACGTACCCAGTGGCCAGCAGCGACTCTCTCTCTCTCGCTCTCTTCAGCACCCAGCAGCGGCTGTCGCCTCCTGTGTACCCAGCGGCCAGCAGCTGCCGCCTCCTGTGTCATCGCACTTAGTCTAACTGCCTTTGGCTTTGCCATTGCTGCCGAGCGCCGGAGGAGCACTGTAAGTTTTTACCTTTTTAGTACACTCCTCATTTGTGAAATTAGTGGAGGTTATTTTTGAAAGATCTATTTTTTTCTAGCTTATATCTGGGTTCTATTCGTTTGGGTTTAGGGTTTTGCAATTGGTTTCTCGGTTGATTGGGAAAGTTATTTTTCTTTCTTAGTGGTTTTCGGTCCTCTGTAGTACTAATGCTTCTCAACTTTTGCAAATAATCAATCGGTCACTGGTAAACTCAGGGAAAATCTTCTAACTAGTCCCTGCAAATTATAGTCATGGCTTGTTAATTTTTAGAAATTTTGAAAAATATTGCTTGATCTAGTTGATTGGAAGCAACTCAAGCAAATGGAGCTATATACCATGTGCACATTGTTTGTCTCCTTATGGATGTGAAGCTTGCAACATGTCAAATATAAAACAATTAACATGGCATCTCTCCCTATTGGCATTTTTTAATTGAAAAAATGCTAGCTTGTTGCAATTAAAGAAGAAAATTGAATTTTCTCTCAAGAGTTAAGTCCTGTCTAACCATCCAAGTGCTAAATTTGTGATGATAAAAAGTCTTAATCAATTAACTCAATGAACATGTTAATTAAGTAGGTATAGTCAAACGTTGAATAAAAGTTCTAGCAGTAAATTGGATTATGCTATCATATTCTTTTCTATTGCAGGGGTCGATTGTGACTGATCGCATCAATGCGAATGCTACATACTGTGTTTACGACTCTGATATTGCCACAGGATATGGAGTAGGCTCTTTTCTGTTTTTGCTCTCAGCTCAGTCTGTGCTGATGGCTGTAACAAAGTGCATGTGTTTTGGCAAACCATTGGCCCCCGGTGGAAGTCGTGCCTGGTCTATTATATACTTCGCCGGCTCATGGTATGTACAAAAATTAAACCAGTTTACCATACAAAGGAGCATGCATATACTGTAGAACTGCTCCTGCATAAAACTGTAGCCAAATAAGTTTTGTACACAAATGAAATGAGATTTTGAACATTTTTTGAAATGGTGGTTTTGAATGTATTTTTATCAGCTAAGTTGGTAACTTGTTCCGAGTAATGTAATGGGGATGTATAATCTCTAGGTGATTGAATCCTACTTCCAGTAATGTTATGATTTTGACCTTCTTCTTATAATTTCTTTGTCATTTTTGTTATGATTCATTCACAATGTAAAAAACTGGGTCCATCAACTTACAGTGTATGTATTTGCCAAAATATGATTTCAAGACATGAATGTTTTGCAGGTAGCAAGTCGGAGCAAGAGAAGTATTAGGCGAAGAGTGCTTGTTGTTTGGGTGCTAAATTGTTTGGGCTAAATTGTTTGTGCTAAATATTATTTGTGTAACTGTGTTAAATTTTAATTTTTAGCTTAGTGTAAATTATACTTGTGCTGAAATATTTTGTTATGTTGGATGTATTATCTAAAACTATGTTGTTTGTTGTGTTAAATTACATTTCTTTATTGTTGTTGTGCTGATTTTTTGTGCTAAATTATACTTGTTTTGATTGTAAAAATTATTGTTGGTTGAGTTGGGCATGGACAGGCTGGGCCAGGTAAGGCAGCCCATGGGCATGGACAGGCAGGCACGGGTATGGAGGAAAAGCCCATGGGCAGGCCGGGTATAGATTTTCAGGCCCATCAAATTGGGCCAGGCAGGTGGGCCATCAGTTTTTAACAGGCAGGCCAGGCATGGGCTTAGCAAAATACTTGTGGGCTCGGCCCATTGCCATCCCTAGTCTCGACTAATGCCTTGGCACGTGTTCCACCGCAGGCGAAGCTAGATCTCCCTCCTATGGATCTGAAACTCGATGGACCGGCTACGTATCTCAGCTGGTCACGTCGGGTCAGGGCAGCTCTAGCAGGGAGGAGTCTTGAGGGCTATCTGACTGGAGCTAAGTTAGAGCCAGAAAAGGGCACTGCTGAGTGGACCGAGTGGAGTGCCACGCTCAACCTGATATACACCTGGATGCTTAACTCGATGGTTCCCTCTATTGCTGCCACAGTGGATGGCATTGAGCGTGTGGAGGATATCTGGGCAAAGCTGAAGAGGACATATGCTGAGAGTGGGAACAACATGAGGGTGTTCCAAATCGAGCGTGAGATAGATGCAGTGGTACAGGGAGATCGATCGATCCAAGAGTATGCCATAGATCTGGAGCGACTATGGCAGACCTTGATCATTTCTCGCCGATGAGGAGTTGCAGGGACCCTTAGTGCACGAGAGGTGAGCACTCGGTAGAGAGGACTATGCAGTTTCTGAAAAACCTCAACCCAGCATTTGAGCAGAGGACTGGTTTGCTGCTGGCTCAGACGAAGGTTCCCCCACTTGAGGAGGCTATCTCAACCATGATACAAGAGGAGAGTCGTATTGGACTACAGGCTGGGAGGGGAGGACTTCCAGGATTGCGATCAGCATTAGTGGTCTCGAACTTCTAAGGTCATGGCCCTGTACTCTACATTGCCAACAATCCGGTGCAACACGACAGAACCAAGCATGCGGAAATCGATAGGTTCTTCATCAAGGAAAAGTTGAATAGTGGACTATTGGAGCTGAGTCATGTAGCTACTAGAGATCAAGTAGCTGACTGCCTCACCAAAGGACTTAGCTCAATAGATCTATTTAGGTTGTGTGACAAGATGAGCTTAGTAGATATCTTTTGCCCATCTTGAGGGGGAGTGTTGAGATTTGTATTAATTGTAGGGGTCTATTGGGAAATAGACATAATAGAGAAATCTAGGAACTTATTTGTTAGAATGTAAGAGGCTATATAAGCCCAAACTCATTAATCAATAAATAAGTTTTAAATCATTTAGTTATTTTCTTGTAATAATTTCTCTAGAGTCAGTCTTAAAAAGAAAATGTTGATATTGAAGTCTTTGGGAAATCTCAGCAGAGAGAGTGAGACAAGATTTTCTTAAAAATTTAGAATAGATCACAGGATAATTCGATTTTATTGATAGAGGCCCATTAAATACCTCTACCTAAAGTGGGCCTTCTGTAGAAAATGAATACTAAACACTACATCTATTATTTTTGAACAAAAATTAGTATCTTTCTTTTTCATATTTTTTCTTCTTTCGATATATAATATACTATACCTGTGCGATAGAGTTGTGATTTTTCCCATATATGGTTATCAGTAGCTCTTGAATAGTTAGCACCAGGCGGGAGTTGCGTAACAATTTGAATATCAATGGAAGAATGACCGGCATAGGTGACGGCACCGGATATTTTGAGATCAGTATCAGCATGAAGTGGCTTTTTTAAAACTATCCTATCCACAGATGCTGTCACTAGCAATAATGAGTTTCTCATGCTATCCGTGTCAGAACAGTGCTGCAAATTGCATTTTCAGAATCAACTAAGATAGTTTGAAATTTTGCTTAGAAATGGAAAAATTGAGCCGAGGACCGGTACAACCTAAAAGTACCATATTGGGTCATTATACCATGCCTGGAACAATCAACACTATACTAGTTTGTACTTAAGCTGGCCCACCCAAGTAATTTTTATCACCACTACAAAATTCAAAAGGAAGATATGAAATGTTGCATTAGTTAGACAATTTTTATCCTAAAAGCTCCTAATACAACTGAAATTGCAACTATTCTACCTTAAAGCTACTTACTGGTATGGATGCCGAGTGAAATGACAAGGATTTGATGTCTAACAGTATTTCCAACTAGAGTGAGGCTATGGTACTATGCATATAATAACACTAGGGTCCATACTATGGATGCATTTCTTCATTTTGAAAGTCCAAACAGTTGATTCGAACTGCTCAACATGATCTTCATTTGAAAATGTGCTTGGAGGCCAAATTTTACATTTTAAAAAAGAAAATTACTATTTTTTTGATATAGGTAGAAAATCACTACTTTCGGATGGTCTAGAATCTTTAAATTAAGTGATTTTGGACCTATATAAAAAATTAGTAAAAAATATTCTAGAAAATGTAAAATTTGGCCTCCAAGTACATTTTCATATGGAGACCATGATGAACGGTTCGGATCAACTATTAGTACGAAGCAAAGTGCGCTATGCATAGTACCGTAGCCTCACTCTTCCAAATCAACTCTCCTGATAAATTCTTCACGACATAAATCAATTTCGATGTACATAATTATTTTTCAACCACAAATTAATTCTCATGATATATTATTTATGACATAAATCAACTTCCATGCTCAAAATTCTTTTCCATCAACAATTAAATTACGTGCGCAAATTAATTAGCACAAAAAATATTATATAACAATTTTCCAAAATATCAATAATAGGTAAACCCCATGCCTATTCAATTTCACCCTCTTTGCACAGCCCCTCAATAAGAGTGCAATAGATCACTGCATCAGGATCAACCCCTTTGGAAATCATTTCATCAAACAACTCCTTTGCTTTTGTAATTTCACCCTTCCTGCACAGTCCATCTATAAGAGTGCCGTAGGTCATGGTATCAGGGTCATACCCAATGGAAATCATGACATCTAGAAAATTCAATGCCCGCTCAGTTTCACCTTTCTTGCAAAGCCCATCTATAAGAGTGTTGTAGGTCATGACATTAGGTTCATGACCTTCAGAAATCATGACATCTAGAAAATCTAATGCCTTGTCAGTTTCACCATTCTTGCACAGCCCCTTTATAAGTGTGGTATAGGTGATGACATCTGGGTCATACCCTTTGGAAACCATGCAATTTACAAAATCTAATGCCTTATCAGTTTCACCATTCTCGCACATACAATTTATAAAAGTGTTGTACGTCACGACATCAGGGTCATATCCTTCAGAAATCTGGACATGTAGAAAATCTAATGCCTTATCAGTTTCACCATTCTTGCACAGCCCATTTATCAAAGAGTTGTACGTCATGACATCAGGGTCATACCCTTTAGAAATCATGACATCTAGAAAATTCAATGCCCGCTTAGTTTCACCTTTCTTGCAAAGCCCATCTATAAGAATGTTGTAGGTCACGACATCAGGGTCATGCCCTTTGGAAATCATGATATCTAATAATTCTAATGCCTTATCAGTTTCACCATTTTTGCAAAGCCCATCTATAAGAGTGTTATAGGTGATGACATCCGGGTCATACCCTTTGGAAATCATGACATCTAGAAAATTCAATGCCCACTCCGTTTCACCTTTCTTGTAAAGCCCATCTATAAGAGTGCTATAGGTAATGACATCCGGGTCATACCCTTTGGAAATCATGAAATCTAATAATTCTAATGCCTTATCAGTTTCACCATTTTTGCACAGCCACTTTATAAGAGTGTTATAGGTAATGACATCCGGGTCATACCCTTTGGAAATCATGAAATCTCCGATATCCATTACCTTCTCAGTTTCACCTTTCTTGCACAGCCCATCTATAAGAGTGTTGTAGGTCACGGCATTAGGCTCAAGCCCTTTAGAAATCATGATATCTACAAAATCTAATGCCTTATCAGTTTCACCATTTTTGCACAGCCACTTTATAAGAGTGCTATAGGTAATGACATCCGGGTCATACCCTTTGGAAATCATGAAATCTACGATATCCATTGCCTTCTCAGTTTCACCTTTCTTGCACAGACCATCTATAAGAGTGTTGTAGGTCACGGCATTAGGCTCAAGCCCTTTAGAAATCATGATATCTACAAAATCTAATGCCTTATCAGTTTCACCATTTTTGCACAGCCACTTTATAAGAGTGCTATAGGTAATGACATCCGGGTCATACCCTTTGGAAATCATGAAATCTACGATATCCATTGCCTTCTCAGTTTCACCTTTCTTGCACAGACCATTTATAAGAGTGTTGTAGGTCACGACATTAGGCTGAAGCCCTTTGGAAATCATGACATCTATAAAATCCATTGCCTTCTCAATCTGATCTTTCTTGCAAAGCCCAACTATAAGAGTGCTGTAGGTCACGACATCTGGCTCATGCCCTTTAGAAATCATGACATCTACAAAATCTAATGCCTTATCAGTTTCACCATTTTTGCACAGCCCCATTATAAGAGTACTGTAGGTCACGACATCTGCGTCATACCCTTTGGAAATCATGACATCTACAATATCCATTGCCTTCTGAATTTCACCTTTCTTGAAAAGCCCATCTATAAGAATACTGTAGGTCACGACATTAGGATAAAGCCCTTTGGAAATCATGACATCTACAATATCCATTGCCTTCTCAATCTCACCTTTCTTGCACAGTCCATCTATAAGAGTGCTATAGGTGATGACATCAGGGTCATACCCTTTGGAAATCATGACATCTACAATATCCATTGCCTTCTCAGTTTCACCTTTCTTGCACAGCCCATTTATAAGAATGCTATATGATACTAAATCAGGTATACATCCTAGCTTAGCCATTTTGTAGAGCACTATAGTAGCAGCCTCAGCAGTTCTTTTCTCCCAACACAGGCCTTTGAGTATTGGGCTGAAAATATTGGCATGAGCTCTGCGACCCTCCTTGAGAAACCGTCCCAGAAAACCAAACATTAGGTTGATCTGTAGCATTCGTGCACAGCAGTCCATCAAGATTGCATAGGTATATTCGTCAGGACCAGCTCCTTCAGCTTGGTTTAAGCGGGTGAAGAGGGAAAAGACGGTGGTGTAAGGGTTGTTGGAGGTTTTGGTGTAGTCCTTGAGGTATTGATTGATTTGACGGAGGTTCTTGGCAGCCAACAGCTGGTCAAACTGGTGAACCGCCTCTTGGTCAGAAATGGCATTTGCTTTTCGGCGAGGCCTTTTCTCCTCCTTTTGGAGCTTACCCTTCCAATGCGGCTGACGGCATGAATTTGGTTTGTCGGGTTGAGATTCAGACTGGGGGAATGCGTAGCAGATAAGGCAGAGGCCTCGGCGAGAAGCAAATGGGGATGGGGATGGGGATGGGGATTGGGAAGGTGAAGGTAAAAGTGAAAAGAAGGGGGCAAGAGATAAGGTTGACACCATCTGATTATTCTTAGTCTCTTAATTTATCTGGTTTGGATAAAAACTTAGTCTCTTAATTTATCTCGGCCTCTTTCTCAAAGTATTATCTAACAAGGTTGAGTTTTGCTTCCAGGTTTAACTACTGCATTGAAGAATAACAACACATGACTAAGACAGATTGTGAGCAATAAAACAAAATTAGAATTGAGAAAAAGAACATGGGCTTTAATGAATTAAAACTGTTTTGTTGAAATTAAGAACATAATTAATTTAAGACACTACTCCCATTCAAATATGAGTTTCAGTTGTTCGTAATGTTGGAGCTCCGTGGTGGTATGGTACATGGAAAAGATGCTTGGCAGATAATTTATATCATTATTTTGTTTGTACAAATATATTTTATCCTACTCTGTGAATGACAGCCTAAGGCTACCAAACAATTTTACCGCCCTTGTTTAATGAATTTGAATAAATATAATAAAAAATTCAAAATTATACTAAAATTGTAAGTGTTCAGCTGACCACTAACTCCAGGCTCTACAAATCATAATAGATGAATTGTTTTTTCAATCATTTTGTTTTGCTCGTCAATAGGAAATTCAATAATTTAAATGAGTATACGACCGGGTCCAATGTTGAAGGAGAACCCTTTCAATGAAATCACAACAGAACAATAGAAGGGAATAAAAGTATATCAAGGACCTTTTCACACCTTAAACTAAGCTCAGGCATGGCCATATTAAATCTCAATTTTTAGAACACTTACAAGATTTATCGATTTTCTCCCTATGATATACTTAAGCTTGGAAAGAGAACTAACCTTGAGATAATGAAAGGGAGCAAGAGAGAAGTCAGTCCCCTGCAAGAGGCGAAAGCAGAAACAAATATAAAGTAAGAACTGTATTTGTGTAAAGAAAATAGGAGAGAGAGCGAGAGAAAGGGGGGGCTTCTCTCGAGACTCGAGAGACCTAAATCGTAAGAGAGGGATAAGGTTTTTTGCTAGCGCAAAGAGCGAGGGATAAGGTTTTCAACTGGAAATCGGATCCGGACTGTTCGATCTGCTTTGACGCGAACATTACGAAATCCGTACATTCCATCTCAATCCAGATTTGCTCGAATTCTGATCAGACGGTGTCCGTAGTGTCACTGTCTTTTGCTTACTACAGGATTATTTCAGTTTCATCCGAAACACCAAAACAATGCGGCCAAAAGTATATCACATTTCTGATTTCTTATTTTTTAACAATAATAACTTAAAATGTGCATAATATTGGTTCAAATATCTTCATTTTCTGTATTCTCGTCGTACCTCTTTTTTTAAAGCCACAATAACTATAAATTTCAAACTAAAATGTCAAAATAAAACCACTAAAAAATATGGTTTATTTTCTCTATGCACACGTAAAAGATCATGACATTTCGATTTTATTTTAATAAGTATCAAGAGCTTTCAAAAATACACCGATGTGAATAAATTATAAATGTTAATTTTTTTAACTTATTGATTCAAATAAAAACAAAAACCGAAAAGTGGTAATTTTGTATGAACATGTAGAAAAAATAATATAAATCACATCTAATAATTTTATTTTAGGATTCTAAATAGCGCGCTATAACGTTTTTGAACCATAAAAACTATGCGTTATTGAAACTATAACACACTATAGCAGCGCAATATGGCAATAGCGTTGTTTTTTTAGCTGTTCCGCTATGACGTGATAAACGCTATTTAAATCTTTGTTTTATTTTGATAATAAATTTTAGCACTTTTGTTATTACAATAATTAAAAAGTATAAGCGAGAGAGGCTGCGTTTGAACCCTCCTCATTTTACTAATCCATAAATTTTGTACTTTAAATACGTGCATACTTACCAACTGTACCAGTATCGGAACAATTGATACTTGCTGAAATGTGATGTTGAAAACTTATAATATCTCAGAAACCACCAAGGATTTCTTGATTATTGAAGGCTTATAATAAATCAGCTCTATAATTGGTTTATCATGCTATCCGTGTCAGAACAGTGCTGCAAATTGCATGTTTCAGAATCAACTAAGATAGTTTCAAATTTTACTTAGTAATGTAAACATTGAGCCGAGGACCAGTACAACCTATCAGTACCATATTGGGTCATTATACTATGCATCAAAGTATTAAACAATCAACACTGTACGAGTTTGTACTTAAGCTGGCGCACCAAGTAATTTGTTATTACCGCTACAAAATTCAAAAAGGAAGATATGAAATGTTGCATTAGTTAGACTAATTTTTTTCTTAAAATCTACTAATATGATTGAAATTGCAACTACTTACCTTAAAGCTACTTATTGGTATAGGTGCCGAGTGAAAATGACTTATGTTTTACAGTATTTCCAATTAGACTGAGCCTATGGTACAATGCATAGCGCCCTTTGATCAGTACTATGGATGCATATTTCCATTTGGAAAGTCCAAACAGTTAATCTGAACCGCTCAACATGATTTTCATTTGAAAATGGACTTGGAGGCTGAATTTTATATTTTTTAGAATTTTTTTACTGAATTTTTTTTACTATTTAAAATAGAAAATCACTATTTTTAGATGGTCCATAATCTTTAGATCAAGTGATTTTGGATCTATTTAGAAAAATAGTAAAAAAAATATAAAATTTGGTCTTCAAGTACATTTTCATATGGAGATCATGATGAACGGTTCGGATCTACTATTGTGATTTTGAAAATAAAGATATAGATCGATGGTACATAGCAAAGCGCGCTATTAGCACCGTAACCTCACTCTTCCAATTAATAGCAAAAACTAAGCCTTCAACTTCACATGTGCAATCCAATTAAATGAAGAGGCACATGAAGGAAAAGATAAAGTTCAAAAGATAAATATACCTTCAAAGCAATAATACCAGCAAGTGCATCAAGGTCCACAAACAGTTTCCAAATTCTGACCTCATTCCCTGGATCCCTGGATCCCTGTACTGTTCCCTCAATACATAATCAGTTGAAAACTTATAAATCACGCTGGTTTGACTTGGCGAAGGAGTTTTAATCAGCAGTTCGTTCCGTGATGGTGCTTGCTTGATTGGTGCATCAACTGATCTCTCAAAAATACTAGACCTGGCCTCCATTAGCGCATTTGTCACCGGTGAATCATACCTGCCAGGCCATAGGCTGATAGATTTGCGCACCGAGGAACTTGCATCAATTGGCCCATCAATGGGACGGGATGATGACCTATCTCTTTGGGGTATTGGGTCAGTTGATTTTGGTTCTGTTTGGTCTAAATTTGGGATGGTTGAAGAGATTGGTCGTGATAAAATGCTGAAGAAAAGGATCTGGAGATGGAAGAGAGAATTTTGAGAGGTGGAGTTGTTAGTCTACTGATGTACATTTTTCAAGCCAGCTAACAACAAATAAAGCACACATTGTTCCAAATATAATTGTCATTTTAATTATCCTTTATTTTGAAGCAATCCGACTAGTTATGACGCGTTGTCATCTGCAATCTAAAACCACTTAATATATTGCTGCAAATCACACAATATACAAACTATTTTTTTTAATACACAAATCAAATTCTCATGATATATGCTTTAAGACATAAATCAACTCTCCTGATAAATTCTTCACGACATAAATCAATTTCGATGTACATAATTATTTTTCAACCACAAATTAATTCTCATGATATATTATTTATGACATAAATCAACCTCCATGCTCAAAACTCTTTTCCATCAACAATTAAATTACATGCGCAAATTAATTAGCACAAAAAATATTATATAACAATTTTCCAAAATATCAATAATAGGTAAACCCCATGCCTATTCAATTTCACCCTCTTTGCACAGCCCCTCAATAAGAGTGCAATAGATCACTGCATCAGGATCAACCCCTTTGGAAACCATTTCATAAAACAACTCCTTTGCTTTTGTAATTTCACCCTTCCTGCAGTCCATCTATAAGAGTGCCGTAGGTCACGATATCAGGGTCATACCCAATGGAAATCATGACATCTAGAAATTCAATGCCTGCTCAGTTTCACCTTTCTTGCAAAGCCCATCTATAAGAGTGTTGTAGGTCATGAAATTAGGTTCATGACCTTCAGAAATCATGACATCTAGAAAATCTAATGCCTTGTCAGTTTCACCATTCTTGCACAGCCCCTCAGGAAACCATGAAATTTACAAAATCTAATGCCTTATCAGTTTCACCATTGTTGTACGTCACGACATCAGGGTCATATCCTTCAGAAATCTGGACATGTAGAAAATCTAATGCCTTATCAGTTTCACCATTCTTGCACAGCCCATTTATCAAAGAGTTGTATGTCATGACATCAGGGTCATACCCTTTGGAAATCATGACATCTAGAAAATTCAATGCCCGCTTAGTTTCACCTTTCTTGCAAAGCCCATCTATAAGAATGTTGTAGGTCACGACATCAGGGTCATGCCCTTTGGAAATCATGATATCTAATAATTCTAATGCCTTATCAGTTTCACCATTTTTGCAAAGCCCATCTATAAGAGTGCTATAGGTGATGACATCCGGGTCATACACTTTGGAAATCATGACATCTAGAAAATTCAATGCCCACTCCGTTTCACCTTTCTTGTAAAGCCCATTTATAAGAGTGCTATAGGTCACGACATTATGCTCATGCCCTTTGGAAATCATGACATCTACAATATCCATTGCCTTCTAAATTTCACCCTTCTTGCACAGCCCATTTATAAGAATGCTATACGATACTACATCAGGTATACATCCTAGCTTAGCCATTTTGTAGAGCACTATAGTAGCAGCCTCACCAGTTCTTTTCTCCCAACACAGGCCTTTGAGTAGTGGGCTGAAGATCTTGGCATTATTAGCTTTGCGACCCTCTTTGAGACATTGTCCCAGAAAACCAAACATTAGGCTGACCTGACTCATTCGTGCACAGCAGTCCATCAAGATCTCATAGGTATATTAATTAGGATCAATTCCTTCTGCTTCGGTTAAGTGGGTGAAGAGGGAATAGACGGTGGGGTAAGGGTTGTTGGAGGTTTTGGTGTAGTGCTTGAGGTATTGATTGATTTGACGGAGGTTCTTGGCAGCCAACAGCTGATCAAACTGGTGAACCGCCTCTTGGTCAGAAATAGCATCCGCTTTCAGGCGTGGTCTTTTCTCCTCCTTCTGACACCATGGATTTGGTTTGTCGTGTTTAGATTCAGACTGGGGGGATGCGTAGCAGACAAGGCTGATGCCTCGGCGAGAAGCAAATGGGGATGGGGATTGGGATTGGGATTGGGATTGGGAAGCTGAAGGTGAAGGTGAAAAGAAGGGGCCAAGAGATATGGTTGATGACACCATCTGATATGATTGTTATTTAGTTTGATTTGGTTAATTTACAGACTTAAAGCCTCTTTCTAAAAATCTTATCCAACAAGGTGGAGTTTCTCTTCCAGGTTCAACTACTGCGTTGAAGAATAACAGCACATGATTAAGACAGATTGTGAGCAATAATGCAATTTGGTCGGTTATCAATAGGAAATTCAATCATTTTGTTATGCTCTACAAATCATAATAGATCAATTGTTTTTTCAACATTTTGTTCTTGCTCGTTTATAGGAAATTTAATAATTTAAATCAGCATGTGGCCGGGTCCAATGTTGAAGGAGAACCCTTCCAATGAGATCACAACAGAACAATAGAAGGGAAGAAAAGTATATCAAGGACCTTTTGACACCTTAAACTAAGCTGTGGCCTGGCCATATTAAATCTCATTAAAGAACATTTACAATATTTATCGACTTTCTCCCCTATCTCAGAACTAACCTTGAGATAATGAAAGGGATCGAGAGAGAAGTCAGTCCTCTTCAAAGAAAGCAAGAGAGGGAACGAGAGAAAAAATGTATTAGTACAAAGAAACTTGGAGTGAGCGATAGAAAGAGGGGGTTTCTCTCGAGGCCTCAATCGCAAGAGAGGGATAAGGTTTTTAGCTAGCAACAAAGAGAAAGGGAGGAAACTGAGAATTCACATCCTCCCCGGTACCATAATAGGGAATCTTTTACAATTACTGGATCTGGACCGTTCTTTTTAACTTGGCACGAATCTCAAAGCCCAATAATACTGCCCCTGAGCTAGTACAAATCTCAAAGCGTATGAGATAACTCTTAAACCGTAAAATGAAGGGAATCTTTTACAGTAATGAAGAGGATACTTGTCCAGAAACTGAGAGCATCTGCATTCCTGGTACTCTACTATTAGAGTTTCTAATTTGATGTAGCAGTTTGTAATTCAGTATCAGAGATGTGAGAGAGTTTCTTATTTAGAAACTATGGAGTAAAGTTTCTTATTAAGAAACTGTTTATAAACTCTATACTGATCAAATGATTGGCTTAAATTATTTCTCATTTTTAATTTATTACTGATGTGGTTTAATATAAACTCTAAAATTAATTTCTGAAATGTGAGAGGTAGAAATTTTAGAGACCTTATTTTCTAAAAAGTAGTTAACAGTTATTTAAAAGCTCATTTAACTTGCTGAGATGTAGATGCTTTGAGAGGCGCCTTAGAAAATTTACATAAAATTCATAATTGGTAAGAAACAATTATGATTTTTTCTCACCAAATGGTCCTTTTTGCTTATTACATCAGGATTATTTCAGTTTCATCTGAAACATCAAATACATGCGAGTGGAAGTATAGTAGGATCCACACACACATTAACTCCTAACTATCATCACAGAAAATTAACTTACTAATTCCTAACACCCATACAGTAGGATCCACAAACATTAACTCCTACTAACTATATATATATATAGAGGAGGGTTCAAATGCCTCCATTTTTCATGCCTCCACCATGCCTCAATTTTTGAAAACTTTAATAACTCAAAATTTAAAACTTAAAAATCAAAATAAAACCGTTGGATATGATATAAATCATTTTATCTATGCACGTGTAAAAAATTATGACATTTCAATTTTGTTTTGGTTGTCATCAAGAGCTTGTAAAAAACGCACTAATGTGGATAATTTCTAGACGTTGATTTTTCAACTTATTGATTCACATAAAAATAAAATTAAAATGTGAAAATTTTTTATGAGCACATTGATAAAATGATGTAGATCATATCCAACGGTTTTATTTTGACTTCTAAGTTTTAAATTTTGAGTTATTAAAGTTTTTAAAAGTGGAGGCATGAAAAATGAAGGCATTTGAACCCTCATATATATATATATCATGACAGGTTTGAATTTTCTCCAATTTTTCTATATCATACTTTCTAGCAATTTGAATCTTCAATTTTTTATGGAACGGCTTGTAAATCACCGTATCACGCAATCTTGAAATTACATATAATGATCAAACAATTTTGAAATTAAATCCACTTTATCAAGCAGGTTATTAATTTGATAACCAGTCTATTTAAATGACGTAGAACTTATTCACAATTTTAATATATTCCAGTTTGAATGAATTTTGATATGTTATCATCACGGTTCTTAATTAGTTGAACTGAAACAAACTCATTTCTCATTCTTTTCAAAAATTTCAATTGCATATGAACTCCAAAAAAAGCCAAATGACAGAAATAAGCTAACTAAAACTATGATATATTTTTTTTATGATATATTCTCAGCATCCATGCGCTGAAGGATCCGTCGTGCCTCCTCTTCTGTTGCCGGAGCTACATTGCGGATCTTCAACCCGTTTTTCAAGGCCTCTTGGTCGACACCAAATGTGAAATAAAATGTGTTTGATACCTGCATAACGGCATTAATGACATGAAAAATTTATTCGAAGTAATTGCTAAATATGAATCCAATTAATATGCATCTTACTTTTAATTTTAAAAGTATTAGATATGAATATATACCTCACTGGTACGTAACTCGGGTCTGGTTACATGAGCCTCAACCTCCACATTGATCAACGGTTGATCAGGGTTCTCCAATTGCGTGTATAAAACACATGATTTGAAGCGAAGAAAATCTCCCACATCAACCTACGCAAATCAAATTCAAATAATTTATAAATTTGACAAAGTATAAGTACCCATATGTGTACTGTTACTTGCTTGTACCACAAAATGAACAAGTATCAAAAGATATATATTTTTTTCTGAATAAATCCAAAAGGATAAATGAGGAATGGAATGCAATAACTGTCAAGTAAAAAAAAAATATCAAACTCACTGGCTTCAAAAAATCGACATGATCGACTTCAACAAAACACGGAGCATGACCAACAAAAGCATAGGTAGTAGAGAACGCCAATTCAAAGGCTCGGTGCATCAGAAATCCCCCGAAAATGCGACCATGCAAGTTCCTCTGCTGTGGCTGACATACAATGGAGTTCTCCAGTCTAGTGTCCCTCAATAAAATGCTATCTCGATCTGCTAATGCGGGTAGATCACAGAACACTCTTCCCTTGGCCAGTAGATTTCTCAACCTCTCGGCCTCCTCTCCTTCAAAGGAGAGCGTCAGGTCGTTTTGTAGACATTTTGTTTTTGCATCTTTGTTTGCCTTTCTTAGCTTGTCACGCATCTCTCCTTCTTTGAAGAGTTGTTTTTCCCACTCTGTTTCGGTCATGAGTCGGTTTACCGGAGCTGATTTTCCCGTTTCGGAGTCACGTGCCACAAATGTGAAGTTCGCAGATAGAGCAACCGGATTTGATAACCCTAAGTTATGTATAATTATATAAAATTACAACCATCAGCCAAATATTATTTTAAATTTAGTACAAATATTCTTCATTTTAATATCGAGACAAAGGACATGTACAGATTTATTAGAGAATATTTCATACCATGTAGTAAATTCTACTTCATGAACGAATAATTTTATGAATTATGAAATTTAGAGAATGTTTTGTAGAAACTCAAGAGACTGAAAACTAACAGTTTTCTTGCAATTAATCATGACCCTTCACACCAAAATGCCAATTGATCAGGATTTGACATGAAAAGTAAATATTTGATATTTATTTCTACATAACAAAACCATCCTTCTTTCTGCTTAACAACTCAGTGAAGTTGGTTGAGAAATATTTGAAGAATATTGTTAATAAACTTCTCAGAAGGGGCCATAAAGAAAAAGATCTAGTAAAAGACACTTCACTTCAAGATTATAATTCCTTTACTGTGACTTTTCTCAGTTAAAAAAGACAGATAATTTGGATGCTTGTAATAATTTCTCTAGAGTCAGTCTTGATAAGAAATTGATATTGAAGTCTTTGAGAAATCTCAGCAAATGAATACCTCTACCTAAAGTGGGCCTTTCGTAGAAAATGAATACCAAATACTACATCTATTATTTTTGTGCAAACATTTGTATCTTTCTTTTACCCATTGTAACGTTCTATATTGAGTGAGGCTATGGTAATGTGCATATTACGGATTGGATTCATATCTCTATTTTCAAAGTTCAAACAGTCGATTCGAGCCATTGAGCATTATCTCCATATGAAAATGTACATGAAGATCAAAATTTACAATTTTTATTATTTTTTTAGATAGGTAGAAAATCACTAGTTTTGTATGGTACAGAATTTTTAAATCAAGCATCTTCTACCTATCTAAAACAAATATTAAAAAAGTTCTAAAAATATAAAATTTTATCAACAAGTACATTATTATGTGGAGATTACGTTGAGTGGTTCAGATTGATTATTTGGACTTTGAAGACGGAGATATGAGTCCATAGTACGGACTGCTATGTAATATGCATATACCATATCCTCACTCTCCTTTTTCATATATAATAATACTATACCTGTGCGATAAAGTTGTGATTTTTCCCATATGTGATTATCGGTAGCTCTTGTATAGTTAGCACCGGGAGGGAGTTGCGTAACTTCAATTTGAATGTCAATGGAAGAACGACCGACATAGGTGACGGCACCGGATATTTTGAGATCAGTATCAGTATAAAGTGGCTTCTTTAACACTATCCTATCCACAGATGCTGTCACTAGCAATAATGATTTTTTCATGCTATCCGTGTCAGAACAATGCTGCAAATTGCATGTTTCACAATCAACTATGATAGTTTGAAATTTTACTTATTAATGTAAACATTGAGCCGAGGACCCATACAAACCTTTCAGTACCATATTGGGTCATTAATCACCACTACAAAATTAAAAAATGATATATAATTTCGCATTAGTTAGACTATTGTTTTACTAAAAGCTCCTAATATGACTGAAATTGCAAATAGTTTGAAATTTTACTTAGTAATGTAAACATTGAGCCGAGGACCCATACAACCTTTCAGTACCATATTGGGTCATTAATCACCACTACAAAATTCAAAAATTATATATAATTTCGCATTAGTTAGACTATTGTTTTACTCAAAGCTCCTAATATTACTGAAATTGCAAATATTATACCTTAATACTACTTACTGGTATAGGTACCAATTGCCAAAAGCCAAATTTTATAGACCAGAGTTATAGACCAATTGCCAAAAGCCAAATATTATACCAGTTTCCAATTAATAGCAAAAATTAAGCTTTTAACTTCACATGTGCAATTAAATTAAATAAAGGGGCACATTCGAAAGATATATATATACCTTGAAAGCAATAGTTCCAGCAAGTGCATCAAGGTCCTCCAACAATTTCCCGATTCTGACCTCATTTCCTGGATCCCTGTACTGTTCCCTCAACACATAATCAGTTGAAAACTTGTAAATCACGCTGGTACGACTTTGCGAAGGAGTTTTAATCAACAGTTCGCTACGTGATGGTGCCTCCTTGAATGGAGCATCAACTGATCTCTCAAAAATACTAGACCTGGCCTCCCATAGCTCATTTGTCACCGGTGAATCATACCTGCCAGGCCATAGGCTGATCGATTTGCGCACCGAGGAACTTGCATCGATTGAACCATGGATGGGACCGGATGATGACCTCTCTCTTTGGGGTTTTGGGTCGGTTGATTTTGGTTCAGTTTGGTCTAAATTTGGGGGGTTGAAGAGATTGGTCGTGATTTGGGGGTGAAAAAAGAGGATCTTGAGATGGAATAGAGACTTTTGAGAGGTGTTGTTAGTCTATTGATGTACATTTTACATATATCTAAGAGAGGAAAAGAGGTTATTGTTTATTGGGGCTGTTTAATTTGGTATATAAGAGATGGTTTTTTACAAATTTGGGGGGTTTAGAAACTTCTACAAATTTTATAGTGGCAAAAATACAACAAAAACCAACAACAGACCCTCGGATTTTATTTGCTGTCTATGGGGACTGTCAAGACAATAACAATGGCCAAATCTGGACTCGGGTCATTTACTATATCCAGAATTCAGGTTTACCATTATGCTCCATTAGTGACTACAATTGTATCCCACACCAGAGGGATAAGAGGGGGGGCAACTCATGGTTAAAGGCAAAGGATAGAAATTCCAGAAGGTTCATAGCACAAGCGGGTCTGGTGGATCTCGGTTACTCGGGCCCGGCCTACACCTGGGCTAACAACCAGGGAGGCGCTGACTTCATCATGGAAAGATTAGACAGGGGTTTAGCCACCCCGGAATGGATCAGCCAGTTTCCACTTGCTAAAATCCTACACCTTCCGAATTTTCAAAGCGATCATCTACCTATACTCTTGCGATTTGATCCGCCCCCAAAAAGAGGACCGAAACAATTCCGAGTTGAACAATGGTGGGCTCAGCATCCATCCTTCAAATCAATTTGCAACCAGGCGGCCTTGGAAGGCCGACTCTCTTGGGAAGGCACCTGCTCCAGTTTGAGACGGCGGATTAAGCAGTGGTCCGAGGGAGGGAAAACCCAAATTGGGAGTTGGAAAGAATAGAAAAGGAGATGAAGTCCCTGCTGCTCAAGATGCAAACCCCAACGGTCCGAGACCGTATCAGTTTCTTGCAAAGAGAACACCACAGTTACCTAGTTGCTCAGGAGGCCTACTGGTTTCAACGCTCCCGTCTGAACTGGATCTTCAATGGGGACCAAAACACAAAATTTTTCCACTCGACAACTTTAGTCCGGAGAAGGCGAAACAGAATTGGGGCCATCCAGACTGAAGCGGGCGGCTGGGCGGTAACAGATAAAGAAATTCGGGGGCAATTTGTTTCTTATTACAAGCGAATTTTCACCCAAACCATCTCACCTGCACAACCAACTCGCATTCCACCTGAGGTAGCCGGAACAATCCCCCGTCTATCAAGAGAAGTATCTCCCACCTTGGACCTCTTGCCAACAGAAGCTGACATACACTGGGCGGTTTTTGACTTAGGCCCCACCAAGTCGCCTAGTCCTGATGGTATGACAGCGGCGCTGGTACAGGAGAATTGGGACACCTTTAAGGAGGTGGTGTGTTTTGAAGTTCTCAATTTCTTCCATACTGGTATCCTTAAAGAAACCATCGCGCATTCCACCTTGGTCCTCATTCCGAAGGTTCCGGCTCCAACTTCCGTGACTCAATTCAGACTGATTAGTGTGTGCAACTTTCTCTATAAAGTCATCTCTAAGATAATTGCGAAGAAACTACAACCATTCATGAATACCCTAATTTCTCAATCTCAGACTGCCTTCATCCCGGGAAGAGAAATCTCCGAGAATATTGTGTTGCTCCGTGAAATCATACACTCTTTCCAGTCTACATCCCTCTCTCAGCCATCTTTTGCCTTCAAGGCTGACTTGGCTAAGGCTTTTGACTCCGTTAGGTGGGAGTACCTCTTTGACTTGCTGCCTGTGTACGGCTTCCCGCCAAGGCTATGTGGCTGGATTCAAGCGTGCGTGAGATCATCCAAGTTCACTATTCAACTTAATGGCAGAGGTGATGGATTTTTCAGACCAACTAGAGGCTTGCGACAAGGGTGCTCTATGTCACCATATTTGTTCATCATAGCCATGGATCCATTAGCTAGATGGCAACAGGGGCTCTTACTGGTATCAAGTTGGCACGGACAGCCCCTACAATGGCCTGCTCTCTCTTTGCCGATGACCTTATCCTCATGGGAGCGCTCACGAACCGTGAAATGAGGGAGGTTAAAGGTACACTAACAAGCTTTTTTTCTTTGTCAGGTTTAAACATCAACACATCCAAGTCGAAGGTTTGGTTCTCACGGGGCGTCGATGACTATCATCGGGGCGTTTTCCAATCCCACTTTGATGTTCAGCAAGCCTCAGACCAGGAGACATATTTGGGGTGCCCGGTAACGGTCTCGGGTCGGGCCTCCTTTGATTATATTGTGGAAAAGTTTGAGAGCAGGCTAAACCTCTGGAAGGCCAAGATGCTCTCGCATGCCGGACGGCTGATACTCATTAAGTCAGTCCTCGAGAGTCTTCCGGTTTATGCGATGGGCACGATCATTATGCCTACCAAGGTGCTCAAGCGGCTAACCGGCATCATGCGGTCTTTCTTTTGGGGAGGAGACGCTTCCACTAATCGCATGTCTTATGTTGCCTGGTCCAAAATCACGGTTCCAAAAGGGTTAGGCGGCTTGGGACTTCGGAGTCTCAAGGAGATGAATATGGCACTGGTCTTGAAAATAGCTTGGAAATTGGCTGCTGCAACACAATCGCCTTGGGCTACTACTTTGAGGGCTAAATACTGTCCTAGAACTGGTTTTTGGGCATCTTCACGTACTCACAACTGTACCATGTTATGGCGCAACTTGATCGGCCTAAAACAACTGCTGCAGCCGCACCTCTGCTGGAAGATAGGCACAGGAACCACTGTCAGGGCTTTTCAGGAGCCGTGGTTTTCGGGTTGGGAATCTATCAAACCGTCTACCCAAGCTCAACGGAACTTGACTGTCAGCTCACTCATCTCTCCCCACCTCAACTCGTGGGATTTTGAAAAATTGCTTCAAGTCTTCGGGTTCCAGGTAGCCCTTTCGGTTACCATGAATGAGAGCATCAGGCCGGCTACTGCTCCGGCTGTGGATACGCTGATGTTCACCTATGCGAAAAATGGACAATTCTCGGTCAAAAAGGCATACCGAATGCTAAAGGGTGAAATGGCTACTGCATGTGACAAGGAGTTTTGGTCAGCTGTCTGGGGGGCTAGGGGGATGGCTCCCAAACTAAAGCTCTTTATCTGGAGATGTGTTCATGGCGCATTGCCTGTCAGAGAAGTTATCGGGGCAAGAATAGGGTCAATTGCAACTACCTGTCCGAGATGTGGCCTGCTACCAGAATCAATTGAACACATGTTATTCGTCTGTGATTTCTCTCGAGCTGCCTGGTTGGCTTCTCCTCTAAGCGTGCGTTCAGATCAATTACAAGGCTCCTTCAAGGAGATAGTCGCCTCCGCTATCGACAACCTGCCTGAAACGGATGTAACCAAGTTTATGTCATGGCCTGGGCCCTCTGGCGTGTTAGAAATGAGGCTGTCCTGGGAGGACAGAGGCAGGAATTTTTCACTTGTTTCAAGTTCTACAGAGAGGTGCTGGAGGTCTGTCAGATGGCTTATTCATCAAATGTGGTACAGCTCACCACTAATTCCAATAGCGGGTTCGGGTCTCATGCGTCCCCACAACCAGTGGATATACCGGTCTACTATGTGGATGGCTCCTGGTCACAAGACGGGTTAGCGGGTATTGGGGCATTCATCTCAATAGAAGGTAGAATCGTTCACTGGATATCTAAGAGAATAGTGGCCCTGAATCCGTCGCATGCTGAGGCAATTGCGGTCCTGCATGGGTACAGACTGATGCTACAAGTGGTAACTGACAAGGTTTCTATATTCTCCGACTCTCTGGAAATGGTGGACTCCTTAAGTCATAATCGGCCTCTAGTTCATGATTGGCGAGACTTCAATGAAGTTTGGGAAGTCTGGAAGATTCAACATGAATCCAGCAAGGATATGCGCTTGATGTACTGCTCAAGAGAGGATGCCAATTTACAGGCTCACATGCTTGCAAACTTGGGGAGAACCATAGGCTGGGACAAGGATGAGAGGGATATGAACTTAGAATTTGATGATTTAAATAGCTGTTTGAGAAGTCTGATGTTGTGACCTACGGGTCGTGAAAGATACCAAAAAAAAAAAAAAAAAACTTTTTTAAGTGGTGGCTGAATGAATTTTTTTTTTTTAAAAGACCGTCTATGGACAGTCTTAAAATAGAAAAAAATATGAAAGCGTCAAGAGAAGGCCACGCCATGCATAAAACATTTTGTCATTTGTTTGATGAAATATTTAATTTTAAACCATGTACTTCTAAACGCCATATTCATTCCCTATATGTTTCATGCCGACATTTTTATTAATATCCAAAGTTTAATACAAATTATTAATTATGCCCAGACTTCCAAACTTTCGCTAAAAATACTCAAACCGGCCAGAAAATGGCCGGTTTACTCCCCCGTAAGCCGGCCATTTTCTAGCCGGCTTACTCCCCCCTAAACCGGCCAGAAAATGGCCGGTTTAGTCTTTTTTTTTAGATACATTATGAAGAGAAAAAATAATTAAATCTAACACTGACAATTTGAATTTTTTTGTTTAAATTATTTGTTAGATTACTTCTTTTGATATATAATTAGTATATTTATACTAAAATACGTGAAATTATTTGAAATTATGTTGAATTAGACTATATTAAGTTAAATTACACAAAATTACATTACATTACGCTAAAATACGGTAAAATTACGGTAAATTACATATGAATAGAGACGATATCTTCACTGAAAAAGTGAAAAACGACGACGAAACTTCAAACGGTCATAAAACAGTGCTCGAGTGTCTGATTTCAGCAAATGACCACTTTTCGGAAAGCTTGCGAAAATGCGCATGCGTTCGTGCCGTGATGCTGAATTCCAAAATTCAGAATCGTCAAAAAACAAAGGGAAGAGCCTCAAAACTTGAGTTGAAGTTTCCGATTAAGATTTTCATTTCTATTATTTAATCCAAGTAGCTCAGTAAATTAGTTACATAATGAACTTGTAGAATACCAGTTTTTACTATTTTCATAATTTTTTTACTATTTTTTATGATTCATGAAAGATGGCACAGAATCGGTTTATTTTAGCGTAATTTACTGTATTTCAGCATAATTAGCGAAGTTATTGTAATTTAGCTTAATTTAACGTAATTTAGTGTAATTCAACATAATTTATTGTAATATAGTATAATTCAACATAATTTCAAGTAATCTAGTGTATTTTAGTATAAATATGCTAATTATAAATCAAAAGAAGTAATCTAATAAATAATTTAAACACAAAATTCAAATTTTCAGTGTTAGATTTCATTATTTTTTTTTCTTCATAATGTCTCTAAAAAAAAAAGACTAAACCGGCCATTTTCTGGCCGGTTTAGGGGGGAGTAAGCCGGCCAGAAAATGGCCGGCTTACGGGGGGAGTAAACCGGCCATTTTCTGGCCGGTTTGGGTATTTTTAGCGAAAGTTTGGAAGTCTGGACATAATTAATAATTTGTATTAAACTTTGGATATTAATAAAAATGTCGGTATTTCCTGCCAAGTAAAAGCACGCCTTGCAATATCACCACACACCAGGCGTGAAGTGCCCCGATTTTTTTATTAACAGGAAAATAAAAAAATAAATAACAATAATATAGAACGAATTTGTGGAATTTCAAAATATAGAAAAAATGTTATTGTTTATAACATCTAGCAGACGTTATGGTCCATAGCATTCAGTTAATTTCTTAATCTAAACCAATCCGCTAATTAACTAAACAAAACAAAACAAAATTCCAAAACGTTATAATCCGTAAAGTCCATATATCATATCAGCAAATACAAATATATTTGGGCCGTTATGTATCACAGGCTCACAGCGTCCGGACCAATTGTTTTAAGCTAAAACCTTGTGTTTTGGATATGCACCTTTAATATAAAAAATAATGGGTAAACATTTACAGCATTGATCAACACAAAAATCTAAATCATTCACTATTGAATAGAAGACTGCCATTTCTAGGAAGATGTGAACACTAAATAAAATATGAATGTCTAGTTGTCTACACCTATGTTTCAAACGAATCAGAATTGAATCAAATTAGAAACTTAGCTAAAATAAAATAATAGACCCGGATATAAGAAACTTTATATTGATAAAAAAAATAGATTCCAAAATTAAAAGAGCAATTGGGTTGCAAAAATAAAAGATTCTAACCTTTTTTTTTTAATCCGAAAAAATTAATAAACTAATTGAATAGAAAAAGGGAAAGAAAATATCTTTCTATTATTAGGATTAGTAGAGCTGGTTTTCTCATTTCTTTTCCAAAGTATAGATATATATATGTATATCTAAATAAATAAGAAAAACTCTGTTCTGACCATATTGCACTGTGTATCATTTGATAAATCCAGAAAAGGCTTATTTCTTCTGGTTCAAGTAGAAATTTAAATGGAAAAATTTTCAAATTCTTTAGAAAAATATAAATTTTGTCAACAACAATGCTTATATCCGCTTCTTTTTCAAGAGTATACTTATGCATTAGTTTATAATTTTGGTTTCAATGGTTCTATTGAATCTGTTAAAAAACTCATTAGCTATGATAAACTGATTAGCTATGATATTAAATCTAGTTTAATACTTGTAAAATGCTTAATTATTCAAATCTATCAATCGAATTTTTTGATGAATTCGGTTATTCAAAACTGTAACCAAAATCAAATTAATGAGTACAACTGCTTTTTTTATGCTCATTTTTTTTCTCAGATGATATCTGAGGGTTAGTTCAAAACGGCTCAAATATTTTTTTTTTCCTCAGTCTCTGGACGTTATGAATTATAACATCTTGGTTTTTTTCGTTCTGTTTAGTTAATTAGCAGATTAGTTGGACGTTATAAACTATAACGTCCATTGGATGTTATAAACGATAATGTTTTTCCTATATTCCAAAATTTCATAAATTCATTCCCTATTGTCGTTATTTTTTTCCCCTATTAATAAAATAGCATTAATGCATAAATGCAACCACAAACATTGATACAACAAATTTATCCAGATTTTTTTCATTTAAGAATCAACTGTAGATTTTTGTCCAAAGTTTATTATTATTATTAATTTCAGCATATCTCAGATCAGAAGCAAGAGCGTGAGTTGTTTTCTTTTGGAACTACTCTCTGAATGGGATAACTTCACATACAAAATCACTCTCGAGTAGCGAAAGCTTTAAAAAAATCATGCCACATAGTACAACTATATGCCGACTAAATATACATAAACACAAATGCATTCACAAAAAATCAACCAAAATCCCTTGGAAAGAAACAGCTAAAATTCCCTTTCTTGGGTTTCTATGGGCTAGGCCATGGTTTACATTATTTTTAAATAGAATAAGTCGTGGAGTTGACTCAATAAATGAGAATTTATTTGACCCAAGTACTTTAATAGAAGAGGGAGTTATTTTTAAATATGATAATACCTTGCAAGCAATTTTTAAGTTAAAGACAGTGGCCTCTATTATGAAGAACATATGGTGTTTTATTTTGAAGGAACTAATGTTTGTATTGTAAAATTACAACATAAATCTTATTTAGTCAAATGGTTGCATTCTTTTGTACTTTTATCTACCTTTTGCTCTCTGCGAGGCCCGAAAGGAATGAAAGAAACAAAAGTTTGTTAATTATTGACTACCATCATATAATTTCTCAGCATCCATGCGCTCTAGGATCCGACGTGCTTCTTCTTCTGTGGCTGGAACTACATTCCGTATTTTCAAGCCATTTTTCAATGCATCTTGGTTGACAGTGAATGTGAAATAAAATGTGTTTGATACCTGTACAAGTTCATAAAATACCAGATTTAGATCAAGAAACATAGGTAAAATGTAGCCAAAAATGACATACGAACTGCTCTTTTACAGGTTCGTATAATTCTCATTTTCACTCATTTTTATTGTACATATATATTTTTAGTAAATTTTATGTATTCAAGAAATAATTAACTATCAAAAAATAGTATAGTACCTCACTGGTACGGAGCTCAGGCCTTGTAACATGGGCCACCACTTCTACATTGATCAAAGGTTGATCTGGATTATCCAATTGAGTGTATAGTACACATGATTTGAACCGAAGAAAATCTCCCACATCAACCTGACCGCACAAAATTTAATTAAATTGATGTAGAGTACTACTAAGAATAAAAAATTGTATAAGATTCAAAACAATCCAATTTAATAACTAGAAATAATGAGGCACTTACCGGCTTCAAGAAATCAACATGGTCTACTTCAAGAAAATACGGCATATGACCAACAAAAGCATAGGCTGTAGAAAATCCCAGCTCAAAGGCCCGGTGCATCAAAAACCCTCCAAAAATACGGCCATGCAAGTTCCTCTGCTGAGGCTGACAAATAAGAGCATTCTCCAGTCTAGTGTCCCGCAATAAAATGCTGTCCCGATCCGCTAGTGCGGGGAAATCACAGAACACCCGCCCCTCGGCCAATAAATTTCTCAGCCTCTCCGCCTCTTCTCCTTGGAAAAAGTGTGCAAAACCATTTTCTATACCTTTCTTTTGTTCCTCTCTCTTCCTCTTTCTAAGCTTGTCTCGTGTCTCCCTTTCTTTGAAGAGTTGCTTTTCCTTCTCAGTTTCTGGTACAAGTCGGTTTACAGGAGCCGCCTTTCCTGTTTTTGAGTCGCGTGCCACGAATGTGAAGTTAGCAGTTAAGGCAATTGGATCTGACGGTTCAGAGTTATCTACAGTACATGAAACTTAACAGTCAATTGACAGCATCTATCTTCTTTACAAGATAGAATAGCACTGGTTGTAGCAGTAACGTCATAATACTACTATTTTAGTATAAACTACAAAAAAAAGTAATATAACAAGAATAAAAGAGAATTTTTAAGTAAAAGTATTACTACCTATTTCAAATAATACTATAATAAACAATGATGAATACAGTAGATTATCATGTTTTGTCTTTTGAATAACAAGTCAAAAACCATACATTAGAATAAGAATAATGACAATGATACAATTTACAAAAGACTTGTAGGTACCAAGTGGGAGTTGGGTAACTTCGATTTGAATGTCAATGGAAGAACGGCCGACATAAGTAACAGCACCAGCTATTTTGAGATCAGTATCAACCCGAAGTGGCTTCTTCAAGACCATTTTATCCACAGAGGCTGTTACTAGCAATAACGGCCTAGTCGTGCTATCCTCATCAGAGCAGTGCTGTCACACAATAAATAAAAACATTAACAACTTGCATTCTTGATCATCATCATATCATGTCATACAAAATCTTTTGTTGATCGGGATTGATTGATTGAAGCTGTACAAAATTTGTATGCACCAGTTTGCAGCTCAATTTCACATTATTACAGTATTCAAAGAAGTCGAAAATAATTTTGCATTAGTTGGAGATTTTCTGATTAAAAGATGCTGACAGTAATGGATATTGCTTTTAAAGAATTCTAGGAACTGAAATGATAATGCACAAACTTGAGGAAAAAATTTTTAAATTGACCATAAACCCTGATTCAAGAAATTAGTACCAGAGGCATACTATGCGAATCCGACAAATAACTGGGCATGCAAGCAAAGATTAATTGAGTTTCTGTTGCTTAATGGAAACAGGAAATAGTGTGTAACCAGTATTTAACACTGTTCCTAAAAAAAATTATAAAAAAAGAAGAAAACGAAATAATAATAATGTGAGAATCTTTACCTTTACAGCAATGGTCCCAGCAAGTGCATCGAGATCCTCCAACAATTTTCCAATTCTAACCTCATTCGTTGGATCCCTATACTGCTCCCTCAGTATATAATCACTCGAAAACTTGTAAATTATGGTGGTACGACTTTGCGAAGGCGATTTAGTCAACAATTCGACTTGCGGAGGTCCCTCTTTAGCTGGCGGATCAAGCAATCTCTCGAAAATACTAGATCTCGCTTCCCACAGAGCATTCGTCACTGGCGAGTGGTACATACCAGGCCAAAGGCTGATCGGCTTGCGCACCGAGGACCCCGCATCGATCGCCACGTGGATCGGGGAGGATGGTGGGTCCATCTGCGGATTCGGGTCTGTTGAACTGGGGTCAACTGAGGAGGTTGAAGAGATGGGTCGCGATAAAATGGCAAAGAGAGAGGGTCTTGAGGAGAGGAGGGAAGAGAGGGATTTGAGAGGTTTTGCTGGTGTTCTCATGGTATGTAAATTGGAACCATTGATTTAAAGAGGAGAACAAGGGTTGTTAGAAATCCGTGAATATTGGAACGGCAGAACTGGTTAGGTAACAACTACAAATATTCCCTTCTCCCTTTTGAATATTGAATTATTTAGCTTTTGAAAAGCGAATAATACTTTATTAGATCCAATTCATATTCTCGGCCCGAAATTGATAGATTGAACAAAAGGGCACAATTGGTCTTTTGGGCTGTGCTGGCCCGAAATTAATAGATAAAACAAGGGCACAATTAGTCTTTGGGCTGTGCTCACTTATTCGATGAAGAGGACCTTTTGCAGATTTGGCGGCTTATGGTAATGGTACCACGTACCAGTATGAACCTTTTGCATATTTTGCAGTTTAATTTGTCACAAAATTTGTGAAGTCTTAACTTTTTCATAACCAAATCATCATTCAGTTGAACACTTCTTTTAAATTTATTTTGCAAGACTACATTTTCAGATGAAGTAGATCATTTTTAAACATTAAAACCAAATAAAAACAGAATCATTCGTTGTTCAAAAGAGATATTTCTCTAGTCATTTGCAAACTGTCTGTGTTCCAAAGAGAGAATTCACAATCAACTGGACAACTGACTCATAACTTGTTCAAAACAAATATCAAACATTTAAAAAAAGAACTTAAAAGCAGCATGCAAGGTCTTAATTGATGCCCACATTTCCAACATTTACCAGTAATCACAATATCAAGTTTACAAATTCCTCCATTTCACCTGAATCAAACCCAATATACACCCAGATCAAACACAAGAAACCCAATCTCATCACCACACTAAACCCTACAATACCATCCAAGAAAACAAAGAAACCTAAACAACCAACTAAACACCTAAATCCATCAAAACCAAAACCCAAATCTAAGCACTGGTGAACTTGGTGACAGCCTTGGTGCCTTCAGAAACAGCATGCTTGGCCAACTCACCAGGAAGCACAAGTCTAACCGACGTCTGGATCTCCCGAGAGGTAATAGTAGGCTTCTTGTTGTACCTCGCCAACCTAGATGCTTCACTAGCGAGCTTCTCAAAGATGTCGTTGATGAAGGAGTTCATGATCGACATGGCCTTGCTGGAGACACCGATGTCGGGATGCACCTGCTTGAGCACCTTGAAAATGTAGATCTTGTAAGTCTCAGTGCTCTTCGCCTTCTTCTTCTTCTTCTTGTCACCTCCAGCGCCGTCTTTGGAAGGGATGCGCTTCTCCGCCTTGGGTTTCTTCTCCGCTGGCTTCTTCTCCGCCTTATCCTCCGGGGGCTTCTTCTCAGCTGGTTTCTTATCCGCCTTAGGTGCCATTGCTATTTCTCGAGAGATAAATTAGGTTTTAGAGAGGGTGAGAGGAGAGGAGAGGAGAATCGATTTCTGTGGAGAAATGCAACGATTGCAATGGGGAACTAGTTGTGGCCTGTGGGAGGAAAGGCAGGGTCGGGTGCTCTTTTGAAGGGATTGAATGATTCGCGTTTTGATTGGTGAATTGGGGTTGGTGCGGATTGATGAGGTGGGTAAAATCTGGCCGTTTATGGGTAGATAGATCGGAGGGTGTAAATTAGTGAGAGCGGCCGCATTGCCAAGGTGGATCCGAATTCATATCCCCTCAAGTCCTCAACAGAGAACGGAGTAGGTCCGATGCCCATCGGACCTACTTTTAGGTTCAACGAGCATGATGACCGTCCGATCTAATTTAAGATTTGTGCGCACGAAAATTGAAACAGACACATACGAAGTTTAAAGCGTTCCACACGAATTTTAAAGAAAATATCAACGGTGATTAAACCCATGGGACCTACTCTCAAGTGCCTCAAAACAGATGGGGTACAATTCATATCCGCATTTCTGCAATCATAGTTTTTCAAATTCTAAAAATGACTTCCAATGATGTTAATTAACTTCGAAACTATTTTAGTTAATGAAATTTGAGTTTGATATTAATTTTTTTAAACTAATTTCAATATATAAGAAGGACAAATCTTAAAAAAATTGTTCCTATCCGTAGGGGTGTTCAAACAGTAGGTTCAATTGAAGCTGAAATAAAATTAGATAAACTATTTTTTTAAAAACCAAACCAAACCAACCGAACTAAAATGACCAACCTAATAAAAACCGAACCATTTAAACTGAATTAAATTTCGGTTTGTTCGGTTGAACTGAATAAGAGATTTAATTTCAAAAAAATCAAAACTCAATACATACACTCATAAATTAGTAATTTTATAGAAATAAATATCAAAATAACATTAAGTATATATCAGATACATATCAATTCTTATACTAAGCAAGTAGATGTAATCATACGCCAACAATTTTGATTAAAAGATGAAATTTCGGATTGAATATCTCTCCAATCAAATAGTTTGTCTTTTTTTTTTATGCTATGCATTTTTTTTGATATTTTTTTACGTGTAGAAGTCTAAATTTATTTATGTACGTACTCACCAAATATATTTGTCACTTGTAGATGTCCTTATATTCCCAGTTTTTCGAAAACTTTCCTAAACCCCCTTATTTGATTGTCATATACTCAATTTTCTAATTGGTATTTCATTCCATAATTAAAATGTCATTTAGTGATACATATCCATAATAATCGTCGCAAGTCTTGATTTTGTTGTATGTCAATATATAATGCGCTAATATTTGCTAATAGTTATACATTTACTAATATTTATCGCTTAATTAATATGCGGTCCAATTGATAAAACTTTCTACAAAAATATATATGTCAATTTGTATTGATATTGAGGTCAATTGATGAAACTTACTTATTTAAAAATAATGATGAAGTTTTCGACGCATTATGCTATAATTGGTAATTAATCTTTTCTTTTCTTTTTTAATCGAAAGAACATTCTTTGTTTTGGATAATTCTAAAAAACATGTCGAGTCCTAAATCTCATCTTCCCACATATCTCCATCCAACCATATTATTCGACTAAATTAAAAAATATATAAAACTTTATGATTATACCGAACATAAATATAGTTTTGCTGCGAAGTTCGGGAAAAATACTAGCATCTATCTAAATTTATGTGTTGAGTCTTAACTTAACTTTTTATAGATAAAACATAAATTTGAAATTCAAAAGAGTATTTTTGTTAGTTACAATCATATTAGTTGTATAATAAAAACATGATGCCCCAGGAGTGTATACCAAAAATATAGTTTACCGGAAGGTCTTGAGTGAAGAATAAATTACGAACAATATTAATTTAACATTTTTAATTTTATTATATGTTTTCAATAGTAGCAATTGAAAATATTTGTTTTCTATTTGACAAATACAAGATATAATATAGCTGCTATTAAGATATATTCAATTTGCATTAAGTTGACATTATTTCTTATTGGACTTTATTATATTAATTGATTTCTTATTTACAATTTGAATTTAGAACCAATCTATTTTAATATCATTTATGGATATTGTTGAATAGTTAATTTTTTATTGATCTATTTTTTTTATGGTTATCATTTTGTATGAGATTTTTTTTTGCTTATTATAATTGATCCCCATTACAACTTTACAACACACAGGCACATACACATACTAGTATAGGTTATATGTGTCTCATATTTGGACCTCTTTTTTTCTTTTTCTTTCTTTCTTATTATTGTTGCTGCTCTTATAATTGCTAGTCTTTTTCTTTATGAATAAAAACGAAAAACAGAGAATCAATCTAGTAAAAGTAAAAGGTCAGCTTTTAAAGACCTACATACTGTTGTTTCAAGCAATTCTCTTTTAGTCTATTTGACTAATTTGCAAAACATACAATTATTGAATTTTACGTTTTTCTCTATGTTAGAAAGAATGCAGGTTCAAGAAAATTGGAATTGCAATTTAGAGCACTTGGACTGAAGAAATCATCAAGTTATTTATCAAGAATTTAAACTGTAAATTAATAATTGGTAAAGTAGCTTTGATGTTGAAAAACAGGGATAAAACGTTGGAACGATTAACAAAACGTTCAGACGTTTTTCTATGTGAAAAATCTGGAGATTAATCGATTAAAAAGCTGGAAAAACATTCTAAAACGTCCCAGACGTTGTCAAAACGTCTGGACGATTTAAATAAATTCTCAGATTTCAAATTGCATTTTGATCGATAAATCTCCAGAGGAAAACGTCCTGAGACGTTTGTTAACCGTCTGAGACGTTTTAGCAAATCTCACAGAAATTTGAATTTTTGACCTAAGTTGAACTAAAACGTTTTCATCGTTTTACAAAACGTTGGGACGTTTTATGGCAGAAAACTCGTTTGAAAGCTGCCACTATAAATAGAACCTTAGGGTTCTCCTCAAAACAACACAGCCGACCCTAATCATTTCAAAAGCTAATTTTCTGTGAGCTCAAGTTCCTCCATTGTTGTGAGAACAAAAACTTCAATATCCCTCAAAACAACCTCAAATCCACTTCACTAATCTTGAGTTAGATTAGATTAGAGTGAGCTCTTGAGCGTTCATCTTGAGATTTCGAACTTAGAGACTTCGTTCTCGATTCTAGTTGGCCGTGTGACTTCCCATTGGTTGTAAGGGCTCACCGGTTCACACGTTGTAACCTTTCTCTTTTGGGTAATAGAAAGGCGCACCGAGAAGCGGTTGCGACGCCCCGGAGACGTAGGCATTTTAAGCCGAACTCCGTTATCACTCCTTGTGTCAATTTTCTCTAAACTCATCTATTTTATTTTATTTGCAATTATTTCTTTATTTTCGAAATTAGTGGTGCCTAAGGGACAACAAAGTGGTATCAGAGCGCGTTACTCAAATTAAGACTCACTTAATTCGAGTTTACCGATCTAGAAATGGCACCCATAAGACATGTGAAAGAACCTCAAATTTTCGGTAGCACAACCAAAAATTTCAGTCATTGGAAAAGGACTATGATGAATTATCTTAACATCCTTGAAGTTTGGGATGTCATTGAGAATGGCTATAAACCAAAATACAACAATTCTACCGAAAGTGATACCAAGGTTGAAACACCAGCATCTACCGAATTAAAGAAAATAAATAATCTTGCCGTTAATGCAATATATAATGCGGTAAGTGAATCGGTTGCATTGATCTTTGGTAACACAACCAATGCAAAAGAAATGTGGGATGCTCTTGTTGACCGATACGAAGGTAACACCCAAATCAAATGAACCAAAATAGCCGGTCTAGACACCAAATTTGAAACTTTCAAAATTGAAAATGGTGAAAATGTAGAGGATATGTATAATAGACTTATGCATATTCAAAATGAATTCATTGAACTAGGAGAACCACTTTCTAACGATAAAATTGTAGGAAAGCTTCTTCGAGTAATGCTTAGGAGGCCTAGGTGGGACGGATTGGTGAGCGCCCTAGAAGCACTTCATGGGACACAAAAATCATTCACACTGGATGAACTCTATGCTCATTTCCGAAGTTTTGAAGAAAAGCTCATACAAGCCGGTGAACTCAAGCAAGAGTCAAAAACAAAAACCGTGGCTTTTCCGGCTCAAAACCACCGAAACCACCCAAGCTCCTCAAACAACCGTCAATCAAGTGACTCATTCATGAACCAACTAGGACATGAAACCTCTTGTGATACCGCCACCATAACCAAAATGTTTCAATCTATGCTTAACTTCGAACGAAAATACAACAAGGAACGTGAAGAAGGAAACAAACGGGTAGTTTGTTTTGCATGTGAAAGAGAAGGCCATACCATCCAAACTTGCTTCAAAATATTTCCCAACTTGAAGAACAAGGATAGTGAAGGGCAACATGACCGAAGGCCTAAGCAAAAATACGAATGGTACAAAAGCAAGAAGAAAGCCAAGGCAATGCAAGCCTCTTTTTGCATCGATTCCGATGAAAGTAGTAGAGAAGAATCCGACTCGGAATCAGGCGATGAACAAGAGATCAACCTTGCCTTGATGGCAATAGTGAATGAAGATTCGGCAACCATTGACGTGGATACAATCATTGCAAACAAAAACATAACCGATGAGATCACCATCGAATTCCTCAAGAATCTCATCAACCCAAGTATCAACAAGGAATCGGAGGATTCTACCAAAGCCACCACAAGCTCCATCATTGATGTAGTGGTTGATCCCATCAAAGCCTCAACTAACACCATTATCGAGGTAGAGGGTGCATCTATAGAAGATGTAACAAACTCCCTAAATAAGGTACATCTTATCTCTTCTCCTAACCGGTACATGTCTACCATTGATTTGACCAATCCCGACTACTATTTGAATAGTTACCAAGTTAGGAAAGATGAATCCAAAATCGACATAAATAACAACTATATAAAGACAAATGAAACAAGCATGTTCATGGATGAGGCTCTAATTAATTATAATGCACCTAGGTTGCTTGAGGAATCTAAAAAGGCCATGCTTGAAAAGGAAGGTACCATACAAAAATTGAAATCTCAACTTCTTGAATTTGAATCAAAAATTAAAAACTTAGAGTTGGAATTACTTAAATCACATTCTTGTCAATCACACATAGGGGATATAGAAATTTTAAAAGTGAAAATCCAAACTCTAGAGACCGAAAACAGGGCTTTAAGATCGCCTAGTGAATTCTCAAAAGTCACTACTCTCGATCCCTACTATGTAGAAAATTTGATCAATGCCAATTTGAATCGAAAAATCGGTAAAATGGGCATTGGATACAAGAAGGGTCAATCCTCATTTGAATCAAATTATTCACAAAGCCCAAAAGAAAATGGGGAACTTACTCAAAACTTAAACAAAGTCAAGTTCAATCGCAAAGAGTATTTAGATTACCAATTTTATTCCAAACATGGTAAAACACCCTTGATAAAGGAGTCAAATAAATGGACAACTCCTCCAACCACAAATGCAAAACAAAACCAAAAGTCTCAAAATTATGCATTCAAGTACAAATTTTCTAACAAAAACCACAAAAATGAAAACAAGTTTCAAAATAATGATAGGAACACATTCACTCGAAAAAGGTCAAATAAAACTTATTTCAAAGGACCGGATGGATGGTTTTACGAAATTCACAATAAAAATGCTTTACAAAACAAAAATTAAAGAAATGGTTTGACTAGAGATGTTCCCCAACATTACAACAAATTTGACTCAAACAAAAATAAGTCTTATCCATCTAAAGTTACAAATCATAGGAACCAAATTCAAGAAGTGAAAGATAAATATCAAAGCACCTTCAAGCATGGCTCAACAAATGTCAAGCAATCGGTCACATTTTGTAACTATTGTTGTAGAATTGGCCACACCTCATTAGAGTGTAGATTTAGGAAAGGAAGCAACAAATCAAATGTTGTTTGGATTCCCAAAGCTAAATTAGTTTAAAGTTGTAATTAAAATCTCCCCAACCTAAAAACAAAAATCATTAAGGAAGGGGGAGATTCCAACAAAGTATATGTTAATTGCAAATATATATACTCCTGTAGGTGTGTTTGATTACAACTCATAAAGAAAATGCTATGTTATCTTTTGTTGTGCTATGAACTTTTACTATTTCTATGTTGTATGCCTTGACCTTCTATTACTTTGCTAGGTGTATGGTTGCATGCTTACTTCTAAATTGTTCATCTTTCATGATTCCATGATTAATTTTCTAAATTTATGTCACATATTCTCAAATTGAGGGGGAGTGCATATTTTGAGGGGGAGCACTCTTAATTGTGCTATTTGATGTTATTTTATCTCCCTTTCGTCGATTTCCAAAAAGGGGGAGAAAATGCAAGACATGCAAACACCGATTATTTGAAAATTGCAATTTGGGAAAAATCGATATATGCACTTACTTGCGTTGTATGTTTTGCAAATCGTCAAAAGTGGGAGATTGTTGTTTCAAGCAATTCTCTTTTAGTCTATTTGACTAATTTGCAAAACATACAATTATTGAATTTTACGTTTTTCTCTATGTTAGAAAGAATGCAGGTTCAAGGAAATTGGAATTGCAATTTAGAGCACTTGGACTGAAGAAATCATCAAGTTATTTATCAAGAATTTAAACTGTAAATTAATAATTGGTAAAGTAGCTTTGATGTTGAAAAACAGGGATAAAACGTTGGAACGATTAACAAAACGTTCAGACGTTTTTCTATGTGAAAAATCTGGAGATTAATCGATTAAAAAGCTGGAAAAACATTCTAAAACGTCCCAGACGTTGTCAAAACGTCTGGACGATTTAAATAAATTCTCAGACTTCAAATTGCATTTTGATCGATAAATCTCCAGAGGAAAACGTCCTGAGACGTTTGTTAACCGTCTGAGACGTTTTAGCAAATCTCACAGAAATTTGAATTTTTGACCTAAGTTGAACTAAAACGTTTTCATCGTTTTACAAAACGTTGGGACGTTTTATGGCAGAAAACTCGTTTGAAAGCTGCCACTATAAATAGAACCTTAGGGTTCTCCTCAAAACAACACAGCCGACCCTAATCATTTCAAAAGCTAATTTTCTGTGAGCTCAAGTTCCTCCATTGTTGTGAGAACAAAAACTTCAATATCCCTCAAAACAACCTCAAATCCACTTCACTAATCTTGAGTTAGATTAGATTAGAGTGAGCTCTTGAGCGTTCATCTTGAGATTTCGAACTTAGAGACTTCGTTCTCGATTCTAGTTGGCCGTGTGACTTTCCATTGGTTGTAAGGGCTCACCGGTTCACAAGTTGTAACCTTTCTCTTTTGGGTAATAGAAAGGCGCACCGAGAAGCGGTTGCGACGCCCCGGAGACGTAGGCATTTTAAGCCGAACTCCGTTATCACTCCTTGTGTCAATTTTCTCTAAACTCATCTATTTTATTTTATTTGCAATTATTTCTTTATTTTCGAAATTAGTGGTGCCTAAGGGACAACACATACTACAATATATAGCACTTACACTAATAGATTAATTGAGTAGGGTTAAAATGTCTGATTGGTATTGTGTCTCATCATGCTTCAATATTATTATTTCTATTTTCGAAGTTTCAATAGTCGATCGGAACCACTCAATATGATCTTCATATTAAAATGTGCTTGGATACAATTTTTTTTAAATTTTTTATTTTTATTTTTTAAGATAAGTACAAAATCACTGTTTTTAGAAGATTCTCAACCATTCAAAAATAGTGATTTTGTACCTCTCTAAACAATTAGTAATTTTTTTTTATAAAATTATAAAAAAAATTATCCAAGCACATTTTAGTATGAAGATCATGTTAAATAGTTCGGATCAATTATTTAGACTTTGAAAATAAAGATGATAATTTTGAGGCATGATGGGGCATTTTAACCCTACTTTATACAATTTTACTCGATAACAGTTTTTTAAAACTGAAAATTATATAGTTGAATTTATATGCACCTCCCTATACATGTATGATTTTGCTCATTACAGAAGATGCTTTTTAATGAATTATATGTACATCGGTCTATGTACAATTTTAATCAAATTATGCATGTATATTTTACCGGCGATAGCACGTCGGTCTAGATTATCCGTAAATCAAGTCACATCATATTCACACATGTGTAATCTCTGCCATAGGCGATTCTCACATTCTCATAAAACAATTTCTTAAACTGTCAATTCAATGGGAAATCCATTCAATATTGGAAGGCCGCCAATCCATTGGAAAGTTCAACCAACAGTGAGAAGTTACAACCACAAATCAAATTCCAACCTGAGACCTGCTATCCCGTTAAATAAGCCATCATAATATAATATGCAATATCAATATTCAAATTAATCATACAAAATGAAAAACATAGATTATAGAGAAGTCCGGTTACCTTTTAGCGAGATATTTTAATAATATAATATGCAATATCAATATTCAAATTAATCATACAAAATGAAAAACATAGATTATAGAGAAGTCCGGTTACCTTTTAGCGAGATATTTTAAGAACTAAAATCATACTGCAATCAATTGTACAAAATCAACTTGCGACGTAGGATTAAAATTCAAATCAAACATACAATAAAATTCTCCTTGGTCGATTGTGCAAAAAAAAGAGGAAAGAGATGTGGTCTTATTTGGATCGTATTTGGATGCCGCATGAATTTGATACGGTGAAGAAATTGAAACGGGGGCAGTCAAGACAAAACAAGAAGGATGGAAATAAAATTAAAGGGGTGCGGTTTCAAACTTTCAATAGGGATATATTTACAGGAGGGTTAATCAAGGGGTGCGGGCATTTATTTTATTATTTTTGTTTCTCCATAATCGAATCAAATCAAACAGAGAATAAAGCTTTAATGAGATCCTTGAGTAAAATAAAAATTATATTCAACTTAAAGATAATAGTAGAGGTACTTTTTGTTAGAGGTACATCGAGTCACTGATTTGTCATCAAGTCCTTGAGATCCTTGAGATTCACGAATTTACCTTTTAAAAATCATAAAAAAATTATAACTTGTTTAAGAAAAATACCGGTCTTATAATTTACCCATTATACCCTTTACACTTTGTAAAACATTTATTTTGTCTTCGAAAACTGGATACCCATTATACCTTTTACCATTTATAAAATACTCATTTTGCCCTTGAAAACCAATCAAATATAAGACCGACATTTTTCTTAAATAAACTATAATATTTTTATGCTTTTAATAAATGGTAAAATGGATATTTTATAAATTTAAAATGAGTTTTAATTTAAAAGACATTAAAAGGAGTATATTTGTGAGTTTTAGAAGCTTAGAGAGGAAATAAGTCATTTTGAAGTTTAGAGGAGGAATACATAATTTTGAAGCTTTTGAGGGGTATACATGAAATTCCCCCTTAAAAGTTTATATGTGCTCACTAGAAAATTTTCCTTAATTGAAATAAGCCCAACAGTTGTATGGATGTTAAACAAATGATGCACAAACTCTTGGTTAACCTCTGCCAGGATTTCAATAAAAATAAAAATAAAAATAAAAATAAATAAATAAGCCTAGCAGTTACTCATGGCCCAATTCTTCTTTTTGCCAACATATGAAGTCCTATCTATCTATAAAGTGACATTTGTTGCTATTAGGATTACTATTTATTTTCTATAAGATCCGGAAGAACAACTACAAAAATAAAAATCAAGTGTCGGCGGCGCCATAGTTTTCCAAAGCAACACAGGGATTCAACAATTATGGATTCCTGATTAGTCGACATGAAGAGTGACAATGGATGGGAAGGACGTGATAATGGGTGGAAAGGACGTAATATGTGGTCTCTTGCTAATTAATGGAGATTTTGGCTTATTCGTTAAAGGTTTGTCTGGTACAACCACGCTAGCTGGACATGCACATCACTCTTTTATTTTTTTTTAAGTTTTGTTTAGTTTTCAAATTTTTAAATACTGATTTTTTTTTTTCTATTTTGTTGTGTTTATAGTGGAATCCCACAATTTACTAAATAAACAAAAAAATTCCCACTATTACTAAATAAACAAAAAAAATCTCTGATGTTGTTGGCGTTAACATCAAAGAGGTGACGTTGCTGGTCAGACCAAGATATGGAGGAAAAAACTTATCTGTAGAAAATATGAATAAAAAGAGAGAAAAATAGAAAAAAAATATGAATAAAAAGAGAGAGAAATAGAAAAAGTAGAGCTTAATTCTTATGAGTAGAATGATCTGTATAGATTCTACCGATCAAATTTTGAATTGGTATAATCAATACCAATCCAAACTATTTTATTTTGCACATGTTTATATATGTTGGGATTTTGTGGTTTCATTATTTATGACTTATTAATTTATGCTATGCTTCTATGAAGTTACAGAGAATCTAGGCACATTAATATTTTTCTGGAAAAAAAAATATGTGGTTTGAATCAGTAAAATCTATACCGATTCTACTAACCATAAAAATTCAGCTGTACTCTTTCTATTTCTCTCTTTTTTATATATATTTTTGTCAGATAAAAATTCTCAGTATGGAGTGGCCCCTTCAGATGGAATATTTCAGATTATTAATATTCATAAGTATTCATAAATATTTTCATTAAAATTTTGAATATTTTTTTTATACGGAGAGCTTATAATCTTTCATGTATCATTGAATTCAACTTGTCATTATCATCATAATTCTATTTTGTAAGCATATAATCTTTCCTTTAACGTTAAATTCAACTTGTCATCATCATAATTCATCACAAGTTTAAGAAGTTTCAGGGGTGTATTAAAATATCGGCTTCTAGTTACAGTATAAAACATAAGCTTTTTAAAAATTAACTTTTGATCTAGTAATAAAGAATAAGAGTGAATTCATAATTTCGATCAGGATAGAACAAAAGTAATCGAGTTCAAATGGCTACTCGGATTCTAACCCGTCAACTTGCTGATAAAAAAAAAATTTTGAGGAAAAAACTTGCTGAAAAATTCAGAGGTCCTGATATAAATCGAAATGCTGAGATTGATGGTATGGATGGAATTTTCTTTTTCAGAGGTCATGGTATAAATCAAAATCGAAATTTGTTGAATTTTTCAACGGTTGAAATCTTAGTTGTGATAAATCCGGTATTTTTTAAAATGATAACATACGATGGCATCCATACCATCAATCTTATAAAATGCCCAACCTTATTTTTTTTTTTTCCAAAGGATATACATTTAAAAATACCTATTGAGAAAGTTTAATCAAACAATTTCACAAAAGAAGTTTGCTAACAATTGTCGTCGGGATAATTTCGTCCTAGACTCAAGCCCATTAATTATATGATGGCATGTTACAAAAATAAAAGCATGTAAGATGCAAGATGTATGATTTTGAGAGAAACAAGAAATATTGCCAAAGAAAAAAAGTTTAAGACAGTGCCAAAATTTAATTTATTAATGATGGGAAAGAAACCATTTCTATTGGGTAGATGAGAAAAATTAGAAAAGAAAAAGATTCTTCTCTGAAGATTTGTGGAAAAAGTTGTGTTTCCTCAGCAAATGTTTATTTGTCTCTAAGCGAAAAGTTTGTTTCTAACTGAGCGAAGCAAATTTGTAGGATTTCTGGTCAAGGAAAGCCATTTTTTCTGGATATATAGCTAGCCCGTTAGCTAGCTGGCTTGATGGCCTCAACATAAGAAAAAATTAGTTAATATAGTTTATTTATTATTATTGATAAAGATCTGATTTGAAATTTCAATTCCTACTTCCTAGGGTAACAATATTTTAAAAGGATGCCAATTGAAAATTCTCTTCCTTCTCTCATTGCTTCTCACTAGATCACATCTGTCCTTGTATAAAATCCTAGCCACTCGTCATATATCTACCAAATGCAACCTCTCATAAGCAAAGCTTATACATCTTTCAAAAGAGATCAGTGATATAATGGCAGATGACAAATATTTCCAAAAATGCCCCCATGTGCTTCTCTTGCCTTACCCAAGCCAAGGTCACGTCAATCCAATGCTCCAATTCGCCAAGCGGCTGGCCCACCACGGCCTCCGATCAACTTTAGCCATCACCCGATCAGCTCTCAGCTCAACCGAACCAGAAGTCAGTATGGTTCACGTTGCAACGATTTCTGATGGCTTCGATAAAAGTGTAACGGAAGTTAGTTCGGTCGAAGATTACTTGGCTCAGCTCAAGTTTGTTGGTTCTAAAACACTTGAACAACTCATGGAGACAGAATCAACTGCCGGTCGACCGGTACATGTTGTCATCTATGACACGTTCATGCCATGGGGAGCCAACGGCTGCTTTTTTCACTCAATCATGTGCGGTCGATGCAGTATATGGTCAAGTCTGGGAGGGAAAACTCGAGATGCCGGTTCGGGCAGGGCCAGTTCAGTTGACCGGTTTGCCGATGCTTGAACTGGGGGAATTGCCTTCTTTTGTTCTTGAACCCGGTGTGTACCCGGCTTATGTGGAAGTGTTGACCAAACAATTTTTGGACCTGGATAAGGCAGATGAGGTGCTGATCAATTCTTTCTATGAGCTAGAAACTGAGGTAACACTTTCCTTTTTACCCTCCTTCCATTTTTTGACAAGACAATTTTGGCTGATATTTTTTTAACTTAGATGTGTGATTTTCTAAGAGTGAGGTTATTTTAATATGCATAGTGCGAATTAATCTGTACTATAAATTAATATTTTTATTTTCAAATTCTAAATAGTTGATCTGAATGGTTCAACATAATTTTCATATAAAAATATACTTGTAGATCAAAATTTTCATTGTTTTTACAACTTTTTGTACTATATTTTTAAATATATAGAAATTCACTTGATCTAAAATTTATAGATCATTAAAAGTAGTGATTTTTTTATCTATCCAAACATTATAATAAAAATTAAAAAATGGAAAATTTAGTGTGCAAGTACATTTTCATATGAAGATCATCCTATGAACTATTTGAAAATCATACTTAATTGTTCAAAATGACTATTTGAATTTTGAAAGCGAAGATATTAATTCATAGTATGAACAAATATCCGCGCTATACATAGTACCGTAGACCCCTCATTTTTTAATCACAAACTTAATATCTGGAATAAGACACACTAATGTAATTTTCATTTATCAAACACATATAGCTTATGGATAAAATTTTGTAAGCAGGAAGCAGATTACATGGCCTCTGTCTGGCGAGCGAAGACGATCGGCCCCACCGTGCCATCCTCATACCTAGACAACCTCATTCCATCTGACACTTCTTATGGATTTCACATTTTCAAACCTGACACAGCTCCGTGCATGGCCTGGCTTGACACTAAACCCAAAAACTCGGTCGTGTACATTTCCGTAGGCAGTCTATCATCCCTGGACCTGCTCCAAATGGCCGAGTTGGCTTACGGTCTTTTCAACAGTAATATACCTTTCCTTTGGGTAGTTAGATCCTCGGAGAAAAATAAATTACCGGAAGGTTTCACCGATAAGGCGAAGGAAAGAGGCCTTATAATTACATGGAGCCCACAATTGGATGTTCTGGCCCATCGGGCCGTAGGGTGTTTTCTGACGCACTGCGGATGGAACTCGACTGTGGAGGCTCTAAGTCTTGGTGTACCAATGGTGGCATTTCCTCAGTGGACCGATCAACCGATGAATGCGAAATATGTGGAATGTGTATGGGAGGTTGGAGTAAGGACACGGCGAAACGGTGCCGGATTGGTGAGCAGAGAAGAGGTGGAGAGGTGTGTGAAAGAGGTGATGCAAGGAGAGAGATGTGAGGAGTACAGGAGGAATTCACAGAAATAGAGCAACAAGGCCAGAGAGGCCATGAAAGAGGGTGGTAGTTCCTTTGGAAATATTGTGGAGCTTGTTGCAAAGTTTAGTAACAATTGAAGTATTGAACCTTTTATGTTTTTTTTTTCATGTTTTGTTTTGTTCATTTTTTATTTGAATTGGAGTTGAGAGTGAATTAGTCCTGTATTGTTCAAAGCAAAGGGTTTCAATTTTAGACATAAATAAATAAATGGAAAAAATGGAAAATGAGCATTTCAATTATAGACGTAAATACAAGCACAGCAGTAGTCTCAGAGGGAGGCACTAAGAATATAACATTATTTGTAACTGTTGGGGCTTATACGGCGTATACCTTATTGATTTAAATCTAAAAGAAAATATTGTAGTACAAGCATATGCATATATACAGTTATATTTTATTCACTAATTAGTAACATGTACCTGTTCCTTTTTTATTGATTAGTAATTCTTGCATGCCACTTATCTCAATTATAATAACCCAAACAAATAAAAAGAAAAGCTAAATCCCTGCAAAATGCGCCGATTAAGGAGAGCAAATTTAGTTTCTCAGTGGAGGTTGTTGAAAACAGAAGCAAAATCAAGATGATCATTTAAAAAAAAAAAATAAGTCCAAACATAATTGAATCCTGCACAGTTATTCTAAATTCTTGTAATGAGGCCCAATAATAGACCGGCTTTAAAATTTACTGCATAATTGAATCCTGCACAGTTCTACTAAATTGAAACATTAATGAAAAAACCGTGTGCCCCGACTGTAACAAGGAATTCATATCCTCTGAGGTAACATACTCATAATATTTCTGTTTGGATCACGGCCGTCCAATTGGTATCCGGGTCATTTCGATCCGAGGTGGAACGCATGGGACTGCTTGAATAGTCGTGCGGATTCTGATTGGAGGTCCAGATCCAAACAGAAATATTCTGTTACCTTAAGTGATACGAATTCCTGTAACAAGTTCCTATAACGAGTCGTGACTTTTATAAGGGTCTTTCCTTCGGGTTTACATGGCTTCCTCATTTATTTTCCTTCCCCTACAATTTTTCCATCCCCCTTTCAGGTTGTTCTCCTACAAAAAAAAATGATTTTAACTGTTACCTACATGTACCAGACCTAATAAAGTTGTACCACTTCATCTTTGTTCGTTGTTTGTTTAAGCTTAATGCAACTAAAATCAAACTTAAATCAACGCAGTGTAGTATCCTAACATATTAAAGTGAAATCAACGCATTGCAGACTCCAACAGATTAAAGTGAAATAGAACCTTATCCATATTATGAGAATTCCATAAGCCAAAACCGTAAAGAGAACAACCAAGTACAAAGTGATCTGCCAATTTTCTTCTTGTGCGGTGGGTTCCCTGAATAATGAGAAACCCCAATTATCAAATTTCACACAAAAACTCAGAACTTAAATTTTACATCGAAACAATTACTAGCAAATAGACCAGTAATAAGCGGCGATGATGGCTTACGAAAAGTACGAAATGAAGCGGTAGGTGCTCGGTCCTCAGAGAGAGAGCGGGGGGAGGGTTTCTGCTCGGTGCTCGAGCTTAGAGAGACAGCAGAATCGCGGGTTGGCACGAGTGCAAGAGAAATTAGCAACGAGGGAGAGGCGAAGAGGGGAGGCAAGGGGAGGCGAGGGTCTAGGGTTTGGGTTGCGATCGGGAGGGAGACAGAATTTTAGAGATGACTCGCGCAATTTTTTTTTGGTGGTTGGTGCGATATTTTTTTTTTAAGAAGCCCGGCGTTTGCGTGATCCAATATTCCACCTATATGCCATTTGCTGGCGTTTCTTGAAGCACCAGATAGGCTAGCACCGTAAAATGCCATATTTCTTGTAGTGCCTGGACTCGGTCCAAATGGCCGACGGTCCTTTCAACAGCAATATACATTTTCTTTGGGTGGTTAGGTCATCAGAGACGAGCAAATTACCTGACGGTTTCACAGATGAGGTGAAGGAAAGAGGCCTTATAATTTCATGGAGCCAGCAATTGGAGGAAGTGGCTCATCAAGCCGTAGGATGCTTTCTGATGCACTGGGGGTGGAATTCGACTCTAGAGGCTGTGAGTCTGGGTGTACCAATGGTGGTATTTCCTCAGTGGACTGATCAGCGAATGAATGCCAAGTATGTGGGAAACATTTGGGAGGTTGGCGTGCAGGTGAGGCGGGACAGTGCCGAATTAGTGGGCATAGAGGAGGTGGCTAGTTGTGTAGAGGTGATGCAAGGGGAGAGAAGGGAGATATATCGAAGGAATTCACATAAATGGTGAAAGCGTGAGAGGCAATGAAAGCGGGTGGTAGTTCTTATAAGAATATCGTGGAGTTTGTGACCAAATACGGGAAAACCTTAGTACATGTTCTCCAAAAAGCGAGAAAAATAGGCTTCTACCTACAAAAATATTTGTCGGCACAATTCCATTAAACAACAACAGTAGCGTCTTTTTTTTTTTTAAATTTACAATAAATTAGAAAGAAGGAAAAAGAAAATAAAGTAACAAAAGCTAATCACCCTAAAGAGCGTAAAGAGCTTTCTGCTGTAGAGAAGCATGTTGCCGTTTTTATGAGGAAAAAAAAATGTTGCCGTTTTTATGCAGTCTGAATCATGTTCTGTACTCTCTAAGCCGCCTTAAACAGCATAGAGTTAGACCCTATTTTGTGTCATTGCTAATTGCCAGACTTCATTTAAAAAGTTTCTACTTTTTACATAGGGGCACTGCACTGGTACATTTTTTTTAAAAAGAAAAGAAAATCACTGAGTCCCAAGGTTATGATGCACATAAAAGAATAAAAAAGGTCCACGAAATGCCAAAATCCAAGTGTACCGCGACTACATACTTGAAAAAGGTCAAACGCACAAAAATTTACACAAAGGAATTGGGGAGTGGGGGCAAAAAAATGAAATTACTCCTTAGCGGCCATTAGCTCCATAACTGGCTGTTGACTATTAACAAAAGTAATTTGTCATGTGTTGATTGAGAAAAATTAACAAATGGTAAGTGAAATAGAGGGAATTTGATGCTTGATCAAGAAGCTGAGCTAGGTATTTTGAATTGCTTCTTAAGGAACTGAGAGGCCTCTGAGTCATGCCGATGGCAAAGTATCCTCAGTAAAGTTTTCTCACTGGCGCCATATTTGCTTTTGCCACCTTGTGTTACCTCCTTCAGATCGTCTATCAATATACGCGTCTGAAAAATACATGAAAAGTTAGTACTGGAGCTAGTGTCTAGGTTGGAAAAATCCAATATTACTGAAGTATTATATTACCTCATAACCAATTAAGGTGATCACGTGGCGAACCCGTGCGACTAGATTTTCAACAGTTCCTCGTGGTAATCCATCTCCGCCAGATATAAAGAACTCCTGATTTTCAAAAATTGAATAAATAAGAACATGGAAATTTCGGTCTAAATAGCAATAATGAAAGATATTAAGCTTCTGTATAAGAGAGAGGGACCTTGAGGACTTCAAGATCATCTTCTAGCAACTTAGAATCATTAGGAAAGAAAATACGTGTGGGACCACCATCCAAAATCACACGAAGTAAACCTTCCTGCCATGTACATAAAATTTATTTACATATATTTAAAATAGCAACAAAACACAAAATTCTGAAAGATTCCAAAACAAGTACCAAGGATGCCTGAAGAAGCCCGGTAACAATACGATCCCTCAATGGCTCCAAAATAACATCGCATAGTTGATTAAGAACCTGAAAGTGAACATACATCAGGTGATATACTTCACATGGTGACTTGGAAGGAAAACCCCAGAAAATTAACCTAGACAAATAAATATAGTTACACCAAATTTATTATGCTTACCATATCAAGAGAGTCGGTGATTGTTTCGAGTCTGGCTTGAGACACACTGTGCTTGTACAAGTTGTCAATAAACGGCTCCCTTAGATCCCAAAATATTATCTTTGTGCCTAGAATAATGATCCAACACATTATTTACAACTTAGCAAAAATTAAAAATGGGTTGTCATATTTAGAAGTTAACAGAATCTTTGACAGTTAATTATTGTACAAGTGATAGAGACATGCATCGTTATTCCCGATTGTATATTTAGAACCAGGAGGGACAAACCATTGTACATGTAAGAAACCTGCCCATTGCCAGACAAAATGGCCAGTATATTACAACTAGTGTGGTACCAGAATCATTGGTTTAGAAGGGCTTACCTGTAAATTCACACATTTGATCTATAGCTGAGTTCATTTCTTTCCTGCAACCATCAAAATGATTTTTCTGAATTGCGGCAAGATTTCTTGATTTGTCACTGATGGATCTTCCTACATATAATTTAGAAAAATTTCAATTTTAAAACTGGTAACTTATCACATCATCAAAGAACTAAATTGTTGTAATTGAAAAATATGGGAGAATTACTGATGTTGATGTAGTCTTTTTTCTTAATTGACCACCGCTCATAGATGCTATCTTCTAAACGATTTAGATGTGTAAGTGCATACTGTTTGCATCACCAAAAGTAAATCTTTAGTTAATATACACAAAAAGATCACTGCATAAGAAGCTTTTATGAAAACAAAAACAAAAGTTGATTAAATTAGTGCAAACTCACATATATAGAGTTCAATCGCACACAGAGCTTGACTGTAGTAAGAGAATTGATCCCACTAGATCTCCTATCATCCAAGGGTCTAGGTTCTATGCTGCTTTCCTTCTTAGTAAAGGCCTTTATTACGTTTTCCTTCTTGTATCGGGTTAGTGCCGGAACTGGAGGCATCAAATCCAATTTGCTGACTGCACCAATATTTAAATAAATCAATATAGCATAAACAGTTAAATTTCTTTATTACATTCATATGTGAAAGAATCATACCTAAATCTGCAGTCACAAGATTAGTATAAATTTCGAAGGAATTGTCAACTCCACGAAGAAGACTGTACAACTCTTCGGCCCTCATTGGTACCTTCAGCCCGAAAAATTGATCTACCGTCTGCATTTAGTAATTATTAAAAATTCCATTTACACGGTACAATCTTGCAGGCTTTTAAATTATAAAATCTCTATTCATTTTTCGTATTCATGTATTTTACCTCTTCAATAATCCTGTAAACTTCAACTATGGAACCCCCATGACGTTGCTGAGGTGATATTGGATCCCATGCCTGTTGGATGAAATGATGAAAAGTTATTGACATTGTTAAACCAATAGGTACGCAGAAAGACTGTTGACTTTTGCTAATTTCTGTAAGTACCTCTTGCTGAGCAGCCCTAGTAACCCAGGCTTTAATTCTGTCAAGTTGTGAGTTTACCCATCTCAGCACCAGTGTACTCGACTTGGTTTCGACCTAAGATAGGAGGGAGGGAGAAGAGAATATTTAAGTCAAAATAGTTGAGAACACCAAATTTCATTATTTATTACCTCTTCTACAAAATAAGAAGGAAAAAATCAATCATTATTAAATAAATTAAGACCTGGTAAGGAGTGATCTTTTGGCGGCAGATGTTATCAAGACCTTCATCCCCTACAACAGAGGCCATTACTGACATTATGTATTGTTCCAGACCATCAGCTGCTGGGAACACAGAAACTGCGTCTTCTGTCAAATGCTCAGCTCGGTCAAGGAAAGGTCTCTGTAAAAACAAAAAACCATATCAAAATAAAAAATAATTGGGGAAGTTTGTAGATTGCCTTTGTTGTGTAAAATTAGGTATGGTAATGTTGGTGAGATAGCATGTACGTACCAACTTCTGTCCATAAAGCTTGTGAATGAGAGATGCAGAGGCAACAGCAGCTTGTGGGTGCCACTGTGCTAGAATAGGTAGGTAAAGAGTTGAATCTTTCTTCATGAGTTTCTTGGTCTCTTCAGCAAGGGTTGCTAAGAAATGCTCACCAGATGAATCTGCCTTATCCTCTGCTGCTTGAGTGATCTGAGAACACAATATATTATAAAAAATGGTTTAATTTTTGGAACAGTACTTGGACCAAGAAATATATTATTGACATTGAAGCTTGTTTTCACCTTTCTAAAAGGTTCTTCAGAAAAAAAAAATTCATATTTTGGTGTGATATTCAGGAACTATTGATTAAGAAGAGAGGATAATGAACGCACCCTTGAGAAAGCAAATTTGACTGAAGATGTGATATAATGATCTATCTGCTCCCGATTGGGTGAGTCGGAAACCTGCTGCATGCAAAGAGAGTGTTTCAGAGATTTCAAAATAACAAAGCCAAAGAGAAACTACCTATTGCTAAAATTAATCAAAAAGAAAAACAAACCTTTTCACTTTCTTCTAGTAAAATCCGTCGAGTAAGCATAGCAACCGACAATATGTCTGCCATCATACCGGGCATCTACAAATAGAGTATGTAATTATAAATCTTCAGCAAAAGAAAGAAAAGCAGAAAGACACATTTTTTTTTTTGGCAGAATGTAACCTCAGAGAAGTGAAGATGGTAGTCATTGAGCATTTTATCAACCCATTTCTGAACTGGACTGAGAAAAGACTGGAAAAACATGTAGTCCTGATATCTCCCCTCTTCTCCCTCTACTGAGCATTTTAAAGCTTTCAAATGCAATCTTTCCTGTGGACCCCTCTGCTCTTTCAACGGTACTTTCCTCAAGTGCTCAATCACTAGTGGCAGGAGACTCTGTTCTCCGGTAATAACAAACTGCATTTGCCAAGAGAATCTATATTACCTGACTATTACTTGTACAACCTTGCTTAATTCAGATTTTCTAATTTTTCTTTACCTGGCGGAACAATATCCAAGAGTAACATGTGTCGTGAATGGTCTCATTGATACCTAGGATACGCCAAGTTGATCTCAACAATTCAAGAATCTCTTCCACTTCCTGGTGAATATTCCATAAAAATTTACACGTAAGCCTACCGAAATGGTGTGCAATACTATGGGTTATGGTTTTACTTAAATATACTTAGTAATTGGTAGCACAAATTTTCTCTAGTGAGGCAATTATGTTGAATTTTACAAAGAATGACCCTTATTGTTGAAAACCATAAGGTATTAGTAGCCAGTACAGTACCATACAAACTACATACAACCAAACAGAAATGACCGAAAACAAATTCAAGGAGAAAGGAGAAAACCTCAGTGAGTTTGCCTTCTTCCAATACATCAAAGACACTAGAGAGCATAGTGACATAGAGTTTAATGTTGAGGTGGTATCCATCAGCCCAGTGGCAGACCTCTCCTGGCAAATCGCCACGTGCCGGCCTCTCTGAAAGAGTAGTTGCCACCTCTCTTAAAGATCTCAGGCACTCAGTTCGCTGAATCTCTGCTTGTCCTGGTGGCAGAGTCTTTCAAGGGGAAAAAGAACGCCAGTTAGACAACGGCCAGGATTACAGTGAGGATTATCATCAGAATAAAAGATTACTTCTGATTTTTTATTTTCAGGATTCATAACATTTGGTACCAATTCAAATACCATTTTTGGTTTGCTTATTGTTTATCGACCTTCTTTGTAGATAAGCTACCATCTAAAGTTCTTATAATTGATAAAAGCCAGTTTCTCGTTGCTGGAAGTCCATGAGAAGTCAAAACAATAAAAAAATAGCAAACAGTAACCTCAGACTCTTCAATCTTTCTAAGGAGATTTCTCAATTCATTGATTTTACGCCCCAGCTCACCAAACCCAACAACAGTGTGGTTTATTAGTCCTTCTTCCAGAATGTTCAACTAAACAAGCAAAACAAAAAATATGTGCAAGTCAGTTATCAAAAATAACAATAGTACATGAAGGTATCACTTGATTGGAATGTTTCACAGGAATGAAGCTTGATGCTGGCTAGATATAATTATACCCTCTAGAAATATATGGGAATTTAGTAATAATTATTTGTCCAGTTCCTTTTTGAAACTCTCACTAGAGTTGCTAATCCTATAATAAAGAGATAAGGAATGGGGCTATTCTGCTAATAAATTGGAGCCACATTTCATAAACTATTTCCCAACCAAACAATGACCAAAGGTAATTATCCATTTCCAGCAAATGAAGTACAAATTATGTTAAGTATAAACATATACCAGACCTGCCTCTTCTGCCACTTGATGTATGCTTTCTTGTCAGAGAACTCAGTTCTTGAGACACAACACAGGAGCTCCAATGGAATTAATAGGTTATCCATTCGTTTCCCCACTTTGCCCACAAGAGAGTTAAGTAAACCTTGTCTTGTCCTTATATCCATAGCTTCAGTAATCTGGAATAGGACATTCAAAGTAATATGCTAAATTAACAAAAATTTGTGTTTGTTAATGCTATACAGATAAATTGTCTTGTTCTGGTACTTAATCTGTCTGATTTGAGAGGCACTAATGCTAATGCTTGGGTCTGGTATTTGCTGAGGATATAGAAGTTTGCAATAGTTGTTCTTTTGGATAACAATTTGATTTAGTTTCAATAATTGTTCTTTTATCCCAATTAATCTTCTGGTTTTGTCATTTAGTTGTTTGTAACTGTTGGGCTTGTTATTTTCTCAAACTCATGTATTTTGGATAATTAGATTTCATGCAGGTTGTAATATGAGGTTGGTACCATGCTCAAACAATTTGGTTTCAATGTGAAATCGGTGGGCTTCCAACCACTTTTATCAAAATATAAGTCTGACTGATTTAAACATCATCAGCAAGATACCAGCCAATTTCAGTTTCTGTTAGTTTTTCATTCTTTTCTTGCCAGCATTGACCAGTGCTTCCTAAACAAAGATCTGGCTTTACTATGTGGCCCCTAAATTTATCAAACGAAAAGGACAAACATACAACACTGAGCAATATCAACAAAACCTTCAACCTTGCTTGCACTACTTAAAAACACTAAAAATTGCATGAATGATTTGCTACCTTGTGACTATCAGTGACCAAGTTAAATGAGAAAAAAGAAGAGAAAATATGAAGGAATATGATTGCTTGCCTCAAGCTGGGCCCGCATAATTTCAAGTAAGCCGACCAATCCTGGAGCTCGTTGTGCCTGGGACGTGATGCTCTCGCTCTTGCTTCGACCTAGTTTTCGCATTATTTTAGACCTCTTTTCTTTTTTCTTTTCTTTTACAGGCACTATCAAGCCCCTACAGAATAAAATCATTAATGATTCTTGGTTCTTTATCTGTAATGAACATTTAAGGCTTGGAATATTTACTTTGGTACTAATAGCCAGATCCATCACTGAGTTTGGCCATCTTTTTGGTCAGAGCCTCTGGGAATCAGTAGGCGAATTTTAAATTTAACTAACCAAAACAAGAAGCCATTTGGTACTGACCACCAATACAGTTATTTTTGGAGAAATACAAAAAAATGTCAAATCATACCCTGCAGCACCGGCAGCGGCAACAAGGATCTCATATGCTGTTTCTCTTAGATCATCATCAGATATACCTAAATATATTTAAAAACATATTAAAAATGCTACAACATGAAAAAAAAATGAAATACAAAAGAAAATGTAGACAAGGAATGACCTGTTGGGAATGGTGGGAGTAATAAAGAGAGGTCAGTAGCATCATTCTGCTGTCGTCTAGAAGCAGCCCTAGCACTGCTGACCTCTTCCTCGTCATCTTCAAAATCTTCAATATCATCTATTGTTAAGTCCCTCTCTTCTACAGTTTGAGAGTGGAATGACTGTGACTTTGACAAGTCAGGAAGTATAGGTGCTGACGGAACTGGAGATGATATTGGGAGTTCGGTCGCAGCAGGGGCTGGAGGGGGTGCACGTGCTGGTGGTGATCCAGACTCTTCTGGCCTTGTCACTAGAAAGAACTCTTCTGTTCCACCAGTTTCACTCTGAATAAAATATAAAAATAATAAACAGACATATGCCAAGAGCAAGTTTCTGATTGCATAATAGAATAACTGATGTACAAAAGAATGCAACAAATATGTGCAAGTAGACGAGCTGAGTCAAATAAATAGTAGAGTGAAGTCAGACAAGCAATTTACCAGGGACGGATAGTCAAGGCTGTCATGGTACAGTCGAATTGCTTCTGATAGGTCAAGTGTTTCACCTGTGTGAGCAGAATAATCAACATGATTCAAGCAAAATTTACCGAGCAAGACAGCTTGTCACATCATCACCCAGCCAAATGTTGGCTCCAATGAATAGTGGCTCATTAACAAGTACATTAAAGTAAACGGTTATTATAGGAAGCTAGTTGGAACCTTCAACCAACTGATGTGATAAGAATATTAAATTGGGAAGGTGTTGGTGCAAAACCAGCTTTTGTGATGTTGTATATGGAAAAATCCTTTAGAAACTGTCAGTTTACCTACCTTTCTTAGCACAGTTGAGAACATAATCGACACTGAGTTGATCTATATCTACATCGTCTAGTGAAACTGCGCCAGGTGGCATGACCACTTTCTTTATCAAGTTGCCAGATAAAAGGAAGTTAAGTAGTATATGACGGTCACGTCTATAATGCTGCAATAACTGCATGGGATTTTCTCTGGTGAACACAGAAAATGAAATTCAAAGATAAAAATTAGTGGGATGGCAAAAAGCAACAATAACAGTTTAGTAATGATAGTCATATTAAGAAAAGGAAGGATAGTAAGATTAATAATTTTGTGCATACTCTTCCATAGCTCTAGATCAATTAAGCTATTCCTATTTGCACTGCTATGTTCTGTAAAAGAAAAAGAACAAAAATGAGATTAATAATGATATTGCATGATAAGATAGTGACATTTACTTGAACAATTCCTGCAGAAGTGAGGTGATACAGAACTTGTGAGGATGATGCCACACATATTGTAGTACTAAGATTAGGGAGCTAGTAAAAGCCTTAAATTGCTAAAATGTTCTTCCATTTGCTTCAGATTCAGGCCTTCCTATTGTAAGGCGGATCAGAAAATCAGTAAATTTTCCCATTCTTTTCCATGTAATTGAAGAATCTGGGCCAAAGGGATTCCTTCCCGATCACTATACCTGATTTGAGAATCATATAGGTAATCCCACTTGGAATTTAAGATGTTCGCGCTCTCATATTCCAAAATACACCTCCACACCGTACATTTAAGCAATGCCGTTATCAGTGAAATATTATAATTGCACGGATCTGTACATTTTTTTCAAGAAACTAAGAAAGCAGCTGAAATTGCAGATCGAGATGGAAGTAAGTACCTGAATTAGTCTCAATTAGATTTATCTCCCTTCACTAGTGACCTCTAGAAGGAAGCATGAGAAACCCGACGTAATCCTCCGTAGTGAAGTTTACTGGTAAAGCATTCTGATCGCGATCGGGCGAGAACGCTTAGGAGATGGAAGAAAGCAACAACAGCGGTCGGAGACGGATCTGAGGTCGATGGTCGCGATGGTGGGGACAGATTCGAGCCTAATGGTGGATCCTCAGAGTGGAAAGAAATTGATAAATGCCATTGAGAGAGAGAGAAAGTGCGAGGCTGGGGATGTACTACACAGAAGGCGGGGAAGTGAGAAGTCGGAGCAGAGGGAGTGGTGTGAAGCTCCGCGAGTAGAAACTTAAAAGGGGGTAACTAGGAAAGCTGTTTGCCAGACGAAGATTTGTGAATTGGTAAAGGGTAGAGAGCGAATTCATATGATTATATTCCCCTAAGGTAACATAATATTTCTGTTTAGATCTATATCGTCCCATCATAATCCGCACGAATATTAAAGGTGAATTTTACCTAGGACAAGATGCCGGATTCTGATCGGACGGTTCAGATCTAAACAGAAATATTCTGTTACCTCAGAGGATTGGATGGCTTCTTTGTCGTAAAAAAATATTTTTCCAATCCGAATCCTTCCGACCAGAGTAAATCGCCTGAGATTAAAAATTAGCTGATCCTTGACAGCGCTGCAAAGTTACCAGAGTGCCTTCTACCGTTAGATTTTCCTTAAGAGGGATTAGCGCGATTTTCGACACAACAGAAGCAGTCCGATCTGTACTGTAAACTTCCTAGCGCTGTTGAGGATCTCAACTAGAGATCCCGCTGGGGGAGTGCGTATCCTCTGAGATATCTCATATTTTGCGTGACCGACGTGTCCGGTGCCTATTCGGGGATAGCGCAGGGGCCAGTATTATTTGAGTTTTGAGATTCGTGCAGAACGTATTTGAACAGTTGAGATTTTCCAATAAGTCACGCAAAATATGAGATATCTCAGGGGATGCGAATTTCCGCTGGGGTCGGTATTTTTTTTTTTTGAAAAAAGGCATAAGAGCCCGTTTCATATGAGAAACATAACGGTAACTTACAAGTCCATAGTATCGGGTCCCAAGTATTAGAAAATAACCACAAAAGCTAACAAAGAGCAAAAGACAAAAGCCCTTCGTTTTAAAGTCCACCAAAACACTGTGATAGAAAAGAACACATAAGCTAAGGTCAAAATGGGGCTAAAGGAAACTAAGTCTAGACTCGGATTGTGCAAAAAGGAGTGTGCGTCATAGCATCAATCTGCTGGCGAGCCATCTGCCCTTCCTATGTGCCGAACCTGCCCTATCCCCGGCTGGTACACCACCATTTGCAAGTCATTGGGATCCCACACGCTCAAAGGAATAGCATCTAACTCAGCCGGCAACCACCGAGCTGCTGCCATCTTAATTTTCTTGTCCATATGACCTGTCCAATATTCAAACACAGAAATGATGAGCAAAATAATAGATCGTGTAGTTTTACAAGGGGAATTTTGAAAAATAACCGAGTTTCTATATTTCCACAAGGTCCAACAGACAGCACTGAATATCACTAAGAATGCAATTTGCTGCTCTTTGGATAATGTACCTGCAAAATCAAAAATATTAGAGCAAGTGCGCCATTGGGAGTATATTTGTTGACAATTACCTAGCCAAAACCAGATTTGCTGAGCTACTGTACACGTAAGAAAAAGATGGTTCACCGATTCTTTTTTAGTGCAAAATTGACATTGTAAATCACCATGCCAACCTCTGTTATGCAAATTGGTTTTAGTTAGTATTCTATTATGCATGACTAACCACATAAAGATCCTAATTTTTGGTGGAAGAGGTAGTTCCCACCAAATAGCAAATCTATTTTTACTAATTCCTCTAAAATTAATGATGTGATATAAAGATTTAACCGAAAACAATCCTGAAGGTTCTCATCTCCAAGCAATTTTGTCTATAGAGTGAGTAAAACTACAAGAGCTAATGAGGCTCAAAATCTGATGCCATTCTACAAGTAATACACCATTTAATTGTCTTCTAAAATGCAACCTAGATCCTTGCGAGTTTATTACCGAACTAATAGTAATCTGAGGAGTTGAGCATAACTTGTAAAGTTGGGGATATTTCGTAGCTAAACTACAATTACCTATCCATATCGTATGCCAGAAGGACAAAGAGGAGTTAATACCTGGTTCAAATGTAACACTAATTTTCCCTAAATTCTCTAATTGCATAACTACTTTCCAAAAAGAGGAAAAGGGTATGTTGTTTGCAAGATAATAGTTGTGTTGAATGACAATTTTCCATAAACCATGATAACTATCATCCTGAAACTTCCACCACCATTTTAGTAACAATGCTATATTCATATTATGCAAATCTAGAATCCCTAATCCACCATGAGCTTTATCTAAACATGATTTAGTCCAATTAACTAGAGTGTATCGTTTCCTACTCCTATCTGAACCTTGCCAAAGAAATCTATTTCTAATAGAATTAATTCTTCTAATTATAGTCTTAGGAGCCTTATAAACTGACAATGTATATAAGGGTATAGAAGATAAAACAGAGTTTAAAAGAGTAAGTCTACCACCTATTGAAAGAAGTTGGCCTTTCCAATTTTGTAACCTATTCTCAATCTTATCAACTAGGAATTGCCAATCGTCCATATTTAATTTGTGGTTATGAAGTGGTAAGCCTAGATATTTAAAAGGGAATGTTCCTACTTTACATTGGAAGGTAGCAGCAAAATGAACCCCATCGGAGTGTATTGGATACAATTCAGTTTTTTGTAAGTTCATTGTAATGCCAGAGAGTGCTTCAAAGCTTTTCATACCCCACCATGCTGATGACACATTTTGATGAGAAGCATGTAAAAAGAGTATAGTGTCATCAGCATAATGACAATTGGTGATTGCTCTGCCATCTAAACATGGAGGTCCTAATCCTATCAATTTATTGGCTTGTCTACCCTTGTGAAATATCTTACACAATGTATCAGCTGCTAGAATGAATAAGAAAGGGGATAGAGGATCTCCCTGTCTAACCCCCCTCTTACAGAAAAAATATTGTGTAAATTCGCCGTTGAAGTTGATGCATGATTGAGAACTATATAGCCAATCCTTAATCCATTGTATCCATTTAGACCCAAAACCTCTACTTGTTAAAATCTCTAAGATGTAATCCCAGTGTATCTTATCATAAGCCTTCTCAAAGTCGACTTTGATAACCACACCAGGTTTTTGTTGGGTCTGACAAGAATGTATAATTTCTTGGCTTAAGATAACATTGTCTAAGATATATCTATGTTTAATAAAAGCTGATTGACTAACATCGATGATGCGACTCATAATTGTTTCTAATCTAGATGTAAGAATTTTGGATATAAGTTTGAAACTACAATTAACTAAACTAATTGGTCTATATTTACTAATCAATTGAGCATCCTTTTCCTTTGGGATCAAGCAAATGACGGATTTGTTGATTTTGTTTAAATCTAATCTATGATGGAAGAAATGTGCACACAATAAAATGAGATCTTCTTTGAGGATGTCCCAGAAGGTTTGATAAAACAGAAACGGGAATCCATCAGGGCCAGGAGCTCCCTGGGCTGAAGAAGCAAAGAGAGCTTCCTTAATTTCCTGCTCAGTTATGTCTTTTTCTAATCCTAATTGTTCAGATGGTGTAAGTTTATCTAAAGGGTCCCAGAAATTTGGCTCGAGGTGTGCATATTTCAAACCAGTAGTGCCTAAAAGATTTTTGTAAAATGTAATTGCATGTTGCTTCATTTGTCCTATGTTAGTAGTAACAGTACCATCTATTTCTAAAGAATTAATTCTATTTTTCTTACTTCTATGTGTCGCAACTACGTGGAAAAACTTAGTGTTTTGGTCGCCTTCTTCTAACCATTGTTGTTTAGATCTATGTTGCCAATATTTCTCTTCCTCTAAATAAATATTTTCTAATTGAGTTTTCATGGAAGACCATTGTAACCATTCCTCTTCACTTAGATCATTAGACTCTTGAAGGATATCTAATCTATGAATGTCCTTAAAGGATATGCACTCCACCATTTGAAAATCAATTCTGTAAATCCTTCTTGTTTAATCCATTCTGGTTCGAATCTAAAATGGGGAGAACTAGGGATTCCTTGTTTACTAATTCGAAAGAGTAGGGGACAATGATCTGATCCACTTTTGTGTAAATCAGAAATGCTACTATCAATATAAGTATTATCCCAAGCTAAAGATGTGAATATCCTATCTAACAAAGCAAATCTAGTACCATTAGACCACGTGTATTTTCTAGATTGAAGTTTATGTTCTACCAATGAATGTTTATTAATAAAAGAATTAAAGTCTAAACTAATATTAACATCAAAATTTGGTCCAGACTTCTCTTTTTATGTCGAATAACATTGAAGTCTCCACAAAGAATCCAATAAGGTAGAGAAGGATCTCGTATTTTATCTATTGCCTCCCAAAATTCTTTTTTAAGTGATCTAATAACATGTCCATAGACAATAGTCAGTTGCCAATGATGTGAATCAGATTTATTTTCTAGGAGAACATCTAGGTAATATCTATGTATATTAAACCTTAGCACTTTTAGTTTATTACTATCACATCTGGGGTCGGTATTTGGGACAAACAAAACTGCAGCTTTTCTAAATGCGCCTAGATCATTAAGTACGGCCATGGTCCCGATGTGAGCTTGTTACCCTGGTAAGAAAGCTCCCCTTTCCATGCTGAGGTGGCTGCCCTCTGCACACGGCGCTCCGAGAGGTTGGTAAACTAAAGACTTTGATGATATTTTTTTTTTTAAATATAACTAATTTTAATAATTTGAATGGAATAAGTACAAAGGAGTTGAATTTTATATAAAACAGCTCTACCAATTGTTTGTATTGGTGAAGAAAGAAAAGTGCTTGTTTCACCGAATAAACTTCACAAATTTTCTAATCTCTTGCCTCTTTGGAGGAGAAACGTGTTTTCGGATAAGTGGAGTCATTTTCTATGAAATAGTTTTCGGATAAGCGAGGAGGGAGCACAATAGCACAACTTGGCCAACAATGCCAGGAGGGAGCCTCTATGTCTTACATTTCCTAGGAATCCCAACTTATCCGGATCTTCACTGGGGAAGCATTGAGTTGGATATTCAATTTAGTCCCTGAAAGATATGTTTTTCTTCTCTACAGCTAGAAAACTCAATGCTAAAGACAATGCTTCTCCAATGAAGAAAAACATATCTTTATGGAACGGGAGTAGGTCCGATGGGCATCGGACCTACCTCAGTTCGACGGGTTTAATCACCATAGATTTTCTTTTAGATTCGTGCGAAATGCTTTAAAACCCGTGCGTTTATGTTTCAATTTTCGTGCGCACAAATCATTACGTTATCCTACGGTAGATCTGCCCATCGGAACCAAACTAGGTCCGATGGGCATCGGACCTACACCCATCCCTATCTTTATGTGGCATTGTTGGGATCCCTTCATTGGGGAAGCATTGAGTTGGATATTCAATACAGTGAATTTTGAAATCACTCAAAATTCATTGTCCTACAATAAAATCTATTACACAAAAAAAGGATTATATTTTAGAATCAGTTTTTAGTTTAGCAGCTAAAGACAATGCAGCTGACTATTTACGAATCTTTACCTCAAAGATGAAGATTCGACCCAACTTTTCTAGATTAAGAAAAAAAAAAAAAAGATTGTATTTTGATAAATTGCGTGAATACATGGATACTAAAAGCCCCAAAGGAGCAGAGCACAAGTTAGTAAAAAATAAAAATATAAAGGACTAGTAAGCATATTTGCATGGCCATAGTAGTCGCTGTATTCATCTGGCCCATGAGGTTCACCAACATTGAAGTCGCCTGTTTTCATAAAACAAGTAAAAAAAATATTATTTTGTTCATTAAAAAGAATCATGAAATCTAAATGTGCCTATAGAAGAACTTAATAATAATAATCATTTGAAATCTACTAGCGTATAATATTTTCTTTACATATATCCGCTTATGTGTTATACAGTGTCTATGCCTAAAAGTTGCATACAGTATTTTAAAAAAAAAGTATTCTTTTTTTTTTAATTAAGTACCTCTCTTCATAAAAAAAATAAAATAAGCACCTCTCTTTGAAGAGTCACTACACCCTCTCTGGAGGGCATACCGCACGTCGGAAACCATGGCGCCGTCTTGAAATCTGAATGTATTCATTTCATCTTCTACACAGCTGAGCACAAGCTGGGTCTCTGCCAAGCAGGGGCCATCACAGAATGCATCGGCTGCACGAGGTGGTACATTTAATATCCCTGCTATGCTCAACCGGTACTCATCTTCACAACATGTATAAACCTTTCACAACATAAATAGAATCATTGACATAGTTTTCAACACAATTAGAAGTTTAGAAGTTAGAACCATTGACATATATAGTTTACTGATGACACAAGATTAGAGTAGTTGTAATTTATATTGTGCTTTGTGAAACAAGAAAAATGTCTCATACACCCCTACAAAACTCAGAATTAAGCCAATAAAAAAGGCCCAAATTTACCCTCATTAATTTAGAGGGAAACAATAAAATAGAAGGGGCCATGTGGAATTAATCCCAAGTAAGGAAGCAAGAGATATGAGCATATGTTTCACATTTTAAGTTTCACAAGGTTAAAATTGAAAATTGCCCTTATGTTTCATCCTTACACGGCCATCATCGAAACATTGCTCTGCTTCTCCGACGACATCAAGAGGATCTGGAATTAATGCAACATAAGTTTAATAGAGAATTCTGTTTCCTCAGTAAGATGCATAGATTCAGTACTGATTGACACACATATCAACATTGATTCTGGTACTCATAAGGTACCAAAATTTTGATTGGTACAAGATATACGCAAAATTTTGACAAAGCAAACCTGATTTGCAAATTGCAGCTGAGAGGCAAAGAAGAGCAAAGAGGCACCAATTTCTCAAGGATATAGAGAATGCCATTGTAGAAAGGTCCCAGACCTTGTAAGCTTAATAACATAAAGATATAAAAATAATAAAATTAATATATTGCATGTCACCACATTCTTTCTTTTACCCTTGAATAAGTAAGTGTGCAATATCAAACCAACCAACTAATGCATATACTTTTTCATTATTCTCTTCTAACCAATTTCTTTTCTTTTGGATATCAAACTGTCAATTCCTTCTAAATGACCAAAATAACCTCACCTTTTATAGTTACTCCTACACATGGAAATCTTTGTTTGCTTTCAGCATCAACATGAAAAAGGTGAACGGCGAATGAAGTGCTGCCAAGTAATTTGCTTGTAAGAAGTCGTAAAAAATAGGTTGTGTTTCAATGACAGCAACCAAATTAGAGGAGAAGGAATTAGAGCAGTGGGTAGGAAATGGTACCTAAGCTTGTGCTTTTTACATCTGCAAAGATTTCTTTACACAAAAAGAACTAATCTAACCAAACTAACTTTAAAAATTAGGCCATTTTGTAATGCTAATTTATGGGGGAAGGAACTAGGGAGAGACGGAGCTAGCTACTGGAAGTAAGAGGTGAATTGAATTTATAATTGCGGACTGTGTTTTACTACTTTCTTCTGGGTCGAGAAAATAAAAATTGGGCTGAAGCCTTTAGAAAATGTTCTTCATTTGGTGTAGTTAGTGATAATGCAGTTTGAATATATACAAGTTTATCATACAAGTAAAGATATAACAGCAAAATGAGGGAAAAAAGAAATAAAAAAAATGTGTCAAGATCGATGCAGCACAAACTAGTTGGTACTTATTTAATACTCAAATGCCGCTTCGAATTACAAGTACCAGTAAGCGGACAAATATAAATTACAGCATCAACACAGAGTTATATAATATATACACTAGAATTTTACTTTAATGGTCATACTTATTTTAATTGTTTTAAATTAAAAGTAACACGCTTAATTTTATTAAGTGAACGGTTATGATTTGACCTTCCGTGGAATCATGATAATACATCCCTAAACAAAAGAAATAGTGTCTAGAGCACATCCCCAAACACTATATTTTATAATGAAGAAATGAACGGTTATGACTGACCTTTAAATTTTAAAAAAAATATTTAGAAATTATTCTAATTTTATTTTTGATCTGTGTGTAAGTTTTCACTTGGCTTAATGTGAACTGTTATTTGACATTCAGTGAATTATTACTTCGTGTAGTATTTTTGTGCCAATAGCCCAATAATGATTTTGTTTTAAGAACTTCTGTTTGGAGTCATGTAATTTAAATTTAAATTTCTGGAAATTATCACTTGAAATTTAGTGAATTATTACTTAGTTTCAGTTTTGTATAATATTTTACCGAAATTTTATGCAAAAATGGGGCACGATGAGACTAATTATGCGAATTAATCTGTTATAAAATGGTTAACGTTCTTGCAATAATTTGATATCGATATATACAAATCGATTTGAAAGGCATGCAAGGAGTTTGAAAAGATATAATTTTGACAATCTTTCATCTATTCACTGTTCAATGTGATAATTTTGTTATTAAAGAAGAGTCTTTTTATTTTTAGAAGCTTGACAGAATCGTTATTAAAGAAGAGTCAAAATTAAAAAAAAAATTAATGTGATATTTCCTCCTTTATTCTTGGTTCATTGGATGTTTTTAGCTATCTCTGGTGTGCATATATACAGTGAAGAAATTAACCCGTTCATAAATCTTACAAGTAGAACAATCTGGAGGCATTAAATGAATAGAAGCAATTGCATCCTAGTTCCTAGATATTGGAAAATTGTTATAAATTTAAAGATGGATTAATTTGTCTCTTTGGAATTCCCAGTCAGTCCTGGCTGGCATGAGCACCTGGCTCATTTCCCTTGTAGATGCATGCATGAGGGATAAAAATATTGACACAGCATTTTATGCTTCATAGAGCGCATGTACAATAGAGTCAAAAGAGTGTAATATGACTCATACGCTGCATGAAGCAAAATATGATCTGTCACAGTGTTACTATCTTTACCCATGCATGAGCGCCCTTCCAATTCCCTCTACTATAAATACTGTTTGTATGAGTAGAACTAGGGTGCTCCTAAGCTCACCAAGTCCTTCCGTGAGCGCGACTCTAAAACCTATCAAATTGACTTCAAACGACATTTTCAAACCGTTAGATGTTCAATCTATATTAAAATGTGCTTGGAGATCAAATTTTACATTTTTTGGAATTTTTTACTATTTATTAAGATGGTTTGAAAATCGCTGTTTTTATTAAAATTCTGCACCATTGGAAAACAGCGATTTTCAAACCATCTTAATAAATAGTAAAAAAATTCCAAAAAATGTAAAATTTGGTCTCCAAGCACATTTTAATATAGATTGAACATCTAACGGTTTGGAAATGTCGTTTGAAGTTAATTTGATAGGTTTTAGAGTCGCGCTCACGAAGGGCTTGGTGAGCTTAGGAGCACCCTAGTTCTACTCCTGTTTGTATACCAAGAGACATTTCTCATCTTCATCTACCCACTCTTCAAGTTCAAGTCTCTTCCCTATAAACAGCTGCCATTTATTTGTGAACACTGCAGAGGCTAGCTACCATGGGCATCTTTTTTAGTAGCCACTACCCAACTCATTTATTTGACCCCAAAGACGATGACAGTGACTATGACTACGATGATGACAATGACAATGACAATGACTACGACTACGACTACGATGACGACCATGACAATGACAATGACCATGATTATGGCTACTAATTAATATGATTATGACGATGATGAATGTGATTATTCCTTCGACCACAACTATTTCGACGATTGATATTCCTGATGATGCTTGGTTACCATGACTATGTATGCTAATACTGTAGTGGTCACCACAGTTCATTACCGATGCTGTATGTATTTTGGTTTTTAACCAGTTTTTGTGTTACAGATCGGATTATCTACTATTATGTTGTTCTGTGTGTTTTATGACTTCATTCACTTAATTTGGTGCTATTCTACAAGTTGTCCATTAATTTCATTCAATATTTCTTCGTAGATTTCATTTATTCATTTCATTGGGGCAAGTTTGTTTATTACGGATAAAATAATCTCCTCATTAATTAATTCATAGAACAGTACGTAGTGAACAAATAAATCAAGTAGGACGAGTTAAAATAGTAAAGAAATATAGTCGCTAAATACAATAATGAATCAACAAAATTTGAGATATTGTTGGTGGTAGCATCAAGTTTGTGAATATTTCGTTTATTCTGTATTTATGTTTAAATTTAGGCACGATAGGGTGAAGGCCTGAATGTCGGACAAACTAATGGACATGTAGTCCAGTGTATTAAAATTCGGTTTATTCGGCCGAATATTCGGCCGTATATTCGTATTCGGTTGTAATTCGAATAGAAAACTAATATTCGGTTCTGAATATTCGGTCTAAAATTTGTATTCGGTCCTGAATATTCGGTCTAATATTCGGTTCTGAATATATACAGTTCTGAATTTATGTGGCTATGATGCTTGTTTTTTACTATACTGTTGTTTATTAATATGAATTTTTATTTTAAAATCCGCATATATACATCCGAATAAAAATCCGTATATTCGACCGCATACCGTATATAAACTGAATTTTAAAACACTGATGTAGTCAGACATTTCATATTTTAGTAGAAAAGTAATAATGATTTAAATCTAATATTTCACATTAAATCAACAGATGGGGAGATAAGAAATACTTTTAATTTTGAATGGGGGTGGAATAAAATATTTTGTTGTTTTCAAATATTTTATTTTTCCTCTTAAAATTTTGATTAGTAAATTGCCTCGCTGTAATTTTTGAAATTGCTGCTGAAATTTCAAAGTAAAATGTTGTTAGTTTTCAAATTTTGTTAATTTAAACTCAAAATCTATCAACTCCATAAATTAAGATATAGCCAAACATCAAATTTTGCAAAAAATCCCAACAATTGGAGATAGATCTTCTTGATCTGTATGCATCTGCAAGTCATAATGCAACATCCATCTAATTAGCAATTACAAATCTCATCATATTCCTCAATTGAAATTGAGAAATTTTGATTAGCAGCAAATCAGAAAATAAATCCATAATGCCAGATCTATTATATTGGTCATCACTGATGAAACAGTAAATCAGAAGTAATGATAAAATAAAATAACCCACATCATGAATTGGCTTGTAATTTAGTTATATATATACAGATATAATATCTAGCAACATATTGAGAAAGAGATATAATGGTGAAGACCATTTGTCATGCATGTCGTTACGGCAGCGATGAAGATAAAATTCGCATTGTTGAAATATTTGAAGATTCTATATATAGAAAGAGAGTTGGGCTATGGTGTATTGCAATTAATGTATAGCTCATTTTGTACATTGGATATAAACCGTTTGATTCAAAATTCAAACATCGATCTAAATGGCTCAACACGTTCTCCATATTAAAATGTGCTTGGAGATCAAATTACATATTTTTTTGGAAATTTTTTACTATTTTTTTTAGAATTTTTAAAAATCGTTGTTTTTTAGAAATTTCTATACCATAGAAAAACAGTGATTTTCAAACATTCTAAAAAAATAGCAAATAATTTCTAAAAAATGTAAAACAAATGGTCTTGCAATAGGTTTCACAGTGTCAAAGCAAGAACCATTGACTTTGTCACATCTAGATTCATAAATATGGATTCAAGTCTGCTCTTTTTCTCAAAGAAAGAGTACCCTTCTCTTCTTTTATATCTCCTTCTAGAGAGAGAGAGAAGACATAAGAGAGAAGAAAAGAGAGAGAGAGGAAGGAGACAAAAAGAAGAAGAGAGGAGCACATATTGAATCTACTCCGCTCTATCTTACGAATTAATTAAACTATTTCATAAATTCCCTTAATTATTGTTGCAATATGTTTTGTAATGTCAAAGTAAGAATCATTGATTTTGTTACATCTAAGTCCATAAATGCGGATTCTAATATGCTCATTTTGTTATTAATTTTGTCACATCTAAGTATTCTTCTTTTTTTCTGTATTTCTCCTTCTTGAGAGAAAAAAGAGAGAAAATGAGAGAAGAGAGGGTGTTCATTTTCCAAAAGAAAAGCAGCGAATTTGAATCCCGTAAATGTGATACCGTTAATTTAGAAAAATAATATATATTGCATGCGCACTTTCTCACATCTTATCAACTTATGACTATTTTTAGTTGAGTTTAAACTAAAGGTATATTTATTAAAATAAGCAAAATAAATTAATACGGTGGTTTTCTCATTTAGTAAATTTTTCAGTACGTGTTTACTATTGTGTATTTAAAACATAAATATTAGAACATACATATAAAAAAAATAATACTTACTATTGGGTACACGCATCGACGTAACAACAATTTAGCAGACCCCACCACGTGTCACGTTGTATATTTAGCTCAATTTAATGCAACACATTAGCTATCATATGTGTTAAGTATACTCTGTTAATCTGTCAGCTGTTGCTTTCCTATCAATTATGCGATCGAATACGATGCAATGGTATTTTTTTCCTAAGAAACCTCTCAATTATAATTTCCATTTTTAGTAATATAAAAACTTATTTCTAAATAAGAGATAAGATTGTATATTTTTTAAATATACTAGAAAACTATAGCATGATTACGATTCATTTAAAAATGATGTAAAAAATCGTGACAATGCTACGTGTTTTTTTTAGTTTTCATCAATTTCGTAATCATACCATATAGAATGTGAAATTAAAGAAACAGTATTGCTACAATTCCTTTAAGGCCAATTTGGTTTCCAAAGAAAAAAAATTGGTTCTCCCATTCTATCATTTCTTATTTTTTTTATTATTATTTTCTTAAAAAAAACCGTATCATTTCTAATATTTTTACTAACACATCAAAAAATCACAAAATATTGTCCTTTATTTATAAATTAATATTCGAATTACTAATAATAAAACAACTCACAAACTTCAACTACTACATCCGATGTCTAGATCCTTTTCTCTGTTCCTCTAATTCCGTCGACTGTACCAGCACTAGCGTCATCAAAAAAATAGTTTTTTAATTTAAGATAAAAATTACTATTTGTTGCTTCACACTATAAATTAAGTTAGCTAGCAAAATAATAGTTGCCTCCATCTCTTTTGATGTTGACTTGTTGCTGCTGAGAATATTTTAATGAGATATAAGTAAAATAAAAAGTTAAGAATAAAAACAATAAATAATTTTTAAAAAAATGAACGTAATATGTTGTCACAAATATTACATATATCGTGCTAATTAAATAAAAAAAATATGTTAGAAAACAAGATAGACAAATACCAGCTTTTATCTATATTTAATTAGATATTTTGTTCTAACAACTCCTGAACTTTAATTGTTGAGAACAAAAAATAGCTAATACACCTCAGTTGTTATTTTCATCTTCACAATTAAAATAATGTATAATATCATTTATAAAATGCGAGGTCAATGTCAGAATATAAAAAGATTTTTTTTTTATTTGGTTGGTTTTAGGCAATTAGGATCACCTCAAGACAAAAGGACACAAATTAAACATTAAAAAAAAGAAAACAAGGTACAACTGTGAACTAAAATGACGAGAAATAATTCTTCAAAAAATGATTTCGGCACCGAACAGGGATTCCATAAATTAAATCAAATTTATTCTTGCAATTAGACTAACCATCAATTTGCTTTCCGGCCTGGACCATGGCCCAGAATTTGCATCTTCTGAGGTGGAACGAGATCCGGTGCTTGTCAAACCTCTGCTCTTCCCCTGCTTGCCTCTCTATCTCTCTCCTCGTCCTTTCTCTCCCACGTGACTCTCTCTCTCTCTCCTCTTTTTTTTAGAGAGATACAGAGAGAAAGAGACGAGCAGCTCCCTGTTTTTCTATCAAGAAAAGCAGCGGATGCACATCCTGAGGTACCAGGCGCTTAATGATTTCACCTGCTACATGTACACAATAGTAAGGATTAGCTTTTTTTGTGTATATTTTAATTACACAACAGTAAACACGAACTGAAAGATTTACTAAACGAGAAAACCACCGTATTAATTTTTTTTATTCATTTTAATAAATATATCTTTATTTTAAACTCAACTATATATAAAATAGTAATAAGTCGACAAGATGTGAGAAAGCGACATAGCATAAGCATCATGCATGCAATGTATATTATTTTCTTAAATAGCGGCAATAAATAAGATTAAGAAAATGAGCTCCCTCTCTTCTCTCTTTCTTTCTAGAAGGAGAGAGATAGAGAGAAAAGGAGAAGAGAGGTACTCTTTTTCTTTGAGAAAATGAGCGTATTGGAATCTGTAATTATAGACTTAGATGTGACAAAATTAATTGTTCTTGTTTTGACATTACGAAACATACTTCAACAATAATTAAAGGAATGTATGAAGTAGCTTAATTAATTTGTAAAATAAAGCAGAGTAGGTTCAATATATGCTCCTCTCTTTTCCTTTTTTTTTCTCTATCCCCCGCCTCTCCCTCTCTTCTTCTTCTCTCTTTCTCTCTATGAAACGAGAGAGATAGGAAAGGAGAAAAGAAGAGTATTTTTTTTTTTCTTTAAGAAAAAGTGCGGATTTTAATCCACATTTATGGAGCTAGATGTGACAAAGTCAATGGTTCTTGCTTTGACATTGTGAAACATATTGCAAGAATAGTTAAGAAAATGTATGAAGTAGCTTAATTAATTTGTAATAATAGAGTGGAGTAGGTCTAATTGGCATCGGACCTTTTTTTTAGCTCGATGGGTTTAATCACCGTTGATTTGCTTTAAGATTAGTGCGGAACGCTTTAAACTTTGTGCGTGTCTATTTCAATTTTCGTGCGCACAAATCTTAAATTAGACCGGACGGTCATCATGCTCGATGAACCTAAAAGTAAGTCCGATGGGCATCGGACCTGCTCTGTTCTCCTGAATGTTTGGTTGATTGCACCTCGGATCTTTTGTTGCTAGCATGCGTGCAGCATATAGCGTACAAATGAGTGGATTTTTAAAAGGGATATTTAAAAATTTGTGCACCATAAATTTAAAACGATCGAACCAATAAATTTTAGTTTGTATAATTTTAAATTTTAAGGGGAAAACTATGCAAGTTATTTTCAAACTTTAAAAGGGTTGATATTAGAATTTAATTTTTAGATGGATAAATATAATATTATGTATTTGAGAAACATAAATATGTAATTTAAGTTTTTCTAAAACATATACATGAAATTGTCCCTTCTTTTTATTTTCTCTTTTGAAATCTAGGTCTAACTCGTTCCAATTACAGACCTTATGTATAATGCATGGTTCGAAATTAACACGTTTAAGGCTGGAAGAGACCTTAGTTTAAAGGGAAAATTGATTATTTGCCACTACAAAATTCTTAAATTTGAAAAATGCCACTCCAAAATCAGAAATTATCATAATGCCACTACAAACTTACTTAATTCTTAATTTTGCCACAATTATACAATTGTTATACTATTTTTTTTAAGAATTAATAGAAAAATACTGATTTGGAATATGTATTTTTGTATTGCCAATTATACCCTTCATACCCTCTAACAAGTATCGCCTTCCCCAATATACATCACCTCTGTGAGAGGAAATCGCGTCAGAGAGGAAATGGCGTGAGAGAGGAAATGGCGTGATCAGCCAGAGAGGAAATCGCGACCTCAGTGAGACCTCAGTGAGAGAGATCAGTGAGAGGAAATCGCCTCCAGTCCTCCTCTACGCAATCGCCATCAGTGAGACCTCAGCATGTATCGCCATCAGTCCTCTACGCAATCGATTTCGTCCACCTCCATGCTGCCGAGTGACAGTCTGTTGCCAATCGTGCAATGCCCGAATTGCGGAATCGATGTGAAGCGACTTGTGAGCAGTACCACAGCAAATCCACAGAGGATATTCTACAGATGCGTAAACTACAATAAAGTATGATCTCTAGGTTTTACGGTACCGGGTTGCCCTGGTACAGGCACTGTACCAGTACACTGTACCGCTGTACCAGTGCAGTGTTATGCAATTTTTTTTTTTCTGTTTTTGAGCTATACTGTTGGATGTTAGATAGCTGTATGTTGATACTGGTATTTGTTTAATACCAAGCTAGGTTGCTTTGTGTTTGCTGGTATAGGTACCAGAGAGGTTTATTGTTGCTTAATACTGAAGTGCATAAGCCTACCCAATGTTATCTGATAAGTCGTTTAGGCTTGTATCAAACAATGTAAAATATCAAATTAATGATAGAATTATAACAACTTTTAATGAATATTATCAATCAAATTTTATTTTATACCAAATTAATGATAGAATTATACCAAATTAATGTAGTTTTATTTTATTTTGCAGAAGACATGTTCGTGCAGGTTCTGGATGTGGGAAGAGGACTACGAGGCATATCTTCGTGACATTGGAGTTGTGGGCATGCGGAGTGATCCTGAGCATGACCAATCCGAGCATATTCGAATTTTCCCTAATCGAATTGTCGCTCGATTTGATAATGAGATTGGAAAATTGAAGAAACAAAACTCCCAAATTGTTGCATTAGCGGAGAAGATAATATTCCTTCTTGTTATAAATGTTGTTGTGATGATTAGTATTTTGATTGTAATTATGCGCAAGTAGTGCAAGTGTATTTAGGAAGCTAAATCGATGAATAGTAATTTGTAATCTTCTGCTAACATTTGTAATCGATAATTAGTATTTTGGATTTTAGTTTTGTAACCTTATGCTAAATGCTTTATTGTTGATTGATAATTTGTAACCTTATTCATAATCAATTTAATCTTAACAGGAAGTATCTATCCCATGTGCTTTCTTGTGCAATTATTCAATCAAGATCCGTTTGATCTGATCCAGTTTGATAAACACATAGTCATGAATTTCAATAAACACAGAGAAATTAATTTGAGTTCAATAAACAGATAGTCATGAAGTTCAATAAACACAGAGACATGAAGTTCAACATTGGAATTTGAGTTCAATAAACACACAGTAACTAAATTCCTAATAAATTTGAGTTCAATAAGCCACTAAATTCCTACTAATGACATGATTAGAGGTATGTGCAGATATCATGGTAGGAAATGACATGATTAGAGGTATCTCTGGTGGCCAGAGGAAGCGTGTCACTACAGGTAAAAATTCTACAATAATAATTGTATTCATTACATATACATCTGAAATCAATATCACTTGTTGACATAGCAAATACCAGTACACAAATCTTTTTCTATAGGTCAGATGCTAGTAAGTTATAGGGTCGGTCTCTGAGAGGAACTTCTGTCATCTCACTACTCCAGCCGGCACCAGAGACATGTGAATTATAATTTCAATTCTTCAACTAGAGTTTATACGGTGAGCAGAAATAACAGAAAAAGAAAAAAAATAGGTGAAACGAAACAGTGATCAACGAACCTTGAAGAGTAGTATAGCCCAGTCGCTCCTCTAGTTGATTAATGAGTTTTCGGTCCCGTCGGAGAAGGTATTACCCAGTCGGAGAAGAAGAGGAGAAGGAGTTTCGGTCCAGTCGGAGAAGAAGAGGAGAAGGTATTACCCAGTCGGAGACCCAGTCGGAGAAGAAGCGGATTTTCTCGGTGGATTTGGCCTCCCTGAGCGGGGAAGAAGAAGAGGGGAAAAAGTATAGGGTCGGTCTCTGAGAGGGGAGAACGTTTCGTCTGTTTTGGAGAGAAAGCCTGGTTGAGTTTTGTTTTCTCTCTGAGGGTATTTCGGTCATTAGTTAAAATTTTTTTTTTTACAGGACTAATACAGTATTAGTGGCAAAATTAAGAATTAAGTAAGTTTGTAGTGGCATTAGGATAATTTCTGATTTTGGAGTGGTATTTTTCAAATTTAAAGGTTTTGTAGTGGCAAATAATCAATTTTCCCTAGTTTAAATAGGAAATAAATCTGTTGTTATTCTTTGGGAATAACATGACATGTTATTTCGATTTCAACCATTCAAATTTTTTATGCATGAATCTCAACGAAGAAACTTTTCATGCGCGAATCTCAATAAAAATCAAATCAGAATAATAGGTTCATGTTATTCCTTTGGAATAATAGCAGATTTATTTCCGTTTAAATAATATCACAAAAAATCTTTCACAATTAGAAGACCTATCTTAGATTCTTCCCAAAGGGTGATCTATCACATTAAAGAAACATCAATCTCCACAGTTAATCAGCAAGAAGTACAGATCAACTCTAGAGAAAACTAGGTACATTAATTCTGGCGGGGTTTGTGTAACTTCGGTTGATCATTTGGTGTCAAAGCAAACCATGTTGATCATAGAAAAATCCTGCATTAAATTACTGATATATTGCATCTCAGCCTTCAAAAACCACGAGCGTTTGCACTCATTCAACCAGGTCACGGGTAGATGGCCTGAAAAAGAAGTTGTTGATTTTACCCTGTTCCCACTCCATCTTGTTAAGCTAACACTTAATGACTTTAATTTTGAGGAAGACCCGATGTCCCAACTAGAGAAGTTGCCGAACCTCAGGGTACTTGAACTATTTAATGCGATCATTGAAGCTGATGGAAAACAGATGATCTGCTCCAGGGGAGGCTTTAGTCTCTTGCAACGATTGCTACTTTCGGTAGATAATTTGAAAGAACGGAAAATAGAAGGGGGTGCTGTGTGCCCATGCTCGACCAACTTGTGCTGAAATGCTTTCTGCCGCAAATAGTTTCTGACTTGCAATATCTTTTTCTTTTTTTTCTTTTTTTTGAGTTGAAACCCGTAGGCATGCATTGATATATAAAAAGTCATTACATTGGAAATTAAACTGAGAACATGAATTAAACTGAGAACAGGAATGTAAATCTATCTTAAACTAACTGAACAGAAAAGAAAACTAGTGACTATTGTTGCTATGGTCTAACCCATATCCGTTGCCAATAACCTTTCATTACTGGTTGTGTGCACATGTGAACCTGTGCGCGCTGATTGTTGATTCAATTGCCATCTGGTGCTGGAAGCTGACACTTGGGTATCCTGTGAAAGAGTTCTTAGACCGTCTTGCCCAATTTGCGAGCCGGTGGGACTCCTGAACCGCAACTCTTGGGGTAAATTGCAGGTGGGTTCGGTGTTGTTGTTTCCTGAACAGTGACTCACATTGCGCCACTACCTGTGCTGCCTCCCAGTGGGGTAGCTGTTCCATACAATTGTCTAGTACCCGCCCGGACCAGCGTGTTACAATCTCCGAGGCACAGGTACCGATTGTCCCGGTGCCGTGTAAGCGTGGTGGTGATATGATTCAGGGCCCATAGCAGTGCAAGGGCCTCAGCCTCAATTGGATGATGAGCCCGGGATGACCCGGCATGTACTAACACCAGCTGTCCTGAGTGGTTGTAAATCACAACCCCGATCCCAGCGTTTCCATTTTGATGATTATATATCTGGCCAACCTTCAAGAGCTCAGTTTTGATGATTATTTGGATACGTTAAGTTCCATGCTGCAAGGAGAAGAATGATCGAAAATAAAGCATATTCCCTCGGTAATAATATTGAAGCCTCACTGGTTATCCAGTTAATTTTATTCATTATAATTGGCTTGCTTCTTATACTGTTTAATTTGAACTTGAACACTTCTAACATTAGAATTCAGATCTTCTCCGGTACCGTAATAGGGAATCTTTTACAATTACTTGATTTGGACCATTCTTTTTAACTTGGCACGAATCTCAAAGCCCAATAATACCGCCCCCTCCGTCAGCCCGAATCCCAAAGCGGTTGGGAATTAATCTCAAACCGTAAAGTGAAGGGAATCTTTTACAGTAATGGAGAGGATACTTGTCCTGTAACATTATGTGTTTCTTAATTAGCACCACTTTCATCTGCTTCTATGTATCTGTGTTTGCTTTCCTATTGATACGTACTATCATTTCAGCTTGTAAGACAAGTTCCATGCTTAGTTCTTTTTTCACTCATAGAACTATTCAAGGACTTGGGCTGGTTAAATTAAATTATGAATTTATACAATTAAATTCTAGGATAATAGTTAATTTAAGCTATATTTATCTTTGAGATTCTCAGCTTAATTGGAGGAACTAAGAAAAGAAATCATTTTAGTTCATTCAAGTTTACCTTTAAGTTCATCTCTAATTTGGGTCATTTAAGTTCAGGTCAGATCTACTTTATCAAAATGCGTACAATGCAATTGAACAGATTGTGCCATTATCACAATACGTCAAGGATCAAATTATGGACCTCACTGAATTGATGTTTGTTATGATAGTAAATAAGTCCTTGACATTCAAAACAAGTTACTACTTTGAAGGAATAACAATACAAGTGGGACCAAATTAATTGAAAAATTAAAATGACAATTTGGAAGTTTGAACCATGAGTTGAATTTACTCCATAAAAATAATACGGTACAAACTATTCGTACAAGCATAAATGGCTTCTGATTTTCAAATTTGACAAGAAAATTTTTGGCTTCTCTTACAACGGTGACTGCAATGGGAATCCGAGTTCATCAGCTCTGAATTCCATAGTTTCAGAAAAGCCCCCATAATTTCATATTCTCAGCTTTACTTTGTTATTTGCAAATTACCACTAGACGAGCCCCCCCCCCCCCCCCCCCCCCCACTATCCCCAAGTAAAAAAGAAAGAAAAATGATTGATATAAAGTTCTGACCATCACAAATTCAAAAGCAGGCACTGGTTTTTTTCTTAGTTTGTTTCCATTGTGGAATTTGTGGCACCGAAAAAAATTTACTGAAGGAATCGAAAACTTAATTTACAAATGTAAAAAGAAATTGTGCCATGTGTGGCACCGAAATTCTCCTTTTTTTTTATTAAAATAGGTCTCCTGTTGGCATAATTATTGATGCAGAAAAAAAAACTATGGTCATATACATCTTCACCAATAATTTTGTCTCCCACACTCCTAAAAACTTATTACAAGTTTTTTGAAGCAGTCAAATCTGAAGAAGTTATCAATTCCTGAAGTACATACACATTGCGTCAAGTAATATACCTACAAAAGAATACGAATAAGACATGGCAGCATGTATATTTCAGAAAGGATAGTAAGTATCAACAGGAAATAAATAAAGGAAATTTTAAATCATATACTTCAATTGTAGAGAACCTCATTAGGTATTAATTGGTTGCATGTGATGTGCAATCAATTAGAATAAGCATAGATGGAAAACATTGACTCCCTCACTCATTTACATCTCACATCTCGAAAAAATGAACCTGTGTTAAAAGTTATTGACAACAAAAGGATAAATAGGAGATACCAGAAATCTTTTCACAAGTTTGAGTGCTTGTTGAGACAAAGAAAGGAACGTTAAATGTTGCACCAAATCGGCAAATTAGTCATCATAGGAAGCATGCGGGGAAGATGTGCAGCCAGGATGAAACGGGTCCTCTGACCCGCAACAGTGCCAGTACTGGACCACTTTCCCTGAATCTGGTGTGTTCATTGTACCCCCTGTGTAAACACTTTCAAATTTCCTCCTTGTTTCTCCTGAGACCAGCACACATCAGAAATTAGGTTCAAAATAAGTAAATGCCAAATAGTTGTGTTTGTGCATAAGGATTTCAACCAAATTTCATTAGCATGGTCATGCCACTTCTAGATGATCTGCATTAGTAATTTGACATTACACGAGTAAAAACATATATTTGACTATGTACCTGACCTGTCGATAGAAAATAGAACATATATGTGATTTGTAACACAATTACAAACTACTAAACTGTTTACTTTTAATGAACTTATATCTGTTCTATTCTATCCCACCATCTTTTTCCTAAGTAACACTTGAATCCCCTTAAGATCAATTAAAATGATATGTATGATACAAAACTCCAGCACTCAAATAAAAAGACCAACAAAATTCTGATAAAATTTATCAAAATGTGTACTGTGCAATTGTACAGATTGTGCCAATATCACAATATGCCAAGAATCAAATTATGGACCTCATTGAATTCATGTTTATAAGCTATTTTGAAGGAATCAAAAACAATATAAGCTACGTCCAATAGCAATAACAAACTAAAATTGTAAATAATTTACGCTTTTATCGAGTCATTTACCATAAAATTCAACTGTAAAGGTAAATTTAACAAATTTCTATTAACAGGGTAAATTTATCTAATGATCTTCAGTAAAAAGTTAAATTAACAGAAACTTTTACTGACCTCCAAAATGGGCAGTATGAAATCTACAGGCAGAGGGATGGTTTAGAACCGGATCAAACTGCCCCTTACAATTCTTGCACGTGCGGAGCGCGTGCTGTCCACCGTTGCATCGGACGCTGACAGCTGATAGGCGGCGGTGACTGCACCGGTGGGGTAACGACACAGCAGCGACGGCCGAACCGGGTATAATCGGACGGCGCAGTGCCGCAAACCGGACCGGACACCTGTTTAACGTTAGATACTCAATCCCCAGCCTCATCACTCTCTCTTCTCTCTCTCTCGTCTCTCTATCGATTTGATTTGAGTGATGTCCCCAAGTTCGGAAGAGGGACATTCGGGGAAATTCATAATGGGCTTATACTGGGCATCTTGGGCCTATTGCAGTAGTTAGTTTTAAATGAATTGGGAAAATAATTGGACTTGTTCAATTTGGGCTTTTTATACTGGACCTCATTCTTTTAAAGGTTAGACCCAATCAACGTTATAAAAATCCGAGGCTAGGCATATATATATATATATATGTTGGCGATCATGTTTCACGTGTATAAAAATCAGACGGTGGAGGTTGCACTGCTCGTGGGCGGGTGGGACAATGATAGAGGATCAAAATCAATCCAGATAGGTCATCGATCAAGGCCGTTCGGCAAGAGGATTAAGAGTAAAGAATTAAGAGCTTAAGAAGTGCGAAGGAACTGATATTCGGTTGTGTGAAAACTAATTAAGCTAAAGGAAGGGGTAGAGATGCCTTAAGTTCCGAACAGAGAATTAAGATTCGGACAAAAAGAGATTAAAGAAGATGTTTTTAATCTGCGCTAAAGAACTGATACTCGGTAGGATTAAGCAATTAAGAAAGCGGATTAAGATTTAAGAAGATTTAATCTATTGTTGCCGAACAGCTCCGAAAATATTGAAATTTTTCTATCATATATTCATATATTCATATATTAAAATGTAGATAAGCGACATTTCCATCGGAATTGATTCGGAAATCGGAAAGCATCATTCATGGGAGCACATGCACGCATTAATTTTTGAGATCGAGATTGATGAAAGTCCAACTATTCTTTCTTTCACACTGAATTTTTTATTTTATTTTTAATACAAGCCAGTAGGCATTTCACACTGAAAATTAATAAGAAGAAAGAGAACCTGTGATGTAAGATGTAGCTTAATTTAATACAAGGGGAGAATTTATTTTTCCAGCCATCATTAATTAGTCATTTCCTATCCAACCTCTCATACATGGTGTATATTTGCAATTTTTCACAATTATGGGTAAATTCCAGTTAATTTAGGTATTAAGGATCATATAAGTAGGGTTTGGGCTAACGTCGAATGAATTACCACCAAAAGGTAGGATGCATTTGATGCAATGCTTTTATGATGCACTTAGAAATTAGGATGCATTATAAAACATCTAAATACTGAAAGTATCAATACATCAATATATATAGTATTGAATGCACTTAGAAATTGGGATGCATTATAAAATATCTAAATACTGAAAGTATCAATACATCAATATAGTATTGAAGTTAAGAAAGTTCAGTTGTTGTATAGCGTATTTCGAACAAGGATTCAAATTTGTTCATTTTCTCAAAATAAATGGAGGACCCTCTTTCTCTCTCTTTCAGTTATAATGTATTTCTCTTTCTGCTCTCTTTCTCTCTCTTGTGAAAGAGATAGAGAAAAAAAAGGAGAAAATGTTTAAAAATTGAGGCATAAAAAGTGAAGGTATTTGAACCCTCCTCTATATAAAAACTTGTATAGATAACCACATGATAAAATAATTAATTTTGTAAATTAAATTAGATATACCCCACACATGATTAAATTAATGATTACTTATGATTAAAAAGTTCAATAATTTTCAGCCATATGATTAAATTTGATGATCGAGATACTTGATGAGATATATCTTAAAGGTTTTAAAACTCAATCAATGGAGTATCAATTAGGACTTGTCAAATATGAGGATAAAGCTCTACATAAGCTATTTATATCAATTGGTGTTAGTGTTTTGTATTTTGCTATGTTGTAATTTTTTTTGACAACTATAGAGAAAAAAAAAATAATGTGAAATAATACAAAAAAAATTGTGTGCTTAACACGTATTATGATATGGAGTATCAATTATGTACTTCACGGTATTTTTTTTTTTGTTTTTGAGTAGATATACTTCATGGTATGGAGGAGCAAAGTTAGAGTGTGATGTGCTCACTAAGAAGAGTTGGTAAGCACAGCTCCAAAAGTCTATCGGATTGGCTTCAAACGACGAATTCAAATTGTTGAAATCCATTTACTTCATAAGTGATGTATATACATGTAAAATTTTGAAACTTTCGAATTTATTTAGTACAAGATCAAGCGGTCAAAAAATGTTGAAAAATGAATACATAAAAGAACTTATAAAAAGTTCATTATTTTGACCACTTGACTTTGTACTAAATGAATTCAAAACTTCGAAAAAAAATTATGTACATGCATCACTAATTAAGTAGATGGATTTTAACAGTTTGAATTCGTCATTTAAAGACAATTCAATATATTTTGATGAGCACATCATATCCTAACTTTGCTCTGGTATGGAGTATCAATTATATACAGTACAGGAAAGTAACTTATGGAAATAAATATGTTGTTATTGCAAAGCAATTTGTTATTCCGATCCCAACCGTTTATAAGCGATCTCAATGAAAATTAACGACTGAAATCGAAATAACAGGTTTCAGTTATCCTTTTGGAATACAAACTTATACCGACATTTTTATTAATATCCAAAGTTTATTACAAATTATTTAATATACCCAGGCTGCTCGGATTTGATAAAAATGATCCTACCGGTCAGAAAATGGCCGGTACCCTATTTAAACAAGTACCGGCCATTTTTTGACCGGTACTCTATTAAAAAGACTACTGGCCATTTTCTGGCCAGTACCCTTATTATTATTATTTTTATATTTTTTTTGGTTGTTTAGTTTATTTGAGTATTTTCCGTTTAGATTTTATGTTGTAGTATTTTATGTTTAGATTTTATGTTATTGTAGTATTTTTTGTTTAGATTTTACGTTGTACTATTTTTGTTACTGTTGTGGTATTTACTGTTTAGCGTAACTTAGTTCAATTTAGCATATTCGTGATGATTATTTTATTTTACTACAATTCTCATTATATTAATTTAGTGTAATTATGTTAATTTTTTTTAGCGTAATTTTGCGTAACTTAGTGATAAAAAAAGATGTAGAAAAATATAAAAACCCTAAACCAAATATAGTATATCAAACATAAATAATACCAAATATAGTATACAAAATATAAAGGTACAAAAAATCATCGCCACGGATCGGGGGACCATCGCTCAGCTGGTACTCCGGCGTTCGCTCGAACCGGCAAGACTCTCTCTCTCGGTGTAATGACATGAGCCTCTGCCTCGCTGTGTATCCGCTCAGCGGTATCCCAGACTGCCTCATACGTTGGCCTAGAGACTGGAGGGGGTGTACAGAAGATGGACGCGGCGAACTCTGTCCCAAAGGCAGATTGAGTCTGGGACCCGCTACCATTGGCCTCTTTATCATGTGGCATCTCTGTCTCATATCGTGGTAATGGCGATGGCGGCATCTCGGTCGCTACAATTATATACATAATTAAGTAAATTTGATCTGAATGAAGAAATTAGTACTAACCTGACAGCTAATGAAAAAAGACATACCAAAGGATGAACCGGACGTCCATGCTCGTCGTAGAATGTCTCCCACCCAGACATGGACAATACCCAACAATGGTAGTCCCACTTTGGGTGTTCATCGGGGGGAGGTGGCATCTCCTCTAGCCTAACCGGGCTCGTGTCGGGCTAGGCTGAATTTATCTCACGCCAGTTGATGTTCTCTCTGGCGTCTCGCAGCGTGGTGATGAGATGCCCACCGTGCCCGGAATCCTCAACAAAATTGGCATGCTGCTTGAGGAAGTGGTACCCAAGACGTCCTCAGTTCTTCTTTTCCAGCATGGTGACCCCATGCGCGGCAGCTTTGAGCGCGGTCAAAAGATGAAAAAAAGTTAGTTTGTTAGAACAAACCTTGATGAACTAATAAGTTAGGAAAAACTATGTAGATTTATGTGCATTACATGGCGAGCCCATTTTTTGTTGTTGGGTGTATAACCATCATTGTCTTTGATCCTATCGCATAAATGGGCACCGTAATCACCCTACAGATATACGGTGGCCATGTAGACCCGCACATACCAACTCTCATACCTCAATAGGGGATGTCCCAGGGTCTGGATGAGCTCATCTGGCACGTGATAAAAGTCGTGGTACCCCGGAGCCTCCACTTTAGTGTAGTACTCATGTAAATGATCGCGCCAGTCGCACTCTAGTCGTCCTAAGTGACTTATCATGTAAGGAACACGTTAGTTGCAATACAAAGATATCATGTAATTTGGGATAATAGATAATAGGATACGACTTACTTGTGCAGGTCTTTAATGGTGGAACGCGACAAAGATGGGTCTGTGGGAATCAACGGCGTATGTCCAAGCTGATGGAGTACCCGATCTGGATAGTGGTGCTCCACTACCCAGAAGTGTACAAGTGGACCTCTGTAGTACCATCTCTCCCGCTGCTGCAGATAAATCCCCGGCAACCACTCATCCTCGTACAACTGGTCGAACGGTGTCCACTCAACAAAGTCTGCAACCAAACTCTACAGCTCTGAACAGACTGGCCTGATACCAATGGTACTATCGTGGGTCAGATCCACGTAGTTGTGATCACCGTGCCACTTCTTCGCATATGCCGGACATCTGAGCGGATTGGGCGCTCCCTATACCGGAGGCTCATTTGGGATAGGCCGAGCCACCGGTAGCCGTGACCACGACCAGTGCTGAAGCAAGAGTATGGGGTTGTACATCTGCTTCTTATCCTTCTGCATTTTCAAAAATTATAGCCGTCAGGGTATTTGGATTAGTTGATTAAAACTTTAATTGAGAAAATAATTAGAGACTTACTATACAACTACGGACCAGGTAAGAGTACATATGAGCTAGGACAGCCTCACCCCAGTTGTACGGCGAGGGGTGATCAAGGTCTGCCGTCAGCTGGAGATACATCATCGGCATCATATTGCCGCTGGAATCATGAAACATGGCAGATTCAAATAGATACATCACGTAGCCTCGTGTATATCTACAATACAGAATATATAATGAAGCGTTGTTCACAAATGTAATAGAAACAATTTATAGTTTTTACCTCTGAATCTGCTCCTCGGTGGAATCTACTGTCAGACCCGGGCTAAAGTGCTCTCGCAACTTCGTCATTCTCATATGAAATTTGGACTTCCCCCGATCCTCAATAAGAGAGTGAGAATCAGCGCCCAACAACTCCTCGATCTGAGCAGCAAACCCAGCACTGTTAGATACGCCACCAACGGAGGTGCCAGTGATAGGCAAACCCCAAAGTGCACTCACATCCTGGAGTGTCACTGTCATCTCTCTAAATGGCATGTGAAACGTGTGCGTCTCGGGACCCATCGCTCACCAGTCCTGCGATAAGAGATGCATTGATAGTGCCACTCCCAGTCCATAAGATGTCCACAAGCTGGTAGATGCCCAAATTAATGAGATACTGGTCCATCACCTCGTAGTACTGCATGTGAACGCACCGTAACTTGACATCCAAAAGAAACATGTCCTGCATTGAAAAAAGTAATCCACATGATATTAGACAAAATTTAAACTCAATAAAATTTGAACTCAACAAAAAATAGGTACCTCACAAGAAGCTAGTGCGACTCGGTGCTCGCGGTGGGGCATCCACAAGGGAGGACTAAAATGCTCTGTGCTGCTAGTATCGATCGGCTCGTCAACTAGAGGTGGTGCTGGACGAGTCCTAGGACGTCCTCTAGCCATTCTAATATCAAAAATAAAATTTTATTAACTTACGCTAAGTAAACCCTAAACCCTAATTTTAGTAAAATATGCTAAAAAGGGCCAAAATAGGCCTAATTATGCTACAACATACTATAATAGGCTAAAATACCCTAATTTTAGTAAAATATGCTAAAATGGGCCAAAATAGGCTTAATTATGCTAAAACATGCTAAAATAGGCCAAATGCGATGAAAATAACCTAAAATATGATATAATAGGTTAAAATACCATAATTTCGGTAAAATATGCTAAAATGAGCCAAAATAGGCTTAATTATGCTAAAACATGCTAAAATAGGTCAATTGCGGTGAAAATAACCTAAAATATGCTATAATATGCTAAAATACCATAATTTCGGTAAAACATGCTAAAATGGGCCAAAATAGGCTTAATTATGCTAAAACATGCTAACATAGACCAATTGCGGTGAAAATAACCTAAAATATGCTGTAATAGGCTAAAATACCCTAATTTCAGAAAAAACATGCTAAAATGGGCCAAAATAGGCTTAACTATGCTAAAACATGCTAATTACGCTTAATTATTCTAATTACGGTAAAAAATGCTAAAATAAGCTAAAATATGGTGAACTATGCTAATTATACTAGATTAGAATAAATTGCCCTATGCTAATTATACTTGATAAATTACCCTAAACCCTATACCCAAAACCCTAAAATTTGACTAATTACTCTAAATTATACTAAATTTAATAATTACAACTAGCTACAACGGATTTAACACTAATTACAACAAATCTTAATATTTTACAACCATTTTGCACTAAAATGAATTTTTCAAAAATTATAGGGACTTACTTGCAAATCTAGGAAAATGTGAAAAATTTGGGAGAAAAAGCTCAACCGAGAAGAGATGGGGTGAAATTTGATAGAATGAATTGTGAGAAATTCGGCCAACTCTTCACACATATATATATAGCAGAAGTACCGGTCAAAAAATTGCTGATAGTATTTTTAATAGAGTACCGATTATTTTCTGATCAGTAGTATTTGCTGAGTATATTAAATAATTTGTAATAAACTTTGGATGTAATAAAAAATCCCGCTAACTCACGTGACATTTTAATAACTTTGGTCAGACAGAGAATACCTCCCATCAAACCTAACGTGGATGGCTGGATGCCTAAGGGCTTTTCATCCAAAAAAAAAAACCCTAACGCGGAGATCCAGATCCATGGCTTGGTAAGACCTAATCGCGCCGCTCACTCTGAGATCTCAAACCTATGCGCTATATAAATCCCCGATCAACTCCCAGCAACACCAGATCTCGCTAGCCGCCACTCTCTTTCCCTCGCGCCACACCTCCTCTCTCTCTCTCTCTCTGTTTTAAACCTTGGCAGCGGCTGCGAAGTACTCCTCTCTGTCTCTCTCTCTCTCTCTCTCTCGTTGACTTCCCAATGGAGTTGGAGATGAATGACAGCAGCTCTGATGATGAGGACATTCCAGGTGATCTCGCTGACGCTAATCTTGAGGTGATGCACCATCCGATTTGCCATACGAAGAAGAATGTGAGTGATTTCGCGTCAACTTTACTGATTTGTTCTTTAATTAAGAACTAATTAGGGTTTTAGGAGCTTAGATGGTGGCAATTCTTCCAATACCGTACCGTACTGCTTTGAGGCCATTTTGTCACAGATTTTCTATTTTGTCCGGTTTGTTCAGTGTTTTGGAACGTTTACAAGGAAGAGAAAGCTTGAGATGATAGAAGTATACATATTCAGTAATTTTGAGAGTCAGAATGTAAGTTCAAAGTATTTTTGAAGAGAGTCGAGTTTTGAGGTTGTAAGCCTTTAAGGAGTAATTTAGGCAGCATTTACAAATAAATATTTTTGTCAGGTTCTTCAATAGAAACCTATTATTATGCTCCTGACCAAATAAAGTAGGCAAAGTTTTTTCAGCTTTAATGAAATATTTATATTGTCTAATCAGGTGACGATAGAGGCGTCTCATTCTGCTCCTTGTTGAAAGAGTAGAACAAGAATTTAGAGACGCTCTTGCACAGTGATGCGAATTGATGTTGTCGTCCTGAAGGATGTTTTTAAAGAAACAAATGTAAATGGAGAGACATCTTTGCACGTTGCTCAAGAGCTTATGAAGTTGGATTCAAAAGTGGCATACAAAATCCACAAGAAAATGTTACCTCATTGTACATAGATACAGACAAATGATATACATACATGATACATACCATGTTAGAAGTTGACCCTACTTTGACATGCTCCCAACCTTTAGATAGAATATTTTGAAGTCCATGTATTCGCACGCATGGGCAACATTGAGATATGCCTAAATTAACTAACATATTAGAAATTTATTTCTTGATATTTAGTTAACTCGTGTGTTGCTACCAACTATTTAACTACCTAGCACACAAAAACACATACAACTCGTCAAAATCATGGTACTTATACATGAAATGTTTCCCAAGTTCCTTGTTGTTTTGTCGATATATGATCTGGAAACATTCCATCCAATTCATGTCAGGGTACAGTTTGACTTCTAATATGGTCTGAACCATATATGTATATTATTTGACTATAGCTATGTACAATGGAGATAACATTTCCTTGTTGACTTTGTATGCCACTTTTGGATCCAACTTCATGAGCTCGCGGCCAACATCTATATGGTCGTGTTTTACAGCAACGTGCAAGGCTGTGTCTCCATTTTCATTTGTTTCTTCGAGAGCATCCTTCAAGACGACATGATCACTTCAAATAAGATTGTGGCTGACCTCCTCAATTTTTACCTTCGCATCACAGTGCAGGGGTGTCTCTATATTCTTTGTTTTGCTTTTGCTTTCCACAAGGACATATCCTTTTGAAAAACCTTCAAACCAAGCTCGTTGTGCCTCTTAGTTACAAGTAAGTGAAGAATAGTGTCTCGAAAACGCGTTGCACTTTGGAGCTCGAATTGGACCTCTGGTGCCACCTCTCAATGAACTTTGCCTCTCAAACCCAGGTTGATTATTTTGAAACATAGAGCATTATGTTTTTTACTCTTAAATGATTGTTCTCAAGTATATTTGTATTGTGCTTGCATAATATGACCATGGTGAAGATATTTATTTTTCCTTTTAGCATCACTTCATGGCTTGACTTCTATAATTTATCTTAATTTGACTTTTTATTATATCTTGTCTTATTTGGTTTCCATGCTAATGGTCGTTCCTTTGTGTTCCTATTTTTCCAAGCCAGTTCCATGCTGATGTTGTTGCTGTTGTATTTGCATATGTTACTTTCCTTTTTCATCTGTAGTAATTTTTGGGTCTTTATGTTATACGTAAATTATGAATTATTAAAGTCCTATTTGCAATAGATGGTTTAGAAGTACCATTTCAAAAATAACCATTTCTGACCTTAGGCAAAGTTTAGCATTGTCGTACAACATATAAAACATAAAATTGTTAAAGATCGGAGGCGATTTTGCAAATTGCACTGAAGTATCCAGAAAACAAACATAAAAAAAAAAAAATTTGAGAACTTGCATTGCATTGCATAAGAAAGACAACTAAGGAATTTCTCGCGATATGCAGCTCAAAATGATCAATTCAAATACTCATCTTAAGGTTACATTTCAATCAATATAAACTGTGACGAACCTTCAATTAGTCTATTCTAACAACACCTACTCTAATAAATTCCAAGTCTCATACAGCATACCAATAACTAAACTCGCCCGAAACGGCACTTAAAATTGATGTAGGATCTCATAATAAAACCCAAGCAACACCTTGACCGAGCAGGCTGTATCTTTTCCGATACAGAACCCTCATATTCAAACCAACCTTTAAAAATATAACAACATGCCTCTGCGTAAAATTGTCTTTCCCAAACGTTTATGTCCAAATCTTGAGCTATTGATGCACTGTGGACGTTATGCTTAACAAATTAAGTATCATGCTGGGAACGAATAACTTAAGGGGTAACTTAGATTAAGATTTAGGGTTTACAAACGATTTTGGATAACTCCAAAATAATGCCCAACTTTAATTTTAGTTTTATGCACCAAATGTAATAACAAAAACTGGTGCTGCTCATCCTTTTAACCCACAACCATGAAGAGAGAGAGAGAGACTAAACAGATTAATCAACTGTTTCTCTTTAGAAATTAAAAACCTCAAATTATTTAACACAGGTAACACTTGTACTCTCAAAATTACACAAAGAACCCTTGCTCCATTTAAGCATTTTTTAAGAAAATATTGAAGTCAAGTCACCCAGTTATTTAATATTCACAAAAAATCTCATTCAGATTTTAAATTTGTGATATTGTCTCTACTACAATACCAAATGCTGATTCTCACCTTTTAACCATTTTCAGATATTCACTCATCACTTCTCAGAATTGTACATTGGATCGTGACGGAATTCAGGAATAAGGCCATATTATAGACAGTAATCATCCAATCCTGCATTCCAATATGGTAGAGAAAGAAGTGCATAGAAGAAACACGCTTCATACAAAGCCCACCGAAACTAAAGCTGTCTAACTGAAAAATGCACGCTTCCTATAATACAAGTTACATTTTCATTTTTTTTCTGTTGCAATTGCATTCCTTCAACAAAGCAAATCTAGGGCACACCGTAGCTCTTTTTAATGATTAAAATCTAAAGATCCATTACAACGATAGATTGCAGATTTGAAATTTCTTTTACCAAGAACAGAAAAAAAAAAACGTGCAATGTAAAATTGCACCTTGAACCTTGAATAGAAAATTCCTAACAAAAGCATCTCTCAAACCTTGAATAGAAAATTCATATACAGTTAATATTACAAAAGGTACATTGTAAAATTACACCTTCAATCCTGACTGGCCCTGGAGATTATAACAGTGGCATATTCCGAAATTACCGGATCAGGTGACTGCTTGAGGCTAGAGAGAGAACTAAAGAGGTCAGAAGAGCGAATGCAGCGCCTACAGAGGGAATGGTCGCACATTTTTCGCAAAACAATGAGCACGATTTTTAGAGGCGATTCGTTTATCATGTCTTTTCTGGTTGGACTCAGAGCAAGGGTTGCATAACTGTTGACTATCTTTAAGAGAGCCTGAATGAACATAACAGTTTAAGATATCAAAATGTTAAATCAGATGCAATACAGATCCTCCCTTCTCTTTTCACTTTCTTGAACTAGAATGCTTTTTGTCATTCAACGTGTCATTTCTCAATTGGGCACGACTTGACATTGTGGAGTGTTTAGCAACACTAATTTGGAGTGGCATTTTGAATTTTATATGGCACCTGTCGGCCATTCAAAAAGTATATGGAATAATACGAAAGGCTGACAAAAACTGAAAATAAAGGGAAAGCAAAGAAAAAGAAGAAAATCATCAAAACATTGGCATGACTCAAAATTAGTTTACTGAGATGAAAAAAAAGGAAAAAAGAAAACACAACTGCTTATCAGACCATAAAAGGTATACTAAACCAGAACATTGCTGAAATAATAATAAAAAACCTAAAAGGTAAATTGGGTTATTCAGCAATTGTTACATTGCTGAAATAATAATAAAAAATAAATCACTTGAATAATTAAGGCTAAAAAACACTACCTGGATGGTTCCAGAAGAGACGACGGGCTCACAAAGCCGGTTTGAGTTACGCAAGAGGTTACTCAGAGCGCCGGCAGCATTGGCTTTTGTCTTTGACTCCTCAGATGCCAGCAGAAGCTTCGTCAGCTGAGGTATTGACCTTCGCAAAATTTCATACAGCCTATCATTGTGGTATGCTGCATTTCCTACCTATAACATAGATACCACAATAGAATCAATTGAGCAGGATTTGATGGTTCCGTATATATTAAATGCCAGTATTTGTATTGGAATGCTACCGATTAATAAATTGCCGCTGCTACATGGGATGAACACAATGCTGTTAGCATTCACAACAATCATGCTAGTACGTATGATCATCCCTTTAACATTGTCATTACGAAGAAACATATGCCGGTAAAATTGTTATAAGAAAAATTCAGTTTATAGATAGCATGAGAGGGGCAGAATTCTGACCGCAAAGCATGCAAACTTGCGAGTGCGTTTGTCAGGATCAGCACATCTATCTATCATGAGATCAACAATTCCATTATTTGCCTGGAAAAAGAAACAAGTATCATCTCTAGAAGACTAATTAATTAATCTTGTAATAAGGGCTGTATGTGATAAAAGAGGTAGAATTTGAAAAACATATGCCCTTTGTGTCATTTACAATGTAACTGAAAGTAAAAATAAAATATAGAAGGCAAGCTTAAATTTGTAGAAAAATTCAGCAGAAAACCCAAGTAGTATTACATCAAGCACAATGATATGAACATAGTTATGCACAACAACTGAAGGATCAAAACTTGCACTTATAAATAGCCATAGCAGAGATATCAGGGGAAAAGTTGTCTTACTAGAGGTTCGTAAAAAAAGGAGTTATGCCGGCACATATTTCCAATGGCACTACATGATTTTGCTCTAACTTCCTGGTCTTCACTGCTTAAGAACTCCTTGAGATACTCTAATAACCCAGCATTTTCAATAAACTCATAAAAATCCTACAATAAAGACCAAGTTGTAGTAACCCAATTCTCAGTATAAGGTCGACACTATAAAACCTTAACTAATTGAATGGAGAATATATCAGTAATAATAAGTTTTTGATTTTGATAAGTTTTGACATTGGTTATCATGATAGTCAAAATAGATTTTTGTCAATGCATCCTGTCCCTACAATAAAGACCAAGTTGTAGTAACCCAATTCTCAGTAGAAGGTCGACACTATAAAACCTTAACTAATTGAATGGAGAATATATCAGTAATAATAAGCTTTGACATTGTTTATCATGATAGTCAAAGAAAGAATTTTGTCAATGCATCCTGTCCCTTTTAAACAAACTGGGAGGGCTAAGGTGATATAACGTTGTAATCACAAGGGTACAAATGGAAGTGTTCCCGTTATATTAAGTACCTTAGACATTCTGGCAAGATCAGAAATTATCATGAGAAAATCAAGCAAGGAATCCCTGGGGAGAGAGCTGTCGAGCAAACCACTAACCCGATTAGGGTTCAAAAGGCCTTCTTGGATAAGTTTCAACGCCAAAGGATGGTAACCGACCATTTTCGCCACAAAAGCAATAGGCTTCGACTTATTTACTGGACTCATGTAGTCGATACACCTCAAAATTAAACCTGGAGCATCAACCTGTGGCATAAAGAGCAAAGATATCCTATATTATGGAAATGTAACTCAGAGTAATCATATTTATCTATTTTGTTAAAATATTCTTAAATTTACTTTTCCATTGAAAATGTACTTACTATTGCCTTCCAAAGAAGCTAAAGCATATGTATTTGGTGGGGGTCCATGGAAATTCTTAAAGTACCAATCCTCTTTGTGCATTTGGCTCCAACTCTGAATTTTTTATGTGGACATCCAATCCAAATTGTCCAATTTGGTCTAAACGTCAAAATATAATTAAAGGCCAAGTTTTACAAGTTTTGAAACTTTTTACTATTTTATTTTGGATTCACCATCCAAGCAATGGTTTTCCACCTATCCAAAAGAAATAGTAAAATTATTAAAACTCCACTTTTAAGAATGTTTTGATGTTTAGATAACATTGGGCCCAGATTGCCCGTTCAACTCTTGAGAATTGAGAATTGGAGCTGAACAACAAAAGAATAGGTGCATTGCAAAGCATTGGAGCCCACCTTGTGTTTTAGTGCTCTCATAATTGATTTATGCAGGACACTATCATTCTATATTTTTGCAAATATCTACTAGTACTCTCTTCTCTAATTAAAGTTTAAATCGGATGTTTTTAATTAATATTAGTTGCTTGAGAATCAGATTCCTACAATTTAATCTGCACAAGCTAAATTGCTAAAGGAAGCTCATATACACATTATGTATCTGTAATACTTTTTTATCTAGCTACACTATGAGTTGTAATTTATAAGAAAAAATACTTTAGGAATACGTACCTTCAAGAGATGCTGAATATAATCAGGCAAACCAGCATTAATAGCCTTCAACATCTGCCGATTCTCATCCCCAATTCTTCCCCCAGGTGATTGTGCATTCAACAAGGACCCACTGTTTATTGAAGCAGACGCAAGGGGTACGCTAGGAGAGCTCTGTACTGCCACAAAAGGGAAAGCCAACAAATCCACCACTGAATTTATCAAATCTCTAACCCCACTTTTTCCACCACCAAGACCAACCCATGCATTCAATGCATTCAAGTGCTCTTCACATACCAACTCCACAATCATTTTCAAATTCTCCCTCTTGAACAAAACTTCACGAAATACGCCGCCTGATAGGCACTGACACAGAGAGGCGAGTGTATCTACTACACCAACTGGAGACAATCCACTCCTATTTTCTTTGGTCGCATCACCCAACAAACTCAGTAGAAGTTTATATATTCCATTAGAACAAGCCTGTTCAATAGCTAATGGCCCGCCCCATTTCAGTCGTGTTTCAACTAATCCTATACAACCATCTCTTAAACAAAACCAGTTCAACAAACCACCATTGTAGGTACCTAAAGATTCACTCTCATCAGACAGCCAGAGATTCAGCGAAGTGCGCAATGTCCCCATTGGAGGGAACAGAGCGAGTGCTGCTTCGCAAATGGAAGATTTTGTATTCAACTCATTTTCAAGTGATAAAATAGATGAAAGTGCCAGCATGGCAGCCGCGCAGTGGGGTTGGAGGGATCCAGTTACAGTGTCATCACAAGAAGAAAGGTGTACAAGCACAGAAAGCCGTGACCTTTGCTTCTTTTGGGAACTGCTGAGTATCACGGCAGCTGAATGTTTCTTTTCAGAGGTTGAATGCAGACAGCTTGAGATTGTGGCAAGTGCAGTGCAACAGTGTACAGCAAGTGAGCGGGGATTGGAGAGCTTGCTCTGGGGGCTGGTGGGGCCACCATCCTTTGATTCCTTCTTGATGTAGGAGGCACAAGAGGCGAGAACTGAGAACAAGCCAGAGATAATTGTGCCATCTCCACCGAGCTCGAGTTCATCAGAGTTCAAAGGGAGGTATGGTTGGAGAAAAATAAGAGCACATTCAGGTGTATCGGATAAGCAGATCCTCGACACAAGCTGAAAGATGAAAATACTATCACTCAATTTTAGAGTTAAAAGTAGGGTGTTCTGGGTGGACCATTAGAAAAGGCTGTCACTTTAGCTGACCAGAACAGCTTCCGGTCAGCAGGTGACCCATTTGGTCATTCCCCTTGGTCAAGTAAAATCCCAAATGGCACTATAAGCCCTATTATTACTTTTCTTTATTTAGTTTATCTTGCAAAAAAAATGAAAGGAAAGCATGGTGGTACAAATGCAAAACCCACTTTCAAGTGCCAATTTTATATTTGCCTTGACAGGCTACAGACCTAACTTGACCAATCTTTAAAAAAAAAAAATCTCTAGGGCCAATTAGACTTTTCAACAAACTGCAGACCCAACCCGAATTAATCTGCCCGTGCCACTTATTAGCCTTAAATGTCATCCAACCAAATCCAAAACTCTACACAGGAAAGGACTAACCTGGAGAATGGCATTGACGCAGGACTCCAGACCATTATGCAAACAATAATAAAGTGCAATCTGCATCTGCCTAGAGTCCAGGAGGGCTCTTGAAACAACATCCACCAGCTTAGCAGATCTCAAATCCGTTAATGGGTCCTGACCAGGTCTCCTCCAGCATGCCAATGGAAACAAAATCTGGCCATCATTCAAGGACATGATCTCCATTGCATATACCAAGTACCAGATCACCTTGCACGATTCACATGCAGCTGGAATTAAGTTGGATGGTTCAGTTTGGGTAGCGGATCCACAACTCAATAAGCACTGGAATAACAGCTCAAGGAATTGAGAGCTGTTACAAGCATGGTCAAGTATTTGGAGGAGGGCATTGTCAACTGGTTTCTGTCCCTTGGTTGATATGTTTGTTTTCAGACCTAGAGTTACTCGATACAACATAACAGCTAAGCATGCTGTTGCTTCATATGCAAGTCTTCCAGATTTGTCGTTTGATGAGGTAATAATCTGCATTTTCAAAATATAACTTGAATTAAATGTTGTACCCTTGAAAAAAGATTGATAACCATTCAAAAGGTTAATAAAAAGGAATGCCATCCAGCAAAGTTTGTAACTAGTAATATCAGCAATTTCTTTACAATCAAAGCTTTTTGCTACCTCTGAATAGAGCCCATTAAGAGCTTTCCAGTGCTTGTAGTATGAATCTGCCGGTGCACCCCCACTAGAATCAAGTAGCTTCTTCAGAATTGAAAAAGACTGAAGTAATTTGAATTTACATTGTCAGAGTAACAATAATAACAATAATATTAAATAATAAAATAAATACACTACTTTGATCGATCTAACCAAAGTTGCTTCAATCAAATTACGATTTAACAACAAACAAGAACAAATGCATCATGATGATCCTAGATTTAGAGTGGTATTATTAGTAATAATTTACCTTAGTCTCCAAGCCACAAGGATCTGGAAGCCTCAGTTTGAGAATTGCATTAGCAAACTCAAGGAGCAGAACTATCACATCATTAACCCAAGTACAAGAATAATGTGAACCCGCAGCAATCAGATTCATTAAAATTCGAAATGACTGGTTCACAGAATCAACACTCAATTCCCTGGTCAGAAATGTATCACACAACTTTATAAAACTATAAAATGCAGCTATAAGAAGTATTTTCAAATACTAAACCCAAACCTGGTATGAGATTCCACTTACCTAATAGAGCAAGGGGATGTACTCAACCAACTCTTGATAGGATATAAGACAGTTGACAATGCTTCCTCATCTTGAGATAAAAAGCTAGCACCTTTAACTGTTCGTGAAGCCTTTTCTAGCTTATCCAAAACTGTAGCATCTGAAAGGAAATAAACATTATAAGACAGGTTATCTACCATTGCCAAGCTGCTTCTAATTAGAACAGTAGTAAATACATGGCAAAATACCTGAAGGGACAGCACTGTCTGAAACAGGACTTGTGGAAATCACTTCAGCTCCGCCAGTATTAGAAACTGCATTGCTATCATTCTCTTTGTTACATGTAGATGCTGTGGCTGTAAGTTAATGCAAGCAAACATACACTTGAGTTTTGCAAAAGAAAAAGGGTTTTGTTTTTAAGTATAAGAAGTTAGATCAACCTTCAGGGGTTGCATTGTTAGAGGATTGAATTGTCGATTCAATATTTGTTTGGTTTGCTTGTTGAACCGATCCATTTCCTCTTATTTGCTCAGATATCGTTTGTGCTCCCTACATATTTTACAACATATATTTTCTGTCAGTACAAACTGTGGTAGGTAGGGTGCTGATTACTGACTTCTGCTACTGCTAACAATTCTCTCGGCACCACTCTATTGAACATGCTCAAAGAAACCTATACTTCAATTCTTCTACATGAAGTATAAGAGCATCCCATTTTAATGGAATAATTACAACTAAAAGAGGGAATTATGCAGAAAATACTAACCACATAATCAGGAACCACTGAGTCATCCTTAACAAATGGGTGCTCCAGAAGTTTCGGCCATGACAGTCTATGTTGTGGATTCTGTTTCAATATTATCATTAAGACCAATATGAAGGAAAATTGAACAATTAACTATAAATAAAATTGCAAGAAATTATATTATAACCTTGTTAAGCAAGCCCTTTAGGAAGTTCTTAAAATGAGTACTCATTGTGTCGGGATACTTTACTGGATCCTGTAGGAAATCAATAGAAGTAAAAATTTAGAATAGATCACTTTAAAGTCTAATATATTATTATTTAAAATGTAATTAAAGATACCTTTACTATGTGCCGTATAAGTGCATAGACCGAATTTGTATAAAATGGAGGTTGTCCAACATACAATTCATACCTAGTAATGTTTAATAAAATGAGATCTTTATACAACATCTTATGCACAAAATGACAAACATAACATACATAAAACTCTACTGTTGCTTCTGCATAAGCAAATGAACCAGAAAATAAAGAACTTACAAAATAACACCAAGGGACCACAAATCAGCCGTGTGGTTGTAAGGCTGTTCTTGTACTAATTCTGGTGCCATATACAAAGGCGTACCTGGACAAGGCATCAATGTGTTTACAAGATGAAAGAATATAACCTTTAACCAACATACAGAACAGCCTGTTAGTTAAGTTGTTACAGACTGTACTAATAGTTAACAAACACGTTCTGGTATGATACATTAGTATTGTAAAAAGAGATATTCTCTTTTACCTTTTATAGAACGCAAGACAACAGTGTTAACTGACATTGCGCGTGCAAATCCAAAGTCACACAGCTGTTAAAACAAACGGGCAAATCAACTTTAGCATATGTACGTTTGCTGCATACATCAAAATTTTACTAAAAGAGAAGTACCTTGACAACAGAGCCAGAGCTGATGAGGATGTTTTGAGGCTTCATGTCCCGATGGATGATGCGATTGGAGTGCAAATAATGCAACGCTTTTACCTGAAAAAAGCATGCATATTGCGGTTAAGAGAAATTTCTGGTACAGCAGGCACAATTAATAACAGCACACCCAAGCTGGTACAGTTATATAAAAAAACAGAGAAAAGAAAATCACAATTAGTGCAGAACTCACTATGCTAGAGCACAAAGTAAAGAAAGAAAGAAAAAAAAACAATACCAATTGCTTAGCAATTGCCTGAACTTGCTCCTCAGGGAGGCATTTATCATCTTCTAGTACCTCAAATAGTTCTCCCTACATGGAAAAATTGTGCGCCAGCAACAGTTGCATTACAGTCAAATAAGTTAATAAAAATGGGTCTGCTCGGCAAATTTGAGACGTGGCAACGCTGATTAATGATACTGGGCTGGAAATTTAACTGTGGCACGACCACCTGAAGGACCTCCAAGAAGGATGAGTAGAGGGCTGGGAGGGGATTTTGCCTCTCTATAGTTCTTTAATTTCTGTGCTTTTAGGAATTTAATGAGATTGTACTAATAGAGTGACTAATCAGCTGTAGGAAGTGCCTTGTAAATACTTGTTTTTATTAATACAATTGTTAATGGGCAAAACACCCACTAACCTTAAAAACAAATATGTCAGGTGAATAGATCAAATACCTGAGCAAATTCTGTGACAACACAGAATTCTTGTGGAGTCTCAAAAGCATCGAGCATTTCAATGATGTTCTCATGCTTGAGCTTTCTTAGAATCTGCAAAAGATACTCAGCTCATTGTTTTAAAGTACAAGGGAAAACCAAAAACAATAACTGGGATAATTAAGTTTTGTGGCTTCAAGTGTACCCAGAAAATTAAAAAGATTAGTGAATGCCCCAAGTACCATCCTTTTCCCAACTGATAATGTCCATGCAAATGAGGAAGAAAAGAGGATGTATTTTGTTATTTTTGAAGAAAACTAAAATTCTAAGGGTTCTGATCACTTCTACAGGCCTTAACAAGAGAAATATGAGATGTATTTAGTTTTACATGTCAACAAGTCATACATGCACATTTGACAGGTAGGCCCAATAATAATAAAAAAATCTTCATAGAAACAACTTACCTCGATTTCCTGCCTCAAGTTGTGCAGGTCCTTCTCAGTTTTACCATGCTTGAGGATGAATTTCATTGCAACAGTCTATAATTGTAGCGCAGAGAAAGAAACAAATCAAAATACAGCCTTTCATCCCAACAAATCGTAAATCCATTACAGAAAAAAAAACACATAAAGTTAGATTAAGCTTATTGTGATAGGAACCTGGAAAGAGGTCTTTCTTCTCCCTTTATAGACTTTGCCGAATGAACCTTCACCGACCAAGCTTAAAACATGGTAATCTTCTATGCCCATTCTCGATTTGATAGAATCTCACGGCTTCTGTTCAGAATATGTACATATATTTATGAAGAATCCCTAAAACCAGCAAATGTATCAAAACTTATTGACAAATACTTTAGTGTACTTCCTTGACTGAAAATCCATTTAAGCACCAATTGTAATACGTTAGATAAAAAATGGCACAAAAACCAAAGTAGGATGGCACTAGGAACAGATCAATCAAAACAGGTATGGGTGCATCTTTGGCCAATATGTTTCAGTAGCCTCACCTGCACGTATGGTGTACCCATTTTCAGTAAAACATACTAGCACGTTATTCTTTATTGAATTGAACTAAGTGATTAAATAAAACGATAAAACCATACATAATTCTCAATAATCCCATGAAATGCAAATAAGACATTTATTAAACACTAATTTAGCCACAGAACCAGACTACTCAATAGTAACCAGATCTCATAGTATTCTATGAACCACGTTCTAGATCATACACACCAGATTGCCACTCATCAGGATGCCAATCATTCACCGTAAACAGCTTAAAGTGAAGAAAATATCACTTGCTTGCAAGGAAAAATAGTGGCCAAAAGGGAGTTGCCACCTCACCTCACAGAGCTGACCAAGCAATGATATTTGGCGTTGACAGAGAGAAGAGGTCCAGAGGGAACCAATTTGGGTCTGATGCCCATCGGACTCAAAGTGAGTTCGATGGGTTCGATGACCGTCCAATCTGCTTTAAGATCCGCGCTGCGTGTCTGCTTTAAAATTCCGTGCGCACGAATCTTAAAGTGGATCGGACGGTCTCGAAACCCATCGGACCCAAGCTGTTCTCGGTCCAGAGTCGAGAGTGAGATTTGACAGATTTGAAAGGGCGATTTCCAGTAATCAGCTTGGAAATGCACACGGTAGTAGATGAGAGCCACAAAATAGTGTGATTACTTGATGCACAAGCACGAATGAGAGTATCATTGAGTGCCCTCGCACTGTTTGAAAGAGAACAACACAAAAGGGGTTGCAGCGATGCACTAATTTGGTGAAGAGAACTACGATTCTAACCAAATAGATGATGTCTCAGTCTCTACTTCCGCCAACTTTAAACTTTTCTTCTTCCTTGCATACGTTCTTCTAACGATTAGTTTTCCTAAAACTAATAAAAGTATCTGAATTCGTAGATTGAGATGGAATAAGTACCTGAATTAGTGCCAATTAGATCGATCTGCCCTGACTAGTGACTTCTAGAAGGAAGCATGAGCAACAAGTTGTAAATCTTCTTCTCCTAGTGAAGTTTACTGTGTAAAATATTTTTGATCTGGATCAGGCGAGAGAGCTTGAGAGATGGAAGAAGGAAACAATGGTCGGAGACAGATCTGAGGTCGATAGTGACAGCGGTGGGACCGATTGAAGGCAAGCGGCGGTCCCTTAGCCAACTTGCAAGAGGCGCGAGAAGCGGAGAGAAATGGAAACGAGGGTGCGCGGCTGGAAAGGGATTGGAGAGAAGAAGGGTGGTGTAGTGAGAAGTCGGAGGAGAGGGAAAAGACTTTTTGGGGATGAAGGTTTGTGGATTCAAAAAAGTTAGAGCGGTATTTTTGAAAGAACGAATTTTTTCTTCAAAATCTTTCTGATTAGAGTCGAGTCCGCATTCTCTGGAGTAAATCAAATTTTGAGTTTAGAACCGGAATCTGACAGTCCCGATCTAAACTCAAAATTTAAGTTACTTTAGGTGATATGAATTAATTATTCATTAGAGTCAGCGACTGATACTAAGTGTGAGCTGATTCTCTACAACGCAGAAAATTCGTAATGGGGTCGGTGTCCGTTGGATTCTCCGTAGAGATATTTTGATGTGACTGAATAAGAGATAGCACGATTATCGAGGTGACATCATCCGTCCGATCTAAGGTGTAAACTTTTAGCATAGTGAGGATCCCAGTCCGACAATTAAGCAGCAGATTTGCTAAATGCACTTGGATCTTGACCCACGTGTAGTCTATATCAGTACCAGTAACCCAGTGGGATCTATGATCTATCCATCTATGATTTAATCTGTGCGGATGAACCAGGTGTATTCTCTCCAAAGACTACATAAGCAGGAAATTGTTGAACCGAATTAATTTGGGTAACGGACATGTTGACAAAATAGTACGGCACCCAAATTCAAAATAAAATTATAAAAATATTTCCTATACTTTAAATAAGTCACGTATTGTACCTAGTATAATTTTTAAAATATTTAATCATTAATTATGTATCGATATAACTAAAAATTTAATTTTACAAATTATTTGACAGATAATTAATTGAACCTTAAATTACCTCAGATTTTATACACAACATGTATATTTAAGTTACATAACATATATCTATATCTATAATCATATTTTTTATTTTCAATTAGCTTAATTTGACTGTCATGACAGTTAAAAAAATTATTAAATTATTGTCAATATAAATTAGAAGGATGCTTCTCTCTCCTAAGGAGATGGTTCATGATGCAGGGGATGAAATATACTTTGATTGCTTTCCAATAAAAAAAGTTTCAAATTTGTCAATTTCGCTTTTGAGTCGAAAACAACAACATCCATTACTAGATAATTGCAAATAAGAATTTTGGGCTAATATAAAGAATTACATCCGATGTTGGACAGACAATTTGTCGAAATAAATCCTCGGCACATTGTGAATGTCTGTCTATGTTTTTAATAAGTCGAAAACGCATTTTACTGTTACATATTTTTTTAAACTAATAAATATTCTTTAAAATTTATCATTCACAGGTAAAATTAGATTTTACAAGCCCTAGGATCTACGCGAATCCGTGAAAAAAAAATTGATTATACTTACGGAACATTACGTTCTCGTCTATTGGTATTTTAATAATTTCAGACCGTATTTTATATCATACCAGCTACCAAAATGGATAGACATTCTTTAAATGTTATCAAATACTTACAAGTAATTATATTCAATGTATATTGTAGCTTTAAACAATACAAGCCGTCAATTTAAAATCATATATTTAATAAAATGACATATGTGATCGATGTGATATTATTTAATTGCGAAATATGTTTGTTTGAACTAATTTAAAAGTATAACGATTTTATAATTAAAAGATACTTTCGAGTATGTTTTAGTTTCTTATAATCAGCTTACAATTCGTATTAGTGACGCGTAATGACAATACTTTTTGTTGCAGTAATTGATACGGTTCGTGTCATTGTGTCCGGTTCAAGTTAAGTCCAATCCGGAGAATGTTAAATTTGAGTATTATTGTCAACCCGGCTCAAGTCAGTGCTAATTCAATTTGGGTCATCGTTGGTTCTCGCTCCCTAGACAGTTTTCTTGATAGATTGTCACTTGTCAGTATTTTGACCATAATATTTTCATAAATAAATTCAATTTAAATGATTCAAAATCTGTGTATCATAATAAACCAGTGTTGTAAATAATAATATGCGTTTGTCGGACGGATAGAGTATTGTCAAGCAATTAATCAGAAATAATCAGTTATAATTGGAAATGATCAACTGATTAGTGGAAAAAATTCATAACAATTTGTTCACCGCTCACGACTAATTGACCGTTTTTATAACACTGTAATAAACTAGAGAACAAATCTAGTACTGTTGAGAATAATTAAATAATTAGAGGGTGTGATTGTAAAATAGAAAAAAGGGTAAAATTGTAAAATAGAAAAATTATAGAAAGTTACCATTAGGTACTAACAGTGAGTACCAACGGTACAATAGGGCATAGATATTATAAATACTCATCCCCTCTCTTGTAAGTACAAGTAATATATAATAACTCAAAGAAATACAATACAAATCATATTTCCGCATATTTTCTCCAAATCTACAATTACTTTCTTTTAAGAAATTAGCACAAATTGAGTGAAATACAATACAATACTTATTCTAATAAAAATTACTTTCTTTTAAAAAATTAGCACAAATTGAGTTAGATTGCAATGCAAATTTTCTTCTTCAATAAATATAATATTTCAAATCAGAAAACCGGATAAATAATTAATGAATTTTTTTGGAAACCTTGAGAAAACTATATAATTCACAAATAAAATTTTATGAAATTTTCAAATATTTCATTTTATGATTTTCCTAAATTCCAACATTTTAATTATAAAAGTTCAAAACTTACTTTTATATTTTAAAAGCTTAACTCTTTTCAATTGATGTTAACATATTGAACGGTATAAAAATAATTATGTTTTTGCAATTCAATCACATTACATGATATTTATAAATTTTGAAGATCTTAATATTCCCACATTATTATATCCAAGTTCTAATTATTTATTTTGATAAATCAAAATTCAAAATTAATATTCTCTCAAATTTAATGCATAAATTAATACATGAAGTTTTTGGACAATAGACTTTGTGTTTTTTTAAAAAAAAAAATAATAAATAATAATTTATCTTTGTACAACAAAAATATATATGGGAGAAATATGGCCCGGTTTTTTGACATCTTTTTGATAAAATATTTATATCTTCTAATTTTTCTATAACAACTACATTAATTGCAATAATTTGTAAAAAATGTTAATGTACTAGAAACCCTATTTAATGCATGAATTAAATAAATATTCAATAACGGTACCAATTTTTTAAAATAATTATTCTACAAATCCTCTTAAAATCAAAAGTATTTTTTTCGTCAAACAAGAATCGAAAGGCCACCATACCAATACTAAGAGTCAAAAAAAGTAACCAAAACAAAACCCTAAAAAAATATAACCCAAAAAATAATAAAAACAAGGGGAGTGATTGGCCTTATACCAATAACCAAAATACGTCAGTAGTAACCCTAAAAAAAGGGGTGGTTGGCCCTATACCAGGATGTCAGTAACAACCCCAAAAGTGGGGTCGCTAATAAATAACCAAAATATGTCAGTAACAACTCCAAAAGTGGAGTCGCTGATCAATAACCAAAATATGTCAATAAGAACTCCAAAAACGGGGTGGCTGACCCAATAACCAAAATAATCAGTAATAACCCCAAAAGGGGTGGCAGATCAATACAAGATATGTCAGTAATAACTTTTTTGAGGGGTAGTTGATCAATAACAAACATATACCAGTAATAACTCCAAAAAAATGGTGGTTGGCCCAATACCAATGACCAAGTTGTATAGGTAATATCTCAAATAATTGTACAAGAGCATGTACAATTAGAAAACCAATACCAATACCAATACCAATATCAAATGATCAAATAGAAGAAATACCAATACAAAAACAAATACAAAAGGTCATGAAAAGTAAAAATTGATACGTTGGTAATTGTACAATTACCTAAAAAAAATATCCATTGAATGCAAAAAAGGTATATAAATAAAATACAATAGTGATGACATCGATAGATAAATGTTGAAACCAATATATGGATTATTCTCTCTCTTTATATATAAGAAAAATAATAATGCTAACAATGAGGGGGGAAAATAATTAATAGGTACGAAGAACATCAAGTATGATGCAACTATTTTCAAGGCCGAGAGACAATGCAATCCCCGGGCATGGAAAAGGATCAAGCCAAAATCAAAACTCAACTCCTTCCATGAAAAGTTAAGTCCAATTAGCCGATATCTTCACCAAGTGTCTCACTTCAAAGGCGTTTAAAGAAATAACAAGTAAGCTCTTCTTTGAAGTAATAACAAGTAGCCGATATTCTCTCTCCTTCTCACAACTCTCTCATCTCACAACCGGATTTGAGCTCTTCTTTGAAGTAATTTTTTTTTATCTAATTTAATTTGTAATTTATTTATTTTAGGGTTTAGGATTTAGGGTTTAGGTGTTAGAATTTAGATTATATTGTTGTAATTTAGTGTAATTAGCTAAGTTGACTAATATTTAGTGTATTTTGGTCATTTTGACATAATTAGGCTGATTAAACGTAATTTTACCGAAATTAGCACAGATGACCAATATTTAGGATATTTTGGCTTTTTTTATCATAATTAGGCTGATTAAGCGTAATTTCACCGAAATTAGCACAGATAACCAATATTTAGAGTATTTTGGCTTTTTTTTTACCATAATTAGGCTAATTAAGCGTAATTTAGATTAATTAGCACAGTTGACCAATATTTAGGATATTTTGGCATTTTTTACCATAATTAGGCTAATTAAGCGTAATTTAGTGTAATTAGCACAGTTGACCAATATTTAGGGTATTTTGGCCTTTTTTACCATAATTAGGCTAGTTAAGCGTAATTTAGTGTAATTAGCACATATGACCAATATTTAGTGTGTTTTGGTTATTTTGACCATAATTAGGCTGATTAAGCGTAAATCGAAATTAGCACAGATGACCAATATTTAGGGTATTTTGGCCATTTTTATCAAAACTAGGCTAATTAAGCGTAATTTAGTGTAATTAGCACAGTTGACCAACATTTAGTGTGTTTTGGTTATTTTGACCATAATTAGGCTGATTAAGCGTAATTTTACCGAAATTAGCACAGATGACCAATATTTAGGGTATTTTGGCCTTTTTTATCATAATTAGGCTCATTAAGCGTAATTTCACCGAAATTCTGTTATTTTAGACATCAGGATGCCTAGAGCACGGTCTACCCCGCTTCTAGTAGTGGACGAGCCGATCAGTACCAGCAACACGGAGCACATCAGTCCTCTTCTGTGGATTCCCCACAGCGAGCACCGAGTCTCACTGGCTTCTCGTGAGGTACGTTCTTTTTCTTAGATTTTCTTTAAATTTTGTTCGGTTTAAATTTTATTATGTTATCACCATGCGGATTACCTTTTTCAACGCAGGACACGGATCTTCTAGATGTGAAGTTGCGGTGCGTGCACATGAAGTACTACGATGTGATGGAGCCATACCTCGTCAACCTAGGTCTCTATCAGATTATGGACATCATGCGGACCGAGAAAAGCATCATCAATGCATCTCTCATCGCTGGACTGGTGGAGCGATGGCGTCCCGTGACGCATACGTTTCACATGCCGTTCGGAGAGATGACGGTGACTCTCCAGGATGTGAGTGCTCTCTGGGGTTTGCCTATCCGTGGCACACCCGTCGGCGGCATCTCTGACAGCACCAGGTTCGCAGGTTATGTCGAGGAGTTGTTGGGAGTTGAGCCTTCCTATGTCATTGGGGACCATGGGAGGTCGAAGTTCCATTTGCGGATGACGAGGTTACGGCAGCACTTCATTGCGGGTCTCTCGGCAGATTCCACCGAGCTGGACATTAAGAGGTAAAATTTATAACTTGTTTGTACTAATCAATTTATAATACGATGATTCTATTAGAATTTTTATATGTTTTGTATTGCGGATATACACGGGGCTACGTGATGGACCTTTTTGGTTCTATCATGTTTCCTAATTCCAGCGGTGACCAGATGCCGATGATGTATCTCCCGTTACTGATGAACCTTGAGCAGCCGTCGACGTACAACTGGGGTGGGGCTGTCCTGGCATATCTATACTCCCACCTGTGCCGTAGTAGTGAGGTAAGTCACCAACTCTTATTTTAGTGTAAATTATTTAATCAATCAATCCATCAAAATACACTGACGTGTAATGTTCTTGAAAATGCAGCCGAAAGCGAAGCAGATGTACGGGCCGGTACTCCTGCTTCAGTACTGGTCGTGGTCACAGCTACCGGTGGGCCGTCCTATCCCCAATGAGGCGCCGGATTGGGAAGAGCCAGATTTGTTTAGATGCTCGGCATACGCCAAGAAGTGGTACGGTTTCCACCACTACTTGGATCAGACCCACGGTGCTACCGTTGGAATCAGGCATGTCCGGTCAGAGCTTCAGAGTTTTCCTGAGGCTCTTGTTGAGTGGACGCCGTACGATCAGTTGTACGAGGAGTACCTCATGCCAGGCAGTGTTAGTGACGAACAGGAGCGGGCGATGTGGCTCTATCGAGGTCCACTCATACACTTCTGGACAGTGGAGCACCACTATCCAGATCGGGTGCTCCGCCAGTTTGGTCGTCGTTGATTCCTGCAGACCCATCTTTGCCGCGTTCCACGCACAGAGCCCTGCACAGGTAAGTCGTAGTCTATTGTATTTATTGTCAAATACATCAAATTACTTGATAGCTTTGTATTGCAACTAACGTCTTCCTTACAGCGTACACCACCGAGGGCGACTGGATAAGGACTGGAGCACCCATTTCGATCCATACTACAGGACGGCCCAGGATCCTCAGTAGACCCATTTCTATCATGAGCCAGATGAGATCATTCAGACCCAGGGAGATCCCCAGTTGAGACACGATGTATGGTACACGCAGGTCTGCATGGCGAGTGTCTATCTGCAGGGTGATTACGGTGCCCATCTCCGCGACAGGATCAAAACCGATGATGGTTACCATCCCAACGGCCGTGCATGGGCTCGCCAGGTAAAGCACCTAAAACCACATAGTTTTGGTCGAACTTAGTAGTTCGTCAATGTTTGATCTGACATGCCAAATTTTTTTCAGCTTCTGGCCGCGATCAAGGAGTGCGGGCATGGGATTGCCATGGTGGGAAAGAAGAACTGGAGACGTCTTGGGTACCGTGTCCTCAAGAAGAATGCGAATGTGGTTGAGGATGCTGGACACGGTGGAAAGATCATCGGTATGCTGCGAGACGCCGGAGAGAACATCAACTGGAGTGAGATAATTCCGACCGAACCCGACCCGAGCCCGGTTCTGCTAGATGATATGCATCTTCCCCCGATTCGCATTCAGAGTGGGACTACCATAATTGAGCATTGTCCAGCATTGGGTGGACGGCATGGTACGACGAGCATGGACGTCCGGTGCAGCCTCATGTATGTCATACTTCAGTATCTGTCAGGTTTTAATAAATTTCTTTATTCAGATCAAATTTAATAATTTATGCGTATGATTGCAGGGTCCAGCAGAGATGCCACCACAGCCACCACCTGCGGAGACCGATACTTCTGAGTACGAGTCCCTCTCGTACAGTCTCCAGGACTTCGGGGTATTCGATGAGAATTTCATTACGGCACCGGCATGGTCCCGATATGGCACAGAGATGCCGCATGATAGAGAGGCTAGTGGTAGTGGGTCTCATACTCAGCCTGCATTTGGGACTGAGTTCGCCGCATCTATCTTCAGTACACCTCCGCCAATACCACCAGTCTCCACAGGCGATGCCAGATGGGATACCGCCGAGCAGATACTCAGGTCTGCCGATGCCCCAGATGAGCCCGAGAGAGACGGAGCCTGGCCGCACTGGCGCTGGGCGAACGCCGGAGTACCGCCTGAGCGATATTCCCCCTCTCCGTTTTAGTTGTATTTTTACTAGTTTTCTACTATTTATATTTGATATACTATTTATGTTTGGTATATTTGGATTATCCTATATTTCGGTTCCTGTGTATGTGTGCTTTTATGGTACTATTTTTATATTTTACAGATCAAAATAAATTATCATGATAATGCTAAACAGAAAATATTACAACATTAAAATAGAAGCACAACATAAAAAATAATATAGCGTATTTCAATTAATATAGAGTATTGTAATGTAATGTAATTTAGCATAATTTAACATAATATAGTGTTATTCAATATAATTTCAATTAATATAGCGTATTTTAGTATAAATATGCTAATTATATATCAAAAGAAGTAATATAACAAAAAATTTAAACAAAAAATTTCAAATTTTCAGTATTAAATTTCAATATTTTGATCTTCATAGTGTCTCTCTCTAAAAAAAAAAAAGTACCAAGCCGGCTAGAAAATGGTCGTCTTAGGGAGGGACCTAAGCCGGCCATTTTCTGACCGACTTGGGTATTTTTAGCAAAAGTTTGGAAATCTGGGCATAATTAATAATTTGTATTAAACTTTGGATATTAATAAAAATGTCGGCATAGCCGAGCTTTTTATTAATATCCAAAATTGAATAGAAATTAATATTTATGTCTAGAATTCTGGGTTTTCGCCAAAAATGCTCAAGCCGGCAATAAAATGGCCGGCTTACTTTTTTTTTTTAGAGACACTATGAAGAGCAAAATAATGAAATCTAACACTAAAAAATTAAATTTTTTGTTTAAATTATTTGTTAGATTACTGCTTTTGATTTATAGTTAGCATATTTATACTAAAATGCACTAGATTACTTGAAATTATGTTGAATTATACTATATTACAATAAATTATGTTGAATTACACTAAATTACGTTAAATTACGCTAAATTACAATAACTTCGCTAATTATGCTGAAATACGGTAAATTACGCTAAAGTAGACTGATTTTGTGCCATCTTTAATGAATCATAAAAATTAGTAAAAAAAATTGGAAAATAGTAAAAAATGGTATTCTACAAGTTCATTATGTAACTAATTTACTGAGCTACTTAGATTGAATAATAGAAATGAAAATTTTCATCGGAAACTTCAACTCAAGTTTTGAGGCTCTTTCCTTTGTTTTTTGGCAATTCTGAATTTCAAAAAACAACATAGTGGTCACTGACGCATGCGTATTTTCGCAAGTTTTTTGAAAAGTGGTCATTTGCTGAAATCAGACACTCGAGCACCGTTTTATGACCGTTTGAAGTTTCGTCGTCGTTTTTCGCCTTTTCAGTGAAGATATCGTCCCTATTCATATGTAATTTACCGTATTTTAGCGTAATATAATGTAATTTAGTGTAATTTAACTGAATATAGTGTAATTCAACATAATTTCAAGTAATTTAGGGTATGGTAGTATAAATATGCTAATTATATATCAAAAGAAGTAATCTATTAAATAATTTAAATAAAAAAATTCAAATTTCTAGTGTTAGATTTCATTATCTTGCTCTTCATAGTGTCTAAAAAAAAAAAAAAAGTAAGCCGGCCATAAATTATGAGGAGAGTAAACTAGCCATAAAATAACTGATTTGGACACTTTTAGTGAAAACTCAGAATTCTTAGCATAAATATTAATTTCTATTAAACTTTGGATATTAATAAAAATCTCGGCCGTCATAGCGCGTGAATTAAAACGGAACAGATAAAAGGACGCGTGGCTTTAGATAGTGTAAAATAAAAAAAAATCAAAATCAAACAAAAATATTAAGTAAAACCCAACACGACCGTTTCCAACTTTTCATTCTTCTCTGATCTGTCATGCAAACCACCGTTATCCACGTTCTCTCGAATTTATATCAGCTGAGGTAACAGAAAGTTTGAGTTTAGATCCGAACCGTTTGATCTGCTTTGGCACGCCTATTAAAGGAACCGTGCATTCCATCTCGGCCGAATTGGCCCGGATTCTGATCTAAACTCAAATATTCTGTTACCTCAGGGGTTATGGACTCCGTTCGGAGGTAAAACCCCCGGATATCTCTCTCTTTCTTCGATCCTTTACGAGATACAATCAATTTCACGGTGTTCTAATGGCGATACATGAAATGCCTAGCTAGGTTCAGAAGGCTCGGCTATCCATCAATGGAAGTAAATACAATGTCTCATCTCTCTAATCTCTCTCTTTTTGAGCTTTTGCGCTATCGCTCGCCATCTATTTTTGCACCATTGATGTTTGACGGAATGCCCCACTGGGGAATAAAGGAAACGGGAGGGATAACCACATGTCCTGATCCATTTGCACTTATCGGTGCTAAATTTTAGCATATAAAAAATGATCTCTGAGATTATATTCTACTGTGCATTATAGATTCTTCAATCTAGTTTTTTTTTTTTTTGTATTATCTGATAGGTGCATATCAGATGCAATGTGCAATGAACAAACGCCTTATTTGTCTGTCGATCATCCGTAATTTGATAAAAAAGATATATAAAATTTACCTTAATCATCCTCAATGTGTTCCCAAAGTTCCTCATTCAAGCAAACAACACATTAGGAGCACAAATTCAAGATGTTTATAGTAATAAAACTGTGTTTGATGAAATGCCAGAAACAGGAAAAGGGAGGGAACCGGCGTGTGAGCTTTGACCTGGGACAGGAGTTGGAGTCCCCACGGTTCAGAGCTATAATCCGTGCAACAAGTGGCCGAAAGAAGGGAGGTGATGTAAAGAGCTTCTCTCACGAGTTAAATTGCAAGGGCCACCACCAATTGCCCGTTAGCAGGCTTCGAGGCATCCCCAACCTTGACGTAACCTCTCGCTCTCTTTGTTCTTGTTTCCATACAAAATTCATCCATTGCCACTGATAACACTGGTTGCATAAGTTATGTTTAATTATTTTCAGGAACTAACAGATGTCATAAGAGTGAAGTTCAGCCGGTTAAAGGAAGAGGTAAACTCAGAGCTGTGCAAATACGGGGGAGATTTGATAAGCACCATCGAGCGTATCCCCGGGGAGCACCCTGATCGGATACAGCTCGAAGACCTCCTAGTGATTGCACAAAAATGCGAAGCAATGTCTGCCGATGAGTTATGGGTGAAATGCGAGGGAATTGTGCAGAGCCTGGATGACCGGCGACAGGAGCTTCCAATAGGTCCACTCAAACAAGCCCACACCCGTATCCTCTTCATCCTGACCCGTTGCACCCGTTTGCTCCAGACCCTAAAGGAGGGTGCATTCGGGGAGGATGAGCATGTACTTACGTTGCACCAACAAAACGATCTAGGGGTATCTTCTTCCGCTCAAGGAAATTTGAGCGATGTAGGGAATAAAAAGGTGTACACAGCCAATGACATAAAGGAGAGGCTCATAAGGCGAAGAATAATAGAGAACAGCCACCAAAGTGTAGATTCTTTGGGGAGGCCACTGGGCCCGTACCCGCCAAAGAAAGACGGTCTCTCTCCAGGAAGCAGAGATAGGATCTCTTCATGGAAAAAACCGCTGTCAGCTGCTGAGAATAAGCAGAGAAAAGACGAGTCGAGCCCCACCAAAAAGGTTTTAGATTCCACAGAAAATCAGATTGCAAAGAGAATTGCAGGAGGAGATGCTTTCGTGGGATACGGAGGCGACCAACTAGGGGTGGTCATTGGAGAGAGGCCAAGGATGGTTTCTAGGAGAATTTCACCTTTTTGTCTCTTTCTCGTTTCTCTTTCTGTGTCTTCTTTGGTTCTTTTTTGTTTTGAGAAGTATAGCAAATTCCATGCATAGCATGTAAACCATTTTTGTCTCCCTCTCCTATTGTTACTGTAAATTGTGTAGGGAGAAATTTATGCAGCTGTGCGTAGATATGGACGATGAGGTGCGCCGACTCTACCCCGACATATTAATAGGCGAGAAGACATTGATTGATTATTTCTTGTGAGATATTTGCTGTTGCCATGGTTGATTGCTTAATCCTTGCGAGATCTGTGACTTGTCTATCTACTTGATTTGTGTAATTGGATTGTTGTTGGTGTTTTTTTTAGGGTTGATTGTTGTTGCCTTGTTGGTGTTAGCTTGATAATTAAATTTAGAGATGAATTGATAGTTTGTTTGCATTATTTTTTTTTAAGGTTAGTGGCTTTAATGCCCACTAACAATTCGATTGATAAAAAACGTATTTACAACTAGTTTATTTGCATTATTGCATACCACATTTGCTGTGAGATGTAATTGTTATCTGTATAGGTACCGGCATATAAGCTGCTATTTGGCTCATTTTTGCTGTTATTATCAAAGGGAAATGTTGCACACTGTTGCTAAATGTTGGTGTTATTTTGTACCAGCATTATAGTTAATTCTTTTGGCTTTGTCTCGCTGATCTGATAAATGGGAATTGTGTGTTACCTTGTTTAATGCTGGTATTACTTTGTACCAACCTCTATATTGGTTCTGATGCAATGATCTCGAGTTTTTCCTCACTGGTACCAGTTGGTAACAGTGATTTCCGGTGTACTGACATACACCGTTGTTATTCTCTAAGGATCTGTAGAATTTCCAAACCTATCAAATTTGGACATTTCTGAATATTTGTGATTTTCCTTATCAGGAGGATTTAAATGCAAAGTTCTAAATTAAAACTAATTATGATATAATTCATATTATATATTATACATGATAATTAGAGGCCAGTATCCAAGTTAATAAATTATTGCATTAATTACATCAAATTCTTTAACATTAAAAGTACTTAACAATATTCAATACAACATAGAAGGACCCTTAGGAAACATCGTTATTGTCTACATGGATTTAAAACTATAATTACTTTATAATTAATCCACAACAATCCAAAGAAGTAAATCAACTTAATTAACTTTTAACCAAACCGTAAAACATGTTAACCAATTGATAAACAACGCCCAAGTAGGGTGCATAGGTACGAGAATTGCTAGTAGCTGTCCATGAAGATGATTTCTCGGATTCTATTTTTTTTTTGTTATGACTTTTGTTTATTTTAACTATTAATGATATGTTTGTGTGGTGTACTTAACTCGTTCAAACTATGTAGTTTATTTTCTTAGCCGTTGTATTATTTTCGTTATATTATTTTATGTCTGAGATATGAATTTATATAGACACTTATAAATGTTTGACTTGTGTTGTTTATTGTTTATGATATTATTAATATTTCTGTTGTTGTCTGTTGTTTTTTTATGTGTTTACGATCATTCGTAAATATGTAATAATAAACCAGGTAATTTTTTTTTGGTATTGATACATTTGATGAGTTACTCAATGTTGTCGGGATAATTCACTGGATACTATGGGAAATCCATAGAAGTTAAAATATAGAATAAATCACGTTAAGAGTCTAATATGTTGTTATTTATAATGTAATGGTTGCATTTCTAAAAATAACATTTAGTAACTCATCAAGCGGGTAAACCGGATAAAGAACTAGTACTTTAGTACTGTCATAAATTTGGTTTGCTGGGTTTATTTCCGAGATGCCGCGGAAACAAAATCCATTTACACGGTAAAAAAGAAAAAGGGGTAAGATAGCGTTTGACCGCTAAAAATAGGCTTTGACTTCTGCGGCATTTATTACTGTCAAAGAAATCCGCAACTTTTGACCAAACATGCAAAACAACCCTCACTACAAAATCATCGAGATCAACGTTCAACTTTTTTCTCTTTCGTCCTTCTATTTAGGTGAAACATACATAACTCTAGAATTGTGTAGTGTAGAATAAAAAATCCATATCAAATAAATATAAGCAAAATCCCAAGGACTGTTTCAAACTTTCCATTCTTCCTTTGATCTATCATACAAACCACCATTACCCACGTTCTCTCTATCAGAGGTAAAACCCCGATATTTCTTTCTCTTTCTTCGATCGTTTACGAGATACAATCAATTTCACGGTGTGCTTATGGCGATTGATGCAATGCCTCGTTAGATTCAGAAGTCTCGGGTATCCTTCAATGGAGGTATACACAATCTCTCATCTCTCATTCTTTCGAGTTTTCGCGCCATCGCTACGATCTAGTCTCGCACCATTGATGTTTGACAGAATGCCCCACTGGGGGAAATAGGAAATGGGAGGGATAACAATATGGCCTTGATCCATTTGCACTTATCGGTGCTAAATTTAGCATATAAAAATGATCTTTGAGATTGTATTCTACTGTGCATAATCCATTCTTCAATCTAGGATTTTTTTTTTGTATTATCTGATAGGTGCAATGTGCAATGAACAAACGCCTGATTAGTGGATCATCGGTAATTTGATAAAAAAAAAATAAGATATTTAAATTAACCGAAATCAGCGTCAATGAAATCTCGAAGTTCCTCATTCAAGCAAACAACACATTAAGGGCACAAATTCAAGCTGTTTATAGTAATGGAAGTGTGTTTGATGAAATGCCAGAAACAGGAAAAAGGAGGGAACCGGCGTGTGAGCTTTAAGGCGGGAAAGGAGTTGGAGTCGCCGCGGTTCAGAGCCATAATTCGTGCAACAAGTGGCCGAAAGAAGAGAGGTGATGTAAAGAGCTTCTCTCATGAGTTAAATCACAAAGGCCACCACCAATTGCCCATTCGCAGGCTTCGAGGCGTCACCAGCCTTGACGTAACCTCTCTATCTCTCTCTGTTCTTGTTTCCATACAAAAGTAATTCATTTCAACTCACAACACTGGTGCATAAGTTATGTTTAATTATTTTCAGGAACTAATAAATGTCGTAAGAATGAAGTTCACTCGCTTAAAGATAGATGTTGACTCAGAGCTGTGTGTATACGGAAGTGATTTGATAAGCACCATTGAGCGTATCCCTGAGGAGCACCCCGATCGGATACAGCTTGAAGACCTCCTAGTGATTGCACAAAAATGTGAAGCAATGTCTGCCGATGAGTTCTGGGTGAAATGTGAGGGGATTGTGCAGGGCCTAGATGACCGGCGCCAGGAGCTTCCAATGGGCGCACTCAAACAAGCCCACACCCGTATCCTCTTCATCCTGACCCGTTGCACCCGTTTGCTCCAATTCCGAAAGGAGGGTGCATTTGGGGAGGGTGAGCATATACTTGCGTTGCACCAGCTGAGTGATCTAGGGGTCTATACATCCGGTCAAGGAAATTCAGGAGATCTAGGGAAGAAAATGGTGCTCACAGTCAATGATATAAAGGAGAGGCTCATAAGACAAAGGATAATGGAGAACAGGCACCAGAGTGTAGATTTTTTGGGAAGGACACTAGGCCCATACCTGCCAGAGAAAGATAATCTCTCTCCAGAAAGCAGAGACCGGATCTCTTCATGGAAGAAACTGCCGTCAGCTGCTGAGAAAAAGCAAAGAATAGACGAGCCGATCCCCACCAAGAAGGTTTTAGATTCCATTGCAAATCTGAACAGGATTAAAGTGAGCCGGGAAGAGATTGCAGAGAGAATTACAGTGGGAGAATTAGGGGGATATGGAGACGACCAACAAGGGGGTGTCATTGGAGAGAGGCGAAGGATGATTTGTAGGATATGTGAGTATGAGATACCGACTGAGCATGCGGAAAATCACAACAAGGTGTGCACCATAGCATACAGGTGTGATGCACAAGGCTTGAGCCTTGACAATCGGTTACACAAGGTGGCTGATATTCTCGAGAAAATACTTGCTGCATTTAGGACCCACAAAAGTTTGGGTGCTATTTCTGAAGAAAATGAAGAGGTTTCTTCCCCAGAAACTGTTAGTTACTTCTCTGTTTTTCCAATTTTTTCTTTTCTTATCATTGTTTCTTGAGTGAGGCTATGGTACTACGCATAGCGCGGATTGGTCCGTACTACGGATCAATATCTTTGTTTCTAAAGTTCAAATAGTCAATTTGAACTGTTCAATATGATCTCCATATGAAAATGTACTTGCAGATTAAATTTTACATTTTTTTGAACTTTTTTGCTATTTTTTAGATAGGTAGAAAATCACTACTTTTAAATGGTCTACAATTTGTAGATCAAGTGATTTCCTACCCATCTAAAGAAATTGTATAAAAATGATAAAATATGTAAAATTTGATCTATAATTACATTTTCATATTGAGATCATGTTGAACGTTTCAGATCGACCGTTTGGACTTCAAAAATGGAGATATTGATCCATAGTACGGACCAATCCGCGCTATGCATAGCACCATAACCTCACTCTTGTTCTTCTGGTAAGTGAGATATTGATGACGGATGGCATGGATAATTCACAGGGAACTCCAAAGGGTGTATCAGGGAGTACAACACCTCAGTCTCCAATGATTTCACCAACTACTGCGCAAGCAAACCAGCTACTAGATATGGATAGGGCCTTCACAGAGCTTGAAAATTTCCAACAGGTTCATAAATTTTCATTGTCCATTGGGTTGTTACATTTACTTGGTGCATATCACTCAATTTGGATGACATGGTGTATTGTCAACTCTCTAGATTGATAGTCTATTAAACATAACTCGAGACATAGAGAGCATACAGTCATATGACTTGGACTCCCTTGAGAAGTTGAGCTCCTATCTCGAGGATCTAAATGCAGTGATTGACACAAGAAAGGTTGATGCACTTGTTGTGGATACATTTGGCAGACGGATACAGAAACTCCTCCAGTAAGCTCCTTTATCTCCTCTTGAGTTTTTGTCTCTTTCTCTTTTCTCTTTATCTGTCTTTTTTGGTTCTTTTTTATTTGAGAAGTATAGTAGATTTCATGCATAGCACGTAAACCATTTATATCTCCCCCTCCTTTTTTTACTGTAAACTGTGTAGGGAGAAATTTATACAGCTGTGCGGAGATTTGGATGAGTCACAGAATGATCAGTCCTATTCAAATGGAGATGATGACAGTCTTTCAGACAATAGTGTGGGCCATAGTGCTAGAGCAACAAATATTAATGCAAAATTCAAGGACAGAACTACAATAGAAGATTTTGAGATATTAAAGCCCATTAGTCGAGGTGCTTTTGGTCGTGTTTTTCTGGCAAAGAAAAGAGTTACAGGGGACCTCTTTGCTATCAAGGTGATTCTTTATCATTTTTGTTGTTCGTTTCAAATAACATTTAGAAGCAGGAACAAACTAAGAGTATATGTACATTACATAACTAAATAGGTTCTGAAGAAGGCAGATATGATTAGGAAGAATGCAGTTGAGAGTATCCTTGCCGAGCGCAATATTTTAATATCAGCACGCAATCCTTTTATGGTCCGTGTTGTTTCTTTTATCTTAAAAGTTCAATTTATAGCCCAAATATCCATGAACTAAAATATTAGCAACCATTTGTTTGCTCTCTCTTATGTTAATCAAAAGGTTAGGTTCTTCTATTCCTTCACGTGTAGAGAAAATCTGTATTTGGTCATGGAGTACTTGAATGGAGGTGATCTCTACTCCCTTTTGAGAAACTTAGGTTGCTTGGATGAAGATATGGCACGGACTTATATAGCTGAAGTGGTATGCAACTGCTACTTTATAGAGATCTGAATTTTATACCTAATTTAGGTAATGGTTTAAAACTTATCAGTTCAAGTAGACAATGGATAGATGATTTGTTTTTCTTTGTTTTGTGTTTCCTTAAGGTTCTTGCATTGGAATATCTCCATTCATTGAATGTTATCCACCGAGATCTAAAGCCTGATAACCTGTTAATTTCTCGAGACGGCCATATCAAGGTTTTGTTAATAATGTTTTCTTTATTGATTTGATTGTTATAATCTATTACATCATTGCACTTCTCTGCTATATTTTCCAGCCTACATCTGGAGTGGAAGAAGAATGTAACAATGAGCTCTTATTTATGTAGTTGACTGATTTTGGGCTATCAAAAGTTGGTTTGATAAACAGCACAGATGACCTGTCGGGTCCTGATGTCAGCAGTGGATTGATGGGGGAGCATCAGGAGGATGCTGGGCCTGAGGTGGCAGCCCTACGGGCTGAAAAGAGAGAACAAAGGAGAAAACAGACAGCTGTTGGTACCCCTGATTATCTTGCTCCTGAAATCCTTTTGGGGATGCCTCATGGTTTGTTCTTTAAATCTTCTTTGTTCCATTCAGTATTTAGTTCTCTACACATTATTGGTAACTGTGGGGATAATTCTCAATAATTTTGAAATATAGGTCCAACGGCAGATTGGTGGTCAGTGGGAATTATCCTATTTGAATTACTTGTTGGTATCCCCCCTTTTAATGCAGAGCATCCACAGGTTTGTTTTGCACCTACTTTTTATAATTATTATTTATCTTTATGAGTTTGCTTTACCTTTGTTCAAAGTAGGTCTGATAATATTTATTATTTACCTTTCACTATTTGCTTCTGGAGTTCCTCCATTTGTAGAACGTTTTTATTTTATTTTAATAATAGGCCTTTCAAAGTGGGAATATGTCCCTTTAGTAGAGTCACTGTCAGTGCTGTTATCTGGTTTTGGAAATCTAGGGTTTGGTGTTGCATATGATTGACTTGGGAGATATCTTTTTCGATCTAAAAAACAAAAAAATAGTTTTAACATCTTTCATTACTTTTCTTGCCAACTTGCTAATAATTGGGCTTGGTTATGTCAGGTCATGTTGACCAAAACCCACCTTTGGTCGTCTCTACTTAAAAGCTATTGTTAATTCAATTCCTGGTCTCGTGCAAGTCCTTTTTATTTTTTTAAGGTTAGTGGCTTTAAATGCGTACTAACGATTTCATTAATAAAAAAGTTAATTACAACACGTCAAATGACACTCATTCCTAGATCTACTCCTTTATTTTCTTCAATTCCTCTAAACCACCATATTCTTTCATTCCTACATATCTACACTCTTATGCTCACTATTCTCCTAATCGCCATATTCCCTTATTCCCCATTTCTCTCCACGACCGGATCTGCCCTCCACTGTGCTCCGATGGAGATGGGGGTAGAGACTCCGCGCTCACATCCGCTCAAGGAGATAGAGATGAGAGAGGGGGGGGGGGGGGGGGCGGGGGGCTCAGATTAACCCTGACGTATCTTACCCCCTGTTAAAATTTCTTTACCCGTAATAGAAGGAGAGAGTGGTTTCGTGCAAGTCTTAATTAGTGATAAATAGGACATCATGGAATTCAAGTACAAATCATATTAAACTACTATGACCTTTTCTATGCATTTTTGTTGTTTTTTGTTTTCTCAAGTAATTGTGTACAAGAAAGAACAAGAGTTCTAACAAGCTATTATACTTTTGAAATGCAGAGAATATTTGACAATATTATGAATAGAGATATACCATGGCCACAGGTGCCGGAAGAAATTAATACCGATGCTTATGACTTGATTGACAAGTAAGAGAACAGAAGTTTATCTCTTCCTTAAATTACTAGTCTGGTTCATGACACAAAGGAATGGTACCAGTCAGCACCTATCTTATCGCACTTCTTGAACTTTTCTATGTCCCATGTTTAAATTGAGTTCTTTGATAAAAAAAAAGAAAATTCACTTATCCTCTGAGGGTATATATTCCAAATATGAGAACTTATTGCTATTGAAAAATTATACAACCAAATTCAGATTTCTAAGTATTTTCTGAATTGTTCCTTAACATGAAAGCAGATTGCTAATTGAAAACCCTCTTCAACGGCTGGGAGCTACTGGCGCCACAGAGGTAAGCTTAACTTTTGCTTGATCGTCATAATTATACTTTAGTGCACCAATATGATTTTGGGAGTAACGCAATAAATTTAACACATAACTATTCATGAATAGAGCAGGTGAAAGCGCATCCCTTTTTCAAGGACATCAACTGGGACATGCTTGCTAGACAAAAGGTTTGCCTCTACTTTCAACGCACACTCTTTAAACTAATTATCAAATTAATTGATTACTAAATCAGTTTCCTCTCGGTGTTAGGCTACATTTATACCAACAACAGAGGATGAGTATGACACTAGTTATTTTGAGTGCCGGCACCCATGGGGAAACAGTGGTGGGGGCCCCACTGAGCAGGCCTCTGCAGCAAGTAATGACTATGATGAAATCAGCGACTCTAGCAGCTGCTGCAGTAGCCCCATCAGTGAAAATGATGAAGAGGTTAATTCTTCTTTGTACTTCATTTTTCATTTATTATCATTTTTCCTTGTTTTTGCAAGTGAGACCTAGTATTTTGCTGTATAATAATTACTGCTTGTATCTAGTGTTTACCCCATTAATACCTATCACTCTTTCGATGTCAGGTTCCATCTTTAAATACATGTTTGGTTCATAATAGTGGATTTACCCCTCTGTCCCTCATTTATATGGAAAGTCAACTAGTCTGAGTGATATGAAAAGAGTTGAGAAGGCAATTAACAGAGTTTTGCATAAACTTGCTATTTAAAACCTTAATGCTGCCTACAAAAATCCATAAAATATTGAGTGTCATGTCTATATGCAAATGCAAATGATCCCAGTGTAATTTAATAATACACTGATATTTTGTGTCCATCATTTACAATGCTTCACGTATATTCTTATATAATACTTTTGTTTTACCTAACTTGCACTGTTTACAACAGGTGGATGAATGTGGAAGTATGGAGGATTTCACCTCTCGAACCATATCTGTTAAATACTCCTTCAGTAATTTCTCTTTCAAGGTACAACTTTTTTATCTTTCTAATTCTGACAAGTTCTTTGGTTTGCTCTGTTTTGGGGCGTGTTCGGTACTTTTTTAATCTTTCAAGGTACTGGTTGGCATATCACTCAAAAGTGAAGAAAATGAAAATGACATATTTTTCTCTTTGTTTATTTTATTTGTGAGTAGAATATCTCTCAGCTAGCTTCGATGAACTATGATCTCATGAAGCAAAATGCAAGCAAGGAAAGTGCTTCCAGTTCTTGATTCCTGCAAAAATGCACAATAGCAATCAAGAACCAGGAAACAGTTCTGTCTCATATAGCTCTCTGAGTCTCGGTGTAAATCTAAGAGACCAGTCATAAATGTACTGAAATAACAAAAAAAAGAAAATCTTATATCATAGATATATACAGAGATATAGACACAATATGCACAGTATTTTCTGGAGGTTTTCGTTTTCGTTGTTTTTGTGTTGTACATATTCAGCGTTCTTTCTTTTTTGGTGGTATTAATTTCTGGTATCTTTTATGCATAGTTTCTGGGCTTAGTTTACGCAATGGCCCAAAGAAACGCCTGAACAAAAGTTTTTTTTTTATTCTTTTGGACTGTTTAAAGAACTTGTGCGCCACATTCTTTTTATTTAAGTTGGCCATTCGAGTTCGAATGACAAATTTAACAATTTATATATCTAAAGGAATTAAAAATATCGGGCGGTACGTGACCTTGAAATGAAAAAATCGAAACAAAATGTGTTGATGTACAAAATATTCCATTGGGTTTTTGCTCGATTAATTTCTAACTTTCTGTCAATTTGAATAATTTACTGTTAAATTAAGGATTCTATTGTCGTGAAAGAGGAGGATAAAGGCTGTATCTGTGGCAATAAAGTCGAACAACAACAAACCCATAGTTGCACGTGGAAGCGCGTATGAGAAAGGTAAATGGTAAAAAGGATTAAAAAAATGAAAAGAAATAGAGAAAAGAGTCGTGCTTAGACATCTTTCAAATAACGAACTTATTTGACTCTGATATTTGATTCGTCACTTGTTGGTTCTCTCTCTCTCTCTCTCTCCTGTCGTCCTTTTTTCTATTTAATAAATGATGCGTCCTTATCTCTTAACCATAAGTTAATAAAATAGAAGTCAAAATTTAAGTTATAACATAAGTCAAATTTTAAATGGCATCTTTTGTACTACAAAAATAAACAACATGGCTTAAATTGATTAAGAAACTCGAGTCCATATGAGAAGAAAAATATATGTCAGGGCAGAATGATTGCCAACAAAAATCTAAGGAGCTTCAATTTTTTTTTTTTTTTTTGTGGGGTTTGGGAAGGGGGAGGTGAGTGCGTATCCTCTGAGATACCTCAACTTTTGCATGGCCGACATGTACGGTGACCAGTGTTATTTGTGCTTGGAGATTCGTGCAGAACTATTGAACGGTTGAGATTTTCTAACACTCAAAGTTTGAGATATCTCAGAGGATGCGAATTCGGGGGAGGTTGGGTATGTCATAATTTTTTTTTTTTTGTTCAATGAATGGAATTTCGTTGATAGCAAATTCTTTCTAGACTAACAATCTATGATTAGTACTTGACTGAGACATGTAGAAAATTTAGTTTTAAGTCGCAATGCATAGCCTTGGCAGGTACTAAAGGTCAAATACGGCAGGCAGTCTCCTTTAGCGAATTAGCTGCGTTCACACATGCGCCTAAAAGCTACACCATGAGTTCAGTTCTAGTCGGTTTGCTTTTTTATTTTTGTAAAGCACCAAAATTATATAATTCATAAACATGGGAATAAATAGTATTATATTCGGAATGTTTTCCTGTATAATATATATATATATATATTATACAGGAAGTGTCTACGGTGTTATGCATAGCATAGAGGCCTCCGTGCTACGGCTCAATTTTTTAGTTTTCAAAATTCTAACGGTCGATCCGAACCGTTCAACATGATCTCCATATGAATATGTACATGAAAACCAAATTTTACATATTTTAGAATTTTTTTACTATTTATTAAGCCACTTTGAAAAAACAGTAATTTGTACACAACAGTAAAATCTTCTGGACCATCAGCAATTTTCAAAGTGGCTTAAAAACTAGTAAAAAAATTCTAAAAAATGTAAAATTTGGTTTGCAAGTACATATTCACATATGGAGATCATGTTGATCGGTTCAGATCGACCGTTAGGATTTTGAAAACTCAAAAATTGAGCCGTAGCACGGAGGCCCTCTATGTTACGCGTAGCATATTAGCCAGATTCTATATATATAGAGAGAGAGAAAGAGAGATGGGCTATTGTGCTTTGCAAAGTAAACCCCCGTTTACTTCGGGCCATTTTTTGGATTTTGAAAATTCAAACAACCGATCCGAACCGTTCAACATGTTCTAAATATTGAAATGTGCTTGCAGACTAAATTTTACATTTTTTGGAATTTTTTTACTATTTATTAAGCCACTTTGAAAATCGCTGATCCGGTGGCCAGAAAATTTTACTGTTTTTACTGTTTACAGTGGATCAGCGATTTTCAAAGTGGCTTAATAAATAGTAAAAAAATTCTAAAAAATGTAAAATTTAGTCTGCAAGCACATTTCAATATTTAGAACATGTTGAACGGTACGGATCGGTTGTTTGGATTTTCAAAATCCAAAATATGGCCCGAAGTAAACGGGGGTTTTACTTTGCAAAGCACAATAGCCCATCTCTCTCTCTCTCTATATATATATATATTGTTTTTTTTCTAAATTTCAGTAACCAGGGGACATTTTTTTTAGAGACTGGAAGAAACTGGGTTTTTTTTTTCAATTTTTTTTGCGGTTGTATTATTAATTATCTGCTTGATATGAATCATATAAAAATAAATTTGAAAAAATCCTTACCGTATATTATTTATATTAAAGAATTTTAGCTCCTTCATTGACTAAATTTCAAGCTAGATGCCGTCATTAAGAGAAATTCTGACTGGAAATTTTACGTTTGGAAAATTAGGCCATGTAACTTGCACTTCTTACTTTTAGACTGGAAAAATACCTTTGTAGTAGGTCAGTGTCAGCAGGGCGAAATTCCATAGCATTTATGAATAACAATCATTTATACCGACTTTTTAATCTGTAGGATTTTTCCAAAAATAAAAAATATAAATGTGGTATCAAATCAAAGATATTTCCATTCATAATTCAAACACTAGCAAATACTTGAGTTTCAAAATAAGACGAAACGAAGGTGAAACACAAGTATTTTGGACTTGAAAATACCAGCATTTTGTGCCTTGTATGTGAAAACATTGGTGAAACTCTATTTAAAAAAAATTCTAATACGGCAAAACACTGTCACTGTTAGCGTATCGTCAGGTCCGAAACACCAACTATTGTTAACAATTCGGTCATAAATAATTTTTTTTTTGATTTGATGCCACAACTTTATTTTTCTTAGAAAAAAAACACTACATATAAAAAGGTCGGTTTTTTAGTGCAACTTAAGATAGTGTTTAAATATGATTAGAGAATTATAGTTTATAGTATTTTACATAATTTCGTGAAAATAAAAGAGTATATCTAAAAATTAGAATTATTTAACTCGTTGTAAATATGATTTTTATTAATAGAATTGTTATTATGTATTTAAAGCTACTAACTTAAAAAATAGATAATGTTGATGGATATAACATACAAGTAAATAATTTTTACAGTTCAAGGGCTAAATTGATAATTGTACATGCCAGTTGGGGGTGCCAGGTTGATGCTCTACATCATTATTTTAATTCAAACACGTGGATTTCAAGCACAAACCAGATGGTCCTGTTATAGAAGTAAGTTTGGTAGGTTCCTTTTTCTTTTTGATATCTAATACATAATCTAGGAGGCACTTAATTAATGGTAAAAGATATAAAGTAGACCAAGGGAGATGGATATTATCATGTTAGCTTGAGGAGACATCACCACATGCGAAGCATTTTTGTTCCTTAGCCTAAATATTATTTTTTAATTTTGTATTTTGCACATGCTCCCTCGATTTTCGAATAATTCCGCTGAACCATTCAACTTTTGATGCTTCTGTATTTGTGGATAATTTTTATTTTATTTTAATATGGGATGAACATTGAAGTTTTAAAATTATTTTTAGTGATATGTATTGGATTTTCAACCCGTGATTTTTTATTTACAGATCAATATTTTAACTATTATGTTAAATGTGATTTTTGTTGACATCCTTTTAATATGGAAAATTATTATAAAATAGTAATAGTATAAATAAATTATTAATTTAAAATCTGACATCATACCACTAGATCTATATAATATTTATATCAGTATATACACACATACAAAAATAATGATATGTAATTACAATTTTATAGTTTTGCTAGCAATATAATCGACATGAATATGTTACGAGGTTCATACTCATAAGTCATAAGTCATAAATGCATAAATTTTTATTTTTGCAGCTTTTACATTATCAAATATCAATTTAATCTTATCTACATTCAGTGGACGCTTCATTATAAACTAAATAAATTGATTCTCCTAACTGACACGCATCAGAGGCTGTCAATTAAGCTATTTAATAATCAAAATTGCCACGTAATCATACCATGTGATATTGCTATAGGAAAAATACGGACAACAAAAATTTAGTCTTGTAATTATCTGGTTTTTCTACCTCAAACGCAAAAATTATATCTTGTCTTTAGTCCTTCAAACTCGGATTTTTTTTAAAAACCATAATTAAAATAATTAAATTAAAATAAACAACAGGATTGCGGCAAGATTTACAAAAACCATCAAAACCGAATTGGCAATTCGGTCCGACGGTATTTTTTTTCTTCGGACCGAATTGGCAATTCGGTCCAGCTCAATTTCACAAGGAGGCTTTTTTAGCCTGGACCGAATTGGCAATTCGGTCCAGGTTTTTTTTTTTACACTAATAAATTAGAGCAAAAATAAAGAAATCTAACACTGAAAATTTAAATTTTTTGTTTAAATTATTTGTTAGATTACTTCTTTTGATTTATAATTATAATATTTATACTAAAACACACTAAATTACTTGAAATTATGTTGAATTACACTATATTACGATAAATTATGTTGAATTACACTAAATTACGCTAAATTACAATAACTTCGCTAATTATGTTGAAATACGGTAAATTACGCTAAAGTAGACCGATTCTGTGCCATCTTTCATGAATCATAAAAAATAGTAAAAAAAATTCTAAAAATAGTAAAAATTGGTATTCTACAAGTTCATTATGTAACTAATTTACTGAGCTACTTGGATTGAATAATAGAAATGAAAATCTTAATCGGAAACTTCCACTCAAGTTTTGAGGCTCTTTCCTTAGTTTTTTGGCGATTCTGAATTTTGGAATCTGGCATCGCGAGCACGGACGCATGCGTATTTTCGCAAGCTTTCCGAAAAGTGGTCATTTGCTGAAATCGGACACTCGAGCGCTGTTTTATGACCGTTTGAAGTTTCGCTGTCGTTTTTCGCCTTTTCAGTGAAGATATCGTCCCTATTCATATGTAATTTAGCATAATTTACTGTATTTTAGCATAATGTAATGTAATTTAGTGTAATTTAACTTAATATAGTGTAATTCAACAGAATTTCAAGTAATTTAGCGTATTTTAGTATAAATATGCTAATTATATGTCAAAAGAAGTAATTTATCAAATAATTTAAACAAAAAAATTCAAATTTTCAGTGTTTCTACATCAAATTGGTAGTTAAAAATGTATATTAACTACAACAATAAATCGATATTATCATATTATTAATCAAAATATAATACTACTACCATTATTATTTTTAATGATAATAATACTACTACAACTATTTGTTAATATTTTTAAGGCACTAAAAAAAATATAGAAATAATAGTAGCAGTAAGGATGACGATGGTATTAATAATAATGATAAAAGTAATAAGGATGATGATCTTGATAATAATAATTGATATCAATATTTATATTATAATACTATTAAAAACAATTCAATATGATAATACTATATTATTATTAATGTTACAATATTTTGCTTTATTTTGCTCTTGTCTCTATAAAAAAAATAAAAAAATAAAAATAAAAATAAGCCTGGACCGAATTGCCAATTCGGTCTGGCCTATTTTTTGATTTTATGTGGCGTTCTTTCTATAACCCAGTGAAAAACAACCAGACCGAATTGCCAATTCGGTCCGAAGAAAAAAAATGCCGTCGGACCGAATTGGCAATTCGGTTTTGATGGTTTTTGTAAATCTTGCCCCAATCATGTTGTTTATTTAAATTTAATTATTTTAATTATGGTTTTAAAAAAAAATCCTTCAAACTCATTCCAACGGCCCCCCCTCATTTTTTTTACTAAAAAAGAACTCGTCCATTTTTTAGTAATTTAAACTGGTGCCGAGTTTAAATATACGATTTTTTTACGAAAAAAAATATTGTTCAATTAAATTATATGCGATTTTCAAAATTCCAAATTATTTTTCATAAACAAATTTAATTGACGAATCCAATACATGTCGCAAAATGTTACCTATGCTGTATTTAGAATATCAATGCATGTTAGAATTATCTTTTGATTTAGTAACAAAAGACGATATTTTCAGCGTGAAAAATTCAAACAAGAAAATTACAAAAAAAATGAAAAAATAGTTAAATAACTTAATTCAACCTCTTTGAAAAGATAGAGCAAAGATTTAAACAATACAATTTTGATTTCATACAACACACATATGACATATCACAGTCCACATCGTCTGCATTAACTCAAAATAGCATCTTTTGAGTTAATACATTTCGGTCGTCAGATTTTAAACTGAGCTAATCCGATCACGTGAGAGTCCTTTAATATTAATGCAGATCTAACTAACACGGAGCTTAAAGCAGACCGGATGGTCCAGATGCATCAACTCAAAAGATTCTTTTTTTAGTTAATGCAGAGGATACGAATTCCACAATCATCACATACAACACTGTTTTAATTCTACAGTGCTGCATGAAGCTAAAAGTAAAAGCATATATTCGTTAATTGTTCCTTCTTGGGATGCTTGCTAGAACATAAGAACAAAAAATTGAGAGAATAATGAAATTCAACAGTGACATTTCTCTTTTTAGTTTTTACTACCCTGGTTCTGGAATTCAGAGCTCTCTCCCTATTTTTCTCTACTTTCTATCTTTCTATTTATCCCATAATTGAAATCCTCTGTTACAGATTCTGTGCAATAAATCCTGTTAAGAGTCACTCCCACAGCGTTTTGTTCCATAATTATCAAGAGATAGTGGAACCCTCTGGTTAATAACTCGTTACACACAATATTTCAGAAGATTAGTAAGGAAATCCTGGTCTATCTATTTCTCCAATAAAAGAGAATCTTTCGCTTTACAATTATTTTGGAGGCATCTGTCTGCGTGTTGTCCCCACTCTCTCTTTCCACGGTTTCTCTCTCTAGATAGTGATAGCAGCCCCATGAATTCATTCCATCTAAGGTAACAGAATATTTATCTTTATATACGGATTGTCCGATCAGAATCTGTTGGCCCAGATTCTGATCGTACGGTTCCGATCTAAACAGAAATATTATGTTACCTCAGAGGATATGAACTGAATTCACAACACCATGGGGATTGGGGGCCGCCTTCATCTCTATCCTACAAGCCAAAGGAAAAGGTACACAGTACTCCACTTGCACTAAACAATTACTTCTAGAGAGAGAGAAAGAGGTGAGATCAATAAAATAACCAATTACAGGTAGTGGGGTTAGTGGTACTGCAACTGTTTCTCTTAATTGTGCTCCGATCAATAGGTAAAGGTTGATGTGAGAGGAGTGACAGGGCAGAAATCGAACAAAATATCACAAATTTGAAGGAAATTCCGAAATTGTAATAAAAATCAAGCTGGTGGTAGTGCCAGATTTGTCTTCGCAGCCTCGCAGGTACCTTTCCAACATAAATTTTTGTTTTATTCAAATTTTGTTGAACTTTTTTGATACCGGAAGCTTTTCCTTTGATTTTTCAATCTAGAAGGGACATCAGAAACTTCTTAATCTTGTTTTTAGTAAATATAAAGTACTAATAAGATGAAAGAAGTAAGAGAAGTAGCGAGTCTTTGGGGTTAAAATTGATTTTTGAAGAATAGAAATGAAGACCTAGTTTCAATCAAATGGCATTCTTTTTCTCTCTGGGTATGCTTTCTGTATCCATTTAGTTAGTCTCTATTGATTAAAGTAAGAACCCGATTTCCTCTAGCAAGCTTCCTTTTTTTTTTTTTTGGTTAGAGATAATTTCTTTTAAGAAAACTAGATCTCTTATCAGTGCTAGTGAAGAAGACCTTTCATTTGCTTTCTAGCTAATAAGGAAAACTTAATTCTTTTTTCTCTTCCAATTTTTTTGTGCAGACTGGAGCCTTAAATAATTGGGCAAAACAGAGGAGAGATTAAGACCAAGAATTATTGATTCTGCCTCGTGTTAAATCATCTCTGAGATTTTTGGGAATATTTGAAGAGGGACTGCCACAAAAAGAGAAAAAGTACAGTAAATGAAGACGCTCTCTCCATTGGTATTGGTCTAAATTAATAAAATCTAAAGGTGAAGAGAATAACCCCCATCAATTCAGAAAAGAAGGGAATAGGAATAAATTGTAGGGATGGAGAAGCAACCAAGCATCCGTCTTGGTCCCTTGGAGAAATTGCGCAGTTTCAAAATGGAGAAGCAAAAGAGCTTCAGATTGGCCGGCTCGACAAGTTTCAAGGAGAAAAAGTACAAGGAGAGCCCTGGTAAGAGAGGTGATACGATGCTACACCTAGCTGCCCGGGCTGGAAATCTCCCGCATGTGCAAATGATCCTGGCCGAAGCCGGTGAGGACGGTGCCAAGGACTTGGTGTCGAAACAAAATTTGGATGGTGAGACAGCTCTCTATGTTGCGGCTGAGAAAGGTCATGTTGAGGTCGTCAGAGAGATCCTGATGGTGTCAGATTTGCAGTCAGCCTGCACAAAGGCGAATAGTACTTTTGATGCATTTCATATCGCTGCTAAACAAGGCTACTTGAGTGAGTTCTTTGTCTGTTCCTTGTATTTTTTTTTTTGAACTTTCAGTTCCATGTGTAGAAGTAAAAGGCACTATCACTGAATTCATGATTCATGATTATTCCTTTTAATCCTTTTCTTTTCCTATTATATAACAGATGTATTGAAGGAACTCTTGAATTTGTTCCCTGCCCTGGCCATAACCACAAATTCAGTAAATGCCACTGCACTTGATACAGCAGCCACTCAAGGGCATGTTGACATAGTAAACCTGCTTCTAGAAACTGACGCCAGCCTGGCACGAATTGCCAGAAACAATGGCAAAACCGCGCTACACTCGGCTGCCAGAATGGGGCACGTGGAGGTAGTGAAGGCGCTATTGAACAAGGATCCAAGTATCGGGTTGAGAACTGATAAGAAGGGTCAGACTGCACTTCACATGGCCGTAAAGGGTCAAAACACCGGCATGGTGCTGGAATTACTGAGGCCTGATGTATCGGTTATTAATATAGGAGATAACAAGGGGAATAGGCCTCTTCATGTTGCCACTAGAAAGGCGAATATCAATGTGAGTCCCTGCAATTTTTCCCAATTTATTTTATCACCTTTCTACTAATTTTGACTTAATTTTTTTTATGTTCAATAAGAGCAAAGAGAGCAAATTGGTAAAAGAAAAAAGAAAAAAACAGTGTTCATTGACAAGGGTGGTTTTGTCATTTTTTTATTACTACATGCAAATTAAGCTTTTGCTTATGCTTTATATTCTAATCCGCTTATTTAATTCACAAACAGATGGTACAAACTCTGTTGTCAGTTGGGGAAATCGAAGTGAATGCGGTGAACAAGGCAGGAGAAACCGCTTTAGCCATCTCAGAGAAATCAGGAACCGAAGAAATCTCAGCTGTGCTACGTGTTGCTGGTGCAGTTATAGAACAACAGCAACCGTCCCCACACCCGCCCAACTCCGCAAAGCATCTTAAACAAACTGTTAGCGATATAAAACACGACGTGCAATCCCAACTCAAGCATACCCGTCAGACTGAGATGCGGGTCCAGAAAATAAAGAAACGGCTCGAGAAGCTTCACATCGGGGGCCTCAACAACGCCATAAATTCAAACACAGTCGTGGCAGTTCTCATCGCCACAGTTGCATTTGCTGCGATCTTCACTGTACCGGGTCAGTTCGTAGAAAAGCCCGAAGAGGGGTTCACGTTAGGTCAGGCTTACGTGGCTCAGAACGCTGCGTTCATTGTTTTTCTTGTGTTTGATTCCCTGGCGCTTTTTATCTCTCTAGCAGTTGTGGTGGTACAGACATCTCTGATAGTGGTTGAGCAGAGGGCAAAGAAGCGTATGGTTTTTGTAATGAACAAGATGATGTGGCTTGCGTGTTTGTTTATTTCCGTGTCGTTTATTTCTCTGACATATGTAGTGGTGGGAAAAGATGACTGGTGGTTGGCATGGTGCACAATGGCAATTGGTGCAGTTATTATGCTGACGACACTCGGGTCGATGTGTTATTGCATTATCATGCATCGGATGGAGGAGAAGAGCATGAGGAATGTGAGGCGTGCATCCACGAACCAGTCCCGATCGATGTCTATATCTATGCCATCGGATTCAGAGCTGTTGAATAGTGAATACAAGAAAATATATGCGCTTTGAGATTCATTAGGGAGAACCCCTCTACGTTGGCCTGTATTTATACCGGGGTGTCACGTGGAGGAAATGTATTTGTTGGGGGGGGGGGGGGGGGGTATATAGGAATAAGCTAGGTTTTATAGCTTTTGCATGGGATGCAAACGGGGTAGGCATCAGGGATGCCCGAAATTTTAAAAAGAATTTTTCTGTAGAATTATGGTCACTCTGACAACTGAGTGAGATTGAAACTAAAATCATGCCTCAGTATGTTTTTTTTTGTGACCCAATAGAAAATCATCGAGAGCCCCTTTGTGGTTTTATTTGACTGAATCAGTCTGTCTGATTTTGTTGCCAGATAAGAGCATTGTAGTATATATATTTATTTCCTTTTAATTGTTTACATGGCGTGGAGTGAATTTTCTTTTTCATATAATTGCAAAACCCAATTTTACAATTATAAGTGAAATGGTACGGTTTGGGGGTTTGGTATCATAAAGTGTTCCGACACCTTTGCAACACTGATACCAGTCGGTACTAACGCTATCATTGCGTACTGGTACGGTTTATTGCATTCAGAGCATAGTTTGCGAAATTTAGAAAGTTTTGCGGCAGAATAAGTGAAATAAAACTAAACACAAAGTTGCAACACTGAATAAATTTAGAAAGTTTATTGCGTACTGGTACTGGTCAAGCTCTAAAATTTCTTTGGCGAACTTAACTTCAAAACCTATCAAATTGATCTCAAATGACGAATTCAAAGAGTCGAAACCAATTTACTTTACAAGTTATGTATTTACATGTCAAATTTATAAATTTATAAACCAATCTACTTCACCGCTTGATTTTATACTAAATTAATTCAAAAATTTATAAATTTGACATGAAATGCATCACTCATGAAATAAATTAGTTTCAACAGTTTGAACTCATTATTTGAACATATTTCGATACGTTTTGAAATTAAGCTTGTAAAAGAGCATGGTGAACTTAAAATACCCAAATTCTACCTGATAACATCCTTTGTCAAGGGGTTTAAATATGCAAATGAGCAAATCCTTGTACAAAAAGGGAGGGTCTGTTGAATCCGCTTTTGGACCTTTTACTTGTTGGGCTCGGAAGTTTGAATGTAAATAAAGAAATATAACGGGCCTCTAATTTCTGTTGGGCTTTGAATTCTATGTTAATGAAGGAAATTAAAATTTTAAGTTCTGGGCCTAAGCTTAAAATCCTGTAGGAAATTTTTATTGGGCTTGACATGTTTATACAATTATCATCCATTAATATAAAGGAACTCATGAAATTTTTGAGAAATGGGGTTCGTTTATTATTCAGAACACAACATGTATAAATTTTATTCTATAAAACACAAAATTAAATATGAATTTTATTTATGTTTATTTTAAATTTGGATTATATATAAATTTTAATTTTTAAAATTACGGGACGTGATACAACCCAAAATGGCAAATGAACCATGCTTTTATTATTTTTATAATTTCAAGTGTCATGCATCCAAATTCTTTGAATCCACAAGTCACTAAGGTCGATTTGAAGTTCGTCTAAAGCTTATTAGTGCCTGAATAAATTATACACAAATAGGGGGAAAAAAAAAGAGAGAGAACAAAAAAAGAAAAATTAAATAGTAAAAGAGCATATAATAGATTTACTTTTTTTTATTATGTATAATTTAAAACATTTGTAAGCTACAAAACCGACCAATTCATTACTCCTAAAAGAAAAAAGAAAACCCCATATTGTTAAAGAGATCTAAAAAATGGCCCCTTCTAATCAGATGCAATAATACAAAAGGGCCTAGGAACGAATATTGCAATTTTCTTGATAATTAAATGCTTTTAATAACTTCATGCCTCCGTTTTATATCTACTGCCATTGTTGCAATTATGGTTGCAACTTCTTTCTGACTAGGGGGCAGTAACGGGACACAAAATAATTCTTGAATACCTAGAGGAAAAAATATTGAAAACAATTAATGTCAATGGAAAAGTTTTCAAGTATATATATTTATGACAATAAATTAATGTTTCTTGAAAATACAGATCGTGCTTGTACTCACCGTGTACATTTGGAAGCATGATGATATTGCCACAAGCTGACAAAATTGAACTATTAAAAATCAACAAGCAATCATGAGATTTACAAAGACAAATAAAAAGTGAAAATCAACAACAATAATTAACTAATATAAATCAGGCGTACCTAATTCCAATAATTACATTAAAATCATCCCCTAGTGATCATTATGTACTTGTGAAAGTTAAATCTCATTCGAGGATTTAAATGAACCTGTAAGAAAAGAAATTAAGCCTAATATAATTTAATTTAATTTAGGAGAAAGAGTATTGAACGAATTAATGTCATAAAGAAAATTTTGATTGAAATAGCAGCGATACAAAGAGCAAACAATAACAACCCACCATATAATCAGGACCGACCAAGTTGATCTTCTTTGTCAAATTAAACAGTATACTCCGCAAAGGTTGAAGCCCATTTTTCTTTTTCTTTTCTCTGTTTCTTTTGATTTAAATCAGGCTGTGAGAACTTGAACAATCATGGAACCTTAAGTGACTCTTTTATAGAGCATAGAATAAATTTACTTTTTTATTTATTTATTATTATTATTATTATTACGTATTAATTGTATAGCTTTCCATCTAAAAGATTCACCATCTCATCGGTCCTAATTCAAATCGTATCTCTTAGGATTTAGAGTTTACGATGTAAAATGTAGGGTCTACAATCCGCAGCCCCACGCCCCCACCTATTTAAGCAGCAGCTTCGTCTTCTCCTGGGCCTGGCACACCGCGTCCCCGTACTGTTTTTTACTATTTTTTAGAGACCAAATAAAATATGTTTGGAGATCAAATTTATATTTTTTAGAATTTTTTTACTATTTGTTTAAATAGACAATATCATTTTTTTAAGGAGATTATGGACCATCCGATAAAGTGATATTGTACCTATATAAAAAAATAGTAAATTTTTTTAAGAAATATAAAATTTGGTCTCCAAACATATTTTATTATGAAGATCATGTTAAACGGTTCGAATCGACTGTTTGGACATTGAAAATAGAGATAAAGAATGTGAAGCATATTGGAGCACAAAAATTATGGTTCATTTGAACCCTCCTCATATATATATATGTGAAATCTGATCTATATATATATATATATATATATATATATATATATATATATGTGTGAAATCTGATCTAAATTTAAGGAGAAATTTCTTGTATACCCCGCAAAAACTTGAAATTACGTATTCCCACCTCTAAAATTCATAATATCATATTTATCCTTCTAAACTTAATATTGTAACAGAGTTAATAGAGACGCTATATTTGTTTTTATGCGGTTATCTAACAGAGAAGGAAACAATATTTCTGTATTTCTTTCCGAGGCATTGAAAGCTAGATTCATTTCATTTCACAATCATGAAAATCATCTTTAATCGGACGAAGCCGGAACCCTTTTTGGGTAGGATCTGGTTCAAACGCTATCGGACAAATACCGCACCCGTTTTACTAATTCATGCTACTTGCAGTGGTTATCATGACTTGTACATTTTTATTAGTTCAAAAAAAAAAAATCATTGGTGTGGACAAAAACAAAAGACATGACACCAAGTATTAATTTACATTAAAAAACAGAACAAAAGTATGATTCAGGCATCCTGTTCACCAATTAAGTGTCCCAAATAAATAACATTGGCATGAAAAGAAACTCGTTTTTTCATTAGTAAATGATCATTGGTGTGGTTATAAATTAAGGAGATCATTGCATATATTTAAGTTTACATTTTTTTTAATGGCAAATAATTGAACATATTAGTTTTGCTGTCAGTTATATCTGGGACCTCGAAAATATTTTGACTTCCGGACCTTTACACAATTGTAAACAGACTATATGATTTTATTCATTATTATAACGATACATAACATCCAATCATTCGGAATATTACTTAAGCTAAGCTATATGCGCTATCATAATTTTTCAATCCAATCATTTGAGATATTAGAGGATATCAAATCAATACATAATACCCCCATTTTGTAGACAGCTTAGTACACGATATGTCACGAACCAAACCTATACACTAATTCAGGTGCACATACATATCCCTCAAGATTTTACACCACTCATGCATGATGAGACAAAAATGACACAAATATGATGAGACGATGACAAGCAAAATCAACGGTATATTTTTTTGTTGGCCTACCCTATAAAATTAGTCATCTCTTTAATTAGAGATTTCATGTTAGTTTCAATAAGAATAATGTACTAATATTAATCTTATGTATATGTTGTGTCAGATATTACAGTCTTAAAATTTGTTTAAAATTGAAAGTACTTTGATTTTTGTATCGATAATTTTTGTATGCTATCATCGAAACGTACGTCAAGTGATGCTTCTAATAATTATTCTTGCTATCATGCTTTCTATCATTCCTTTGGTAAAAAATAAAGCTACAAAATTAAGTCATCTCGATGAACTTGATTATACGATTATGTAAACTGATCTCGTGTGCAGAGCCCTTTGACTTCTTGTGTGTTACTTTAGAACTGAACTGTCTCACAATGAGGTTGCATCGATTATGAATTTATGATATTTTTTATGCTTAGTTATTGTTTGTATTTATTTAACTTTTCTTATTTGCGAAAGTTTGTAAATACGCGGTGAAAATTAGTCATGCCCTAAACCGTAATTATGATTCGAGCGTGACATGTGTATACCGAGTATTTAATTGTAGAGCGTAAACTAATTAACCCTTAGATTCACTCGAAATTTAATTTCTAACTCAAACTTGTCTTTGTTTAATGAGTAAGTTGCTTAAACTAATCCTTGTTCATATTCTTGCTTTCTCAACAAAAGTGATTGAAAATTTTGGCTTATGGAAAGCTGATTGATTAAGAAATTAATGGGAGACAAAATAAGACTGCATCGTTAAGAAACAGAAAAAAAATCTATTATTATTAGGCACTGTTTTATTTTAGTAAATCAGGCATCTGACTTTACCTCGTTTGACTTGCTATTTGATACAGATTTTAAAACTGTTAAAATTGTTATCCAATCTACTATCATCTTTCTAGTGACACCTCATTGACTATTTGTTACAATTGAGGAAAGGAAGGTAGCACAGTTGGTTAGAAAAAAGGTCCTAAGACTGTTGGTTATTCAAAGATTCAGAGTTTAATTTCCTCTCACAACTTCGCAGTTTCTGCGAATATTAAAAAAAAAGAATATTTGTTACGATTTAAAAACTGTTAGGATTGTTACTCAATCCCTCATTTTCGAAGATATCTACTATTTTTTTTAGTAGATTATAATTTTATAAAATAAATTTATATTAAAAAATATATTAAATACAAACATTTTATTTTAAAACTCTACATGCATGTATAATTATAAAATTATAATTAGTTGCCCGTTATTTTATACTGAGAAAAAAAATAAAGATGAATTCATTTAAGACTGTGTTATCGTCGTTTGCAGCTTCCTTTATTACCCTAATCCATTTAAAAATATGTCCTCTTAATTACCAAACACACCCTTATTTTCTTTCCACTTTCTATGTGAGGGACTGGACATTCCAGGAGATAAAAACCTGATAATAGTCCCACTCACCCACCCACACAATAAAATCCCCCGGAATTTTAACTACCTTTGATCGAAACCAAGGTCAACGGCGAATTCCCCCAAATTTTAAATTGATACAAGGGGAGCAATAGATGCGATAAGGAGCAATTTGTTTTATCAAATTTCAGTGATGAGCAACTTTTAACTTCAGCAGCAACACTAATTATGGACATATCTAGGTTTTGATAGGGTAATAGCATATTTATTTAGTCCGCATGCTGTAAAATTTTAGTGCCCCAAACAGTAGGCGGTGTTGATACCATTTTCCGTACCAAAACATAAATGTCTCCAAAAATTTAACTAAGAGTCTCAATTATTAAACTTGCAAAAAGAACCCTGAATAATAGCTTAATTGCTGTCATTCTTACACAACTAGTAATACAGCATGAATATGGGTGCCCAACACGACGAGTCCGTACACCTCAGGTACAGGTACTGGACTGAGTACAATACTTCTAGCCGGGCCTCAAAACTAATACAGTGTCTATTTAGATATAGATGAGGAGGGGAGACGGGAAGGGGGGGGGGGGGGGGGGGTGTAGTCAGTCAGGCATTGCACTGGATCTTAATTCCAACATGACAAGTCTCCAACAAGGCATCGATGGAGCACAACTAGTGCCAAAGCTCCAAGGGACCTCAGTGACACTGTCAGTTGCGTGTTAAACAAATATACGCACCAAATAAAACTATAAATATTGATTGCGCAGAGGTCAACTCCAACTAAAAACCATAATTACTAATTAAGTTCGTTTTTCTTCAAGTAGACGAACACATAAAAAGAAAACATAAATAAGTTCGTCAACGCCAGTTTTTTTTATTTTTTTTAATGAGTGATGCTTCTATGGACATAAGGACCTATTTGTAAAATGAACATATTTTCATTTTCAAAGTTCAAACAGTCGATCCGACCGTTCAACATTATCTCCATATTAAAATGTACTTGGAGGTCAAATTTTACATTTTTTTGAATTGTTTTACAATTTATTAAGTATTTTACAAAACTAGTCAAATTCAGACCATTGAATTTTGTACCCATCTTAATAAATAGTAAAAAAATTCAAAAAAAATGTAAAATTTGACCTTGAAGTACATTTTAATATGGAGATAATGTTGAACGGTTGGATCGACTGTTTGAACTTTAAAAATGAAAATATGCTCATTTTACAAATAGGTCCTCATGTCCATAGAAGAATTTGCCTTTTTTAATTATCTCAAATGATGTTCAGAAAAGTGTCATCCATGTGCATATAAATTAATCAGAAATCATGATAGATAATGAAAGCTAAGAAAACCTGACGTCGCAATTGACAGATTCCCTTCCCACTAAACACAACAGTTCAAATGAAATGGGTTGTATGTTAGCATTCACAATTATAATTCAAACTTTAGCCTGTTAGCTAGGATTAAAGTTTGTTTACACCTAATGTGTAAATGTGTATTCAGTTTATGTTTCTTCATCAATAATTCCTAATACAAAATTAACAGTTTGTTTGTGACAGGCAGAGATGACATGTAGAGATGTGTTGTTATGTAACTGTTTGTCATAATCTTTTTCTGAACAACATATTCATAGATTAATTTAAAGCATGATATGTACAGATGCTTAAAGGAAAAGTCAACAAACAAGTAAAGGTTCTGTGGTGGAGCACGATTCGTCCGCTGAAGTGACAACACACATTCACGGTGGCCTGTATGCTCACACCAATCCTTGTCAGTTCCTTCTCGTTCGCTCAAGATCATTGTTCACCTTCGCATTCTTGAAGAAAAAGTTGCACTGGGAAAAGAAGCAGTTGTTAATATAAACTCCTTGATGAATAATTAATACAATGCACTATACATATCATGTCATAATGCTGTCATAGTGGACTGACAAAGTACCTAAACAATCTTATCTTTCAACAATTCATCCAGAGTTTAAATTGGCATTTTCTGACTTTAATACACTCATGCATGCTTTTGATATATAAGCTCATGAATATACTAAAACTCCACGGAAACCCACAAAATAGTGTTCAGAATGCATATGTCAACCTGAATCCTCACGTAATACAAAACCAAAAAGCAGGTGAGAAAATATACCTTCATTCAACAAAACCCAAACCACGCTTGGCTTCACACTATAACAAACACAAGATTCACTTATTTTAGTTATTCAGGTATTCTATCAAAAACCATTCCTCAACTGAGAGATGGCAGAACCCAAGAGGGCAGTGAAATTGCACCACGCGAAGCAGCACGAAACTTGCGCAAAGGATCCTCGAGGCATTCCCAACTGTCACTCGCCAGATCAAAAATAGAGATACTACATGTCGTTAACGAATTCCTCGAACCACCACTGGTCTTCGATTCTGCTGAATAGATGCAATTTCGCCTCAGTAGGCTGTGATCTCCAACTTTGACCGAGAAGCAATGAAGATTGTCAACAAACAATGCACGGTCCCCAATGTCATTGACCTCGACCCACTCCACATATTCATCATTGAGATTGGCGCGTTGAACATTGTAAACCGGTAAGCCGTCATAATTCCACGTGGCCAAAACCAACAATTCCCCAGACGATACGAATAAGTGTTTCCAGATAGGATAATCATTATAAGGAGCGTCGATCACAGTGATCTGCTCAAGCGTATCGCCGTCGAAGACAACAGTCTGGGATGCGTCAAAATTTAAAATGTAAAATCTACCTTCATAGAAAGTGATGCTATGGGGAGTGCTATACGGATACTCGAATGAGGCCCAGGCCGCCTCACCCAACCGACAGTAAAATATGCGCGCTCCTCTTGTGGACCCGGCTACAACCACCGAGTCAGACCGGTCCCAAACAAGAGTATAGACCATCCCATACCACAATGACAAACATGGGTCTAAACAAGGGAGCCCTATCAATGCACCGGTGAAGGGATTAACTAGATAAGCAGTGATAGGACGGTTTTGGCCGCTGACAGAGAGGAACCAACCTGAGGCAGATCCGAATAGCTTAGAGTTGTCAGCGACGCCTGGGGGAGGGTTGGAGTAGACGCGGTCTTCGGAGAGGGAATAAAAATGGGTGGAGGAGGTGGAAGGGAAGGCTAACCAGGGGAGTTGCGGAGGGAGGCGGAGGGTGTGGGAGTGGGAGTGGAAGGACGACCGCCAGTGGGAGCAGACGGACCGGAATCGGAGATGGTCGGTGAACTCTGTTAGGTTTCCGGCGATCGCGATTACCAGTTCGGGTGGTAGATCTGACCACCTTGATTTTATTTTATTTGATTTCATTTGGGGACGGATGTGTGCCGCACAGGGAAGGAAATGGCGTCGTGGGGGCTAAAGAGAAGGTGAATAGGAATTTGTTCGAGATGCTACCGGATTCGACTAGAAGCCGATTCGAATTTAATTAAATTGAGTAGGGAATGATTTAAAATTATAATTAATTATATATAAATACGATTATAAAATTAGTAATTTTATATCTGATCTAAATATGATTCCGAGATCCGAGCCGATATTATTTTTTATATGATATCATTTTAATTTTATCTATTCAATTAAATCCAAATATAACGATAATCATATAAATATCTATAAATATCTGAGGTATTCTAATATATATACTTTTTAAGTTAATTAATATTTATGTATATATATGAAAATAACATATTCAGAAATGAATAATATAATATATAAAAAGGAACCATAAGTAGTAATTTATTAATAACTTGATTAAAGGACTATCATATTAAGAATTATAATTGTAAGGAAAAATAGGTTCATAAAGTATTTATGATCCGGATGCGCTCTCAATCCGCTCCGAACCCAATTGTTCACAAATAAATTATGAATATTTATATATCCAAGACCCAGTATTCGCAGGACCCAATCCGATTTGAAATAAAAAATTATGGATCAAAATTCGGATCTAAATACAGTAGTACTCCGACTCTATCTGCTCCGAGAACACCGCTAGAATTTGTTTGGATTGACGCAGTGTGATTTTGTGAATCCGTGGTTAATGTTGTTAATTATTTTTAGATGACATTACCTCATTTATTTGATACAATTTGAACCGTTTGATTGAGGGTAGACTTTTTTTTTTGTTTCAGTTGCCATATGAGGGATTTCATGTATATTCCTAAAAACTTAGAAATTACAATATTTTCCACCCTAAAATTCATATTTTTCTTCTAAACTTTAAAAACTCACAAATTCAATCATTTTAATGTCTTTTCTATTAAAACTCATGTTAAATTTATAAAGTACCTATTTTACTTTCATTAGAAAAATAAGAAAATGTTGCATGTTTTAGAAAAATATCAGTCTACTAATTAGACGGTTCCGATGACAAATTAGTCATTTATCTACTTTTAATGCTTACACGGTATCATTTAGATATATAATTGTGTAAGAGTCAGAAATTGAAAAATAACTCATTTGTTCTTGAAAACTAACCAATTAGAAAGACTGACATCTTTTTATTTCCTACATTTGTATTAAACATATCAACATATACCTAAATCTAACAAATGGACTTTTCTTTTGGTTTAAAAATGACCTTTTCACCCTTCAAATTCCAGTTATTTGTCTAGTATGAATGTATCTTTAGGCTTTATTCCGGTAGAAAAGAGAACATAGTATTATCACTACACATAATAACCTATATAATTAATGATTTCCATGCCATCAGACTCGTATTCTTGTTTCAGTTCTACTCATGTACCAGCAATACATGCATTTTTTTTTTAAAATAACAATACTTGCAAAATTGAGTAAGACCCTTCTTTTTTCCGACTTATTCCCAGTAATACATACAAAACGAAAAATACACATAACTTGACACCATTTCTTTTTCACATGTTTTGCTTAAAACTACTTGTCAGCTGTGGGTTACTACATCAGCAGCCTTCATTCTCTCAGCCAAAGAATTACACAACCACAAAAATACAGAAACTGCTACATGTTTACATGATACAAAAACTGATCTCCAGATTTCTTTTCTTTTCCTCTTTATTCTTCATTGCCGTAGATGGGCACCAAACCAAAAGAAAATACAATCCAAATACTGATCTTTTTTTTTTTCCTTTTTCTTTTTTGATTCCACTAGTTTCTATTAAAATTGTAGGGTTCATTACAGATACTGGATTGGTATGAACAATGGGGTAGTTTGGTATGAACAGTATATTTTTTTTTTTTTAGAGACAATATGAATATCAAGATGCTGAATTCTAACGCTAAAAATTCGAGTTTTTTTAAAATATTTGTTAGATTACTTCTTTTGATGTATAATTAGCATATTTATACTAAAATACGCTAAATTACTTGAAATTATGTTACATTACGTTGAATTACACTAAATTACGTTTAATTACGCTAAATTCTAAACCCTAAACTCTTATTTTGGACAATTTCTAAAACCCTAAACCCTAAAAATTACCGTACACATTAGGATTTAGGGTAATTTTTAGGGTTTAGGACAATTTATAAATAGGTTATGTGAAAATTGTTAATCATTTAATGTACGGTAATTTTTAGAATTTAGGGTTTAGGGTTTTAGAAATTGTTCAAAATAAGAGTTTAGGGTTTAGAGTTTAGCGTAATTTAACGTAATTTAGCATAATTTCAAGTAATTTAGCATATTTTAGTATAAATATGCTAATTATACATCAAAAGAAATAATCTAACAAAAAAACCCAGCTAACGTGGGTATATTTATTAATAAAAATGTCGGAAACTAGGGTTTAGAGTTTAGGTTTCTTTTAAATATCACTAATTTTTATAAATATGTTATGTGAAAATTGTAAATCATTTAATGTACGATAATTTTTAAAGTTTACGGTTTTAAAAATTGTCCAAAATAAGAATTTAGGGTTTAGCGTTTAGCGTTTAGCGTAATTTAACGTAATTTAGTGTAATTCAACGTAATTTAACATAATTTCAAGTAATTTAGCGTATTTTAGTATAAATATGCTAATTATACATCAAAAGAAGTAATCTAACAAATATTTAAAAAAATTCAAATTTTTAGCGTTAAAATTCAGCATCTTGATATTCATATTGTCTCTCTAATAAAAAAAAAAATACTGTTCATACCAAACCGCCCCACTGTGGGACGGTTTGATATGAACAGTAAAAAAAAAATTAGCAAACCGCCTTACAGTGGAGCGGTTAGGGTAATTTGAATAAAAAATTTGAGGTGAGGACAGATTTGCTAATTTGTTTTTTTTTTAGTATTAATAAAAAAAAACGGTACATCTTTAGTTGCAGAGTTATTGTCAATGAAAATCCCATAATTGCATTGTCTTTTTTTTAAATAACAATACTTGCAAAATTGAGTAAGACCCGTTCTTTTTTCTGACTTATTCCCAGTTCTACATACAAAAGCAAAATAAACATAACATGACACCATGTCTTTCTCACATGTTTTGCTTAAAACAACTTGTTAACTGTGGTCTGTGGGTTATACATCAGCAGCCTTCTTTATCTCGTAAGCGCTCCTAATAGCTTCCCAAAATGCGGAGATAGCAGGCACACCAGTAACTTCTTTAAAAGAGGGGAGGTAGTTCAGGTCTACTATCACGTGGTCTCCGCTATTCTCTTGAATCTGCATGTGCAATTAAGTATCATTAGACTTCTTCAAGTTTTCATTCACAAAAAAACAATCAAATCCCAAGTGCAATGCAAGATTGTTAAAGAAAATATCTGAATAAAGAATGAAACAGCACTTACAACAACATCAAACCCAAAAATTGTCAGGCCGAGTCGTTCCCTCAGCCAATGAGCAGCAGCCTCCACCAAATCGATGTCTAGCGCATCTACTGACGACTCAGCTTGATCGGCAACTGGGAGATTCTTCAAGCTACAAAAGTAATTGTATAACTTCAAACCAACTGTTTAGCAACAAGCATGCATGCCCCCAGAAAAAAAAAAAAGACCCTTTTTTCCAATTGATGCAGAAGAGTGCCTACAGAGTATTAAGGTAATTTTTCAAATAAGACCAATAACTGATCATTCTAAACATACCTATTCACTATTTGCAAAACATAATATGACAAGAGTGAGGCTATGGTACTATGTATAGCGCGAAATTTCCCATACTACGGATCAATTTTCTAAAGTCCAAACAGTCGATCTAAACCGTTCAACATGATTTCCATATGAAAATGTACTTGCAGACCAAATTTTATATTTTTTGGAATTTTTCTACTATTTTTTTAGATCGCTAGAAAATCACTTGATCTAAAAATTCTAGACCATTCAAAAGTAGTGATTTTCTACCTATCTAAAAAAATAGTAAAAAAGCTGTAAGAAAATGTAAAATTTGGTCTGCAAGTACATTTTCATGTGAAGATCATGTTGGATGGTTCAGATCAACTATTTGAACTTTGAAAACGAAGATATTCATCAATAGTACGGACCAATCCGAGCTATGTCCATAGCCTCACTCATATGACAAATTGTAATAGTTTGCTGATAAAACCAATCAAACCATATATTTCTAAAACGTTCCAACTTCTTATTGTTTGCAAAAACAACATCTCATAATATCACCCAAGTTCAAAGGATGGTGCCACCCCAATGTTAGTAGACGATCGATAAAAGAATTGATATGTTTTCGCTTGTAAGCTAAGTATTATAGTAGAGACGAAGGAAAGAATGGAAGAAATAAGATACCTGTTGAAGCTAATAGGGGAAATGCCAGAAGCCAAGAGAGAGGCCGAATTGGGCAAAGACTTTCTAACAGCATGGAACACCTTATTCCCTAAGGCATACACCTTGTATATATTTGCTCCATGATCAACATATTCCTGCACATCACTCAAATATCATACATCACATACAAATTTTTAACTCTGAATGTATACTAGTTCCTCAAACACAAGGATATTTCTTACATTTTTCCCTTAAAATGTGACGCATTCAAAAAAGTTGTTAGTTTTTACCTGAATAATAGCAGGAAGTGGCACAGAAAGCTCCCTAAATTCTTCTTCTTTGAACACGATTGCCTGTGTTACACATTTAATGAAAAAAATAAGGAAAATAGAAAAGTATAATACAATTCTTTCTTACAGACAGGTAAGAATTAAATAACCTAAAAAATGAATTACCATGCTATGTGCATCGGCAACCCCACAAGCAACTTGTGGTTTAACAAGAACTGGAAATGTGAGGTTCGCTTCAGCTATTTTTTGGCCCAGATCATGATTATTGAACGTTTCAACCTACACCCCATAAACAAAATATTTATTACAAGTCTAATCATTTTTATGAAAAATGATCTATTATGTTTTCTTTTCATCAGAAGAGAAGGGACCCTCAGAAAATGTGGTGCACGAAGCCTAGAGCGGCCTTTAATCTCTTGCAATCCCAGAAGAATATTTTGGATTTGAAGGCGATCCAACAAGGGGTAAATATTCTTAAATGGGTCAACCACACAATAACTGGAATTTTCTTCAATAAAACTGCTCAAACAGAAAATGAAAATGAACTTAATAGTGATTAATAGTTAATGATGCGGATATAATATCAAAGTAATTTTCTATGAAGTCTCCCCAGAAATTTGAAGAATAACATGGACCATGCATCATTTGTAAAAAGATCCCATATTTTTAAAGAGATCTAAAAAATGGCCCCCTCTAATAAGTTACTATTTACATAACTGCTAATCTTATTCATACAAAAGGGCTTAGGAACGAATATTGCAATTTTCGTGATAATTTAATGCTTCTTTGCAGATTTCTCGTTTTTATGAACTACAAGTCGCTATATATATTTCATTATTGCTGTAGCGCATACCTAATGAGTTCAGACATTCCATCAGAGAAAGTAATCCCATTTGGAAAATCAAACGGTGAGCCTGAGTCAATACTAACAATCTCATCTGTTACTTTATGAAGAATAACATCTATCCTTGTCAATTGAGAGATTAAAGGGAGCTCAAAGGAGATTGGGACGAAAATAAGCGCGCTTTTACATGGGAACAAAGGGAGTGCTCCTCTCTGTCAGTACAAGAACAAAAACAATTTTTTAAGAATTAAATTAAAAAAATTACATTTTCATTTAATTTGAAGCTTACCTTGAGAAAATCCAATTCCCGCGAGGGTTTCATCAAATAGCCAACCGTTAAAGGATTTAGTGAAGAAAATCCCTAATTCAAATAAAAAAGAATTGTGAAAAGAAATTAGAGAAGAAATATATCATGTGCAGATAAAAAATAGATTATATGATAACTTACTTGTTTGATGACTGAGCTTATAGTAATGATCAACTCGTCCAATTTGTCAATGAACACAATTCCCTCCACAGTTGCCTCAACTTCACTTCCTGGCCAAAGGAGAAAAGAATTTTTTTTTAATAAGAAGTACCAGATTGAAACATACAAAAATTCTAGTTCATATTTCCAAATATTAACTAAAAAAGGAGCAGATATGGACCTATGTAGATAACATTGAATTTATAAGACTGAAGCTTAGTAACAAAAGGCTCATCTAGTACAGAAGTGGCATAAAAGCAAATATCAACATTTTCCTCCAATTGTGACGGTTCATTGACAGACATCAGTTCATTTAGACTATGCACTGAAATGGCACCACATACACCAAGTGGGTCCCGCACTTCTTGACGTCCCAGCACATCCGTAATAAAACTAGCCTAAAATTAGGACATAAACAAAGAGGGTACAGTATTAACAGACATGCGAGGATTATTTTCTTAAACTGTTCTTTCGCTGGTACATGCATGTCAATCAGCCAAAATTGGTAGGGTGTAAGAAAACAGAATTCATTTGGATGATGTCGCTATCTCAAAAATTAAGATTTGCAAGAAAAGTAGTTCAAAAAGAACAAAAATTGCTACAAAATTCCGTGTACCTTCTTGCTTGAGGGCTCCTCTTGGTGGATAAAGGTCTGAAAAAGAAAACAGAATCCTGGAATTAAAAAGATTACTAAATGCAATACGCCAATATCTTACTACTACAAATATTACATTTTTTCCTAATAGAGATCGCTCAATTCTCTGTCTGTTTAATTACAAGTTTAGATTCTCTACCAGTACTGTGCATGTACGCGATTCTCTCAGGGATCAACTTTTCTAACTCAGCATAAAGCAATTCAGCTATTTGAGAATTTATCCATCAAAAAGAGACGAAGAGAATGTTAGAGAAAGAGTGATACAAGATATATATTTGCGTAGCGAAGTCTCTGCAGCAAAATGTCGGCGCCTGATCGGAGACACCAGCCGCCGCTCTCATCGGAGGTGACCATAACCGACTCGTGTATCAATAGCCTCACCGCCATCTCGGTTCTCCCAAGGAAAGATCGCAGAGAGAGAATGGACAGAGAGTGGGAGAGAACCGGACAGGATTCCATTAAATCGATAGAAAAAAAAATAAAAAAAATTAGACACTGGAATTTTGATTATTTAACGGCCCTTGGACTCGGTCTACAAGAAAATTAATTATACAGAGTTTTAAGTATTATGTATTTATCATTTTGATATTTAAATTTCTTTAAAATTTTAGGAAAAAATTTCAGTGTACCCATACAAACTTTTAAAATAGTCAATTTATCCATGAAATTTTTTTACTGTAGAATTTTCTACATAACTTTTAATTTTTTATATTTATTAAATAGTTTATATTTTTTTAGATAGGTACAAAATTATTGTTTGTGAATAATTTTCAAAAGAATATAAAATTTGATCTCCAAGCACGTTTTAATATAGTGATTACATTAATGGGATCGGATTGACTGTTTAGACTTTGAAAACGAAAATAAAAAAATATAAAACACAATAAAACATGAAAGACATAAGACATTTGAACTCTCCTTTTGGTATTATTAAGTTAATATCATTCTTATTATCGGTCAAAAAAATAATATTTATAACAAGATGCATGACAATAATTTTTAATTAATTGACAATTTAATTGATAAGCGATGCTATGAATAATTATACTAGCTTTTACGTTATTTGTATTGCTTAGACGACGATATATATACACTAGATGTAAAAACTACAAAATAATGTTGCGATATATGAAAAAACTATTTTGTATTTGATATTAAATATAGGAGTATTGGACCAACTTAGTACAAATTCAAAGCTTTAGAAATCAAAATAATACTTTCAAATTTTAAAGCTCAAAATGATAAATGAGGGATATAACTAAGATTATTTATGTAATTTACTCTGGAATTTATGTTATATTTATTTTACTATTAAAAGACGACACTTATGTAATTTGACCTCTTGACCATTTTTTTTTAACATTAGTTTCTTAGCTCGAGTTAAGATCTTTGTTTAACCTTCTTTTAATTATTTCTTAATTCTTATCATAATTCTTAAGATATCTTTATTCATACATTAAGCCTCAATCTATTCATACCTCCTGAGTCTTTATAAAGAAGGTCGATTTTATTATCAACACTAACAAATATAAAATATCTTTAACAGTTCAAGCGTTAAAAACGCCATCCTAATATAACAATTCAAGCGTTAGTAACTTAGTATCGCTATTTATTGTCTCATTGGGCTTGGCAGGATGATAATGCATCATACGATAACGGCTAAATATTTTAACGGAGTAGTTTCTGATTTATGCACCGTACAAGTTATATACAATGTTGTTTTAATTTTATTGTTCGTATGCCGCGTGAATTAAAACTGCTTTGTCAAAATCTTTAACCATAAGCAGCTGCCAACACAAATTGGTTAATTTGTACATGACAGGCTTTGAAGTGATTGAATTCCGAATCATACTTACTTGAAAAGGAACAAGTTTCTCTTCATCAACTGCCATTGATACAAGAACCAAATTATTACAAGAAGTGAAGTATCAAAGTAAATTAGCAAGAAAAAGGAGAAGAAAGGGGCATATGATATTTATGTCTTTGATCTACCCGCACTCTAGCTGTACGTATTCAATCACAAGCTGAATCAATCATTAGATATTCCTATCAAAGACTCCATTCCGCAAAGATTTACACACTCGGATAGATTCACGTGGCGCATCTTCAATATAATATAAATCGAACTATCCAAATCGAAAATCTGACCGAAATTTATACAGCAAAAAGAATTTTGACGTGAATCAAATGAATAAATTCGATAGATGATGTGAATACTTTCAGAAACCCTCGAGGTCACTTGACAGCATCTGTCAAGTTCTAAAAAAAAAAAAAAAAGTTCACAATGTTAGTATAAAAGTTGATTGAGTTGAAACTTTGTTGTGATACGAGCAAATTTAACGACTTCGAAGGAGGGGATGACCGGATGAGTGCAAGGATGTAAATCCGTGATCATGCTGTGTGGTGATTAGTTACGTCGTGATTTGACTTACGTATTTTATTGTGACTAAATTAAGTTTATTACGACAAGTTAGTCTAGTAGTGATTAGTTATGTTTGGTCACATTTGATCACGTATAACTATTTGTTTTTTTGAACTTTAAATTTGTCTAAGAAAAATGGAAAAAAAAAATTCGAAAATGTGGAAAGATTATAAATAATTATAAAATGAAAAAATAATGTTGTAAATAATATTTGTGTATAAAATAAATTTATTGTTCAAAATTTGTTTTTGAAATATGTCATGACATAAATGTAATGTTATTTTATCATGTATAGTCATGTTTGACACGTGTCATGTTATGCCGTATCATATCATAATCCGACTGATTCGCATGTCGTGTTCAGATGCGGATTTAAAGCTTAGCCAGAGGCAGCTAAGTCATTCTTATAATTTCAAATTTCAAATTATGTATATTGAAATTTGATTGAATTTTTTTTATAACTTTTTAATATAGTCTAGCCCTATTTATAAAATATCAAATGTAAACTTGTAATCTAGTGATTATATCTTTATATCTCTCAAATAAAATAAAATAAATACATTTGTGTTCTTTAAAGTTTGTAACGCAAGTAAATCTACTTTCTGATCTTCATAAAAAAATGTGCACTAAATCTAATTATTCAGCCTTTTTTCGTTCTTACTCAGCGTACGTTTAGATTGTGCAAAGAGCACAAGAATAGAGAAAATGAGATTTATAAATGAGAACAGAGAGTAAATAGTGATTTTCATATTAATTTGAAAATAGTGTTAATATGGTGCTATTTGGATTAGTAACGATGTTGTTGGATTGTACATTTAGAATAGTGAATAATTATAACTGAAAAAAATAGTGTTAATGCAGTGTTAATGAAGATGAAATATAGACAAGTGGGATCTCAAATGAATTTCCACAATGTGGAGATAGCATAAGCAGCATCAATTTTGTCAGATTATGACTATATTGGTGGAAATTCAAAAAAGAAATTTTTTTTTCTTTCACACATGAGAATAATAATTATTTCAATATTAACAAGAAATAAAAAATTAGTTTTGTTCTAGCTATTTTAAATAGAAAAAAATATTATTTAAATGTACATATTTATTCTGAATAGTAACTATTTTCGAATTAGATAAAAAAGAAAATTCCTCAAATGAGAAACTTGAATAATATTTGATTCCAGATTTATGCAAAAAGCATGTATTCTAGAGTACTCTATACCCGAATTCAAATCACATGAGTTAACTCAAATTTTGAGTTTAGATCCAAACCGTCCAATCTGCTTCAGCACGAATATTAGAGGATCCCGGTGCATTCCACCTCGAACCGGCTTGACACTGATTCTGATCGGACGACCCAGATCTAAAATCAAAATTTGAGTTACTTCAGAGGATCTGGACTCCTCTATACCCAGCTTCTCCGTTTTCTCATCTCCCACCCTAACGCCTCCTTTCTCTCTCTCTTCCCCGACAATTCCATGGCGCCCAAATCGAAAGAGAAACCCAAACCATCTCCTGCGGCTAGCACCCAGTCACCTCCCCTAGAAGATCTCTTCGCCACTCTCAATCGCCATGTCGAGAATTACGAGTACGCCAAAGTCGTCAAGGTCGCCGACCAAGGTTGACGAAATTACCATCCTTCTTTATATTTCTCCTCTCATTTTGATGGCTACACTGTTTATTTAGTTAGGATCCAGTGTTGCATATCTCTAGAACCGATCTGATTATCATCCAAAATTCGATCTGTGGAACTTACTTGTGAGCCAAGCGAGGCTGGGATGGTATATATTGAAATTTGAGGGCTTGATAAGATTTTAGTAATTGCTCCTTTGGTGCATTTCCAGTGAAAATTGTGATAGTTGTTGATTATTTGAAACAATGCAAATTTACATTACCTTCATCTTCTGATTTAATTGCTTGCAACTTCTTTTCTGGTAATGCGATACATCTAAGATGTATAGTATTGGACCTTGATTGAAATCATATGGGAAGGTGAAGCTCTTTTGCATCACTCATTTTAATTAATGGAAATACTTGGTAGTGACCCAAAGTGTGTGTTTCAACACTTCCATTTATTTTTCTTATTTTTATTTTTAATTGATGGATATACTTTTTTGGGTTTGACTTTTTTGCTTTATTTTTGGTCTCAGTATTGGCAATTGCACCTGGAGATGAGGATGCGATTAAATGCAAGGTAGTTGCTTTGATAAAATCTGAGGCTACCGACAAGGCTCTCAAAACCATCAAAGCAGCCTCTTCCCTTTCAATCGATCTCAGTTTCTACAAGGTTTGTTACCCCTCTAGCTTTGCAATTTTTCTTCTTCTAAATATGCACCTAAACACTACATTTAACAAACATAATTCAAAAGAATGGCTCACTAATGCTACTTTTTGCACGACAAGTTGACCTGATTTTCACTCTGCCAATGTCAGTTTTCATTGACTTGATGCTGCTTTAGCATAAAAACAACATTCTTTTGGGTTGCCAACATTTAATCAGAGTACGTTGAGAGTAAAATTTTATGTATGGCTTGTATATATGTAGGCATATTGCCATTATATGCAAAACCAACTTGAAGAGGCGCTTGAATCAATACAAGGCCAGGAGAAAACCCCTATGGTACTCCAACTTGAATCCCAAATTTTCTACCGGCTGGGGAAGATGGAATCATGCATTGACAGCTACAAGAAGCTTCAGAAATTCAATGTCGACTCAGACGATCTCAAAGCAAACATCATTGGTGCTCTGGTTGCGGGAGGAAGATCTGAAGAAGTTGATGCAACTTTGAGCGCTTTAAAGGCCAAATCCTCGAAGAATTTTGAAATTGTGTATAATTCCGCTTGTGCATTGGTTGAGAAGAAGAAGTATGCAGAAGCCGAGGAAGTGCTTCTCAACGCTCGGAGGTACGCTTGTATTCGGTGCTTTACTGGTTATGACTAATAGTGGTGCTAATTGCTAAAAAGTCCTGAAATTTTACAGAATTGGCCAAGAGTATTTGATGAATGATGATTATGCAGAGGATGAGATAGAAACCGAGCTTGCTCCCATGGCTGTGCAGCTTGGTTTCGTTCGACAGGTTAGCAGAATTTTTAACTGAACTTTTAAAAAGAAAAATAAAAAGGAGAAGTTTGAGCTCAGATACTAATGTTGTGAAAATAATCTCTTACATGTATGCATTGATGGATAGATTAAGAATGTTCAAATGACGAAATTAGCCTTAACGTGAGCTCACTCCCAAAAATAAGGAAAAGAAAAGATTGTCAACAGTACTTTGGACATTTTATGAACAAAATATAGATAAGATCTTTTTGATTTTGCTTTTCAGATGATGGGACGTGGCCAAGAATCGATCGATGAGTACAATGCAGTACTAAGCCGAAACTTGGCAGATGCTTCGTCTCTGGCAATTGCAACCAATAATCTGATTGCACTAAGAAATGGAAAGGAGGTGGCAGATAGTCTGAGAAAACTGGAGAAGATTATATCAAAAGGCAACAGCGAAAAACCCTTTGAACTTTCAAATGGTCTTGATTTTCGGTTGAATCCTAAACAGAAGGAGGCATTATACTCTAACCGAGTTCTTCTCCTTCTTCAGGCAAACAAGACCGATCAGGTTTGGAAAACTTCCTTTGTATTACTTTTCCTTAATATATGCAAACAAGATTTGTACCAACAACTTGCTGTCTAGTTTTAAATAAACTAAGATCATAAAGCTTTGTTTTTTCACCCCTTGAGGAAGCAATTTGTTAATAGTGTCAAATTTATACTTCCGTGCAGTAACCTGATAAAGATGTGCTTGTGAATATTCTGTTACAGGCCCAAGAGCTAGTCACCGCACTCCAAGAAATGTACCCAAAGAGTATAACACCTATACTGCTTCAAGCAGCAGTATTTGTCAGAGAGAAAAAGGTCCCAAAAGCTGAAGAGATACTAACTCAGTACTCCAACAAATACCCCAAAAATTGCACACCGGTGCTTCTTGCTCTGGCCCAAATTGCAGCTACTGCTGGCCACTTCCAAATCTCCTCAGAGGCTCTCTCGAAAATTGCCGAAATCCAACACATGCCAGCCACAGTGGCAACACTGGTCTCCATGTGGGAGCGTTTGGGTGACATTAGCAATGCAGCCTCAGTGCTTGATGCAGCCATTGAATGGTGGAAGAATGCCATGGATGGAGAGAGAAATCTCTCGGTTTTGATGCCAAAGGCAGCTTCTTTTAAGTTGAAACACGGCAAGGAAGGAGAAGCAGCCGGGTTGTATGAGGAACTGGTAAAGAGTCAAGGGAGTGTTGAAGCCTTGGTGGGACTGGTACAGACAGCTGCCAAGTCAGATCTGGAGAAAGCAGAGCGGTATGAGAAGAAGCTGAAACCATTACCTGGATTAAAGGGAGTCGATGTGGAGGCATTGGAGAAGACTTCTGGTGCGAAGCATGTTGAAGGCGGGACCCATGTGGCAAAAATGGAGATCTCAGACGAGGTAATTATATATCAGTATGTTGTTTCTTTTGCATATTACACCAGTATTTCAATAATTGCAAATGAAACATTGGCATCGGGTTATTGTTATATTATGTAACTAGCTGACTCTTATTTATCTTACAACTGAAATTCCTGAGTTCTAAGATATTTGCTGAAAACAGACAACTGCTAGATTAAGCAATTGAGAAAAAAGTATGCTTTATTAATTGCTTACAATACTGATCCTATCTCTTATCATTAATTCTTATTTTTTCCAATCTTAATTAAACTAAAGTGCAGCCTACAGGCTATAGATCTTGAGATTGGTGTGTATGAACTGTGTAAAACATCTCACTGAGTTAAACATGAAATAGTCAGTAAAACTGGAGACAATTATCTGTTGTAATCGCAACATCTCCTTTTGTTTTCTAACTAGGTCTTGTTCACATATAATTAATAACCGTCAGTTATTTTTATGAGAAATATAATATCTTGGTTTATTATCTCAACATTTTACTTGATGTCCTTTTTTATTTGTGGAGTTTTGGAATCTTTAGTCTTTACTAATTAAAATTTCATTTTTCTCACAGGTCAAAAAAGCAAAGGCGAAGAAGAGAAAGAGGAAACCAAAGTACCCAAAGGGATTCGATGCAGCAAACCCGGGTCCACCACCCGACCCGGAAAGATGGCTACCCAAAAGAGAGAGATCTACTTACAGACCTAAAAGGAAAGATAAGAGGGCTCAGATCAGAGGGGCCCAGGGTGCAGTGTCTAGAGATAAACATGACACCTCTGCTGCTACTTCTGGTACAGGTGCTGGTACCAGTGGTGCTATATCTTCTAGTAAAGCAGGTCAAGCCGGTGCAGGTTCTTCAAAAGCCAGTGCAGGTTCTTCGAAAGGAGGTGGGTCCCAGAGTGCAGCGGCTGGAAATGCTGAGCAGAGCAAGGGTTCTAGCAAGTCTAGAAAGAAGAAATCTAGGAATTAAGAGACCCCTTTTTTCAGCCGGTGGTTGGGTTTGCTGTTATTATAAATTTTGAGAATTCTTTTAGACTTTTTGTTACTACTATATGGGGTTTGGTTGTAGCTCAAATTATTTGGCATTTTTCAGTTAAATTTTTCTTGGTTGAAAGAGCGAGTTCATTTTTTGCAAATGGAATTAACCAATGATGGATTAGTCTAGAAATTAAGAGTACCTTTTATTATTTGAATTCGTTCTTTGTATGAAATGGTGACCTAGCAAAAAATGGTGCATAAGTTGGAATTGTATCCATAAAAATTTAGATGAGAGGATAATTGAACTTATACAGGAGATTTGTCAAAACTGTGTTAGTAATTGAAATTATCAGAAAATAATTCTAGGACATGCGCCTAAGTTGTAGATAAGTTTACGGTTCAAAATTTATAATCAATTGAAAAAAATAGGCACAAGTATATTAGAAATATTAATTTTCATCACTTCGGAAAATCTCTGATCATGAAAATTCAAGCAGATCAATTTTAAATTTATTCATAATTTTGCATTCAACCTGTCTTTCAAGATAATTGAAAACTATTTTATTATATTTTATATATTTAAAGCTGGAAGGATCGGCTACTGTTTATCTACAGTAACACTCATTTTCTGCACCGTCCGATTCACATCTGATGGCTTGAGAGTGTGAAGATATAGACTGCAATTAGTGACGACACAATAAATTTAATTGATAAGGTGCATTTTGAACCTATGGAGTAGCTTCAAATTTTCTAACTGTTATTAACACATTTTATTTGCTAAAGATTTTGTAATATTGTATTAACACAGTTTTTTAAGATGCAAATAAAGCGGGCATTAGAGCGGTAGAATATAAAATAAATTAGTTCATCCGGGTATGTGTCTTTCAAAGCACCGGTGCGACTTGCAAATTGGAGTGCGGCAAGCGCTGTTTTGGGAAAACAAACAATGAGATTTATTGTGTTCCTAAAATCTTACAGCACACTTGCAATGCATTGATTTTGGAATTGTTTTTTTATTTTTATTTTTAGGTGTCAGATGCAATTGGACGGTTCGAAACTTGAGGTGCCTTACTTTTAATGTCTCCATTGTGCTATTGGTATCGAGTGAGTTTCTGGTGATTTGCATATAAAAACAAAATCAAAAGAATGAGATTATGGTGATTTGTTGATTACATATCGAATTTATATATTTGTTTTCAAAATTTAAATAGACGATCTCAACCAGTGAACATGATTTATGTATAAAAATGTACTTGAAGATTAAATTACATATTTTTTTAGAATTCTTTATTTCTTTTAGATGGATAGAAAATCGTTTGATCTAAAGGTTCTACAATGTCGGAAAATAGTGAATTTCTACTTTTAGAAAAATAATTATTTTTAAAAAATGTAATTTTTTTCAACTAATAAACATCACGGTGTAACGTAAATTTTTATTTACGATACCACGCACAAATACATTCTCCAAACAAAATTCATCTATTAAATTTATTCCGAAATAGAACACAATGATAATAATGTGACAACAAGTTTGAAAACATATTATAAAACATTTCTAGATTTTTTGGGCAACACATTATATAAGAATAATGTAAATGTAAATTATTATAATTTATAAATCTAATGAACAAAAAAATTATTATATTTGTATTTTAGGAATAATCTATGATTATAGAGACTAATTTAATATTGCACCACAAATATTTAAGAAAGAGCCGAAATTTTTATTTTTAACATTTTAATAAAATTCATTAATAAATTAACCATCGTTTTCGGTCAATTTCAAATCTAACACGGCCGCAGAATGCCGGAGCGGACCCATATGGGGGGTACCGCAGAATGCCGGAGCGGACCCCCATATGGGGCCGCACTATGCCGGAGCGGACCCTGGTCTTTTTTTTTTTTTTCTGATTCTGAATTTGATTATGGTTTTGTTTTGGAAATTTTTATCAAAAATGTAACGTTTGTCTGGAAGTTGTGTATAATTACTTATATTTGAAATGTCGTTTAATCTGAAATTGTTGTTCGTCGTTTGTTTGATCAAAAGAAACATTACAATAGAACAAGGAGCCATATAAAGAAGCATACAATAGAACATGCGAATGTTATCGGAAATTACAAATACGTCTAATTAACCGAAAATAAACAATAGTTTTACAAGTACAATTAGAAAAACAACATTAACTCTCAATCTCGTGCAGCCCGAGCAGCTCTGTTTTGTCTTTCTTGCGTATCTCGGCCGGCTTGGTGTCCTCTTCTCCTATTATGTAGAACATCCATCCACATCGGAATTCTGTCGTGCTGTCTTCTGCCCACAGCAATATTTTTTTTCTCTGGAACAAGGACCGGGCCATCGTGTGGAGGCCATTCCGACTGATTTCCATAAACATGCCATTGTGCGCTCCATGTGTTGATCAGTGTATGGATGTGATAATACTGACTTACAAATACGCCAGGGTCGATGCCTCGGAGACGACACACGGACAGAACATGAGAGCACGGTATTCTCTCCAATTGAGGCTTCTGGCACGTGCAAGTTACCGTGTGATCATCCCCGATTATCACCGTGTATTTGTAATTGGCCTTGGTAAACCGACCAGAATCGTCAGGTATGAAAGCGTGAACTCTCTCCTGTGTGGCGGTTACCTCGAACTCGTTGTTGTTTCCAAAGCCCCCCAGCGTCTTCATTTTATCGGACCTCTCGAACCGTTTGTTGATCAGCTACGAAAAATTAAAAAATAATGAAGAAGTCAGATATTTTTTTTAACAAACTTCATTAAAAATTATGAAGAAATAACTACAAATAAAAGTACCTTATGCACACGACACGAGAATTGCTGACCTTGACTGACTTCCCATTCCGCTTTGGCCCTCCTTTGCGCAAACCATGTCATACATTTGTAAAATGTGTCTTCAATTATTGCTGCAATCGGTAGCCTACGAGAGGACTTGAAGACCTTATTAAGCGACTCCGACCCGTTTGTAGTCATGATGCCCCAACGGTAACCACCGTCCAGTGCTTGGAATATCTTCCATGGTTTGGGGCACTCGTTCTCATCTTGATCCAAATACTTACCCACACCGTCCAGCCAATTGAGGGCAATGTCACATGCCTGCCCCATTGCTTGCATTCCTTGCTCGTACCTCCTCATCTTCCTCTTAGCCACACATATTCTAAAAAAACGGATTGCCTTATCACTGCAACCGTTCTTCTTCATGTTCTCGGCTATGTGAGTAGCACAAAGACGGTGAACACATTGATCCTCATCCTCCTCGTTCCACCCCATATCATCTTGTCTGAACACCTTCTTGATACCCTTTCCCCTATCAGTGATGACACACATGAATCTGGAGCGGATTACATTACGGCGCAACCATTTCATGAACCACGCACAATCGTCATAACTCTCTGATTCTACCAGTGAAAAAGCCAACGGGAGGAGCTGATTTTCAGCATCGTACCCGGTTGCAATCAACAGCTTACCTTTATACCGGCCTGACAGGAAACATGCATCAACTGTGATGACCGGTCTGATATGTTGAAAAGCAGCTATGCACGGTCCAAATGCCCAAGCCGCCCTATGAAAATACCTCCATGGTCCAGGTTCACCAGTGGGATATGAGGTCACCTCAAACAATGTTTCTGTCAATAAATTTAAAAAAATAAGTTCAATTTTTGATTGATAATGAAATAACGTAAAAATTGAAGGAACAATGTAGTACCTGGGTTGCTTCTTTTCATTGCCTCCAACAATGGAACTACAAGAGCGTATGACCCCTCCCAACTGCCAAATTGACGGGCTATTGCCAACTCACGGCCACGCCATAGTTTGTTGTACGCCGGTATCTGACCGTTGTACCTTTCAGCAACAGCAATTCGGACAGCCTGAATACTCAGGTCGACATCGTTCCTCATGTGAGCGGATATACACTCGGCAACCATAGCAGCTGACAACTGGGCGTGATCTGTTCTTGTCGCATCCGCATGGCATGAATGTTGTGTTGGGCATTTGGAGACACGCCATTGTGTTCCATAACCGGTGGCCCTTGCGAGTATGTACCACCCACAGTAACTGTCCTTGCACTTGAACCTCATTCTTGTGCGGTCACTGTGCGTAGGTATTAACTCTTTGTTGCAAAGGATGTGAAACCTGGCAATTGCGCTCTTCATGTCCTCCTTTGAGTCATATGTTTGTCCCTCGGACAATTCATTCTCAAAATCTGCTCTACTTCCAAACAAACCCGAATTGGCTTCCATAAACCCTGATGTGTCGTTGAAAGCATGAATCGGGTGCTGAACCCCGCGATCCATTATCTGAAACCCGCTATCCATCTTGAATTTCCTTGATAGTCCGAGCACAGGCCCGGTATCTTCTTGGTCAGAATAATCGCTCATACCCTCAGGATCAACAGGACCCCAATTTTCCTCTGCCTCTAGTATTTCCGGATCCACTTCTTCATCGGATTCATCCGGATCACAAGTTTGACCCCAATGAGCGGTCCGACTAGATGAAGGCTGGTCCCTCTGCACTGGGGCCCGACGGGAGGGTCGGTCCCTCTGAACTGGGGCCCGACTACTGGACGGTTGGTCAATTTGGACAGGGGATGGACTAGAGCCGGATGAGTTACCCCGACTACGACCCTGGATTAACCTCTGAACTGGGTTCGAACGCCGGGCTCTGGTAACCTCCACATATAGGTCAATTATCTTGTACGCACCCCCAGAAAAACTCATGGTTTGGTTATACAATACCTGCCACACTCCCTCATTCTGAATTGGAAATAGTTGGAACCAGGTTTGTGCCGAACTAGTCGGCATGCTAATTTTGGCATCAATTTTAAGGTCATACTGACCCTGATCCAACCCCAAATTCCCACATATACTTGATTTAAGTCCCAAATAATCCGTACCTGGCAATACCGGGATCACAGTAACGGGTCCAATACTGTAGTAAACCCCATTAGGACCTGTTAATACATCCCCACCAGTGTAGATGGATACCATAAGAGCCATTTTCCAATTCAACACAGAAGAAACCTACAATTAAAAATTAACTAAATTAATTAATTTAAATTAATTATTCTAATTAAATTATTGCTAAATTAATTATTCTAATTAAATTTTTAATCTACTGAAATAAAAATAAAAAATTTAAAAGAAGAGAGAAAAAACTTACAGATCAGAGCTAACTCAGGAGAGAGAAGGTGTGAGAGTGTGGAATGAAATGTTCCTGTCATTTTCGGGATATAAAGACCAGGGTCCGCTCCGGCATTATGCGGCCCTGGGGCCGCTTCGGCATTCTGCGGACCCATATGGGGGTCCGCTCCGGCATTCTGCGGCCTCCCCCATATGGGTCCGCTCCGGCATTCTGCGGCCGTGTTAGATTTGAAATTGACCGAAAACGATGGTTAATTTATTAATGAATTTTATTAAAATGTTAAAAATAAAAATTTCGGAAGAAAGAGTGAGGCTACGGTGCTATGCATAGTACGGATTGGGTTCGTGCTACGGCTCAAAATTTGACTTTTTAAAATCCTAACGGTTGATCCGAACCGTTCAACATGATTATAAAATGAATATGTACTTGCAAACCAAATTTTACATTTTTTGAATTTTTTTACTATTTTTTTAGATAGGTTGTTTTTGGATGGTCCAGAATGTTCAGATCAAGTGATTTTCGAAAAAATAGTAAACAAATTCGAAAAATGTAAAATTTGGTTTGCAAGTACATATTCATTTTATAATCATATTGAACGGTTCGGATCGACCGTTAAGATTTTGAAAAGTCAAATTTTAAGCCGTAGCACGGACCCAATCCTTGCACTACTACAGAATAAGTGATTGTACACGGACATAAACAGGAGAGCTACACGGATTTTTTGCCGTGTGGGATGTAAGGGTGTAGAAATCCCTGAATAAACAATCGTGTACAATTCCTTGCCAGTGGCGCTCTCCATAACCGAGCTACACGGATAATTACATAAACAGCCGTGTACGATTACTCTTTCTACACGGATATTTAGCTAAATGTCCGTGTAGCTCTCTTATTTTTTTTTTAATGTTTAAATACCTTTCTACACGGACTTTAGTTAAATGTCCGTGTAGAATTTTTTTTGTGTGTGTGTGTGTGTGTGTGTGACTAGCCTCCAGTTTTGCTACCCATTTAAAATCAGAATTTCAAAACAGAGAAACATTAAACAGAGGCCTTTTAAACTTAGAATTCCAAAACTATACAACAGTATAAATAATTCATGTACACTACATTATACAAAATTATACAAATCCATATTTAGCATTACAAAATTCTTCTTGAAACCACCGTGCCTACATACATCTGAGATCGTCGATCTGCTCCTTGGTGTAACACTTTTGCTTTGGTCCATACTACAATTATAATTTGGTATTAGTTAGTAACAATAAAAGGTAGATGCAAGCCACTCGCAAATATCAATTGCTATTAATAAAATGAAAAGTATAAGTAAGCACAATATGAAAACCATAGAAAATATTAACATATTACAATTCATGCAACATATATAGATATTGCCTTTTGTACATATGCAATCCCATGTGATCCAACATATAACATATACTCTTTCAGATCCAATACAATCCACTTAGTAACCATGTGATCAAGCTCTGGCCCAAAATTCGGGCATTAGAGCGGGCATTAGAGCGGTAGAATATAAAATAAATTTTCTAATTTTCTAACTGTTATTAACACATTTTATTTGCTAAAGATTTTGTAATATTGTATTAACACAGTTTTTTAAGATGCAAATAAAGCGGGCATTAGAGCGGTAGAATATAAAATAAATTAGTTCATCCGGGTATGTGTCTTTCAAAGCACCGGTGCGACTTGCAAATTGGAGTGCGGCAAGCGCTGTTTTGGGAAAACAAACAATGAGATTTATTGTGTTCCTAAAATCTTACAGCACACTTGCAATGCATTGATTTTGGAATTGTTTTTTTATTTTTATTTTTAGGTGTCAGATGCAATTGGACGGTTCGAAACTTGAGGTGCCTTACTTTTAATGTCTCCATTGTGCTATTGGTATCGAGTGAGTTTCTGGTGATTTGCATATAAAAACAAAATCAAAAGAATGAGATTATGGTGATTTGTTGATTACATATCGAATTTATATATTTGTTTTCAAAATTTAAATAGACGATCTCAACCAGTGAACATGATTTATGTATAAAAATGTACTTGAAGATTAAATTACATATTTTTTTAGAATTCTTTATTTCTTTTAGATGGATAGAAAATCGTTTGATCTAAAGGTTCTACAATGTCGGAAAATAGTGAATTTCTACTTTTAGAAAAATAATTATTTTTAAAAAATGTAATTTTTTTCAACTAATAAACATCACGGTGTAACGTAAATTTTTATTTACGATACCACGCACAAATACATTCTCCAAACAAAATTCATCTATTAAATTTATTCCGAAATAGAACACAATGATAATAATGTGACAACAAGTTTGAAAACATATTATAAAACATTTCTAGATTTTTTGGGCAACACATTATATAAGAATAATGTAAATGTAAATTATTATAATTTATAAATCTAATGAACAAAAAAATTATTATATTTGTATTTTAGGAATAATCTATGATTATAGAGACTAATTTAATATTGCACCACAAATATTTAAGAAAGAGTGAGGCTACGGTGCTATGCATAGTACGGATTGGGTTCGTGCTACGGCTCAAAATTTGACTTTTTAAAATCCTAACGGTTGATCCGAACCGTTCAACATGATTATAAAATGAATATGTACTTGCAAACCAAATTTTACATTTTTTGAATTTTTTTACTATTTTTTTAGATAGGTTGTTTTTGGATGGTCCAGAATGTTCAGATCAAGTGATTTTCGAAAAAATAGTAAACAAATTCGAAAAATGTAAAATTTGGTTTGCAAGTACATATTCATTTTATAATCATATTGAACGGTTCGGATCGACCGTTAAGATTTTGAAAAGTCAAATTTTAAGCCGTAGCACGGACCCAATCCTTGCACTACTACAGAATAAGTGATTGTACACGGACATAAACAGGAGAGCTACACGGATTTTTTGCCGTGTGGGATGTAAGGGTGTAGAAATCCCTGAATAAACAATCGTGTACAATTCCTTGCCAGTGGCGCTCTCCATAACCGAGCTACACGGATAATTACATAAACAGCCGTGTACGATTACTCTTTCTACACGGATATTTAGCTAAATGTCCGTGTAGCTCTCTTATTTTTTTTTAATGTTTAAATACCTTTCTACACGGACTTTAGTTAAATGTCCGTGTAGAATTTTTTGTGTGTGTGTGTGTGTGTGTGTGTGTGTGTGTGACTAGCCTCCAGTTTTGCTACCCATTTAAAATCAGAATTTCAAAACAGAGAAACATTAAACAGAGGCCTTTTAAACTTAGAATTCCAAAACTATACAACAGTATAAATAATTCATGTACACTACATTATACAAAATTATACAAATCCATATTTAGCATTACAAAATTCTTCTTGAAACCACCGTGCCTACATACATCTGAGATCGTCGATCTGCTCCTTGGTGTAACACTTTTGCTTTGGTCCATACTACAATTATAATTTGGTATTAGTTAGTAACAATAAAAGGTAGATGCAAGCCACTCGCAAATATCAATTGCTATTAATAAAATGAAAAGTATAAGTAAGCACAATATGAAAACCATAGAAAATACTAACATATTACAATTCATGCAACATATATAGATATTGCCTTTTGTACATATGCAATCCCATGTGATCCAACATATAACATATACTCTTTCAGATCCAATACAATCCACTTAGTAACCATGTGATCAAGCTCTGGCCCAAAATTCGGGCATTAGAGCGGGCATTAGAGCGGTAGAATATAAAATAAATTTTCTAATTTTCTAACTGTTATTAACACATTTTATTTGCTAAAGATTTTGTAATATTGTATTAACACAGTTTTTTAAGATGCAAATAAAGCGGGCATTAGAGCGGTAGAATATAAAATAAATTAGTTCATCCGGGTATGTGTCTTTCAAAGCACCGGTGCGACTTGCAAATTGGAGTGCGGCAAGCGCTGTTTTGGGAAAACAAACAATGAGATTTATTGTGTTCCTAAAATCTTACAGCACACTTGCAATGCATTGATTTTGGAATTGTTTTTTTATTTTTATTTTTAGGTGTCAGATGCAATTGGACGGTTCGAAACTTGAGGTGCCTTACTTTTAATGTCTCCATTGTACTTTTAATGTCTACACTGTTATTTAAACAATAATCCGTGTACAATTCCTACTTTTCTACACGGTTCTTTATATAAAGGTCCGTGCAGCTCTCTCAAGGCTTTCTACACTGTTATTTAAACAATAATCCGTGTACAATTCCTAATAAACGTCCGTGTAGCTTTCTCAAGGCTTTCTACACTGATTCTTTAATAAATATCCGTGTAGAGATCCCACAGATATTTCGGGTCTCCAAAAAATTGCAATTTCTCCACGGTTTTTATATAAAATTGTCAAATCCGTGTACAATGTGCAGTGTAGAATGACCATTTTTGTAGTAGTGTTGCTATGCATAGCACCGTAGCCTCACTCTTTAAGAAATATAAATATGAGAGCGCAGAAAAAAAACATATGCTGTTCTATTTGTAAATAAAGTCTCTTGGTTTTCTGTCTCGATAAAAGAACTATTTGCAATCTTTTCAAAACAAATTTCAAGAATAATGCATTATTTGTTTAGAATATATTCACATGAACAAGTAGTGTTACAATTTCGAATCAATTCATTCTAAATATCACTTGCAAACTACATTGATCATTTAGAAAATATTGAGAACATAACAACAATTGATCTGACTACAACTCTCTACATTGCATGTCATTTAAACACCCAGTAGGGCTTGCCACATTTTTAAAACAAATTCGCTTTGACAGAAGGTAATTTTTACCTCCCAACGGTAACCAATTGTTTGCTTTCATTCCTTCTAATTTGTACCACAACTATTGTCAGTTGTCCTTTCTGATCAACTTTTGAGTACTCATGTAACTATACAAATATTTACAATACATAAGGAAATGATTGTGCAAAAATAATTTTAAAATGAAAGAATTGTACAAGTCTTTGTCATAGATTCTATGACACATTTATCTCCAATGGATATTGATTATGTATCTATTTTCTCTATTGGAATTGATTTCGATATCAGCCTGTTATAACATTTTGCAACATTTTTTATAGGTAGCCATATTCGTCATAATCTAATGCAAACCAGCAACATCATAATAATCTGGAAAAAAAAAACAAATCAGAATTAGTGAAAATTTGAACAATAAAGATTTTAAATCAATACAACTAATGATAATTAGCTCTGGTCATAAATAAGAATCAAGATCTCTTACAACAAAACAGATCTTTGACTAAATATAAATTTTCATTGAAGCACTTCAAAAAGATTATGTGCCCTCAATTCCATAAAGCTTAGTAACAAATTTTAACAAAACTCTTATAAAGTTAAAACCATCGTTAGGGGTATTAATTGACTCGTGTTTAATCAAAGCGTTATACACTGAGGCTAAGCATGAAGTATTATCAAAATATAATATAAAATTTCAATAGAACTGGGTGCTGTACCGGTGTACACAAATCAAAATATTTAGAACGTTAGCTTGTGGAAATCAAGATTAAATTAAGGATGCATCAATACATTCCTAAAATACAAAGTGGTGCAGAAATACTCATGATATTCAGAATGATGTTATGGAGAATACAAAGCGGTAAGAAATATTCTTTATATTCAGAAAGATGTTTTCGAGAATACAAAGTGGTACATATCTCACATGGAAATAAATCTGCTGCGATCCTCTAGGATCGCAGAGTTCCAACCGTTCACATGCTTCGAAATTCGTGCACAAAAACTGACTTCTCAAAAGAATTCTAGGTTTCATCGTTTGAATGGTTGGGATTAGAATTGCAGGACCCTGCGATAACTTAGAATTACAGCAAATTCGCTTCCGATCTCACATGTCAGGTCAATGCTAGCTGCTTCAGAATTTGTCAATAATTTAACAGAAACCTAAAGACTCAATTTCCATGCCAAATAAAAAATTGAAATCGTTCAAAAATAAATAACAAAAATTGAACTTACCTGGATCAAAGGAGGCAAGCAGGAGTCGAGAGGAGAATATGAGAGAGAGAGGAGCTAGGTTTGTGCGAGAGAGGCTATAGCGGGGAGAGAAGAGAGACTCCAGGAGGAGGTGAGTTGCCGAGAGATAGGATCGGGAGGAGATGCTGGTGGTGTGGTGTGGTGCCGAGAGAGAAAAATGGAGAAGACATATACTATTTTATTTTTTAAAAATTAACCGCATTGATTCAAATTTTACTAAAATTTGGTGTAAAGTTGGAGGCAATAGAAACATCACTCTAATTTTTAATGGTTTTTTCTAATATCTCAATAATAACTATTTATTGTTTGTGTATACTAAATGAAGAGTGGTGCTTTGGACACACGATCTATCATTGAAATTTCTGGTAAATTTTTTTTGTTTTTTTGAAATTTTTACGAAACTTGCGATGAATATACTACTGTGTTCCAGCACATTTGTTATTGAAAAATATATACACAATGTGGTATGTTTGGTTGCAAAACAAAAATAGCTAGAATAACCAAATCAAGAATAGCTATATTTGTCTTATTAGAATAGTTAAATTTCAAAACTCTTAGGAATAATATATTCTAATAAAATAAAAAATTTGGATTCACTATTCTAGCTATTCTAACCAAACCAAACACCGAATAAACTATTTCGAATAGTCTAACTCCAAAAATAACCTATTCTCAATCCAACCAAACATGAGTGAACAAGTTTCACATGAATAGAGATCACGCATAAGAAATGATGATTAATAGTAAAAGTTATCACCTCAAATATCAAGTCGCAAACAATTCGGGACTTAGTCCATAATAATATGCTAAATTGAAATTAAAACTAAAGAAAAATATTGTAAACTAAGAAATATTTGTACAATAGCCTACCTCTTTCATATTTCTAAACTAAAAAAAATATTGTACCAAATATAACACTTTCAATTGCTTATGTAATCTCCTTACACATTTATATCCACTTTCTAAATGTTTATTGGACAATGTGTTCGATCAATGGCAACGCTTTGAAATTTATAACTCAATATCTTGCATTCAATGTTATATACTTAATTATAATAAATAAAATTTAATTTGTTCACTAGAAACAATTATCTATATATTAACAACCATTACTTAATTAGTTATGTGTTCACATGAATAAAGAATTCATCGATAGTATCACTTTGAACTTTGTTACTATTAACAACCATCAAATGTTTTTTTAAATGAAGGTTTACAATTAATATTTCTTCATTGTTCAATCATATTAAAACTTTTCTAGTTTCTAGTTTGAATTCATTTGTGTCACAATGTGAGTAAAAAAAACAATAAAAACTCAAATGGGGGGATCCTGTCAAATCTTGTATAAATTTCGCTTTGAGCATTGGCCCAATAGGCCCATGGTTGGTCATAAAATGGGCCGAGATTATAGAGGGCTTTTGTTTAAAGTTAATTGCTCTCTCTTTTTTTTTTCTGATAAGATCAAAGCCCACATATAGTGAACTCAAAGTTTGAGTTTGGATCCAACCGTCCGATCAGAATCTGCACGAATATTAAAGCACCTCGTGAATTCTACATCGGACCGGATTGGCCGGATTCTGATCGGACAGTCCGGACCCACATATATGTCTGTCTCTTCTCTCCTCCCCTCAATCGGTCGCTTTCTCCATTTCAATGGCGAAGTCGTGCAAGGGTTTAGCGATGGAGCTGGTGAAGTGCCTAAGCGAGACAGATTGTGTTAAGGTATCATCTCTTATATCTATCGTTTACTTCCTCACTGTTACCGATCTCTGTTGTTACCTACTTAGCCGCTTTGTATATACTGCATCTTATTCTGTCAGTAATGACACTTCTTTTACTTATTTTTATTTTTCCTCTAAGTCATGTCTGGAAGAAATAGAATTTGCGTTCAGATACTCAGAAACAGGAAAAATCAAACTTCAATTAAAGCATAGTTCATGAAAATGGCAAATTTGAGTACCACTCTTGGGCCATTGAGTAAGAGAGATGTGAATTAATACTGAAACGTGAACTGGACCAAATCTGGCAATGATTTATTTGATTTTCAAGCGGTCTTTTGTTCTGTCGTATGCAATTTGGATCCAAGTGTGATTCCTAAGTAGTTTAAGCTCCTTTTGGCACCAAGGTGGAATTAGTCTATCCCTGAAATAGAGATACAAAACAGTTTTAGATGAAAGGAGAATCATGTGGAACTAAAACCTAAAACCTGCAATTAACTAATTTTCAGGGGGCTGGGTTTTGTTAATTTGGGAATTAGCACAAGCTATTTCAATGCCCGTTATTATAAATATAGTTTTTTCATAGTATTACTTTTTAATTTTGTACATGTTACCAGATACCAAAATATAATATGGGGAATTAAATGAAATGAACTATTTTGGGAACTAAAGTCAGAATCAACTAATTCTGAAATTATCTTGTGTTGCCAACTGGGTCCTTGAGGAACTAATTAGTTTGATGGGTTTGAAGCATACAGGTACAGAAGAAGGGTTATAGGGAATGCGCAGGAGAAAAGGAACCTAGCATAACCAGTGAATGTGTTGGCTTGAGGGAAACCTACTTCAACTGCAAGCGTGGCCAGGCATCTCTCTCTCTCTCTCGCTATAACTACTTGCCTCATTTTTGTCACAATATATATTTCTAATTTTTTTAATATGCTCTGTCTTCATGCCTTTTTTGAACGGGGGAGAGGCCGGAGGGGTGGGGTGTGGGGGGGGGGGGGGGTTGGAGGATTTGCTTTGTGATATATCTAGGTTTTGCTTACCGCCATCAAGCTTCCAATAGTGAAGTGCTGCCCATTGTAACTTTGTTCAAAAGAAAATATTAAACAAATATATAACATGAATAATATTACTAGATGTGAAGAAATAGTTATGCAAGGCAATGGCAGATAATTCTGTACCTGCCATGTATTCTTCCATTAAGAAATAGTGCTTTAAGTTTTTACGGTTTCTATTGTTCCTTTCTACTCTTTGCGGAAGCTAACAGAACAACTAAAGGTAAGTATCTAAGTAACTAGTCTAGTTTGATTAGGAAATGAAAATCATTAGAAGCACTACTGAGAATCATTAGGAATTTTTACAAGTATCTTTTTTACGGTTTCTATTGTACCTTTCTAGTCTTATTGAATATCATTAGGAAACAGAATGGAGATTGGGATGTGACTGAGGTGATCTCAAATTTTATTACTGAAAGAGGTGCAACCAACTATAATTTTGCCTCAGCAGTCAGATTCCAGATAGACATGTCAATTCAATGGGAAGAATTTGATCAAGACAAGTGACAGTGAACATATGAATAATAAAAGCTTACATTTATAATTGCCAAAGGGAGAAAATATTTTGTGTTCAATGAGTATAGTTTCACTTTGTTTTGTCGTTTTGATCAATGGCCAATGGGTATGATTTGCTTTGTTTTCAGTCAAATGGAGTGATGATTATTAGTTTGAAAAACTTTGGTGGAATTGTATTTTATGCTTTGGGAACAAGGTTATTGTAAATTAAACTTTTAAACAGTAGGTAGTAATTTATTGAAAATATGCATTTTTTGAGTTGTAATTCTTTAGTTCCATAAAAGGAGAGAATTTTAGATGAATGTGGTAATAGAAATTAACATTTACCTAATATCAGATAAAGGGAATTTAACATGTGTGAGTGAAAGATCCTATTTGGAAACCACATATGAGCCAATTAGTGTAGGTGCCAGTGTAACAGTGTTACTGGTATAAAAAACTATTTTAATTTTAATAATTTATAAGTATCTCTCTTCATAGTATATTGTTAGCTAGATTTATAGTTGGATAAACTAATAAAGATTTGATGGTTTTGTATAACAGGTTGACATGAGAGCCAGGATTCGGGGGAACAAAGGATACTAGGCTTCAAATTGAGTAAACATCTTATAGATTTTCATTACTCAAAATGATATGTTCCAATTGACTTGATTTTTTCCTCTTTTTGATATTTTCTTCCCTCTTTTGAGTTCTGATAAATTGTCTTGGAGTTTTGCACGTTGTATTTGAAGAGACTCCTTTCTTAAATGGAAAGAAAAAAACGATAAATTGATGCCAAAAGTATGTGCATGTATTAGAATTTTGTCAATTTTTCTTTGCACAAGTGCAAAATTATTAGAGGTACTTCTAATATTTTATGTGTATTAGGATTAGAATTCGTGCTTTGTGGAGGATTTTATAGGATTAGGCCATGTGCTTTATTGCACGTAGTAGAATTTAAAATTGTGTCAACAAAAGTGGGTTTTAGACCGGAATTTAAAGTCAAACCTTCCCTCATCTCGATATTGACCTTCTATTTTTGTAAGAATTTGATATAAATAAAAAAATTAGGGCGGGGGGAACTATTTTATGGATCTTAGATTTTTAATGCTTTGGAGTAGGACTCGGCGAAGCTGCACAGCTTTCTTCCTGTGCAGAGCTAGTCAACACAGAAATCAAAAGTCTCTTTTATGATTATTCAAAAGAGGAATTTCATGTATATCCCTCAAACTTCGAAAATTACTTCCCCCCTCTAAAATTTATAATATCATATTTATCTTTCTAAATTTCAAAATATTTTTGGGGAGGCGATACAACCAAAAATCACATGTCATACGTTGCTTGGAGCAGAATCACAGTGCCCAAAGGAATGGGGGGCTTGGGGTTGCGGAGCCTCAAGGAAATGAACATGGCGCTTGTTCTTAAACTTGTTTGGAAGATTGCATCCGGGAAGGAGTCTCCTTGGGTGGCCATACTGCTGGCTAAGTATAGTCCCATCACAGGGTTTTGGGCTTCCCGACGAAGACATAACTGCACTATGCTATGGCGAAACTTAGCTGATCTAAAACCGCTGATACAGTCCCAATTACTTTGGCGAATAGGTGATGGCAATGCTGTCAGCGCCTTCCAGCAACCCTGGTTTCCAGGGTGGGAACTCATCAAACCAACAACAGTGGCCCAGAGAAAGCTAACTGTCAGCTCTCTCGTCTCCCAATCCCACAACTCTTGGGATTTTGAGCAGCTGCAGGTAGCTTTTGGTTTCCAAGCGGCCCTCGCTATCGCCATGGATGAGACTATTCGGCCGCAGGGTGTGCTGGTACCTGATACCCTCTTATTCACCTATGCCAAAGACGGTCGGTTCTCGGTAAAGAAGGCATACCAGCTACTCAAGAGGGATGCTGGTACCGAGGGGGATAGGCATTTCTGGAAGGCTGTCTGGAAGGCGACCGGGTTGGCTCCCAAGCTAAAGCTTTTCATTTGGAGATGTGTTTCTCATGCTCTGCCAGTTCGGGGCATCATTGGGGCAAGGATTAGTGCGGTATCAACAACGTGTCAGAGGTGTGGCTTGGTACCGGAAACAATTGAGCATATGCTTTTCCACTGCGACTTCTCTAGAGCAGTGTGGCTAGCCTCTCCACTTAATCTGCACTCATCCCACCTTCAAGGCTCCTTCCGCGACATCCTCGCCTCCAGCTTTCGACTACTACAACAGTCTGAGGTAACAATGTTTATGTGTATGTCTTGGGCTATTTGGCGAGTAAGGAATGAGGCTGTGATTGGCGGCAAACGGCAGGAATTTTCGGTCTGTTTTAAATATTACAGGGAGGTGTTAGAGGTTTGTCAGTTGGTTTTCTCCACCGTACCGGTACCACTGGCCCCAAATATAGATACTGGGATCGGGTCTCAAAGAGAAATTGTCATTGCGGACCGCATTGTTTGTTATGTTGATGGGTCTTGGGCGCCGGATGGGTTCGCGGGCATTGGAGGTTACATCGTGCAGGGGGGCAGAGTCACTCAGTGGATATCTAAACGGGTTCGGGCTATGAACCCGGCACAGGCAGAAGCCATCGCGGTGCTGCAGGGGTTCCAAATCCTGCTCTCAATTGCTAGCGAACGGGCATATCTCTACTCTGACTCCTTAGAGATAGTGGACTCGTTAGCTCACAAACAGCCCTTAATTCATGACTGGCGCGCTTTCAGAGAAGTGTGGGAGGCCTGGAAGCTTCAAAGGCAATCGGGCCAACGACTGCTATTGAAATACTGTGCCAGAGAGGATCCGAAACTACAGATGGCGCACTCACTCGCGAATTTGGGGAGAGTTCTTGGCTGGGATAGACAGGAGCAGGGACTTAGTCTTAGCCTGGATGATTTAGAAACCTGTGTGGGAAGCTTGTCGCTGTAAGACCTACGGGTCATGAATGATGCCAAAAAAAAAAACAATTTCAAAATATCACAAATTACTCAATTTATTGATTTTTCTATTAAAACTCATTTTAAAAATTTATAAAGTATTCATTTTACTCTTTATTAAAAAAAATAAAAATATATAGACGATTTAAGAAAAATGTTTCTATCTTCTAACTAATCAATTTTCAAGAACAAATGATTCATTTATCTACTTGTGACTTGTATCAAATGATATTTAAGCATATGTTTGTGTGTTCTTCACAAGTAAAAAATGAATCATTTGCTCTCAAAATTGACCATTTTAAACACTAAATATTTCTCTTAAACAAGTTACATATTTTATTTTTTAATAAAAGATAAAATGGGTATTTTATAAATTTAAAATGAGTTTTAATAGAAAAGTCAATAAATTGAATAAATTTGTGAGTTTTTGAAGTTTAGAAGGGTAAATATGATATTACAAATTTTAGAAATAAGATAGGTAATTTTCAGATTTTGAGGCATATACATGAAAGTTCCACCAAAATTTTTTAATACATGAGAAGTTAGTGATTTTATGTGCATGTACCAAATGTTTTCTGTGTTGTACTCACCGACTAATTAGCGATATCTTGGTGCAATGGAATTCGTATCCTCTATATTTTTTTTTTTGAGAAAAAGGCATGAATGCCCGTTTCACATAAGAAACATAATACGTAACTTACAACCATTAGTAGCAGTTCACATTCATTAGAGAATAAATCTAACAAAGGGCAAAATACATATGCCCTTCATTTTACAATCCACCAAAACACAGTTATTGAGAATAACACTTGAAGTAAGCCTCCTAAGTCATTGGGGCTGAGGTAATCTAATCCTATATCTGGATTTATGCAAAAAGGTGTTGCTTGCTTCATAACATCAATCTGCTGGAGTCCCAGCTGCTCCTTTGAAGTGTAGTCTGATTTGTCTCAGCGACTCCCTAGTACAGAACCATCTGCATGTCCTGTGAGTCCCACAATCTCAAAGGAATGGCATCCAAATCAGTTGGTAACCACTGAGCTGCTGCCACCTTGATTCTCTTGTCCATATGCCTTGCCCACTAATAAAAAACAGAAATAATCAGCAATATAATAGATCTTGTCGTTTTACAAGGGGAATTTTGAAAAATGACAGAGTTCCTATATTTCCACAAAGTCCAACACAAGGCACTAAATATCATTGGAAAGGCGATTTTTTGATCTTTTGCTAACGTACTTGCAAAATCAAAGATATTATTACAAGATTTCCATTGTAAGAATATTTGTTGACAATTACCTAACCAAAACCAAATTTGTTGTGCTACAGTATATTTAAGAGAAAGGTGAGTCACTATTTCTTTCTTATGGCAGAATTGACATTTTAAGTCACCCCTCCAACCTCTTTTGTATAAATTGTATTTAGTCAATATTCTGTTATGCATTACTAACCACATAAATATCCTAATTTTTGGTGAAAGAGGGATTTCCCACCAAATAACAAACTTATTTTTACTAATTCCTCTAAAGTTAATGATTTCATATATCAATTTGACCGTAAACACTCCTGTAGGAGTCCATCTCCAAACTATTTTATCTACATGATGTGTAAAACTACAAGAACTAATGAGACTTAAAATCTGGTGCCATTCTACAAGTAATATGCCACTTAATCTTCTTCTAAATTGTAAATTAGAACCTTGAGAATTTATAACAGAATTTATAGTAATCTGAGGGTTAGAACATAAATTGTATAATTGGGGGTATTTAGTAGGTAAATAGTCCTTAATGTATGCCAAAAGGACAAAGACGAGTGAGTTCCTGGTGCAAATGTAATACTAATGTTTCTCAAGTTTTCTAATTTCATGACGACTTTCCAAAAAGGAGAAAATGATAAAATGTTTGTTGGCTGATAATAATTGTATTGGATCACAGTTTTCTATAAATCTTGATAACTATTATCTTGAAACTTCCATCACCATTTTAACAACAAAGCTATATTCATATTCTGTAAAAAATCTTTACTTGTAGAATGGCACCGGATTTTAAGATCTGTACCATTTGATCAGTTTTAAGATCTGTACGGACTAGATCCGCTCTAATATTAAAAGGTTCTCTTGCATTATAGGTGTGGGACCAAATTAGCTCCGTTTAAAATCAGATGGCGAGATGCATTAACTCAAAAGATAAGATACTCAAAATCTTTTGAGTTAATGCAGATGATGCGGACTCGCAACGGGGGTCTGTGTGTGCTGTTATTCATTCTATGAGAAGTAGGATCTTAATTTTCATATTCGTACCGTTCGAGTTGACATTAATGAGTCGGAAAGGATCAACAGATCATTTAATCTGATTTGATCCGTGGTTGTAAAGGAACAATTCATATTATATAAAGAAAAAGGGTCCCGGATGAATAGCATGTGAACGAATCCAGCTTTATAACACGAAAGCATCGTGACATTGATATAACCTCATATTCTAGTACAGAGGATTGACTGCGGCTAGGATCCTGCTGAGAGAGGGTTCGGATCCTATAAAGTGAAATTTTGAGTTTGATTCTAATCGTCTGATCAGAATATGAATTAATGAAGTCCAAATTAAAATTTTAACGGAATTCTTTAATATTTGTGTCAAGAATTAAAAAAAAAATCACAGACCTCAGCCGTTTGATAAAAGTTGGGCACGAATCTAAAAGTAATGACACTCTTAGATTTGTGAGGCATATATTACAGCCTTTCTTTTGTCTGACTTTTTTAATTTTTACTGAAAAAAAATATGGTAAAAAAATTGTTTGGAATTATGAAACCCAGGTGGAAGTTAGAACCATCTAAATGGACATTTTAAAATTTAACAAACTTCCGTTTGTTTTCTTAAACAAATAAAAAAAAAATGCAACCACCAAAATGGATTTTTGGACTGTTGTGTATTAACCCAAGTAATATATTTTTTTAAGATAAAAAAAGGAAAGTCGGTTTTCAGGTGTTGACAAACTGGAGACAAGATAGTGTGATCAGAAGGTCAGGATCAGATCAGATCAGACAGCATGTGATGTATCATGTGTGATGGGGCTCAAATTGTGGCTCTCAAATGGTGAGACGTGTCTTATTTTGAGCCTTGGATTTTTTTCATGGGTTTCACAGTAAATGTTTCCGACTTTTTAAAAACTTCGTTATCAAAAAGCAACAAGTTAGTTGCTTACATATCCTTCTTTTTATGAAAAGTGTAACTCATTAAATACCTAAAGTATACCTTTTCAAATTAAATTTTTGAAGAAGATGGTTCAAATACTTTCATTTTTTGTCTCCACTATATGTATTCATTTTTTTAAATTTTAATAACTCAAAATTTAAAACTTAGAAAGTCAAAATAAAACCATTAAATATGCTCATAAAAAAATCACATTTCGATTTTGTTTTTATATGAATCAATAAGTTAAAAAATCAACGTCTAGAAATTATTCAAATTAGTATGTTTTTTACAAGCTCTTGATGACAAAATTGAAATGTCATAATTGTTTACACGTGCATAGATAAAATGATGTAAATCATATCCAACAGTTTTATCTTGACTTTTAAGTTTTAAATTTTGATTTATTAAAGTTTTTAGAAATGGAGATACGGTGAAGGCACAAAAAATGAAGGCATTTGAACCCTCCTCATTTTTGAATTTTTTTTAGTTTCTACATACATTGAATAAATAAAGTTTTTTTCAAGTATTAGAAGGTAACTTATTACAAAATTTATGAAAAAAATTGACAAATCTGAAATTTTTTCTGATCCATGAAATAGATTCCAACAAGCACTTGTTATCGGCAACAATTTTTTTCTTAAAAAAATATGGATCTAATTATTTAAATCGGGCCTTTACTCGGATAGATCATATTCATATTAAAAAGCTCCTGAATTCTAAACTGGACCGATACATTTATTTTAAATCAACTATCTGCATTAAAATAATATAATTTTATTTTTTTCTTAAAAAAATACCGAATACGGACTCCTTTTTAGTATATGAAAGAGGGTTTTTTTTCACAGGTTTCACACTAAATGTTTCCGGCTTTTTAATTAGTATATGAAAGAGAGAAACTAAAAACTTCATTATAAAAAAGTAACAAGTTAGTTATTTATCCTTCTTTCTTTAAGGAAAAAAGCAATGCATTTAATACATAAAGTATACCTTTTTCAAATTATATTTTGAAAAAAAAATTAGTATATGAGAAACTAAAAACTTCATTATAAAAAAGCAACAAGTTAGTTGCTTACTTATCCTTCTTTCTTTAATGAAAAGTGCAATTCATTTAATGCCTAAAGTATACCTTTTCAAATTATAATCTGAAGAAAGTCTTTTTTAGTTCTACATACATTGAATAAATAATTTTTCTTTCAAGAAATAAAATATAACTTATAATTAAATTGATAACAAAATCTTTTAAAAATAAATAAATCTGAAAATTATACTGATCCATGAAATAGATTCCAATAAGCACTTGTTAGCGCCAACAATTTTATAAAACTTCTTTGAATTGTTATAATGTAAGAAGAAGATTGATAGGTTGTGAAATATAAAAATAGACAAATTGGTATTATCTACTTTATTTTTTGAAAAATAAGGATTTAATTATTTTAGATCGGACCGTATAGTACGAAGTAATCTAATATATCATATTCATATATATAAAAAAGTTCCTGAATTCTAAATCGGATCGATCCGACCGTCGTTTTAAATCAAAGATCTGAATTAAAATAACAAATTTTAGCTTTTCTTAATAAAAAAATATCGGATACGGATTCCTCACCTTGCAGCTACGTTTTATAGATACAAAAAGAAACACATTTTGTTCTGCAAATTATTATAGAAAAATTATATTTGTTCATTCATTAATCTCTGACAAATATGACTTGAGATCTTTTAGAGCACCTACATCCCTGATATTATTAGAGTTTCTAATCTAATGTGACAATTTCTAATTTAGTTTCAGAGATGTGGTAGAGTTTCTTATTTAGAAGCAAAGTTTCTTATTAAGAAACTGTTTATAAACTACATGCTAACCAAATGTTGGCTCAAATTATTTCTCCTTTTTAATTTGTTGCTGACGTGATTTAATAAAAACTCTAAAATTAATTTCAGGAATGTGAGAGTTAGAAACTTTAGAGATCTTAATTTGTAAAAAGCGGTTAACAGTTATTTAGAAACTCATTTGAGTTGCTGAGATGTAGATGCTCTAATAGCATGACCCGGTAATTTTGAACCGCATGCATATACCATAATTTTTTATTTTATAAATTTAAAAAATAAGTATAGGAAAATTGATGGGTGATTTTGAAATTTCGATTTTAAAGAAGGAAACGAATTAATAATTTAATTCTTTCAAGCATATTAATTTGGTTCCTTTATATTTCAGATTTTGTGTCCAAGATATTTCTCTACCATTTTATTTAAAATTTCAAGTGAGCAGTATTAATACAAAAAAATTAGGAAGCACACAGTAAGAAAATTAAATTCGAAAAAATAACAAAATTGATTGATCTGTTTGTTGACATCAATTAATTTATTTTAATCAATATAAATTTAAAAAATAAGTATAGGAAAATTGATGGGTGATTTTGAATTTTCGATTTTAAAGAAGGAAACGAATTAATAATTTAATTCTTTCAAGCATATTAATTTGGTTCCTTTATATTTCAGATTTTGTGTCCAAGATATTTCTCTACCATTTTATTTAAAATTTCAAGTGAGCAGTATTAATACAAAAAAATTAGGAATCACACAGTAAGAAAATTAAATTCGAAAAAATAACAAAATTGATTGATCTGTTTGTTGACATCAATTAATTTATTTTAATCAATATAAATTAATTTGCAGCTCGAAGAAATTAAACAAAAATGCAAATGAAAATTCAGATTTTTAAGCGGACATAATTTTTGACATGAAATTTTGATTTCTTATTATGACTCTAATTCAGAAAACTCGTGAAGAGATCTACAAGATTGTCTGAAGCATAAAAAATTGAGTTGAAGTTTCTCAACTTCAGTAAAACAGGATAATGATGAAATGACAATAATAATTAAAATAATTCATAGTATCTAAAATAAAAAATTTATAATAATACAACATATATATAAAATAATATTTATAGTAAAAACATATCAAAAATTAAAATATATGTAGTTTAAAGGAACCAAATTATTGGTTCGATTTCTTTAGAAATAGCCACACGAATGATTCGTTTTCTTTAAAATGACTACCCGAACCGGATTAATGATCTGATTTATTTTATAGAATGAAGAAAAATCAAAACACGCCATCCATTTTCCGATAGTCTTTTTTTTATTGAAATACTAATAATAAATAGTTCTGTGCATATACAGTTGATAGGTTAACACTTGACATCCAGATCCATGTGCAAGTTGAACTGCGGCACTGCAGACGTACAGTATTTATTTGGGTTGCATGATATTTGCGAGGCGCCAACTAGTAGTATACGTAGTATATATAGTAGTACAGTAGGATATATAGTAGTATAGTATAGTATAGTAGTATACGTAGTATAGTAGGATAGTAGTATAGTAGTATAGTAGTATAGTAGGATAGTACGTAGTATATATAGTAGTATATATAGTAGTATAATAGGATAGTAGTATAGTAGTATAGTAGTATAGTAGGATAGTAGTATATATAGTAGTATAGTACGTAGTATAGTAGGATAGTACGTAGTACAGTAGTACAGTAGTACAGTAGTACAGTAGTATAGTAGTATACGTATATATAGTAGTATAGTAGTATACGTAGTAACGTAGGAGACAGTGAGTCGTGACATGAAACGGGACAAAGATGCATGCATGTGAATTTGCTACTTTGTTTTCCTTTGTCACAAAGTTATCATATCCTTCTTGTGCTGCTTCTTGTACAATTTGCTACACAACTTGCACTGCCTCTGCAGAAAAAATGTGGAGTATTTTGTTTTTACTTTGTTTTAGTTTTTTAGAAGATGTTAGGAGTTAAGTCATCAAATTAATCAAATATTTATTAAAAAATAATTAGTCAGATTTTAAATCTGTGACATTTCATACGGTAAATATTTGTTATTTGTCTCTGGACTAGATGTCTTGATTCTCATGTGGTGTATTTTGTTGTTTTACTAGGATAATTATTAAAACAAATTATATTACTTAAAAGTGTTAAGAGTCTGAATTATTTATATTAGAGGTAGAATGAACAATAGCCGTCTCCTTTAATGACCAAGTTTATTAGAAAACGAGCATCTTAATTTATAAAATCGGAGGTAGTTATTATTGTCACCATCAAATAAAGGTTAAACATATTAACAATGAATTAAGACTAGAATTAGGGTGTTTTTAAACTTACAATGTGCATGTCTCTATTTAACTGCAGTTTTTATTAAAATATCAAATTACACTTAAACGTTGTATGAATTCTACAACCAACCAATCTACCCATCAATAATATCCTTAATTAATTATATATTTCTCACTCTTTAAAATCTTAGCTTGATTTTGAATAAGAAATAAATACTATTAAAATTTTGAACATAATCGATCATTGTGGACCTAAATCTAATCATTTCAAAATTAGGAACAGTAACACAAGGACTGCACGGTCCACGATGCAATAAGTTCATCCAACAAATTTTACATCAAAAAATGCAACCGCCCAAGTTGGGTGGTGCAAGTTGGTCCTTTGATAGAAACCAAAGTAAATGCAGTGCATCTGGACCCAAGTGCATTGTATTTGCATCTTTCTTCTTTATTTTTTTCTAAAAGTTGACAAGTTGAAAGCAAAAGAAGATTGTCTCTTGGGCCCCTCATATCTCAAAGAGGGATTTTTTTTAAAAACCGTAAATCAAAAAATTAATTCTACCAAACCAGCATGATGGCCTCTGTTTTTACAAAAACCATCAGAACCGAGATGCCAATTCGGTCCCAACGATTTTTTTTTCTCCGGACCGAATTGGCAATTCGGTCCCCCTCTTTTTCACAACAAATCAATATTAGCAGGCCTGGACCGAATTGCCAATTCGGTCCGAAGGATTTTTTTTCTCCGGACCGAATTGGCAATTCGGTCCAGTTTTTTTTTTTTTTTTTTTTTTTTTAATAGACAAATCTAACACTGAAAATTAAATTTTTAAGAGACAAATCGTCGATCCAAACCGTTCAACATGATTATCTAAATAAAATGTGATTGCAAATCAAATTTTACATTTTTTTGAATTTTTTTACTATTTATTAAGATGGGTACAAAATTCAATGGTCTGAATATGACTATTTTTGTAAAATACTTAATAAATAGTAAACAAATTCCAAAAAATGTAAAATTTGATCTGCAAGCACATTTTATTGTGGAGATCATGTTGAACGGTTTGGATCGACGATTTGGACTTTGAAAATGAAAAAAATTGTTGTTGTAACTTTAGTATGAATATGCTAATATATGTCAAATTTTGCTCATCTCTAAAAAAAAAAAAAAAAAAAAAAAAAAAAAAAACTGGACCGAATTGCCAATTCGGTCCAGGCTAAAAAAAACCTCTGGACCGAATTGGCAGTTCGGTCTGGCTTGTTTTTTGATTTTCTGTGACGCTTTTTCTACAATCGGTGAAAAACAGCAAGACCGAATTGCCAATTCGGTCCGGAGAAAAAAAAATCGTTGGGACCGAATTGGCATCTCGGTTCTGATGGTTTTTGTAAAAACAGAGGCCATCATGCTGGTTTGGTAGAATTAATTTTTTGATTTACGGTTTTTAAAAAAAATCCCTCAAAGAGGTACCTACTGCTTACAAATAATACAAACTCAATATTCATTGTTTTCTAAATCCAATGCATTCATTCATTCATCCAAAACAAATAAATACTATCTTCACTATTCACACCAACCTTAACTTACCAAATCTCTCTCTCTCTCCCTCTCTCTTATTTTCTCTCGTTTTAATCGTTCATCCTTTCCCTCATTCTCTCTCTTTCAAAGCCTATTGAAGAAATTAAGAAGGATACAAGCAAAGGAGCAAAGAAGGTCTTTGGGTGAGTCTTCATCTCATTTTGTGAAATTATTTATGATTTTTTCTTTCTTTTGTTTTCATCAGTAATTAGGTTCATATGGCTATATTAAACCAAAACACCATTAATGCTAAAAAGAGAGAGAAAATGAAAAATGTTCTAGATCATCAGAGCTTTTTGTTTGTTACTAGATAATATATATAGTTAGGAGGTCCATATTATATCCTAATAAATGAAATATTGTTTCTATTTTGGCTCCTTGTTGACCCATTTCATTAAATTAAATGAAGTTTCCTGATGCATAGGAATCATAAAATTATATATTGGAGTATGCGTAGGTAGCATCCCTTTAAAAAAAATATATATTATTTATGTTTGGTTTGGCCTTTGTGTGCTACCAAAGGAACATTTTATTGGTGATATCATACCAAAATAAAAAAAAATGGAGATCTCATTAATTTTGAAGTATCAACCCCCAACTTACCCAATCTTGTTCTCTTTTGCAGAATAGAGACTGTGCTGTGGGCCATATCCTCTCAAATTTAAATGTGTGTGAGAACATTTGATTCTGAGTTTACACTTCTACAAGACATAGTTGAAATGCAATCTAACACTAGCTACAACACAATGCAAAATAGAACAATGAGATCAAGAAGGGTTACAACCAATGGATCTTACGCGACCAATTTGAAGCGGCCGCAACGGCATCAACCGTCGGAGTATTTCACAGCCGAGTGGGCGTGTGCTGTGGCATTTCTAACGGCTTCTCTGTTGTTCCTTCCTCTGTGTCTTCCACCATTGCCGCCGCCGCCTTTTCTCCTGTTGATCGTTCCGGTAGTGATCATGATTTTGTTGATTTTTTTAGCTTTTATGCCTTCTGATGTTAGAAATATAACTTCATCTTATTTGTGAAAGATGAATTAAGAGAGTAATTAGTGATCTTGTATTTAGAAATAACATTTTTGTAATGAGAATGAATCCACAATTTTCTTCCTCTTTTGGAGAAATTGTATGTTTTTTTTGTTAGGTTATTGGTAATTGTCAGATATATTATATGACCAGTTTATTTAGTTAAAAAATAAACATGAACTATTGTAATGTTCTCATGTAAATATATTGAAATTTTCTTGTTCAATAACCATCTTTGAAATCGTGTAAAATAGTATAATGGAAAGTAGATTATTTTTTTATGCATTAAAAATAAATAAATTAAGTACATGACACGATGAATGTAATATTTCTAAAAATTATAGCTGACAATACCAACATTCTGTTATTAGCTTAAAAATTAAAATTTGATATTGTCAGTATTTTTATTTAAGTCTGAATGTTGACAATATTAATATCATATCATACTATTTTTAAAAATATAACGTCCGCTATATCATACAATTAATTAATTTAATTTTTTATATCATAAAGAAACAAAAATAAAGCCTTCACATGCGAGTTTATAAAACTAAATTTGTTTTTTCTAACGTGAAGTTTGAACCTTGTCGGAGAGCTGATCATGCAAAATTTGAAACAGAAAATCAAAATTGAAATTAGGAAAAGAACGAAGCAAACATCGGCCGACATTTTTATTTTATTAATATCCAAAGTTTAATAGAAATTAATTAATATATTCAGATCCGCTGGGAAGTTATAAGAATACCCGTATCGGTTATTTTCTGACCGGTACTCAATTTAATTCATTACCGACCGGAAATGACGGTACCCAATTTTTTTTTTATACAGTACTGGCTATTTTCTAGCCAGTACTTAAATTTTTTTTTTAAGGATGGAAAATAGCATAGTTGGCTAGAAGAAAAAGTCGTAGGAAACTCGGATTGAAGTTTGCACTTGGTTTGGCTAAAATCAAACAAATGCATTTGATTGAATGCGTGTGTTACATCGGTTGCATGTATCGGTGCATCATCGATGTTTTTGCAATGGAACATCTATGTTTTATTAGCCGGATAGTGCTAAAAAAATATCGGTGCGTCGCTGATGTTTTTATAATGAAACATCGATGTTTTATTAGACTTAGCATTGACAATTAAGCATGGTAGTGCTAAAAAAACATCGGTGCGTCGCTGATGTTTTTGCAATGAAACATCGATGCACTTCTGCCGTCGTTAGGTCGTGCATAAAGCATCGGTACTCAATTTTAGGATGCTGATTATTGTCAAATTAAATTCAATGCTAACACTAAACTTTAGTGTCATACGACACTGTCAAAAACATCGATGATGCTCTGATACATGCAACCGATGTAACACACTGAGTGCACCGATAAATGCAACCGATAATACACCGATACATGCAACCGATGATGTACCGATACATGCACCGATAAATGCATTTGTTTGATCTTAGCCAAACCGAGTGCAAACTTCAATCTGAACTTCTTATGACTTTTTCTTCTAGCCAACTATGCTATGCCCATCATAAAAAAAAAAAAGTACCGACCAGAAAATGGCCGGTACTGTATAAATTTTTTTTTTGGTACCGGTCATTTTCCGACCGGTAATAAATTAAATTAGATACTAATTAAAAAATGACTGGTACGAATATTTTTGTAACTTTCCATCTATTCTGGATATATTAATTAATTTCTATTAAACTTTGGATATTATAAAAATGTCGGCAACATCGGTTGAAGGGAGCGAACATTTTTGCCACACTACTTGAGCACGAATGATGCCAAAGTCACATCAAAACCAATAATAGGTGAGAAAACATTTTGCTACGAATCTTTTTATGATATAAGTAGAAAAGACTTGGATAAGTTATTCGAAGTTCGTGTCCTTGTTGTGATTCGGTATACTTCAAGGAGCATACTTTCTATTTCAGACTTTTTTTTATTTATAAAAATAATTTAAAATAATATAGGATAGTAAATAGTTTGCCTTACGATTTTGCTGAATTTTTTTTTTTGCTTTCGTTAGTCAATTCTAAAGAACTATTTTTTTTTCGGTTCTTCTAGTTTAGGAATAGAATTGGTACGCTGAATCTTAATAAAAACCGGATTATTTTCTAATTGTTTTAGATAATTTGAAAAAACCGAAAAAAAAATTCGATTTCTTTTGTGAAAGCAAAATTTTCATACACTCCATCTATTATTTTATATTATTTTGATATTATTTCTATGAATAAAACATTCTATTTCTATTTTGCTATTATTCTTTATCCAGATCTTATGATAGAGTTGGAGGCAGGGGTGGAGCCAAACTTTCTAGCTATGAGAGTCAAACGTGAACGAGGATCAATTATATAAAAATTTTATACTGCGAATGTAGTCAATTTTGTAGAATTATACTTTAATTTAATATAAAAAATCGTATATAAGTACACAAATTTTGAAAAAAAAAAATGAAAGTCAATTGACTCTCATTCCCTCTTACTAGCTTCGTCTCTGGTTGGAGATGTCAAATGACTATACCATATCAAATTCGTTCCGATATTCAGCAGGAATCGCTGGATCTGTGTCAAAATTAAGACACACTTTCTTTTGAACTGTGCGCACAACTTGAAACGGGTGAATGGTTCTAATTAAGAATTAGACTGAATTTGATTTGATACTTATCAATCAGCTATTGAATGGGTTTGATTTAGACTGAATTTGTTTTTATATGTTGTCAGCGGGTTGATTTGGTGTGTCCATTTTGAATTTTTTTTATAAATTGCGATACAAAAATAAAAAAAATTGAAAATCAACTTGATTACTTATTATTTTACAAAAACCATAAATACTAAAAATCAAATTCGATATTCAATTCTTATATCGAAATGATTTTCGGTATGCACAAATGGCCACACAGCTCAACCCGTTCCAACTCTTCCTACTTCCCAAACCAAACCAGAAAGCAATAGAATAAAACCTAGGGGTGTCAATGAAACCTTTTAGGCTACGTTTGGATGCACTCTAGAATAGCTAGAATAGCTACTGTTTAGAATAGTAAATAAGAACAGCTACTGTTTAAGAACAGTGCTAACTCAAGCTATTCGGAATAGTGAAAAAGTTGTTTCGATTGCATATTAGGAATAGAGTTTGGAGGGAATGAATAGAGTAATAATTTATGTGTTAGATTAAATATTTTATTAATACGTAATATAAAAATCTTTTTATCCAATACGTAATATAATATTAATTTAATTAATAAATAAAATATTAGATTAAATATAATATAATTATTAGATTAAATATAATATAATTATTAGATTAAATATAATACAATATAATATTAATATTAATATTAATTTAAATATTAAATGTAATATAATATTATTTTAAATATTAGATTAGTATTAAATAAAATATTAGATTCAATATAATATAATATTAGATTAAATATAAAACAATATAATATTAATTTAATTATTAAATGTAATAAAATATTATTTTAAATATTAGATTGGTATTAAATAAAATATTAGAGTAAATATAATATAATATTAGATTAAATATAATACAATATAATATTAATTTAAATGTTCAATTTAATATAATATTATTTTAAATATTAGATTAGTATTAAATAAAATATTATATTAAATAAAATATAATATTAGTTTAAATATAATACAATATAATATTAATTTAATTATTAAATGTAATATAATATTATTTTAAATTTAGATTAGTATTAAATAAAATATTATATTATGTTATTATATTAAATATAATATAATATTAGTATAACACAATATAATATTAGTTTAAATATAATACAATATAATATTAATTTAATTATTAAATGTAATATAATATTATTTTAAATATTAGATTAGTATTAAATAAAATATTATATTATGTTATTATATTAAATATAATATAATATTAGTATAACATAATATAATATTAGTTTAAATATAATACAATATAAGATTTATTTATTTATTAAATGTAATATAATATTAGTGAAATATTAGATTAGTATTAAATAAAATATTAGATTAAATATAATATAATATTAATTAAATATAATACAATATAATATTAATTTAAATGTTAAATGTAATATAATATTATTTTTAATATTAGATTAGTATTAAATAAAATATTATATTATATTAAATATAATACAATATAATATTAATTTAATTATTAAATGTAATATAATATTATTTGAAATATTAGATTAGTATTAAATAAAATATTAGATTAGTATTAAATAAAATATTAGATTAAATATAATACAATATAATAATAATTTAAATGTTAAATGTAATATAATATTATTTTAAATATTAGATTAGTATTAAATAAACTATTTGATTAAATATAATATAATATAATATTAGATTAAATATAATACAATATAATATTAATTTAAATGTTAAATGTAATATAATATTATTTTAAATGTTAGATTAGTATTAATATTGAAAGCTCCAATCGCTATTCCAACTTTTTGTTAGAATAGCGGAACAAGACTATTCTCCTTGTTCCGAATAGCAAGTAGTACGTTTGGTTGCTCAAGCTATTCGAATAGCAATGCTATTCTAAGAATATCACTATTCTTAGTGCATCCAAAGGGTATAACAGTTTACCCTACCGTACCATTTTCGTTAAGGCAGATATGTGTAAAGTTTTTTTTGTTAGCTTATCGTCGTGTATGGGTATGAGTAAAGTTTTTTTTTTTGTTAACTAATCAGGTATGGGGGTAAAGACTATTCCGTACCCGTTATCTTATAAGGTAATTATATAAAATAATATTATATAATAATGTTTGAGCAATAATTAGTGATGGTAAAATTTTTTGTGATATTTCATATAATAATATTTTTGCAATAATTAGTGATGTACATTTGTTATTTAGTGTATGTTTTTTGCTATAAGAAAAATGTTAAACATATTACTTTTATTTGCATGTTTTTTATTTAGTTAAATAATTGAATTTGTCCGAATAGATATTTGTGTTTTCAAATTCTCTTGCTTTATAAAAAAATAATTTAGTTGAAATTAATTGTATATTTGACTTTTTTATTAGTAATGTGATTGAATATGTGTGAAATGATGAGTTTTGAAATTCTATATGTAAAATATAATAAAATTAATTATTATATTATTATTATTATTATTCGTTGTCCACCCGCTACCGTTTCGTTACCCGATAATTTTAACTGGTATGGGTAGGGTAGCGTAAGGTCAATTCTTAATGGGTAAGGGTAGGGTATGAATAAGGTCAATTGTTAGTGGGTATGGGTATGAAAATGCTTCCACCATAATAAAACAAATGCCGAAATTAAGTTCGGTATGAATTTCCCATACCCAGGTTGATTTTCAGTTTGCATTGAATTTTTTTTAATCAAATGTTTACAATTAAAGTGTTTTCTTAATTAATATGCTATACTGTTAAAAATATTTATATATTATTATTTTTTATCATCTATTCAGTAAACAAAAGGCGAAAAACAAAAAAATATTTGTATAATATTATTTATAAAATATTATAATATTAATATAAGAGTAGAAACTGGCTAAATTTAAGGCTAAATCAAAGGACTAAATCCAAAGGTCTAAATCCAACAAAGGCTAAATATATTATAGTATTAATTGGCTAAATTCGAAAAGCTAAAACCGAATTTGAAATTCGAAATTAAAAGGCCAAATCGAAAATAAATTTCGGTTTTCAATATTTTGATTTTCGGCGAATAAGTGAGGGAATGAGGCTAAACTGAGTAGAAGTTTGATTTTGAAATTAAATTTCGGAATTCAAAAGTGGATATCAAAAATGATTTTCGGTAATGATGATTTTTCTAAAAATTTAGACAATCAATCCGGTTTCTGATTTTTATTTTATGATGATTTATAAAAAAAAATCGTCCAGTTTAAATCAAACGGTCTGAATTATATAAATAAAATAATAGAATTGTAAAATTTAGATTGAGAATAATAACATAAATGAACTCTAATGAGTCAGTTTTACAAAATTGAGTAAAATTAGCGTGTGCTATGCTTACTAAGAGAGTTTGATGAGCAGTATTCTAAAATTTATCGCATTGATTTCAAGCTACGAATATAAATCGTTGAAATTGTTCTCTTCACAATTGATGCATGTACATATAAAATTTTGAATATTTCAAATTCATTTAGTAAAATGTTTAGTGGTAAAAAATTAATGAAAAATAATTACATTATATTAAAATAACTATAAACTTTTATTTTTTTACCGCTTAATTTTATACAAAATAATTTGAAATTTTTCCAAATTGTACATGTACACATATCACTCACGAAGTAGATCTATTTTAACTATTTGAATTCGTCGTTTAAAATCAATCTATTAGATTTTGAAGTTATGCTAATTGAGCCATTTTGATGAGTATAACACACTAGCTTAACTATTTATTCTTTTATTGCTCAAATAATCTGCTCATGCTTTGTAAATTTCCCGACATTTTTATTAATATCCAAAGTTAATTAGAAATTAATTATTATACCCACGATTCTCGACTTTCGTCAAAAATGTCCAAACTGGCCGGCCATAAAAGCCATTTTTATGGCCGGTTTTCTCTTTTTTTTTTAGAGAGACACTATGAAGAGCAAGATAATGAAATCTAACACTGAAAATTTGATGAAATATTTTCTAGGGTATTTTAGTATAAATATGCTAATTATAAATCAAAAGAAGTAATCTAACAAATAATTTAAACAAAAAATTCAAATTTCAGTGTTAGATTTTATTATTTTGCTCTTCATATTGTCTCTAAGAAAAAGAAAAAGAAAAAGAGGAAACCGGCCATTTTACTGCCGATTTGCACATTTTTGGAAAAAGTCGGAAATCATGGTTATAATAATTAATTTGTAATTAACTTTGGATATTAATAAAAATGTCGGGTAAATTTCTGTATCAGACAAAAAAAAAGATTTTTTGGATCGAATCCATAGATTGTCTAAACCGGATTGACTCTGTAATGTCATATATGAGTTTTTAATATGAAATTGATCAAGGTCTTTCTTAAATCAAATAATCCTACACTTTTACGCAACCAACAAAAATGAAAGTTTTCTCACAAGAGCAAGATTTTCAAATGGAAATCATGATATGATCATGTTTTGTGCAACGCGTTTTATTGGCCGGTGAGCTGAAAACAAAATTCTCCTAAACGAGAAAAAAAAATGAAGAATTATATTATAGTAATGGATACAAATTTCATTAGAAAATATTATTGTCGGATATAGGTGTGCAATTTGATCAAATGGATTATAAAATTGAAAATATGACGTGGGTTTCTAGAAATTCTAAAATCTTTATTCTCTGAACGGGGGCAATGTCATAGGTCGTTAAGACTTTTATTAAATTAATATTTAAAAAATAAACTAAAATTCAATTGATAAATACGGATTATTAATTTTAACCTTCTTCCCACGCGATATATGGAGAAAAAATTAAAGCCCGTTGGATATTAAATCAAAAGACTGAAAAATGAATGAGTCACGTTAATTTATGATAAATAAAATTAAGTTTTTTCTTTTTTCTGATTTTAGTACCAAGAATGGGAAAATTTATTGTATCAATTTTTTTTTTTTTTTTTTTTGCCATTGGAGTTCTGGTCAAAACAAAGGTTTGTGAAGGAGAAGGTCCGAGCCATTCAATCGTTATTAAAATTTGGGTGTATTTGATCCGCACTTGATCTGCGTGAATTAAATCAGATAGCTCTGACTTAATATCGGCTGGAATTTAATTCGATGCTCATCGGACCGTCCGATTCCATGTGAGATAAGAAAACAAATGAGCATGGTTTGCTGGCCTTCTCAATGCAAACTTTGCATTAATGGACCGCATATCCTTTTATAGGAAGCAAACCCGACCCACATTACCGGCCCAATGGATCTCAATTTCACCGTATAAATCTGTACCGTTTCCTTTTTCCATGCTATACTTTTCTCCGTCAAACTAAGCGTCAAATTATGCTTGCGTCCAGAATCCGAGATTCGAGATATCGAATGCTTTTTTTTTTTTTTTTGCTTGTTTTACTTTAAATTATGCTCGGATTCGTCAAATGTTACGTGAAATGAAGCGGTGTATTTTGTACTTCTTTTGCTTGTTTGTATGAAAACCACAATAGGTTGGCCTAAATTTCAAATTTTTCTGTCATATAGTGTGATAAAATATTTCCAACATTTCTACGAATATTTTAAAATATTTTGGTGAATATTATTTTAATTTTTGTGTGCATATTTTTTAATTTTTTTGGTGAATATTATTTAATTTTTTTTTCCTGTTGAGCTATGGAAAAAAATTAGGATGGAAAGTCAATGGAGATTTTGGGTCCCATCAGAGTAATGTCAATATGATTCCAAATGTACGCCAAATTCATAATCTTTTATGTACTTAACAAAAAAAAAACATTTGTAATTATATCACAATTTATTAGAAGTCGAAGAAATAGCAATAACTAATTTATTATATATATATAGTGGTGTAAATATGTTGACTGTTACAAAATAATGGCATAATCTAATTAACCAGATATTATGTAAATTTGTTAACCTACAATTTATAATGGCAAATGGAACTTTGATTAATTCGAACTCTGACCCATACCAACGTGACAAAATATTTATCCTTCAAGGCCATAGATGGAAATATGGCTTTCTTTTGGATTTTGTATTATTTCTCTTTTCAAGAAATATGGCTTGGATGACAATTAAGATTTTATTGGGCCATGCAGTTTTCTTGTATTCAAAATTATGAATCAATTGGCAAATGAATATTAGCGTTTCATAAAAAAAAAAAACAAAATTTGATAGCTTTATTCAGAGTTTGTTCTGTGATTTCAAGGAGGGTCTCGTTATATTTATCCTTTGTACGGCTTAGGCGAGCTACCACCGGTGATGTGCTTTCTTTAGCTGATAATTATATAAAAGCATCCTCTGAAAATAGTAAATTTTCTATTTGGGTACACGCCTCTTCACGTTGGGAAGATAGCAAGAGCAGTATCAATAAGGAGCCATCCTAGCTAATTCCTATGTACAAATCACATTGCCCTAAAATTAACTCTCACTCCAGTAATTAGCAAGTGAGATAATGAAAGCACCATTACTACGAGTACTTTTACCACTTACCCCCTGAAAATATTTCCTATTATGTTCACCCCAAGTTGTCCACAATACTACAACCCGTTACTGGGACAGATCCACGTGTGACCTTTATTTTTCCTACAAAGACACGTAGTTATATGTTTAGTTCCTCCAATCTTTACTCAAAAAATGTTATATGTTTAATTTTCACATATTTGGACAAATATTGTAGATTTATTTAGTTTTGATCCCAAATTATTACGCATATGTCCACCATCGATCCATGGCTGTTGCTTACTTTATCTTCAGTTATGTTCCTGCTATCGCAAATTGTGCCTAAAATATCAAGTAAATGAATATGTACTGTTTTTGCAGCGTTACGATGCCACCACATGTTTCGAGTCAACTGTAATGGTTGTGCTTTCAATGTATAAAATGATTACCGGAAGGGTATATATATAATTAAATTTAATGGGTGTCTATGAATTAAGTAGTGCTTATGTACTGAATTAATTATTTCGTTATTTGACATATATTTAAATTTTTTTATAATTTTTTTATGTTGAATATTATTTGATAATATTTAATATTTGGTAACTTGAAATTTGATAATATTTAATATTTGACATATATTGAAATTTGATAACTTATTTTATAGAAAACAAAAATTTGGTGATTAATATTTATAGACGGTGCTATTTTAATAACAACAATTTGAGCTGCATTAACACAGAAAAAAAATAAAAATAGAAGTTTTTATTTCTATATATATATATAGAAAGCGATACTATTATGCTTGCTATATAAATTCATCACATTTCAGATCATGGGTTGCAAGTCCCAACCTTGAACTCACCCAAGATCTCTCATCTCCTTAATTTCTCTTCCGTTTGATCTCTCTTTCCACGAGAAGCAAATGTCAGACAACACAACCGGTAACATGGTCACGCTCATGAGCAGGGATGGAGAAGGGTTCATGGTACCTGAGACAGTAGCGTAGCAATCTCAAATGATCTGCCATATATATCATTGAAGACATCAGCGATATGAACTTCATCCCGCTACCGAATCTCTACACCAAACCTTGCAATGGTGATCGAGTATTGAAATATGCACGTTGATGCAGCAGCTGCTTCCTCAAGGATTTCTGATGAGGAGCTGAGGAACTGGGACAAGAATTTTTAGATGTTGATTTGGCGACACTCTTCAACCTTCTCATGGCAGCTGACTACCTGCACATCAAGGGGCTGCTGGATTTGGCATGCCAAAAGGTGGCCGACATGATAAAGGGGAAGAGCCCGGAGGAGATTCGCCAAATCTTCAACATAAAAAACGACTTCACACCCGAGGAAGAAGAGGATATTCGGTGCGAATTCCAGTGGGCTTTTGAGTGATGAAAATTATTAACTATCCAGCTTTAATTGGTTCAAGCTAGATTGTGTTTTTAATCAGTTTCCAAGAACTTATTTTGTATTAGGTTTTTTCATGTTGTTTAGGGTTTAGGGTTGCAACTATCCCAATCTCTTGCCCTCTAGAGACACTACTTGTGCAAAGACTTCAATTGGTGTGTTTTATTAGGATTTCGATTACCCTATTCCCATGCCATTTGGAGACACTACTGGAGTGCTGCAAAGACCTCAATTGGAGTGTTGCATTATGGTTGCAACCACCATCTTCTCTTGCCATTTAGAGACACTACTAGAGTGCAACAAATATCTTCAATTGAAATGTTGTAGTTGGGTTGCAGCTACCCTCTTCTCTTGCCAACTTGGAGACATTACAAGTGTGCTGCAATGACCTTCAATTGGAGTGTTGTATTGGAGCTGCAACAATCCTCTTCGCTTTCCATGTACAAACATTATTAGAGTGCCGCAAAAACCTTCAATTGGAGTGTTGTATTAGCGTTGCAACTACCCACTTATCTTGACATCTGGAGACACAACTTGTGTGCTGCCAAGACCTTGAATTGGAGTGTTGTATTAGGGTTGCAATTACACTATTCCCTTGCCATCTGGAGACAATATTAGAGTGTTGCAAAAACCCTTCAATTGGAATGTTGTATTTGGACTGCAGCTACCCTCTTCTCTTGTCTTCTAGAGACACAACTGGAGTACGGCAAAAACCATCAATTGTAGTACTGTGTTAGGGTAATGACCACCTCTTCTCTTACCATATGGAGACACAACTAGTGTGCTGCAGAGACCTTCAATTGGAATGTTGTATTAGGGTTCCAACTACTCTCTTCTGCTGCCATCTCGAAACACAATTGGAGTGCTACAAAGACCTTCAATTGGAGCGTTATATTAGGGTTGCAACAACCCTCTTCTCTTGTCCTCTGGAGACACTACTTGTGTGTTGCAAATACCATTAATTGGAGTGTTGTATTAGAGTTGTGACCACTCTCTTTTCTTATCATTTGAAAACACTACTAGTGTGCTGCAGAAACCTTCAACTAGAGTGTTGCATGAGGGTTACAACTACCCTCTTACGATTCCATCTGGAGGCACTATTTGAGTGTTACAAAGACCTTCAATTAGAGTGTTATATTAGAGTTGCAACTACGCTCTTCTCTTGCCCTCTAGAGACACTACTTGTGAGCAGCAAATACCTTCAATTGAAGTGTGGTATTGGTGTGGCAAACACCCTCCTCTCTTGCCATCCGTAGACATTACTAGAGTGCTGCAAAGACCTTCATTTAGAGAGTTGTATTAGCGTTGCAACTACCCACTTCCCTTGTCATATGGAGACACTACTAGTGTGCTGTATAGACCTTTAATTGGAGTGTTGTATTATGGTTACAACAACCCTCTTCTGTTGCCATCTGGAGACACTACTGGAGTGCTACACTAACCTTCAATTGGAGTGTTATATTAGAATTGCAAACCCTGTCCTCTTGCCCTCTGGAGTTGTATGCTGCAAATATCTTCAATTGCAATATTGTATTAGGGTTGCAACCACCCTCTTATGTTGCCATTTGGAGACCCTACTAGAGTGCTCCAAAGACCTTCAATTAGAAAGTTGAAATAGGTTTGCATCTACCCTCTTCTTTTTCCATCTGACGATATTATTAGAGTCCTGCAAGGACATTCAATTGGAGTGTTGTATTAGGGTTGCAACCCCCTCTTCTGTCTGAGTCGGGATCCCCTAAAGTAACCCAATTTTTGAGTTTAGACATGTACGATGCCTATTCGGTGGTAGCGCAGGGGGCCAGTATTATTTGTGGGGTCCAGGATCTTTAAGATTCGTGTTAGAGCATCTTGGACGGTTTGGATCAAAACTAAAAAATTGGGTTAATGCACTGGATCTAAATTCCTTTTGTCTCAATACGGCGACACTACTTGAGTGTTTCAAAAACATTCAATTGAAGTGTTGTACTGGTGTTGCAACCACCCTCCTCTCTTGCCATATGTAGACATTAGTAGAGTGCTGGAAAGATTTTCATTTAGAGAGTTGTGTTAGCGTTGCAACTACCCACTTCTCTTGCCATATGGAGACACACTTCTAGAGTGCTGCAGAGACCTTCAATTGGAGTGTTGCATTAGGGTTCCAACTACCCTCTTCTGCTGCCATCTGGAGAAACTATTGGAGTCCTGTAAAGACCATCAAGTGGAGTGTTATATTAGGGTTGCAACAACCCTCTTCTCTTGCCCTCTGGAGACACTACTTGTGTGTTGCAAATAACATCAATTGGAGTGTTGTAATAGGGTTGTGACCACTATCTTTTCTAGTTATTTGGAGACACTACAAGTGTGCTGCAGAAACCTTCAACTAGAGTGTTGTATGAGGGTTACAACTACCCACTTATGATTCCAACTGGAGACATTACTTGAGTATTACAAAGACCTTCAACTGGAGTGTTATATTAGGGTTGCAACTACGCTCTTCTCTTGCCCTCTGGAGACACTACTTGTGAGCTCCAATTACCTTCAATTGAAGTGTTGTATTGGTGTTGCAACCACCTTCCTCTCTTGCCATCTGCAGACATTACTAGAGTGCTGCAAAGACCTTCATTTAGAGAGTTGTATTAGTGTTGCAACTACCGACTTCCCTAGCCATATGTAGACACTACTAGTGTGCTTCAAAGACCTTCAATTGGAGTGTTGTATTATGGTTGCAACAACTCTCTTCTGTTGACATCTGGAGACACTACTGGAGTACTACACAAACCTTCAATTGGTGTGTTATATTAGAATTGCAACTACCCTCTCCTCTTGCCCTCTGGAGACACTACTTGTGTGCTGTAAATATCTTCAATTGTAATATTATATTAGGGTTGCAACCACCCTCTTATGTAGCCATTTGGAGACACTACTAGAGTGCTGCAAAGACCATCAATTGGAAAGTTGTATTAGGTTTGCATCTACCCTCTTCTCTATCCATCTGACGATACTATTAGAGTCCTGCAGGGACATTCAATTGGAGTGTTGTATTAGGGTTGCAACTACCTGCTTCTCTCTACATACTAGATACTACTAGAGTCCTGCAAGGACATTCAATTGGAGTGTTGTATAAGGGTTGCAACCACCCTCTTCTGTCTCAATACGGCGACACTACGTGAGTGTTTCAAAAACATTCAATTGGAGATTTGTATTGGGGTTTCAACTGCCCTCTTGTTTTGCCATCTGCAGACATTGCTAGAGTGCTGCAAAGAACTTCATTTGGAGAGTTGTATTAGCGTTGCAACTACCCACTTCTCTTGCCATATGGAGACACTTCTAGTGTGCTGCAGAGACCTTCAATTGGAGTGTTGTATTTGGGTTCCCACTACCCTCTTATGCTGCCATCTGGAGACACTATTGGAGTCCTGCAAAGACCATCAATTGGAGTGTTATATTAGGGTTGCAACAACTCTTCTTCTCTTGCCATCTGGAGAGACTACTTGTGTGCTGCAAATAACTTCTATTCGAGTGTTGTAATAGGGTTGTGACCACTCTCTTTTCTAGTTATTTGGAAACACTACTAGTGTGCTGCAGAAACCTTCAACTATAGTGTTGTATGATGGTTACAACTACCCACTTATGATTCCATCGGGAGACACTACTTGAGTGTTACAAAGACCTTCAATTGGAGTGTTATATTAGGGTTGCAACTACGCTCTTCTCTTGCCCTCTAGAGACACTACTTGTGAGCTGCAATTACCTTCAATTGAAGTGTTGCATTGGTGTTGCAACCACCCTCCTCTCTTGCCATCTGCAGACATTACTAGAGTGCTGCAAAGACCTTCATTTAGAGAGTTGTATTAGTGTTGCAACTATCCACTTCCCTTGCCATGTGTAGACACTACTAGTGTGCTTCAAAGACCTTCAATTGGACTGTATTATGGTTGCAACAACTCTCTTCTGTTGCCATCTGGAGACACTACTGGAGTGCTACACAAACCTTCAATTGGAGTGTTATATTATAATTGCAACTACCCTCTCCTCTTGCCCTCTGGAGACACTACTTGTGTGCCGCAAATATCTTCAATTGCAATATTGTATTAGGGTTGCAACCACCCTCTTATGTTGTCATTTAGAGACACTACTAGAGTACTGCAAAGACCTTCAATTGAAAAGTTGTAATAGGTTTGCATCTACCCTCTTCTCTTTCCATCTGACGATAATATTAGTGTCCTGCAAGGACTTTCAATTGGAGTGTTGTATTAGGGTTGCAACTACCCGCTTCTCTCAACATACTGAGATACTACTAGAGTGTTGTATAAGGGTTGCAACCACCCTCTTCTGTCTCAATACGGCGACACTACGTGAGTGTTTCAAAAACATTCAATTCGAGAGTTGTATTGGGGTTGCAACTACCCACTTCTCTTGCCATATGGAGACACTTCTAGTGTGCTGCAGAGACCTTCAATTGGAGTGTCGTATTAGGGTTCCAACTACACTCTTCTGCTGCCATCTGGAGACACTATTAGAGTGTTGCAAAAACCTTCAATTGGAATGTTGTATTTGGATTGCAGCTACCCTCTTCTTTTTCCCTCTGGAGACACTACTTGTGTGTTGCAAATAACTTCAATTGAAGTGTTGTATTAGGGTTGTGACCACCCTCTTTTCTTGCCATTTGGAGACACTATTAGTGAGCAACAGAAACCTTCAACTAGAGTGTTGTATGAGGGTTACAACTACCCACTTACGATTCCATCTGGAGACACTACTAGAGTGCTACGAAGACCATCAATTGAAGTGTTATATTAGGGTTGCAACTACGCTCTTCTATTGCCCTCTAGAGACATTACTTGTGAGCTGCAATACCTTCAATTGAAGTGTTGTATTGGTGTTGCAACCACCCACCTCTCTTGCAGATGGTAAGAGAGGAGGGTGGTTGCAAAACCAATACAACACTTCCATTGAAGGTATTCGCAGCTCACAAGTAGTGTCTCCAGAGGGCAAGAGAAGAGCGTAGTTGCAACCTTAATATAACACTCCAATTGAAGGTCTTTGTAGCACTCTAGTAGTGTCTACAGATGGAATCATAAGAGGGTAGTTATAACTCTCATGCAACACTCCAGTTGAAGGTTTCTGCAGCTCACTAGTAGTGTCTCCAAACGGCACAAAAAAAGAGTGGTCACAACCCTAATACAACCCTCCAATTGATGGTATTTGCAACACACTAGTAGTGTCTCCAAAGGGCAAGAGAAGAGTGTTGTTGCAACCCAAATATAACAGTACAATTGAAGGTCTTTGCAGCACTCCAATAGTGTCTCCAGACGGCAGCAGAAGAGGGTAGTTGGTACCCTAATACAACACTCCAATTGAAGGTCTCCGCAACACACTAGTAGTGTCTCCGTATGGCAAGACAAGTGGGTCGTTGCATCTAATACAACTCTCCAAATGAAGGTCTTTGCAGCACTCTAGCAATGTCTGCAGATGGTAAAAGAAGAGGGTAATTGCAACCCCAATACAACTCTCTAATTGAATGTTTTTGAAACACTCAAGTAGTGTCGCCGTATTGAGACATAACATGGTGGTTGCAACTCTTATACAACACTCCAATTGAATGTCCTTACAGGACTCTAGTAGTGTTGCAGTATGTAGAGAGAAGGGGGTAGTTGCAACCCTAATACAGCACTCCAATTAAATATCCTTGCAGGACTCTAATAGTATCATCAGATCGAAAGAGAAGAGGGTAGATGCAAACCTCTTACAACTTTCCCCTTGACGGTCTTTGCAGCACTTTAGTAGTGTCTCCAAATGACAACATAAGAGGGTGGTTGCAACCCAAACACAATATTGTAATTGAAGATATTTGCAGCACACAAGTAGTGTCTCCAGAGGTCAAGAGGAGAGGGTAGTTGCAATTCTAATATAACACTCCAATTGAATGTTTGTGTAGCACTCCAGTAGTATTTCCAGATGGCAACAAAAGAGTGTTGTTGCAACCATAATACAACACTCCAATTGAAGGTCTTTGCAGCACACTAATAGTGTCTCCGTGTGGCAAGGGAAGTGGGTAGTTGCAATGCTAATACAACTCTCTAAATGAAGGTCTTTGCAGCACTCTAGTAATGTCTGCAGACGACAAGAGAGGAGGGTTGTTGCAACACCAATACAACACTCCAATTGAAGGTCTTTGTAACACTCAAGTAGTACCTCCAGATAGAATCATAAGTGGGTAGTTGTAACCCTCATACAACACTCTAGTTGAAGGTTTCTACAGCACACTAGTAGTGTCTCCAAATAACTAGAAAAGAGAGTGGGCACAACCCTATTACAACACTCCAATTGATGGTATTTGCAACACACAAGTAGTGTCTCCAGAGGGCAAGAGAAGAGGGTTGTTGCAACCGTAATATAACAGTCCAATTGATGGTCTTTGGAGGACCCCAATAGTGTCTCCAGATGGCAGCAGAAGAGGGTAGTTGGAACCCTAATACAACACTCCAATTGAAGGTCTCTGCAGCACACTAGAAGTGTCTCCATATGACAAGAGAAGTGGGTAGTTGCAACCCCAATACAACTCTCCAATTGAATGTTTTTGAAACACTCACGTAGTGTCGCCGTATTGAGACAGAAGAGGGTGGTTGCAACCCTTATACAACACTCCAATTGAATGTCCATGTAGGACTCCAGTAGTATCTCAGTACGTAGAGAGAAGCGAGTAGTTGTAACCCTAATACAACACTCTAATTGAATGTCCTTGCAGGACTCTAATAGTATCGTCTGATGGATAGTGAAGAGGGTAGATGCAAACCTATTACAACTTTCCAATTGAAGGTCTTTGCAGCACTCTAGTAGTGTCTCCAAATGGCAACATAAGAGGGTGGTTGCAACCCTAATACAATATTTCAATTGAAGATATTTGCAGCACACAAGTAGTGTCTCCGGATGGCAAGAGGGGAGGGTAGTTGCAATTCTAATATAACACACCAATTGAATATTTGTGTAGTACTCCAGTAGTGTCTGCAGATGGCAACAGAAAAGAGTTGGTGAAACCACAATACAACACTCCAATTGAAGGTGTTTGAAGCACACTAGCAGTGTCTACATATGGCAAAGGAAGTCAGTAGTTGCAACACTAATACAACTCTCTAAATCTTTGCAGCACTCTAGTAATGTCTGCAGATGGCAAGAGAGGAGGGTGGTTGCAACACCAATACAACACTTCAATTGAAGGTAATTGCATCTCACAATGAGTGTCTCTGGAGGGCAAGAGAAGAGCGTAGTTGCAACCCTAATGTAACACTCCAAGTGATGGTCTTTGTAGCACTCTAGTAGTGTCTCCAGATGGAATCGTAGGTGGGTAGTTGTAACCGTCATACAACACTCTAGTTGAAGGTTTCTGCTACACACTAATAGTGTCTCCAAATGGCATGAAAAGAGGGTGGTCACAACCGTAATACAACACTCCAATTGAAGTTATTTGCAACACACAAGTAGTGTCTCCCGAGGGCAAGAGAAGAGGGTTGTTGCAACCCTAATATAACACTCCAATAGTGTCTCCAGATGGCAGCATAAGAGGGTAGTTGGAACCCTAATACAACACTCCAATTGAAGGTCTCTGCAGCACACTAGAAGTGTCTCCATATGGCAAGAGAAGTGGGTAGTTGCAACCCCAATACAACTCTCCAATTGAATGTTTTTGAAACACTCACGTAGTGTCGCCGTATTGAGACAGAAGAGGGTGGTTGCAACCCTTATACAACACTCCAATTGAATGTCCCTGCAGGACTCTAGTAGTATCTCAGTATGTAGAGAGAAGCGGGTAGTTGCAACCCCAATACAACACTCCAATTGAAAGTCCTTGCAGGACACTAATATTATCATCAGATGGAAAGAGAATAGGGTAGATGCAAATTGAAGGTCTTTGCAGTACTCTAGTAGTGTCTCCAAATGACAACATAGGAGGGTGGTTGCAACCCTTATACAATATTGCTATTGAAGATATTTGCGGCACACAAGTAGTGTCTCCAAAGGGCAAGAGGAGAGGGTAGTTGCAATTCAAATATAACACTCCAATTGAAGGTTTGTGTAGCACTCCAGTAGTGTCTCCAGATGGCAACAGAAGAGAGTTGTTGCAACCATAATACAATCCAATTGAAGGTCTTTGAAGCACACTAGTAGTGTCTACACATGACAAGGGAAGTGGGTATGCAACACTAATACAACTCTCTAAATGAAGGTCTTTGCAGCACTCTAGTAATGTCTGCAGATGGCAAGAGAGGAGGGTGGTTTCAACACCAATATAACACTTCAATTGAAGGTAATTGCAGCTCACAAGTAGTGGCAATAGAGGGCAAGAGAAGAGCGTAGTTGCAACCCTAATATAACTCTCCAATTGAAGGTCTTTGTAACACTCAAGTAGTGTCTCCAGATGGAATCATAAGTGGGTAGTAACCATCATACAACACTCTAGTTGATGGTTTCTGCAGCACACTAGTAGTGTCTCCAAATAACTAGAAAAGAGAGTGGTCACAACCCTATTACAACACTCCAACAGAAGTTATTTGCAGCACACAAGTAGTCTCTCCAGAAGGCAAGAGAAGAGGGTTGTTGCAACCCTAATATAACACTCAAATTGATGGTCTTTGCAGGACTCCAATAGTGTCTCCAGATGGCAGCAGAAGAGGGTAGTGGGAACCCTAATACAACACTCCAATTGAAGGTCTCTGCAGCACACTAGAAGTGTCTCAATATGGTAAGAGAAGTGGGTAGTTGCAACGCTAATACAACTCTCCAAATGAAGTTCTTTGCAGCACTCTAGTAATGTCTGCAGATGTCAAAAGAAGAGGGCAGTTGCAACCCCAATACAACTCTCCAATTGAATGTTTTTGAAACACTCACGTAGTTTCGCCGTATTGAGACAGAAGAGGGTGGTTGCAACCCTTATACAACACTCCAATTGAATATCCTTGCAGGACTATAGTAGTATCTCAGTATGTAGAGAGAAGCGGGTAGTTACAATCCTAATACAACACTCCAATTGAATGTCCCTGCATGACTCTAATAGTATCGTCAGATGGATAGAGAAGAGGGTAGATGCAAACCTAATACAACTTTCCAATTGATGGTATTTGCAGCACTCTAGTAGTGTCTCCAAATGGCTACATCGGAGGGTGGTTGCAACACTAATATAATATTACAATTGAAGATATTTACAGCACACAAGTAGTGTCTCCAGAGGGCAAGAGGAGAGGGTAGTTGCAATTCTAATATAACACACCTATTGAAGGTTTGTCCAGTAGTGTCTCCGGATGTCAACAGAAGAGAGTTGTTGCAACCATAATACAACACTCCAATTGAAGGTCTTTGAAGCACACTAGTGGTGTCTACATATATGGCAAGGGAAGTGGGTAGTTGCAACACTAATACAACTCTCTAAATGAAGGTCTTTGCAGCACTCTAGTAATGTCTGCAGATGGCGAGAGAGGAGGGTGGTTGCAACACCAATACAACACTTCAATTGAAGGTAATTGCATCTCACAAGTAGTGTCTCTGGAGGGCAAGAGAAGAGGGTAGTTCCAACCCTAATATAACACTCTAATTGAAGGTCTTTGTAGCACTCTAGTAGTGTCTCCAAATGGAATCATAAGAGGGTAGTCACAACCCTAATAAAACACTCTAAATGAAGGTCTTTGCTGCACTCTATATGGTCTCCAGATGACGAGAGAGGAGGGTGGTTGCAACACCAATACAACACTTCAATTGAAGGTATTTGCAGCTCACAAGTAGTGTCCCCAGATGGCAGCAGAAGAGGGTAGTTGCAACCCTAATACAACACTCCAATTGAAGGTCTCTACAGCACACTAGTAGTGTCTCCATATGGCTAGAGAAGTGGGTAGTTGCATCGCTAATACAACTCTCCAAATGAAGGTCTTTGCAGCACTCTAGTAATGTCCACATATGGCAAAAAAAGAGGGTAGTTGCTACCCCAATACAACTCTACAACTGAAGGTTTTTGAAACACTCAAGTAATGTCGCCGTATGGAGAGAGAAGAGGGTGGTTGCATCCTTTATACAACACTCCAATTGAATGTCCTTGCAGAATTCTAGTAGTGTCGCCGCAGGTAGAGAGAAGCAGGTAGTTGCAACCCTAATACAACGCTCCAATTGAGTGTCCTTGCAGGACTCTAATAGTATCGTCAGATGGAAAGAGAAGAGGGTAGATGCAAACCTATTACAACAATCCAAATGAAGGTCTTTGCAGCACTCTAGAAGTGTCTCCAAATGGCAACATAAGAGGGTGATTTCAACCCTAATACAATATTGTAATTGAAGATATTTGTAGCACACAAGTACTGTCTCCAGAGAGCAAGAGGAGAGGGTAGTTGCAATTCTAATATAACACTCCAATTGAAGATTTGTGTAGCACTCCAGTAGTGTCTCCAGATGGCTATAGAAGAGAGTTGTTGCAACCATAATACAACACTACAATTGAAGGTCTTTGATGCACATTAGTAGTGTCTACATATGGCAAGGGAGGTGGGTAGTTGCAACCCTAATACAACACTCTACTTTGTCAGATGCAAGGGCAACAGCTGAAATTTTTTGGAAGAATTACATTCCAGATGATGTTGATATGATGCTTCTAGAAGAGAGTATTTTTGTAGGTTCCTTTTTCTTATCTTTTTTACTTCAATCTTACTGAAATTGTGAGTCTATTTCATAGTTCTGCAATAATGACCTGCTTTTTTGTACACAGCATGCTATTTCCGTGGGCTGTGACATACAAAAAGGGAAAGAGTTGGCTCTATTGTTTGTCGATATCTTTAGACGTGAAGCAGCCGGGGTTTGTATTTTCCAGCCCTCAACTGAGGATTGTATTTATTTACATATTTATTTTCTTATGCACGATTCTTTTGGTGCAAAGGGCCTTTTAAGTTACTCTACTCCTGTAACACCTTTACGTAGGAGGGTTTTGTGCAAGCATTGGCGGAAATCGTCAAAGGGCAGGGGTTTGGTTGTTACCCCTTAACCAAAGTCTTAATTGAAAAAGCCCTTAAGGAAGAAAAGAAGGGGTACCCGGAGGTGCTAATTTTATACGTAAGATCCTTTATATTTACCGGTTTTCCAGATTGCTTATTAATCTATTAAGGTTGGTTTACCTACTTAGCCTGACTTTATTTTACTGTCCCATATCTAGAATATTGGCTTGAAGCGTGACATAGAAGAGTTCATCGATATTCAGGTGAGTTGTTGCTGCACTACTGCAATAGTCCTCCTTTTCAACAGTAATCCAATTCAATGTAGGGCCGGTGAAATGTCAACTTGAACATGTAGATAAATTGTCTGCCTGGTATAACTTAAATCAACAAACCATCTAATATAGGTAATAAAGTTTCAAACAGGATAATTGAAGTGTTTTCATGTGATTGTAGTGTATTGTCAATATATCTAGATGTGGATGTATAGATAGATAACTGTCAACCTGGAACTACTAATTAAAGCAAGTGGCTGTGGTTCCCTAGTTAAATTGTACTTCAGAACGAATGCATGCTCAGCAGTGGCACTTGTGGCAATCACTGTGGCGGTGACAACTTTTTTTTTATTATTTTGTTTCTCATCACGTCTTTTGATCATTTCATTTGAAATATTTTTGGGGGTTTTCTTGAGTGATATCTATTTTTTTTCCTGCTTGTTGTCATATGAACTCACACATGTAGAGCGGGAAATGTAAAGGATCTTACGTATAAATATAAAGGATCTTACGTATAAGTTTATCTCGTCAGAGGAGGAAACCACTTACAATATTTGTAAGTTACAACATCTTATAACAATTCGGTTTTGCAATTTTAAAAATCCAAACAGTCGATCCAAACCGTTCAACATGATATCTATATTAAAATGTGCTTGGAGATAAAATTTTACATTCTTTTGAATTTTTTAATATTTATTAAGTATTTTATAAAACTGTTTTTATCAGTGGTCCAGAATTTTCTAAAATCAACAATTTTGTAAAATACTTAATAAATAGTAAAAAATTCAAAAAAAATGTAAATTATTTCCATGCATATTTTAATATAGATATCATGTTGAACGGTTTGGATTGACGGTTTGGACTTTTAAAATTACAAAACCGAATTGTTGTAAGATGTTATAACTTATAAAATATTGTAAGTGGATCCCTCCTCTTTGTCAAATATATTGCTCAAGTTGGAAGCTATTTATTAGAGTATTGTAAAAAATATAGGAGTCCCAAAGCACCAGGTACATTTTCTTTTTGTTGAGTCTGTTACTATTTAGTATTTACTAAGCATTTCTTAGTGTATTTGCATTTGCCCATTTATTTTGATTTAATGACCATTTAAACAACGACAAAAAAAAATTGAGAACCGGCCAGTAAATTGCCGGTTTGGGCATTTTTAAAAGTACCCAGCTAACGTGAGTATATTTATTAATTTATAATTAACTTTGGATATTAATAAAAATGTCGGCGAACCAATTATCTTCACTTATTTTCAATTTTCCATATATAGAACAAAGCAATTAAAATTTACAATTTTTATTTGAAAAAAATGTTCAAGTGCAAAGATTTATTGGGCTTTCTTGCCTATTTTCAAGGATGTCAAGAAATTGAACAGTGAATAAATTTTTTGTTTCCTAAAAACAAATTAAAATTAAAACATTAACCATAACATAACCAGAAGTTAGGGTCTAAAACTTGATTTTCAATCGCGTTGAGTTCCGCAAAAATCCTAAACCTCTCTAAATTCTTCCACAAAAATCCTAATACAATGAAATTAAATAGAACTGTATAAAAGAATCAAATGGCTAAGTATTGAATTAAAAAAAAGAAGCAATTAAATAAGTTAAGTAGTATCGAAATAAAACTGTACAATTTTGTTTTCTTTGTTTTGTGGCACAACATCGACTCTCAAGTATAGTTTTCACGAGTACTAACTTTTTTTTTTCTATTCGATCATCGATCTATTCACTCACTGGTTCTACCATGGTGCAGACAGAAACATATAGAGTAACTTCAATGTCAAAAGAGGGTTCAAGTTCCAAACAAAAGGTAATTATGTTTGTAGATTTTGGGTGCTAATTTTTTGTAGGCACTTTCACCGCAAGATACATAGGAAATAATGATATATATATATATATATATAGAGATGGGCTATGGTGCATTGCAATGCATAGGCACCCTTGTGCATTGGACCATAAATCACCGATTCAAAGTCCAAATGACCGATCCAAACCGTTCATCTTGTTCTCCATATTAATATGTGCTTGGAGACCAAATTTTACATTTTTTGGAATTTGTTTACTATTTATTAAGCCACTTTGAAAGTTTCTGATCCAACGGTGAACTGTAAAAAACAGTAAAATTTTCTGGACCACCAGATCAGAAACTTTCAAAGTGGCTTAATAAATAGTAAAAAAATTCCAAAAAATATAAAATTTGGTCTCCAAGCACATATTAATATGGAGAACAAGATGAACGGTTTGGATCGGTCATTTGGACTTTGAATCGGTGATCTATGGTCCAATGCACAAGGGTGCATATGCATTGCAATGTATAATAGCCCATCTCTCTATATATATATATATACTTTTTGTTTATTTTTTCAATTATCAGTAAAATTGTGTAAACTTATGTTGGATCATACAAATAAGGAAAAAAATCTCAAGTGAGACTCAACTCTATATATATTTTAACCCAAGTTTTTTTTGTTGAATTTGTAGGAAATTAAAATTATTAATAATGTTGTGAAAGTTGGAAAATGTTACGAGTCTTGTCCAAAGTCTGGCGACTTTGTGAGGGCGAGATATCCATCCGCGGAGCTACTAATGAATCCGATTTATGCGCCTAAGTCTGGAGAGAATGTGCGTAGACAAGATAATACCATGTTGGATATTTATCGGGATGATACAAAAAAACTATATTCCTTGAGGAAAATGTTTTCCTTTAGCCACACAAATTTGTTGCCATGCTTTTACATTCAGGAAGCTAATGAGAACATTTGGAAGATGTTCAATGAGACGAAGAACTTCGCAAAAGAAAAGAACGCAACATATTATATGGTTCTAATTGGACAAATTAATGGAAATTTGGATGATCTTTTTGTAAACGAAGTTGAGAAGTTGACCCTAAACGGTTGTCTTTCAGAGCATTGTCTTCAACTTGTATGGTAATTTGCATTAATTTATTATATCTTTTCAAATGTCCATAAAATGACAATACATAATTCTGTTTTGTGTACATATCCAAACCTTATCGGTTCTAATCCAAAGTCGCTACAAAGTGTAGTGTTACAATCTACTTGTTTTCTCATTTTAATATTACTAATTATTCCATATTTACTTTCGGTATCCTATATTTGAGTAGAACTGATAAATTTTTTTTGTTATCATATTGATATTATTTTGCAGGGATATTATTAATGGAATTAGGTACATCCATTCAAAAGAAACTTATCATGGTAATTTGACACCACAGGGGACTCCATTTGTCTTCAAAAATGGAAAAATTGTTGTTCAATTAGCAAATTTCATCGAGAAAAAAGGTGAGAATATATTTTGTTGTTGTTATTTAAATTCGTAACATCTGTTGACATGATTCACCGAGTAGTTCTTTTATTTCCAGATAGTTTAGAACTAGCACAGCGCCAAGATTGGTTGGACTTGGGAGATATTCTCGATTCTTTAGTGATATCTTGTACGGTTGCCGGTATATTCAGTGATCATCTGGATCAAGTCGTTCGTTATTTTCGAAAATCAATATGGATAACATGTAAGAAATTATTGTTATTTTTCTGAATCAAATATTGAATGGCCGACATACCCTAATAATTAGGTTAAGTTTGGTTTGTTAGGCTATTTGTATACATACCACTTTGATTGATTCTATTGATTTCCACAGCGCAAACATGGATGATGAGCTACGTCAACTTGATTTCTTCGAGACTCCTGAAGATCGTTGGATGTATGCGAGAAAACTACCCTCATGGTGCCATACACACATAACTATTTTGCAGAGGGATCATGCAAATTTTGTTCCAATGCCATGGGACAAATTCAATACTGTTTATGGCTACAAGGTGGTCCAGTTGATGAATGATTTTAAGAACAAAGATGGGGAAAATAAATCTAAAAATTACTATGAAAACAATGATATAGTCAGTTTCCTAAAATGGATTTCAGGAGTTTATGCGCACTACAACTCTTTTCAAGATATCAAACAGGTCCGATTCTTACTTATGATCGTACGTAACATAAATTTACTAATTGTATATTTTTTTGGATTAAGCTAACCCTAAATTTCTTTTTTTTTTATTTTGCATTGTAGATTTCTGGAGGATTAGAGTATGTTGATGCCTTCATACGTATTGAATTTCCAGATCTATTTCCTAGGTTGAGACAACTTGAGAAAAATGAGGGATTCTAGGTGGACTGAGGGGAGCAAAAAATGTTGTGCACACAACAGGTTCTGGTACCATGGCATATTACCAGTACTTGCTTTATTTGTACTTGAGTGGCAATTCCAAGGTTATGAACCTTAGAAAAAAAACAGAAACAGAAAAGTGCTAAATTTTGAAGGTTATTCTGGCTCAGCGGCTAAATTGCATTTAATATGTTGAGATAGGGTTAGAGTCTGTCATCAACAAATTATCAGTTGAAGGCTAGTTTCCAGTTCACACAAACTATAGCAAATAACTAAAGAAATATAGCCAAATATAAATGTGACAAACAATGTAAATCTCATCGGGTCGGTCATTTCGTCAGCTCACACCTAGAGAAAAAGGATGCTTACCAACAGTTCCTCATAAAATTTACCGAGCTCATAAAGACTTGCCCAGATGCTACGGAAGTTGGTGCCTGCATAGAGATACCAAAACCTCGAAATTACCCAATCAAGGGAATTACACGAGCATCCAAGTCAACATTACCCACTAGTTACTGTCAATAAAAGAGGGTGTGTGGAAGGATAAAAAATGTCTGAACACAAAGGCAGGAGGAATTATGATTGGTTTCCACTGGGATTCATAAATTTTGTTTTACATTTGAGTTGTACCTAGTCAAGTTCTCAGATTATGCTCTTGAGTCAATACTAGTCACAAGCATGAAAAGAGATAACCTTCATTCTGAGAATAATATCAGTACCAGATAAGACCTCAGCACATCCGCCAATTGAGCAAAGAACCTAACCTGCTGATAAAATAAAATAAAAAAATTGATAATTGAACAGAAAATGAAAAGAACATTGATATCTAACTATCAAAATCTGAATTCAATATGTACTAGTTTTTATCGACAATGATTTCATTTTACTAATTCTGTTTTGAAATTTTCCCTCCTTACACCCAGCATTGAAATTTTTATACCAACATGGCAAAACAAGACGAAGGAAACTAATCCAAAAGTGGTACCATATACAGCAACAGTTTTCAAGGGAACTCTATTTCACATTTAATGCCTGAGGTGCTAGGTTCAACAGAGAGGGAGAGAAAGATGGATATTTTATCTGGCACCACTGGGATTCGATGATACAAGAGTATGCCCGGAATTTATCCTCGCCTGTTATACCTGCTAGGTTCAGCTTTGAGTAAGCTAGCTTTAAGGTCAGGGCCGCGTTCTGAGTCATTGAGCTATCAGTAATAGAAGACATGTGTGTCATGTTTGAGTTTGGTCCAAACCTTCTAGTCGGGCCTAACTTTGCCAAATCTCCTATTAAGCCCCAACCAAGATAGATAATGGTAAGTAAAAGAAGTGACATTTTCAATTTCAGATCCAACCAATAGGGTATGACACAGATTGGTAAAAAAAGAGTACCATGCCCATACATCAAGATTGTAAATCACAAGAAAACCAACAAAGATAAATTTACTTAAACATTGACAAAGGCACATTGGTACTCCTAGACAATGTTAGCTGAAAAAGACAAACTGTGTTCTAACCCTCAATCAAGCAAGGACAACACCAGCAATCATGCCATCCCAAGGCATGCAAATATTGCATAAATGGTGGAAAAAGGAGGGTTATTTAGATTACTCATAAATAAACAAGGAGAAGATGCATCCACAAATTTCTCAAGATCCAAGGCACCATGGAATATTTTTAGCTTTTCAGGGTTATGTAAGAAGTAGTTAGTTTTCGGCATCGTACCCACGTGCCATTAGCAACCTACAGGTACCGTACCGACATGAAACATGCATCGATACTAATCATTAGTCTGAAGAACGGTATCGCCGTAATACACGGCCCATACACCTATGCCGCTGCCTTAAAATGCCTATCCAGTGATCCATCAATCGGAGTCGAGGTCACACAATACTTGGTTCCTGGATTGGTCCTTTTTATTGCTTCCAAGAGCAGAATTAACAAGTTATACGACTTCTCCTAACTCCCAAAAATATTTGCAATAACAAGCTCACGGCCTCGTCATAATTTATTATACTTTGGAGTTATATTTTTGTATGTGGCCTTTACGACATCTCGGACAAGATTTATACTCGCGCACACATCCCTTATCATGGTCTCATCAATTGATAGGGCAACCATCTCTGTTGTAAGTTGACAATGATCAGCACGTGATGCCGGTACTTTGCATGCATGAGGGATTGCTTGTTTGCTAATAATCCAAGATTCTAAAAGACCGTTAGGCTTCACGCATAACTTAAATTTGCAAAAATTGTCTTTGCACACCACAACTAAACGTCGAGGTTAACTTTTAGAAACCTTACACTCAAATTGTTCTTGATATGTACTCATTGATTGCTACCCTTAGAGCCGTTTTCAACTCAAATACTTTGCCTACGGCTAACGGGTTATCAAATGTTCTATTTGTGCTCCGAAAAAATCGACATCTGCAGGCCTAAAACCGGATATGTCATTAAAACTATCAACTGGATGTCTCATATTTTCCCGGCTAGTTATCGGGTACTGTGTTTGGCGGGACTGTGATTGTGACTGACTGGTCGGTCCAACATCATCGTCAGAATCTGATGACTCATCTGAGAGCATTTCATCACAACTCTCCAAACTGTCATCATCAATTGCATCCACAGGTACATGCAAATAATCAGGGATCGGTACCGGTCTACTGACCCGAACAATTTTGGGTCAGTTATGGGTTCAGGGTTACGACTGGTACTGGGTCGGGATCGAGATTCAGGGATCTAACTGGGTACAAGGGCCTGACTGTTCAGATTCAATTAGGAATTAAAACCGGCATGGTTTGGTTGCAACTCTACAAACAACTCCAAAACCGGTACCCTTTGTGGGAAAGACGTCATTATTCCTAAAATCATTTCGAACGATGCCTGGTTTGATACTGGTACTAATTGGTAGTCAGGTTGTCCATCAGTAGACATATTAAACTTGGCTTGGATTTACCAGATTTGCTTCACTAACAGTATACCCAACCAGTTTATAAATTTCATTCTAAAGATAATCAAAGCTATGGTTCACGATTAGCAGTAATAAGTATTTAGGCCGGGTACTATAAAAGACCCCGTCATCATTGTATTGGATTTCCCTTCCAACAAAAATTTTCACACAGATCATTTTTTGTTTTAGTTGGTCTGGATAACAAACTTCAATTTAAAAAATAATAACCATGTAAGTACAACTTAAATTGAAAAATTAAAATAATTAAATTAAATATTTTAAAATTAAATAATTAAAATTAAAATAAATAAAAAAGTTACAAAAATTCACTTCCGATTTTTTCTATTTTTTTCTTCTCCTCTTCTTTTTTTCTCTTTTTTATCTTTACTCTCACACAGTGTATGAGTGTTTTGTAAGTTTTCGTTGAGAGTGTAGGAGTGTTCTGCGGATTTTATAGGCAAAATGATCTGAAACCGGAAACAAAATTTCTGGATCTCCAACCGCAAACAAAGTTTCTGGTTCTAGGACCGAAAATTTTGTTTCCGGTTTCTATTGATGAAACCGGAAACTTTGTCTTCGGTTCTAGGAACCGGAAACTTTGTTTGCAGTTTCAGGGAGGCAAGAACCGGGAATAATGTTTGCGGAAAGAGGGCTTGAAACCGGGAACGAAAGTCTCCGGTTTGGTCATTTTTGGAAATCCGAGCGAAGAAGGTGTAGATTGTGAAATTAATTAATAATTTTGAATATTAATAAAATTTTCGGAATATTAGATATTGTGGTGTTTTAATGGAAAATTGGCTATTTCAAACGTTTAGATGGGCACATTAGAAATTTTCCTTTTTTTAGGAAAAATGAGGGTCATGCTCTTTTTTAAATTAAAAGATAATTTTGTGTATATTTCTCAAAAATTACGTATTTACCTCTCTAAAATTCATAATATCATATTTACTCTTCTAAATTTTATGAACTCACAATTTTACCCAAATTATTGGCTTTTCTATTATAACTCATTTATTTAAAAATTTAAAAATATTTAATATGATTAAGAGAAATATTTAGTCTTCTAATTGGTTGATTTTGAGAGCAATGGTTCATTTCTTATTTATAACGCACTCATAAGCATATACCTAAATGTCACTATGTATGAATCACAAGTAAAGAAATAAATTATTTGTCCTTGAAAACCATTCAGTTAGAGGACACAATCTGCATATTTTTATTTTTTAATAAAGGATAAAATGAGAAAATGAGTTTTAATAGGAAAGTCAATAAATTAGATAAATTTGTGGATATTCTCAATTTAGAAGAATAAATATGATATTATAAATTTTAGGAGAAATACATAATTTTGAGATTTTTTAGAGTTATACCTAAAATTCTCCCTAAATTGAATATGTGCAGTTACATAGGGTTTGTAACCTCATTAGAAAAGCAATTTGGCTCAAAACATTTGAACCTAAGAGAAAAGAAAATAAGCTAAATAAGAAATAAAATTAATGCAAAAGAAAATTTTCGAGAAATAAAATAAAAACACTCGAGGCACCTGCACCTTTTCCTGAGCTATATCCTGCAATTGAACCTGTTTGGTAGTTTTGTCAAAAAAATTCCATCAGATCTGTTTTGACATGATAGTAAAGAAGCTCCGTGCATTCACTTCGGATTGATCCAAATTTTGATTAGAGGGTCCCGGATCCAAACTCAAAATTTAAGTTACTTCGGAGGATCCGGACTCCTCTCATGTAGCGCTTGATTAATCTCTAAAGATATTCGATACTACTAGAATCTGGATCTCAAATTGTGAGTTTGAATACGAACTATCAAATTAAAATCCGAACTAATTTGAAAATTTACGGAGTCTATTAATATTCGCGTCAAAGCTTATCGGACGGTCCGGATTCCAATTAAAAATTTAATTTACAATCCAAACTCAAAATATTCCTGAACTCTCTTGGGCTTTGATTGATTAGTGTTGCCCATATGGCCCAGGCCCATGATATGCATCAAAGAGGATCAAAGAGTAGTAGCCTCTTAGTTGAAGCCCTTTTATACAAATATTTTATTAGAGGATATTTTGGGCTTTTTATGTGGGCCCGGAACCAAACTTGCTTTTGTTTATTCAAACTTCTTTATTTTCCTTCTGTCCATTTTTAATGTTTTCTTACATTTTTTGTATTTTCCTTTTTTTTTTTTTTTTTTACTGTGTTCCTTCTATCAGTCCCGGTTTTTGAAATATTAAAAATATGGCCAAGTCTGAAGTAGCTAAGATGCAAAACTCTATTTGAATTATTGATTATATAGGACTACAATAATGACTGAAAGTACAGATCGTCTGTGTTATTCTTTTATTATTTATTTATTTAATAATTAATCTATTTATTTATGTATTATTGTTGTTATTTTCTTTTGAATTCATCGGTGAAACTGGATCCAAGGATGAAAACCGTTACATATAAGTTTTATACTCTTTAGTAGCAGACTTAATTTACATTTAAAATAAAAATTATATTCATAACTAATTTATTTGACCTCCAAAATAAATATCAATCAGCTATTTAAATAAAATAAAAATAAAATAAATTACTTATATTATCTGAATTAGATGGATTGTGTATTAAACTCCGTGCAATTAGAAACTAATAAATTTCTGCTTTATAATACTTGATCAGTGAACAAACGATTTTCTAATTTCAACAAAATTTGATAGACAATATATCTAAATTATTGAGATATAATCTATGAAGGAGTGAGGCTATGGTGCTATGCATAGCACCAATGGCTAGTGTACTACGGCTCAATATGGTACTTTTTAAAATTATAACGGTCGATCCGAACCGTTCAATGTGATATCCATATGAATATGTACTTGCAAACTAAATTTTATATTTTTTTGATTTTTTTTACTATTTTTTTAGATAGGTAGAAAAATCAGTATTTTTTGAAAATTCTGGACCATCAAAATTCTACCTATCTAAAAAAATAGTAAAAAAATTCAAAAAAATATAAAATTTAGTTTGCAAGTACATATTCATATGGTTATCACATTGAACGGTTCGGATCGACCGTTAGAATTTTAAAAAGTATCATATTGAACCGCAGTACACTAGCCATCCGTGCTATGCATAGCACCATAGCCTCACTCATCTATAAATATTATTTTATAATTATGAAAACCATTATGTTTGTTGTTATGGTTGTCACATAAATATGAGTTTTAAGAGTAGAACTAGGGTGCTCCTAAGCTCACCAAGCCCTTCCGTGAGCGCGACTCTAAAACCTATCAAATTGACTTCAAACGACATTTCCAAACCGTTAGATGTTCAATCTATATTAAAATGTACTTGGAGACCAAATTTTACATTTTTTGGAATTCTTTTACTATTTATTAAGATGGTTTGAAAATCGCTGTTTTCCAATGGTGCAGAATTTTAATAAAAACAGCGATTTTCAAACCATCTTAATAAATAGTAAAAAAATTTCAAAAAATGTAAAATTTGGTCTCCAAGCACATTTTAATATAGATTGAACATCTAACGGTTTGAAAATGTCGTTTGAAGTCAATTTAATAGATTTTAGAGTCGCGCTCACGAAGGGCTTGGTGAGCTTAGGAGCACCCTAGTTCTACTCGAGTTTTAATATATTCTTTTGAAAGAAAAAATAGTTGGTAAATTGGATTGAGAATTTTACGGACACATCTGGTCGGTGCAAATGTACGGCCTAGATCCACTGCCCTTGATGGAAAAATGATATAATTATGCTAGTGATAGCCAGTTAGCCACCAACCATTCTAGGTAATCATATCTTCTATGCACACTCTATTTATTTCTTTCTGTACTTCACCACTTCGTTGAATTTAAAAAAAAAAAAATCTGATGCTAAAATTGACTAACGTTAAGTTCTACAGTAAGTTCTCGTCTCTTTTAATTTAAATTGAGAGGGATAATTTTTTTTTTTTTTTTTTTGGAACACACCATGAGTTCAATTTTTATTATATTTATGAGGGATCCACTTACATTTTTGTTTTATGCCACCGAATTATATTCTACATTTTCAAAGTTTAAACAGTCGATCCAAACCGTTTAACATGATGGATATATTAAAATGTGCTTGCAGATTTAATTTTACATTATTTTGAATTTGTTTATTAATTTATTAAGATGGGTACAAAAATTTAATGGTCTGAAAATAGCGATTTTGTAAAATACTTAATAAATAGTAAAAAAATTCACAAAAATATAAAATTTGATCTACAAGCACATTTTAATATACCCATCATGTTGAACAGATTGGATCGACTGTTTGGACTTTGAAAACTTTGAAAATATAGGATGTAATCCGGTGTCACTAAAAAAAGGTGTAAGTGGATCCCTCCCCTATATTTATATTAATTATATAATTATAAATAGCAACTTTTAAATGTTGATCTTATCGTGTGTTATTAACAAAGCATATGGGTAAGAAAATAACATTTACATTTACATTTACACTTTATTTGGTACAAGAATAAGACACAGAAAAATCAGCGCAGTTGGTAATTGGTTTACCGGTCTTACCTTTCCATTATCTATGGCACATAGCCACATATCCATCACAAAATGAATATTGTTAACCCAACGAATTTCATATATGCGAACAATTTGAAAGGTCCACATGAACCATGTCCACTCTGCCACACCTTCTTTCCCAACTCTCAAGTCTCAATTCAAGTCTCCAAGTAACAAAGCCCGCTACATGATAGCCACACTGGAAGCGGCACAGGTAAAAAACCCGGCCGAGTAGAGTCGCAATGCCACTTGCAACCACCAACCACGGCCATATGAAAATCAACATCGCCTACCTTCCTTCTTTCTCCCCTCTTCTCAAGCTGTCCTTCAACTATTTCAAAAAAAAAGGACAAAAAAAAACACACACAGAGGGAGAAATAATAAAGTTGAAGTGTTTTAGTCTACTCTCAACACTTCTCTTCACATTTTTTTTAAGCAATTTGTGGAAGAAGATCACTCCAAATTGAACACTAGCAGAGAGAAAGAAACCCAATCGTATTTGGATCTCAGCAATGGCGACAACCATGCTTTCACCTAAACCAAACCCAAATCTTTACCACAGCTCTATAATTCGTACCCCCAAAATGCACCCAGCTACCAATCTCCGATCATCCGTCCGATCCGTGTACCGTTCCGACGCCGCCTCATTCCCTGGACCCACCAGCTTCGACCGGGCCCACTGGCAGTCCTCCTGTGCGATCCTTTCCAGCAAATCCCTTTCCTCCCAGCACCAACCTCACAACCATAAAGAGGGGAACAGCAACGGCAGCAACACAGACTCCGATTCTCAGCTCCCTGTCAACGATTCCAACAACCACCTAAATACCCCTGCCTCAATAAACGGGAGCAATAGCTCAACCGCCTCTCTAGATCTGGTTCCCATGTCCAATCTACCACGTCCTCTCAGCATAGCCGATCTGTCACCGGCGCCAATGCACGGTGCACAGCTCCGGGTCGCGTATCAGGGCGTGCCGGGCGCGTACAGCGAGGCAGCCGCAGCCAAGGCCTACCCGAATTGTGAAGCAATACCATGTGACCAATTCGAAGTTGCTTTTCAAGCTGTGGAGCTGTGGATCGCTGACCGGGCGGTGCTCCCTGTTGAAAACTCACTAGGAGGCAGCATCCATAGGAATTATGATCTGCTTCTTCGCCACAGGCTACATATAGTTGGGGAGGTGCAGCTGCCGGTGCACCATTGTCTTCTTGCATTGCCTGCAGTGAGGAAGGAGTATTTGACAAGGGTGATCAGCCACCCCCAGGCGCTTGCGCAGTGCGAACTCACGCTTAATTCCATGGGGCTCAATGTTGCGCGCGAGTCGTTTGATGATACTGCGGCTGCTGCAGAGTATATCGCAACTAATGGATTGCGTGACACTGCGGCAATTGCTTCGTCTCGGGCTGCAGAGCTCTATGGGTTGCAGGTATGGTTAATTGTTGATCTCTTTCTATGTTGTTAGTTTTTTAATTATTTATCATAGATTAACATTGTTGGGCAATTAGTTTTTTTTTCTAAATTATGGGAGATTGTAGGTATGGTGTGTTAGGCATAGGAAGTAAGAATTTGTAGAAGTTATTTCTAGGAGAAATTGAAGCCAATTTAATGAAAAAATAATCAATTAGGAAATTCCGAAAATGCATCAGAAGAAAATATGTCTTAATAGATTTATTTGTTCACAATATCTGGTAAGATGCATGTTCAGTTTCTTCTCATTATGAATTTGTGTTCGGTTCATGTATGAATCTTCTAGCTCATACTTGCTCGAAGTAGTATTGTGACATAGTCATCCGAGAAAGTGGTGGTAGCGTACTTGCATGTATAAACAGGATAAGCTATATTCTTGCTAAATACAATCTTTGTTTTGGGCTTATATATAAAAGGAGTGATAACACTGGGACCCCGAGCACCTCAGATGCTTTCATAAAAGTGTTTATACCTAATGTTATTGGATTAAAAACTTTAAGAGCTGTATTTTTAGGTATTCAATAAAGTCCAACTTGAATTTTCCTATTATCATTCAGACCAAAAAAGTGACAAGCACTATGTAAACTATGTATAAATACTTTAAAATTCAGATATAAATTACTTTATGTTAATTATAAATATTTTTGGAGTGCGGATGCAATATAATTAGAAAATGTATATTCGTGAAAATTGCAAACCTCAAACCAAATAAGGAAAGAGATTGCAGATACTCTTGAAAGAGTTCCAAATTTGCCTATTTCCTCCAACCAAAGTAATGTTTAAGATACTGGTTATTACAACCTGCCATGAACTACTAAAATTACACATTGTAACAGATCTTGGCAGACGGCATTCAAGACGACGCAGGAAATGTGACCCGGTTCGTGATGCTGGCACGAGAACCGATCATACCACGTACTGACCGTCCGTTCAAGACAAGCATAGTGTTTGCACACGACCGTGAGGGCACATCAGTGCTTTTCAAGGTCTTGTCAGCATTTGCATTTCGGGACATCAGCCTGACAAAAATTGAGAGCAGGCCCCACCGCCACCGTCCGATCCGCCTGGTCGACGATGCCAATGTCGGCACCGCAAAGCACTTTGAGTACATGTTTTACGTAGATTTTCAGGCCTCGATGGCAGATGTGCGCGCCCAAAATGCGCTGTCTGAGATACAAGAGTTCACCTCGTTTTTGCGTGTGCTTGGTAGTTATCCTATGGACATGACACCTTGGGATACCGCGCCTTCTTCTTTATCATCAAATAATACTAGTAGTGATAAAAATAATAATACCAGCAGTAGTAATAATAGTAAGCCATCGTCATCACCCCCTTCTTCATAGTATACTGGTATTATTTAGGAAGCAAGCCTCTTTTTTCTGGTCCATTGTTTGATATTCTTTTGAAAAAGAAAATAATAGATTTGGATCTAGATTTTGTGAGTTCAGTGTATGAATTTATAGTTGGATCGGTTCCAAAAAAAAAATGGTGGGATGGATGAGTAAAAATTGTTTGATTCTATTTATTGTAATTGGATTGCTTGATACTGGGAATGAGCAAGGATGCCAAGTAACATGATCCTTACTGTATGTTGGTTTTAGAGTAGAATTAAGGTGTTCTTAAGCTCACCAAGCTCTTTTGTGAGCTCAACTCAAAAACCAATCGGATTGACTTCAAACGACACATTCAAATGTTGAAACCGTTCTACTTCACGAGTGATGCATTTATATGTCAAGTTTATAATTTTTCGACTAGTTTAGTATAAAGTCAAATGGTCAAAAAATAATAAAAAATGAACTCACTAAAATTAACTTATAAATTTTTTTTTTTTTACCGCTTAACTTCATACTAAATTAGTTCAAAAATTTAAAAATTTGACATGTAAATGTATCACTCATGAAGTAGATTGGTTTTAACAGTTTGAATGCATCGTTTGAAGTCAATCCGATATGTTTTTGAGTTAAGCAGCTTGGTGAGCTTAAGAACACCTTAGTTCTACTCTGGGCTTTATTATGTTTGCATTCTTTAATTGCTATATACAATTTTGTTAGGTAGTTTAATATTATATTGTTGCTTTTAAGATTAACGGAACATAGGAAATGCAAAAGAACATAGCAAATAATAAATGGTCGGATCAGGCAAGCATGATTTTGCCTTTTCTTAGGCGCAATATTTGGTGGTTGTTGAACTTGTCTATTGCGTCTCTGAGCTTCTTGTCGGTCGGAGAGAGAGAGGGGGAGAGGTGGACTTTTCAAAAGATAAAAAAGAAAGAGTGATGTGGAGGGGTGGTGAAATAAGGTGGATAAAGATGTGTGGTAGGTGTGGTGGGTGGATCCCTGTTCTCTGTGTTGCCTTTCTTAGTTTTACTTTTTGAACTGATTTCATGTGACAGGACAGAAGTCACAGAACTAGTAAATTTAGAATGATTCTCCAAATGTAAAATACATGCGAAATGGATAATGGATGGTCATGCATGAGTCATTACAATTACAAATATAAAATTATAACCACAGAAACACCTTTAACATTTTACGAGGGGTTGAATTATATAAAAATTTTGAAAAAACGAAATTTAATTAAATTTTTATATAAATATGAAATTTTTTAATCCGCTCCAGCCGGTTGATTTCTTGTTAGTTAAATATTCAAAAAAATTGAGGTTAAACTTAAATTAAGTTGAGATTTCATCCTTGATATTTATATCAACCGAATTGAAAATATCACTAACATTTATTAAATATAGTATTAACTGATACTTTTGACTGATGAATAATTCAACGTTGTGATATAAAACAAAATTGTCCGAAACATATTTGTTTAATTTTTTTATGAATAAGAAATGTCGTTAATATTGACTTTTAGGGCCTGTTCGGCGCCAACTCGGAAATGGGCGTGGACATAGAATTAGAAAATTTTTGAACTAAATTTTACTGTTTGCGTGAAAAAAAAAAATTCATTCTGAGTAAATTTTTTTTTTTTCCACAACAACAGGAGTTGGCCTAGTTAATGCTGATTGTAATAAGTTTCCATCTTTTGTTGACACGCAAACATTCACAGGTGAACTGTTCAAAGAAACTGAGGGTGGTGGGTGGGGCTTTGGAACTTTTTGTAGAATTGCAGTAGCTTGCTGCCGACATTTTTATTAATATTCAAAGTTTAATAGAAATTAATTAATATATTCATATTCACTTATAAAAATACCTGTACTGGCTATTATTTGGCTAGTACTTAATTTTTTTTTTAAAGAATGGGTATATCATAGTTGGTTAGAAGAAAAGGTCGTAGAAAATTCGGATTGAAGTTTGCACTCGGTTTGGCTAAGATCAAACAAATGCATTTGGTTGGATGCGTGTATCGGTGCATCATCGATGTTTTATTAGCCGGGTAGTGCTAAAAAAACATCAGTGTGTCGCTGATGTTTTATTAGACTTAGCATTGACAATTAAGCAGGATAGTGCTAAATAAACATCACTGCGTCGCTGATGTTTTTGCAATAAAACATCGATGCACTTCTCTCGTCGTTAGGCCGTGCATAAAGCATCGGTACACAATTTTAGAATGCTGGTTATTGTCAAATTAAATTCACTAGCCACATGCGAACACTAAACTTTAGTGTTATACGACACTGTACAAAAAAGCACCGGTACTTCAATCTAAGTTTCCTACGACTTTTTCTTCTAGCCAACTATGCTATGCCCATTCTTAAAAAAAAAAAAAGTTAAGTACCGGCCAGAAAATAGCATGTACTGTATTAAAAAATATATATTTAGGTACCGGCCATTTTCCGACCGGTACTGAATTAAATTGGGTACCGACCAGAAAATGGCCGGTATGGATATTTTTGTAACTTCCTAGCAGATCTGAGTATATTAATTAATTTCTATTAAACTTTGGATATTAATAAAAATGTCGGTTTTTCCTGCTTGCACTAAGTTATTAATAAAAAAAAAATACAGTCCAAACTATTTAGACATATTATTTTGATTTAGAATTTGCATTTACGGACCAAAATTGGTTCTAAAACGTTTATATTTTATTTGATTAAACTAGAATTTGCCATAAATCTTAACATAATTTAAATTTATAGTTTGTGCATCTCGATCTACATTTTTGCTTGACGTTCAGGTTAATATTTTTTCTTTAATTGTATCGTCTCAAATGGGTGATATAAATAATATTGTTGATTTCGACAAATTAGAAGTAAAACAGCAAACAGCTCCACCTGCAATGAAAGCGAGAGAGAGAAAAGTTGACTCGGCAAAGCGTGGGGCAGACGAACTAACGAAACTGGTAGGGACTACCAAGAGAGATCCAACCACACACTTCCAACTCGCTTCATTCAAACCTCAAATTCTTGAAGCACAGATCCTACCTAAGTGCACAGACCCTACCTAAGTAGGCTCCACTAAGAGTCAGTTCAATATCTTTTTCTGGAATTGAAAGTATCAATTTGTCAAGATTTATTGATTTTTTTCATTCCAAAATAGCAATAATTGAACCACGATAGGATGATCGGATCAATAGTGTGATTCACTCTGTTTAACGAATTCACATCCCTCATGTTACCGGACTGAGTACAATTGAAAAATTGAATCGGATGGCTCAAAATTGTTCTTTTTAACTTGACACGAATCTCAAAGCACAAATAATACTGCCCCTGCGCCATTCCAAGCAAACACCGGCTGAGAGTAAATCTGGACCGTCCGTTTTAATTGTTTTGAGTCAGGTACCTCGGAGGATACGGATCCCTGTTTAACAAGCTACACACTCCTCCACCATTGAACCGAATTAATGATTTGATTTACTCAAAATCCTTGACTGAATAATTGTTTTGATTCACCCCATACTGCGAATAGGGGAGCGAGGGAGGGGGTTGCTAGGTTGCAGAGGATGAGCGAACTTGATTCGGTACAAGATTAGTGTGACTGAATCATTTAGTTCGGTCCTTACTATTTTTCCGAAAAAAAATATTTATATGTTTTCCAGACAAATCAATTCTTTTAATTTCTAAAAATAAAAACAATTGAAAGAGTAATACCTTGGGCCGGTCTTCATTTCCCGATTTGGGCCGTTTTGTTTTAAATCAAATTTAGACATTCAGGTGGACCGATGTCTTTTACCTGCTAATTGCTGAACCTTGAAAATGCCGATATTTTTATTAATACCTCAAAAAAAAAACAAATTATCAAATCTACCTCCACTCCAAACTTATTTTTAAATCTACTCCAACCGCCCGTCAACTGGGCGGTCCACTTTCCCCACCTGACCGCCCAGCTGCCCGCTATTGTTTTTTTTTTTTTATAAGGGTTTTATGTTTTAGTTTGTTTGAATGTTTTACATTAAATTGTTGTAATGATTTGTTTGAATTTTTATATTAAATTGTTGTAATGATTTGTTTGAATGTATTAAATTGTATGATATATATTTATTATTTGTTGACGATTATATTTTTATAATTGACGATTATTTTTATATGTTATGTAATTGTCTAGAACTAATATAATTGATTAGTTTTATATTTAGTTTGTTAATGTTTAAATGTTTCTAAACGGTAATCTAAATGGTAAGTCTAAACAATAAAAGTAGGTAATCTAAATGTAAGTCTAAACATGAAACATAACAGTCCAAACATGAAATATAATAATCCAAACATAAAATACTAGAAACCTATCAAACTAAAAAAATATAAAAATCCTAACGGCGATAACGAGGGCGAGGTCCGGAGAGCTCCAACCTAATAGGTGCATGGCGGTCCCTCTGTGACGGCGGACGCCTCTGGTGAACCTCATCCACCTGCATGTCATCGTGTACGGCCTCGCGCGCCGATGGGTCCTCCCCCAGGTGTAATGCATGATCCCCATGGATCCCCGCCTGTGTACGCAACACCCACAGATCGGCCTCTCAAGTAGAAGGATACGTGGCCGGAGGCGGTGTGCCAAATATAGCAGAGGCAAAACCATCTGCAGTCTGCGTTCCACTCCCACTGGCATCACCGTCGTGCTGTCTGGGCTCCATATATTGCGGTCTGTGGGAGCTAGCTGGCTCTCATCCGCCCTCATCTCCAGTGAGGTCCTCCAATGAGAAAACGGCTGCGGTAGTTTCATCCTGCATGTAAACAATGTTAATTTTGCTGCATAGAAGTAACGAGTAAATTAATTAAATAATAAACTTTTCCTACCTCGGTCTACTGCACTGGAACTCCATACTCGTTGTAGTACGCGTTCTACGCGTTGTTGTTCAACACCCATTCGCCCAACCCGAGTCATCATCTGCAGAAATGAAGATAAATTAATAAGAATGATCTTTTAGAGAGACACTTAATAATGATCATTTGTATGACATATTATTACCTGCAGGAGGTGGCGGCATCTCATCAGCGTAGATAGGGGCTCTAGGCGGCTCCGGATTTGGTGGTGGGGCCGTTATCTCGCGCTAATTGATGTCCTCCCCAGCATCGTGCAACATACCAACGAGGCGCCCGTCCCAGCCAGAGTCCTCCATAATCGGTGCACTGTGTTGGAGCATTTGACATCCTATCGCTCTCCAACTTTTTCTCGCCATGCACACCAAGCTGTGTGCCACTCCTCTAATAGCGGTCAAAATCTGCACACAATGTATTTTCATTATTATTATTATTATTATTATTATTAAATAACTACATTTTTTTAAGCATGTCAGTTTCATTTAAACATACCGAACGAGCATGGATCAGGCCGAAAGGCAAGTAAGTCCTAGATCTGTCACCCGTGAGTCTCCGTCGAAGAGCATCACCATAGTCCCCCTGTAGATAAACCGTCGGCATGCCCCATCTCTGGTACCAGACTAAATATCGCAATCTCCAAGGCCCGACCGGCATAGGGGCATCACCTGCTGGAGGCGGGGTCCATAAGTGATCCTCCGGTGATGCAGCACGCTGGTAATGCTCCCAGAAACGCCCTTTCCAGTCGACTTTGGGCTTGTTGTGTTTAGTGCTGCAATATAAATTAATTAGTAACGTGTATGGCTAAACAAGTAATAAAATAGACAAACAATAAGGCAGTGGGTAGTTACCTGTGCAGCTGGGTGGTCTGCTGCTCGCCCAACTCTGGAAAATCAGGGACATAGGCATCCAAGCCAAACTGACGGGGCACTTGATCAGGATAGTGATACTCAACTATCCAGAAACATACGCACGGCCCCCGATAAAACGAGAGATATCTCTGCTCTAATGTCAGCCGGTACAGAAGGTTCTGATCGTAGAACAGACGATAGGGGTACCAGGTGATGCTCGCCTCGTGAAGCATCTGGAGCTGACCCCGGACATACGAAATCCCCACAGTCCTCCCCCTGCCCGTGCGTCGTATATGCGGGGAGTACCCCATATGTAGAGAGGGAAAAACGTGCCGTGCCGTGCCGTGACTAACACGCCGTGACTTTGGTCTCGTGCCGTGCCGTGACCAAGTTAATTTTTCACGTGTCGTGCCGTGCCGTGACTAAAATGTCAAGGGGTGGTCACGGCACGCGAATGGTCACGCCACGTGAGTCACGCCGTGCCTAAACGTGCCGTGACCCGCGTGACTCGCGTGACTCGCGTGGCCATTTATTCATACTTTAAATTAATTTATTCAAGATTCACCATTAAATCAATATCTAATGGTCCTAATTACACGTGACTCACGTGATTACGTGTCGTGCCGTGACTAAATTTTTCACGTGCCGTGCCGTGCCAAAGTTTCAAAAGATGGTCACGGCACGCGAATGGTCACGGCACGGGACACGCGAGTCACGGCACGCGAATGACACGCGTGCCGTGCCGTTCCGTGCCGTTACCGTGCCGTTCCGTGACGGAGCCGGCTCCGGCGTGCCATTTTTCCCACTCTACCCATATGGCACCGTACCCCGGGCGTCTCTCGGGGTCATCTCCCATCCATAACCCCGCCTGAGCTGGAGAAATAGGCCGACATACCGGTATATGCGACCAGGACCACTGCTGGAGTAGAAAAAGCGGTCCGGCAATCTGCTTGTTCGTCACCTAAATTTTGGACATGCGGTGCACTTCTGGTAAATATGGAACCCTAATATTTGTAATAAAAAAATTAAAATATTTGTACAAACTTACCGGACAAGCATGACACAAGCCCCGGTATAAGTGGGCGAGCACGGCTCCACCCCAGTTCCACCTCGACGGCCGATCAATGTGCCTCAGCAGAGAAAGGAACATAATCAGAACTGCGTCACCGCTATAATCGACAAACATGACGCTGCCACAGTGAGGCATGGTGGCCAACTGATACAACCCGAGATGCATGATGCACTGCTCCATCAACGGGTGACGGACGTATGGTATCTCGGGGGTGCGATGCCTCACTGTCATCATCGCCGTGTCCTGCATTTTACAATTATTTCAATATAAACGTCTAATTAAATAATGCTATTTAAATTAGGAATACAAAACCACGTGCCTCCATAGATGTAAGTGAGACACGGTGACTGACATGTGGGGTCCACAGAAGAGGACTAAATGTGTCAGGAGGTGAGGGGGATAATCTCCAAAGGGAGCATCTGCACCGGATGTCTCTGCACCGGATGCCTCTACACCGGATGTCTCTGCACTGGATGCCGCTGCACCGGATGCCTCTGCATCGGAATCCTCTGCATCATGTGAACTCTCCCCCGTTTCCAGAGGGGCATCCCATGCACGTCTCCGTCTAGTTCTGACCATACTACATTTCAATAAACAGAAGATTCTATCTTATAAATCCTGATTTATAAACCCTAACTTATAAACTCCAATTTTGTCAACCCTAAACCCTAATTTAACCCCTAAATCTTAATTTAACAATTCAACCCTAAACCCTAATTTAACAATTCAACCCTAATTTAACAATTCAACCCTAAATTAACAATTCAACCCTAAACCCTAATTTAACAATTCAACCTTAATTTAACAATTCAACCCTAATTTAACAATTCAACCCTAAACCCTAATTTAACAATTCAACCCTAAACCCTAATTTAACAATTCAACCCTACACCCTAATTTAACAATTCAACCCTAATTTAAATAATTCAACCCTAAACTCTAATTTAACAATTCAACCCTAATTTAAACAATTCAACCCTAAACCCTAATTTAACAATTCAACCATAAACAATTCAACTCTAATTTAACAATTAAATCGCGACGGAAAAATCAACAACCCGCACACGATAATTAACAATTCAACTCTAATTTATAAACTTCAATTTTGTCAACCCTAAACCCTAAACTACAAACTCTAATTTTGGAAACTCTAATTTTGAACAATTCAATCGTGTCGGGAAAATCAACAACCCGCACAAGATAATTAACAATTCAATTCTACCAATCGTTCCAATGCCAATACAAGATACAAAATATAAATTAAAAAAAATATTTAGAGACTTACTCGAAAATAATCAGATTGTCGCCGAGATGGCCGAAAATTAGGATTCGGGTGAGAGAGAGAGAGAGAGAGAGAGGAAGAGAGAGAGAGGAAGAGGGAGAGAGAGAGAGAGTTCGAGAGAGAGACTTGGTAGTGAGAGAGGGACCACTGCTAGAGGTTTTCGGGCGGCGGGGTGGCGAGGAGGCAGAGAAGAAAAGAGAGAGAAGAGAGGGCGGTTCTGGGGGGTCGGGCCGCTTATAAAAAAATAATAATAATAGCGGACCGCCCAGCTGCTGGGCGGTCAGGTGAGGAAAGTGGACCGTCCAGTGGACGGGCAGTTGGGATAGATTTAAAAATAAGTTTGGGGTGGGGCAAATTTGATAATTTTTTTTTTTTGGGTATTAATAAAAATATCGGTTGAAAATGTGCAATGGATGTTTTGGGCTTATTTGCTGAGATGCTTTTTTTAGGTACGAATTTATATGGCAATAACTTTGGTCCCTTCTTTTACTTCTTTTTGCAAGGATTATATTCTGAAACCTCAATTAGTATTGATTTATTTTAAAATTTTATAACAAATGTTTTTTTTCTTTTCTTTAGTCTAATTATTTTTACCCCTGGAGAATTAATTTAGATAAGGTAAATGGTATCCGTATTATACTAGTTAAGTACTGAGAACCAACAGCAAACATATAACAATTTAACAAAACCCACAATAAATTATAGAATATTTTCAATTTTTAAGATGTTATATGTATGGAAAATTCAACATCTGAAAATCTGTAAAAAAAAATGAGATACTCTTATCTTAGGACTGGTGAAAGTATTACAAATAATATGGGTAATCAACTTGGTAGGTCCCACGTGCATGTCACACGAGATGCTTACTCAGAAGCTGGCCGGTGTTGCATTAATGCGGACGCATGGACTGCATATGCGTATGCAGTTTGCTGTTGTACTAAAAAATGCTATATGCAGTTAATGTTGAAACGAATTCAAAAACGAATTCGAAAATATCCAAAACTCATTATGTGAGTCCACGGATTTTAATCCAGAACCTATTATTTGACGGATCCGTCTAGTTAAGTTTTCAGCGCCTCCCCAGCTTGTTTTATAGCACTTGAGAGTAGGTTCGATGGGCATCGGACCTACTCTGGTTCGATGGGTTTAATTTGCTTTAAGATTCGTGCAGAACATAAAAGTCTGTTTCAATTTGCGTGCGCACAAATCTTAAATTAGATCGGATGATCATCATACTCGTTGAACCTAAAAGTAGATCCGATGGGCATCCGACCTACTCCGTTCTCGTTTTATAGATGCTTTAGCGCTTTGTAAATCACGTTTTGAAATTATGAGACTAAGGTAGTACAAACCATAGTAACAAATCAAAAGTTCGGGTTCGGTTCGGCGAGGTCGAAAATTCGTGATTCGGGTATAATTCGGGAATGATTCGGTACAACAAGGAAGCAAAAAAAAAAAAAATTCAAAAAAAAAGTAAAAAAAAAATATATATATATATTTTTGAAAAAATTCAAAAAAAATATTTTTTTGGCGTTTTTATCGCGAATAATTCGTATCTCGCGTTTTATACGCCTTTTATTCGCGAATAAAACGTATTATACGTTTTTCCGCGTATAATACGGTGCTCGGTGCGGTTATGTTGAAAAAACGAATTATTCGTGAATTATTCGCGGGTTATGTCACTATGGTACAAACCGGCTGCTCGGACGCTGGGCACTGGGCTACTGGCTGGGCCCGCATGACATTAAGTTATAGCCTGTCTTATGTTCTTTGGTTAAATGCTGCTGGGTTCGCATGTATTTTCATCGCTATTTTCATTCCTACTTGGTTGTTTTTCATTTGCATGTCCAGTGCAGTCCGTATATATTTTCATCCCCATTTTCTTTCCTACTTGAGCTCTAACTGGACTGTTAGAAAGGTGAAGATCATGTTGCATTATAAATCTTAATGGAGAATGTCATATTTAATATTTAATATTTAATGGAAGAGTCCGTATATATAATAAGTCTGCATTGAAATTCGCATATGCTGTATGCAGTGACTTTTTATATGAATGAACAAAACTGCATTTAAAAACATTAGTTGCAACATTTGTACAATAAATCTTTTTCTTAAAAAAATCCGTATATTTAGTTTTGGGAAATTTTTTGTTAGTGTTATAATGTTATCTGTTAGTAGTGGTTTGACACAATCCGCCCAGGGCTGCCCGAACCCGGTCCGCCCGTGCCCGGTGCCCGGGGTACCCGTACCTGAGCCCAGGTATACCCGGGTAAACGGGTACACGGGTACGGGTTTCAAACGGGCAGATTATCTATTTTTGGAAAAAACCCGGGTGTACCCGTACCCGAACTCGAATACCCGTGTACCCGAACCCGTCCCGGGTGTACCCGCACTCATTTACCCGCTATCCTGGATACGGAATAGTCCACCATACACCGCGCCATCCTGTGGAGTGTGGACCGCGCCTTCCCTGTGGTAGCGCCCAGCGGGAATCGAACCCGAGATCACTGCTATAGACTCCAAAGGCCTTAACCACTACACTACTTCAAATTTGATGTTATAATCAAGTAGCTTTTATACTTAATCTATATCCAAAACTTTTGATATATATTTTTTGTTTTGTTTTGAATTGATATTTAATTTATATAATACAAGTGTTGAACTAATAATATAATATAATAGACGTATCGTATCCTTGATTTTTGAAAATTGTCGTATCGCCGTATCCGATACGATACCCGTACCCGTATCCATGCAACATAGATGTGAAGTAATTATATTTGTTTTGAAATAGGTTTGATTTTATTTTTGAAATTCGGATTTATTTTTAATAGGTTAAAAAAAGATGTTAGATTTGTTTTTTTGAATATGTGAAGTAATTAGATTTGTTTTGAATAGGTTTGATTTTATTTTTGAAATTCGGATTTATTTTTAATAGGTTAAAAAAAGATGTTAGATTTGTTTTTTTGAATATGTGAAGTAATTAGATTTGTTTTGAATATGTTTGATTTTATTTTTGAAATTCGAATTTATTTTTAATAGGTTAAAAAAATATGTTAGATTTGTTTTTTTGAATATGTGAAGTAATTTACATTTATTTTTTTGAATATGTTTGATTTTATTTTTGAAATTCGGATTTATTTTTAATATGTTAGATAAATAGATTTGAATATGTTAGATTTTATTTTTTAAATTCTTGTTAATTTTTAAATATGTTAGATAAGTAAGTTAGATAAATAACTTAGATTTGTTAGACAAATATGTTGGATTTATTTTTTATTTTTGAATATGTTGGATTTGGTAGACTTATTTGTTTGAATAAGTTAAATTTGTTAGAGTTATTGTTGTAAAATAAATTTTTAAAATAAGTTAGAACAAGTTATATTTATTTTGAATTAGACTTAGAATTTTAAAATTTGAATTAGACTTATTTTTTTTAAAATATATTTTTTAAATTTTAAAATCCGAATTTTTTAAATTAAAATTCGAATTCACGGTCAACAAAAAAATATAAAAAACAGAAAACAAATCTAATTCGAATTCACGGTCAACAAATTAAAATTCGAATTCACGGTCAACAAAAATTTGAATTCACGGTAAAAAAACAGAAAACAAAACAGAAAACAGAAAAAAAAAAACCGTCTACCCGGGAACCCGAAACGGGCAGGGCAGACTTTTTCAAAAAAAAAAAAACCGTCTACCCGTGCCCGTTGTACCCGGGTACCCGTTATACCCGTACCCGTACCCGTTGTACCCGCTACCTGTCCCGGGTTTTGCCCTGCCCGGCCCGAGGTACCCGAGAGCAAAACACTATCTGTTAGTAAACTCCTGATAGGTTATTCACAGTTTGTAGAGTTATATTCTATTCATAGATTAGCGATACATCTAATGCATATGATTGGGCGGGAAACTAATTTATTTTGACAAATGATCATAAAGTGACTTTTTGTGGCAATTTGAGACCTTAATTATGGTTGAGTTATAATAATACTAACTTATTTTGGCAATGTGATGACGGAGAAAAATTAATAAAAAATATATATATAAATACGTTATTTTAATTTGTATTCGATGGATCATATATGATCCGTTTTCGAAAAATTGGATATGGATATTCGATATCCGAATATCCGTGTAGATATGGATACTGATATGGTTTTACGTTTTAATTATCTGTGTCCGAATAGTAGTTATATATCATATATTTTAATACATATTATGAAAAAATATTGTTATTCACCATTAAAATTAGATAAATATTATGAACTTTAGTATTTTTTAATATTATTTTAATAAATATTCGATCCGATCCGATTCGTATCTGTATCTGTATCCGACTGATATCCAATTTGTATCCGTATTTGAAAAATAAAAAAAGAGATATAAATATGATTTTACCACTATCCACTCCAACGCAATTTACAAATAATTTCGTTACCAGTCGATTGTCAACAAAGTTAAACCGTTATTTGATAAATGCAAAAAGAGAAATCTTGCTCTCCAATAATAAAAGTTGTTGCGTATTCCTCCAATAATAAAAGTTGTTGCATATTCCTTCAACTATCTAATTTATACCGAACACATAATAATTTTATTTTGTTATTATAATAGTTGTTGTTTCGTTATTACATCAGATAAATTTATCATCGATCAAACTTGTTATATTTTTTAAGATAAGAGTGAGTCTATTGGCATTATGCATAGCACGATTTGATTCGTGATACAGATTAATATTTTTGTTTTCAAAATTCTAATAGTCAATCCGAACCGTTCAACATAATTTTCATATGAATATGTACTTGCAGACCGGATATTTTTTTTTTAGAATTTTTTATTGTTTTTTAAAGATAGGTAGAAAATTAATGTTTTTTTATTGTCCAAAATTTTCAGATCAAATGATTTTTTATCTATCTTAAAAAATAGTAAAAAAAATCTAAAATTCGGTCTGCAAGTACATATTCATATGGGGGAGTTGGCTATGGTGCTACATGTAGCATAGAGGACCTCCATGCAACGTCTCAATATTTAAGTTTTCAAAATCCTAACGGTCGATCCGAACCGTTCAACGTGATCTTCATATGAATATGTACTTTCAAACCAAATTTTACATTTTTTTAGAATTTTTTTACTATTTTTTTAGATAGGTAGAAAATCACTTGATTTGAATGGTACAGAATTTTCGGATCAAGTGATTTTCTACCTATCTAAAAAAATAGTAAAAAAATTCTAAAAAATGTAAAATTTGATTTGCTAGTACATATTCATATGGAGATTATGTTGAACGGTTCGGATCGACCATTAAGATTTTGAAAACTCAAATATTGAGTCGTTGCACGGAGGCCCTCAATGCTACATGTATATTAGCCAGATTCTTCATATGGAGATCATGTTGAACGGCTCGGATCGACCATTAGAATTTTGAAAACGAAAATATTAATCCGTATTACGAACCAACTTGTAATATGCATAGTACCGTAGACTCACTCTTTAAGATATATCATCACAAATTCACAATTGCATTGTTCTCTCAAAACAAATCCGGAATTTAATCATAGGAAGGGGTATAACGAATGATACATTTTTTTTTGTCTAATTGCTAGTATCCCCCCAAAATCATTAATGTCTATCAATTTCCTTATCGGAAATCAAAATATTCTATTTTTTTTCATTAAACTTAATGTATAATCTATTATTTGATAATTGTATTAAATTTAATCTCCACCAACCGTAATAACAAATAAAATACTATTATTTTATAGGAAGAATCGGTTATATACCCATCAAAAGTTTAGAATTTGGATATTTGCCCATCAAATCTTCAAATTGGGCCCAAATTTCTAATACAATATGAGTAAATATCCAAATTCTAAACTTTTGATGGGTATATAACCGATTCCCCCTATTTTATAATTGTTGTGTATTCGTTCAATAATAGAAGCATCGAACTTAGAAATCTTGCCCTTTTTTTAGTTCATGGGTTTTATTTTGGTTATTTCTATTTAGTATGAGCAGAAAAAATGTGATTAGCATGCACCATATAATATAATAAGATCCTGCATTTAATACCTCCAACTTATTTAGATAGTTACCAACCGAGGTCCTATTTAAAAAGAAAAGTAAAAAATAGCAGGACCAAAAAAGGTCATGGCTTTGAATTTTCTGTGTTAAATTCGTCTAACTAATGTGTAACAGGTCATGTTTATTTTTTTTAACTTACATTAGATTTTTTTTAATATAATTTCTAATTTAAAACGATATTTCCGTTTTTCTTATTTCTTGAATGTATGGGAATTTCACAATTAGCAAACTAATTTTTAAAATAAATCAATTTTAAATTTCCAAGTTAACAAAATTATAGATTCTCATCCACTAATTATTACTTATTAATCCTATATTAGAACTTTCAACTCTAATTTCTATTCTAATGTAGTAATTTTTAATTATTTAAAAAAATGGAGACACTTTAAGTTATATTTCTATTATTTTTTCAATCTAATTTATTAGAGCATCTCCATCGGCTTGCAAAACAGAATTGCAAATGCTGATTTGTCAATTTCTCTCTCCTATCTGTCAATTGCATTTTGACTTTCACGGATGGGGAACTATTTCATATTTTGAAAGCTTTCATATTATGAAAGCTTGCATAACGCTTTCATTTCACTTCCCACTCGCTCCCTCTTCCACGCTGGCGGAGAAAATCAATTAAAATTGTCGGTCGATCGAGTTAAAAAAATATTCTTTCCGCAGACGCCTTCGTCGCTGCTGAGCTTCTTTCCTAACACCTCCGCCTCCGCTCAATCAAATTCGCCACCGCCTCCACAGCGACGCCCTCCCCGTTCCCCTCCCTCCGCTCTCAAGGTCGAGGGCGAATCCCGCTGGGAAGGGGAAAACCCCTTTAAAGTGTTCCAAACCAAAAATAAACAGCCAAAAAAGTTTTCCAAGTCGAGAAGAGAAATTCAACTGGAGAGGAAGAGAAAGGACTGTAGTAAAGATCAGTTCCTTTCACACTTTTTAGTCGATTTTTGGTTTGCTAATCCTGGGAACCAGTACGAATGAATACTTGTGAAAGGGATGAATTGGGAGAGAGACAGTAGTGGGAGTGTTAGTTCAAAGGTCCTTAATACTTTAAGATCCGTGTAACGGTTCAATTTGCAATTAGTATAATTTCACCAATGGAACTGTTTTGCAATATATCGCTAACTTTAAATTGACAGCTGTCTTGAAATTGCAAACCAATTTCAGCGGTGGAGATGCTCTTAGCTTTGCTCTCTAAAACCTCTCTCCCTCTTCATCTATTTTTATTAGATCATAATCTCCTCGCGTAGTAAATTAAAGTCTACCAATGGATATGGATCTTGCGCCAAAAGCCCCGAAAGTATCGTATGGCGGAGAAGGAGGGTCGTATTCCTCGTGGAGCCCGGACGACCTTCCAATGCTACACGTGGCGAGCATCGGTGCCGCTAAGCTCCTCTTGAAGACTCGCGGTTTCGCTGCGCCCAGTTACTCCGACTCCTCCAAGGTCGCCTATGTCCTTGAAGGTAATTTTTCGCTTTTTTCTTTCTGATTCCAATTCATCAATACATGGGACTTTAAAAGATTTCTGTTAGTTTAAGCTTAAACCACAATTGGGATATTTTGATGCTTATTTACTATGAATGATCAATAAGTTACGCGAGCACAATTTTTTTTATCAATTGGAATGTTATTTGTGTTGTTGATGTCCCCTTTATATATTAGTCTTTTTTATGTGAAAATACATATAACCATTCCCCTGTGTTGTTAAGAAATTACACAAGAAATTGAAACTTATTTTTATGTAACACGATGCATTGCCATGTTACAAAGTTTCAGCTATTGGTATATGTATATTTTGGTGTATTTCCTTTGTTAAGGCCTAAAGTTTATCTTTAATTGAGCATTTATTCATAATTTTTATTGACTTGTGATCTTTATTTACCTAGGCCGTTTTTGTAGAGTTCATAACTGTATAACTGTTCCAATTTTTATTTTTTTTATTTTGTCCTCATTCATGGGGACTCAACAATCAACTGGTTTACTCTTAAAAGAAAAGGAAACAAAATACTGAAAACAATATTGAGCTGTTTTGAACAATGATAAAAGTAATGTATTTCTACTTTCAAAGAACAAAATATAGTAAAAATTTAAGGGGGCTTTTTCAGCTAACAAGAACAACACTGGTGAGCTATTTTTATTTCACATGCTTTTCATTTCTGACAGTACATATTTTCATCATATGTTTGCAATACTATCATGTCAAATGGGATTAGCTATCATAACTATAAGTTAGAATTTTCCCCTTGAACTTCTGATTTGTGCTGCTGAATCAGCTGTTGCAGAATCAATTCCCTCATTATTGTGCCATTATCTTTTCAAAGAGACAAAAATATTCCAAATATTTGGTATTAGTGCACTTATAACTCACTTTTTGACTCCAAAATTTATTCTCTTTTCAGGTTAAGATACTCATTGTAGTACTGTCATTTTTGTTTTTAAGAATTCTACTAATAGTATTCATGACATGGCCTACTTTTAAAACTTTTTAGACCATATTTAGCACTTCATTAATTTCTTGGTGAAGGACCTATTTTAGAGCTAATTCATAAAAAAGTGTCTTATCTGAATAATAAAAATTATTAATAGGCAGTGGAGTTTGTGGCCTAACTATTCCAGAAGCCGAAAAAGAGAAAGTTATTGCAATAAAAGAGGGTGATGCACTCGCAATTCCTTTTGGATTTGTCACATGGTGGTTCAACCCAAATGAATCTGACCTCACAATTCTCTTCCTCGGTGACACCTCAAAGGGCCACCGACCTGGCCAATTCACGAACTTCCAGCTGACGGGCCCCACTGGTATCTTCACTGGATTCACACCTGAATTTGTTTCTCGTGCATGGGACCTTTCTGAAAATGATGTTGCCAAGTTGGTACACAACCAATCCAGCACTGGCATTGTCAAGCTAAAAGACGGTAAAAAAATGCCAGAGCCGTCAAATAAAGATAGAGATGGATTGGTGGTGAACTGCTACGAGGCACCACTAGATGTAGACATAAAGGGAGGCGGTTGTGTGGTGGTGTTGAACAGCAAGAATCTACCAACTGTGGAATTGGTTGGTTTGGGAGCCGACTTAGTGAAACTGTGTGGTGGGGCCATGTGCTCTCCTGGATTTTCTTGCGACTCGGCATATCAGGCAAGAATTTTAGTCCCACTTAATCGCCCCGCTGCAGATTAATTTATTACTTTTTATAGAAGTTGTGCTGTTTTGACTAATTGAGAAGGAAATATCTTTTTGGTACAGTACGGCACTACTGGTACGTTACTGTCAGGTTAAATTTTCTTTTTAAATCTTTTAACTGAAATTGGAATTGTGGTGGTTTCAGGTGACGTATGTGGTGAAAGGAAGCGGGAGGGTGCAGGTGGTGGGGATAGATGGGAAACGGGTGCTTGAGACGAAGGTGTCAGGAGGGCAGCTTTTTATCGTGCCAAGGTTCTTTGTTGTGTCGAAAATTGCTGCTCCCGAGGGCATGGATTGGTTCTCTATCATCACTACTCCAAAGTAATTCATATAAACTCCTTATTTTAGATCAATTTTTGGTGTTTTATATGCTTAACTCTCAATTGAAAAATATGGAAGATCATGTATTCAATTTCCATCATGCATTAATTATATAGCTACAATTATTGTTTTGGAAATGCAGCCCTGTGTTTAGTCACCTGGCAGGGAGGACATCAGTTTGGAAAGCAATTTCTCCTCAAGCACTGGAGGCTTCATTTGGCACCACATCTGAATTAGAGCAACTATTTCGCTCCAAACGCACCTCTGACGCTATCTTCTTCCCTCCCAAGTGAATACAAATAATAGATGGAGGATATATATGCATATAACATGTGATATGTATGATATATCTGGTCATTATCTCTTAGTTTTATATGGATAGTGGGGGCTGTTAGTTATCTTCTGCTTTATTGTTGGGTCTCTGTTTATCTGTTCTCAAAATAATCAGTGAGACAAGCTTTGGTACAACTTTTGTTGCCAGGATGTTAACGGATTTAAAATAATGCAGCATTTTATGATAATGAGTTCTTGATCTGTGCTGTTTGTGTTAATTATTATTACGTGCCTTCGAAAAATCTATTATCATCTTTTCTTTTTCTGGGCAATATTACTTATCCATGTTATGTATGCTTCACAAAAATATTTCTGGGAGAAAGTATGATTACTGGTACTTTTGGAACAATAGCTGCAAGTGTAGTTTCTTGTTAAATCACATGACAGTTTCACCGTTTGTCGAAAGGTTGGCAATGCTTCGGTGGTGAAAATTTCAAATTGAATGCTTGATTGACCACATGACAGTATCTATGCCGTTAAGTGACCACGAAATTAAATAGTTTTTTGTGGGAATTTTGAATTTATCAGATACGTGGAGGAGATGCAATAATCTGTTTGTGTGATTTTGCAGGTTTGCACTTGTTCTTCTCGCGAGATGATATCTCATCTGCAATTGCATAAATAGTTCACAAAAACAACCTCAATTTCAATCTCAATTTTACTATTTCTCTATAGTAGAATTGTTAGCTCATGATGAAATAAATACATGTAAGATTGTATGTACACAACGAAAAAAATGTTTATATCTCTGAAAGCTCCCTAATACATTCAAATTTAATATAGAAGATGATAATTCAAGAAAATCAGTTGCTTATACAGGGGGTTTTGAGCTCGAGTCTTTTGGCGGTTGCCGTTGATTCGAACGGAGCTGTCAGAATTGAATATTGCACAATTCAAATCAATTTTATTTTTATCCCGAGTTTCTCTAGTAGTGCCATTTTTTGTATCAGTTTCTAATTTATACCATTATGTTTTGTATTTTGGTGATTTCATCGATGACTAATTTGCAGCTTTACCTGCACGAAGTTTTAATGAGTGAGTCCCTGAAATCGTTTCAGGAATAAAAGAAAGAGAAGAACAAGTTTAGAAATTTATTCATTTTTCCTTGTTACATTTGCAATTACACTGTTGCTGTATTTATAGAACTTAGATAATCGGCATTAATTAATTAGTAAAACACAATTCCAAAGTGTCAACAAAGTTGTCACCGGAATTACATAGTTTTGAAATTAGCTATGTTTTAGAGCAGCAAGTCCATATTATCCCCTTTTTGCTATATAAAAGACAGCATAATTTCGGAATTGACTATGGTTTAGAGCTAAGTCCAATTTACACCTTTTTTCATTATAGGGATTATAATCCCAGTTGTGCTGAAGCCCACTTATTCCCATTACAAAATTAGCGTTCGAACAGGCCTTAAAAGACTGAATCTTTTTTAAAGTAGCATCCGAACAGACCTTAAAAGATTGAATCTCTGTTTAGTTCGCGTTTACCCAGCCGAAACAACACAAGAGTATTACAAGATTGAATATGAATAGAATATTTTCCCAAATAACATGATATTGCCATAAATAATCTAATATTACAAAAAAAAAAAAAATTGGGGGAGAGAAATATATCTCTCGCCATTGGGAACAATTTAGGTACGGGTTCTACATCCGTCCGATTCGCTTTAGGATCCGTACGTACAAATATTAAAGTGCACATATACGCATATTGAAGCAGAACACATAGATCCTAAAGCGGATCAAATGAACGCAGCATCCATCGGACTCAAATTTGATTCCGATGGCCGACAAGACCCCCTCGCCATTAGGTCAAGATATGAAATACCCTTGCAGTTAACAACAATTCAAAGACCCCAGTCGAGACCCCCTCGCCATTACATGAAATACCCTTGCAAGGGTAATTCAAAGACCCCAGTCATGACCCCCTCGCCATTACATGAGTTAACAAAATATGAAATACCCTTGCAGTTCAATAGTTGCATGCAACAATTGTAGGAGGAATCTAGCTGTAATTGTTGAGTTGATGGAAGATGAGGAAAAACTTTAGAATGATAAATCAATAGTGTTTCAAAGTTTTGACTTGCGATGCATACCAAAGATATAAAAATCTAAACTTTTGTTGGCCATGAACTCATAAATCAATACTCTCTCATTGTCCTCAATGCAGCATCCAAGGAGTCTAACAAGGTTCCTATGCTGTAGCTTTGCGACCAGCAAGACTTCGTTCATGAACTCGTTTAATCCTTGCCGGGATTCTCTTGATAGCCTTTTCAGTGGTTTCTTCTAAAAATAAAACATTTCTAAAAATCATAAGAACCAGTTATAATTGGAATAAATACAGTGAATTTTATAATACCCTCTCAAATATAAAAAATATCAAATCTGTCCTTGCTATTTTTTTTTTTTAAACGCCCTGACCGCCCCTTCACTGAGCGGTCCACTGTTCATACCAAACCGTCCCACATTTGGGCGGTCACCTATGCATACCAGATCGCTCCATTATCGGGGTGTTTGTTGTTGTTTTTTTTTTAGAGACAATATGAATAACAAGATGCTCAAATCTAACGCTAAAAATTTGAATATTTTTTCTAAATATTTGTTAGATTACTTCTTTTGATGTATAATTAGCATATTTATACTAAAATACGCTAAATTACTTGAAATTATGTTAAATTACGTTGAATTACACTAAATTACGCTAAATTACAATAATTTCGCTAATTATACTGAAATATGCAAAATTTCGCTAAATTAAGCCGATTTTGTGTCATCTTTCATAAATCATAAAAAATAGTAAAAAAATTCCAAAAATAGTAAAAATTGGTATTCTACAAGTTTATTATATAACTAATTTACTGAGCTACTTAGATCGAATAATAGAAATGAAAATCTTAATTGGAAACTTCAACTCAAGTTTTAAGGCTCCTTCCTTTATTTTTTGGCAATTCTGAATTTTGAAAAACAACATAGCTGTCACTGATGCATGCGTATTTTCGCAAGCTTTTCGAAAATGGTCATTTGCTGAAATCGGACACTCGAGCGCCGTTTTATGGCCGTTTAAAGTTTCGTCGTCGTTTTTCGCCTTCTCAGTGAAGAATCTTCCCTATTCATATGTAATTTAGAGTAATTTACCGTATTTTAGTGTAATTTAATGTAATTTAGCGTAATTTAACATATTTTAGTGTAATTCAACGTAATTTAACATAATTTCAAGTAATTTAGCGTATTTTAGTATAAATATGCCAATTATACATTAAAAGAAGTAATATAACAAATATTTTAAAAAAAAGAAATCGAATTTTTAAGTCAGAACCTCTTTAAAAGAAAATTCATATAGAGAAGAGATTTACTATTTTTTATTTTTTTGAGGGTATTAACAAAAATTTCGGCAGATTCTGTTATCCCTTTGGAATAACAGCAGATTTATTTCCCCAAACACCACCCTACATAAAAACTTAGGATTTATGGGCCTACGAGCTTTGATTAATTTTTTTTTTAAATTAGTTTATTTTCTAAAAACATAAAAAACTGCAATTTGATATTTTTGTATGCATTGGGCAGTGGGCCTAATATTTAATATTTTAATACTATTTATAGCGAAATTTTTTTTGTTACCATAAGAAAAAAATCAAATTAAATCGTTACCACTCTGGTTTGGCCCGTATCAATTCTACCACCCTCGCTAACTCAGTTCGCGCACCAAATAGGCTGGTGCGCGCACTGGGTTGGCGCACCAGGTGGTGCGCTGACTGGGTTGGCGCACCAACCTCTTCTGCCTATTAAGGCACCAACTCAGTATCTATTTTATGTTGTGTATTTTAGATCGTTATTTCGATTAGTTTTATGTTGCGTATTTAGATATTATTTTCATATTACTTCTTATGTTGCGTATTTTAGATCTCATCTCCCGCAATACATAATACATTAAAACATAAGAACACACCATAGATAAAACATAACACCCGTGGATGGGGGCCGACTAGTACCCGCTAAATTTAGGGCCCGAGTAGGACCCGTCACTGACTGATCCATGCCCCGACTAGGGTTCTGTGTAGGGTTCTGTCTAGGGTTCTGTCTACGGTTCTGTCTGGGGTTGGCAACCACATATAACTCTAGGAACTTGAAAGGCGTTGTCAAATTCAATGTCATTTGGGTATACAACCCCCAACTGCTATCGTCTAGTACATGGAGTTGTTGGAACCATGTTTGGTTGCCTTGGCCAATATTAATTCTGGCGGAAATTACCAGTTCGTAATAATTCGGGTCAATACCAAGTTCTTGGTACACTTCCCTAGTTATACCGGCGAAATCAAAATCCGAGCCGATATTGAACATTTTCTGGGGTTGGGTACTGTAATAAGCACCATTGGGCCCTTGTTGTACTTCACCACCAAAATAACAAGCAATTCCAATCATAGTTACCTGAATTACAGAACAAACCCAACATTTCGCAAATTTACAAAAAATTAAAAAAGTAATTAAATAATTAAAAAAATATAAAGGACTAGAGTGAAAAAAACTTACTCTTTAGTCTTTACGAGAATGTTCTTTGCTACCTGCTGCCTTGGGTCGAATGAAATGAGCACAGTATACTGAGTTGGTGCCTTAATAGGCAGAAGAGGTTGGTGCGCCAACCCAGTCAGCGCACCACCGGCCAAACCAGAGTGCTAACGATTTAATTTGATTTTTTTCTTGTGGTAACAAAAAAAATTTCGCCTATTTATATAGGGCCTAAATTATATTTTAATACTATTTATATAGGTCCGCGTTCGGTGCTTTATTTCATATTCATTCACTACCCCAGTACCCACACAAAAGAAACAGTAGGAATGGACGGAAAGGAGACGGCGGCGAAGAGACTTAAAGCGGAGGACGTTGAGGTAACTGTTGAGGAGGTGACGGCGGAGGAGAGTGTTGCTAATAATGGCATATCCGCCGTGATGCCGGGGTGGTTCTCCGAGATTAGCCCCATGTGGCCAGGTACCTTTTGTTTTGAACTCCGGGCATAATTAATAATTTGTATTAAACTTTGGATATTAATAAAAATGTCGGTAAAATCGCTGTTCTTTTCTAGTGATTATTTAATACTAATTTCTTCTTATGGATTGTGATTTTTTTTAATCCGGGTTAGATTATGAACTATTCTATGGATAAATATTGGATGGTTGATGAAATCGTTGTTCTATTTTAGTGATTATTTGACACTTATTTCCTCTTATGGAAAAACGAATTCTTTCAATGGATTATTCTATGGATAAATATTGGACGGTTGATGCTCTTTATAGATTGATTTTGTAAATTGTTTGTGAATATCTTGATTCTTGTTTATAATTCTTTACTCTTTTTGAAATCCATTACCTGTCATGTCATCGTAAATAGAAGAATAGAATTAAGTATATTAATGTTTTTGATGCTAATCTTGTAGGTGAGGCACACTCCTTGAAAGTAGAAAAGATTTTGTTTGAAGGAAAATCAGACTACCAAAATGTGTTGGTTTTTCAGGTACATTTCACTCTACTTACTAGGGTTTTGATTTTATCAGGTGTTACAGGTAGAAAGCCCCTAAGCTTAGACCATCTTCATAATTTTGTTTTTCTTTATTTTCTTAATTTTCTTTTGTAAATTGTTTGGATTAAACTTATATAAAATCCTAACCTAAGCTCTGATTTGGCTGGTATTTAGTGCTCCTGACTTGATCAGCTTGGTATGCTGCAGTTAAACAATGAAAAAACAAGAAAAAAATGGTTTATAATTTGGCACCCTCCTTTTGTTGTTTTCCAACTGTACTTTTTAATGTGCATTTTTTGTTTAATTTTTGGTTGGTTCATAGTCCATGACTTATGGCAAAGTTCTGGTACTGGATGGTGTGATTCAATTGACAGAAAGAGATGAGTGTGCCTACCAAGAGATGATAACTCACCTTCCTCTCTGCTCCATCCCAAACCCTAAAAAGGTACAGTATATTGTTTTAGTAGCTGGGTTTCCACTTCTATAAAAAAAAATAGGTATATTTTTAAATGTCTCAATAGAAAAGTTAAGATGAGGAAAAATTGCTACAGTAGAAGTTAAAAGGCTAATTTAAGCGTCACTTGGAATTTTCTAATTGCATATATTTTTTGTAATAGCTGGCACTTCATAACTGAAAAAATAGGTTGTCAATAGGGAAATCAGGAAAAAATTGTCGCACAGGCACTCACTTTTATTCCCAAACAAGCTCTACTTGCAAGTTTTCCTAGAAATGACATTTTTTTTTTGGAATATTTGTCAAGGTTTTGGTAATAGGAGGGGGTGATGGGGGTGTATTGCGTGAAGTATCACGCCACCCGTCTGTCGAACAAATTGACATCTGTGAGATTGATAAAATGGTCGTTGATGTAAGTCTCTCTCTCTCTCTCTCTCTCTTCCCCTGCTCTTTCTACCCTTGTGTGTGTGCATGTGTGAAAATTGGCAGATAGCATTTATCTTCTAGAATTTCGTTTCATTGTTTTTAGGGTAAATTCTGGTTAACCGTTGGAAAATCAAAAATTGTAGAAAAAGCTTATTTGGTAATTGGTGAATTTCCAAATCATTACTTTGTACCTTAGATTAATTGAACAGGTTTTCAGATCCATAAATCCAATAAGCAACAATTAATGTGCAGTCTTAGTCTAATTGATGAGTTTATGCATGTTTTTATTCAAGTTTTAAACCCTTTTTTATTGTATATGGGTGAAGGTATCAAAGCAGTTCTTCTCTGATGTGGCCATTGGATATGAAGATTCCCGTGTGACATTACATATTGGCGATGGTTCTTTTCTTTCTTTCTAATACAGAAGACTAATTCCATTCTCTTTGCTGTTTATTATATTTGTTTATGTCGGACAACTTATGTTTTGGGCTAAATATATATGCTTTTTGTCCATAATAACAGGAGTTGCATTCTTAAAAAATGCAACAGAGGGTACCTATGATGCCATAATTGTTGATTCCTCGGATCCAATTGGTGAGTTTTTCATAAGCTATTGATTCAAAAAACTTCTACACTTCATACAAACATAAAATCTGAGTTCAAGTATAATACTTTTAGTATAGAGGCAGAAATAAAATATAATGAAATTGTTCTTTATGTATTAGCAAATTATAGATTTAACATTTCCAATTAAAAATTGGCATAGTATGAATCTACATCTGATAACAAATTTCTTGTAATATATATCTCAGATGCACCGAACCACATGGTAATATGGTATGCTTCATTAAATAATCCCAATTTTGCCCTAATGAAGCCTGATAAATAAGTCAAAGCAACCTCTTACTGTGTAGAAGTTACGAAAATAGATACTTGGTTATGTTGCCTGTTGTTGCTCATCTATCATTTCACAACTGAACAAGAAGTCACACACAAATAAAACCTAATACTTGGTTAATTTGTTTATTCGTTATTTTTTGTTTCATGTACAGGTCCAGCCCAAGAGCTATTTGAGAAGCCATTTTTTGAGTCAGTGGCAAGGGCTCTCAGGCCGGGTGGGGTGGTATGCACCCAAGCCGAGAGCATATGGTTACACATGCATATCATTGAAGACATTGTCTCTAACTGCCGCCAAATTTTCAAAGGCTCTGTCAATTATGCTTGGACCACTGTCCCCACTTACCCTAGGTACAATTTACATTATGAAATTAGGGCTCTCTCACTGTTTAATGCTAGACTTGCATTGAATTTACTAATTTAGTTAAGAACTCTCTAAATAACTGCAATACTGTGATTTATTCACTGATTGAATAGGCTGGTTGTGCCATGGCTCCAATATGGTAGTACATGCTGTTAGAATACCTAACTTAAGATAAGCTTTAAAGCAATGGAATTATACCAAAGGCACGCCCCTTCTATTTGACTAGGAATTTTTATCCAACCTCCCACAAATCTTTTGAATTTCTGCAAAGATATTTATTTGTAGTTACTGAACTAAACAAGTATAGGAATTGTTTCAGCTCATCATCCAAATTTTCCTTATTTTCGCCAATATAAAAAACACATTTGGAATTCACCCAGAACCCTTAGGCCATTAAGTCTGTTATTGCTTATATTCACACAAATAAATATAAATAGGCTAATTCAATTTTCATTTGAATTATTCTATTCTTAAGAATATGGTACAATGTTCCAAAACTGTTTTGTTTTTTGGGTTTTTTTGATTGAAAACATAGCAGTTAAGCAATTATATTTGATGGGGGATAAGATAAATAATTAAAGAAAATGAGTTCGGTGCCAGGCATAGTAAAATCATATAGGTTTCCGAGTACATGGCATTTGTTTACTGAAATTGTGCCAGGTTAATTTGAGGTTAACTTTTTTTTTTCTAGTGGCGTTATTGGGTTCATGTTGTGCTCAACCGAGGGTCCCGCAGTTGATTTTCAGCATCCTGTGTTTAACATAGAGGAGTCCTCCAAATCTAATGGACCTCTAAAATTTTACAACTCTGAGGTAACACTCTCTCTGGTTCTGGTTTTGCCCAAGTGGGTAAACAGGCCCCAATTATGCCTGATTGGACTTAAATATTGTGCAATAGGAGCCTCATTAGTGCCCTAGTTTGCGGGTTAAGTCTCTGTATGGCCAAACTGGAGTTGTGTGTACTTAATTATAAGACCTTGTTGGCCTCAATTGACCTTTCTATTGACCAAACAAACAATACCAAGGTAAACAAAGTGAAGGGCTATAAAATAATTAATGGGCACCATACAATTTATTTTGAAGTTTAACCTGCAGCACTAATGTACAGACTCAATTCTTTTCTTTTCTTTTTTCAGATCCATTCTGCCGCATTTTGCCTGCCTTCTTTTGCAAAGAGAGTCATCGAATCAAAGGCTGCAAATTAATGTGGCTTCAATTTTGAGACCTTGTTTAGAGAACAGTAATGGCTTTTGTCTCCTAGTTTCTTGGACAATTACAGCTTGTAGCAATGGCCTCTGTTGTGCCTCCATTTTAAAGGTTTTGATTGTTGGATGTTTAAAATTTTTTGGTTGGATGCTTGAACTAATTCAAGTGCTTTACATCTTTTTGAGTGTTCTGATTGCCAGGTGGTTTAGTAATTCTTTCTTTGCGAAGTTTTCTAATGACTGGAAGCATGGAATCCGCATCCTCTGCATTAACGTACCTTTTGAGTTAATTTACGGAGCATGCAGTCAAAATTCGAGTCAAGCTAGCCTATGGCTATAACACACGGGGTACTTTAATATTAGTGCGGATCAGTGTAGTAAAATTATGGTTTATGCAGCTGCGTATGTGCGTATGTGGTTGAATTCTGAATAGAAATTCTTGTGCTGCATATTTGGCCGCATATTATCGCATATTTATTTGTATGATGTCACATATTACCGCATGATTGTTTGTATGATATCACATATTACCGTATATTTGTTTATATATGTATAAATTCTCATTTTAAAACCGCATGAAAATCCACATATGTGGTAGCCTTTTCCGCATACCGCATAAAAACCGCATTTTAAAACACTAGTGCGGATTTAAATCAGATGGTCCAGATCTAGACTCAGAGGATACGAATTCTGAAGCATGCGGGGGGTTAAAAGAGGATTGCTGTGCTTATTTCTATCACACAGTTAGCCTAGAGACTACTGACTAATAATAAAAACTTATCAGCGCCGTCAATGACTACTAGTCATAGGAACTGTAACAAATATTTGTAACGGAGAAATAGAACTCAGAGATTATTGACAAACTTGAACATACATAAGGCTGAAGGCCTTCCATGATAAATAGTTTGCAATTTCGCATTTAAAAGAAATGTATTTAGCTCAACTAGAGATAAGTATCTCATGGTCTAGGTTCTATGCTGCCTATGACCATACCTACCAATCTGATGAATTTGTATCCGCCATTTTGTAAACCCACAGTACTGTCAGGAGCACATTAAGCTTACATTGTTCAGAAATTGCATCCAAAATTTACTGCTCATGAGTCATGAAATCAGCTCCTAAACATATTCCCATCTTGCGTACTTGGAGATTCCAGATCATCTTTCTGATCCCTTTTACTTGAAAAACTGGAAATATAGAATTAACAGTGTAGACAAACTGGATATATATCTAAGCAAGATGCTAGAGGTCCAAACGAAAAATTCCAAGGAAATTGCTTCGATCTATAAATTTGGCAAAAAAAGTTGTCTACATAGTAAAATCTGGCTTGCCTGTTGCTTAACCTAAAAATAAAAATAAGATTCTCCTATCTTGCATATTATAAACACTAAACATTCAAAATATTTCTCCAATCAATATGTAAAGCAAAACTTACAGATGAATTCATTGAAAAAAAAAAAAAAGATATCACACCCATCTGCAATATACCAACCGTGAAATAAAGAGATGCACCCATAGTAACACCAGAAGCACAGTAAGCCTCCGTGGGTCTAGTCAATTGCATCCATAATTTACTGCTCATGAGATCGAATCTCAAACATATTCCCACATAACTTCAAACCACACAAAACAACCATTTTACATCCCTTTTACATCATACCAACATCCCATCAGTCATTACAGATTTAACTTGAAAGCATATATTATAAGCTTTTTCAACACGACTATAACAAAGTATGGCATAATCATGAACTGAACTGGTACCACAGAGTTGGTTCAGTAAAGAAATTCTGAGAATTAAATATATACCGCAGCAAAACAAAGTTTCTGGTATTCAGCTAAACCAAATATATCCAGAAAACAATCTAACACTAAAAGTCTAAAACACGCTTACAGTGCGAGAGCAAGCCAATTAGAGAGAGAGAGAGAGAGAGCAACCAAACACTAAAACAGTGTGAGCAAGCCAGGAGAGAGGGAAAAGATTCAGCAGTCACTAGGTTTCAAACAAAAAAGATTTGGCAGCCACTGTCAAGGTTTTGAAAGAGAGAGGAAGAGAGAGAGAGAGAGAGAGAGAGATGGTGATAGACTGCAGTTTGATTGTATCCTGTCCAACGCTCTCATTACATTGACACCTGAATACAGCGAAAGTCAGCTATATAGGTACTCATTATCAATAGATTTAAAAAAAAAAAAAAAGCCACAAAAAAAAAAAGAATAAACACTGGAAAAAGGGCTCAAGAGAACTACTCCGATCAAAAATTTGGACAAATGATAGCCGCACTAATTAATTCTAACCAACCACCAGCTGCAACATCATCTCAAAAGCGCAGCACATTTGTCATGAACAATTATCCTCCTCTCCACACTGCACACCTCATCCAAGTATACTGCATCTCTGTACATCCACTCCTCTCTATCATAACAAAACACATCCCCAAATGGATCCCCACAAAGCACACACAGAATCTGCCTCTCATCTGCTGGAACCATAGGCCCAGCTTGCTCCTCCTCCAGCCAATCATCTTCTTCTAGCAAAGAATCAGTTTCAGTTTCAAAAGACCCAGCAACCCATTTTTCAGAATCAGCGTACCATTTTCTGGAAAAACCAAGGGAGTGTTCATAGCGACTTGTGCATGGTTTGTCTGATTCATGCCATTCAAGGTGTGATTCGAGCTTATCTTTCAGTTCAAACCGCAGGCCACATTTCTGACACTGATGAGGCATTTCATCGTACAGGCTATTAGTTACATTAGGATGGTATTCTCTCATCACCTCTGATTTGAATTCATAACCAATAAGGTTCACTTCCTGCATAACAGGTTTTAACTCAACAACAGGCTCATCCATAACAGGTTCAGTTTCCTTTGTCTGGTTAATTTTCGGCACCAGTGCCTGTTTGGTTGTACTTGGTGAAGATATCAGTCCCTTTGCAACCAAAGTACTCAGTAGAGATGACAGCGGATTAGAAGTTGGCGGGGGTCCAGATGGCAGTGGAGGGTCCCCTGATGTAGCATTAGCATGTTTGGCCGCACTTGGTGCACCAGGTGCAGCCAACCAGCTCGAGGTAGGAGGAGGGCCACTTGGAAGGGGAGGCTGTGCACCGACCAAACCAGGTACATGGTTTAAAGTATGATCACTATTTGTTGAATCACCCTTTTTATTAATTGAGCAGGGTCCATCTTTACGAGCTGGGTATGGTAAAGGAGCTGAAGGTTTAAAGATGGAAGTAGAGGACGCTTGTTGCTTAGACCGGGCAATAGATGTGATGCCAGGTTTTAAATCTGGAAAGGGTTCTGATGAAGTAGAGGAAGAAGATGGGCTCTGTAGAGGTGGCTTAACAGGTCGAGTCACCTGAGATAAGGGATCAACAGGTTGTGAGCTGTAAAGATGCATTTGCGTACTCAATTCAGGTAGTTGATAGTAATCATGCTCAGATGAAGATGGTGATGAAGGCACATATCGTTGCCTCTGTTCATGCACAAATGGATCACTAATTGGGTTGCTAGAGCCTACCTTACTGTTATAAAATTCACGTGAAGGGGGGGTCGCATTTGAAATACGCGAGGATCCACGGGCAGTAGGGGCTACTTTGCCAACTAAAGAACGAGGTGGCGGTGTTGGTTGTTTCACTTCGGAGTGAATTGAAGCACGTGGATGTGCCAGGGGTGCCTCATGTGGGGTCCACTGAGAGGAGCTTCCATGTTGCCTTATGCTCTCACGAATCATCTCTAAATCAACATTGGAGGCAGGTTCTTGCTTTGCTCGGAGATGTACAACATGTCCTTCTACACTCTGCCATAATCAAAATACAGTAAATAACCACGCCATGTCCCATTTCAACCTTCTCCTTTTGTTGTATATAAATTGCCAATGTTCCCAGGTTGGTCACTAGCAGTATTAAGTTAAACATGCCAGAAGGTACTATTTAGTTATTTATTTGTGTTCTATCTACACTTGAGTCTGTATGCATGTGCTGAGAGAGATAGAGAGAGAATAGTGAACCTTAGAAGAGAGTAGTCTTGGGTCATGGAGGCCTTTCTTATTGAGGCGGGGAGCAATGGAATCATTTTTGTGATTGTTGTTTATACTAGGGGCATTATCAGGCCGCAACATTTTCGCCCTCTGCAAATTCACTGACTTGCCCTTAGCAGCACTTCCATCCTCCCTTTTGATTTTACCGATAACATTATTATTGCCGTTATATTCATCCCAGACATACTCTTCCTCTTCAGAATTCTTCCAGCTTTTAGAAGATGCCCCACCACCTCCTATCTCTTTTTGTGTATCAAACATCCCATCAGTTGGTCTTCCTAATCTAACTCGCTCGCTCGCTGCTCTTCTAACAGGCCCCATTTCTGGCTTTTTAGAAATAGTAAGTACCTCTGGTGGCACACGTGGTTGCATCTGCAATATTTTTTAAATAAATAGACTTGCTTAATTAAATTTGGTCAAATGAAGCTTACGTTGGAAGATGTTAAAAGAGAGGAATTGATAAAGATGCGTACCGGTCTGGTACTGGCTGACACTTGCGTCCATTTTAAGCTACTCTTCTCCATTGCCGGCCTCTCTGGTCTCTGGGCATGGTTATTTGTATCAGCAGTTGCATTAAGTTCATCACTACGCACTCCTTGTACCTGTATAAAAAAAAAATAACATAATGTCAATTGAAAATAGGATGAAACAAAAGACATTACTGCAGTATCAAAAGCAAAAAAATAGCTACCCCTTTCATTAGTGGAGGAGGTACGCGCTGCTGCTGTTGCTGTTGCTGTTGGTGCCTCGCTTCAAGGTACTTGGGATTGACATGGATGCTATGTGGTGACTCTCCTTTTGCAACCGTACCAGCAGCAGCAGCACTAGAAGAGGGAGGATTTGGTTGAAATGCAAGCTCCTTTTCTATTGCCTGAAGCGTGGCAGGTGGAAAAACCCCTCTCCACGTACCAAATAAATGCCTCATGCTTGAATGCAACGATGGATCCACATGCTTGTATGCTTTGCAAAAGACCTACTCATAAATTGATTAATATTCATTAAATACAAGGGATAGAGGTTGAATCAGGTACAAGTTTTCTTGAAAATAAATGCCCAACATTTTGCAACTATTTACATATCAACCAAACTATAATTAAATCTGAAAAAGAGATTTATAGGAAAAATAAATAGGAACCTCAGGAAGGCGTGGAGAGAAGTATTTGATGTAATCTCTTCCAATGTTCTTTACAATGCTATCCAGAAGGTACAATGACGGCAGCTTCTGGTCTCGAGGTACCTTAATTTCATTCAATGCAATTTAAATACTTTCAAGTCATCAGGTGTGGTAAATAGATAAATGTTGAGTATACTGGTAGGTCTTATAAAATTTCAAAGAAAAACAATTCAAGAAAAAAACAAGAACAGTGAAGTGGAATAACCTCAAGTATATTGGCGCAAATGGTGTAAGCTATAGACTTGGCAGCATGAAGATTCTCCCCAGCAATAATCGTCAGATTGGTAATGATCGGTTTGGAATTGAATGTCAGCTCAGCTAGAGCTGCCTTATACTGCCCCACCAACTCGCTATTCCCGCTATTCCCACTGTTATTCGGGTCGTAAGCAGGTACACTAGAAGGGGTATAAGCAGGAGTAGATCCCCCAACTATTCCTCCTCTCACCCCCGCGAACTGAGTTCTCTCTCGATTCAGATTCAAATTAACACTGGAGTCATCCAATCGGGGTTTCTTTGAACCGGGTCCAGGCACCCGGTCTAATCCGGTCGATCTGCGCGAATTCTCCATCTCCACTGCTCGCATCCTCCGATTAGGGTTTTATTCGTGCAACAAATATTGGTTGATTTGGTCGATTCAGGATTTGGAGAAGATAAATAGATAATCGATAAAACGGAGAGAGAAGGAAGGAAACAAAGCGGCTGCCTCAGACACCCTCGGAAAAATAAAATCAGATAGAGATAAAAAAAAGTGGGGGAAAAATGAAATGAAATCCCGATTGGAAAGGGAGCGAAACCTAGGAGAGTAGAGAGAGAGGTAGAAAGAGAGAGACGAAGAGAGTAGGGCAAATTGGGTATTGTAAATTTTTGTTCGATGATATCCCGGCGCGTTTATTCTTCTCCAGGTTATGGGAAATGGACATATCCTGTATATAGTACCGTACCCATGACAAAGGCGTGTGCCAATCATTATTTCATTCCCATCCGGAATGTACAATGTAATAACCCCAACGTACTGATTGATAAACTTTCACCAATGAAGGGTGTTTGATTCGGATTATAACTATTTTATTTAAGAATAATTATTTCAGTACCCGCGCTACAGTACCAGTATTCAGAGGAATAATGTATTATGGTCCTCACTAATTATTATTCTAAAAATATATTATATGTTTCCTACTAATTATTATTCTAAAATTACAGCAACACCCTTCATCTATAATCCTAACTAATTATATGGTCTCTTTCACAGTCCATGTACTCGTCCCCGCGCCAGCCTTCATAAATATAAATCGTGTCAACCTTCGTAGATATAAATACTTGCAAGATAAGATATTAATACTTAAAAAATAAGATATTAATACTTTGATGCGTAACTTGTTATGATCATCTCTTTTCCAGTCCCCCAATCGTCAGGGGTGGATCCAGAATTTTCGTCAGGGAGGGGCAAAAAAATATCGAATCGGATTTAAATCCATTAACCAATTGAGTACTCGACAAAATACAATGCTTTAACTTATACTTTCCAATGCTTTGACTTGTAATTTCTGATGCTCTGACTTATAATTCTAATTACCAATCAAAATTCAACAGATTTATTTCAATTTTAACCCTAAATTTAACTCGAATTACAAATTAAACGTCCAGAGGGGGGCAAAAAAAATCCAGGGGGGCAAAGTCGGTCGGAACCGATAAATTTCCACTAAAACTCAAAATCCAAGAGGGCCCCCTGGAATACACTGGGTCCGCCCCTGCTAATCGTTCCCGCGTTAATCTTCCTCTAATGAAGTAGTGGGTACACCGTATCACCGCATCAACCTTACCCAATCATCCCTGCGTCAACTTTCCTCTAACAAAAATAGTTGACCACATAGGTATAAATACTTTAGTGCAGAGGTATAAATACTTGCAGTACTTGATATTAATACTTTCAGACGTCATCTAGTGTCATATGTAAAAAATATTTGCAAGTATAGGAATAAATACTTGCACGTCAAGGTGTAAATATTTGTGTGGCGATGAGCCCAAAAGTACGTCACCATGGATCTCATTTGAAAGAGAAAATTGCGTAGAAGACGTTCGTGGTTTTAGATTCGCAAAATTCTTCACATATCGTTAGAAATATGGACGACGTTGAACGGAGAAAAAAAAATTCACCTCTAAAAACGTGTATGGTCCCCCATTGATATTTATGGTGCGGGTATATTTGGGAGATTTGGTTGGGAGAATTATTTACGTAAAAATTGTTCACATCATAGATATAAATACTTCCGTACATATGTATTAATATTTTAGAAAAAAAATTCTGTGTTGGAGTTTTTGTGGTCCCCCAAATAGTTATGGTAGTTATAGTAGTTATTATGCGGGTACAGTGCGGGTACTGTAGCGCGGGTACTGTTATCAGCTTCCTTTATTTAAATTGGGACGGCTTTTTATTACCGGCTCGCTGCACCATTTGCAGCAGTTATGCAAGAATTCTTCTTGACGGTTACAAGTCCGGATCCCACCCAGTTAATGCACCGTTTGAGAGTTTCAATCCGACCCTTAAGAGTTAACAGAGTCTCTTTAAGATTCATGTTTTTTTTCTTTAAGATTATAACAAACGGACCAGATAAAAACTTAAAATTTGAGGTACCTCGGTAATATGAATTCGGTTACAAGGTGCCGATACGAAGACTCCACAAACTATGCTATCAGGGGTTCGGATCCCCTAAAGTAACTCAAAGTTTGAGTTTGGATTCAAACCATCTTATCAGAATCCGAACCAATTCGACTCGAATTAGAATTGACAGGGTCCTTTAGGGTGTGCTCCAAAAGATGATAAAAGGGAGGGGGAGAAGAGGTGACCAGATCTAGGACTACTTATGAGTCAAGTTGAGGGCCACTTGGATTCAACCTGTGATTTGAGTCAAAAACTCCAACTTAGAGCATCTCCAACCCAGCAATCCGTAAAAAATTAAAAACAGCTGTAAAGCACTATTTAAAAATTAAGTTCATTTTAATTTCTTAACCCCTCCATCTCAGAAATTGAGTCAGAGCCAATAGGAAAGAGAACGAAAGAGTCAGAGCCAATAGGAAAGAAAGAGTACCAGCATGTCCAAAAGAAATCGTTTGCTTTATAAGCAAATTTGTTTTTTTAGAAATTAGCCTACAACCCAGCAATTATATTAGCAATTGATACATCAGATTAGCAATTTAAAAGAAATCACCATTGTAGATGCTCTTAGATTCAACTCGCGAACAACTCGAGTCAACTCGTGACTCGTAGATAGTACATAGTTTATCAAATTAAAAATTATGAAAACAAAGTTTAACAAAATAAATAGTACATAATTTATCAAAATAGTACACGAATTAAAACTTTACATACTGAAACATTGGCAAATACATAATTAAGTAGTAGAATGTTTACTAAATTACGAAATAATACAAAATCTAATAAAACATTACATAGTTTACCAAGTCAATGAGTTAACTGAGTTGGTTCCGAACCGAGTTGGGGGTACTTAGATTCAACTCATGAGACAACCGAGTCAATAAACTCGAGTCAGTTTCAATTCAAGTCATTAGCGAATTAAATCCGAATTGATTCCGAACGAGTTATAAGTCATCAGTTTTTTTGTGCACCCCTAACCAGATCTAAATAGTAGTTACCATCTCCTGTTTACATACTGATATTAAATTAGAAATCAATCATTACCAATTTGACGATTATTGCCGGAGAGAATCTCTCTGTGCTGCTAAAATAAAAGGAGAAGTAAACTCTATATACAAACTATTTAAATTTTGTAACTCAATTTAAGTCAAAAAAATGTTAACTCTTTAAATTGTCTCTCTCCTCTCCTCTTCCTTCCCCTTCCACTATTATGAAATTTCTGAAGCGCACCCTTAATATTTATTTAGATCCCAATTGGATGGTCCGGATCCAAACTCAAATTTTGAGCTGCTTTGGAGATCCGAATTTGCCATCAGGAGACCTGCTTTTACGTTGTTTGTGTTTATACAATTATTCATATTTTCGGATAGATAATAGTAAGTATTTCTTTAAATATGTACAAGTTCAGAAAGATTTATTTTTATCAACTAGGGTTAGTAGTAGTACAAAGAAATTTTGTATCAGGTGGTAGAGGCCAACAGCTATTGTATAGCCAGTGTAACTGTTGAGGCCTGAATACACCTCTGACATTTTTGTCCTTTCACAATGGAGCTATTTTGAAAGTTTGGATGGGCACACCGGAAATTTTCTACATTATGCTTGTTGAAACATGATATTGTTTCTTCAACGTCCATAATACATTAGAAACAGTATACTCACCTCATTTCTCATGACAGGGTTTTCCTTTTTGCTTGAATCTTGCACACATAAAGTAGGGAGATATGCAATTCGAAACGGGTACCAAAATAAAGCCTGCTCTTCGCAGGATTATTCTTGCAACAAAGTTTTCACCTTTATTTCAACAATATCTTCGAATATATACAAAATTATTTAGCTTAAAAATTACAAGCATAATGTAGGACGAAAATTTTGTTGCTATTTTAACTTTTTTTTTTTTCCTAGGAGGCACAGATAACACACTCGTTACAATGAAACCTAGTACTCTCCACGTTGCCGAGCCTTTTCTAACCTTCACACAAACTATTTTCAACAAATACAGAAGCTGTATTTTCTAGCTTACATAATACACAGACAAAATAGGGGGAGGTTGGAAGAAGAAAGAGGAGAAATTTTTTGACATTTTTTCATTTTCTCCAAAGATCTCTCAATATACTCATCCACCAATCATAGACAACCACAAGTTCAATATGCTTGCCACTCGGCCCATTCGAAACCAAGATTTTTCTAAGATATGATTGACCTTGGACTACCAAAGCAAAATCATTTGCAAACACCCCCACATTAGAGGCCATGTGTTTGATTATATGTACCGATGGGTGAATTGATGAATAAATTTGAAGATGCAAAAGAGGGAAACCAGGGCCAAGTGGGCCAAGTCATGTTTAAGGCCCTCTTTGTTTCGGGGAAGAGGGAGATTTGACGAGCAACGGTTTCAATGTGTCCATTACATTTGCAAATGACGGCCTTTTCCATGGTTCACTGCATATCATATCAGGTTAATAATTCATTCCAGGAATTTATTTCAACAAATCATGAAAATTAAGTTGACTTACTTGGCCCAACAAGATTCAATAAGAGACACCACGCGTGGATTCAAATCCTTTGAAATATCCAACCTTCTTCCTTTAAACCCTACTGCTGCTACCACCTGCAGTCATTACATGCTTCCTAACAACAGATCTAGAGAAAAAAAAAAAATCTTCCTGTTATGTTATGATTATACCTGAGCAGGATTTAGGTTAGTCCAAGGTTGTTGCAAAGTCAGGAGTTCCCATAGAATAACACCAAAGCTGTATACATCTGATTTCTCGTTTGATGGCTCGTCCCTCAGTACTTCTGGTGCCATCCACTCAGGCTAATTTTTAAAAAATATTTTAGAAGTTTTAAACTTAGATGTTAGTAAAGAAAATGGTACGAAATAGTTCAAAGTTATTTCAAAGAGACTTACGGTTCCTGCCAGAGACTTGGAGGATAAATACGTGCTTGCTTTTAATCGTGAAAGCCCAAAATCACAAACCTAGAAGAAAATTTCAAATTAGATTGGTACAAATATCAGGTAGCTTACAAAACAATGGAACTGTTGCACTTGATTCACTAAGGATTTTAAACACCTTTTTTGTTCAACCAACACCCTGAACAGACCCCTGAACTTTTGGAATAAATTAAACTTGGCCCTTCCTTTAGTTAACATGTAAGAGCGGTGACATGACACCAGTCAAGTGCTGATGTGGCATTTCGGAATGGCAACAATTTTGAAAATGGATGTTAATAAAATAAACAATTTAACAAATATATCCGAATGAATAAACACTTTAAAAATATTTTAGTCTTAAATGACACCACATCAGCACTGAACATATGCCATGTGATAATAACTTGAGGGCCAAATGAACTAAAGAAAAAAAAATTCAGGGATACTGAATCAAGTGCAATAATTGAAGGGGGTGACATAATCAACAGAAAGTTGAAGGGCCTAAACTATAGTATCCTGAAAAGTTGTAAAATACAGTGAGAATGAGATATACCTTGACAGTGTACTTCCTGTCAACCAAAAGATTAGGGGATTTCAGATCTCTATGAACAATAGGAGGGTTGCGCTTATGTAGATAGTTCATCCCCTTGGCCTGAATAAAAGAAGAAAGAAAAAGGATGGTTCATACCTTCCAAAAACCTACTAATTCAAGGACTATATATGTGCTTCATAATAGGTTTATAGTTAAGTTTACACCATAAGATGGTGGTAAGCTATTTTACAATCTAGCATTCAATTATAATAGTCAGTCCTTCACTAAGGAAGTTCAATACAAAATACTATACCTTGCAAATACTTGGAAGCAAAAAAAAAAAAAAACTTGCAAATACCACATCTCTCAAGTTCTTGGCACATGCATAATATCATAATGTATCTTAGGTACTGATATCAAAAGATAAAAAGGATACCACATCAAATGCCATATGTAGTCGACGTCTCTCGTCCAGGTATTCTCTTGTCGAAGACTTATGCAGAAGCTTATAAAGGCTTCCTCTGTAATTCAAGGGACAATGAAGTAAACTTGCTCTAAGTTTTGACTGATATGTAAATTTAAATTATCATGAAAGATGCAACAAATTTAAAAGTGGATCATAGTTTAACCTAGAGAGATACTCAGTGACAATGGCGAGATTAGGAGGCTCAGTGACAGCACCCATGTAAAGAACTATATTCGGATGTCTCAGACTTTTCATTATGGCCACCTAGTCAAACAATAACTAAATTCTTAGATACAAATAAGCTTAAGATAGGAATTTGGGAAAGAATGCTCATATATGTATATTTTGAACCCATTAATAGTACCTCACGCATGAACTCTTTGACGCGGTCTGGATGGAAATCTTGCTCAATTAATATCTTTACTGCAACATCCTGATAATTGTAACCCACTACTTTAGATGATATATTTTTTATTCAATATGTCGCTTGACATATATATATTATATAACTGTAGCAAAAGAAGAGCTAACACGTACTGAACCATGCCAATCAGCACGATGAACGGTTCCAAAAGAACCTGAAAAATGAAAAAATGAAAAAAAAGATTAATCAATTTGTTTTAATAAAATAATATTTTTGTTTAAAAAAAAAGTAGATCAGGCTTATTACCTGCACCGATCTTTTCCTTCAAAACAAGCTCGTTCCAAGGAACGGCAAGATCATCAATAGAGAAGACTATCTCTCTGTTAGGAATAGGGTTATATGTACGATTAGGGTTAATTCTTGCTTGTGACTCGTTAATCTTCATGTCAGGTGGTCTCAGGTTTGAAAAAGGCATGGATGGTGCAGCACCGGGGGCAAAATAAGCAACAGCAGCTTCATTAGAGCTAACCAAATCAGATACCGGCTTGGCATCTTTGAAGATGAGATTGAGAGATTGGCACTCCTTGAAGTACTGTTTGGCCAAAGATTTGAAATTTGCATTCATTTCAACCGATGATTTGAATTTTGGGGGGCGCAGAGGTGATGAAACACAAATGGAATGGGGCCCATTAAATCCTGAGTCTGGCTCTGATAGATTTCCAGGTTCCCCTATCAAATCAACGAAATATTCCCTGATCATAAGAAAAAAGACTAATATGGTTAAAAGGACAGTTATTAGCTTTGTTTTGCATCACCAGTAGGATAAATTATTAATAACTAATGCGTGAAATCTAACCTTTCAAAACCAAAGCGCACAAGGCATGAGAAAGCATCATCTCTTTTGCAATACTTACACCCCTTCACAACTCTGCACGGCACATTCACACTGTCTGCCAGCATCTGCACAATTTTTTATTCGATTGTATCATGTGTTACATCATGCAGATGTTACGGGAAAAAAAAATGAGAGAAAAAAAGGTACTTTAAAAAGCAAGGAGCGGTGAATGCAGAGACCAGTTGAGAGTTGACCGAGCGGTACAACAACTGAATGGGTACTTGCCCTGGTAGCCGAATTACTCTCTCTCCACCTGCTTAGTAAAGTCTCTTCATCTTTCAAATTCAAAATCGCACCCCCCAACCTAGTTGAAACAAGCTTAGCGAGTTGTTCAACCATATCTTTAGTACTAGCCGTGGTGCTAAAGGAAGAGAAGGTAGAGACGACAGAGGCGTGCAACTGCCTTAGTGCAGAATCGATTTTCGTATTGACAAGCACCACTTCAATAGAGGAATCAGTCCAATCGACATTTTTGAGGGAATCAAGGGAGGGGATCCTGCCTTCCTCCTGCACATCTGTGCATATGCTCCATACAAAAGGATCCATCCCTCGTATCACATAAAATCCATCCCGGATTGAATCATTATAAGACAATGACCCGTTTATCTGAAAACAAAGTAGGGATGTTTCAACAGGTTAGTCAGGATAGGTCATGTCATGATCACAAGAAATTTTTTTATTTTCTCTTGAGATGGACCATGTTTACTTGAAATTAGGTAACTATGCATATATTTCGCCTTACTATGATAGCACCACTAATTATTAATATGACCGATGTATAATTCTAGGACATCTATAGTGTAAATCACATATAAATACTTCCTGACTGAGTTACAATTGGCTTAGGTCAGGTTGAAGAGTGCTGGTCCTAGACCCGGATCAGGCCAAATCAATAAAATCAGTTCTGGTAATTATTGACAACAATGAAAAACAAGTCCCACATCCTTTCATCTTAACTCTTAAAATACTCTTTTCATGAGTTATAGCGAAATTCAGAAGCTATACTTATTATTTATATGGTACATAAAGTAGAATTGAAGTAACCGACCCAGAAGCGGTGTGAAAGGACCTCAGAGGATGCACCAGCGGAGGTAATTGGCGAGGTAGCAGCATCACCCGAATCCATTAACCCAGGATCCGAAACAGATGAGGCCTCAGAACAAAGCCTCAGCGCCAGTGCCAGCTGCAATTGGTAAGTCTCCTCGGCTTGTTGGGCCCAGCTCTTACTCGACCCGCTTCCACTTCCACTTCCACCGCCGCCGCCGCCGCTCAACTCGCATCCGCCAGCAATCGGGTCGGATTTCACTCCTGTAATCGGGTCGAGTTGAGGAGGGACGAAGAAGCAGTCACCAGAGAGGGAGAGAGAGCTGCCGCCATAGCTACTGCCAGTGGACTGGCGCTGTAACTGGAGAGGAAGAGGGTGCGGGAGAGGGAGAGGAAGAGGGTGCGGGAGAGGTAGAGGAGGTAACGAAGGATCGTAATCATCCGACATCTGGTTCAGCACAGAATAAGGGTTCGTCCCCCGCTTTGGTACTTCCATTTTGGTCTTTTCTTTTTTCCGTTTTTGTTCTTCTCTCGATTGAATTGAATTGCAACCTTGCAGGGATATCGTTTGATTTTTTTGCTGGATCGAGTTGAACGATCGAGAAGGAGAGATCGCGATTATATTAAATGGTACAGTTTGTTGCGGCTTGTTGCGTACGGACTTGATCAAAAGGCGATGGAAATTGGTTACACACTGATTATATTAAAGCCAGAAAAGAGAAATCCGAACTACTTCCTTTTGTGCAAACCAGCCTCTAAACCGTGTATACATCACATGTTGGGCTCATGATGAGGGGAGGTCCAACGTGCATAGGACAAAATTTGGTCTGGTGCATGTAGACCCGTCCGATATACTTTAACATTCGTGCTCTTCGATCAGCACGAATGTTTAGGTTGTTACTGTGGATTTTAATGTGAATCGGACGGATATGACATAGCACCGGACTGATTTTGGTCGGATAGCCATCGAACTGGTCTTGATTCTGCAGGTTAAATAATTATTAATTAAATAGTCCGACATGATGCAAAGGGTATTTCTCTAGCATCATTTATTATTAAATAGTCAGATAAGTCTTGTAAATGTATTAGAATGTAGCAAAAATAATAAATGTTATTAGCAATACATATAAAAAAATCTGTGCCTTGCGTTATGTATATTAAATGATATGACGCCGTAGAATTGTCGCACTCTGGATCGGATCGGGTGTGACAAGAATACAAATTCTAACAAAGCGAATCTGAAAGGTCGCCAAAAGCACCGAGGCATTCTTTACCAAACCAGAAACCTCCGCCTCTCAACTACCAGGCCATCTCTCTCTTGAAAAATTTGGCAGAGGCTGCCAAAATTTGATCTCTCTCTCTCTCTCCATTAGCTACCCTGATGGAATCGACTGAAGAACAAAAGTGTAGGAAAAGAGAATACGATGTTGTTGTTATTGGTGGCACTTTTGATAGGCTCCACCAAGGCCACCATCTCTTCCTCAAGGTTTTCCCTCTCTCTCCTCCCTTTACTTGCTTTCTAGGCATGCTTGCTTATTAGTAGTTCGCAATTAATGATAATTAACCACTGGTTTTTTCATAGGCTTTCCTCCCTCCCGAAGTACCGAACTATTATGTCCAATAATTAACCTTATTTTTCAAGATTGGTAATTTGCTTTTCAATTAATTGCTCTGTCTCTTAATTTGCTTGGAATTGTGGCAATTTTCTCACAGTAATTTGGGATTTGCTTAGTGAGAAATTTAGATCATAAGTCAAATTCAAGTTTACTTAAGAGATGATCCCAAATACCTTTATTCTTTACTAAGATCACTAAGAAACTCCAGAAGGTTAAGAATCTACTGTTCATTTTATTATGTTAGCTGTATGCTTATTGTTTGATTTGTTACAGGCACTGAGGAAGTTATTAGCTATGCCTGTTCTAATTACTTCCATTTAAGAAAAGAAAATAAAGGCTGCATAAAGTCGCATATTTGGCTGAATAATGTAGAACAGTTTTAGCCAATAATTTTGTGGCTATTTATTGAGCAGGCAGCTGCTGAGCTGGCAAGGGATCGCATAGTTGTTGGCATCTGTGATGGCCCCATGCTGAGTAAGAAAAAGGTTTGCTCATTTTAATTGGTTTTTTATTTGTTGAAGGTTAACATTTTAATACCTAATATTTTCATGGCTATGCCTATAATGGCCAATACTAGAACTTGACATGGCAGATGGTATTTTAATTATGAGAATTTTTCTGTTTTCTATTTTGCTTAAACCTCATTTTGCTTGCTTTTATTATTTCTATCTCGGATACACTACTAAAACTTTTCCACCTTTTAAGTTTTTTTCTTAAACAATGCTATTGATGTAGATTTGAGTTACAAGACCTATTTATGTAGCTTCAAGGTAAATTGATGTAGAGGAGGGAATTTTGTGTCATATCATATGTTCTTCTTAAATATTTTTTGGTTTCAGTATGCGGACCTAATTGAACCCATTGAGACGAGGATGCAAAAAGTGAAGGATTACATAAAGGTATGTATACCGACTAATCTCTATTATACCATTCACAAATTTCATGTTGTTGTGAAAAGTTCATTTTTATTTTATTTTTTTTAATAAATGATGTTGTCAAAAGTTGAAAACTTGAAATATCATTTTTGTATCTCCAAATTTGGGCAATATTCCATTATTTCCAAAACTAGTCAAATGTCAGCTATTTGCCTATTCCGAACCTTACCAATTTGGTTGATTGATATAGAAGGTTGGAGGGTTAAGTTGTGGTTGCTTAGTTTCTTGTTTTGAGGGTATATTTGACATATGTTATATGGGAGCGTAATACTTCCCATCCAAAGTGCTTTTTGATGGTACGATCTAGATATATGATGATTGAACTGAATGGTGATTTGCTTACTATTTAATCCCAAATACATTGTATCTTGCAAGCATTAAAGAATCAAATCTCTTTCGAGAAAAAGGCAAAGCAAGCTTAGCTTAAATTGCCTGGATCAGATAACAAATTGTTTGGATGCAATCTACGTAACATTCTCCACATAGATGGTTCTGTTTAATTTTTGCAGGCGTGAATTGGTTCCCAAAAAAATACTTATGTGGAACATCTCATTTTGTTGTTTTGTCTTGATATTCATGGCCATCAAAACGAAACTGCAATGCATTACTCTTTACATGAACATAGAGAAAGTGACTTGTATATTTCCTCCAATGGTTTTTCTTGGAGATAGAAAGAGAACCCACTTTCTAAGTTCCTTCTTTTTTATACTTCATCCCGTCCTTTTTTAGTCAATTAAGCCCCACTTGAAGGTATTAACAGAACCAATCACTGATCCTTTTGGGCCCTCTATAGTGGATGAAACTTTGGAGGCAATTGTAGTCAGGTGAGTTTGTGATGAATCTTTTTTATTCTTTTATGTATTGTTATTTTGCATTTACTCCTCGTGAAAGATATTTGAAAAACAAATTTGACATAAAATCAATATCCTTTGTGAGGTCTCAAACTTCTTTTTCTTTTGTAAAAATATTGTGGTTAGAAACAAAGAAATTTTTTCACCGTTTCATCGGAAATACAATAACTCACGGCTATGTTAATCTATGTATGGACCTCTATACATTAAACAAATGACAAGCTTTGTAGGCCGCAACACCATTTGTAGAAATTGGTCTTGTATCAATTTCAGTTGCTAGATTTCTGGAATGTATTGGGAAGGAAAGTAGGTTTTTTTAGGGTGTATTTGTCAAAGAAACCAGAAGAAATTGCTTCGGCACTGAACCAAGTTTTCTTTTTTTGTAACAGTAAGGAAACATTACCTGGTGGATATGCTGTTAATAAGAGAAGAGCTGAAAGGGGTTTATCCCAATTAGAGGTACCGTATGTTACTTTTTATATGTACATCCAAGTCCAACATTGGTACTCTGGCTCTATGTTTCATATTTTTACTGATAAACCAAATTTTACATTTTTTAAAAAAAATTTACTACTTTTTTAGATAGGTAGAAAATAAGTTGATCTAAAGAGTTTCGACTGATCGAAAGAAGTGATTTTCTACCTATCTATAAGTAAAAATTATAAAAAAATACAAAATTTGGTCTCCAAGTACATGTTGAACGATTCGGATCGACTATTTGGAGTTTGAAAACGGAAAAATTGATCCATAGCATGGACTGATTTGTGCTATGCATAGTACCATAGCCTCACTCTTTATAATTTTTATTTTATTTTATGATAATAATTGTAGATAGAAGTTGTGGAACTGGTACAAGAGGAAACTGGGGAAAAGATTAGTTCTAGTGAATTGAGAAGAAGGGAAGCTGAAGAGGCAAAGAAATTACAAGACAGAGAACAAAATGGTGATGCAAATAAGTTTATCGACGAAATACAAGATGAAAAATGATTTTGATTTATTATTTAGTTGTTCTGTCTATTGTTATATGTAGCATTCTTTTTTTCTTCTTTTTGCTCTTTACAAAAAGTAGAGAGATAAACAATCGATCAGATAGAAATAATGTTTTAAAATAATATGATTTTTTTTCACTTCAATATTTACTCGTTCAACTTTTGACTAATTTACTGATCCAATTTTTAAAACAGTTGCTCTTCAAAAACATAACTAATAAATAAACAGTTATTACTTAATTAAAAAGTATTTGAAAAATAATCTTCTCCATCTCTATCAAAATAAGATACAGTGCGTTCTCTATGAAAATAATTTAATTTTTCTTTTCTTTTCTTTTCTTTTTTTAAATTTCAGTTGATATAATTAGTCCTATTCTCTATGAAAATAATTTAATTTTTCTTTTCTTTTTTTAAATTTCAGTTGATATAATTAGTCCTAATCGAAGTTCTTCAAAATTGTGGCTCAATCTAAACAAAATATCCAGTATTGATATTGTTATGTTGGATTAATTTGTATTTCATTTATATTATATTAAATGTTAAGGTTGTTACCGGTGAATTTGGTGAATGCATGGACCTTCATGGAAATAGAGAGCAGATGGTGCATGGTGTCTTTGGGAACGAGATCCGGTGCTTGCCAAACCACTGCTCTTCCCCTGCTTGCCTCTCTATCTCTCTCCTCGTCCTCTCTCTCTCCCACGTGACTCTCTCTCTCTCTTCTCTTTTTTTTTAGAGAGATACAGAGAGAAAGAGACGAGCAGCTCCCTGCTTTTCTATCAAGAAAAGCAGCGGATGCATATCCGTGTCTTTGACTTGTTGAGTCCAAAATTACAACTCATGAAATAAATTTGTCTACTTTAATTGACGGCGTATATGATTAGTTTGTCTACTTTTAATTTGTCTATTTTCTATATATAGGGTTGGTTGGTAACATAGTGACAAATAGTAACAAATAAATTATTCGGGTTCGGTTTGGCAGGATCAAAAATTTGTGATTTAAGAATAATTCCGATATAATTCGAAAATGATTCGGAATTATCTGGATCAGAGATCGGGAGCAAAAAAAAAAGTTCGGAAAAGGTTCGCAAATAATTCATAAAATTCGGGAATAATTCGTAAAATTCATGAATTATTCGCGAATAATTCGGTCAAAGTTCGGTCAACCAAATAATTCAGCGTTCGGTTCGACATCACAAAAAAGATGAATTATTCGTTCCACAAATAATTCACGAATCTTGTGACTACGTTGAGTAAGCCATAAAAGTAAGGAAGAGCACAGTTGCAAAGGAGTTCCCAATATAATGGATGCAATTTGCAAAATACTAAGACAAAAGTAGAAGAAGAAATTCATATAAAAATCAACAATGATTATGAAATATATGATTTCTCACTGCGGCTCAATGTAATATTCATTAAACATAATAATTAAAATTATAAAGCATAAAACCTAACATGTGACAGCATAATATATTTGAGTTATATATATTACATTATTACATCATACAGTGGCGGAGCCACAATTGTGTAAGGCTGGGCATCTGCTTTATTCTAGATTTTGAAAATTAGATAATGTCAATGGGGTAACTATGATTTGAGTTAGGGGGTGACAAAAAATATTGATAATTTAATTTTCATCAAAATATTAAAGTATAAATTCAAAAATTACAAATTACATCATGTGTTGAAAAATTTGAATTCAGAGGGAGGAGAGAGATGAATTTGTGAGTGGCAGGAGAGAGAAAACTCTCTAATATAAGAGTTTTATAGCGGACCGCCTCACTGGGGGGCAGTCTGGTAGAGGCAGTGGACCGTCCCACAGTGGGGCGGTTAGAGTAGTTTTAATAAAAAATTTGAGATGAGGACAGATTTGCTAATTTTTTTTTTTTTTGGTATTAATAAAAAAACCGGGAGAAGAAAGGTGAAACAAGGACCTTCCTTGATATTTCTTTTTTCTTTTAATCTTTAAAATTTTGTAAACACAAATGTTTGTTAACTTCTTTTTTTTCTTGGGCCAAGTTTGTTAACCTCTTTCGTAGCTTAAAAGGGAGATAAAGATTGATTGATTGACCTATCTACCACTAACTAGCTATGAGCCTGTGAACTTGCCACATACGGAATGTTACTTCAAAATACGGTCAAACAAAATAGCTGTGACTTGTATGATAAAACAACCCGAAATAGATTTTGATATAATCGCTTGAGGTTATGCCTTTTATTTTAATTATACATAATATTTGACATCTCTTACAAAATATATATTTTGACTGAGTAATGGATTTCCGTGTAGAAATAAATTTCAACAAAAAAGAATTCAGATTTTTTTTACTCTTTCTTTATTTTATTTTTTAAATAAAGGTTTATTAATTCTGACATCTGTTTCTTCTCTTCCTGGCCTCTCTACAAGTTGAAAATTTGCATTTTATTCTTTATAATATAAATTTGATAATAAATTTGTATTTATTCTGACATATCCGTAAGTGGTGACATCTTTGCAAAAAGTTGCATTTTTCACTAATGACAAAGTCAAGGGCAGATTTTTCGCCTGGACAAGACAATAAATTATTTAATCGGGTTCAAACTCATTAGATAATCGGATACTATTTAAAACATGATTACTCATGGAGGCCATTCAATCACAAGGTAGAATAGTGAGATTTAGAGAAATACTGACAGGAATCAACCATGAACTCTTATATATTCTAAGTCAGGTTTCTTTTACTCATTTGCATGATAAGCTCACTTGGCGATGGGAAAACACAGGGAGGTTTTCCGTTCAATCTTTGTATAAATTCTTAAATTTTCGAGGAATTATTGTATAACAACCTATGTTGTGGTGAACCCTGCTTATCCCACCCAAAATCAGAGTGTCTATGTGGTTGTTAAACACTAATAAAATTCTGACCAAAGACAATCTCATTAGGAAAAAATGGATAGGAGACCCACATTGTGTACTGTGCTCTCAAGAGGTTGAAACTGTCAACCATTTGTTTCTAAAATGCCCCAAAATACAACAAATATTATTCTGGTTAGGCAAAACTCATCTGCATATGCATCAATGGTCTACTTGCCATGATATCATACTTTTTTCCAATTTGTTACCTGCTACAGATCGACAAGCATTTTTGCTAGTTTATAGTGTCATATGTTGGACAATTTGAAATATAGGAATGATATCATATTTAACCAAATTACCCACAAGTCAGCTAGAAACCTCATTTTACTTATCATCTCTTGTGGTTGAATATTGGACAGGTACAGTCAGTAAGAAGATTAAAGAAACAACACTCTCGTGGCTCCCATACACTTTGGATGAGATCCCACCTGAAGATGAAATACTGGCACTTGTTGATGCAGTACTCGAAGACCCTCCAGCACCATGAAGCTATTCATACAATACAATTTTCTTTCTCTCATGATATCCAGCCCCATTACGAGAGGCTTAGTTATATTCTCTTTTGTTGCTTTATGGTGTGGCCCTAGTCTGATGATGTTAACTCTAGAATTTATGTTTGTTTTCAGCTTGGGTATTCTATTTAGTTGCAACTACTAAAGACATCTGAGTGTAACTTAACTTTGTTTCATTAATATGAAACGGGCTTTCATGCCTTTCTTAAAAAAAAAAAAACTATTTAAAACATGATAAAAATAAAGGTTATTTTTGTAATTTGTTGGGGTTGGGCTATGTTTTAAATTGTTGGGCCATCTAAAATATATTGGATTGTTGAGCTATCTATTTAATTTATTGGGCTATCTAAAATACATTGGATTGGTGGTCTCACATCACAGTTCCAGGGTAGGGCAATAACATTTTTTAGGGTAGGACAGAGGCCCAAAATCCATTTTGTGTACATTAGTTTTTGATTTCCATAGTAGGGCAGTTGTCCTACCCTGTAACAAGCTACACCTGCCTCTAGACAGAGCCACATGAGGTCAAGAAAAGCACTTCTCTATCTCTGTATTCGGATTTTTTTTTTCAAAATATACTTCTTTTGTCATATTTCTTAGAAAAATTACAAAAATATACTTGTATTGAAAATAATTATAAAATTATATTTCATTTTCAAAATTTTGTTCCATCCTATTTTATTTTCTGACTCTTCCCTGTTGCTCACTGCCGGTTGCTCCAGTCCTACCGTTGCTGATCAAGAGGTTATCCGGCACAATAAATAAATAAAAGACAAGTTTATAATCATGCCCTCATAAAAATTTGTTATTATATCGTTTTTGATCAAGAGGTTATCCGTACCTTGATGCTGACAGTATGATAACACTGGTTACACTGCTGGACTTGTCACATGTATCATACCATGTCCTTTGTATGTTTGGTTACAAAATAAGAATAGCTAGAATAGCCAAATCAAGAATAGCTATTGTTTGTCTTATTAGAATAGTCAAAATCTAAAAACCCTTAGAAACAGGGCCGACCCTTACCCAGGGCGATGGCCCCGGGCCCCAAAATCCAAAAGGGCCCCAAAAAGAAAAGTTTGTATACGGTAAAAAAAAAAAAATTCTGCCGTTTCTTCCAAACTTCCATCGCCTCCAGCCCTCCACTGTCAAACGAAAGAAAAAAAACCCTAGTTCCTCCCACCACGGCACCACCTCCAGCCCTCCACTGTGAAATTGATGCACAACGTTTATTTTCAGAATTACAAATATTGCAGGTAATGCTACCAAATGAAGCGTGTCAACATGAAAATGCATGGAACTCCATTAAAGTTATGGAGTTTGTAAAAAAGATGGACATGTTTTTAAATATTTTAGTTGCTTATAGAGTTTTACTAACTGTACCTATTACTGTGGCATCTGCAGAAAGAAGTTTTTCAAAATTAAAGTTGATAAAATCTTATTTACGAACAACTATGACTCAAGATAGGTTGAATGGATTAACAATATTAAGTATTGAAAAAAATATGTTGAAAACTATTGATGTTGAACATATAATTGAGGATTTTGCTTCTAAAAATGCAAGAATGAGTCATTTCAGATGAGATGTGGTTTATACGTGCTTTTTGTGCAGGTACAACATACAAGTGTTCAGAATTGGTTGATCAAGAAGCAGGAAGTAAGAAGCATGGTGTCGATATGTTAATCATTGTATATGTTTTATTTTGAGGGGTATTGGTTTTATGTCCTCCTTATTTTGTATGATCTATTGGCATATTAATAAAAAAAATTGTTTATACAAGGGCCCAAATTTTTCTTCCGCTCCGGGCCTCAAAATCTTTAGGACCGGTCCTGCTTAGAAATAACATATTCTAATAAGACAAAAAGTTTGGATTCACTATTCTAGCCATTATAACTCAACCAAACACCGAATAAGCTATTCCGAATAGCCTAACCCCAAAAATAGCTTATTTTCAATCCAACCAAACATACTTTATTGGGTAGTGTAACACAGTTGCCTTTCTTGCCTTGCCTTGGAGGCTTAGTTACAGACTTACAGCCTCTTTTTTATTTTTATTTTTTTGTGAGAAAACTCATGTAAAATTTTAAAATAGTCAACTTTTTCTTAAAAAAAAAAAATCTTAATATTCAGTATTATTCATTAAATTTGTTATTCAGACAAATATACATTTTCTCTAAAATGAAGATGTTCCTTTAGATTAGCAACATGATTGAATTGAATAAGAGAAAAATGAAAGAGACACTTTATATTTTTCATCTTCACACCTAAACTTTTTTTTTTTTTCTTTGTTGATAGAAACTGGAACTCTTGACGATTAAGTTATAATTTTCCTTTGCTAAGGTTCTATCTATCTTAATTTGCATGTGACCTCTATATACCTGTGGGGATGCCTTGATTATTTGTAAAACCTTTGTGTGTTGATATAAAATATATCTTTGGTATAGAAGCTTTGGAGATCAGAAGTAATTAACTTAATCATCACGAGCTTTAATTTTCATCTGCGAAGTAGCAAAGGAGAAGAGGTTTAGGTAAGAAGATGAAGAAGATTAAGCATTTTTTTTTTCTCTCTTATTCAATTCAACAATATTGTTAATTTTAAGGGACATTTCCATTTGAAAGGAAGGGATATATTTGTCCAAATAATAAATTTTATAAATAAAAGAGAATAAAAGAAAGAATGTAAACTTTTTATATAGATTAATATATATTAACATGTTTTATGAGAAAATTTATTATTTTAAAAATTTACATGGATATACTAGAAATTTTCTCTTTTTTTTCTTTCTTCTTTTCGAGCTTGCGGGAGTGTATGCAATTCGTATCGTCTCCATAACTCAACTTTTAACTTTCTGCAAAAAAAATCTCTACCGTCCATTTCAAAAAAATTATTATGTGATCTTAATGAACGAAATGCATAGGAGAATTTTTTTCTATAGAAAAAATCCAATGTTAAGATCGGTACTACTCCCACCAATCCTAACCCATTTTTTTTCTTCTATTTTCTCTACTATATTTTTAAAAAAAATTAAGAAAATTGATAGAATTCTTCTATTACAACTTAGTTCCCACCGATTTTAACATTGGATTTTTTTTTATCGGTGGAATTAATACTAATCTTTCTATCAATAGAAAACAACATATACTCTTTATTTATTTTTCTTCTTTTTTATTATTTTCTATAGAAAAAAAATTCTCAATGCATAGACCTTTAAAAAAGAAATATGAAATGTGTCTTTTTCCTTTCACATCATGGAAAATTATGGCTCATGAAAAAAGATAGAATTTATATTGAAAATAAAAAATGAGAAAAGATAGCTTTTATTGTTAGTCCAGGATCACTTAATTTGAAAATGGAAGTAGAAAAAGTAGATAAAGATTGATTGATCTAACCACTAGCTACCTATGAACTTGTTATTAAATTCTACATAGACCTTTGATTAGTATTAAGTATGTGCAAACATATTTAAATCTGCATTAATTCCAACTGTTATGTAAATCTGAATCGTACGCACGAATCTTGACACGGATGAGATGATTTAGACTGGACATCTGACGGATTAACCCCTCCTCTCTCCTAATGAAAAAGGTTTTGAGATGACTACTTCATACAGGAGTTAAAAAAAAAAAAAAAAGGCTGTCAAGTTATTTAAAAATGAGAAATAAGTAATATTTTTTGGAAATTAGATTTAAGTAATATATAAGTGAGAGCACATTAAATAAAATTGGGTAAACAAATTCATCCTTAATATATATAGATTTAGTTATTCTCAAAAAAATATGATGAGGATAATTTTAATATCTTGAAAATATTATTTAAATTAAAAAAATATAGATACGTGTTCATTTATTTAAATTGAGCGTGTATCAAATTTAAGTTAATTTAGAATATGATTGGTCATATTTCGTAAGACCATCCAAATTGTATATTGTTAAAAAAATTAGACTAATTAATTTAATCAAAGACCCAAATAATTTTCAAACCATATCAAACTTCATATACATATGCTATTAAAAAAATAAAAAAACACATTTACAATTTAAAATTTCCAATGTTAACCAATATTTTTATTTTTTAAAGATATTAAATAAATGCATTTTAAAATTCTGGAATTATCCTTGTGATATGATTTCTCCGTGTTGTGATAGAGAACGGAGTAGGTCCGATGCCCATCGGACCTACTTTTAGATTCAACGAGCATGATGACCGTCCGATCTAATTTAAGATTTGTGCACACGAAAATTGAAACAAATAATCACGACGTTTAAAGCGTTCCACACGAATCTTAAAGCAAATAAACGGTGATTAAACCCATCAAATTAGAGTAGGTCCGATGCCCATCGGACCTACTCTCACCCGATGCCCATCGGACCTACTCTCAAGTGGTTGTGATAAGATCAGCTGATCCCGCCCACCCCTCGGACACTTATTTAAACAGTGGTTTTAACGAAAATAAAAATAAAATAATTGTGACCTCTAATATACGGAAAACAACGGGAAATTGATTTAGTTATAATCGCTTAAGGTTATGTTTTTTTTTAATATTGTTTATGCATGACATTTGACCTCTTTCACAAAAAAATTTCTTTTTCTGACAAAGCAATGGATTATTGCGTAACAATAAATTTCAACAAAACAAAGATTTCTGATCTGTTCTGCCTCTCCATTTTTTATTATTTTAATTAGCATATATTTAAGGGTCCGCCTAGCTCTCCCCCGTGAACAATCCCCGTTTCATCCCCCGTCAGTTGTATTAATTAAAGTAGTTAGTTAGTTAGAATTTATAACTGTCAGTGTATTTTAGGAATTTGCAGAAGTATTCATATGTAGCACAACTAGTATTCATCCATCTATATGAAGGTATTCACATTTGCAATAGAAACATATTTGGATATATTACAACAAGAAAGTAGGGGACAAACAACATGTGTGGGGGACCGCACAACTGTCAGAGCATTAATTAAGTGGGGGACCGCATAACCGTCAGCACATTAATTAAGTGGGAGACTTCTAACTACCTTCAGCTCATTTTAGAAATTTGCAAAAAAAATATTCATCTGTAACACAACTAGCATTCATCCATCTATATAAATGTATTCATCTTTGCAATAGAAGCATATTTGGACACATCAATCACTCATCTTTTACACGTTTTTAGAGATGGGTTTTTTTTTCTCCGTTCAATCTAACCAATATTTCTGACGATCTGTGAGGAATTTTGCAAATCTAAAACCACGAATGTTTTCTACACAATTTTCTCTTTCAAATGAGATCCATGATGACATACTTTCGAGTTGCCGTTGCACAAGTATTCACACCTCGTCATGCAAGTATTCATCCTCATCGTGTAAGTGTAAATAGTTAATGTACCAAGAGTATTACACGTTTTTAGAGATGTGTTTTTTTTTCTCCGTTCAATCTAACCAATATTTCTGATGATCTGTGAGGAATTTTGCAAATCTAAAACTGATAAGCCTCAATTATATATACCTTCGGTCGAGGTTTTACCTCTTAAACTATACCAAAACCCTTGTATTTTAGTCTAGTTTAGTATAGAATGCACCGTAGAACCAAGTTACTGCCTTTCCTTTATCTAATTTGCAGAAATCGAGCAAAAATGAGCAAAACAGCCTTTTGTGCGGGCCGCACGGATTCTGTGTGGGCCGCACGGATTTGTCCGAGAGTTTTGCGGGTACTCGTGCGGGCCGCAGGAAATTTGTGAAGGCTGCACAAAATTACAGCTGTCGACACACAGTTCGTATTTTGGCCATATCTTGGTCATATGGACTCCGATTTGGGTGAATCAAAGCTTGACTGAACCAGAACGAAAAGATCTACAACTTTCATGAAGGAAACAAATCCAAATTCAGAATGTAGAATTTTGTACAGCCGCACCAATGGCCGCCCAGCCTAGATTTGGACAGATTTTATTGCCATCTTCGCCCGATTCACTTCCAGATTTTGTTGGATTGCTTCCCAAGGCACGAAAATAGCTATATATGGGCAGGGAGGCAGGAGGAGAAACTATTCTTCATTCTAGGTTTAATTTCCACATCTCTCTACACATCTTCTATCTTCTCCTCGTGATCAAAGGCGATTAAGAGCAAGGTTTGAAGGATTCTCGAGTAAGCAAAAGTGAAGATCAAAGGCAGCGAGCGAAGAGATTGGTGTAGTCTATTCTCTTACTTGTTTTACTTTGTTTTCATTATGATTTCTCTTGTAACTTTCTTGGATGTTAACTCACCCATGAGAGGCTGGATTTCCTCTCTAGGGGCTTAGGCTAAAAACATGAATTTGCGTTGAATTAATATTTACTTGGATTAACTTCTTTATGATGATTGTTTGCATGTTTGTTTATTCTTGTTGATTTTACAATTCATGTGCTTGTATGATTTGTTTGCTTGTTAATTTCCCGCTTGAGTCTAATCAACTTAGGATGCTAGGAGTTATAATTAATGGTACCAAATTGTATACATGAATTACCTTAGGATTGAGATTAGAAATGACCAAATCTATTTCTTAGTCCGGAACCACAAGAATAAAGGTTAAATTAAGGTGAAGGACTTAATCGTGAAGCCTTATATTTGATTGGGACACCTAGAATTGAACCAAATATCGTATGAAGGACTTAACCGTGAAGTATTGGTATTTAGGGATAAACTAGGCTAATCTATGCTTATGGTCTAGATAGCTAGGATGAAGAACTTAATCGTGAAGTCCGAATTATCTAGACACGCCATTAATTCACGAAAGTGACCCTTTTTGATATTTACGTTTAGAAACCCCATAATTGCAAACATGAGTTTAGAATACCAAGTAAATGTAGATTTGACCAAATGATTGTATGCCGATAGCCCCTAGACTCTTATCCATTTGAATCACAAACTCCTTTTTATTTGTTTGTTTAAAATTGTCTTGTTTTAATTTCAACTCTCAATCGGGTATTGAACCCAAAACCAATTTTACAACAAACCCCCCCTTTACTTTATTTGCACTATTTTAGAGTTAATTAATTTAGTAAAAATTAATATTTCCCGTTATCTTTGGATCGATACCCATAATTACTACAAGGATAGATTGTGCGCTTGCAATTCAATCTAACTTTGCGTATTTAGGGTTTTATAAATTTAAAGCAGAAGTGTACAAAATAGACCAATTATTTCTATACCCAAAATACACAACAAAAACCACGAATGTCTTCTACACAATTTTCTCTTTCAAATGAGATCCATGATGACATACTTTCGAGTTGTCCATTGCACAAGTATTCACACCTCGTCATACAAGTATTCATCCCGCATTAAGCAAGTATTCATCCTCATCGTGTAAGTGTAAATAGTTAATGTACCAAGAGTATTACAAACATATGTGTATACCAAACAAATAAAAAGTATTCATCCATAAGATATCAAGAATTCATACATATAAGTTAAAGTATTTATGCCTAAGATATTAAGTATTCATCCATAAACGTTGAAGTATTCATCTCTAAAACATTAAGTATTCATCAATATGTACTTAGTACGCACTATTCTAATTCACCATTAATGAAGCTTTGTTCTTTGCAAATAACTCAGATCTGACCCGGCGGAGGCGGATCTGACCCGGCGGTCGACAGTGATGGATCTACTCCGGCGGAGGCGAAGGTGGGAGAGAGAGGAGGCGGAGGTGGAGGTGGGAGAGGGAGGCCGAGAGGGAGAGGTGGGAGAGGCGGGCGGAGGCGCAGAGGGAGAGGTGGGAGAGGCGGGCGGAGGTGGAGAGGGAGAAGTGGGAGAGGTGGGAGAGGGAGGGAGAAAGAGGAAAGAAATAAATGGAGAAAATTGAGTAATTAATTTGTAGGGCCATTAGGTAGTTAGAATTTTGAATTATAGTTAGAAAATGTAGTTAGTTAGTTGGGGGATGAAATGGGGGATGGATAGATGGGGAAGATATAATTACCCTATATTTAATTAAGGAGAAAGACTTAAATGTCTTCATTTTTATTTTTTTTATGTCTCTATTGTTCCTTCATTTTTTTTATTTAACAACTTAAATAAAATTACTAGATATGATCAATATTATTTTCTCTTTGCACATATAAACAATTACGGTATCAAGGGTTTGCGAAAATATACTGATGTGGATGATTTCTTCACGTTGGTTTTTCAATTTATTGATTCATATAGAAACAAAATCAAAAATATTTTTTATGTTCATGTAGAGAAAATAATATATATCACATCTAACACTTTTATTTTACATATGAGTTTTAGAAAAAAATAAAAAGTGGAGGCACAAAAAATGATCTCTCTTTTTAGTTAAAATAATTATTCCAAAATTTCAAATTTTCCATGATTTGACAAAATCATAAATCTGAAATCTTGTGAAGCCATAATTTTCTTGTGAGTAAAAATGCCATGATTTTTAAAATTTCTGAAAATTTTACTTAACTTTAAAAAAAAATTAAGTCACAATTAATTTAGTTGGCTAAGATAATCAACATGAAAGACAAAAGTTAGTATTAACAAAAGAAGACTTGTACCCTTCGTTTAATCAAACATTCTAAAATCTCTAAAATCTTGTATTGCTTTAAGTGGTTTTGAATTGTGAGAATCTAAAACTTTTTACCATCTTTTATTTCTCAATTTATGAACGTACAACTAAAATGATGTCAACTTGTTGAAAGTCACAAATCAAATTATTGAACTAAGTTAGTGCTACAATAGCTAAATTTTATTTTATTTTTCGTGGTCCCCATGGACTATTCATACCATTTAAAAATCCAACCACTAAAATTTGATAGCCATAAATATAATAAATTTTATTTGTGATCTTATTTGTTAGGAGTCGATATTGTTGATTTGGGAAATAGAACATCAAAATGAGTAATCCGATTGATTTGGCATTGATATCATAACCTAAAATAAATATGAGTCTACTTTGAAATTATTTGGGTGTTATTTTTACTATAAATCATAAAAAATGTAATAATGTTTTCTTCAAGACCGTTGTTATTCTCTCAATTGATAAAATTACACTATATAATTTTGAAAGTATAAAGATTGATGTTTATCTTTCTAAAAGTGCATCCACCTATAGTTTGAAACAAATAAAAAAGTTTAAAAAAAAATTAGTCAAGTTCATAATTTATTACAATAGTAATTTTATTTATGGAATCAATCTTAAAGCCTACACAATATGTATTAGTAACCTTTTTTTTATTTTTCCACAATTTTTTTAGTTAACATGATAGTAATCAACTCCATGCACAAATTATTATGTTACCACCGAATAAATATCGTTAAGTCTTTGTGGGTTTAATTTTTCATAATTATTTATTAAAAATTATGTTGCATGCTATCTTAATTAAAAATTTGATCAAGTATCACAGGAGAGCAAACCGTGGTTAAGATTGATTATTCTTGCCTAAGATATAATTGGGAATTACAAATACAAAAATAATCTTTAAACAGGACAAAGATCAGTTACATATTTTTTTTTATCATGGAACTAAACTAATAATTTTAATTAGGCAAAATAACAGGGTCATGTTAGTAATTAACTTACTATAAACAAGTTCTGATTGTGACCTTTTGGTAGTGGGTTTTTTTAATTAAAACATTCCAACCTATCAACAACCCCTAATGTATCAAACAATTTTTAAATTATGATATCTCAATTTTATATAAGAAACTTGTCTCAACTGATCTGATATTTTATAATTAGTCGTTGGCCATCACTCACGTCGCATACCTCATATGTTTTTTTTATATACAATAATTAACAATTAGTGACAATTTATGTTGTAAGCAAAATGATGCAATTAAAATTTCTCAAAAAAATAATACATAATAGGATTGGTTTGCTAACGCCTACTACACAGCACAAGATTGTGTTATTAATTTAATGTGATTTTGAAATTAGGTCATACAAACTTTTAAATCTCTTATTGGAAGATAATTTGACAGAATCAAACTTTTTTACAAATATATAGATCGTTTCTTTTATATATAAGCATAGAAAAAAAAATCACAATTTTTCAAAATATTTTTTTATACTTACATTTCTAAATTAGCAGTGATCCTTAATTAGATACAAAAAGTGGTAATTTAGAGGGTGAATTTTCCTGGAATTTATGAACTTCAAAGGTCATAAATGAAAATTGGTTTATGCTTTGTCAGATACTCAAATGTCAATTGGATTTAATCAGTTGAATTTAAAATACAGACAAGAAAAAGTCTTAATCAAAAGCAATAATAATCCTTCTCTTTTTATACCACCATCAGTTGTCCTGTCAAAAAGTGAATACGGGTCCGGTAATATCGGATTCGCATCCAAAATTTCAAACCCGATAGACTATTTCTTTGGTACTCATTTATTAGGTGTTGTTATTTATTTCCAATGTTTTCTTACAAGCAAGCCCAACGGTTAAAATTAAGTTTGCAAGATAATAAAACAAACTAAAAATATATTTATCAAATGTCATAGAAAATCAATTGTATGAAAAATATTTGCATATCCTTCAGTGTCAAGTACATCATAAGATCAAGTCTAAAATTCCAAATAATAAATTCATACATGTTCAAAATCAAATAAAAGTTTTCAAATTGATCGACCAACTCACCAGTTCGGGTTAACATTTTTTGAGGTGGACCCGACCCGCATTTTGTGGTTCGGGTAAGTTGCACTACAGGTTGGCGGATCCAAATTTCTTCCCTACAAAAAAGCGGTAATTTAGAGGGTGCATTATTTTCCTGGAATTAATGAACATGAAAGGGCATAAATGAATATTGGGTTATACTCTGTCAGATACTCATGTCAAATGCGGGTTAACATTTTTGAGGTGGACCCGACCCGCATGTTGCGGTTCGGGTAAGTTTGACTGCAGGTTAGCGGATCCAAAAATTATCCCCAACAAAAGAAGACACAAAATAAAAACATAATATATATACAAAATCCAAAACCAATAATATAGAAACACTCCCTCACGTCTCCATCAATATATATGGATATACATATTGTCATATTGATATATTCTCAATGAATACTACATTTTAGACTTTTTCTTTTTTTTAACCCTTTTCCTTCATATATATCTCTTTTCTTCTATCTTTTTTTAATGAGTCATGGAATCAACTCCTTTCTTTCTAAAACAGTTGTATCATTGCCAAAGAGAAAAAAAAAATACAAAAGCTAAGGAGAGTTATAGAGAATTCTAGCCTCCATAGTTCCTTTCTGAGGCCATGAAAGACTTCCCTTCTTGCTTCGGCGATAGCTCGGTAAGCTTGTCAGAACCAAGTACCGGTAGCAGCAGTACCTATGCCGGTACCGGTGAAATTTTGCTAGACAAATCGCTGCAAGCCGTTCATACCTGTATCTACAAGGCAATCTTGTCGAGCCGAAAAGAGATCATAATAAGAGTAGTCTGGTCGAAAAGCAGCAATCACTCGCATTCTCTCTCTGTCGCAATAGAAGATGGTTCTTCTCTCTCTACATTTTCATCGACTTCTTCGAGACCACCAAAATCAACCGCAACCGGCATGTCAGGAAACGTAACCATACCAGGCAACACGCCAATTGCACTGCAGAAGAAAAGAGGCAGCCGTGCTTTTGTAACAGAGGGCACGGTTGTCGGGTTACACTGGGATATAGGGTCTGCCAAGTACGGGATGGGACCCGAACCCATTAAGGATTTCTTCGTTGCTGTCATAGCTGATGCGGAGTTCAGCCTCCTAATTGGGGACATGAGCCGAGACTTTGTGCGCAAATTCGAAGACATTCCAATGGCAAGGTTCTCTTTTTTGTGCCGAAAGGAGGAGACGCGTGGTAATACGGCTTATTCAACCAGATCAAGGTTCAGAGATGAAGGTAAGGAACATGATATCATGATATATTGCAAAGGAGACGAATGGAATTCGCGGGATGCCGAGTTTATGGTGACAGTAGACAAGAAGAAGGTGGTGAGCGTGAAGCGGTTGAAATGGAATTTTCGAGGGAACCAATCGATATTTATCGATGGAACGGTGATCGACATGATGTGGGACATACATGATTGGTGGTTTTGTAACCCGCCCGGGTGCGCGCTTTTCATGTTTAAAACAAGGACCTTGGCCGACAACCGCATCTGGCTTGAAGAAGAGCCGTCTCAACCAGGCCAGAGCCCGGCAGCATCTGGTGCCGGGGGTGGAGGCAGTGGCAGTGGATTTTTTCTTCTGATTCAAGCAATCAAGAAGCAATGATATATGGTGAATTCTTTTTTCTTTCTTTTTTTAGTTTATTTGGGTTCTTTTTGAATTGAGAGTAGTTTTGATTAATTCTTTTGCTTCTCACGTTAGGGTACATGACACAAAGTGATGTATATTAATTTGTTTTCTTTTTCTCTGTTTTTTTTTTTGGGAGAAACTTTTTTCTCTGTTGATGATGCTCTTTCTTTCTTCTATCTACTGGTTTCACTTTCTTTGCAAAGTGTCTCAACTAATTGATGATTCATAAACAAAAGAAAAAAAATTCAAGCGTATGAAACGAGCAAGTTTGATCTTAGATTCTTAGCAAATGCATATGCCATTTCTTTGCTTGGAATCAAATAAAAACTTAGGAGAAATACATAAAACAAATTTGCGTGTTGTCTTGCTTGAAAGAAAAGTTGTTTCCTCAGAATGTATTCCTAGTCTTATATATCATCAATAAATAACACAAAAACTGCACTACCACAATGGAGAGTTAGAAATTAAGCAATGAAAATTTCCAGCATATTTAAAACAGAAGCACAGCATTTGAGTCAAATCTAAAATTGATTCGTAGCAACAAAACCATCTGATTCTAACATCACGAGTAAATCAAAAGCAACAATCGACTAATCACCACTAGCACAACCAGTACAACCACAATGCACACATTCAATCACCTTATTTTCTTCTCTGAGGTGTTTCGGCACTCTACACATGCATGTCGTCCCAAAATTGTGATCTCTTGTTTGTATGCACCTAAGACAGCATAGCCTCTCATATCCAGCCTGCATATTCATGTTGACAGAGAATCCCATACTTAGTTGTGTAACTAATTTATATTAGCCAGCTAAGTATGGTTCAAATCATGAACTGACCAAGTAGAGATAATAGTCTAACTATAACTCTAGGCATTAATTATATGGTTCTTTGATAGGAATGTGAGAGAAGTTACCGGAGGTTTGTATTTAACTATTAATGGTAGTTACTTAACATAACAAAATGTTCTTCCACTAATCCAATTCCACCAGATAGAATTATACTCAGAATAAAGCAAACTCTATTGCATAATTGCTCTGTAATTCCTTGACAATACCAATTGTTTCTACATGGGTAAGACCAAAAGTTTGGTGAAGAGGCCCCATCCAGCCTTTGAAATTGAATTAGTCAAATGAATTAAGAAGAAATATGTCTACATCAGATAGCATTTAATAGGTTATAATATTGACTGAGTTTGGTTTAATGAGTTATATCAATGAGTTATATCAATGACCTTAACAGCTTAGTATCTATACCATTTTTTTTTCCACAAGAAATGGCCTTGTCTAGACTATTCAAACCCAACAAATGCTATCTAAAAGGTCAATTGTGAGATCGACACTCGCATCTACTTCTGTTCATACAACACTTCTTTATGGTCCAAGAAGTTGCTAAAGAACAATGCTATTTTAAAAATCGCTTGTTCCTTGCATGATATTTTGACTACCAATCTTTCTCCTCGGTTCCCTTCTTTAAATAAAATGAAAATTTGGATATTTCACAAAGAATTTTCATAAAGTTAAAAATTTTCTATACAACCCAAAAATGGCAATTTTGTGTTTATAGATAAATTTAACCCTTTGAATTATACACAGAAAAATATACAAACGACAAAATTAAGGCCCAGAAAAAAGACAAGTAAAAACACCTTTTTCCACTTGGCAATGAGATTGGCATCTGCATAGCCCTGTTCGAGGCAAAACTCATACAACTCTCTTGAAATCTCCTGCCTTTTGTAATACAAATCGAAGATGTATCTACTCTTTTGGTGCGTAATATGAAAGATAGGCCACAGTGCTTCGCACTTTCTCATCCCGTCATGTAGGTCATTTTCAGCTGCACCAACAAAAATTAATCATTCAAAACAAAAGGATACTTGTTGTTTCAAGCAATTCTCTTTTAGTCTATTTGACAAATTTGCAAAAACATACAATTACTGAATTTTACGATTTTCTCTATGATTAGAAAGAATGCAGGTTCAAGACAATTGGAACTGCAATTTAGAGCACTTGGACTGAAGAAATCATCAAGTTATTTATCGAGCATTTAAACTGTAAATTAATAATTGGTAAAGTAGCTTTGATGTTGAAAAACGGGGATAAAACGTTGGAACGATTGACAAAACGTTCAGACGTTTTTCTATGTGAAAAACCTGGAGATTAAATCGATTAAAAGCTAGAAAAACATTCTAAAACGTTCCAGACGATTTATAAAACGTCTGGACGATTTAAATAAATTCTCAGACTTCAAAACTACATTTTAATCGATAAATCTCCAGAAGAAAACGTCCTGGGACGTTTGTTAACCGTCTGAGACGTTTTAGAATATCTCACAGAAATTCGAATTTTGACCTAAGTTGAACTAAAACGTTTTCAACGTTTTACAAAACGTTGGGACGTTTTATGACAGAATACTCGTTTGAAAGCTGCCACTATAAATAGAAACTTAGGGTTCTCCTCAAAATTCATCTAGCCGACCCTAATCTTTTTAAACCTACTTTTCTGTGAGAGCAAGTTCCTCCATTGTTGTGAGAACACGAAATTCAATATCCCTCAACACAACCTCAAATTCACTTCACTAATCTTGAGTTAGATTAGATTAGAGTGTTTACTTGAGTGTTTCTCTTGAGACTTCGAACTTAGAGACTTCGTTCTCGACTCTAGTTGGCCGTGTGACTTCCCATTGGTTGTAAGGGCTCACCGGTTCACAAGTTGTAACATTTCTCTTTTGGGTAATAGAAAGGCGCACCGAGAAGCGGTTGCGACGCCCCGGAGACGTAGGCATTTTAAGCCGAACTCCGTTATCACTTCTTGTGTCAAATCTCTCTAAACTCTTTTACTTTATTTTATTTGCAATAATTTATTTATTTCGAATTTAGTGGTACCTAAGGGACAACAAAGTGGTATCAGAGCGCGTTACTCAAATTAAGACTCACTTAATTCGAGTTTACCGATCTTAAAATGGCAACCACTAGATATGTGAAAGAACCTCCAGTTTTTGGTAGTGCTACCAAAAATTTCAGTCATTGGAAAAGGACCATGATAAACTATCTAAATATTCTTGACCTTTGGAGTGTTATTGAGAAAGCCTATGAACCGGAATATGATAATTCTGTTGGAAATGAGGCCAAAGTTGAAATACATGCATCTACCGAAAGAAATAAACTAAATAACCTTGCCATTAATGCAATATATAATGCGGTAAGTGAATCGGTTGCGTTACTTTTCGGTAACACAACAAATGCAAAAGAAATGTGGGATACTCTTATTGATCGATATGAGGGTAACACCCAAATCAAACGAACCAAAATAGCCGGTCTAGACACCAAATTTGAAACCTTCAAAATTGAAAATGGTGAAAATGTAGAAGATATGTATAATAGACTTATGCATATTCAAAATGAATTCATTGAACTAGGAGAACCGCTTTCTAACGATAAAATTGTAGGAAAGCTTCTTCGAGTAATGCTAAGGAGACCTAGGTGGGATGGATTGGTGAGCGCCCTAGAAGCACTTCATGGGGCACAAAAATCTTTCACACTGGATGAACTCTATGCTCATTTCCGGAGTTTTGAAGAAAAGCTCATACAAGCCGGTGAACTCAAGCAAGAGTCAAAAACAAAAACCGTGGCTTTTTCGGCTCAAAACCACCGAAACCACCTAAGCTCCTCAAATAATCGTCAATCAAATGACTCACTCATGAGTCAACTTGGACATGAAACCTCTCTTGATGCCGCCACCATAACCAAAATGTTTCAATCCATGCTTAACTTTGAACGAAAATACAACAAGGAGCGTGAAGATGGAAACAAACGGGTAGTTTGCTTTGCATGTGAAAGAGAATGCCATACCATCCAAACTTGCTTCAAAATATTTCCCAACTTGAAGAACAAGGATAATGAAGGGCAAAATGACCGAAGATCTAAACAAAAGTACGAAGGATATAAAAGCAAAAAGAAGGCCAAGGCAATGCAAGCCTTATTTTGCATCGACTCCGATGAAAGTGGTAGAGAAGAATCCGACTCGGAGTCGGGCGATGAACAAGAGATCAACCTTGCCTTGATGGCAATAGTGAATGAATAATCGGCAACTATTGATGTGGATACAATCATCGCAAGCAAGAACATAACCGATGAGATCACCATTGAATTCCTCAAAAATCTCATCAATCCGCCTATCAACAAGGAATTGGAGGACTCTACCAAGGACACCACACAATCCATCATTGAGGTAGCAGTTGATCCCGTCAAAGCATCAACTAACACCATTATCGAGGTAGAGGATGCTTCTATAGAAGATGTAACAAACTCTCCAAATAAGGTACATCTTATCTCTTCTCCTAATCGGTATATGTCTACCATTGATTTGACCAATCCCGATTACCATTTGAATGGTTACAAAGTTAGGAAAGATGAATCCAAAATAGATATGAACAACAAGTATATAAAGACAAATGAGACAAGCACGTTCATGGATGAGGCTCTAATTAATTACAATGCGCCTATGTTGCTTGAGGAATCTAAAAAGGCCATGCTTGAAAAGGAAGGTATCATACAAAAATTGACATCTCAACTTCTTGAATTTGAGTCTAAAATCAAAAACTTAGATTTAGAATTGCTTAAGTCACACACTTGTCAATCACACATAGGAGATATAGAAATGTTAAAAGTGAAAGTTCAAACTCTAGAGACTGAAAACAGGGCTTTAAGATCGCCTAGTGAATTCTCAAATGTCACTAGTCTCGATCCCTACTATGTAGAAAATTTGATCAATGCCAATTTGAATCGGAAATCCGGTAAAATGGGCATTGGATACAAGAAGGGTCAATCCTCATTTGAATCAAATTTTTCACAAAGCCCAAAAGAAAATGGGGAACTTACTCAAAATTTAAACAAAGTTAAGTTCAATAGCAAAGAGTATTTTGATTACCAATTTCATTTCAAACATGGTAAAACACCATTGACAAAGGAGTCAAATAAAGGGACCACTCCTCAAACCATAAATGTAAAACAAAACAAAAAGTCTCAAAATTATGCATTTAGATACAAATTTTCTAACAAAAATTACAAAAATGAAAACAAGTTTCAGAATAGTGATAGGAACACATTTAATCCAAAAAGGTCAAACAAAACTTATTTCAAGGGACCGGATGGATGGTTTTATGAAACTCACAACAAAAATACTTTACAAAATAAAAACCAAAGAAATGGTTTGACTAGAGATGTTCCCCAACATCACAACAAACTTGATTCACAAAAAAATAAGTCTTATGCACCTAAAGTGACAACCTATAGGAATCAAATTCAAGAGGTGAAAGATAAATATCAAACCACCTTCAAGCATGGTTCAACTAATGTCAAGCAATCGGTCACATTTTGTAATTATTGTTGTAAGATTGGCCACACCTCATTAGAGTGTAGCTTTAGGAAAGGAAGCAACAAATCAAAAGTTGTTTGGATTCCTAAAGCTAAACTAACTTAAAGTTGTAATTGAAATCTCCCCAACCTAAAACGAAATTACTAAGGAAGGGGGAGATTAAAACAAGGTATATATTAATTGAAAATATATATATATATATATACTCTTGTAGGTATGTTTGATTACAACACACCAAGAAAATGCTTGGATCATTGATAGTGGATGTTCACACCACATGACCGGTGACAAATCTAATTTCAAATCTTTAGAACCATATGATGGTGGGTCGGTTACTTTCGGTAGTAACCAAAGAAAAAGTTCGATTATTGGACTAGGTTCGGTAGGTAACCAAAACTTGACCATATCGGATGTCTACCTTGTTGACGGCTTGAATTATAATTTACTTAGTGTAAGTAAATTATGTGAAGCCGGATATTATGTTAAATTTAACACTAATGCTTGTTTCTTGTTTAGAGAATCCGATGACTCTTTAGTCTACACCGGTAAGAAAAAGAAAAATGTCTACTATCTAGATTTTGATCATTTCGAGTCCGGTGAAATATGTTTGAACGCCACAACAACCGGTTCTAAACTATGGCACCGTAGACTAGGTCATATTGCAATTGATTCCATTAAGAAATTGGTTAAACTAGATCTAGTCCGTGGTTTACCATCACATAAATTAGAACTTGTAGGATTGTGTGATGCATGTGTACAAGGCAAACAAACTAAAAGCAGCTTTAAGTCCAAAGAAATGGTCTCAACCTATCAACCATTACAACTACTACATATGGACTTGTTTGGACCTATTGGTATACCAAGTTTGGCTAGGAAAAGATATGCATATGTGATTGTAGATGACTTTAGTCGCTTTACTTGGGTCATATTTTTGCAACATAAAGATGAAGCAATTGAAAACTTCATTAAATTTTGCAATCGCGTTGAAAATGAAAATGGTACAAAGATCATTCGCATTCGAAGTGATCATGGGGGTGAATTTGAAAATGCAAAATTTGATGAAGTATGCTCTAAAAGAGGATATAAACATGAATATTCGGCTCCTCGCACACCTCAACAAAATGGGGTTGTTGAGAGGAAAAACCGAACATTACAAGAGCTTGCCCGAACCATGCTAAATGAATACCCTTTACCCAAACACCTTTGGGCCGAAGCGGTCAATACGGCTTGCTACGTTATTAATCGCGTTAGCATACGGTCGATATTGAAGAAAACACCTTATGAGCTATGGAAGGGATATAAGCCAAAAATATCTCATTTTAGAGTATTTGGATCAAAATGCTTCGTGCTAAATGAATCACCTAAGATTACAAAATTCGATTCTAAATCCATTGAGGGAATATTTGTGGGGTACTCTTTGACAAGTAAAGCCTATAGAATTTACATTGCATCTCATCAAATTGTCATTGAATCCGTACATGTCAAATTTGATGAGGTTACTAATCAAAAGGCCGAGAAAGGTATTCAAATTGTAGGTGTTGAAGATGCTGAGCTCGAAAATGATAAAGTTGAAGATACAAACAACGATGTTGAGCAACCACTCGAGCAAAAACAACTCGAAGAAAATCCATTGAACGAGTCAATGCAAACCGAGGAGGACCAATCTCCACCAAGCGCATATCAACCTCCCGAAGACCTAAGGGAAGTATCATCTCATCCTCTTTCTAATGTGATTGGGAATCCTAGGGAAGGGGTTAGGACTAGATCGGGATTAAATCAAATGATTGCTCATTGTGCATTTGTATCAAATGTTGAACCCAAAAACTTCAAAGATGCAAATGGGGATTCAAACTGGATTTGTGCCATGCAAGAAGAACTTGCTCAATTTGAAAGAAACAAAGTTTGGGAACTAGTACCTAAACCAAAGGACCGAATGATTATTGGAACTAAGTGGGTCTTTAGAAATAAGAAAGATGAAAATGGAAATGTTGTTCGGAACAAAGCTAGGTTAGTAGCTCAAGGGTATAAACAACAAGAAGGTATTGACTTTGAAGAAACCTTTGCACCCGTAGCTCGTCTAGAATCCATTCGAATGCTTTTAGCATATGCCTCAAATAAAAACTTTACTTTATTTCAAATGGATGTCAAAAGTGCATTTTTGAATGGATTTATAGATGAAGAGGTATATGTAAATCAACCACCCGGTTTTGTTGACCCGGCATTTCCTAACCATGTCTATAGACTCACCAAAGCACTCTATGGTCTTAAACAAGCTCCTAGAGCATGGTACGGTCGACTTAGTTCCTTTCTAATTGAAAATGGATTCACAAGGGGAAAGAATGACACAACCCTTTTTACAAAGAAGAAAAATGACTCAATTTTAATAGTGCAAATTTATGTTGATGACATCATTTTTGGTTCACCTAATGCGGCACTTGCCGAGGAATTTTCTTCTCTCATGAGTAGTGAATTTGAGATGAGCATGATGGGTGAATTGAACTTCTTCTTGGGGCTACAAATCAAGCAACTACCGGATGGCACCTTTGTGAGCCAAACCAAATATGCCAAGGAGTTGGTGAAGAAGTTTGGAATGACTGAGAGCAAGACAAGCCCAACACCAATGGCTGCAAATGCAAATCTTGACTCGGATCCAAGCGGCACACCCGTGGACATCACCCAATACCGAGCTATAATAGGTAGCCTACTTTATTTAACTGCTAGTAGACCCGATATTATGTTTGCGGTATGTCTATGTGCTAGGTTTCAATCTAATCCCAAAGAAGTGCATTTGAAAGCCGTTAAACGAATTGTTAAATATATCAAAGGCACTTTGAATTTGGGATTGTGGTATGGCAAACAATCGGAATTAGATTTAATAGGATATACCGATGCCGATTTTGCCGGAGACAGAATGGATAGAAAAAGTACAAGTGGTACGTGTCAATTCCTTGGCGGATCACTTGTCTCATGGTCAAGTCGCAAACAAACATCGGTTGCGCTTTCCACCGCGGAAGCCGAGTATGTTGCGGCCGGTAGTTGTTGCACACAAATTTTATGGATGATCCAAACTTTAACTGATTATGAAATTCGCTTCCGCAACGTACCAATTATGTGTGACAATACTAGTGCCATAATGATATCCAAAAATCCAGTTCTTCATTCTAGAACTAAGCACATAGAAATAAGGCATCATTTTATTAGGGATCATGTTGAGAAAGGTGAGGTCCAACTCATTCATATTGATACCAAAAATCAAATTGCCGATATTTTTACCAAGCCCTTAAATACTCAACAACACAACGAATTGCGATTTAAATTAGGCATGCTTGAATTTAAGGAGTAAGAAATTTTAATTGGAGGCATAGCAATCAATTAGCTCATTTTAAGACAAAAACGTCAGAAAAAAACGTTTCAAAACGTTTCTGAAACGTCAGAACGTTTATGAACATTTGTCTAGATTCTATCCCAATGACCTAAAACGTCCCAGACGATTTACCAAACGTCTGGACGATTCAGTGTTCTTCTATCTTCAAAAATTCTTCGAATTCTTTGCATGCCAAATATCTTGAAATGTCGGAACGTTTATCCAAACGTCTGAACGTTTGTCTGCTGAATTTTTAACTTCCCAGAAATCTGTCAAAACGGCTGGAACGTTTGGTAAAACGTCGAGACGATTCATATTCGATATACACAAAGTACAAAACGTTGTAGACGATTTATAAATCGTTGAGACGATTTAATGTTAAATCACAAATTAAAAACGAAGTTTTTCGTCTTCCAAAGTCCAGATCAAAACGTTGTGAGACGTTTCATAAACGTCTCAGACGTTTTAAGCGCATCATCCCAAATAAACCTGTGAACCGACGCGTTTTTCTTCTCTCTCTTAGCCGCCTCTCTCTCTTCTTCCAATCTACTCTCCTTCTCTTCTTCTCTCCGCCACCCTTGCCCTTCAACCTCCATTACAACCCCCATACACCACCAAATCACTCATTTTAAGGTGCTTTCTCCTCTCCTCTCAACCCTTCTTCCCTTTCTCTACTTAAAATCAAGGTTTTCTCCCTCCTTCTCTCTCTCCACCAAAACCCTCACTCTCGCCACCTTTTCAAATCCGGCAATCCGACCGCTCAATCGACGATCCGTCTTCACCATTGCGCTTGTAGAGTCGCTCTCTTCACGGATACGTGCTTAATTCTTCAATCGGTAACATTTCATTTTTCTCTCAAATCAATGGCTCATAAACTCTCCAAATTGAATATCCTTAGAAACAAGAGGTCCCGAACCGATGCGGGTCAATCGAGTGCAACTGACATTGAACCGGATACCACTATTCTTCGATCCAATACCTATTTGTTTAGAAATCCAATTACTTACACCAATTTCACGGGACAATTTTCGGATCGAAAATTATCAAATTGTTACTATTTCAACAAAGCTTCGGTTACTTTCTCCTTTCCCGAGGATGACAAAATAATCGAGTATATCCAACATTGGCCTTGGGAGTCTTTGATCACTTGCGATGAACCATACAGTGAACTGCTTACCAAAACATTCTATTGCAATCTCACCTACACCAAGGACCCCTTTCTCGTAAAATCTTATGTTTGTGGCCAAGAAATTATTCTATCCTTAGAAAATATGGCAAATTGGCTTGGGTTAACCAATGAGGGTGAAGAAACCTATATCCTCCGGAAATGGCCAGATTTAGCCTTAGAATCCGCCGATCACTACAAAACCTGGTTTGCTCGCCGTAACTTCGGCGGTGCACCCCTCTATGCATCCCATCTCCCATCTCTCCATCGGTTGCTTTTTCTTATCATCAACAACATTCTTATCCCTAAAGCAACGATCAAATCAAATATAGAGTGGGGTCCAATGTACTACTTGAGGCATCTCATATCCAGGGATGCCAAACAGTTTAACATTCCATTTATCATTCTTCGCCACATGATTGCTTGCTTTACTAGCTCCGTTGCCACTCTACCCTATGGCCATTTAATTCATCGTATCATTCGCCAAAATGGCATAAACGTCCCAAATCATCTCCTTGGAAATGCACCTCATCATTTGCTTGATATTCTACCCAAACATGGTTGGATCCAAAGTCATTTGGACTCGGGTCTACCAATGCTCCGACCTGACGGACGACCTATTAATAGTTGGATAAATGCTGTCGATGCCCTACCAAACCAATATTGGGATCCGTATGAGGAAGAACCGGCGGCACAAAATGAACAACCACCGATACCCCCAGTGGCTCAAGGCGAGCTTCCTCAAGGAGCGGAAAATCAATTGGCTTGGCTTGTTCAACACATGCAAGAATATCAAATTACCAATACCAACCAATTTACCGCGATACATAAAGATCTCAAAATCTTGAAGGCAAATTCGCGCCAACACCGGATTCAAGGCCGCAAAAACGCCAAAGCAATTCATGATATTGATATCACTACTTCCGAACTTGCTCGGCGCTTTGTGCAGCAATATGGTGCTTCTAGTGGTGCGACCACTAGTGCCCCTCACATTCCTTCCGAAGATGATGAAGAATATGATGAGGAGGGTGAAGAAGACGATGATGACCCCGAATTTTAAATCACTTTGAAATTTTTTTAGAATTTGCTAAGTGATTGCTATGCTATGTTATTTATGACTGCATGACCTTTTACTATTTCTATGTTGTATGCTTGCACTTTTATTATTCCTATGGTATTTCGACTTGAACTTTGTTAGGCATATGATTGCATGTTTAATTCTACATTGACTATCTTTCATCTTGTTATATTTGTGATGACATGTATATTTTTCTAAACTCATGTCACATATTATCACATTGAGGGGGAGTGCATATGTTGAGGGGGAGCACTCTACATTGTGCTACTTGATTATGCTTTTGTCTCCCTTTCGTCGATTTTCAAAAAGGGGGAGAAAATGCAAGACATGCAAACACCGATTCTTTGGAAAATTGCAAATTGGGAAAAATCGATATATGCACTTACTTGCGTTGTATGTTTTTGCAAATCGTCAAAAGGGGGAGATTGTTGTTTCAAGCAATTCTCTTTTAGTCTATTTGACAAATTTGCAAAAACATACAATTACTGAATTTTACGATTTTCTCTATGATTAGAAAGAATGCAGGTTCAAGACAATTGGAACTGCAATTTAGAGCACTTGGACTGAAGAAATCATCAAGTTATTTATCGAGCATTTAAACTGTAAATTAATAATTGGTAAAGTAGCTTTGATGTTGAAAAACGGGGATAAAACGTTGGAACGATTGACAAAACGTTCAGACGTTTTTCTATGTGAAAAACCTGGAGATTAAATCGATTAAAAGCTAGAAAAACATTCTAAAACGTTCCAGACGATTTATAAAACGTCTGGACGATTTAAATAAATTCTCAGACTTCAAAACTACATTTTAATCGATAAATCTCCAGAAGAAAACGTCCTGGGACGTTTGTTAACCGTCTGAGACGTTTTAGAATATCTCACAGAAATTCGAATTTTGACCTAAGTTGAACTAAAACGTTTTCAACGTTTTACAAAACGTTGGGACGTTTTATGGCAGAATACTCGTTTGAAAGCTGCCACTATAAATAGAAACTTAGGGTTCTCCTCAAAATTCATCTAGCCGACCCTAATCTTTTTAAACCTACTTTTCTGTGAGAGCAAGTTCCTCCATTGTTGTGAGAACACGAAATTCAATATCCCTCAACACAACCTCAAATCCACTTCACTAATCTTGAGTTAGATTAGATTAGAGTGTTTACTTGAGTGTTTCTCTTGAGACTTCGAACTTAGAGACTTCGTTCTCGACTCTAGTTGGCCGTGTGACTTCCCATTGGTTGTAAGGGCTCACCGGTTCACAAGTTGTAACCTTTCTCTTTTGGGTAATAGAAAGGCGCACCGAGAAGCGGTTGCGACGCCCCGAAGACGTAGGCATTTTAAGCCGAACTCCGTTATCACTTCTTGTGTCAAATCTCTCTAAACCTTTTTACTTTATTTTATTTGGAATAACTTATTTATTTCGAATTTAGTGGTACCTAAGGGACAACAATACTCACATAAAGGATTGAAAGGTGAAAAGTGAACAACTGTAGGAGGGGGCGGGAGAGAGAAAGAGAGACCTTCTCTCATTTTAGCATCGAGGTCACGAAGGGTAGGCTCGATAAGCTCCCATCCATCAGGATAATTGACACGGCTTGTCTTTATCTTTGGCATTTCTATTCTATTCAATCACCAAGTTACACTAATTAATAACTAAGCTTCCGGTAATGTTAATTAATAACATGGGAAAAAACATTGGTTCGCTCTTCAAATTTTTTGCTGTTGTTCTATTCAGGACATACTAGTGGAAGTAGCAAGCCAAAAAAAAAAAAAAACCTTCTCATCTTTATATATTTGCAACTGGTAAGTACTATAGCAGTAGCGTAGGCTGGGGCAGCAGCTAACAATTAGTTAATTGAATTGAAACCAATTTTGCTGCTTACAATTATAACAAATGCAATGTAGGTCAATTCCAACGACTATGTTTTATACCAGAGAATTGAAAACAAAATTTAACGGTAATTACAAAAGAGGAAAATCATACAAGAAATCACAATTCGTCTTGTTAGAACTGTGCGACTCAGTGATGCTGTAATAAAGAAAAAAGAAACGGCAAAGGAATGAGAACCTCGAACGGAGAGAAGAGTAGAGTAGAGCAGAAATTCGTTGAGGAGGAGCGGAGAGGAGAGAAAGAGGGAACGAATGGACTCGTCCAGTACTAAACCCTCGAATTATGGATTTGAGGATTTCTCACTTTTCCTATTCCCCGAGCGGGCTAACACTGTGATCGGAACCACCACTTTAGAAATAGAATTGACGTATTTCAAAATTTTCATATCGGAACGCTGTGAGCCACGGGATTTCTTTTGACGCGATTTGGAGAGAAATTTTTTTGTGAAAAACTAAGAGATTCGCGGGAGTTCACTTGTCAAAATTTTGGCGGTATTTTATTTTCAGCGATACCCTTCCTCTTTCTCTTTATATTCTGCTCCCAAGTTGGTCTCTGCGAACTCTATACTGACAACATTAATGTAGTTGAGATGTGTTGCATCAGCCCCACGCACTGGTCAATTGGGCAAGAACGTCCAGGCAAACCTTCAATGGACTCCTCTCACAGGAACAAATCAAGCTTTTGGAATGGTTGTTATCTTGGATCCGAACTAACTTAGTTTTAGATGCCCTATTAATCAATTTTTCTAGCAGTATTGTAATAGGGTTGTTGTTGTAATTTCTCTTTATTTTTTTCTTAGATTTTATGTAGCTACTGTAGTTTCTGGTACATGTTGAACTATGCCTAATTTTAAGAAGTAGAAAGACTGAATGGTCATCCCCTCCGAATTCAGCACAACATCTTCTATGGTCTAACATAGAGTGGGAAAAACGTGCCGTGCCGTGACTGCCGTGACTGTCGTGACCAAGTTAATTTTTCACGTGCCGTGCCGTGCCGTGACTAAAATGTCAAGAGGTGGTCACGGTACGCGAATGGTCACGCCACGTGAGTCACGCCGTGCCTAAACGTGCCGTGACCCGCGTGACTCGCGTGACCATTTAATCATAATTTAAGTTAATTTATTCAAGATTCACCATTAAATTAATATCTAATGATCCTAATTACACGTGACTCGCGTGACTACGTGCCGTGCCGTGACTAAATTTTTCACGTGCCGTGCCGTGCCAAAGTTTCAAAAGATGAACACGGCACGCGAATGGTCACGGCACGGGACACGCGAGTCACGGCACGCGAATGACTCGGTGCCGTGCCGTGACGGAACCGTGCCGTTCAGTGACGGAGCCGGCTCCGGCGTGCCATTTTTCCCTCTCTAGTCTAACATATAGAGCTGTCTCATCTTTTACCGGTACAAAATTAGGCTCAAAATGATGGAAAATGGAGACTTCGCATTTATTGGTAACATGAGAAGGAGGTGTCAGAAGAAAAACAAAAGTTACTGATGGGTCCTCCAAACTTTTCCTTTTGCAAATGAAACGTGGCGGGTGGGTAGAAATCTTCACTTTTAAAAATTGAGTGACTTTAATTCTAAATAGTTTGCTGGCAGTTTTTTTATTTGAAAATTTGTACTTTATGACAATGTAAATCAAGTTTACTGGTAAATATACCAAGAATACAGTAGAGATCACTAGGTAAAATATCAGGACATATATTAGTCTTTTTCCCTTTTAGGTTTTGAATTTTTTTATAGTTTATTTTCTGTTTCATTTCTTTATGAATTTTATATTTGTTGTTCTTTATTATTTTCGTTTCTTTTGTGTAAATTTAATAAAAAGAAAATAGGCACATTTGTGTCAGAGTTCAGTGGACAATTGATCTATGTTAAAAAATTGATAAAAAATTATTTGAGTATTAGTAGATAGAATAAGGACCTTGTGATCATATTTAATTAAACTTAAAAATTATTTCAACAAAAAAAACACTCAAGCAAGAAAAAGGATAAAAGTGTCATTCTCATTTAAGTTAAATTATTTTCTTCTATTACATAGACTTTCCAATCAAAAACTAGAAATGAATTCAATTCTTTTTTATTTTCATTCCGATCAACAAAATTCAATTGAAAATCATTTCTATTGAAATACCATTGAATTGAAATCAATTGAACTCCACCAACTATAGTGTTCCGATCAGTGTAAGTTCGAGATGAATATCTAATGGAGCCCTCCATTTGAATTGCTATTGGAGGGAGACATATTGACTCCATATCCTTTGAGGTAACAGAATATTTCTGTTTATATTTGGACCGTCCGATCAGAATCCGGACTAATCCGGTTCGGGGTGGAATGCATGGGCTCCTTTAATAGTCGTGCGGATTCTGATCGGATGGTCCGGTTCTAAACAGAAATATTCTGTTACCTTAGGTGAATGAAATAGAGTTATTTAGGTCTATAAATGATCCATTCAACTTGTGCTGAAGGCCTGAAGCCATTTAATTTCATAATTTCCTTCCCGAGTTCTATTGGTCCTTCAGTTTTTTTGGGTTTGGGCCTAATTTTCTCCATTGTTTGTGTCTCTATTACTTTCTCCACTTTTTAATTTTAAAATAAAATTATTACTGGAATCAACATTATTTTTAAATTATTCCTTCAGTTCCATTGGTCCTTCACTTTTTTATTTTGTTTTTATGAATCAATAATTAAAAAATCAACATACACAAATGATCTATATCAGTGTATTTGCGAATTCTTAAGACCTATTAAAACTAAATCGAAATATCATAATCTTTTACATATACATAGACATAAATGATATAGATTATATCTTATGGTTTAATTTTAACCTGAATTTTAAATTTAAAGTTATAAAAAATTTAAAATTGAAGGCATTTGAACTCTCTTTATTATAAAATCATTATTTTTTACCTTGTAAGTTTCTCACTTCAAAGAAAGACAATTACAGTCTCTATTTTTGTTTTACATTGCTTCTCAATCTATAAATATGTAGAGAAGAAACACTTACATATATTTTTGTCTTACATCAACCATCCATTTTTCAATTTGTTGGTTTGATTACATCATCGCTTTATAATTCAAGTTGAAAAGGCAAAAAAAATCTCATAACACATGGCTGATGAATCCGATTTCTAAGCAATGAGTGAAGACGAGAGAGAAATTCTAAGTAGAAGCCGAAGTAGGAGCATTCTGTGACTGAACAATACTGTCAAGCATCGACTCACATGCATCTTCCAGCAAATCCAATACCTGTATATCCAACAATTCACAAAATGATGAATAAACCAAAATTGAATGTGTAGAAATGGTAGAAAAAATGGCAATTATGCAAATAACACCAAGCATTTCCTGCTAACCACCAATGTTCTATGTTAAATATTGACAAATTTGTGCTAACTATAAAAAAAATCTTAAGTAATGTACTATCTGAACTAGAATCAAGCATAAATGTCAGAGTTAAACAATAAAAAGTATTCTGGTATTGAATAATTTGCCCTTGCTTCTAGTGGTCACGTTTTATTTGCAAATGATCTAACATATGGCAGGTAGCAGGTATTGACTGCATATATATATATAGAGTTGGGCTATGGTGCATTGCAATGTATAACCCTTCTTGTACATTGGACTACAAACCGTTAGCCCTTCTTGTTTTATTTTCAAACAGTCGATCTAAAAGGCTCAACATGTTCTCCATATTAAAATATGCTTGGAGACCAAATTTTATATTTTTTGAAATTTTTTTACTATTTTTTTAGAATTTTTGAAAATTGTTGTTTTTTAAAAATTTCTGGACCCAATGATTTTAAAAAATTCTAAAAAAATATCAAACAATTTCCAAAAAATGTAAAATTTGGTCTCCAAGCACGTTTTAATATGGATATCAAATTGAACAGTTTGGATCAGTTGTTTGAAAATCAAAACCAACAATTTATAGTCCAATGTACAAGAGAGACTATACATTGTAATGCATCATAGCCCAACTCTATATATATAGATATATATATATATATATATATATAGAGTAGAACTAGGGTGCTCCTAAGCTCACCAAGCCCTTCCGTGAGCGCGATTCTAAAACCTATCAAATTGACTTCAAACGACATTTCCAAACCGTTAGATGTTCAATCTATATTAAAATGTGCTTGGAGACCAAATTTTACATTTTTTGGAATTTTTTTACTATTTATTAAGATGGTTTGAAAATCGCTGTTTTCCAATGGTGCAGAATTTTAATAAAAACAGCGATTTTCAAACCATCTTAATAAATAGTAAAAAAATTCCAAAAAATGTAAAATTTGGTCTCCAAGCACATTTTAATATAGATTGAACATCTAACGGTTTGAAAATGTCGTTTGAAGTCAATTTGATAGGTTTTAGAGTCGCGCTCACGAAGGGCTTGGTGAGCTTAGGAGCACCCTAGTTCTACTCTATATATATATATATATATATATATATATATATAGAGGAGGGATCCACTTACAACAAATTTGAGTTACAACAAAGTTACAACATTCATTTTTTTCATTTTCAAAGTCCAAATCGTCGATCCAAACCGTTCAGCATGATTATCTAAATAAAATGTACTTGCAGATCAAATTTTATATTTTTTTGAATTTTTTTACTATTTATTAAGATGGGTACAAAATTCAATGGTCTAAGTATGACTATTTTTTGTAAAATACTTAATAAATAGTAAACAAATTCAAAAAAATGTAAAATTTGATCTGCCAGCACATTTTATTGTGGAGATCATGTTGAACGGTTTGGATCGACGATTTGGACTTTGAAAATGAAAAAAATGAATGTTGTAACTTTGTTGTAACTCAAATTTGTTGTAAGTTGATCCCTCCTCATATATATATATGAGTGAGGCTATGGTGCTATGCATAGCACGGATGGCTAGTGTACTACGGCTCAATATGGTACTTTTTAAAATCCTAACGGTCGATCCGAACCGTTCAATGTGATATCCATATGAATATGTACTTGCAAACTAAATTTTATATTTTTTTGAATTTTTTTACTATTTTTTTAGATAGGTAGAAAAATCAGTGTTTTCTGAAAATTCTGGACCATCAAAATTCTACCTATCTAAAAAAATAGTAAAAAAATTCGAAAAAATATAAAATTTAGTTTGCAAGTACATATTCATATGATTATCACATTGAACGGTTCGGATCGACCGTTAGGATTTTAAAAAGTACCATATTGAGCCGTAGTACACTAGCCATCCGTGCTATGCATAGCACCATAACCTCACTCTATATATATATATATGAAGACAGAATTTAACATTTATTTGAAGTTTCTCAGTTCTGCTCAAGTCTGTGTATCACGCCACTATATAGCAGCAATGGGAGGTACAATAGCAACATTCTGTTGTTTTCGATTATCTTTTTTTTTTATGTGTTGCATTGGGGGGTGGGGGTGGTTTCTCTCAACTTGAATGCTGCATTTACTAGTTTATGTCTGTGTTTCCTTATTTCTCGGCCTGTTTTTTCCAAAGACAAAGAGGTCTGGTACTGCAAACTCAGTCTATACAAGCAACCCTTTAAACAGAAAGGGAATAATTTGAAAGAAGAATGAATTTAAAAGCAACAAATAGAAGAAAGTGGTGACCTTCTCAAATCCTTGAGGGCCTCCGTAATACGGATCAGGAACTTCTTTTTCTGAGTGCTTCTTACAATAAGAACACATCAGCTTTACCTATTTTGAACAAAATTAATTTAATTAATTAATAAGCCAAAAAAAGATAATAGCATTACCTTCAACACTATCACCATTAGAATTTCAAAACCCGGAAAATTGAAATAAATTCGGAGAATGGAAGGTCACCAAATAAAATAACACCAGCATGGCCCGAAAAAAAAATGAACAAATAAATACTTCAAAATATATAACACAAAAATGAAATAACCTTTTTTGGTGCATCAGCGGGGAGGGGTTCCTTGAATCTCCATCTCTCATATGCACTCATAATATCCTCTACATTTTCAATGGCATATCCAACAGTAAAATAATAAGCTTTTTTTCCTTTTGAAGAGAGAGAAAGATAACAGAACTAGTTACTCTTAATAGATACAGATAGGTACCTTTATTTTGCAAATCCATGGCAAGAATGAGATCAAAATCTCTAAAATCAGAGGGTCTGATAGGCCTTGAAATGGAGGTCACCTCAATGCCTCTCCTCTGTGATGCTGCTCTCATCCTTCCATCAGCTTTATCCCCCTAATATTTTTGTGCATTTTGCATACATGCGACAATCAATCGATCAATCACAAGCTAAATAAGTAAACATTTCAATAAATGGAACTTATAGAGATATATACCTCATGGTAACCAATGGTACCGGCGGAATCAATTCTGAATTTAGATGTCAATCCTCTCTTTTCAACTAGGTTTCTGAACACTGCTTCTGCTGCCGGGCTTCGACATATATTTCCTGTTTCAAAACCCTCAAATCAAATTCAAAATAGCGCACGTACTCATAGCAAACAAACCAATTTAGTTCGTTTCAATTCCTGATTTGTTCGAGGTATCAGCCCCAATTTATTATCAGATCATGTACTCGATAAAAGGGGGAAAAAAAGGTAGAGGATTTAAAAGTCAATTACCTAGACAGACGAATAATACCGAGAAAGGTTTGGATTCGTCGGTAGACGAAGATGGAGTAGCAGTCGCCATGGATGAAACTCTTCTAAGAGTGAGAGCTTCAGACGATGAAAAGAGATGTACTGCGCTGATTACATGATGATGGTTTAGACACAGATTAGTGGTAGTGCGATTGGGAAACGGGTTAGTGGTAGTTGGATTGTAAATCCGTATTAACTTCGGGTTTATTGAGGTACAAAATCCATGGAGGCCACTCATGTCTCCTCTCCCCGCTTCTCTCTCTCTCTCAGCAATTTGCCATCCCAATTGAAAATGAGATTTTACATACATACTAACGATCTCAAAAATTGAGTGGTTGGTTGAGCTCGGAGCAATACCGCGAAATAATCCAAACCCGAACAAGAAATTACGGGTATCCACCCGTTTAGAGCAAGGGTCATATAATCCTGGACTACCAGCTCATGCACAAAACCGGATGTGACGATTGGACCGTTTTTTTATTAATAGAAAAATAAAAGAAAAAATATCAACAATAATGAATGATTTGAATAAAATTCGAAATCTAAAAAAATCATAACGTCCAAATAAACTAAATTAATCAACCTCTAATTAACGAAAAAAAGAAAAAAAAAGTTTAGAACGTTCAAATAATCTAAATTAATCAACCTCTAATTAACGAAAAAAAGAAAAAAAAAAAAGGCCAGACGTTATGAAGAATAACGTCCATAGATAAAAAAATCATAAATCTCTCTCATCTCCGATCCAGTGCAATATCTTGAAAAACAAAATATGAGTCGTTCATTTTAATATGACACAAATTGCAAAACAGACGTTCTCACATTGCAAACAGGCTTCAAACTACCGTGAAACATCTGGACGTTATTCATAACGTCCAACTTTGTTTTTGTTCTTCCCTCTGTTTTGTTTAATTAACATAAATTAATTTGGATTATCTAGACGTTATGGTTTATAACGTCCAGCGGACATTATAAACCATAACGGTTTTTTTAGATTTCGAATTTTGTCAGAATCATACTCTATTGTCAATATTTTTATTTTATTTTTCTATTAATAAAAAAATTGGGACAATTGGACAGTTAATTAATTACAGTTAAAAGGACAGTGCTTGATTAATAGTTTAATACTAACAGCTACCAGCTATCACTGCTTGATTTATTTTCTTTATACCACTTCTACTCTTATTAAATACCTTCTTCTTTTATGAATTATAATGCTATTACAATTCATAAGTAGACTATTATTATACATTGATCTAATATGAAAAGATCACTAATATACTTTTTGGAATTAAAAAAAATACATACATAAATTTATCATTATATTTTCTTGCTATTTATAAATTTATCACTAATACACGTATCAGTAATTTATCATTATATTTTCGTTGTATCAGTAATTTTTAGTATAACATATCCGTATTCATTCAACCGTGGCCCATATCAGTTCCTAGAAAAAAGTTCAGAGAGCGACACTGCGACACGCCGACACTTCTACCGCCGACGCTAGAGTACTTCTGAGGTGGCGTTCCAAGTGCAAACCTAATCAGGAGTTCGAATCGGATACCTCAGATGGTGAGATCAAATCATAACCGTGGGTTATTGATTCACACGAATCTTAATCCCGTGATTTCTACGCAGGCCTGAAATTCTCTGCTACCCAGATTTTGAGTAACCTCCATCAGTCCCTCCTCTAGTCCTCCTCTCTCTTTCCCAAGTGCCTCTTCTAGTTGGAACCGAACCGGAGCGACCAGCTAACCAGACCAGACGACCCAAAGCAATGGAGGGAGATCCGAACGGGAGCCCATCGGCGGTGGAGACGACTGGAGAAGAAGACGAGGTTATGATTGGCCCTGGCCCTGTCGCTCCCCGGTCGCGCAAAAAGCGACCTCTCCAGTTTGAACAAGCCTTCCTCGACGCTCTCCCTTCCGCTCACATGTATTTCAAACTTCCCTTCTTAATCTTTCCTCTGTTTGCTACTAATGCAAGTGATTGTATGTTAATTCCAGCTTAGAAGGTGGGAAAAGTGGAGTCTATATGAAATTATTTACCAATTGTGTGTTGCCAGTACAGGTACGAGAAGAGCTATATGCACAGGGATGTTGTCACCCATGTCGCTGTCTCCGCAGCTGATTTCTTCATAACTGGCAGCATGGATGGTTCTCTCTCTCTTTCTCTCCCCTTATAATAATTATACATTGTTATTACTAAAAATAGAAGTCTGACGTAATTTGAATTAACCAAAATGGTTACTGTAATGATTGAATCAGGTCATCTGAAGTTTTGGAAGAAGAAACCGTCCGGAATTGAATTTGCAAAGCATTTCAGATCTCACCTCGGCCCGATCGAAGGCCTGGCGGTGAGTGCAGATGGATTGCTGTGCTGTACAATATCCAATGATCGATCAGTGAAGATATATGATGTTGTGAATTATGACATGATGGTGATGATACGCACCTCCTTTGTTGCTGGGTCGGTTGAGTGGGTCTACCGGCAAGGTGATGTCAAGCCAATACTTGCCATCAGTGACCGAGATACCCCTGCTGTTCATATTTTTGACGCCTGTTCTGGTTCAAATGAACCCATCATGTCTAAAAAGGTCACACTTGTTACTTTAAAAAAAAAAAAAAAAATTTGAGGGCTAGTGTTGTGATATTAAGATCTTTTGATGGTGGTATGCTATACTTGACTTGTGTGCTTAAATGCAGATTCATATAGGACCGGTTAAAGCAATGAGATATAATGCAGCATATGATGTGGTGATATCTGCTGATGCTAAAGGCTTTTTGGAATATTGGTCTCCTTCTGATCTCAAATTTCCCGAAGATGTGTACGTACTCTTATATTATTTCATGAATATTTTTTTTTAATATATACGAAAATGATATGCTCGACTCAAAATCTTTCCCCAATTTGGTGAGGTCTAAAAATGAATTATAATGATTGTAGCAGAGTGATACTGACATACCAACAGAGATGTTGCCTATGTCAGCACTACTGGTAATACCAGTATTGTCACTTTTTGGTACTGGTCCAAGCTAGCTACTGCAGTCTTTTGTTGTAAATAAACATATTAGCACTTATAAGAAAGACTCATGAAAGGAAGGTTTTCATAAGTGTGACAAATTGACAGTAAAACTAAGACCTAGTACATCTTGCAATTATATTTTGAATTTCATTTATGCAGTGTAAAGTTCAAGTTGAAATCAGATACAAATCTATTTGAAATTGTGAAATGCAAGACAACTGTCTCTGCGATTGAGGTAATCCTCTTGAGCCATTTTAGTTGATTGTTCATTTTTTGGTTTCTTCTCCATGTAAATTCCTAAATGATAAATTGGAAATTGTTTTTTTTTTTTAACACAAGTTCTTTTCTTCACTTGCAAAAGTCTCATTCTAAAAAAAGTATCAAAATGCTTTTCTGTTGTAGGTGAGTGGTGATGGAAATCAGTTTGCAGTAACATCTCCTGATCGTAGGATTCGTGTTCTTTGGTTTAAAACTGGGAAGCTAAGGCGTGTATATGATGAGTCTCTCGAGGTTATTATTCTTTTTATATATAACTTTTTTGGCTCTTTTCATTGCAATAAGAAAATACCCATGCATGCAGTAAAGAACTAAAGATAGGTTCTTATGATTCATGTTTAAGATCGTACAATTTGATCGATTGACTTGGTGAGTGGTTTGGTTCACGATTCATGATTAACAATTCGTGCTACAAATTGTTAAGTCTGTTCAGGAAGCTTATTTTAGGATGTTTGCATTCCAAAAAAAAAATCCTCCATTCACATCATTTGTGCCTTTTGGTTTTGCTAGCCGAAGAAGGCACAAGAGAGTGAATTGTGAACAATTTATGCAAATAACTAATATTTCGGATGTGAATTGTGAATATTAAGTTCACATAGGGGACCTTAATGTTAGACTGTATAGATGTAATAATATGATGGATCTGTAATTAAAAGTGTTTGCTGCATGTAGTTTAGCAAACCTTAATGATTGATTCAATTCACAGTTATACGATCCGATTTTGAAATAAAATGATCTGAATCACAAATTGACACATTGTGCCCATGAATGGCAGGTGGCACAAGATGTACAAAGAAGTGATGCGCCATTGTACCGGCTTGATGCAATTGATTTTGGTAGAAGAATGGCAATTGAGAAGGAATTAGAAAAGACTGAAAATGTCCCTCAACCCAATGCCATCTTTGATGAGAGCACAAATTTTCTTATTTATGCCACACTCTTAGGCATCAAGGTATAAACTACTCAGAGTGAGGCTATGGTACTATGCATAGCGCAGATTGGTCCGTACTATGGATCAATATCTTCACTTTCTAAGTTCAAACAGTCCATCTGAACCGTTCAGAACCGTTCAATATGATCTCCATATGACGATGTACTTGCAGACTAATTTATATTTTTTTAGAATTTTTTTAATATTTTTTTAGATTGGTAGAAAATCACTGCTTTTGAATGGTCTAGAATCTTTAGATCAAGTGTTTTTCTATCTATCCAAAAAAATTCTAAAGAATATAAAATTTGATGTGCAAGTACATTTTCATATGAAGATCATGTTGCACAGTTCAGATCGACTGTTTAGACTTTGAAAATGGAGATATGTATCCATAGTACACACCAATCTGCGATATGCATAGTACCAACTACCCCTACTCAGATTTTTCTTTTTTTTAAAGCAAGCATGAATAAATTCGCAATCTATCTGAAATTCATTATTTTACATTTTGTGGATGTGTGCAGATAGTCAATTTACACACAAATAAAGTAGCAAGGATACTGGGAAAAGTAGAGAACAATGAACGATTCCTAAGGATAGCACTTTACCAAGGGGACAAGTCAAATAAGAAAGTTCGTAAATTACCTACACTAGCTGCAAATGCAAATGAGTCGAAAGAGCCCTTGACGGACCCAACTCTTCTTTGCTGTGCTTTCAAGAAACACCGCATCTACCTTTTCAGGTTTCTCATTCTTTACCTTCTTATCAGTATCTTTATCTTGATCTTTTGGCAAATTTTAGGCTAATTTTGGTAGATTTGGAGGTAACACCCCTTATTTCTCTGCTATTCAGACAGATCTTTTTCGAGGTTTATGAAAATAACACTTGAGACCTTTCTATCAATTGATTGAAAAGGTGAAGTCCACTGAATGTTGACACCCACTGTTTTCGAAATTCCAAAATGAAGCTAAAATTAAACAAAAGAGATTTGATAGTTTTTTATGAGTTCTGTTATTTTGAGTCAAGAAGGAAATTTTGGGTTATTAATCAATGTTTCCCTTGTGGATTAGACTTTTGTTTTAATTTTTCGGCAGTCCTTAAATAACCCAAAACATTTTGCTGTAAGGTACATATATGAGAAATAGTTTTCTGACTTTTGCCATTCGGTCAAAAGTTTAATGTGAATTGTACAGAAAATTGATTCCCTATCTGATTTTTTTGCCTTCTGAGGTCTACTATATATAGTCTAAAAGCAATTGTCTTTTTAGTCGAAGAGAACCAGAGGAACCGGAAGATGCAACAAAGGGAAGAGATATATTTAATGAGAAGCCGCCAGCTGAAGAGCTTTTAGCTGTGTCTGATTTAGGCAAATCCATCAACTCTTCTCTCCCTGACAACGTTGTATGTTCCATTTCCTTTTTCATTATATTATATTTCTTTTTCTTTCTTTCTTTGTTTTGAGCAATGGACAAATGATGTTGATAAATGTATAGATTATGCACACATCAATGGGAGATATACACCTGAAGCTATACCCAGAAGAGTGTCCCAAAACTGTGGAGAACTTCACGACACACTGTAAAAATGGGTATTACGAAAATCACATTTTTCACCGAGTTATTAAAGGCTTCATGGTTCAGACCGGAGATCCTTTAGGGGACGGCACTGGTGGCCAGTCCATTTGGGGAAGGGAATTTGAAGATGAATTTCATAAGAGGTATTGATTGATATAGTTGTTTTATTTATCTCCATTATAAATTAATAGTAGAGTGAGGCTATGGTACTATGCATAGCGCTGATTGGTCCGTACTATGGATTAATGTCTTCATTTTCAAAGTTCAAATAGTTGATCTAAACTATTCAACATGATCTCCATATGAAAATGTACTTGCTGACTAAATTTTACATTTTTTAGAATTTTCTTACTATTTTTTTAGATAGATAGAAAATCACTACTTTTGAATGGTCTAGAATTTTTAGATAAAGTGATATTTTACCTATCTAAAAAAATAGTAAAAAAATTGTAAAAAATGTAGAAGTTGATCTACAAATACAATTTCATATTGGAGATCATGTTGAACGGTTCAGATCGACTGTTTGGAGCTTGAAAACAAAGATATTGATCTATAGTACACCAATCTACTCTATGCATAGTACCATAGCCTCACTCTTAATAGTATAATAATACTACAGTGTCAAGGTTGAGGAATTATTTGATTGATTACTTAATCTGCTTTGCAGCTTGAGACATGATAGACCATTTACATTGTCGATGGCAAATGCGGGACCCAATACAAACGGGTCCCAATTCTTCATAACAACAGTCGCTACCCCATGGTTGGATAACAAGCACACTGTTTTTGGTCGAGTCGTTAAAGGAATGGATGTAGTTCAGGTATACTCTTTAATAAGGCAACCTTTTGTCAACATTCTTTTTTAGTTTTTTAATTGGCCTATTGATATTGACTGAGGATGAATGAAATTCATTGAACAGGCAATTGAGAGAGTGAAAACAGATAGGAACGACAAACCCCACCAGGATGTGAAGATTCTCAACGTCACCATTCCCAAGACCTAAATTTATCTCTTTCTCTGTGATAGGCTGATAACGCTAGTAGCTAGGTAAGATGATGAGTAATTTTGGTTGTGCTATTTACAAGGCCATTAGTGAGATAATGCAATACTGACATGAGGTGCTGAATTAGGCTGTGTTGTCGTACAAGTTTGATTTGTTTTATTTGGATAATAACATGGAATTAGCCTGTTGTAATTGAATTATTCTACCTTTCTTGCAGTTATAATACGTAGTTAAGTTATTTATTGGTTGTTTCCTTAAAGAAAAGGTAGTTATTTATTGGTTGTTTGATCTCTTAACTCTTATCGTTCTGTCAGCTTGCAGGGACTTAATTAATTAATACTCCAATATATTTTTTATCTAAATATGACATCATTAATGACATATCCAAGTTTTGGGCAGAATGAGGTTTTTATTGTGGCAGTGGGTCGGATTAGTGCCGGTAATCTACGATTCGACCCAACGGATCAATCTGATTCGATCCATCTTATTCTGACTTGCTAATGTTCTGGTCAGGTTCAGGCTGATCTGTCACAATTCAATCCGGCCCGTTTAACACTAGATATTATTATTTCCGCCTGCAGAATTTTGGATTAAACCCTTGTGCTGAAACCAACTTATTCTTATTTCTATTTCAAATCTATTGAAATTCTAAGTCCATTATTTTGTTTGTTGATAAATTACATCAATACTTCTCAAGCTTCTAAATAGCGATTATAGCGCTATAGCTTTTAAGGTCCGAAAAAACTATAGCGTAGCTATAACGCAACCATAGTTAGTTATTTAGAATCATTATAAAAGAAAAGTGATTAATAGCGTTATAGCTAGCTATTTTGAACCCTGATACTTCCACGTATCATGGGTAATGTAAGAGACATCTCTTCGGTGAATCTTCATCACTACTACTTAGGCTTTCAATTCGTCTCCGATCATCAAATGAAATGTGAATTCCTCTCTTTGAAAGATGGTGTGCTTCAATTCTATGTGTGCTTCAAACAATTTTCTTCATATTATCATATATTTGGTCAATAATTTCCTACGACCGACTACTGAAACCGTAGTTTTCTTGTCAATCTGACCTGTTGACCGAACCTAACCCAGTACTGCCTCCCCTAGCTGAGGCAATCTGAAAGGAAGCGTCTGGCTGGCTGATCATAATGGAGTCGTTTGGCAACAAGAATTAAATCTCCTTAAGGCTTAATCCGTTTTCTTTAACTTCCTTAACCGTTTAATCCTGTCGAACACCGGTTCCTTAGCGCAGATTAAGATCACCTCCTTTAGCCTCATTTTGCTCACATCTTAAGACACATCTATCCCTTTTTTTTAGCTTCCTTAGCTTTCATTCACGGATTAAGATAACCGAACATCGATTTCTTAGCGCTCCTTAAACTCTTAATTCTTCACGCTTAATCTACTTACGGACTTAATTCGTTTGATCTTGAACCAGTGAAAAACGGAGCAGAGTGTATGGCATTGTTAATCTACTTATGGACTAGCTTTCGAGATTGTTCCAGAACATGGCCTAATTACATATATTTATGTCTTAGTTTGTATTATACACGTTGCTGCCATGCCATCAGTTGAGATTTGTGGCATGTGCTAGCATTTATGATGTTTTTATTTATTCAATATAAACTGTTTTGAAACTGATGTTTCTAATCAGATCATAGCTCTCTCATTTCTACAATCTAAAAGTATGGTGGGGACCGTCTAAATTTAAGAATTACCATCCTGTGGTGGCCACAGAAATATATATATATATATATATATATATATATATATATAGAGAGAGAGAGAGAGAGAGAGATTGGCTATTGTGCTTTGCAAAGTAAATGAGGAGGTTTACTTCGGATCATATTTTCATTTTTGAAAATTCAAACAACCAATCCGAACCATTCAACATGTTCTAAATATTGAAATGTGCTTGCAGACTAAATTTTACATTTTTTGGAATTTTTTTACTATTTATTAAGCCACTTTGAAAATCGCTGATCCACTGTAAACAGTAAAAAACAGTAAAAAATTCTGGACCACCAGATCAGCGATTTTCAAAGTAGCTTAATAAATAGTAAAAAAATTCAAAAAAATGTAAAATTTAGTCTGCAAGCACATTTCAATATTTAGAACATGTTGAACGGTTCGGATCGGTTGTTTGAATTTTTAAAAATAAAAATATAACTCGAAGTAACCCTCATTTACTTTGCAAAGCACAATAGCAATATCTATATATAAAGAAAACTGAATTTTAGAATTGTAATTTTCAGTTGCCAGACAGATTGTGAAGTTCTTTAGCGATTTCTATTGTCCGTACCTATTTATGGCTTATTAAAATGCGTTGGAATTGTATGAACAAAAGAGAATCTGTTTTTATTTTGTTAGATCGCTTGCTCGCTCGCTGTTAAAATTTAGTTTTAGAAAGTAGAAAACAAAGGGTAGACTTGTTTGTCGGCGCAGATGCTTTTATATTCAGAAAACAAGAGAAGTGTTTAGACCTACCAAAACACCTACCGTACCATTTTCATTAAAAAAACACACACACATGCACTCAGAAGAAAAGGTTGCATGCAAATCATTCTTTTCTCCTGTTTCTTTAGTTAATATTGATAATTTTTAATTGTCGATTTGTCATAAGAACAAAATTATGATGAATTAATAAAATAAATGATATTTCCATGTTATCTTATCTCCTAGTTGCTGTGAGTCTTCATCCCATTCGGCATCTGAATGTAACGGATAATTTCTATTGTTTAATTTACATTTAAAATTTAAAACGGAATGATTTTAACAACACATTTTGTTATCGACACAACGTTATTTGAACTTTTAAAGTTCCATACAATGTTGCCCTTCTATTTAATTATTTCTCCAAAAGCTATATTTTGTCAGTAAATTTGTCTCCTTATCCGCTCAGTTCAATAAAGCAAACAATTTTAAAATAATTTATTATAAATATCATCAACATTTAAAAATGTACTAATTATAAAATTATGCAACTAATGAATATAAATTAGAGAAATGTTCTGGCCCCCAAGTCATCATACCCGAGCACGCCTCCCAACTAGTTTAACAGAAAAAAAACCTTCTAATTTTGACTTCCATTTCCAGCGCTCATATTTAAGCTTTTAAAGTTTTATTTATAATAATTTACAATGTTACTCATAAGTATTTAAACCTCTATCTGCAAACATTTAAATTACAAATGAGGAGGAATCAAGTTACAACAAAGTTACAACAACCATTTTTTTCATTTTCAAAGTCCAAATCGTCGATCCAAACCGTTCAACATGATCTCCACAATAAAATATACTTGCAGATCAAATTTTACATTTTTTTTTAATTTTTTTACTATTTATTAAGATGGGTACAAAATTCAATGGTCTGAATATGACTATTTTTTGTAAAATACTTAATAAATAGTAAAAAAATTCAAAAAAATGTAAAATTTGATCTGCAAACACATTTTATTGTGGAGATCATGTTGAACGGTTTGGATCAACGATTTGGACTTTGAAAATAAAAAAAATGGTTGTTGTAACTTTGTTGTAACTCAAATTTGTTGTAACTTGATCCCTCCTCATTATAAATATGTGTAGTTTTAACTTCTAATTACTTTTTGTCTTCAAGCCAAAAAAGAAATATTTATATTACCCACTCTTTTTTTATTTTTCTCTGAGCATTGTTGTCCATTTTTCCAACAATCCGTGATGAATTTTACAAATTTAAAAATACGAAAGTTTTCTACTTGATTTTCTCTTTCAAATGAGATCCATGAATAAATACTTTTGAGTTGTTTTGAAGTTGTTTTTTTTTAAGTAAAGCTCATGAGCACTTTAAATTTTCAAATTTTTAAACATCAGTCTACAACCATTTAAATCTCTAATGTCATCATTTAAACTATGTTCAAGCGTTTATACCTCTGTATACAATCGTTAAAAGTAGTTGTGTCAAACTTTTAAATAGTTTCAATATCAGGTTTAAAAGGTCGTAAATTGAGGTTTAAAAACTTGAGAATTTAAAGTGCTCATGGGCTTTACTTTAAAAAGAAAAAACAACGACTTAAAAAAAACTCTAATATATTTCTTCATGGATCTCATTTGAAAAGAAAATCGAGTAAAAACATTTGTATTTTTAGATTCGCAAAATTCATCACGGATCGTCGGAAAAATGGATGAGAATAATCAGAGGAAAAAAATTGGTGAAATGAACTTTCCTTTTTTGGCTTGAAGACAAAAGTAGTTAGGACTTAAAACTACTCCAATTTAGAATTTAAATACTTGCAGATAGAGATTTAAGTGCTTACGAGTTGTATTGTAAAATGTTATAAACAAAGCTTTAAATGCTTAAATATGAGCGTTGGAAATGAAAGTTAGATACTAAATACTTGAGAAACACGCTCGTAGATTTATTTATCAGCCTCCTATATATTAAGACAAAGAAGGACAAATAATTAAAATGAAATTAAACGTCATAACTTATAAGAACATTTATAAGAAGAGATTGAATTGTCCATAAAATCAGATAATAAATGTTGTGTTAACAAAATTTGCAGTGCTAAAGGCTTAAAGCACAGGGCAAATATCCTCTCCGGTACCGTAAAAAATTCCCTTCATTTTACGGTTTGAGATTAACTCTCAGCCGGTTTGAGATTCGGTTGACGGAGGGGGCAGTATTATTTGACTTTGAGATTCGTGCCAAGTTGAAAAGAACAAGATCAAGTAATTGTAAAAGATTCCCTATTACGGTACCGGGGGTGATGTGAATTCTTAAAGCACATGCAGCCCATCAAAGCACAGACGTCATACTCTTTGAAACCACGATCTTCTGTGACACTAGCAAGTAGTGCATCTGGGAATACTGAAAAAGTATTTTCATCCATCCACATTCAATAATCATTTTTGTATATATAATTTAACTGTAAAAGACAAATTTTTTTTGTATTTTACCGAATCATGAACTTCTAAATCTTACAATTTTTTTTTTCTGAAGTTCGAATCACTATGCTAACTGTAAGCAGTTGGCATACAGGTTAGTAGGTTACAGATATTTCAACAGGTAAGCGCCATAGAAGAACCGTAGTATCTTTTTGACATTTCACGAAATAGAATGAATTATGGAAGTTGAGAATCCTGATGCGTTCACATTTATTTAGGAATTCACATCCTCCCCGGTACCTTAAAAGGGAATCTTTAGAATTAGTGAATCCTGACCGTTCATTTTAACTTTGCACGAATCTCAAAGCCCAATAATACTGCCCCTGCGCTAGCCCGAATCTTAAAGCGTCTGAGGATAAATCTCAAACCGTAGAGTGAAGGGAATCTTTTACACATATTGGAGAGGATACTTGTTTCACATTTAGAGGTCAACACTGAATGGGAACTCGAGAAGATCCGATTCATTAAACGTGGCTCCCTCCATCATCATCAAAAACCACGCCTTAAATTCCACCACGTGTCATCATCTAATAAGGCAATAATCTCGCCCTTCTGTCCCTATTTATTTGGAGAAAATCCGAAGTACATGTTTACATATAACCCTCAGATTTTATAAATTTATATAATCAAAGAGAGTTTGACTAGGTTCACTGAATCTATGCCTACGGGATTACTTGTCAGGACTCAGGAGACGTTTCTGATGTGATATAAAATTTTATAAAAGTTTTAGGGGCTTATGTAAAATTTGTTCTGATAAAAATATACATGTATACCTGCTACCCAATCCTTTTGTCCATTGTTTCCATCTGAATCTCTCTCTCCCTCTGTAACTCACTCATTACACAGCCTAAAAAAAGAAAGATCGTTTCCTGAGATTTGTTCGTGCTTTAGATCGATCCATGGCGGAAAAGCATTTTAAGTATGTGATCGTTGGAGGAGGTGTTGCTGCTGTGAGTTCTTCTTATCGCCTCTTGTTTATTCGCTTGATCATCTTCTTTTGTTTCTCAGACTAATTTAATCAAGGTGATACAACAATTAAGAAAAAAGGAAATTAAGTTCGTAGGTTTTTGAACTTGAACGATTTTAGCGGTGTCTGTTACCAGCTAAATCGTCACTGTATCATTTGGTGCTTTGTTACAACCTGTTAAAAGAAGGTTCTCTCACTTGAAGCTTTGAATTGATCCAATTGTTTTGTAAGGACGGAAATAGGACTTTTGAAATTAATTATTTTATTGTTGTTTTCTAATTTGATACTTTTGCCTTTATATCTGAATATTTTTTTTGATGATTTTATTGTCTGTGTTTATGTAATTGTAGGGTTATGCAGCTCAGGAGTTTTCCAAGCAAGGGATCAACCCGGGAGAACTTGCTATTATCTCTAAAGAAGCGGTATGAAAATGGCAAAAGAAAAATAAAATAGATATTTTTTCACTGAATGTATATCATCTATGATAAAATTGAATTTTCAGGTGGCTCCTTATGAAAGGCCGGCACTTAGCAAGGCATATCTTTTCCCTCAGGGTAAGTGTTCTATTTTTCTTAATTTTATGCCATCTCTTTACAATAAATGCCTCGTTTTATCCCCTTTGCGTATAAATATCTCCCTATGTGACTAATAAAATTGCGTGTTATCTGATCAGGTGCGGCAAGACTTCCAGGCTTCCATTGCTGTGTTGGCAGTGGCGGTGAGCGTTTGTCGCCTGAATGGTACGCCGAAAAAGGTAGTATCTTAGTCTTTGACATTTTGTATATGTCTTTTTTTAGGTACCAGTACCCTTTCTGATTGTGCTGATTCTCCATTTTTGTATTTCACAGGAATTGAGCTGATACTGAGCACTGAGATTGTAAAAGCTGATCTCAGTTCAAAATCTCTTACCAGTGCAGCTGGTGCAACCTTCACCTACAACATCTTGATCATCGCCACTGGTTCATCGGTATGACATTGTTCCTAAAATTTCCACGGGTGATTTACTTTGATTCTTATTCTGGTATTTAGACTAAGAAGTTGCATAATAATATGTTATTGCCTGTTATGACAGACAATAAGATTGACTGATTTTGGCGTACAAGGAGCTGATGCAAACAATATCCTCTACCTAAGGGAGATTGACGATGCAGACAAAATAGTTGCCGCAATTCAGGCAAAGAAGGATGGAAAGGCCGTTGTTGTAGGAGGCGGTTATATCGGCCTTGAAATAAGCGCAGTATTGCGCCTCAACAATTTGGATGTAACTATGGTCTATCCCGAGCCTTGGTGCAGTATGTATTTTTTTTTTCTTATTCCTCTCTTTAATCATATGTTGATTGATGCTACATTTTTCTTTTGAATAATTAATTTGATTTCACTGCTTGTACAATTCTAGTGCCTCGGTTGTTCACTGCTGGAATTGCCGCTTTCTACGAGAGTTACTATGCCAATAAAGGTGTTAAAATAGTCAAGGGCACTGTTGCTGTTGGTTTCGATTCTGACACCAATGGGGATGTAAGTACTTGTAGTTATTCTACAATGCCATTATTTGGAAGCATTTATTTAACAGTAATAACATGAATTGCCTGATTTAATTCCATGATCAGGTGACCGCAGTTAAACTGAAGGATGGCAGGGTGCTAGATGCCGATATAGTTGTTGTGGGTGTTGGTGGGAGACCTCTAACATCTCTCTTCAAAGGTCAAGTTGCTGAAGAGAAAGGTGGAATCAAGGTACATAACTGCTTTCAAATTTTTTCTTTTTGGTTTTTCTGTACATTCTTGGTTTAATTAAAGAAAGCACCTCAGGGATTCAATTTTGGTATTGCAGACTGATTCCTTCTTCCAGACAAGCGTCCCAGGAGTGTACGCAGTCGGTGATGTGGCGACATTTCCTATGAAGTTGTATGGTGACCTGCGTAGAGTTGAGCATGTCGACCATGCCAGGAAATCTGCTGAGCAGGCTGTGAAGGTTTCTTTCTTGCCATTTCTTCTTTTCGGTTCATTTTCATTTCCTTTTTTGCATTTTACTGATCAAAAGGAAGTATGTCTCATTCTCTTTATTGGGGCTTTTAGTGGAAACCTGAAATGCTGGTAATAATGAATGTGTAATAATATTGGTAAAACACATTTTTTTTAATCAGTATAGGTGAAGTGCCTAATATTAGTTTCATGTTAACGCAAGCATTTATGACGAAACAATTCAGTGTATAAGAAATCCTTTCAATATTTTCAGAAAGTTGTCTTAGATTTTTATTTCTTTTTGTTACCTTTCTTCTTCTCTTTAATAATTTCAGGCAATCAAGGCAAGTGAGGAGGCAAAGTCGATCGATGAATATGACTACCTTCCGTACTTCTATTCACGCTCGTTTGATCTGTCATGGCAATTTTACGGGGACAATGTCGGAGAAGAGACGGTTCTATTTGGGGACAGCGACCCCGCCTCGGCTAAACCCAAGTTCGGTTCATACTGGATCAAGGATGGAAAAATTTATGGCGCATTCCTTGAAGGCGGTTCAGCTGATGAAAATAAGGCTATAGCAAAGGTTGCGCGGGTCCAGCCGGCAGTGTCAGACAAGAATGTGCTTACACAGGAGGGGCTTCAATTTGCATGCAAGATTTGAATTTTATTACACATATAATGTGTTTTACATGATTGTTGAACCTTTTTTTTTTCTTTCTTTTTTCCTTGGCATGGTATGCATTGGCTAGTCTGATGAGCAATGCTATTTTTCTCGTTATGAGTTTGACTTTTTAATTTTGCTTTAGAATATTAATAATGTGTAAATTTGCTGTTTGAAACAATAATTAATCTAAATTTTCTCTGAGATATAGTTCTAGAATTAAAAACACAGAAGATCTTTCTCGAGTCTTTCAATTGTGTAATCCGCATTTGAAGTGGGATGTAATATTTGGCTTCCAGTAAAACAACGTTGGTACCAACACTTGTCGACCAACCTGTGTTCGAGATCATGATATTTATGAATTATTATGCATGTCATATTCAAGCCGTTAATTTAATTCACAGGAGAACTGTCTAGCAAATAACCTTGTTGGAGGGAGTGGAGGCGGTCTGATACCGAGCCGTCCAATTTGCATCAAGATTTGTGTATATTTGATCTGCACGAATTATGAAGCTGTTAGTGCAAATCTTGATGTAGATTGGACGGGTCTGATCGAGCATCGTATCGAATTTTGGTTCGATGCCTATCAAATACCTCCAATTCCTTGTTGGAGACATGTTGGAGCAGTTGCCTTCAAATTAACTAATTTATAAGAGAGCATCAATTTTTCCATCACCGCCAAGGCGCCAAGTAATCAACTCAACCAGCACACTAGGAAGCTGAAGGTCTAAAGCCAGAGGGACACTGAAGTGAGAAAAAAAATAAAAAAAGAGAGGTAAATTTGTAAATGTTACCATAACTTATATTTATAATAGAATTAAAGTGTTTATAAGACAAAATTTATCGATTAACTTCAAATAATAAATTCAAATTATTAATACTGGTTTATTCCGACATTTTTATTAATATCCAAAGTTAATTACAAATTAATAAATATACTCGAACCCCTGGGTTTTTCGAAAAATATCCAAACTGGTCAGAATCTGGCCGGTTTCTTCCTTTTTTTTTAAGAGACACTATGAAGAGCAAAATAATGAAATCTAACATTGAAAATTCGAATTTTTGTTTAAATTATTTGTTAGATTACTTTTTTGATGTATAATTAGCATATTTATACTAAAATACGCTAAATTACTTGAAATTATGTTGAATTACACTATATTACATTAAATTGCGCTAAATTATGTTAAATTACGCTAAAATACGGTAAATTTCGGTAAATTACATAATGGATGGTATCTTTACTGAGAAGGCGAAAAACGACGACGGAACTTCAAACGGCCATAAAACGGCGCTCGAGTGTCCGATTTCAGCAAATGACCACTTTTCGGAAAGCTTGCGAAAATACGCATGCATTAGTACCCGCGATGCCGAATTTCAAAATTCAGAATTGCCAAAAAACTAAGGGAAGGGCCTCTAAACTTGAGTTGAAGTTTCCGATTAAGATTTCATTTCTATTATTCAATCTAAGTAGCTCAGTAAATTAGTTATATAATGAACTTGTAGAATCCTAATTTTTACTATTTTTGGATTTTTTTTTACTATTTTTTATGATTTATAAGATGGCACAAAATCGGCCTAATTTAGCGTAATTTTGCGTAGTTTACTGTAATTTACTGTATTTCATTATAATTAGCGAAATTAGTGTAATTTAGCGTAATTCAACATAATTAAACATAATTTAGCATAATTTAATGTAATATAGTGTAATTCAACATAATTCCAAGTAATATAGTGTATTTTAGTATAAATATGCTAATTATAAATCAAAAGAAGTAATCTAACAAATAATTTAAACAAAAATTTGAATTTTCAGTGTTAGATTTCATTATCTTGCTCTTCATAGTGTTTCTAAAAAATCTTTAAAAAAAAAAGGGAAGAAACCAGCCAGATTATGACCGATTTGGGCATTTTTTGAAAAAACCAGAAATTCTGGGTATATTTATTAATTTGTAATTAACTTTAATAAAAATGTCGGTGATTTATTGCACGAGTTATGTATTTACATACCAAATTTGTAATTTTTTTAATTAATTTAATATAAAATAAAATAAAAAGAAAATTTATAAGTTAATTTTAATATTTTTGTATAATTTGTTAACGGCTTAATTTTGTAATAAAACACGTCGCTCTTATATTAAATCAATTTCAACGATTTTTACTGTCAATTCAGATCTATTCCGTATGTTTTGGAGTTACCGACAACCTTGTAAAGCTAAGAAAAGCTATTTCTACTCTTCGTATTTACTAAAAATCTTATCTTGTACGTTATACAACCCCGGCCACAAGCATCACAACTATTTGTTTACGAACAATAAAAGCCTTTCCATTCAATTTAAATCGATTCTAGCCTTTCTAGGTCTCTCGCTCTCTCCCTCGACTCGACCTGGAGAGCTGAGAAGTAAAAAAAAAAAAAAACACTGAACTCAGCCTTGGCAATCGACCATGTTTGGCTGCACAAGCACAACCGTCCATCTCCAAATCCAGTCGCCGGTAGGTTCGAACCAGCGGTCCAGATCGCGAATCGGAAATGGCGGGCCTAGGCGTAGGATTCCAGCACGGAGGCGATTAATCGGGAGCACCAGGTGCACGATAGACGCAGAGGAAGAGACGAGAAGTTTAGTGACGGTGGTGAAAAACGGAGAGGATTCTCTGGATATATGCCGCGTGTTGAATGGCATGTGGCAGACCAGTGGCGCGTGGGGCCCCATTGACAGAGACAACGCCGTCGATGCCATGCTTTACTACGCCGATGCTGGTCTCACCACTTTCGACATGGCCGATCACTGTCCGTGCTCCTCTCTCTCTCTCTCTATAACATTGGGATTCCCAATTATTTATTAATTATTTATTGCAAAGTGTGTGGTTTCAAAATTGGGGAAAAATAAACAGATGGACCGGCTGAGGATCTGTATGGGATTTTCATAAACAAAGTACGCAGAGAGCGGCCTCCTGAGTTGCTCCAGCAAGTCAGGGGCCTGACAAAGTGGGTCCCGCCGCCAGTGAAGATGACAGCCGAATATGTCAAGGATAACATAAACAGGTCACGTCGAAGGATGGATGTTGCTTGCTTGGACATGTTGCAATTTCACTGGTATTCTTCTTCGATCTTTTTATTTTTTATTTTTATACTAGACATGTTGCTATTTTGATTTATGTTAATTTCTCTGTAAAATTATGTACATGTCAATTCACTTGTCTCACTAGTTTTATATATTTTTTTGTATTTACTGTGACCTATTGGAATAGGTGGGATTACTCAAATCCTGGATATCTAGATGCACTGAAGCACATCACTGATCTTAAAGAACAAGGTAAGAATTGTATTTTGTTTCCTTTCAAATAAATAAACTTATGCTATAACAGTTCTGAGATCATTTCAAATAAATAAACTCATCTGATTGTTTCATATGTAAAAAGCACTACAGGAAAAATAAAGACTGTGGCTTTGACCAATTTTGATACTGAAAGACTGCACATTATTCTCGAAAATGGCATCCCAGTTGTTAGCAATCAGGTATTATTTATCAACCTATTTTGCATGGTAGTTTTATGTCTGGCCATTATAACTCGTACAATCTGGTTTTGAACCAGTTACAAGCCTTAGGTCATGTTTGGTTGTGGAGTAAAGTTAATGATGATTAAATTAATCCATCTTACTCATAATTGATAACTTGTTTGGTGGTTTAAGTTATGACTTAAACCAATCTGCGTAAGATATTGAGAAATGAACCTCAGCCTATGATAGTGGGCCCTATAGGCGGAGTAAGTGTGGAGTAAGTTAATCTGCTTGGAGAGGTGTAGTAACTTACTCTGGATTAACTCACCCCTTACTCCTATTTTACTCCTTGTTTGGCGAATTAAGTGTGGAGTAAGGGGTTTACTCCACCTCTTACTCCACCCAAACATAGCTTTAGGTGTTATCCTACTGGTACAAGCTGGATGCTCTCTCTGACCTAATACGTGAACTATCTGCTTTTTTCGGTTTCTTTGATTAGTTTTTTTCTTATCAGATATTTTACTTCCCTTTTTTATCCCTTTTTATATGCTGATTCTTTGTTCGTTCGTTTGGAGCCTTGAACGCATCTAAATTATCTAAAAAATGGCATTGGGCAGGTTCAACATTCAATTGTGGACATGCGGCCCCAGCAAAGAATGGCTGAGCTTTGTCAGCTTACTGGTGTTCAACTTATAACGTACTCTCTCTCTCTCTCTCTATCTATCACTCACAGAATGTTTTCTGAATTTTGAGATGTAATGATGACATGAAATGCAGGTACGGGACGGTGATGGGCGGCTTGCTGTCAGAGAAATTCCTAGATACAAACATTAACATTCCTTTTGCGGGCCCCCCTCTCAATACCCCCTCATTACAAAAGTATAAACGGGTAGGTGTGCTCCTTCCTGCTTGTCAGTTTTCATATAAGATATCACATCTAAATTACTAAATTAAATTTTAAAGAAAACAATTTAGAGATTGCTAATGACACACTGCCTTAGTGGCATTAACATCCTTTAGGTACTGGTTTTAGACTTTTAGCCTTGTCCGTGTCATTTTAATGAAATTTTATATTTTATATGAATGGAAATCAAGATGGTAGATGCATGGGGAGGATGGGGCTTGTTCCAAACATTGCTTCAAGCGCTAAAGAAGGTAGCAGCTAAGCATATGGTCTCAATTCCTAGTGTAGCTGTCAGATATGTTCTTGATCAGGTATCTTTCATCTATTTATATTAATACTTGACATCCTACAGTTAATTTGACACTTTTCGCTGGACTTGCCTCTCCTAATCTGTCAAAAAATGCCCCTACCTCCGTTCAGAATCAGAGATTATACTTATATATGAGATAATTTTTTGAGTGAAACTATGGTAATATGCATATTACAGATTGACCCGTGCTATGAAGTCACTTCTCTATTTTCAAAGTACAAACAGTCGATTTGACCGTTAAAACATGATCTCCGTGTGAAAATGTACCTAGAGATCAAATTTTATATTTTTCTTGAATTCTTTTACTTTTTTTTAAATAGTTAGAAAATCACTACTTTTTTATGGTTCAGAATTTTTAGATCAAGTTATTTTCTACTGATCTAAAAAGTAGTAAAAAATTCTAGAAAAATGTAAAATTTGGTCTCCAAGTATATTTTCATATGGCGACTATTTTAAAGGTTCAATTAAGTTGTTTGAACTTTAAAAATAGAGATAGATTGATAGTACGGTCAATCTGTAATATTGATATTACCATAGACTCACTCTACTTCTGTGTTTCTACTGTCATATTTAAATTTAATTGTTTTTATTTGGTTGACTTGCTGGGTTGCGCAAATAGCCAAGTGTGGCAGGATCAATGGTGGGTGTGAGATTGGGTCTATCTGAGCATATAAAGGATACAACTGCGATTTTCTCACTGAAATTAGACGAAGAAGACTTCAATTGCATTAATGAAGTCTCAAAGAAAGGGAGAGATCTCATGACCATAATTGGCGATTGTGGTGATGAATATAGAGCCTAAAATTCTGTATGTCTCTATAAATTATATGTACTGGTGACAGCCAGAAGTTCAATTTTGAGGCCTTGCAGCCTGATTTGGTTGGTAGTGAAGGTTTTAAGCGATGAAAAGTAGGAAGTATGTCATCATAGAAACTGGCATTGTGAGCTACAGGACAGACAAAGAGAAGTATAAATTGTTTCTTTCATATTTGATTCTGTGGATATAAAATGTATGTTTAAACAAAATTATGTAATCGAATGATGGTCCTACATATGACCACAAAAAAGTTGAAAAAGGAATATATATTGAGTTCCCAAAGGATGAAACATATGTATCATCTTTGCTTCATGGAAACAAAATCCAATCGATTCTTGCTTTACAAAGCATACAGCATTTGTATGTAAACTCTCTAAGAAAATAACTTCCGCACAAAGAATGCTCAACCGGCCTAATCAAACCGGCAGGATATAACATATCCCAACACCTATATTACCTACCTATAAAATTAACTTAAGTCACCAAATTAAAGACTGCCTAATTAATTTAACACGTAATTTCACAAGGAAAAAAATTAAGCATGAAATAGTATCTTATAAAAAATTATCATTACAATTTATTAACTGTTTTATCATTTCTAATTTGTCGATAAAATTCTGAATGCTAATAAATCTCATTTTGAACAGAAAGACTGAAAGACATATTTGTTAAGTACTTAGAAAGAAAAATTAGAAAAACAAGCAACGTACTTGATTGTAAAATTGAATTTGTGAATGTTTTTTCTTTTAAATTCAAAATATGGCAGCCATTAGTTTCCTATTATGGGATAACTTGAAATTAGAAGTAAAAGTTTTTGAACTTCAAATTAGAAAACCATTTCGAGGTTTGTGAAGTTCTGTACTCCATGTCTCAAAAGAGGAAATTTAGTTAGATAAATTTCTGAGTTTTTTTTAAAGATGAAATCCATTTTAATGGTTTCAATTATAAAATATTAAAAATTTGTATCTTTGAAATTAAAAATAGTAAAATAATCTGATTGTATATCTCTTGTAGATACTTAAATTTACAAGGTCTGATTAAGAGATCCAAGACCAAGAGTTTCCCTGGCGTCTGGCGAGCTGTTTTTTTTTTTTTTTTTTTCATTTTCTTTTTGTCCATTCCGAATCGGGTCGCGTTTGCTTTTTCTTTTTGGTCCGACCCATTATTGTCTCTTCCCAAAAACCCTTTCTTCCAAAAAGCCTAAAACCTCTTCGTTTCTCCGACGCTGTAACCAAGCCCAATGGAAAACTTCAACGAAACACACTCGGCTCCGGTGAAAATTGAAGCTCTTGACGAAGCCCTCTCTGAATCTCAGGCAGCGCCTCCTTCATCACAGCTGACGGTTCATTTGCTGGCACCAGAATCTGGATGTGGAAACCTCGACCTACCACCGTCTCCACCTCCATTACCACTCGTCTCTGAGTCGGTAGTACCCGAAATTCACGAAGAGCTCTCTATGGAGATGGCCCCACCTGGACACCAAATTACAAATGAGCCACCACTGAAGAAGCGGAGAAACATGCACCAGAAGCCTGACAAATCGATCCAGGCATGTAAAATTGAGGTCGAGACGGTCCCACTTGTGAGTGGAACAACTGAGATAGATACTCATGGAGAGGAACAAGTGGAGGCCCAGCAGATGAATCTGAATTACAGGGAAGATGATGTCTCGGACAGATCACCGGCAGAGATGGCCCTGCATGAGAGCATTCGAAGGAATTTGGAGACACATGCCCCATCTGGAAGTGCTACAATAGTTTCAACTCAGGATACTCCTTCAGGTGGGTCCCACTCTAATTTAAATTATTTTCTTCACATCTCTTTAGATAAATTGATCATGCACCTATCAAAGTTCTGTTATTAGATATTTCCCCTGGGAACTTCATTATTTGATATTTCACAATGCAAACTCAAGTTTGCTTAGTATTTCTAAAAGGCTGATCAATTATTTAGATGAAAGTAACTTAATTAAACTTTAGAATTTAGACATTGAATGTTATTGTCTTTGAAAAGGGAAATATCCAATTCAAAGTTTTGATGAGGAAATTGACAATGACCAAACATTTGGTATATGAATAATGATTCTTTTTTCTATGAACAAAAGCAAATCCATGAAGCGTGCTTTCTCATGTTAAGCCTTTCCAGCTATGAACTTATTCAATGCAACAAGTAACGATGTCAGAGTCCCACCTTTTTAATGAGTTGCCGGCTGCCACCTACTATTTTTCACTCCTGACATCTCCTCTTCCTCTATCTTCACTCAAGTTCCGACATGTTTTCTAAACTCTGACCCCACAAGTCCCTCTTCTTCCTCTACTCTCCTCCCTAGACCACCACTCTAGCCTATCTCTCTCCTTGCCTCGCTTAACCTATTTTCCTTATTTGGTAGGGGCTGGTGACACAGTGGCAGCATCAGCACAAGGTGATTTTTGTCATATTCAGGTAGTTTTTTCCCTAGCCTCTAGTTTTACTGGTATTGTATGAAGTGGTTTGAGTTGTGTAAATTTGCTACAATTTTTAATTGTAAGAGTATGGACATATATTGTTGTTAATTATGGCATTCAATTTTAGTTAGTTATTAATATCCTTTAGTTATTGTCAACTGTACAAATTGTAGTTAGCTTAAAGGATTTGTTTTACCTTTTTAGTTAATTGTTTCTAGAGTTTAGTTGACACATTAGTTCCAGTAGAGAAGTATATAACTAATCCTTCAGTCTATTGTTAGTTTAATTTTTTATTTTATGAATTCTAATGCAGAATTGTTGTTTACGAACAAATTTAATTTGGTAATTTTATTACAATTTTTTTTTTTCAAAGTAGTGGTATTCTGGTACCACTTATTTTTGCATTACAAGTTTTAAAAACTTGTACAATAATAGGGACAACAATGTTTGTTTATTTCCCTCCTATCCAGGGCCCAAGGAGGCAAGGCCGAACCAATGTAAAAAACAAGGGGCCTAACAGCGATGTCCAATCATGCAAAATATATCAAAAGAGGTACCAACCTAGCCTAATTTTTTTCTTAGCATTTAAAAAATAAATCTAAATTCAAAAGGTAGCCGGCCTTTTAAAAAAAAAATCGAAACATAGCAGGTACATAGATTGGACTGACATTTTTATTAATATCCAAAGTTAAATAGAAATTAATAAATATATCCAGTTTATCTGGATTTTACTAAAAATATCCAAACTGGTCATTTAATGGCCATCCCTTTGTTTTCTCCACCGGCCATTAAATGGCCGGTGCAGGTGTATTTATTAATATATGGGAGGGGTTCTGTTTTTTTCCAACAATTCATTCTCACAAAATTCTGACATTTTTATTAATATCCAAAGTTAAATAGATATTAATAAATATACCCAGCTGGGTACCTATTTTAATTCCCCACCGCCTATTAAATGGCTGGTTTCGGCATATATATATGTGTGGAGGATTAGCCGTTTTTCTCAAAATTCATTCTATCAAATTTCACATTATCTCTTCTTGCTTGAGCTTTCTCCCAGATTTCTCCATCATTTTATAGATTTGCAAGTAAGTCCCTCTAATTTTTTAAAATTAATTTTTAGTGCAAAATAGTTGTAAAATGTTAGAATTTGTTAGTAATGTACTAAAATTAGTATAATTTAGTTGTAATTAATGTTAAATCCGTTGTAGTTAGTTTTAATTATTTAAGTTAATATAATTTAGAGTAATTAGCTAAATTTAAACTAATGTAGCGTAATTTATCGTAATTTAGTATAATTAGCATAGGTGAGCATATTTTAGCGTATTTTAGCATTTTTTACCATAATTAGGATAATTAAGCGTAATTTAGTGCAATTTAGCATAAGTAGGATAGCCTATTTTAGCTTACTTAAGCCTATTTTGACCTATTTTAGCATATTTTACCCAAATTAGCCTATTTTAGCCTATTCTCCCGAAATTTTTTTAGTTGACACCTTAAAAAAATGAAATTAAATGATTACCACCCGTTTGGGCCTTCAATCCTACCACCCACGCCAACTGGGTTCACGCACCAAATTGGCGGGTATGCGCACTGGGTTGCGCACCAGGTGCGCGGACTGGGTTGGCGAACTGACCTCTTGTCAGTATAAACCCTTACCGCTGCGGAAGGGGTGCTCAAACGGGACTTCGCGCACCAATCTACAGTAAAGTGATAAGGTTTTTTTTATTTACTTTTTTTTGTTGTTGTTTATAAATTAGGTAGTTGGGCCGAGATTTTTATTTTTACCCAAAAAAAATATATTTTAATATAAATAACCAGGTTTTTAAAAGATTTTTATTTCTACCCAAACCGCTAGAAATATCAGCGGTTCGAATTATTAATTCAAACCGCTAGGAATATCAGCGGTCTGAATTCTTAATTCCAACCGCTAGGATTCCTAGCGGTCTGAATTGTTAATTCAAATAACCCGACCCGTGATCCCTTCTCTTCTTCTCTGTGTCGCCTCTCCGCCAGAAAAAAGGAAAAAAGAAAGAAGGCTGCGCGCCTCCGCCCCTCCGCCCCTCCGCCCCTCCGCCTTGCCGCCCCTCCGCCTAGCCGGCGCTCCGCCCCTCCGCCTCTTCACCCAACCCGACCCGTTAAGGACAGGTACTGGACCATTCCTTGTTTCCTTACCCCTGGTACCGACCGGTACTGGGACCCGGTACTGACTTTGAAATGACAGGGACCTTATCGTGATATTTGTAAATTGTTTGAGGGCTTTTGTATAAAAATTAGGCCCTTGTGTAAATTAAAAAGAATAAGGGACTAAAATGCAAATTGGTGATTTTTGAATAATTGGGCTTCAGCCGAATTGTATATTGGCCATGACTTGGTAAATTAATTTAGAATTTTAATTAAATAATAACTTAAGTAGTTAGGTTTTTAAAATAATTAGTTAAGTAATTAGATGTTTTAAATTTAGTAATTAGAAATTATAAAGTAAGTAAGTAGAAATTTTAATTAGAGAAAATGACTTCCAATTAAAATATGTTGTTAATTAATAAAGGACAATTAATTAACAACATATTAATATTTTCGAATCATTACGATTGCAAAAGTTTAGTTAATAGGATAATTAGATAATCACGTATTATTTTGTAGTTTTAAATTAATCAACTTGTGCAAATTATTAAGATAAATTCGTACGACTTTAGAAATAGTATAATTAAAGGCCTAACATTTATTAAGTTAAGTACTTGGGATTTAAATTACGTCTTGCTAAATTAATTAAGAAACACCTTTATATTACACGTAAATAGTTAGGGATCAAATAATAACAATTTAAATTACGTAGAGTATTGTAAGTAGATAAGCAATTTATCTTCAAATTAAAATATAACAAATGATTTAAGTAAGTAAATTAATAATTAGATTCGAACCCTAGTTAATTAATTAATTAAGTATGATAACCAGAATGTTTATCTGGCAGGGACCATATTGCAAAATAATTTGATGGAAATTGCTTGATATATAGCTTTATATATTCTTTATTTTGGTTGAACTAATTAGGGAATGAATTTTTTTTAACGTAGGATGGCTAGGGGACGGCCTAGGAGACCACCCGCAGCCGACCCGGTTGATGAGCCCATTCCCACTGACAGCAAGGATCATTTCAGTCCTTTATTATGGATGCCTCACGATGAGCACCGAGTCTCAGAGGCATCTAAAGAAGTACTTGATTACTTTTTTTTTTTTAAGTTTGTATTTTGTTGAATTTTTGTATTTTTAGGTTTTCATGTTGTTTACTTTTTTGAACGCAGAGTGAGGCAATTATAAATGCCAGGGGTCGGTATCCTGACATGCAGTACTACTCGGTCATGGAGTCGTATCTGCAAAATTTGGGGGTGCAATATTTGGTCGATATTCTACAGTCGGAGACTAAGTCTATTAACGCGTCCCTCATTTCAGGACTAGTGGAGCGATGGCGCCCCGAGACGCACACGTTCCACTTACCTTTTGGAGAGATGACAGTGACTCTCCAGGACGTTAGTGCTCTATGGGGTCTGCCTATCCAGGGCGTGCTCGTTGGTGGCATATCTGACCCCACAGATTCAGATGACATTACGATTAATTACATGCTCGCAGAGTTGTTGGGAGCGGAGCCAGATATACGCAGCAATGGGGGAAAGTCCAAGTACAGTCTGGACAAGACGAAGCTGCGAGCTATGTTTGCGGGAGGTCTAGGTAGTGATTCCACTCAGCTCGAGATTCAGAGGTACTCATACAAACTATTTGTATTATATTTATTTTGTACTCTGTTTCATGCGGAAAAATGAGTTGCTCTATAATTTTGATATTACAGATACACACGGGGATTCGTGATGGACCTATTTGGTTCTGTCATGTTTGCTGATTCAAATGGTGATACCATCCCGATGATGTATCTAGAGCTGCTGCGAGACCTTCAGCCGTCGAGCAGCAGGTACAACTTGGGTGGGGCTGTCCTAGCACATCTCTACTCCAACTTGTGCCACGGTTGCAAGGTCAGTATGCTATTTATGTCTTATTTTAATTTCCTACCTTGTCATGCACTTGTTGTCTTATTTTAATTATTTAACTTGTCCCTAACGGCTAGCATTCTTCAAAATATAGCGGAAAACTAAGCAAATCTACGGGCCAACACTGCTTCTGCAGCATTGGTCGTGGTCACGGCTACCGGTGGGGGTACCTCAGCCGAACGAGGATCCATGGGGAGAGCCCGAGAATGGAAATCGACCGGCATTCGGCATTAAATGGTACGGACATCACGAGTACAAGGACAACCCTCACGGAAAGACAATAGGTATCAGGTTGGTCCGATCTCAGATTCAGAGTCTGGGTGAGACGCAGGTGAGATGGACTCCGTACCATGAGCTATACATTGAGGGGAGACTGCCGCAGATTGTAGCGGATGATCACGAGATGTGGCTCTACAGGGGACCGCTGGTGTGCTTCTGGATAGTGGAGCACCACTATCCAGACCGGGTGCTCCGTCAGTTTGATTTTCCTCCACTCATCCCCGTAGATCCAGACGTCCCGAGATCTGTGATCATGAGGCTACACGGGTAAGTTATGTTCTTTTTAGCATTTTTGTACTTAACATTAGTTATTGGCTTTAAATTGCAACTAACATATGAATTACAGGATAAAACACGGTAATCACTGGGATAGAGATTGGAGCCAGCATCACTCGGAGTACTACATCAAGGCGGGCAATATGAGGGCCAACTTATGGCAGATGCCGGAGATTGATGCGATGCAGTTCCAGGGAGATCCCCTATTAAGATATCAGGCTTGGTACCTGCGTGTCGGCATGGCTTCGGTGTATATAGAGGGAGATTACGGTGATTTTCTTCGCGCACAGATATTTGAAGACGATGGTTATACCCCTACTGGCCGGAAAGGTGCTCGCCAGGTAATGTATCTAAAACAACACATTTTATGCGTTATGAACCTTTTATTGTAACCTTTCTTTTTTCTAACGTTTTTTTATAGCTGCTGTTAGCGCTTAAAGGTGCCGGGCGTTCAATCGTTTGTCTTGGAAAACGTGGCTACAGAGCGGTCGGGCACGCGATGCTGAACTTGGTTGCCCCATGCATTGCGGACCACGGCCACGAGGCAAAGCTGGTCACCATGCTACGAGACGCTGGAGAGAATATTGATTGGCGCTCAGTACAACCGGACGAGCCTGACGCGCCACCAGTAGTGACCAGTGAGATGCCACCGGAGCCATCAGAGCAGCCAGAGTGGGATTATCATCATTGGGTACTGCGCATGACCGGTTGGCACACCTACAGTGACCGGCACGGGCGTCCAGTTCTTCCCCCGGTATGTGATTTTTTATTTTATTTATTCTTTTATTGTAAGTAAAGATAGTTAAAATTTACTAAATTTTTGGTAAGATTGCAGGGTCCTGCATACATGCCGACACATCCTGAGCCGCATGAGCATCATGAGTCTCCAGAGATCCAGTCTGTGCAGGATGAGAGGTTGAGTTTTAGCCTTGCAGACCTTGTTCCGGATGATCAGTGGGATACAGCCGCCTCCCCGCCACCGCGTCAGCCGTATTCAGAGATGGCTCACGATTGGGAGGCCTCTGGTAGCCGGACTCAGCCTGAGTATGAGTCTCAGTTTGTGGCATCCATATTCCATACTTTCCCGCCACCGCCAGCTACCCACGTGGCCTCGGATCCATGGGATACAGCACTTACGATGAGCAGGCAGGACAGCCTCGAGGATCATATTACACCAGCTCGCGCCGCGCAGGCAGGACAGCCTCAGTGGGAGGATTGGCATGAGCGCATATTCAGTAGAGAAAACAGGGATAGACCACCTCACCGATTCTCCCCTTCGCAGTACGATGGATAGGGGTATATTTTATTATGTTTTAGTTTAGTTGTGCTATGTTATATTTTATTATGTTTTAGTTTAGTTTAGTTTAGTTGTGCTATGTTATATTTTATTATGGTAGTTTAGTTTAGTTTGGTAGTTTTAGTTTAGTTGTGCTATGTTATATTTTATTATGTTTTACTTTAGTTTTGTAGTTTATTTTTTTAGTGTAGTGTAGTTTCATTATGTTTTATTATGGTATGGTTGGAGGTATGTTTATATATTTTTATTATTTTATGATAGTATTTATTATGTCATACAACAAAAAGAAATAACATCCAAAAATGAAAATACAACGTCCAAAATAACATCCAGAATTCATCGTCCGAGGTTGACAATCATACAACATACTATTTCAAACTTAATATAAATAACATTCAGAAATAACATCCAAAATATAAAATACAAACTTAATATAAATTTCAAACGATCATACAACATACTATTTCGTCTTACCGGTCTTGAACGTACATGGAACAAATTCATCGTCCGAGGTTGACGATGACGACTCGGTAACAACAGACGACGTGCTAGCCTTAGGCTTAGCCTTAGGCGTCTGTACATCATCTTTTTTTTTCCCAATCCATAGCCGTAGGGATTTTCTACAAAATCATCATCAGATATGTGCACACATTTCGTAGCCCAAATTGGACAGTCCTTTCTAGACCTTCCGTAGCCCAAATTGCATTTCTTTTCCTCGCTCTTTCCTCGATTGTTACTGTCCATCCTCCTCGTCTACAATTTATTTGGAAAATAATAATAAAAAAACTGCAACATAATAAAATACATACAAATAAAGTTCATACAAACATCAAAGTAAAAATTCTTCACAAAATAAAGTTAATTCCTACGACTCCATCTAAAAGTTATTCCCATGAGCCGACCAGATCCCCATGATGATGTGCTCTTTCTTGCTTGTTGCACTGTTTCGTCTTGCCGGTTAACTGTACCGGACGGTCCTGCTTGCGCTTCGTTAGTTGTACCAGATGTGCTCCTCCTTACTAATTGAGATGTGCTCCTTCTAGCTGGTTGCACTCCTTCTTGCTGGTGTGCTGTATCGGATGGCCTTGCGCTAGATGTGCTCCTCCTACCTGCTTGAGTTGTGCTCCTTCTTCGCTGGGTAGTACCTGAAGGCCCTTGCATTCCAACCGCCTCCCATCCTGCCAGTACTTCTCCCATTGCCTCCCTAAACATCATATTTGCATTTTCACGGTCTGCTGTACGGCTTCTGGCTGTGCTTCGCCGCGGCCCTTGCGATCCACTTGCCTCTGCCATAACTCGCTCATTCTCTGCTACATTTGCTGCGTTATGAGCCTCTGCAGCCCAAATATGTTAGTTAGTAAGCTATTCAACATTAGAACCAAAAATAAATAGGATTGAATGTGACATACCTCGCCTCTGCCTGTCAGAAGTGGAACGACGAGTATGGTGCCCCCGTCGCCTACCTTGCATTTCATCCATGGTCATATCTTGACGGATGTGTTTTCTCCTACCACGCCGTATCCAATCTTTGTTTGGCTCAATTTTATCGGTAGTGGTCGTAGGCCAATCTTCAGGATTGCCATAAGGAACAAACAGTGCATTCCAAGTACTCAGAAGGTAGTCCACCCTATACCAGTTGGCAACAAATAGTTCGGGTGACCAGTTTCTTTGACGACAAACCGCTAACACATGAGCGCAAGGAATTCCAGTTAATTGGATACCTCTGTATGTACATTCCACTTTTCTCTCTGGCCCGAATGTCACGATATACTGGAACCTTCTATGAATAATTGACATAGTTCCATCCTACGTTTGGACCACTGGAACATATTCATTTGGGCCCGTGACTTGGTAATTACCTTCGCCGTGCGAGTATGGGATGACATCCATTTTTGTAGCTTTCTCCCACCGTTTAGCGAGCTTAACATGTACCCGTCTGGAAAAAGGCTGTTCTGCATTGCTTTGCTCCGTCGCTGCCTGTCGCCGTTGAACAAACCACCTATTGCACTTGGAGAACGTCTCCTCTACAAGTGCAGCCACGGGCAACATTCGGCTATCCTTGAAGACAGCGTTCAGGGACTCAGAGCCGTTTGTTGTCATGATACCAAATCGGTGCCCTCCATCACAGGTCTGGAAAATTTTTTCAAAATTTGATGGCTTCATGACATCATCAGGACGTACTTTGCCCACTCTCCTCAGAAAAGCATTACACGTCGGATTTTGCTGCAATAGAACAAAGCAAAATTAGACAAAATGCATCTAAAAGAAGCAAAAATGATATAAATTAGACAATATTAGACATACCGAGCAAAAATCTTTGAACATCTCTTTCAGCCTTCTTGGCTTCTTCTTCCTGGCTCCTTGTTTGAACCTAGTTCCGTACCATTTGTCCTTCCCACACGCCTGGACCAGATTATCTGCAACATGTTGGATACAATACCTGTGCACAAAATTATCCCTATCCCATCCGTATTCAGGTTTCAATGCAGCTTTGATACCCTTGTGTTGGTCCGATATAACACATACGAATCTATTAACACCAATCACATTAATCCTAAGCCATCGTAAGAAAAAACCCCAATTCTCTTCATTCTCCGTATGTACAATTGCAAATGCTAGAGGCAGCAATTGGTTATCGGCATCATAGGCGCAAGCCATCAAAAGTCTGCCCTCATACCGCCCAGAAAGGAAGGCTGCATCTATACTGATCACCGGTCTTAAGTAATCAAATGCAGTAATGCATGGTCCGTAAGCCCATGCCACGGCCCTGAATTTCTGAACACCTTGTTTGACCAGTCCTGTATTTTTATCGATGCTCGGACTTGTCAGAAATTGGTATTTTGAGCAGGGATTCGTGTAACATATCCCGATAAGCAATAGTTTCATAAAATTGTACGACTCTTCCCAACTCCCAAATTGCCGGGCTACTGCAATCTCACGACCTCTCCAAAGTTTGTTGTACTTCGGGGTTATACTGCCAAACCTAACCCTCACGCAGTGTGCCACACTCCGGATCCTCATAGTGGGGTCTTCCTTAATGCTGCTCTCGATGATATCTGCGATAATTGATGTCGTGAGTTGTGCATGGTCCGTCCTGGTGTACTCAGACGTGCATGTGTGAGGAGTGTCTTGCTCAGTTATCATCCATGTATCTCCAGCATTTGTTGCTCTTGCCTTCAGTTTGAAACGACAACCCGGAGTGCTGCATCTAATTTCCAGCCGGGATGTGTCACTTCTCTTCGTATATGTCTCCTTGTTCTTGTCAACATGGTACTCTCTGATCTTTTTCGTCAGTTGCTTTTTACTTACGAAGTATTGGCCTTTTGTGAGCTCACTCTTGTATTCAACCCGACGACCATAGTAAGAAACATCTGCTTCTCGAAAAGCAGATGTGTCATTGAAGTTTACAAAAGGGTGAGTCTCAGAACGTCCACTTAACGGCATATTCTCTCTATTTTGCCTCACAGTGGGCTGTGTGTATTCTTCTTCATCTTCTTCATCTCCTTCATCTCCTTCATCATTAATGTCACAGTCTCCTTCCCCCAATTCATCCCCAGTTTGCAGATTCTCCTCCGGTACCTCGTTTATAAATTCAAATTCTGACTCGTTTGGATCTTCCTGTACTGGTGGCGGTCTGGGGTGAGGATTTGGTTCAGGCCCAGGTAAGGATGAAGGACCTGCATACATGGATATAGGTGGGATAAAAGGTGGAGATTGTACTCGTTGTGGGACAAAAGGTGGAGATTGGGGTGAATTATTGTATATTTCTGGTTCCGGTTCTGGTACAGGCATTACGATAAAAGGAGTGTGTGGTTCATTATCTTCTTGATAATGTTGGGCAGCCGAATTTTGGCCTGAACTTCCGGCCCCTGACTCTTCGCGAATTCTGCGTGCAAAAACTTCCAATAATGATTCGCCAGACCTCAAAACCTGCGCTATTAGACCTCTCAATGCCCCGTTATCTCCCAATGTGATTTTGACATACTTTCCTGCGTGGACTATTCGGGCCTGAATTTGTAATTGGCAACGATTCCTATTGTAGCCGCTCGCTTCATAAATAAGCGATTGTAACTGCTCAAATGAGAAATTTTCATCAACCCAATACGTATTTGCTGCAGGTTTGGAGTAACGTACTCCATACTAGTCAGTTATGAACTTTCCTCCAAAATGTATTGAAATTGCAATAGACATGGCCAATAAACTACATTCATAAATGACAAATATTTGGTCAGTTTACTGATTTCAATTGTGAACAGTTGTAAATAGACGTATATGAACAGTAATTAACAGTAAATACGTATGTGAACAGTAGTGAACATTAGTGTACAGTAGTGAACAGTAAATATGTATGTGAACAGTAGGGTACAGTAAATACGTATGCGAACAGTAGTGTACAGTAGGGTACAGTAAATACGTATGTGAACAGTAAATATGTATGTGAACAGTAGTGTACAGTAAATACGTATGTGAACAGTAGTGTACAGTAAATACGTACGTGAACAGTAGTGTACAGTAAATACGTATGCGAACAGTAGTGTACAGTAGGGTACAGTAAATACGTATGTGAACAGTAGTGTACAGTAAATACGTATGTGAACAGTAGTGTACAGTAAATACGTGTATAAACAGTAATTAACAGTAAATACGTATGTATTAACAGTAAATACGTATGTATTAACAGTAAATACGTATGTATTAACAGTAAATACGTATGTATTAACAGTAAATACGTATGTATTAACAGTAAATACGTATGTAATTAACAGTAAATACGTATGTAAAAAAAATTACCTGACTTGACAGACTTCTCCGTCTCCTCCTCCTCCTCTTCCTTCAGAGCTCCCAGAGCTCCCAGAGCTCTCCCTCTTCCTCCCTCCTCTTCAGCTCTCTTCCTTCCTCCCTCTTTTTTTTACTCTCTCTTCTACGCATCTCTCCCCCCGTAGTTATAAGTTTTCAAAAAAAAAAAAAGAGATTCAAGCCGCTAGGATTATCAGCAGTTCGAATTAAGAATTCAGACCGCTAGGAATCCTAGCGGTTCGAATTAAGACTTCAGACCGCTGATATTCCTAGCGGTTCGAATTTTTAATTCGAACCGCAAATATTCCTAGTGGTTTGGGTAGAAATAAAAAATCTTTTAAAAACCTGGTTATTTATATTAAAATATATTTTTTTTTGGGTAAAAATAAAAATCACGGGTAGTTGGGTATAGGGTTCAAAATAGGTCCAAATAGAGTAGAATTGTATTAAATAATTAGAATAGTGTCCAAAATAGGTCCAAATAGAGTAGAATTGTATTAAATAATTAGAATGGTGTCCAAAATAGGTCCAAATAGAATATAATTGTATTAAATAATTAGAATGGTGTCCAAAATTGACAATAATTTAAATTAGCTATATTATGTTGTATTTTAGGTCAAATTATTTTAGAAAATTACCAAATTAGACCAATTTTGACTAGAAATGCACCAAATTTACCCCGTGTTGTTTGGATTAATCCAAAATTGAATCGTTTTTTTTACCGATGGTGCCAAAAAAATTAGTAAATTATTAAAGTACCATATTTGAGGTACTTAAGACCAAAATTGACTAGAAATGCACCAAATTGTAGTATGGCATTATCAAGTGGGACCAAGCAAACCAGTCTGCCTCATAATGATGTGGATTTGGATTTGGAGTTGGTCCGGACCGTCTTTCCGCATCTGACGACTGAGAGTATTAGTCCCGTTTGCTGGTTCCCGTACAAGGACCACAAGATCAGAAATTCATATGTAAGTTTACATTTTTATACCACTTGTAAATAATATATATTTTCATTTGAATAAAATAAAAAATTATATTTGTGTTTATTTTGAAATTAAATGCAGACTCATATTCTGACGTCGACAAGGAATAACCAGATGAATATCCTCTACGACGAGCGATTTGCACCCGCGTTACAGAGGCTGAGTCTGTGGCATGTGTCACAGCTCAGTGACTTAAATGCAGATGTTGCTCTTATATCTGCGCTGGTCGAGAGGTGGCGGCCGGAGACTCACACCTTCCACTTGCCTGTCGGAGAGATTATGGTGTCTCTCCAGGACGTGAGTTGTCTCTGGGGTCTGCCCATTACTGGAGAGGCTGTGACGGGTGTGGAGTATGGAGACTTCGAGCAGCTCGTTACCAACCTGCTGGGCACCGGATTGATGAAGCGGAGGATGACCAAGAAGGGGTACATCTACTCCAAAAATGACATCAGTTTGTCACACTTGCGGGAGCGGTTTAGGTAACTTTAATTTATAAAAAATAATTAATTGATGGTATTTTTTGCAAATTTGACTAAATTAGATGAAATTTACAGTGGAGTCCTAGGTGCAGATGCAGATGCCGAGACGGTAGATCGGTGGACTCGGGCTTACATTATGGAGATGTTTTCATGCTGGTTGTTTCCAGATTCATCGGGGAGCACTGTCCCTGGTTGTTTGCTTGAGTGGCTGAGGGACTTGGCCCAGCCAAAACAGATGAACTGGGGTGCAGCGGTATTGGCATGTCTATATCGGGGTTTGTGCACTGCATGCCAGGTATAAATTATTTTTTGCTTGTATTTGAATAATTAAATGGTTACACAAAAAAAATCAGAAAATTAACTGCCACTTGTACCTAAATAGAGAAATAAGCACAATTTCTACGGTCCAGTTGGTCTCCTCATGCATTGGTCGTGGACGAGGTTCCCATTCGGCCGTCCACAGCCACGAGACAAAGGTTGGGCTCTAGATTGGGGTAAGCCCAACGGGATTACATGTCCTGCTTACGCGCAGAGATTCTGCTCGAGAAAGACGTACATCCAGACCCTGCACGGCAGACCTATGGGAGTTGATTTCTTCCGGAGTCAGTTTGAGCAGATGACTCCTGACAGGCACGTCTGTTGGCGGCCGTACGACGACCGTGTCGCTGTTGAGGACGATGATGCTGTCCCTCACTCCTTCCTGTATGACCTGCCTCATATATGCCTTGCGCAGCGTCAGTTCTGGTTTGCTCAGGTACCCATTACATTATTAGCGTATTACAGTTTTGTATATATTTTATTTATTACGTACGTAGGATTATTTATTTTTCTGTACTTGCAGGTACCACTTGTGTTCTACCAGTCTGTCGAGCATTATTACCCTGGACGGGTTATGCGTCAGTTTGGTATGGCTCAGTCATTTCCCGTTCCTGATCCTATCTCAAAAGACAAGTGGTACGAGCTTCACAAAGAACTGGTCACTACCAGCTGTAAGAATTGGCGGACTGTACACGCCGATTATGTGACTCAGCTTGAGGCGATGGGCGACAGGATCCCTGACGAGCTTCAGTCGTATGCTTTCGATACATACGACCAGACTTATCGCACTTGGTATCAGGAGTACTGTGCCTTTACGGTGTACTTGCACGGTCAGATCACAGAGATGAACACCAAGCCGCTCCACGTACGACGCGACACGGTTAGTGACGAGTATGGCTTCATTCCCTGCGCTGGCCCGGCTGCACAGATTGTAAGTCTTTACTTTTTTTGTTTAAGAAAATTATGAAAATTTATTTGCAATTTGAACTAATTTTTTTTAATTTTAATTCGCAGGTACTCATGAACATCAAGCAAGTGCTTATGGGCGCAAGATACGCCGTCACAAGAGGCTGGAAGGCTATCGGGAAGAAGTGGTTGTGTATGTCTGCACCGCCGGTCGTCGTCGCCGGGTACAAGAATCAACTCGAGAGGATTCTCGGGCTTTTAGATCTGCCCTGTTATGAAGATTTGAAAGACTACAACGATGACGATTCTGCGGAGCCTATGAGCACGGCAGAGCCGGATTTCTCAGACCTACACTCTGCGGCGACTGCTGAGGCCGCATTTGAGGCTGCTGGTCTTGCAGCGGTACGTATAGTCCAATTTTGAAGCCTTGTAACCTGATCTGCTAGGCGGTGAATTTTTTTAAGCGATCAAAATCTTTGTTTAGTTGAACTTCTTTCAGCTAAAATTCTTGTATTGTGTACATATGGAAGTGTATTGTTGAATGACAAATTACAAGAGGGTAAAAAGAAAAAAGAATAGGGGAGTTGAAAGTAATGAGCATTTTGAACACATTATTTTTAATAGAAATCAATCATCAACACATAGAGATGCAAGGGGGTCATCATGTCTTTAATAGATGCTTTAACCATGCTAGACACTGATTGTGAACACTATAGAACTAGAAGAATTACGAGTGCTATCTGCATTTCTCTCAATATGCATTTATGATAATATGGATCCAATAGTGATGAAGAACTGAATTCTTTAAATTCTTCTTATATAACTATTAAATGTGAATTTTGAGTAAAATTCTTATATTTACGAGACAGTAGGAAGTATGTCATCATAGAAACTGGTATTGTGAGCTACAGGGAAAACAAACAGCAGTAAAAATTGTGTTTCTTCCATATTTGATTCTGTGGATATAAAATGTTACACGGTGTATGTTTTAACAAAATTATGTAATAGAATGATCTTACTATAGAGTTTAATATGACCATGAAAAAGTTGGAAAAAGAATAAATTGAGTTCCCAAAGGATGAAACATATCCAATCGTTTCTTGCTTTACAAAGCATACGGCATTTGTATGTTAAGTACCACCCTTGGGTAATTCAGAATTCCAATCCTTCCCCGGTACCGTAATAGGAAATCTTTTAGAATTAGTGAATCTGGACCGTTCTTTTTAACTTCACAAGAATCTCAAAGCCCAATAAAATTGCCTCTTGCGATAGCGCGAATCTCAAAGAGGGTGGGAGTTAATCTCAAACCGTAAAGTGAGGAGAATCTTTTACGATACCTGAGAGGATACTTTTTCGAGTAATTCAACTCTTACACAAAAGAACGTTCCTACAAAGAATGCTCAACCGGCCTAATCAAGCCGACAGGATGTAACTTATCCCAACCCCTATACCACCTACCTATAAAATTAAGTCGAGTCACCAAATTAAAGACTGCCTAATAAATTTAAAGCGTAATTTCAGAAGGAAAATAAAATTAAGTATGAAAAAATATCTTATACAAAATTATCATTACAATTTATTGAGTGCTTTTGTCATTCCTAAATTATTGATACAATTTTGAATGCTAATAAATATCATTTTGAACTGAAAGATTGAATACAGGATAAAAGACTAAAAACCATATTTGTTAAGTAAGAACGTACTAAAGAAAATTTATAAGAGCATCTACATCCCTGAAACTATCAGAGTTTCTAATCTGATGTGACAGTTTCTAGACCAGTTTCAGGAATGTAGACTAGTTTCTTATTTAGCAACTGTGCTCAATAATTTCTTAATAAGAAATCGTTTATAAACTGTGAGTTGACAAAATAATTGGCTGATGTTCGCTGAAAAAAAAAATTATTTTATTTTATTGCTGATGTGGCATTTTAGAAACTCTTAAGATTAGTTTCAGAGATGTGAACTCTTAGAAACTCCATAACCTGTAATTTCTAAAAATTAGTTAGTTACTTAGAAACTCTAAGAGTTTTAGGGATGTAGATGCTCTAAAACAAGCAACGTACTTGATTGTAAAATTGAAATTGTGAAACTTTTTTTTTTTCAAAATTCAAAATATGGCAGCCATTAATTTCCTATTATGAAACGGGATAACTAGAAATTAGAAATAAAAAAATTTGAAGTTCAAATTAGAAAACCATTTCGAAGTTCATGAAGTTTTGGGTGGTGATAATTTTAACACCACTTTTTATTTTATTAACACAACATCTTCAAATATTTGAGTGGAATGGACAATTTTGTCCCTTCATAAATATCACGTACCTGCCATATATCTTTTTTTTCCTATGTAATTATATGCTATGATCATTTATTACTTGATTGATTTTCATAATTATTGGATTTTCTCTTCTTATTTCTAAACCTTTCAAAAGAGGAGAAAAAAAATCTAAAAGACGATGAAGGTTAAAATAACTGTTGGGATTACAAACAAATAAAATTGTTTCATTTTCTAAACCAAATCTATTATCTTGCTCTTATTTTTTTATATAAGTTTAATAATTAATATGGTATATATATTTTGCTGATCCAGAACATCACAACTATATTGTTTGAGGTTTTTTTAATTATTCTTCTAGTCATGTACTTTTAAGTCTATATGTATTTAAATAAAATTGAAACAAAAATTATAATTTCTGTTTTGCAATAATTTTAATTAAACATACGAAGAAGAAGATAATATGATCGGGATAACTAGAAATTAGAAATAAAAAAATTTGAAGTTCAAATTAGAAAACCATTTTGAAGTTCATGAAGTTCTTTACTCCACGTTTCAAAAGAGGAAATTTAGTTAGATAAGTTCCTGAAGTTTTTTTTGTTTTTGAAGGTTGGTAGCAACAGCTCCAACAATTTGATTGATAAAAAAGATATTACAAGGTCCTACAAATCATGAGACTATGTACAGATGAAAATTATGTTCCTGAAGTTTTTTTTAAATATGAAAATTCATTTAAAGATGGTTTCTTTCTAAAATATTATTATTCCTCTACAAATCATGAGACTATGTTCCTAAAGTTTTTTTTAAAGATGAAAATTCATTTTAGTCGGTTTCTTTCTAAAATATTAAAAATTTATATTTTTTAAATAATAAATAATAAATTTATCTGATTGTACATCTCTGGTACTGTAGATACTTAAATTTAGAAGGTATAAAGAGACCCAAGACCAAGAGTTTCTCCTTAGATAGTGCTCCACAAAGGAAGGATTTTTTTTTAAATAGAATTACTGTAAAATCATTTAACGGAACAAGCCTCTGCGATTTTGATTTTCGGAAACTAGCCTCCACCGATCCTAGGGACCGGTGGAGCAAAAAAAATCCACTCTACACCGGTCCTAGGGACCGGTGGAGCCTCTATTGCACCTGCCACACCGATTACACGGAAGACCACACGAAAAACACCCTACACCGATCCTGTGAATCGGTGGAGCTTGAAAAATTGCTCCACCGGTCCTGTGGATCGGTGTAGGCATGTTTAGGGTTCAAAACAAGCCAGCCGCACCCTTTCTCCTCTCTTCTTCTCTTCCCAGCCTCCATTGTTCTCTCTTCTTTCCTCTTTCTTTCTTTATTTTGTTTTTCTCAAATTCTTAGAGGAGTTGCCATATGAACAGATCGCCACCACCATTGTACTCAGCATCATCTTCTGATTATTATTGTGAGTTTTTTTTTACTCATCTGTTTATATTTAGTGTTGTAAAATTGAAAAATATTTGGAGTTAATTTGGTGTTTGAATTTTGTTCAGCAAAATGTCCCTGCTATTGATCAATGTGTATTATGGTGGTAACCTCCAAAACACGTCAACAGGTGTTGGTTATGACATAGGGGCTGCATTTACCTTTACTGTATCTGATTCTACCAGTTTTGCTATTGTAAGACGGCAAATATACGTTGGACTTGAATTGCTTCCAAGTCGAGTCAAATTAACAATCAGGGTACGTATGAACACAGCACAACCCGGATCGTACCATTTCTCACTATTTCGGATAGAAAATGAGGAAACTTGGGATGTCATTAAACAATCTGCAGCTCAAGTGGCTGGATTTAAGGTTATAGAATTGGTAGCGGAGGCACACCAGGGTAGAACCCAAATCAGTTATGATCCGTGTCCAGATAGTTTGCCTGGAGGTAGTAACACACCGTCGGTTCAGACGGGCTTTCATCCTGACTCGGGCAGTGTACCTGTACCCACCTACACACCTCCGGTTCAGGCTGGTGATGACCCTTGTGAGCAATCAGATCAAGACACAGAATCTGATACAAGTTCTTTTGATGATGACGATTCGGCTGAAGCATGGGACGCAGATATGGACGAATATGAGGCTGAAATGAACGCCCGAGAAATATTGAAGGATTGGCACGAGTCGATCCCATTCCTCAATCGAGGACCTAAGCATCCATGTTCATCATTCAACGATGAATTGCCAATGCCATACAAGGATCATGCATTTTTTGCGAACCCCCCCAGGTTAGATGAAAAATTTGCTGAAGGTCAAATGTTTGAATCCAAAGCCAAACTAAAATCAGAACTTGCTGATTTTCACCTACCCCGAAACACAGAGTTAGTCGTGCTAAACAGCAGCAAAACTAAGTATAGAGTGAAATGTAAATCTTCTAAATGCCAATGGAAATTGTATGCAATTGTAGTACCAACAGGTGCATGGACAATTTCCACCAACCCGTTTGTCCACACATGTTTTGGAAGTGCTGAAAGGTTGGATAGTCATCAAATGACTGCCAGAGTAATTGCTGATATTATTAAACCGGCTTTGAAAGATGATCTGGAGATGTCCATTAAAGCGGTCAAGCATATGGTTAAAGTTAAATTTGGGTCAGTAACGCCCTCGTATAACAAGTTGTGGAGAGGTAGGGAACTTGCAATTGCCGACTTGTTTGGGAGCTGGGAGAAGTCTTACGAGATGCTGCCATCGTTGCTGGGTGCCATCAAAGCATCTAATCCAAGTACACAGTACCTAATAGAACATGAACCATCAAACACGTTTAATACCAATATTTTCAACCGGGTTGCATGGGCATACGGGCCATGCATTGAAGCATGGCCTCATCTTCGACCCGTTATCAGTGTTGATGCCGGGTTCTTATCCGGAAGATACAAGGGTAAACTTTTTATGGCTTGTGCTTACGATGCAGAGCAACAACTCTTGCCACTTGCATTTGCAATTTGTGAAAAAGAGTCTATAGAAAATTGGGGTTGGTTTATGAATTGGTTGCGTACCAGTGTTGTCGGGCCAGGAAGAATATGCGTTATCTCGGACCAGCACGCGGGTATACGAGGGGTGTTTGAGGCTCCTAATCTGGGATGGTGTGAGGAAAACGGTGAAGCTGTCCACCGACTGTGTTCACAGCATATTGCTGAAAATATTTGGAAAAAATACCCTGAAAAGTGGATCAAAAAGGTATTCAAGAAATATGTTGAGAAGAAAAAAATCTGGAGATTTGAAGAGGGGATGGAAATGATTAGGCAAAGAGATGCAGACGTATATGACTACATTATGAAATTTGGTAAACGGCTCCGCAACTCTGATGCAGAGCCTTTGGCTCTGCATAAGTGGGCACAAGTGCATGATGGATATCTCAATCGATGGGGTATAATGACAAGTAATGGCTTTGAGGTACTAAACAGTGTATTTAGGATTGCCAGACAACTACCTGTGTGTGCAATTGTTGAGAAGACCTTTTATAAGTGCGTCGACTGGTTTGTAAAAAGGCGGGAGGTCGGATTGGATGGGAGGCCTCGGGATTAGATTTTTCAATGTACATTACACTGCTTTTACATCGTCGTAATGAGAAAGCAAGGAAACATGATGTAAGACCGATGTATTATGGCCATAACAACTATGAGGTTATTGATAAAAATGGAATTCTCGAGACAGTAAGTCAATAATTCGATAAATCTAATTATTTACTTTCACGTAATACATTTGGTGTAAATTGCATTTTTTAATTGAAGGGTGTTCGGGGCGAAGTGAAGTACGATGTTACCTTCCCTGCAGAAGGAATGCCTATATGTGTGTGTCGGAGATCTCAATTAACAGGAATCCCATGTAACCATGTTCTGGCAGTTTGTTTCTTTAGGAGGCTAAATCCTAACGACTATGTAAGCCCATATTTCAGCTTACAAAATTATATAAACACTTGGTCTGGTCGTTTCCATGGATATGGAAATAAACGGAATTGGCCATTGGTTGATGGCCCCATTATAAGGCCAGATCCGGATAAGGAAAAAATAAATAAGGGTAGGAGAAAACACAAGCGAAGAATAATGACTATGGACAAAATGGAGGCCCCTGCCACGAGGCGGAATGCTCGACAACATAATCAAGAGTCAACTACAGCAAGACATTCGGGTATAACAATTTAAAAATTCAAAATACAATTCGTTTGCCATTTTATTTGAACTAAGTTGTACTCATTTTGTAACAGGTGCATCGACTTCCTTTAACGCCGGATTTAGGGATTTCTAAGTTTACAAATTATATTTTATCATGTTATGACATGCATTGTATCTTATTTAGACTTTTTATTGTAATTTAAGATATTTATGTTGACATTTTTATATGCATGTCATTTTTATTATATTCTAAGAATTTATGTTGTATTCTAAGAATTTATGTTGTATTGTAAGAATTTTTATTGTATTCTAAGAATTTATGTTGACATTTTTATTGTATTCTAAGAATTGTATCTTTGATATTTTTATTGTATTCTAAGAATTTAATCAAGAAATTATGCTTCAGTGGTACATACATGAATTTCAAATATGATTCAAATAAGCATAATTTAAACAACACATTTAGCCATGCTACAAAAATTCAAATAAACATAATTTAAAGGATAATTAAACTTAGTCCACTAAATTTTAATTTAAAGGATAATTAAAATTTATCTCCATCTTTTTACCTAAGAAAATTTAGAGATCAAGCCTCCACTATTGAATTTATATGAACACAAAGTCTTATAATTTGTAATTTAATGATGTGCAAGATCAAGCCTCCACTTTTATCACTTTTATCATGCACATCATAAAATTTATCATGCACATCTCGAAGTTATATCGAAGTTACCAAAGAAAGGAAGAGACAGAGATGGAGTTCTCGGGAGAAAATTTAGAGATCAAGCCTCCACCGGTCCTAGGGATCGGTGGAGCTATGGATGGGGATTTTCTGTGGCGAGCGGTGTGGCTGGTGCAAAAGAGGCTCCACCGGTCCCTAGGACCGGTGTAGAATGGGTTTTTTTGGCTCCACCGGTCCCTAGGATCGGTGGAGGCTAGTTTCCGAAAATCAAAAACGCAGAGGCTTGTTCCGTTAAATCATTTTACAGTAATTCTATTTTAAAAAAAAAATTCAAAGGAAGAGGGGAACGAAGGAGAAGGCAGGTAAACAGTTGGTCTCCTCTATTCTCCGATTTGGAGATATCAAAGTTTTAAATAATTTGTACTTTGTATATATAATTCACCTTCCCCTCCTCTACTCCTTAATAATTAATGTCCTGGAGCAATTAAAGAGAGTCACTCCTCTTCTTTCCTTTTATGGAGCATACCATTAGATTGTGCTCTACAAATTGAATATATAAGAGAAGGGGAGCGGAGTGAAAGGAAGGAAAGGAAGGAAAGGAAGGGAGAATAGGGAAGGGGAGTTTGTAAAAACAGTCACCTGCTCGACAAACTTGTACCGACGTAAGTAAGTTTGTAATTTTTTATGTTATCTTAAAAGATGACTATTTTGCTTCATCAGAAAAAAAGGATACTTTTGTACGCTTTTCAACTTAAGCAGCACATGTGACTAGTACTGACTACTGACTGTATGTATTTTCATTTCATTTCATTTTATGCTAATAATTCAAGTGATCAAATATTCTCAATAATTGACATTTTTAATTCTCTAAGAGTTTTAATATTCTTAAATTGGAAAATAGGATCATACTGTATCCGAGTTCGATAGTAACCTATCATGGCTTATACTGGTCAAAAGTTACAACATAGAAATAACTTCATTTCCAGCTTAGGTTGATTTGCATTGCTATTTTGGAATCAGTTCATGTTCATCTGCTAGTCAAATTATAAATTCAAAATCCGCATTAAAAAAATTGCTCACATTTATGAAAATTTTGATTAAATTCCTTTCTCGCTTTATGACATGTTTCTTTCCGTTTTTTTTTATATCCCTAAAAAAAATAAAAAAATTACAAATATGCCCACTGTTTTTTTTTTAAATGCCCAGACCGTCAGAATGAATTCTGGCAGTCCATTTTTCTTTGGGAACACCAAGAATCCTGACAGTTCTGGCTACTTACATAATTTTCTTAGTGCATAAATTTGCAATTAAAACAACAAAGTTTGTGTGGTGTAATTGGTTATTATATTTGTCTCACATGCTAAGGTGCCAAGTTCGAATCTGGACTTAGGTAAAAATTTATTTTCAAATGAGGTTCATGTTTTTGAAAATCAGTCTTTTAATAAACACAAGTGATTTGCGTTATTAATGAAGTTCATGTTCCCAAAAATCTTTTCAATTTTCAAAGGATCAAAGAATTTGTACAATCTGCGTTAACTCAAAATCAGTCTTTTAATGAGGTTTATGTTCCCAAAATTCTTTTCATTTCCCAAACTATCAAAGAATTTGTATAATTTGAGTTAATGCATACAATTTTCCGACTGATGACCTGAAAAGTGTCAAATTACTTGATTAATTTTTAAATAATTTAATTAATTTGATTTCTGATCGGATAGTATGTATTCAAACTCAAATTTGACTGATAATACGAACTTATGAGGAAGAAATATATATAAACATAATCCTATTTATACAACCACAATTATAATCGTTATAATTCAATCTTCCACAAGTATAATATAATTTGGATCCTATTTATAACAAAGCATTTTAAATATTTCTAATTATAATTCAATATCTTCCAATTTATAACAAAGTATTTCAAAAGAATTAAATGATCAATCGTTTTAATTGAAATTGTTTTGCCCAGTATCATATATACATTGAGTGCATACAAATATAATTATATAACAAAGTATAAACAAATATCATGCAGTATTATACAAATTCGAACTATTTGAATGGTTGTAGAAAAACCCGCAAAAGTTGAGACATCTCAGAGGATGTGAATTCAAAATAGTTTGGGTTGGTCTTATTAAATTGGTAAAACGAGTTTTTTTTTTTTTTGTCGGGTTGCGGGTCTAGTCTCTCTAATCCGACCCCTTATTCTCTCTTCCCAAAAACGGAAATAAATATGCTGTTATTCCAATGGAATAACAGGAACCTGTTATTTCAACCCAGCCATTCAAATTTTTCTTTGGAATAACAGCAGATTTATTCCCCCCAAAAACCTTTCTTCCAACAAGCATAAAACCTTTTCGTCTCTTCGTTTCTTGGCGCTAGCTCGGCTCCCAATTCTCAAATCAATAACATTCCACAATTTCTTGTAAAATTTAAACTTCGTTCTTGAGCCGTTAGATTCGAAGTTCCAGGCAAACACCGCTGGAACCAAACCCTATGGAAAATGACAACGATGCACACTCGGCTCCGGTGAAAATTGAAGCTCTTGACGAAGCCCTCTCTGAGTCTCAGGCGGCGCCTCCTTCACAGCTGACGGTTCATTTTCTGGTAACAGAATCTGGATGTGGAAACCTCGACCTACCACCGTCTCCACCTCCACTACCACTCGTCTCTGAGTCGGTGGTACCTGAAACTAATGACGAGCTCTCGATGCAGATGTGCCCACCTGGGTTCCAAACTACATATGAGCCACCACTGAAGAAGCGGAGAAACATGCACCAGAAGCCTGACCAATCGATCCAGGCATGTAAAATTGAGGTCGAGACGGCCCCACTTGTGAGTGGAACAGCTGAGACAGATACTCATGGAGAAGAACAAATGGAGGCCCAGCAGATGGATCTGAATTACAGGGAAGATGAGGTCTCCGACAGATCACCCGCAGAGATGGCCCCGCAGGGAATCGTTCCAAGGAATTTGGAGACCAATGCCCCATCTAGAAGTGATACAATAGTTTCAACTGGACAAAGAGGAACGATAACTCAGGATACTCCTTCAGGTGGGTCTCACTCTAATTTAAATTATTTTCTTCTTATGTGGATGGTTTAGTAAACATATCTATCTAGATATATTGATCATGCGCCTATCAAACTTCTGATATTTCCCCTGGGAACTTCATTATTTGATATTTCGCAATGCAAACTCGAGTTTGCTTAGTATTTCTAAAATTTTCACTTTAATCAAATTAATCTCATGTAAATCATTAATAGTAATATGATTGTTAGTTGGCCTCTAGATTCTCCTCCCTTGCTAAATCATCACTTAATGCTTTTCTGGGCCTTCTCTCATCATTTCTTCTTCCTCTGCCTCGTACAACAAAATTGGAATCTTTGGTTACTTTTGCAAAACCTCAAAGTTAATTGTAAGCCTGACTTCAAGTACATGTTCCTGTTATTGCTTTGATGGTACTTATGCATACTCGAGCGGGCTTTCTGATGAAATCTTTGGGTGTCAACTAATTCATGATGAAAATTCTATTAATACCATCTTAATCATGTTTTCAGCAAAACTATACAATTGTAAAGTTTTAGTGATAGTACATTGAGAGAAATTCAGTGCTCAAGTACATTTAGAGAAATAGTGATAACACATTTGTGGAAGTTTAGCATTCAGGCATATTGTAATACAATTGCCAAAGTTGTTTGTTACAAGTGGCTATGAACCTTGATCATCTGTAAGGTAATACGATGCAAACTCTTTATGTCCTGGCTTTCATTGATGGTGCGAATAACCTAGCAATACTTAGTCTGTTCTTTGGTAAGACCACAGTTATTTGTTGGGAGAGTGGCATGGAACAGAGAGTTTTCGGGGAGAGAGAGGTAAGATATGGAGAGAAAATAAAAGCCACATAAGACTTTGGTATAACCCTGCATCATTTGGGGATGATGGTGTCATGGTAACTTTGGTATCTGTAAAGGGCTAGCTGATCAATTATATAGATGAAAATAACTTAATTAAACTTGAAAATAGAGACATTGAATGTTATTGTCTTTGAAAGGGGAAATATCAAATTCGAAGTTTTGATGAGGAAATTGTTAATGGACAAAAGCAAATCCATGAAGCGTGCTTTGTCATGTTAAGCATTTCCAGCAATGAACTTGTTCAATGCAAAGTAACGATGTCAGAGTCCACCTTTTTAATCAGATGGTGGCTGCGACCTACTATTTTTCACTCCTGACATCTCCTCAATCTTCACTCTCAAGTTCCGACATGTTCCTAAACTCTGACCCCACAAGACTTTCTTCTTCCTCTGATCTCCTCCCTGGACCACCACTCTAGCCTTTCTCTCTCCCTGCCTCGCTTAACCTATTTTCCTTCTTTGTTAGGGGCTGGTGACACTGCGGAAGCTTCAGCACAAGGTGATGTTCGTCATATTCAGGTAGTTTTTTTCCCAAGCCTCTAGTCATACTGATATTGTATGAAGTGGTTTGAGTTGTGTAAATTTGCTACAATTTTTAATTGTAAGAGTATGGACATATATTGTTGTTAATTATGGCATTCAATTTTAGTCATTTATTAATATCCTTTAGTTGTTGTCAACTGTATAAATTGTAGTTAGCTTAAAGGATTTGTTTTACTTTTTTAGTTAATTGTTTTTATAGTTTAACTAATTATAACTAATTATTCATTCTATTATTAGTTTAATTGTTGATTTTTTTAATTCTAATGCAGAATTGTTGTTTATGAACAAATTTAATTTGGTACTTTTATTACAATTTTTTTTTCTAAGTATTGGTATTATAGTACCACTAGTTTAAGTTTAAAAATCTTGTACAATAATAGCGACAACAACGTTTGTTTATTTCCTCTTATCCAGGGCCCAAGGAGGCAAGACCAAGCTAATGTAAAAAACAAGAGCCTACACAGCAAAGCCCTATCCCGCAAAATACATCAAAAGAGGTACCAACCTAGTTGAATTTTTTTTTCTTAGCATTTAAAAAATAAATCAAAATTCAAATGTTGCCGGCCTTTTTAAAAACTCGAAACATAGTAGCTACGCTGACTAGATCTACGCACCTCAAATGCAGATTTTTATTAGAAACCATAATTACAAAAAAAAAAATGGTGCCAAATAAATAATACCAAATTAGTACCACAATTGTGCCAAATTTAACCAAAATAGTGCTATATTAATACATAAATTGTTATTGGACAACAATTGTGCCAAATTTAACCAAAATAGTACCAAAATGGTGCCAAACGCTACCAAAATAGTGCCATATTAATACATAAATTGTGCAAAATTTAATCAAAATTGGACCAACATTTTACCAAATGTTACCAAAATAGTGTAAAAATGGTACCAAAATAGTGTAAAATTGGTACCAAAATAGTGTCAAATGTTACCAAAATTGTGTCAAAATAGTAACAAATTGGTGCTAAAATTGTGCCAAGTTATATCAAAATTGTACCAAAATTTTGCCAAATTTGCTTACCAAAATAGTGTCAAATGTTATCAAAATTGTACCAATAGTCCTAAATTAATTTCGAACTTTACAAAATCGTACAATATGGCATGTTCTAGTCGTCAGCAGCCCATAGAGACCCCCGCTCAGATGTCTCAACATGCACACCGTCCCTGGTTTGATGTTGTGGGGGACAGGGTTAGAAAAGACAGGGTCAGCGACATGCTCTGGTTCCCAAACAGGGAGCACTTGATATCAGATGCAGCTAACGGGGTAAGATTAAATTTGATAATATTGTATTTAATTCAATAGTTTGTATAATAATATTTTTTTTATTTATAAACATTCAAATATTTTTTTTGTTTAATTAAATGCAGTGCGCAGATATGACAACGACACGACATAACTTCATGAAAATTAAATATCACAAGAAGATGGCTGGCACATTGAGGCAGATGGGTCTTTACCAGCTAGCCACCATGTCAGACCACATACATGACGGGGGTCTGTTTGCAGGTCTGATTGAGCGATGGCGCCCCGAGACCCATTCTTTTCACTTGCCGCATGCTGAGATGACAGTGACCTTACAAGATGTTAGTTGTCTGTGGGGATTGCCGGTTACTGGAGAACCCGTGACGGGTGTGGAGTACGGAGATTATCGGGGGTTGTGCCTCGAGCTGCTAGGATATCCGGCAGAGGAGTTGGCAAAGACGAGGACTCGCGGGGAGAAAGTGGTGACTAAACAAAATGTCATCAATTTAGGGAAGTTGAGATCGAGGTTTGACCATTTGCCAAATGACGCCGACGCTACACGAGTTGCCCAGTACACCCGGGCATTTATTCTGGAGCTTTTTACGTGCAGGATGTTTCCAGATTCGTCAGGAGATGTTGTGAGACTCTGTTTTCTCCCGTTCTTGCGGGATTTGACGACTGCGGGCAAGTACAATTGGGGTGCTGCAGTCCTGGCATGTTTGTATAGGTACTATTTTTTTTTTTTACTATTTTTTTACTATTTTCTTAGATAGGTACTATTTTTTACTACTTCACCTAATGTCAACACTGTATAGGGGTCTCTGCATGGCTTGCCAGAAGAGTACCAGGACTTTTATTGGCCCTTGCATGTTGCTTCTACATTGGTCGTATGCGCGATTCCCGATAGCCCGGCCATGGCCAAAAACCTCATCCGACATTCCAAGCTGGGGTGAGCCCGATTTTGAGAATTGCCCCGCATACGGGGCTCAGTATTGCTGCAAGCACATGTTCATCGGCACCGTGCATGGTACCACTGCTGGCATTACTTATTACCGTCAGCAGATCGAGCTTCTCAGAGATGATCCTGATTGGGTGACTTGGGAGCCCTACGAGCAGAGGGTCGAGCTAACGGACGGGTCATGGTGGTCCATGATGCAGCTACTACCAGACCGATGTCGGGAGCATCGACATTACTGGCTTGCTGAGGTACCTCTCGTATATTTCCAGGTTATTGAGCACTATTACCCTGGACGGGTGATGAGACAGTTTGGTCTCCGTCAACAGTGTCCACCTCCCGAGCCTATCTCCGAGACCGTGTGGAGGCAGCTCCATGGTGCAAAGGACACCACGAGCGGAAAGGACTGGAGATCGACCCACACAGATTACGTGGCGAGGGCATATGCCCCGGATCCTCCTCTAGCTGGCTCTGATGATCTTATCCAGCAGCGTCCCAGGTATGAAATCATTAATAAAATTAATTATCTATTAAATTGTTCTGATTGTACCATATCTGACATTTATTTAATGCATGCAGGCCTTATAGAGAGTGGTATGTTGAGAACTGCGCTTACACCATATTCCTAGAGGGGTGTATCGCAGACAACATAAATGAACGGGTCCCTATGCCGAGAGATCAGAGAGGAAATGTGCATGGACTCATTCCCGCCGGCTTACCGATGGCATGCATGGTAAGAAAAAATTATTTATAAGAAACTGAAAAGAGTTATGCTTTTTTATTCATTTTAACTAATAGTGTGTTCTTTTTTTTTTGTAGTCATTGATGAACCTAAAGAGTTGCGTGATCGCGGCACATATGGCAATGACGAGTGGGTGGAAGAGGATGGGGAAAGTTCTTCTGAAACATAATTGCCCCGCGGTGTGTGCAGCGGGATACAAGTCTCGTCTTGACAGACTGCTGATCTGCATTGGTTGCCCGACTACGGATCACATCGATGCCATCGATGACTCGGAGGATATTTTTCGACCCTACAGTGGTGACGAGGATTGCTTTCGGACGGTACAAGATGCTGCGACAGTGAATGAGGTGTTCGAGGCAGGTCACGCGCGGGCCACTGAGCTCCACCTTGATAGCGGCGAGGTATATTGAAATTTTACTTATGAATTTTCTTTAAAATTTGCAATAAATTAACTTCTAAGTTACTGCTGGGTCAGGTCCAAATACTGCATGTTCCAAACACTGCTTCAAGCGCGAAAGAAGGTAGCAACTAAGCATATGGTCTCAATACCTACTGTAGCTGTCAGATATGTTCTTGATCAGGTACCTTTCATCTATTTATATTAACACTTGACATCTTACAGTTAATTTTACACTTTTCACTTGACTTGCCTCTCCTATTCTGTCAAAAAGGCCCCTACCTCCATTGAGAATCATAGATTATACTTGCATATGATACTTCTTTGAGTGAGACTATGGTGGTATGCATATTACTGATCGACCCATGCCATGGACTTAAAACTCTATTTTCAAAGTTCAAACAGTCAATCCGAACCGTTAAACATGATCTCCATATGAAAATGTACTTAGAGATCAAAATTTACATTTTTCTAGAATTTTATTTAAATAGGTAGAAAATCACTACTTTTGGTTAGTCCAGAAACTTTAGATCAAGTGATTTTCGACCCATCTAAAAAAAGTAAAAAAATTTGAAAAAATATAAAATTTGGGCTTCAAGTATATTTTCATATGGAGATTATTTGTAATGATTCGGATAAGATGTTTGAAATTTGAAAATAGAGATATGGATCCTTAGTACGGGTCAATCCGTAATATGCATATTACCATAGCCTCACTCTACTTTTATTACTAATCTTAGTTGATAACTTTAAAATAAGATGTCATGTGTGTTGCTACTGTAATATTTCAATTTAATTGTGTTGATTTGGTTGATTGGCTGGGTTGCTGCGCAAATAGCCAAGTGTGACAGGATCAATGGTGGGTGTGAGATTGGGTCTATCTGAGCATATAACGGATACAGCTGCAATTTTCTCACTTAAATTGGATGAAGAAGACTTCAATTGCATTAATGAAGTCTCAAAGAGAGGGAGAGATCTGACGACCATAATTGGCGATTGTGGTGATGAATATAGAACCTAATTTTCTTTTTATTTAAATTATGTAAGTCTTCTGTGGTTAGCATGTGTAAGTTTTGTTAACTCTATATATTATATGGTACTGGTTACAGCCAGAAGTTCAATTTTGAAGCCTTGTAGCCTGATATGCTAGGTAGTGAATGTTTAAGCGATCAAAATCTTTGTTTAGTTTAACTTCTTTCAGCTAAAACTCTTGTATTGTGCATATATGGAAGTTTATTATTGAATGACAAATTACAGGAGGGTAAACAACAAAAAAAGAAATAGTGGAGTTGAAAGTAATGGGCATTTTGAACACTAGTTATATTAAATAGAAATAATCATCAACACAGGTGCAAGGAATCCGCATCTGCTGCATTAACGTACCGTTTGAGTTTATCTCCATATCGTACGATCAAAATCTGAGCCGAATTGGGTCCTGTAACGCGGGTGATGATATTGACACAATATTTTTTTTATTAACACAACAAATTCAGATTTTTTACTTGTATGAACATATATGTTCTTCAATTCTCTCTAGATACCATATCTTTTTTAGATGAACTTTCTTTATATTGAATATCACTAATTATTTATTTTATTTTACTCTAGTAAAATCTTGAAAGGAATGTTTCATTTTTCAAATTTGAGAAGTATAGCAACAAAAATTTAAGCAATCATTTCTTGTAGTAAAAAGAATAAAAACAATTTTTTTTTTGTAACTTTAGTCGACTTAGTTGAATTTGTACCGTTAAATACTTCATTTCTTGTATCACATGTCATTTTATTTTTCTCACTTTTATTGATTATGCATTAGGTGGTATGTACAAATTTTTCATTGCTAAGTTTAGAAAACAAAATGGTACAAACCAATGTGTTATATTATCATGATTAGATAAAAAAGATAACAGAAACTCTATTAATTGAAAATACACTTCGCATTGACACAAAGTATTATCTAACAGAGTTGTTCGATGGAATGATTTTTTTCATTTGTAAAGAATGAGCTTTTTAATTTATTATTTTCAATTCTTTGAAATTCAAATGTTTTAGGGGTAAGTTTTAGTTGTGAAAATAAAACAAATAACAAATAGCCATTAATATGAAGAAATAAACATGTATTTTATTGGTTCACCATCCCTATACAATTTGGGTCTTCTTTACTATTTACTTCCATAATTTCTTACATTAATAATTGTTTATCTTTATTTCCTCGCATGCTTAGTTTATTAAAATAAATTTGTATTTTATGTGATTTTTTATTGGGATTGAAATTAATCGAAATATTTTTGTGTCTGATATTAATTTATTATTTGTCTTGATATTTAGAGACAAAATTAAAATCTATTATTAAATTACATGACAAATATGACCATATTAAAAATACATTAATAGTTTTCAAAAAAGTATCTAAACATAAATACTTCACGGTAATATAAATGAATATGTCAAATTAATAAAATTGTGTTAATACTAAATACAATTATTTTTTTAACTCAACATAAATTAATGAATTAAAGTTCTATCCTACATTCCTACTACTTCTCTCAACATTATTTTGAATATAAGCTCCATTGTTGAGTTGAAAAAATCATAAATTATAAATTTTTCTCGGTATGTTATTAAAGCATAAGATTTGCTTTTGCTTAGCAGTAATAATTTTATACTTTTATTGCAGTTTTTTTAAGTGGTGTGTTATTTTGAATTTGTATATGCGGTTATTAAAAATAAACAAAGCAATTTGAATTTGTTAAGCAAAAAATGATATATTATGTAGTAAATTTTTTTTTATATTTCTCATACCAGCTAAATATATTGAAACAAAAAAGAACCGAAATACTATTTAACAAAAATTAAAATCATTGATGTACAATACAAGCAGAGATGTATGGGTTAATATTCCTTTTTTGTTGTTATTTCAAATTAGATGAAGATCTAACAATAAAAAATATATAGTAACTAATAAATGGTCCCCATGCTAGAAGATTACATAATCACCGGGATAAAAATAGCATTTGAAAGAAATATATATAGAGGTGAAATTGTCTGTAAAATTTGAAAATTTGAAGTTGTTGTGTTAATATAAAATGTTATTGTGCTAATATCAGCACCCCTGCAACGCATGGATCCCTTTAATATTAGTACGGATTTAAATTGGACAGTCCAGATTTTAACTCAAAAATTGAGTTAACTCAGAGAATATGAATTTCGGACGGCCCTTTAATAGATGATAACACATGTCTCTCTCGATATGCATTTGTGATAATATGGATCCAATAGTGCTGAAGAACAGAACTCTTCAAATTCTTCTTATATAACTATTAGTTTTGATTAAATTATTCTTATATTTACGAGACAGTAGGAGTTTTGAGTTAGGAAACAGGATAACTTGAAATTAGAAATAAAATATTTTGAACTTCAAATTAGGAGACCATTTCGAAGTTCATTAATTTCTTTACTTCATGTCTCAAAAGAGGAAATTTAGTTAGATAAATTCCTGAGTTTTTTTGTAAAGATGAAAATCCATTTAGATGGTTTCAATTCTATAATATTAAAAAATTGTATTTTTGAAACTAAAAATAATAAAATTATCTGATTGATATCTCTTGTAGATACCTAAATTTAGATCTGATTCAAGAGACCCAAGACCAAGAGTTTCCCCTTGCAAGTATGGTTGAAAATGGAGCAAATTCGGAGTGGATAATGCTAATACTAAATTCGTATTCGTCTTTCAATTAGCGGATACGAATACGGATAATAAACGGATGTCAAAGTTTAAAATTAAATCTGCCTTAAATAGAAATAGCTACGGAGCAGATAATTTATGAATATGAATACGAAACGAATAATTGTCAAGTAATTAAGTAATTAACTTTAAGATACAAATAAAAAACATGATGAATAAGAAAATATAATAAATGTAGCACCTGTGGAATAAAAAAAAAAAGTTGGATTGTACGTCCAGTGGCCCAATGCCCAGAGCACATTATACAAGTGAAAGTCCGGATATGTCTTGTGCGTGTTAGTCCCACAAGTTCTAGACAACTTTGCAACCAAGAGTATAATTTCGAAATTTAGCTCACTATCTCTCCAGCGCAGCGCAGAGATGAGATGGAGTTTCGATCAGGTTTCAGTCCTACTTGCGACCGTTTTCCTCTTTTTTTTTTCCTTTTTCTTGTTATCCATTTCGAATCGGGTTGCGAGTCTAGTCTCTTTAATCCGATCCATTATTCTCTCTTCACCAAAACCCTTCCTTCCGAATAGCCTAAAACCTCTTTTCTTAACGCAAGCTCCGCTCCCAGTTCCCAAATCAATAACATTCCGCAATTCTTTTTCAAAATTTAACCTCTATTCTCGAATCCGTTAGATTCGAAGTTCCAGGCAACCGCCGCTGGACGTAAGCCCAATGGAAAATGACAACGAAGCACACTCAGCTCCGGTGAAAGTGAAAATTGAAGCTCTTGACGAAGCCCTCTCTGAGTCTCAGGTGGCGCCTCCTTCACCACAGCTAGCGGTTCATTTTCTGGTACCAGAATCTGAATGTGGAAACCTCGCCCTACCTCCGTCTCCACCTCCATTACCACTCGTCTCTGAGTCGATGGAGATGGGCTCACCTGGATTCCAAATTGCAGATAAGCCACCGCATAAGAAGCCTCAAAACATGAACCAGAAGCCCTGCCAATCGATCAAGGAATATAAAATTGAGGTCGAGACGGTCCCACTTGTGAGTGGAACAGCTGAGACAGATACTCATGGAGTGGGACAAATGGAGGCCCAGCAAATGGATCTGAATTACAGGGAAGATGAGGTATCAGACAGATCACTGGCAGAGATGGCCCCACAGGGAAGCGTTCCAAGGAATTTGGAGACACAAGCCCCATCTCAAGGTCAAAGAGGAACGATAACTCAGGATACTCCTTCAGGTGGGTCCCACTCTAATTTAAATTAAATTATTTTCTTTTTATGTAGATGGTTTAGTAAACATATCTATTTAGATAAATTGATCATGCACCTACCAAACTTCTGCTGTTAGATATTTCCCCTGGGAACCTCATTATTTGATATTTCGCCATGAAAACTCAAGTTTGCTTAGTATTTCTAAAATTTTCAATTAAGTCAAATTAATCTCATGTAAATCATTAATAGAACTATGATTGTTAGTTGGCCTCTAGATTCTCCTCCCTTGTTAAATCATCACTTAAAGCTTTTTTGGGCCTTCTCTCATCATTTCTTCTTCCTCTGCCTGTTACCACAAAATTGGAACCTTTTGGTGATTTTTGCAAAACCTCAAATTTAATTATAAGCCTGACTTCAAGTACATGTTCCTGTTATTGCTTTGACGGTGCTTATGCATACCGGGTGGGTTTTCTGATGAAATCTTTGGGTGTCAACTGATTCATGATGAAAATTCTATCAATACCATCTTAATCATGTTTTCAGCAAAACTATACAATTGTAAAGTTTTAGTAATGGTTATTTGGAGCAAGGAAGAACTGACTTGGTGAAGAGGGAAAAATTCAGTTCTTCAGTACATTGAGAGATAATGATAACACATTTGTGAAAGTTTATCATTCAGGCATATTGTAATATGATTACCAAAGTTGCTTGTTACAAGTGGCTATGAACATTGATCATCTGTAAGGTAATACGATGCAAACTCTTTATGTTCTGGCTTTCATTATGGTGTCAAATAACCTATCAATACTTAGTCTGTTCTTTGGCAAGACCACAGTGATTTGTTGGGAGAGTTGCATGGAGAGAGAGTGTTCAGGGAGAGAGAGAGAAGACATACAGAGAAAATCAAAGCCACAAAAGACTTTGGTATCATGAAACTTCAAAGTTGATATTTCCACTTTCATTTATCATCAAAGCCACACAAGACTTTATAACCCACAGTGATTGGTAACCTTGGTATCTATAGAAGGCTGATCAATTATTTAGATGAAATTAACTTGATTAAACTTGAAAAGAGAGATAAATGAAAGTGGAAATATCAAATTTCAAATTATGATGAGGAAATTGACAATGACCAAATATTTGGTATATGAATAATGATTCTTGTTTCAATGAACAAAAGCAAATCCATGAAGTGTGCTTTCTCATGTTAAGCTTTTCCAGCAATGAACTTATTCAACGCAACAACTAATGATGTCAGAGTCTCACCTTTTTAATGAGATGATGGCTGCCACCTACTATTTTCACTCGTGACATCTCCTCTATCTTCACTCAAGTTCCGACATGTTTCCTAAACTCTGACCCCACAAGACCCTCTTCTTCCTCTGATCTCCTCCCTGGACCACCACTCTAGCCTTTCTCTCTCCTTGCCCCGCTTAAACAATTTTCTTTATTTGGTAGGGGCTGGTGACACAGCGGCAGCATCAACACAAGGTGATTTTTGTCATATTCAGGTAGTTAACCCCCATGCCTCTAGTTTTACTGGTATCGTATGAAGTGGTTTGAGTTGTGTAAATTTGCTGTAATTTTTAATTGTAAGAGTATGGACATATATTGTTGTTAATTATGGCATTCAATTTTAGCTATTTATTAATATCCTTTAGTTGTTATCAACTGTACATGTAGTTAGCTTGAAGGATTTGTTTTACCTTTTTAGTTAATTGTTTCTAGAGTTTAGTTGAAGCATTAGTTTCAGTAGAAAAGTATATAATTAATTCTACATTCTATTATTAGTTTAATTATTGATTTTTTGAATTCTAATGCAGAATTGTTGTTTATGAACAAATTTAATTTGGTAATTTTATTACAATTTTTTTTCTAGTAGTGGTATTCTAGTACCATTGGTTTTGCATTAAAAGTTTAAAAACCTTGTACAATAATAGCGACAACAAAATTTGTTTATTTCCCTCCTCTCCAGGGCCCAAGGAGGCCAGACCAGACCAATGTAAAAAACAAGAGGCTACACAGCAAAGCCCTATCCCGCAAAATACATCAAAAGAGGTACCAACCTAGCCGAATATTTTTTTCTTTGCATTTAAAAAATAAATCAAAATTGAAATGTAGCCGGCATTTTTAAAAAAACTCGAAACATAGCAGGTACGCGGACTAGATCTACGCACCTCAAATGGGAGGCACAGAGGTGCACAAATCTAGTATGCGTACCTCTTTTATTATAAAAGAGGCAGAGGAGAGAGAAAACTGACCCCACTATACATTTTTTACACTTACCATACCAATCTACTTTGGATTTTTCTATGGATTGCTTCCCACATGTCAAGTTAGTATTTTTTACTTTGGATTAAATTTAAATTATTTAATTGCAGAAAAATTTAGTATCAAAATGTAGACCTATTAGATAATAATAGTAGATCAATGGTTGACCGAAATATGTCTATAAATTATTCTAAATTGAATCAAAATTGTACGCCACAATGGTAGACCAATTTTATATCCAAATTACACCAATTGTATCAAAATGCTACCAAAAAATGGATCAAAATTGTATCGTAATGTTGTTACCAAAATTGTACCAAAATTATGACAAATTCTACCAAAATAGAACCTAAATTATACCCAAATTGTACAAAATTAGGACAAAATGTAACAATATTCTAACAAAAAGAGTACTAAAATTGTACCTAAATTGTACTAAAATTCTATCAAAATAATACCAACAATATAAATTTAGCAAACAATTAATATTCAAGCAGGATTAGATATTGTTTTCGGTTTTTTGTTCAGGATGGAGGCAGGTAGTTCTTCACAGCCTACACTTACACCGGATGAGGTTATCAACACGTATGATGATGATGTATCAGGTCTTCTTCACCAGCATGATGACGACCGGACTATTAGTGACATTCTATGGATGCCTCTCGTTCAGCACAAGATAGATGCTGCGTCGAAATTTGTAAGATTAAATTTGACAATTCAGTAAATCATTTCATATATAGAAAAAATAATTAATTTAACCTAATTTTTTTTTTTTTAATTTATGCAGTCTACAGAGGGGACGACAGTTCGTCACAACTGGAAGCATGTGCCGTACGACCAGAGGATTGGTCCCGCATTGAGGAGGCTTGGGTTGTACCAGTTGTCGCAGATGACGAACATCGTTATTGATGCTGGCCTGATTTCGGGTCTGATAGAACGTTGGCGGCCCGAGACACACACATTCCACTTGCCGGTGGGCGAGATGACAGTGACCCTACAAGACGTCAGCTGTTTGTGGGGATTGCCGATTACGGGAGAGCCTCTTACGGGGGTAGAGTACGGCGAATACGGCAGCCTGATAGGGGAGTTGTTGGGATTGACCCCGGATGACGGGGTCCAGAAGAAGAGGAAGTTTGGTGACGCCTACCGAGTTTCACAGTATGCTATCAGCCTACCCCAGTTACGACGGCGATTCACAGGGTTGGGTGAGGCGGCCACCGATGAGGAGATTGACCGGTATACACGAGCGTACATTCTGGATATGTTAGCTTGTTGGATGTTCCCAGATTCTTCGGGTGATACTGTCCCGGTTGTATACCTGCATTTACTGCGGGATTTGAAGCAGCCGAGACAGGTGAATTGGGGTGCAGCGGTCCTGGCCTCACTTTATCGGGGATTGTGCATGGCGGCACAATCCAAATACAAGACATTCATCGGACCGTGCGCTTTGCTCCAGCATTGGTCTTGGTCGAGATTGTCTATTGCCTGCCCGAGACCACGGTTACATGGGTGGACGCCAGCCTGGGGAGTCCCGGACTTCGAGTCATGCCCTGCTTTTGGAGCCAAGTGGTGCTCCAAACACACATATGTTAGCACCCCGCATGGGGCTACTATGGGTGTGACCTTCTTCCGTAGTCAGATCGAGTGTTTGACTGATGACCTTGTGGATTGGCAACCATATGAGGCAACATTCCAACAGCTACCATCCATTTGTCACAATGAACGAGAGTACTGGATGGCCCGGGTACCTCTGATCCATTTCTCGGTAGTGGAGCATTACTATCCGGATCGAGTCATGAGACAGTTTGGGCTATACCAGCAGTTTCCACCCCTGATGGATCCGATCAGCCAGGATGAGTGGAGTCGGCTACACACGCGTCATGGCGCTACGCGTGGAAAGGATTGGAGTATAGTCCACAGCACGTACATTGCTTACGCGATGGAGCCTCAACGTTGCATGGTACCAGCTACTGAACCGTACGATCCCCGATCTACAAGGTATTATGTCAAAATTACACATATTAATATGTACATTATTTTTTGGTACATACCATATCTGACATGAATTTTACAGGTATTATAGAATGTGGTTCCAGGACAACTGTGCATTTACCGTCTTTCTACACGGGGCGATAGGTGATGGCCTTGCTGATTCGATACCTGTAGCACGGGACGAGTACGGTACACATGGCTACATTCCTAGCGGACCACCACTTGCACGCATTGTAAGTCAATCTACTCATTATTTTTCATAATTAGCAAGTAATAATACTACAAGCTTTATTTATTGTAATACATCTTTAATGTTATGTAGACACTAAGGAGCATAAAAAATGTTGCATTCTCTATCAAATTAGTGCTTACGAGAGGGTGGAAGAAATTTGGCAAGATCATGCTTTGCAGGACTGCTCCGATTTTGGTTGACGCCGGGTACGACACACAACTCCACAACATGTTACATCGGGCTGGCCTCCCAGAGAATTTGTCAGATATCTCGTCTTGTGATAGCGCACCCATTGCTTCCACTCCATTGCCGGCGCAGCCTGAGGTTGATGACGCGGCATATTCGTCAGCAGCCTTTGAAGCGGCAATTAGCGCTTTCGATGCTTACATAGGCTTAGGACAGGTATGTCTAATTTATAAAATTTTGAAAATTTTGCAAATTCTATACCGGGTTCAAACTGTACAATATATTTTTAGCAAGCAACATTTATGCTATTGTAGGAAGCTCCACCATATACTTCCCCATGCATCATCAATGATTGCCCCGAGTCACAGACATCCCAGCAGGTTCATGACACCGCACCATTTGATCCGTCACAGCTAGCTGAGCAGTTTTTCGAACCGGTTCAGGTGCCACACAAGGAGATGTTGCCAGAGCAGATGGCTCTGCCGCGACGGAGGGCCTGATATCCTCCCAACAAGTATACATCGGGTTAGATAGTTCTATCTTTTTTGGGTTTCATATTTTTTTATGATTGTTAGCTTGTAAGCACAATTATTGTTCTTTTTCTTGTTATTAGGTTTTATCACTTTTTTTTTACATCATTGATTTGTTATTTGCTTTATGCCGTTTGCGATATTTGTTTCTGTGACTCATTAGCGATTCATAATAAAAAACCAATTTTATGTTAATACTTACCAAATATTCTGTCAATAATAAAAAACTATTACGTCAAAACTATAATTTGAAATAGATGTTACCAAAAATATAAAGAAAGAAACGAGGCACGCATATCTGGGATGCATTATACTTGCTACCTTTGAATTTTTATTTGTAACTTCAAAATAATCATAGTATGGAATTGTGAAAATCTTGAAACATCTTGCAAATGCATTCTGGGATGCATTTACTGTCCTAAGGGGAACACAATCGATTTTTTATTTTAGCATAAAAAAAAATTAAATATATAAAGCAATTAGAGAAATTTCAAATCTTTGCATAAATGAGAAAAAAGATAATACTCTGAGAAAAATGATAGTTGGGGATGCATTTCTATCAGATGAAATGCATCCTGTGCCAGTGTTTTACTTTGGCTATAAAATAGCGTGGGGTGTAGAAAATTCGGCCTTATGCTTTTATTTATTGTTTTACCCCCGATTTTTTTATTCATAACGTAAGAAAAAAACATTAAACCTATAACGGTGAATCCTCCAAATCTCACTTAATGCCACAAACGTAGAATTATTCTGCATTTTTGCATGGCACAAAACAGAATTATAATTATTGAGGTTTCAGCTTGAGCTAAAACGCTGCATAATTATTCAGCGTGTTGTCTCCTGCCCAAATGCTGAAATTCAGTGTTTGTGTATCTCTTTAATAACTGGCATAGTTTCTTTTTTTTTTTTTTGCGGCCCTACACTATTTTAAAATTTCACTTTTTAACAATTTACTTCCCCTAAAGAAATTCTACTTGTGTATAAATAAGTTCAATATTATGAAAATATCAAATTAGCGTTATGAAATATCAAACCAGGGTATAAATGCATTTTTTTAAAGGTCGGGTATATAAATGCATATTAATTAAGGTTTAGGGTGATTTCTGGTTTATGAAATATCAAATTTAAGATTTACAAAATACCAAATTGGGGTGTAGTGTGATTTAGGGTTTATAAAATATCAAATTTAAGGTTTATGGAATACCAAATGTCCGGTTTATAAAATACCAAATTTAGGGTTATGAAATATCAAATTTGTTAACCTTGTCATATTTTAAAATAGTATGGCAAGCACTGGACGAGATGCAGAGTCTGGTCAGTCTTCTTGTGCTGAGGTCACACGGCCGAAGAGCACTTTAGAGGCACCACCGACGAATGATCAATCGGTGAGATTTAGTGATCTCCCGTCGATAGGCCACGCGTAGCACAGGGTGATTTCTGCTTCGGGGGAGGTAAGTTAACTAAATAAATATTTTTCTAAAAGACTTGTGGGTTGTGTACATCAATAATCTAATACATTGATACATCAATGCATTCCCCAGAGCACCTTAACGTGGGGCACCATCGGATGCATATCCTGTACCACGTGGCGTACAAGTCCGTGCTATGCAATACGGGATTGTATTAGATTGCCCGGATGGCTGGTATCGACATCAATGCAGCTCTGATTACTGGTCTACTCGAGTGGTGGTGTCCGGAGATGCACACCTTTCACCTGCCTGTGGGAGAGATGACCGTCACGTTGCCTGTGGAGATTACCGATACACGGGGCACCCATCACGGGTGTATCAGACGGTGAATGAGGCAATCTCTTGGAGGAGTGTCTGGGTATCGGACCGAGCTATCCGATCAGGAAGTGGAGGAAGATTTCTTCCTCCGCGGAGTACAAGATGTCCGAGTACTTGCTGAATCTAAAGCAACTGTGTACTCGATATGGACAGCTACCGGAGGTGTACATGCCTTTGGTTTTGGACAGGTATTTTTTTTTTTGTTTTGAAACTGTGATATATTTGAAAATAATTTTATTCAAGTACTTGAATATTTAATATTGATTAATATACTCGCAGGTATACGGATGCTTACATCTTAGACCTTTTTGGGTCTGTGATATTCTCGGACACGAGTGGAAACACTATACTGTTTATGTACCTATCCTTCTTGTGTGATCTCTATTGAACTGTTTTTGCTTGAGACAGTGACCAGCTGTATATGTTTTTTTATTTTGTCTCTATTGAACTATTTTGGCTTGAGACAGTGACCAGCTGTATATTTTTTTCATTTTGTCTCTATTGAACTATTTTGGCTTGAGACAGTGCACCAGTTGTATATTTTTTCACTCTCTATTGATCGTGCGTGAAGTCAGTATAGCTCTGTTATATTTTACACCAGAACTAGAAGAATACAAATTTTATATACATTTCTCTCGGCATGCATTTATGATAATATGGATCCAGTAGTGATGAAGACAGCAGTGAAGAACATAATTCTTGGAATTCTTCTTATACAACTGTTTTTTTTTTGAAGTCTTGACAGTGACTGTCAAGGGTTTCTTATACAACTGTTACATTTGAGTTTTGAGTAAATTTCTTATATTTACGGCATAGTAGGAAGTACGATGAAAACTGGTATTGTGAGCTCCAGGACAACAAAAAAAACGTGTTTCTTCCATGTATGTTTGAACATAATTATGTAATCGAATGATAGTTCATATGACCACAAAAAAGTTGGAAAAAGAATAAATTGAGTTCCCAAAGGATGAAATATAACTTCCATCTTGCTTCCTGAAAACAAAATCCAATAATTTCTTGCTTTACAAAGCATACAGCATTTGTATGTAAAGTACCACCCTTGGGTAATTCAACTCTAACAAAAGAACTTCCCTACAAAGAATGCTCAACCGGCCTAATCAAGCCAACAGGATATAACTTATCCCAACCCCTATATCACCTACCTATAAAATTTTACATATCTAAACCAACCCCCCAAAAAAAACAAATTTAAAGAATATAACACACCATGCAAATGATGGGGGAATGATAATAAATAGGCGGGCACCAAGGAACCAAGTGAACATGTAACAAAAAAAGGGAAAAAAAACAAACGAAAAAGAAAATTTACATGAAGTCGTAAAACCAATGAGAATGAAATGTGTGAAAAAAGTGTGCAGCTTCTCGAGCCCTAATCCTGTAAAAACTGGAAGGTGGGAATCTCGAGAAGCTCCTCTGCTGGCTTAACATCCACAAAATCTTTTTCCTGTAGAGAGTTTGATATATCGTCTACTGAGAAGGGGATGCTGCAAGAGCAATTGAAAAAAACAAACAAACATCCGGATGACAATTAAGCAGTGGTTTGAGGTGTCAAGTTACAGAAATAAAAAAAATTTCGAAATGCTTATTGCTTAACTAGGGGCATATAATCATGCAAGGAAACTAAGTTTTAGTGATGCAGTAATATAGAGAAAACAGGATTTGTTCAAGTTACATCTTTTTTGGTAATATAGAGAAAACAGGATTTGTTCAAGTGGTGCTTCTGTATATATCTTATTTAATGAGTAATACCTTGAGTTGTCATCCAGCAAGAAAGCGGTGCTGTCAGCATTATTCGAGTCCTCTGTCATTAGTATCCGCATACTAGCCAGAACCTGAGAGGAGGGAAACACCAACAAAGTAATTTAGTTATATGCCTTCTATAATTTTTATTTTTACTTGTCACTTTGTTTCATGTTTAGATGAAATATGATTTTTAAAACTTACATTCGACGAGACACTTTGGGTATTGTACTTGTCATCCCAGTATTGGGTGCAAATTCTATAAAGTTGTTGAACACTCAATATCTGCAGCCACAAAACCATCACCGTTTGCATCAATAACAAAAGTAACACCAAAAAAGAGTTAAAGAAATGATGGTATCAAAACTATTTGCTTACCGGACATAAATCATTGACAATCTCATCATATGAGATCCTGTACTTCTGGAAAATTACCTGAAAAACAAGTCAATATAGGCTATTCAACTCTCTTTTCTTTCATTCTTATATTATCATTCATTCAGTTTTATCTATAGAAATGATAACAGGTAAACAGGTACGTACCAAGAAGCCAACAGCTTGTCTTATATGCTTCAGTTCATCCCATGAAGTACCGGCATACTACAAAAAAAAAATCAGGATGTCACCCAAATTGCTAACGATTTGCGAAGTCCTCTTGTGGATTAGTTTGTTAATGAAAAATCAACCATACTGTGTACTAGCTATCTATTTACCTCAGATTTTGCCTTGGCACACCATAATTCCAAGTCAGCAAGACCAGCTTTGACATATTCTCCATTGCTGAAGGAGCAGCACTCACGGCGAAGAAGTAGGCTGCATATAGAGAAACAATATTGTATTGACGATTGTTGCCAGTTACAAAAAACTAGGAGTATAGTTGTTCAGAATTTTTTTCTCTTTTAATCGGAAACTCCGAAGACATGCACATGTAAAGTTCAACAGAAAAAAAAAATTCGAATTCAAATCAAATTTATCAAAATTTATTACCTATTGAATAGCTGGACATTAATGTAGGAGAAAATTTGGGTAAAGATCTTCTGACACAGAACAGGAGGTACCTAGAGAGGAATAATAGTTATATGAGTGAACTATCGGGAAAAAAGAAATGATAAGGTCAATGAATTCATGTATATACAAGTACAAAGAAAAACATGGGAAAGATACATGATTATCTTGGAGCATCTTTAAAGTATTATCAAGGGTGTCAAGAATGCTCTGCCAGTGGTTGCTCTGATGAGATTGATTCCCTGCCGACCGACCTGAAATACGTATCATGCTCGCCTTCATTGTTCTAGGGGCCTTCACACAATAAAAAAGGATCTGATCAGTTACATATAAAATAACATCTAAGATGCTATATCAACGTGGAAGTACACCAATACATTTGGAATCAAGACGCCTGGCACTCATACATTTTATTGTGCTATCCAATTTCTTTCGGTATGCATCTCATTTCCAATTTATGTAAACTCTCACATGCAACTTATTTAAAGTTATATGTACTCTTACTACTGTCCAATAATCTAAAAATCTGTAAGACATTACAGGTGAATATAGATAAAATCTGCCTTTTATCGAAAAAATTCAAAAGAGATCTGTGGTAAAGCACAGGCAAGTTTAAGAGGAAAAACAAGATAACAATTAAGAAAAATTAATAATGGACCTGAATGCATGATGAAATCAGGGGGGCAATCTCCTTTTTAATATTGTCCCTAATAATCCCGTATATTTTCTCGACATAAGCCGTTAGCTGCTGCTTGAAAAGCAAGGCAGGGTACTTGGCCTCCACCACACGCACAAACTCTGTCCCTTCAAAGTTGATGTTTGATAAAGAAGGTGACCTAAAGCTCTGCGTAACAAACAAAGCAAAATAATACGTTACTATTTACTACTTGTATGTATATGTGCAAATATTTTCCTCGAAGGATATAGATCATAAACTAGTAAAAAAGAAATGGAAAAATGCATAGAAATGACACTTTTCTTTTCTAAGAGGGTTATATTCTCACTAGAAGGATAAAAAATTAAGCAAAAAATGACCTACCTGAGCCATCCTGCCAAATAAAGATGTAGGTGGGGGTTTTTTGCGTGGTGGCAACCCCGCAGAGCCAGCAGCTTTCAGGCTCTTTTGAAGAAGAAAGAGTAGACATGACGTGTTTGACAGCCAATAGGAAAGATTCTCCGTGTTCTCCTCATTCTGTAAACATAACATTCACAAAGTAATATGTCAATTTTCTACCTTGAACAGAAATTATTCACATCAAATCCTTGCCATTCCAATATCGTTATGAGAAAGGTTCAAATGTCTCGTGTCTTTCATGCCTCATCGTGCCTCACATCCTTTATCTCTGTTTTCAAAGTCCAAACAGTTGATCCGAACCACTCAACATGATCTCCATATTTAAATATGCTTGGAGACCAAATTTTATATTTTTCGGAAATTTTTTACTGTTTTTTAGATAGGTACAAAATCACTGTTTCTGGACATGTTGAGCAGTGATTTTGTACCTATCTAAGAAAATAGTTAAAAGTTTCCAAAAATATATAAAAAATTTGGTCCAAGCACATTTTAATATGGAGATCATGTTGAGCAGTTCGGATCAACAGTTTGGACTTTGAAAATGGAGATTAAGGATGTGAGGCTCAATGAGGCATGAAAGACACAAGGCATTTTAACCCTCCTCTATTGATATATACCATCACCACAGTAGATTATTTTTTTTCAAGTTTGTTATTGGGTGTATTTTTCTGTAAAGTACAAAAAGATCCACAAATAATTGTATTGTATAAGTTGACTAATAAGCGGACTGAAAGAGTGAAGTTACCTCAATGGCAGAGCCGATTAGCTGGATGAGGCGGTCAAAAACACTTGTTTTCTCTGCCTCAAAAGACTTCCAGTTCAAAAGGCACTTGTAAATGGTAGCTGCTGCAACTGGCTTGCCCTGGCTAAATCCAAGATTCTTACCCACACAGTTTATGAGCGTATCAACGGTCTCCTGCCCAATCAAATTATATTAGAACCAATCAAAAATTAAAATCAAACAAATTTTTATGCAACTGATGCAAGTACATGGAGCTTAGTTCTTACAAAACAAAGTTAAACATCCAGCCTTTAGCGCATTTTCCTCGAAAATTAATGAATTTTTTTTTATTTGTTTTGTACATGTCCTACCTGAACTGTTTTTTCTTATACTTAACAGAAAAGACTGTCTTCTTGGTCCTTCACAAAAAAAAAAAAACAAGCAGCAGCAAAAGTTAAGATATACATACATGCTGCCTCTCTGTGAAAGTTCTCTTCAACTTGGATTCGTTATTTGCATGATCCTTCATAACTGGAGGTGCACTCTGAGGCTCCTGTATAGATAGAGGAAAAAAACACCATTAAGAATAAAATAAATGAGTATGAATTTTCAGCAATCTCAAGAGGACAAAAAATGGTTTAGTGTTGACCTTTGGTTCCTCAACAGTCTCGTGGAAACCATTCGCCACTACCTAAGAACAGTGAAAGGAGAAGAAGACAAGACAAAGTATCAGAAAATGTATAAATGAATAAGCCAGAACATAACAAGAAAGAAATCATACTCGTACCTTAAAAAAAAAACATTTATCCCACAAGGACAACTACTAAAATGTGTTGATTAATATTCTCTTAATTTTGCATAACTTTGTTGTATGAATTTAACTATCATGTTCTCCAAGCGAGAGCAGCTTGGGTCCGATGCCCATCGGACCCAAAGTGGGTTCGATGGGCTCGATGACCGTCCGATCTCCTTTAAGATTCGTGCCCACGAATATTAAAGCAGACGCGAAAGTTCTGGCGTGAATCTTGAAAGAGATCGGACGGTCATCGAGCCCATCGAACCCACTTTGGGTCCGATGGGCATCGGACCCAAGCTGCTCTCTCTCCAAGCACTGGGGGTGATTGTGGGCTGCGACCCCCATCTCATGCTCAAAAAGAGAAAAAACAATTACATACATCCAAGCCAATTTGTTGGTTTCGTGTTTTATAATTCATATCAATCTCAATGATTAAAAGAGAAATTCTATTTATGTAACTTCTATCCTAAGATTCCCACAGTTAAATTTCACCAGCAATAAGAGTTAATATTTGCTCTTTTTATCGATAGATAACAGTAATTCAATATTTTAGGGGAATACATGTCAGAAAAAAAAAATCAAAATTGTTAAATCATAGTAGGAATACCTGTCGCTCTGGAGTAACTGGAATTGATAGGTGTTCTGACATGCTTTTGACTGGTTGTGGATTCAAGACCTGTTGCCTGAGTATTTTATCCTCTGTTTCCATAGTTGCTAACCTCTCCTTAAGCCTGGATAATAAAAAACATCCATCAAGTCAAAAATAAAAACATAAAATGGGGCGGAATGTTGTCCTCCTTGAGATGAATATTTGAAAATGAAGAAAAATAATAAAGAAGAACCTTTGCATGGCCTTATTGAGGTCATCAATTTTGGACTCAGCATCAATTGCCTTTTTCAGTCTCTCCTCACTGATTTTGCTGGTTTCTTCGTACTTCTTCTCTGCTTCATCTATCTTCTTCTCGAGTGAACCAACCAAAGCCTATCAAACAAGCAGTGCAGGAAATTATGGGATCTATAACTCAAAACATCAATTAACAATTCAAGCAACACCAGCATATACACCTTATATCATAATCGGGAAATGGCAAGGTACCTTCTTATAAAAAAATTCCAGGCCAAAATGATATGTTTTGATCGACTTGTTTTTGGTTAGGTTTCTACCAACTAAGTTAAATCAGTTGCTTTTTTGGCAACTGATTTAAATATTCATCAGACCTATGATTTATACAACAGAACATATGTACCAACCTTGAGGTTCTCATTTTCATCTCGGAGTTTATCCATGAGTTCAGTGTCAATAACAGGTACTTCTTTAACAATAGGCTCAACCTCAGCAGCCTTTTTCACAGCCACGCGCTCCTTTGCCAGCTCTTCTTTAGTTTCTTTGTACTTCACTTGCACATCTTCTAGTGCCGCTTGCAACTTAGATGTTTCTTCCTTTTTCTGCTCTGCCAATTTTTCCTACACAATAAAAGAAATGGAAGATAGAGTTCACTTATATCACATTGTTTCATGATGACTGAATACGTGTGAAATAAAAGATTCATTGCTATTGCTATTTAATTGAAGCTGGAAACTTTTAGTTTAGTGTGACAAAACTTATGGGAAAATTTGGACTTTCTTTGATTTGAAGTATAATAATCAGGGGGTACCTAAGAATATTTACTGACAGAGCATTTACATATACAATTGAAGTAACTGGTCATAAATATACATATTCCTTTTGTTTACTTACACGCAGTTGTTTTTCCAGGGTATATTTCCACCGAAGTTCTTCAACTTCTTTCTCCAGCTTGTTTTTGGCAGCTTGCAATGCACCGGTTTCTTTTGCAGCCTAGTTAAAAAGATAGCGAAGTAAAGGAATTAGATAGAAAATCAAAACATAAATCAAGAGTGGCTTGCTGCGGTTTTACAGCATACATTAACACACAGCAATGATGCAACTGAACCCTGTTCAACATAGATTTACATGTACCATGATCAGACAGGTACAACCACTATGCAGTACGATTTTTTCAAGGATTACTATACCACCCAGTATGGTACACTGTGGCTTGTATTCTTAACTAATGAAAGAAATGCATACTACCAGGAGATATATAGAAGGCTAACTAGCTACGGAAGAAAAAAGAAAGAAAGACGGGGGGGAACTTCATACCATTTTTAGCTTGCGAAGCTCTTTCCTTGCAACTCTTCCTCTCCAGGCGCATTGTGTAGCAAGTGTAGCCTTCCTTGTTCTTGAATAGTGTAATCGCGCCAAGTATTGCCGGCAGCAACTCTGTACGAGAAAACTTCATTACAATAATCTAAATGCTGGAGTTGTTTACATTTTAGATAGTAAACAACTGCTAGTAAAAAAAATATGCATAGTACAATTCGGGATAGATTTTGCTCTAAAGAAGTTTCTAGGATGACATTCTGATTTTGTTAATACAAAAAAGGAAGTTATCTTTTCTACCCCCTTATCTTGTGGTAATTTCCTTTTTGAATTACTAGGTTTTTCTAGTTCCCTCTTCAGAATCCAGTCTGACAGGCCTTCTGATAATCTGGAGGAAGGCAAGAATAAGAGTCCGTATCCTTTGAGGTAACAGAATATTTCTGTTTAGATTCGCACCGTCAGATCAGAATCCGGTCTGAGATGGAATGCACGGGTTCCTTTAATATTCGTGCGGATTATGATTGAACGGTCCGAATCTAAACGGAAATATTCTGCTACCTTAGGTGATATGAATTCGCATGAATAACCCTCAATCTTGAATCATCATTCCACTAAAACTGAATGTTCCTACCATGGATATACACTGTCACTGATAAGTTTACAGGTGTATTTGTCCAGAAGGTCAAGTTCACAGACAACAGATGTAAAACAAGAGCAAGTTTGTCATCCAGAGAGAGAGAGTGAGAGAGATTCTCTCTGTTCTAGTGTTCATTTAAGATACCTGAATGATGATGGAGGCCTTCCTCTGGCGCCTGAAAAGGAGCTCTTTACGAGCAACCATACCACGAAGACCAGATTGAACAGCAATAACAGAGGAAACAAGCTGTTTGTAATTTTTCTGCGCATAGTACATCCGATAGTACGTCTGTAACTTGAGAGAAGCTGCCTCTCTGCGCAAGTCTTTGTAAACTTTCCTTGCATTTTCCCCTTTAAGGATTAAAAATTTTAAACACATGTCATATACCATACTAATATTAAAGATACGAGCATTCGAAGAAGACAAGAGCTTAATTTTTCATAAGTGCATATACCTCTGCAAATCGTCTGGATCTGAATGGCAGCTTTTCTGATAAAAACAAAACTCTTGCGGGCAAGGTATGAGCGCACCTTCCTTTGTATTAGGCTAGCGGCTGTTCCTAGAACCTCATTTCTGCATGCATCTAACTCCGCCATCTGGCCAGCACGGAGAAAGACTTTTGTTTTTCCAATCTGTTGTTTTTTTCACAGTATTACTGAATTATTGAAAAGAATGATACAGTTGACAATAAATGTAAAATGTGGGAATTTTTTTTTACATGACTCTATATGATTCTCTCTTTATTCCTTGAAATATTACATCACTTGTTGTTGTTTACTTGAGGCATTTTTGTGACTGGCTCACAATTTATTCTTTTCCAAATATTCATTTGCTTTGTTGCTCTTTCTTCGGGACTTACCATAACTACTCAGCTTTGAAAAAAAATTGATTTCTCTGCTGAGTTTAGATCCTAAAATGTGGATAATTTAGTATAAATTTAACATTTACGATGTGTTTTCTACCAATAATATGAAGCCATGGTAATAAACAGTTTGGAAACAAAAAAAAATTAATAAAATATGGTCAAAGATAGTGGAAAGCTTGCCTGATAGCCTTGAAGATTAGCCTTCTCTAACAATGTTTTTACAGCAGCAATCTCATCCATACTGCAAAAGAGTAATCAAAGCAACAATTACTCACATGCGAGCAAAAAGAATGTAGTGTAGTTTCATATTAAAAAATTTTGGGATGTTTCATATTAAACCCTTTCAGTTTTTTAACTAAATAACAGTATTATCCCAAACAACTCTGATTTACAAGTCGCCACTAATCCACGTATTAAGGATACTGCAGGCATTTCGAGATATGCATGCTGTATTTCAGCATTCTGGGTTTATTCTGATATAGAGGGCCCCATTTAAATAAAAACTAAAAATAATAAGCCATACCTTCCAGTCAAAACATCTGGTGCAAGCAGGCCAAAACGATCAATGAATTCATAAAAGGTTCTCCGAGTTGGATAACCAGCACAGCTGATCCTGATCGCCTCCATAACACCCTTAAACAGCCCAAACCATGTGTTACAAGTTGCCCAGAAAAAGGATACCATAAAAGAAATAAATTCTGCACCGTCAATTTACAACTTTGTATCAACAGTTAATCCTACAATTGATTGTTCTATGATGCTAATTTTTCATTCCTATTGGTTCTTACCCCACATCTGAGTTGCTGGAGGACATTTTGATTTTCAAAAATAGATGGCTTCAGCAGATTGTTGGGCTTCACACATCTAATGTAGTGCGGTTCAGTCGTGCTCAGTGTTTCTAGAAGAGCTTGCAGTTGTTGCTGTCATCAAATCATAACAAATTGTTCAATTCAAAGAAAAGTGTAATACTCAAGAAACAGTTTCAGACCCAAATATCACATATTTTGATACTCCAGAAGTGTAATACTAGCTCATTGCCTTATGCAGCATATAGTGCATGCATGCTGCTCAGATCAAGATTGGTATAACTAGGTAAATGGTCAAATATTCATTCTAAACTTGGCACAGTCGAGAAAGGTTTCCCAAAGAAAAGCCAAGCTTTCGCATTACGGTTGTCTTATAAACTATAATGCATTGAAAGCATGGAAGAGTATGTCAAACCTTAAATCTTGCACCGATTGATGAGAACTTTGAAGATTTCGAGGAGTCCTCAGAAGGAGCAAATAGGCTAGAAACAAAGCTGCATTGGGAGGCATAGAGCGTTGCTTGATGCTCAGCAATCACATAATCCTTGTTCTTATCTAGAAACAAGTCCGTCTGATATGTTACCTGAATATAAGCCAGAGATGTGATCAATTTTTAATTATGTCTCTTCTTAATTAATTAACAAGAAAAAAAAAATCATTTTGGTCGTCAGAGTTTGAAACTCAGTTCTTTAGTATGCTCGACTTTTTAGATGTTAAAAGAGATATTGAAAAAAAAAAACAAATTGTAAGGACACTGCAAAGAAATTTACAGATAATTGGTAGCAGTTTACAAATTCTTCTCAAATAAAGGTTGACTGAGAGGAAAGCACGAAGAGCACTTACATCACCAGCATAGTGACAAATAGTGAAATCTGTGCGTGACAACTTTGGCTTGACAAATCGCTTGTGGTTCTTAAAAGTAGTGTACAACTTCTGTGCAAATGTTTCATGCGTAGATCTTGGAAGCATACTGTATTCATGATTACAAAAATAATCAGGTTAAAATTACAATATATGCAAAAATAAAACAAATACAACTAAAAAAAAAGAGTATTGAGGATTTAATTTTAAGAATGACGCACCAACACTCATCAAGAAGAGAAATAATCCCTCCAGGTTTCTGAAGCACAAATGAAAGTCAAAGATGTCAATAGTAATAATCTAATATACAATATTTTTAGCAAAAATAGAGGTACTTCTTTCAAGTCTGCTGGATTTGAAGGGGTTAAGCACAAACCCAAGTTCACAAAAGAATAATCGTGAACTTAATGGAGACAAACCTTCTCTATGAGATCAAGGATATCTTGGTTATCAATAAAGTCAATATAACTCCAGTTAATTTCCTCTTTTGTATATTCTTCTTGCTCCATCTTGAAAACATGCTGCAAATATACAAACAAAAATCTTGAATGGAGCATACATGTACTCTATATTTCTTCAGTTGCTAACATTTGGATAATTGAACAAACAAACCTGATTGAAGTGTTGCTGTAGCTTCTCATTTGTCAAATTTATACAAAACTGCTCAAAACTATCAGAAATTGAAGAGAATGTTAATAAACAGAAGAAACAATTTAAGAACCTGAATTTTAGTAGACAATGAAGACAAAGTGCCAATCCAATCTCTAATTGATCAAATGAAGAGTTATGAAACATAAGACCTAGCCTATTTTAACTCAGGGTCACTGAATTGAACTTCTATTACCCTAGTTAGCCATAATGGGGCTGTCACTTTTACATATTTATTATATGGCACTCATTTCATACTTAAAAAAGACTGCAATGGGCAAAAAAAAAAAAAATTAAAAAGGTAAGGGTGGAGAGAATTATATGGTCTGATATGTTTTGGGCAGGTTCTTGTTGTTTGATGACAACACAAAAGCGTACCAGGAAAGCACCTGTTTGTTTTGAAGCTCTCGAAGCCGTATATATCGAGAACGCCTATCAACACCTTTGAGTCGGGATCTTGACCAATTGAGCTGTTTATCTTATTCACAAGCCTGAAACAATGTATTATTTCTCCATTAACAAGAGAGAGGAAGTGTGGGTATATGTTGATATTTGCCACGACTTTTGAGTCATATGAGATATTTCTCATTTGCATTTTAATGTTGTTTCAAGACACGTCAAAGGGAATGAGGCTTACCAATCAAATAGGCGAGAATAAACAATCTTGGCCAAGGCATCTCTGCTGAGTGCGGCATTTTCAGGGTTCAGGTTCTTAACGATGTTCTCATCACGAGTCACAATGACACGCTTGCACAAGGAGTCTTCAAGTGCCTTCTCATCACACCTGAGTAATGTTTCAAAAAAAAAGTTCTTCTCATTAAGTATGTTACAAAAAAAGTTACAACACACTGCTATGATGAGCAACATTTCAAACTTAAAAATAAGTAATAGAGAAACAAAGGTAGACTCAGAGAAGTTTACATGAAGAGTTCGGCTGCCATCTTCAAGTGAAACCATGATTTCTCGTCTTTTGGCTTAGAAGAGTCGGGTTCTCCTGCCTCCACAAAGTCTATATTTCCCAAGTGGAGAATAGCTGCCACGACCCGAAAGATTGCTTCCTAAAAATAGAAAAAGGGTATAAGTGAGGAAGCTTTCTTTTCGTGCAAAGAAGGTACTTTAGGAAATAATTAATTTAAGAAAATAGGTTAGTCTCAACCTGCTCTTCTGTGCTGATTCCGACTACGTCCATAGCTTTTCTTGTTTCCAAGTACTCTTTAGTTTCATCCAATCCATCAATTTTGAAGCAGTTTGATTGGTTGAGATAATGAAAACTTTTTGGGTCTTGTAACTTGTATTTCTCTTTATGCTGTCAGAAAGTACCATGTAAAGGTTAGTGCACATTTGTCTGTATCAGTAGTACAGCACATATCCTAGGAGGCGATTGTTGCTTCTGACATGTTGTGAAGCTACTAGTAGACAAACAAGGATATGGTAAAGAGAAAAAAAAAAAACATACCTCAGGTGGGGCCGCACAAAGCATGTAGAAACAGTGGTAATTCCTTTCAGGATCAGAAATCTGGCAAACCCGAGATCTCTCAAGCAAATAAGTCCTAACTGCTGCACCGGATATCTTCAAATTCTTATCAAACTGGATCTCAACAAACTTGCCAAAGCGACTGTGGGAGAGGAGGGGGAATTAGAGAAATGATCAAATCTCCACCTTCAAGAGGACACAGACGGAAAAAAAAAACAAAAAAAAAAGGAAATGGAGTATGTTTTATCTGCTTACCTCGAGTTATTGTTTCTTACAGTTTTTGCATTTCCAAATGCCTCTAAAACTGGATTGGACTGTAATAAATGACAGAGAAAAAAAGGAAGACCATGAAAATCTAAATCAAAATGCAATACCAAAAAAAAAGGAATAAAACACAGTATTCCAAGACAGTTTGCAATATACCATAGTTTTAAATAGCCCGCTATTGCACCGCTACGGCTTTTTTTAGACACCAAAAGCGACACGGTTTAAGAAAATTGGGCAAGTGAAGCTATGACCGCAATAGCTAACACTAAAGCCACTATCCCGTTATCCACTATAGCCAACTCTAAACCCTATACCAAAATTTCTATAAATGTACTTTTTCTCTCTTGCATCTTGCATGAATCGTCTCTGTATTGCCACACGCATTCTAAAAGTTCAAACCTCTTTCTATGGTTACTTTTAGTGGTCAACTCTAAACAGTAGGTCAGGATGGCTGACTTTTAAAGTAATGGATGAATATAAAATTTGAGAATTGCCAACCAACTTGATCATTTACTCGTAATACTTAGCCTAATTAGCTAGAAACTGGGATAACTATACCTCCAATAAAAACATATCAATTATCATTTTCAATTACTTCTACTGTTGCACAGCAGCCACTGCAGTTACGCACTGACATATATACAAATCATACTGATATGTGCTTGGTGACCAAATTTTACATTTTTTAGAAAAAAATTTACTTTTTTTAGAATTTTTTGAAAATCACAGCTTGTCAGTAAATAAAAAATAATACAAAATGAGAAAAACAATGATTTTCAAAAATTCTAAAAAAAATAGTAAAAAATTTCCAAAAAATGTAAAATTTGGTCTCCAAGCACATATCAATATGAAGATCATGTTGAGAAGTTCAGATCGACAGTTTAAGATTTGAAAATGGACATATGAGCGGGAAGTAAAACACCCTCTTTACTTCCCAAAGCATGATAGCCCATCTCTCTCTCTCTCTCTCTCTCTCTCTCTCTCTCTCTCTATATATATATATATATACATATTTTTATAAAAATCACTATAAACGAGAGCTTCCACAATAGCCGCCATTATCAGCTATAGCTTTTTTCAGAATCTCCTAGCAATAGACCGCAAATTGCTATTTTAAAACCTTGCAATATACAAAAGTTCTCAATAGAGAGGGAGAGAGAGATTGACTACAAGCTCTCTTCACTATAAATCACAATTGTAATCCACTCTCACCAGTCACCGCCTATGCATTTCGTTTACAATCGAGAAAGTAAAAAACAAAGGGAAAAAAAGAACTCACTTGCAAGACTTGTTGCTCAACAGTTCGGCCTTCACCAGCTGGCTTACCACCCATGTAAGCAAGGTAACGCATTATCATCTTTGTGCTTTCTGTTTTACCAGCACCGCTCTCTCCACTTACTAGAATCGATTGGCTTTTGCCATCGTTTATCATAAATCTGCATCAGAATACCAATAATGTTTATGACCATCAATACATTGCTACAACAGTACTGTTTCTCCGGCGCTGTTGTTTTATATTATTCTGGAAGGAACCAGAAAGGTACATGTTAAAGACATTGCTGGTACCAAACAAACATTTCTAACACATCTTCAACAAATAAAAACATTATCAAAAATTGATGTCAAGAGATAAAGCTACCATTTGTTTATCCAACATACCCAAAAAAATGCCAATCAAACCATAAAAGTACCAGACCATTACACATTTAAATTGAGACAATATTGGTGACACACTAGTGTTTTTAGGTAGCCTGATAGTGAAACGTGTTCCCCTTTTACCCTAGTCTTCCTCGAGTAATTATCTGTGATGACAGCTCCATTTATCTCAACATGACTTATAATTACAGCATGTGCTGTACTGACAAATACTTTGATCATACATCCACTAGTGTACCAAAAGCGTACCTAAAAGCAGCATCAGCCACAGCGAAGGGATGGGGGCTTAACTCACCAAAAGTCGCACCTTTATACTGTTCCATCATATGAGTGTCGTATAAATGTGGCAACCTCCGGAAAGGATTCACTGCTATCAATATGTTTCCTGTATATGTCTGGTTTTACAAAAATAAAGTCAGATATTTGAGAACTATCATGAATTCTCTGACAAGAGAATATAAGAGCTCCGTCACAAACCTATCATTTTGCAATCTTTCCAAAAGCATCTCTATTTTATAGTATTCTAATAAGCCCCTTGTACTCAAGAGTGTTTCATTGAATTAGGGAAATATTCTGGTTAAAGGGTGGCGGTTAAATATTGTGAACATAGGAGGGACTTTTCTCATGTAAAAACATAATAACAATTAAGTTAGAAGTTAAGATAATATGACTTACGTAAATTTCATTCATGTCGAATCTAGATTTTAGGTTTTGAAGAACACCTGGCTCATGCAAATATGCAAGCTTTGTCATGTCATCGACCCCACATGGTGACGCCTCAGGATCCTTCGGATGTACGCTAGACATTTTAACAGTGACCTGCATATGTTTGTGGATAAAAAATGTACATTAAGTTCCATAAACTTACCAGGTAAATTTTGTAATGACCAGGCTCGTAAAAAGAATTATAATAGTGAAGATTCTGTATATTCACTACACAACTGAAAAGTAGGGTTACTTCAGGCTTGATTCTTCTGACAGACTTACTCAGCTCAAATGATCAATATATAAGTAAAAAGAACCTCGGTACAAGCAAACAAAGAGGTATATGAGACTATGATGTAATTGGTACCAGCTATTTGGTACCAAAAAAACATTATGTTTCAATGAATCAGGTTAGTTTGCCCCCACTTTTATCAAAAATAAAAAAGAGGTATTTATATATACAGGTGGTACAATTTATTGAAAGAGTGGTTATGGTATTGTAGAAACATAAGAATAAGAATTTTCGGCTGGTTTAGGGAGACCAATTAAAACCGCATTGCAGTAAGAAAATAAAAAACTGAAGGGTAATAACTAAATAACTAAAAAGACATACAAGAATTTTCGGCAAGTTTTGGGAGACCAATTAAAACCCATTGCAGTAAGAAAAATAAAATTTGAAGGGAAGTAACTAAATAACTAACCGTCTTTCCATTGGTGGCTTGGATCTTGATACTATCTCCATTGACCTCTAATACTTCACCATCGATCCATGCCTCGTCAGGATCCTCAGCCCAAACTTGCGACCCCACGGCTATATTGACTTGAGCCGCCTTAATAATTGAAAGAAGAAATCAATATCAAAAGGAAACAAGTAGCTAATGTTTGGTATGAGTCAACTTAAAAAACTGTTAAACCTTTTAGCTGTGAAATTGGTATGATCAAAATCATCTGACATCAATTAACATATAATGCGGGAAGTGACACTAATTGGAAGGTCAAAGGTCTATGGATTCCTTGCCTTTTCAGAAACATAAGGACAAAGAGGGAAAAGGCAGGGAAAGCTTTTCTGATTCAATAGACTACATGAGTATGGCAAAAAAGATAAGCAATGAGTAAAAAATAACATGCCAGAGAGAGGAAACAGAATAAAGAAGTAAAATAAAATGAAATGGAAAAGCTGACAGCTTTATAATTTTCTACGATGCTAATTCGTGCATGGTATCGTCAACAACATGATTGCACAAAACCGAGACTTCAGAAAATCAATTTCCCCATAAACCCCAAAATACTAAATCAAAAACTAACTAGTTAAGAGATGTTCGGAAGAAGAAATTTGTAAATGCAGTACCATTTTTGCTAGATCTCAAGGCGGCTCAGCCGATAGGGAAGCTGGAGATGGGCAATTAGTTGATCAAAAACCCTAGCAAAGATCCGACGAATAGTCTCCCTCTTAGATCCACTAAACTACAAAACTCGAGAGAAAAGAACCCTCTCTTCTCCTCTTCGATGCTTCTTCTCTTCTCCCTATCCTCTACGCAACTAATCCCCACGAATTCCGACCGAGATCGGAGCAGAATTGAAAATGTGGCAAAGATTAGATCTTTCTTCTTCCCTCGCTTCTAGTTTCTCCGCGTTTATTTCTCTCTTTCTTTTTTTGTTTGTCCGAATGAAGTTCGTGCAGAGAGAGAAAGAGAGAGGGAAAGGGTCAAAACTGAGAAATCACGGCCTTTAACAAAAATTTCTATTCTCTTTCTCACCTCAGCTGCGCGCCGGCTTCAGTTGTTTTTCTCTGCTTTATCTTTTTTTCTCTTATTTTTCTCTTTTTTTATTTTCCTTTTCTTTCTTTCTCTCTCCGTTTCTGTTTTCTTTTCGCTTTCCCTTTGCTTTCAAAGGAATACAAAGTTACAAACACAGCTATCAGGCATCAGCTATGTCATGCGCCGGTTCCTTTCAAATCAACAAACTGTTTTTGTTCTTTTGTTTAATGCTTTTGTTTTACTTAACGGGAGAGATTTTCGATGGGTAATTATTTTGTCGGATCCGCTTCGCGGGTCGGATCAATGGGATCCGAATCCGTTTAGGTAATTGGACTTAAAAAAATTACATTCCTTGTTGTTGTTGAACGCTATAGAAGTGACATGGAATAACTTTTTCTTATTCCTTTTTCGTTGTTCCGTTTTTCTAACCATTATCCAAAAATGTTTAAAATTCACAGGTAGATATCTACATTGTAATACAGCTAATATATACGTTAAATACAAGATAAATTTTATCAACATTCATTCAATGAGATAAGTTAAAAATCTTAACAATCATCGCGAGTTAAATTAATATTCAATATTTTATATAGAGACATGACATGCACAGTATAAATATTTTTAAATGAAAATAATGACATTGAGTGCACTTTTGTCATCAACAATTTTGAACCGTTTTTATAATTTAGAGTTGTTAAGATCTTTACTGTATTATTAGTGATGTTTAATTTAATATGAAATTTAATAGGCGTTCTGTCAATATGTCAATTGTCAAACAACACAATCAAATCAGGCGCTAAATAGAAGACAAAAACAAAAACAAAATTTAAAAGAATTTACAAATGAATTAAATATCTGTCATGAACAAAATAATCTCAAAAAATAAATTTCATGAAAGCTCCATTGCCACAATGATTAAAACTCAAAACCACTACAATAATTAGACTGTGCATTGTCCATCACTCCAAAAAAGAAATAATAAATAGGACAAAAGGGACATCACCGAATTAAATTTCTTAGTGAGAAATTTTAAACAAGATATATACGATAGTATTAATAATATATAATACTCACATCTCCATGAATGCCACTGGGTATATAATATATATTTAATACGAGACTATTACCAGAATTATGATATTTAGCAGGGTCTATTTTGCAAAAACATCCTTTTGATAAATCTGGTAAACTACGGGACCCATCCGTAATTACGGGAAGTCCGGAAGGAGCAAATAATGCAATTGCCTTATTTGCCTTCCACCGTTCCCACTTTCGGTTAAGGAAATAAATCCATTCAAACAAAAATAAAAAATTAGCTGATTCAACAGGCCATTTAATGGCAGCAGAGAATATCACCATACATCTCAACCGTTCATTGCACAACAAGATCAGCGCTTAGCTTCCATCAAGGGCTTGTATTCCCGGGCGACTTCTTCGTGGTATAATCTGGGTACGTGTAGCAATTTGTAGATGGGATGTGTTTCCCATTAAGCTGTCTGTTTGTGTAGGGCAACAAATACTAGGATGCCGCTTGAGATGCTCACGCGGTTTAGCACGGTAGGTGGGACCACTTTGTATAATTGTTGGATAGACATGGTTCATATTTAATGAAGGACCGTCCTTTGTTGTCCATGCTTTTGGCACAAATATAATTCAGTGTTCTTTTGGTTGGTTGGTCAATGATATTTTTCCTATCCGCTGGGATATTCTGATATGTAATTATAATATTTTGTAGCAGATGCGTACTGATCCATGACTATTCCGAGTCCGCAATTTTTTAAGAAAAAAAATGATACAAAAATGATACAATTTTTACAAGAATTCTTATTCTTGCATTTAGTAAATTTAACATAAATATATATTTTTTAAATAACAGAAAAATGTATAATGAAAATAATACGATAACTACTTATAAGATCTGTTTTGTACTTTAGACATGTCAAATATATATATTTTTTAAACGAAGAAAGAAGTATGAGAATACGGACACCTTCCGAACAAAATAAGCAAGGAGAGAGAAACACGATCAAATAGAAAAAAATAGTAAATATCGCCGAGGAGTTTAGAAATTTAATTCTTTTTAAGAATATAAATTGCGATAAAAATAAAATAATCTGCGATTTCTATCGTAAAGATAAGAAGATAACTCTTATCACCACATCACATAAAATACGACATAGAAATTATTATTCTCTCATCCCTCCAACTTTTTTTCTCCAGACACAAATCATGATTTGTTTTTTTATCTCACATGCATCATCTCCATGCATGTTTGAAAATTCTTTTTAAAAATCAATAGGGACGTGATGCACACAACATATTCTATGAGAGAAAGGAGGGTGAGCTTGTGAATCACGTGCCCTTTATGATATTTAGATGGAAGAATACGTAAATATTATCGGGAGCTTAGAAATTTAATCATGTTTAAGAATATAGATTTCGGTGAAAATAAAATAATTTACGTTTTCTCGAATAATAAGATAACTCTTCTCACCGCAACACATAAAACATGACAGAGAAATTATTATACTCTCATTCCTTCACTTATTTTTCTCTAAATACACCACGATTTGTTTTGATCTCACATGCATCATCTATGTGTTTGAAAATTCTTTTTAAAATAAACAGTGATGTGATGCACACAACATATTATATGAGAGAAAGGAGGGTGGACTTGTGAATCATGTGCCCTTTCTAATATTTAGATGGAAGGATAGCTAGTTTTAAATTTTGGAACTAGTATTTTATCATGGGCGAGGATTCATTAAAAATGACTTAATTTGACAATTTCTGACAATATTATTAAATTAAATAATAAAATATTTTCTTGGCTTTTTAAATTTTATATAATTAAAGTATCAATTTATGTTCCCAAAAAGCGTTAAATATAAATCATTAAAAAACTCGTACCAAATTTCATAATTTTCCTCTATATAGTATAAACATAGTATAGATTAAATATTAAACGTTGGTTTCCAAACCAAACATTATTTTTTTAAATTGTCAAAATTTGTTATGTTAATTGATTATCAGTAAATCCAACATTATCATCATTATAATTATTTTGATTCATGCTTAATTTTCCAAGGAGCAAGGTTCATTTATGTTGTGGGCCAAGAATAAATGAATAATATAATATTGAAACGAGACCCCCTGTACTTGAAGTGCTTACAACCTGTGGGGAGGTTGATCAATTACTTAGCGGTACTTGCGCTATGTGCGCGCGAGTGCAGAAGGACCTGAATCAGGAAAATGCATGATGCATCTGTCAAATTATAAGCCAACTTCTTGTTGAAATCTCTGACAATGGGACCGCTTCGACCAGGGCCCCACCCCCACAAAAGGTATACGATGACTACCAGTTCTTATCGGATTTGGATCTCATAAACTAAGTCAAATTATAATTTAGATCCGAACCCTCAAAATTTTGAGTTACCTTAGAGGATCCGAACTCGTTAGAAAACCTAGCAAAATGAATAGTAATTAATAAATTGGAACTTTGAATCAGCAATTAAATTGATGGTAATAAAAAAATTTTGAACCTTGTATCATTTGGTGGATAATCGTGTCATACGTTTAGATGTGAGATAAAGCAGAGAGATAAGATGATGTTTTCATTTCTTGTGAAAGTGATTATAATTTTTTTTTTAATCCTCACGTTTTATTTTTGTTAAATATATTTTCTAAATTTAGAAATAAAATGGGATAGAGCTTATCTCGAGATAAAGTTATTCCATTATTTATCTCGTTTTCAAAGGAAGCTTGCAGAATAAGTCACTACAATTAAGGACGTACTTAAGAAGAGAGAATGTAGATCAATTAATCTCTATTTTTTTGTATTTATGTATGATTTTCAATGTAATTTAGTGTAAAATATTACGGTATTGTAAATTGACACCTATTATCTATAGAGAAATTTTATATAATTGACTCTCAATGTATATTTGATACATTTGATCTCTATAGTTCGACAGTCTACGAATAAAATGAGGTAGAGCTTATTTCTAGCCAAACATCTTTTCTGAATTTAGGAATAAAATGAGGTAGAGCTTATTTCAAGATAAAGTTATTCTTTTATTCATCTCACTACCAAATCAGTCTTGAAAAATACATCTCTGTAATGCTTATAAAAATATTGTAAGTTCATTAACAGATGAAAAATAAATTTTCCATATTAGAGCTATACGCATGGTAACTATGTGCAATAGATCCAATTATTTAATACACATGTTATTAAAACAAATAATTTATTATGTTTGAATTTCGAACAATGTTCTTTCACATCAGAAATCATGTGTTTTTGTCACTAGATCAAAAGCTAGTTCTTAAATAATTACCCCTTTAAAATAACTTTCCATAATCAAATGTTGTTTTTTGGCCTAATATTCAGGAACGGATATTAGTGTCAGTTAAATGAGCAATAATTTTATTTGGAAGACAAAAATTAAAGTAAAAAAAATGAAAGAAAAGGAAAATTTTAATTTAAATAACAATATATTGTGAATAAGAAGACAAAAATTAGTATTTCATTATATGATTAAAATATATTAGTTTAACTCATTTAAAATCATTGTTTTTCATATAAAAATATAAGTTTTAAAATTTCGTTCAAGCTCCGAATTCTACTGCTAAATGATCGGCCTACAGACAAAAATTTGTGCAATTATGATAATTTCACTTTTCTAGTGATATGTCGTTTCATGATAGCAAAAATATTATAACAAACTGCCATCTTGCAATTTCCAACAAAGTTGAGCCTAAAGCCCTAAACCCTCAAGTTTCGGAGTAGTTTGCGTGCACAATTCCTTCTACGCAACGTGTGCTTTTCTTTTGGTGGATTTGATAAGCTAACCCGTCTTATCATAAAATGTTACTATATTATACTAACTTCTTACTTTTTACTTCGTTTAAAATTGACTTTTTTGTACATGAAAATAGGGCCGCACAGAGAATTCGTAGTTCGTAATTCGATTCGAGTTTGATTCGAAAAAGTTCGTAAAAAATTAGATTCGAAATTGAGTTCGTTCAAAATTATTTCAAACCAAACTTAGTTCGAAATTAACTCAAACGTGAACCGTTGATTTCCGCTGATAATTAACTTTAATGTTTTATTTAGGATAATATTTGGGTTTGTAATAATTCTAAGACTTTGGTGATTGTTCTGTACTTCTGAATACTTTGGATATTTGAAAACTTTGGTGATGTTGCTCATGTTGGCTATTTGGAAAACTTTGGATATTGTGATTGTATTGAACTTTGATTGATTGTATTAAACTTTAGTGTTTGATATAAATTTTGGTATTTGTAATGAACTTTGATATAAACTTTTGTATACTGTGTAATTAGAATTCAGAATGCCTGAGTTTTTATTGAGGTGTTGTAATTTCGAACTATGGCCCAGCCATATGTCATAACTCGTAAGTCGAACAAAGTTCGTAAAAGTTCGAGATTGAGTTCGTAAAAAATTCGATTCGAAATTGAGTTCGTTCGAAATTAATTCAAACCAAACTTAGTTCGAAATTAATTCAAACCAAACTCAAACTGGAGGTAAGTTCGATTCGGTTCAGTTCGTTTGCAGCCCTACATGAAATAGTTTTTAAAATCTGTATTAAAAAAAGACGGATGCTTCTATGGACATAAGAACCTATTTGTAAATGAACATATTTTCATTTTCAAAGTTTAAACAGTCGATCCGACCGTTCAACATTATCTCCATATTAAAATGTACTTGGAGGTCAAATTTTACATTTTTTTGAATTTTTTTACTATTTATTAAGTATTTTACAAAACTAGTCAAATTCATACCATTGAATTTTGTACCCATCTTAATAAATAGTAACAAATTCAAAAAAATGTAAAATTTGACCTCCAAATACATTTTAATATGGAGATAATGTTGAACGGTCGGATCGACTGTTTGAACTTTAAAAATGAAAATATGCTCATTTTACAAATAAGTCCTTATGTCCATAGAAGAATTTGCCTTAAAAAAATGTGGACAAAAAAAATATATTTTTTGCAAATGCTACACATGTGCAGCGGTAATAAGAGCATCTCCATTGATGATACCGAAATGCAATTGCAAACAACTGTTTTGAAATTGAGTCACTTTTAATTTCATATGTGCTGCATCGCTGATACTAATTCTAATTTCATTTCGCTGCCACATCAGCGATATTTGCTTTATTTTTATTTTGGCTGATCTCTTTCTTCTCCGTCAGAGCAATTTTGCTCTCATTTTCTTCCTGCCAGCAATCATCAAGTGTGCTCTTCTCTTCTCATTACCCTACGAAACCCAACTGAGCTAATCATAAAACCCTCTCACTGACCTTTTCGTCTATCGTCTCCCTTCCCTCCAAAAAAACAGATGCCCCTTTCTCTTCTCTTCCCCTCCGTCTCCCTCCAGTAAAAACCATAACACTAAGGATGCCTCTAACATGATTGTCTACGCGATTTCGTTCTAGCGGTACTGAGGTCACGAAATTGCACCTAAATCCAAGTAAGTTCTGTCAATTGTACTCGGCAATGTTTGATTTTGCTGTTAGGGGGAGGGGAAGAGCGGCGAAATAGCGGAGGCGGAGGCGGAGGTGGTGGCGACGGGAACGGTGATTTGCGTTTCTAATTTTGTGCAGAGAGTATACGGTAGTTTCAGTTAGATGGAGACAGTGGCGAAGAACTTAGGCGAATTTGATTGGCTTTTTTTTCACCAGCGTGAGCGTTAATGCGAGAATGAAAGTCAAATGAAAGCTTTCATATTATGAAAGCTTTCATATATTGAAATTCGTCTGCATCGCTGGGAGCGACAATAAAATTGCCACGTCGGAGACACGTAGGCCTTTGCAATTTGTTTTGCAAGGCGTTGGAGATGCTCTAATAAACAAAAATCGCGGGACAATTTTTTTTGTCAAATGAAACAAATCGGAGACATAAATACATGGGCGAGGTTTTCATTAACCGAAATTTTTATTTATACCATTTCAAATAAAAAATAAACCAAATTATGGAGAATTCCACATCTATCGGGGTCGTCAAGCCAATCTACGGCTCCATTCTTGAAAGGTTGCAGATTGGTTTAGAGGCTCTCAAAAACATAAATATATTTAATATTACAGTGCATTTTTGGGTTTTTGGGGACCGCCAAGCCAATCTACAGCCTCCCAAGAATGGGGCCACATATTAGCTTGGCGGCCCGAGTAGATGTGGAGTTCTCTCACAATCAGGATGTTTTGGTTTATTTTTTTTACTATGGCATAAATAAAATTTCGGTTTCATTAATGAAGTATTTGATGAGTGATTTCTTTGCAGTATAGTTAACCGCCCTTTGTATTATTATAAACCTAATATCAAAATTAAAAAAATAAAGTAATAAAAATAATTATTTTAATTCGTATAGTACTTTTTTGCGTGCCTATTAAATGTATTGTTTTGGATTCATTTAGATGGAAATAAGAATGTTAAATATTAGTTTGAAAATTACTCTTGTCGGTCGATTTTAATAAAGTCTTAATGCTTATTAAAGTAAAGTTGAAATATTATACTTCCACACTTTTACGTAACAAAAGTGAAGTAAATAATACCTAACAATTTTATCTAGTACTAGTGCTACCTAAATTTTTGCAACATTCAACTAATACAGTAACCATGTAAATATCAGCAACATATCTAAAATAATAGTAAAAAAAAAATCATCCTAAATTAACTGAGTTTGGCTACTATGACATCAGCAACATTTCAATCTAAGTACCACTAACTCTGATACCTATCAAATATGCTTCAAATGACGAATTCAAACCGTTCAAATCGATCTACTTCATGAGTGATAAATTTATATGCAAAATTTATAAATTTTCGGATTTGTTTAGCATGAAGTTAAGCTGTAAAAAAAAGAATGTTTTAGCTTAATTTTAATACATCCATTTTACATTATTTTTGACTTGATACTAAACGTCATGAAAAAATTATAAATTTTACGTGTAATTGCATTTCTTGTGAAGTAGATCGGTTTGAACAGTTTAGATTCATCGTTGAAGTTTATTTGATGTGTTTTGAAAGCCTACATCACTTAGACTAAAATGTCATGATCACATAATAGCCGTAGTCAATTAACCATGCTTAATTACAACCTAAATGTCACCAACCCCGGTATAAAAACGAGAAATAAAAAGAGAAGATTTGAAAAAAAAAAAATGATTGCTAGAAACCACAAATGGATGCTATTTTTTTATTTTAATTTTCTGTGTTAAAATTAATTGGTGAACAAAACAAGGAGACTAAATTTCTAAGTGGTGGCATGCATGCTAACCTCTTTGCGTGCCATGTTTGTCTCCATTTAATTAATTAATAATTGTTTGATACTGCGTATGTATCTCTGTCAAATGTTTTACAATAACAAAGTACAAATGTATATTCTACCATTTTTTTTTAATTAAGCCTTTCAATCATGTACCTGACAGCTATTTCATAACACAATGACAATTATTATGTTCAAAATGAAAATTTAAAAAGAATTCCAACTCATATTGTGTTCCTACGGTTGCAAAATTAATTATGGCATTTTGGTAGCTTTCTTACCTGTTATACTGTGTCTGCATTAGATAATAAAACTTAAAAAAAAAAGGTACTTTTTTAAATTAATGGAAAAATATTTTGCCACTGAATATGAAATAATTTGAACCAGATCTTTTGATTTTGTATCAAATTAAAAGACGCCGTTGGACCCAAAAGTTACCAAAATGCCATAAAAATGTAACACATTTTCATGTGCACACCCAGTTCATTTTCATATGATCTCTGCTCTTATAATTATAAGATTGAATTTTCTATGCAATTTACTTTCAAGAAACAATTCTTAATGTAAATAAAGTTTTTACAGTTTAAAAGGAATACAATTACTGTAAAAGAAAGCACTTAATTAATGAGGAACAAATTTGTGCAGAATAATTAATAACTAATTTGCAATGTTGCATCGGTAACAAATAAACTTTGGTGTTAAAATCACCATCCATTAATTAAAATATTGATGGGACACTTTTAAATACTATTTCAAAATAATACTTTTTTAGATTTCGTGCTGTTATAATTGTCAAATTCTTTTTAATTAGTGAGGCTATGTTGATATGCATAATACGGATCGATCTGTGCAATAGATTTATATCTCTATTTTAAATTTCAAACAGTCAATCTTAACATTAAACATGATATTCATATAAAAATGTATTTAAAGACCAAATTTAATATTTTTTTAGGATATTTTACTATATTTTTAGAGGTAGAAAATCACTTTATTTAAAATTTTTGGACCATTCAAAAACAATAAGTTTAAACCTATTTGTTAAAATAGTATTTTTTTTTAAAATGTAAAATTTGGTCTCTATATACATTTTTATATGAATGTTAAACATTTTTATATGAATATTATGTTTAACAGTTCAGATTAATTATTAAAAATATGAATCTATAACTAGCGGATCAATCCTTAATATGCATATTACCATAACCTCATTCTTAGTTTGCAATTAAAATATAGATGCTCAAACAAAAATGCGCCGTGATCACGGTCTACCCAAAACGCAACCTATTTTTCATTTTAACACAAAAACGCAACCTATTAACCTAAAGTCCTAAACTAATGATTGACATGCACACAATCCAAATTCTAATAGGACCCAAAAAGAAATGTGAGCTCATAAAATGGACCCCAGGTAATAAATCCAAATAATATATTATATATAGCGGAGTGTCATGTCCAAATCCATTCAACCACCGACTAATAACTAACTTCATTAATCATATTTGTCACAATCGATCGCATATTCCGTTTTTGATGAGAGCAGCTTGGGTCTAATTTACTTTAAAATTAGTGTGCACGAATTTTAAAGCAGATGTGAAAGTTGCAGGTGCGCATTTTAAAGCAAATCGGACGGTCATCGAACCCATCGAACTCACTTCGAGTTCGATGGACATCGGACTCAAATTGACCTCTTTTTGATAAGATAAGAATCACCGAGGGGTGGGTCAACGTAAAATCTGAGAAACAAACAATGCTTAGTTCCTAAGCAAAAATAAAAAGTCAAATTAAGTTCCAGGATGGATGCTTAGGTAATGATGTAAAGATAAATGGTTTTTTTTTTTTTTTTTAATTTATGTTTCCCGTAAAAAGCGGTATGATGAAATCAGGGTTTCTATTTTTTTAAGGAGAGTATGCTCCTAACAAGCTACTGTTTAATTTCTTTTTTCATCACAACGAACCTGACGGTACGTTAATTTTGAATAATAAATGAATTTACATCATTTAAGACAATAATGTAATTTTATTTTAAGAGGAGGGTACTAATAATATTTTTACAAATTTTTTTTTTAAAGAATAATAATGCAAAATTCGATTTATAGCACCCTTTTCCCTTATCTTCTTCCGCCCCTAACAATTCTGTGAAAAAATATCAATAAATATATATTTTATTGAGCACATAAATAGAAAATGAATCAATTTAATGAAATTTGACAACTATTATTTGAACGGTAAAATATGAACAAATATCAATTTTTATCATTTTTTATAGACATGATAAATATGCTACATTTCATTGTCAAATAATTCTTCTACTAATTTGAGAATTATTTTTTGATATAGTGGCAAAATTAATAATTCTGTGTGACATGTAGTACGTTCGAAACCCAGTTATATCATCGTTGATAAAAATATTTAAGTTACAAGGCTTGACCTCGTTAAACTGTTGTACACTTATATAGCACTATGTACATAACTTTTTCTTATTAATATATTGACAGCCGGCTACTGGCCAGCTGTCCTTCAAAAAAAAATACAAGGCTTGACCTCCTCTCCCTAAGAAAATTTCTTCCTTAAAAAAATTAAAGAGGTGGAGCAAAAAACCCACATTTATAGGGTCATTTGTGCAAATATCTGTCTGAGGTGGAGGGAAATAGATATGCGGTCAGGATTAAATCCCAAGTACCACCGACCGATTGACGTGGGGCCCAGATCATGTTTTGCGGTTGTGTACCGAAATATAGATTCTCTTCTCCGCGAATTCCCAACAAAACACGGAGTCACGAGCGCGTTGTTGTCTGGGGTAGCTTTTAACAGAGCTATTTTAGCTTCATGAAGCGCACGAACCTTGCAGCGCTTATTTGGTTTATGTAGTCCGTGCGCTGCGTGAAGCCAAACTACTCTGTTAAAATCATTACCCGTTCTGTCCTGGAGCGTTTATCCGAGATATGCCACGGGAACTTCATCCCACCCTTGATTCAATCTCCACCGTCGGATGCATATTACCAAATTTGAACGAATCAAAGACACGTGAGGCAATTACTTGCCCTGTACAAACTAGGGCTGCAAACGAACCGAACCGAATCGAACTTACCTTCAGTTTGAGTTTGGTTTGGATTAATTTCGAACTAAGTTTGGTTTGAATTAATTTTGAACGAACTCAGTTTCGAACGAACTCAATTTCGAATCGAATTTTTTACGAACTCAATTTCAAATTTTTACGAACTTTGTTACGACTTACGAGTTATGACTTATGGTTGGGCCATAGTTCAAAATTATAGCACTTCAATAAAAACTCAGGCATTCTGAATTCTAATTACACAGTACATCAAAGTTGAAAATCAAAGTTCATTACAAATACCAAAATTTATATCAAACATCAAAGTTTAGTACAATCAATTAAAGTTCAGTACAATCACAGTATCCAAAGTTTTCCAAATAGCCGGCAGGAGAAACATTACCAAAGTTTTCAAATATCCAAAGTATTCAAGAAACATTTTTCAGAAGTCAGAACTGAGAGCAATTATGGACTGGGTGGCCTTATATTTTCATCAGCGAACATAAGTTATCAGCAGAAATTAACGGTTCACGTTTGAGTTAATTTCGAACTAAGTTTGGTTTGCGAACCTATTTCGACCGAACTAGGTCAAATTTGAGTTTGATTTGAATTAATTTCGAATCGAACTTTTTACGAACTTTTTGGAATCAAACTCGAATCGAATTACGAACTACGAATTTTTTGTGCAGCCCTAGTACGAACTACCAATGTCACGAGCCAAAGTCAAAAATAAAAAATCTTGGATCCTGTGAAGAAGTTATTTATTTTTTTAATAATAAATTCCGATACCAGTTATTTACTTACCTCGGACCCACTTGTCAGAGGCCTTTTTAATGTATTTGGATTAAAAAAAAACATGAATGGTACATCATTAATTACATTGCTTTGGAGATTGGGATGTTCAGGTCAACTTATTTTTCCAACAAGACAAAAGGCATCTTTTATAATTGTAGATACCAAATCGCAGTGATATTTTATCAAATTCGATCCTTTATTAATTAGCACGCATCAAAATTAAAATACATGCAGTAGATTTTATTATAATGTTGAGCATATACATGTGAATTTCTTTATGATTTATTGATCATGCCAACATCTCATTGGCATGAATTCAAATCAGGTAAGGTACCTCATATGATCAAATTAAATCTGAGCTGTTTAATTTAAACTTGCATAATTTTTAAAACAGACTCCCTATATTTTATATAAATTTTGAAAAAGTTTTGACTCGGTTGAAAATGCTGTATTAAATAGATTTGGATACTCTACGTTCAGAATTCAAATCCTCTGAAGTAAATCTTTGAGTTTGGATCTGGACCGTCCCATCTGTGTTTGTCACGAATTTTAAAGGCCACCCCGCATTTTATCTCGAGCCGGATTGGCTTGGGTTCTAATCAGACGGTGAGGATACAAACTCAAAGATTGGGTTACTATAGAGAATCCGAATTCCTATGTCCATGGGCATAGGCATAGGCGCATTGCCGAGGAACCTGTGGTAAAATTTTCATAAGCTTAAATAAGTTAGATATTATTTAGTAGACTTAATGGGCCAGGATAATTTATTAATGGGCCTCCGATGATAAAGTCCGTTAGAGCAACCGTTTTGTTTAGGCCCGGATTTAACCCTGCTTGGGGCCTCCTATCAGTGACTATCACTATAATCCTATTTCTCAAACTGTTTCAAGCTTCAAAACTTCATATTCTTTGAAGTATCAATTTGATCCGATGTCTGTTCGGACTATAACATCTACAAAAATACCACCTACTTCAACCTTACAAGTATAACACCACAAAAACAACGAACAAAAATAAGAAAATGAAAATACATACATAACAATGAAAAAGGTTGAAATTTCTAAACCTGTAATCTTGCCTGTCCAAAAATGACAAAGGTTCAAAATAGAGGTAAATACAGATACAGCACTTTGACCATCCACTCTTTCAAAAATTCTTTTATTTCTCTCACCGCATATGTTCCCATCAAAGAAGCATTCTTTGATACACTAGCAGTTTATTACAATTATTTCAAGAAATCTCTACAGTACTACAATCTAGCTAGATGCATTACAAAAAAAAATATCTGTACAGTAAGAACAACTAAATACAAATGCTGCACAAACTAAGTCTGCTGACAGAATATGCACATATCTAAAGCCTCTCTAATTTTTATTGACTATATTAATTATCCTTAGCTAATATCTTACTATGTATAACTTTTTATAAGACGAGGTGTACTTTTAATTCCAGAGTGGAGTGTGTACATGAAAGGAATGGAAGAATAGACAGAGATAAGGGGCGGAGGCATGAAATATGAATGGGGTTAATTGATTTTTTTTTTTTTCAATTTTTTTTTGTATTTATGTGTGATTTTCTATATAATTTAGATTAAAATGACATGTGTATTATAAAATTGATTTAATTCTTAGCATGAAAATTTTATAAGATTGATCTCTATAATTTGAAAGTCTAATTCTTCAGAAGATAGCATAAAATCTTCACCGACATTTTTATTAATATCCAAAGTTAATTACAAATTAATAAATTTATCCATGATTTCCGAATTTTTCCAAAAATGTCCAAACCGGCCATAAAATGGCCGTTTTCCTCTCTCCCCCAGAACGCGGCCATTTTATGACCGGTTTCCTCTTCTTCTTCTTTTTTTTTTTTTTTTTAAAGACACTATGAAGAGCAAGATAATGAAACCTAACACTGAAAATTCGAATTTTTTGTTTAAATTATTTGTTAGATTACTTCTTTTGATTTATAAAGCATATTTATCCTAAAATACACTAGATTACTTGAAATTATGTTGAATTACACTATATTACATTAAATTACGCTAATTATGTTAATTTACGCTAAAATACGGTAAATTTCGGTAAATTACCGTGTGTCTTTATAGTGATGTATAATTAGAAACTATTTTTTATTTCTCTTTTATCTTCATAGTGATTTATAATTAGAAACTTTTTTTTAAGAGACTATAAATATCAAGATAATGAAATCTAACACTGAAAATTTGAATTTTTTATTTAAATTATTTATTAGATTACTTCTTTTGATGTATAATTAGCATATTTATACTAAAATACGCTAAATTACTTGAAATTATGTTGAATTACACTATATTACGTTAAATTACGCTAAATTACATTACATTACGCTAAAATTTGGTAAATTACGCTAAATTACATATGAATATGGACGATCTTCACTGAAAAGGCGAAAAACGACAACGAAATTTCAAACGGCCATAAAACGGCGCTCGAGTGTCTGATTTCAGCAAATGACCACTTTTCGGAAAACTTGCGAAAATACGCATGCGTCAGTGCCCGCGATGTCGGATATCAAAATTCAGAATTGCCAAAAAACTAAGGAAAGAGCCTCAAAACTTGAGTTGAAGTTTCCGATTAAGATTTTCATTTCTATTATTCAATCTAAGTGGCTCAGTAAATTAGTTACATAATGAACTTGTAGATTACCAATTTTTACTATTTTCAGAATGTTTTTACTATTTTTTATGATTCATGAAAGATGACACAAAATCGGTCTACTTTAGCGTAGTTTACCGTATTTCAGCATAATTAGCGAAGTTATTGTAATTTAGCGTAATTTAACGTAATTTAGAATAATTCAACATAATTTATTGTAATATAGTGTAATTCAACATAATTTCAAATAATCTAGTGTATTTTAGTATAAATATGCTAATTATAAATCAAAAGAAGTAATCTAACAAATAATTTAAACAAAAAATTTAAATTTTCAGTGTTAGATTTCATTATCTTGCTCTTCATAGTGTCTAAAAAAAAAAAAGAGAAAACCAGCCATTTTATAACTGGTTTGGACATTTTTGGAAAAATTTGAGAAACATGAATAAATTTATTAATTTGTAATTAACTTTGATATTAATAAAAATGTCGGAAATCTTCACTTCTTACATTCTGATTTGGGGTGAGAAAAATCACTGAATTTATATAGAAACTTCACCTCCGTTCCCTTTTCTGTCCATCCGCTTCTCTTATGATTTTGTCGTTCTGGAGCAAGTAACCGAATGCTGTTAGAATCGTTCTCCCCTTCGTTATCTTCCCTTCCCTTTGTGTAACTCTTTTCGAAAATGTCCTAAAAATATCTTCAAAGGTCAAACAGATTTCCCTACTTTAACCTCTATCTTTTTATATTTACAAAATCATAGATAGATTTGACGGTATAAAGGCCATTAAAATCCCAATTCCAGATAGCTGTTTTGAGAAATTAATTTTCTTTTTTCATCTGGCTTCTACCCCCCTCTCACCCGCCTCCCGCGTGTTTGTTCATTAGCTAAAAAACCGTGGAATTGGTTTCAGGTAATTTGGTAATTTCTCTGTTTATCCTTGGAAAAGATGTTTGCCCTCATTTATTTAGGGACATGATTAGCATTAATTAGCTTCAATTTACCTCTAATATATAGTTTCGCTTATAGGTATTTTCTGAATTAATTTGCTGTGATAAACAAAATAAGGCATCCGCGACATCACATAACAAAAAAGGAATAACTGAAAAAGCACAATAAATTCATACCCCTGCTAAATGAAACAGGTCTAGAGTAGCAACTTCAAAAACATAGATCACTTCAAATGGAAATCTCTTCGTTTCTTATTCCTTCCCAAAAAGTTTTTCAGGGATAATCAAATTTGCAAATGAAGATCGAGTGACTAAAGCATCAAGGCATGGGGGAGTAAGTAGATTGATCTCAATTTCTTAAATTTGCTTCATCCATCAAAACCATCAAATCATCTACTATAACTGTGACTCACACTGACTGAACGTATGGTGTACGTACTTGATCTCAACAATCTCAGACTTGGTTCAGATTTATCGTAACTTGATGTTAAGCCATTGTAACACCGATTTGCCGTAACTTGTTATTTTTAAATTTAGAATGCGTAGTGATGGACCCACACAACAAATTGTAACACAACAATAAAACAAAATATAACAATAAAAAACAAAATATAACACAAATGAAATATAAAAAATAACAGCATTTTCAAATAAAAAAAATACAAAATCCATAGAGAACCGTCAGGTTGTGTGGCGGTTCTCTTCAGAAGTGGTACGCCACACATATGGGCGGTTGGGTTAGTTTTCAAAATAAAAAAAACTGAGGGCATATTTCAAATTTTTTATTTAATTGAGGGTATTAAAAAAATTGTCTCTCCGGGCCTTTTGTGTTATTATCATTTGGGATATACTTTTTTTTCGCCTAGGGTTTTTTAGACTAGAATCAAAATCGCTCAACATGATATTTATATGAAATTATACTTCGAGACCAAATTTTATAATTTTTATAATTTTTTTTTAGATAGGTGGAAAATCTCCTGAAGATTCTGGATCATCAAAAATAATGATTTTCTATGCATCTAACAAATAGTAAAAAAAATCTAAATAATGTGAAATTTGGTCTCCAAGTACACTTTCATATGGAGATCATGTTAAGCAGTTCAGATGGACTGTTTGGACTTTCAAAACGAAGATATTGGGAATAACTTCATATTTTACCGAACATCAAAATATGTCTAGCGCCAAAATGAGAGATTTCATGCAATTCTTCTAAAGCAGAGAATATCACTTTGTCCCCTTCTCTTTTTTTCCTAACATATCCACTATATATCCCCCTCATTCATCAGTTATTTAATTACAAGAGGAATGAGCAGCAGCAGCACATTCCGGCTGTTTCTTGAGTGGAGTAGGCAAGGGGATGTTTAAAATGTGTTCATCATGAGGGTATATGCATGATTTTTCTCATTTTGTGTATAGGGATATTTTGTGGTTTTGCAGTGGTGTCTGACATATATATTTTCCCATCTTGAATATTTGGATTTATATATCTGTTGAGTCTACTTGAAAGAACAGACTTGAGCATTTTTACATTTTTTTTTATTGCTTGATGTTGCTACTATCCTTTCTATTTTCTGACATCATATTTCTACTTGTGTTACTAAAAAATTCATACTGTTGTTTGCAGTTGTTCGGCTGAGAACAAAGATTAAGCATCTCTCTACTGTTCTGCATAGAAAGGTAATCCTTCATCTCCAATAGCATAGGTGCACCACATAAAGAGGCAGAGGCTTAGACTTCTTACATTTGTGGTGCTGATGCAGGATAAGCACTCCAGAAAGGGACTACAAGAAACAACTATTAGAAAGGTATCTTAATGTGTTTTTTTAAACTGTTTATTGTTATTATATATGTGGGTATGTTTGCATGTTCAATTTCAACTTTTAACTTTTAACACTTGCTCTGTTTGTAGCATTCCATCCTGATCACATGATGAAAATGAATATATTGTTCTCTGTTTGTTTTGTGTTTTAAGGTTCAAACTTAAATGTATATTTTGTGGAACTTCTAGGGTCTATTTGTAAAACTACAATCTGTTAAATCTGATGTTCCAAAGATGTGTGTCATATTCTTGATCACCATGTATATATATGATAAGTAATGCACAAAGTAGGGCCGATTATTGGCTGGGCTTTTCACACTTCAATTTTTGAGCCGGGCCGAGTTGCCTGGCTCGAATTCATCACATTACAGTATTCTCCAATTTCAGCCTCAGGAGACCTGACATAGCAAACAAATTTCAGGTTAGTACAACGAACGCACTGTCGCTTAGAAAGTGAAAAGTTGGTGTAAATTAGATATAACTGTAAATAAGTTTTGGTTGTATAATTGCGAGGATGTAGTATTGTTTGATTGAAAGAAGTAAATCCGATAGATGCCCATCTCTTTATATAACAGGGAGATGGAATTTTAATTGAGGATGGTTCAAATGTCTTTATTTTTTGTAACTTCATGTCTCTATTTTTAAAACGTTAATAACTTAAAAATTTAAAACATAAACGTTAAAATAAAATAGTTAGATGTAATCTATATGATTTTCATTACGTGCTCATAAAAAAATTATCACGTTTTGTTTTTGTTTTTATGTAAATTAATAAGTTGAAAAATGAACGTCTAGAAATTATCCACATCAGTACATTTTTACAATCTCTTGATATATCGTGATTTTTACACATGCATAGATAAAATGATGTAGATCATATCTAACGGTTTTATTTTGACTTTTAAGTTTTAAATTTTGAGTTATTAAAGTTTTAAAAAATGAAGGCACGATGAAGACACAAAAAATAGAGGCATTTGAATCCTCCTCATTTTAATTTACTTGGATGTTGTGTTTGAAAACAGTACTATATTCCAATGCATAAAATGTCTTGGACGTAAATTTAAGAAAATTATATCATTACCCCAAAACTATTGAAAAAATTACACACACATCCAAATTTTTATAAATGAAAATTTCCTCTCAGGTCTTACATATTATGATATTTATCCATTTAAAAAAGAGGAGGGATCAACTTACAATATTTCATAGTTACAATATCCTACAACATGATTTTTCAAGTTCAAACAGTCGATCCAATTATCATTCAACATAATTTGTATATTAAAATGTGTTTCGAGATCAATTTTTACATTTTTTCTGATTTTTTTACTATTTATTATGATGGGTACAAAATTCAATGGTCTAAAAACAACACTTTTGTAAAATACTTAATAAATAGTAAAAAAAATTCAAAACAATGTAAAATTTGGATCTCCAAGCACATTTTAATATATAGATCATGTTGAACGGTTTGAATCGACTGTTTAGACTTTGAAAAATCATATTGTAAGATGTTGTAACTATATAATGTTGTAAGTGGATCACTCTTCTTTAACAAAATCATTGCTTTTGGATGATCTAGAATTATTAGATCAAGTTATTTTCTATCTATCTAAAAAATAATAATTTTTTAAATATATAAAATTTGATCTTCAAATATATTTTTATATAAATATATTTTTATACAAAGATTATGTTTAAACTGATTTTTTAACCTTGATCAAGCAATCGAGCAATTCTAGAAGGATGTGTAGATTAGTAGTGTTTGATTGAAAGAAGTAAATCCGATAGATCTCTTTATATAATATGGAGATGGAATTTTGATATGGGTAGAAGCATTTTTATATCCATATCCATTACAAATTGTTCTTATTCGTACTTTACTTTTATCCGCTATGAATTACTTTATTTGTACTCTACCCTTATCCGTTATGGTTGTCAAATAATGAATGTTAGCGGGTAAATAACATGTAATACTATTATAATAAAAAAAATATTATTTACTAAATAATACATTAAAACACATTTATTTCATAAATATATATACGTGTTTTAAAGGTCTAAACTTTACTGGGATTTGCTGAAATTTATTTACGTGTTTTAATAGTTAATTAAACGTAACACAACTATAAAAAATAATTGGAGAATTAATATTCATTGCACATTAATATATATAATATATATAATTTTTTCTATATACCCGATCGGGTAACGGGTACGGAAAAGACTTTACCCGTACCCTTATCCGTTTAGATAACGAAAAAATATATTTACCCGTACCCTTACCTGTACCAAATAAGTTTACGAAATTTTTTTTTATCCGTACCCGTCTTATCGAATACGGTACGGGTCAGGTAAACGGATAAAAGATGCCATTAACACCCCTAGATGTTGTGTGTTAAAACATTTCTATAGATGTTATGTTTGTACCTCCACGATGATTATAAATCTGACAATAAGTTATTTGAAGAATACTGGTAACTATTTGAATTTTTGTTATATGCATTTTGAGTTCTATGCTCACTTAAAGCAAATTTGATGGACATTGTAGCCGTTTAAGTTTCTTTAAAATCTGTGTGCACAAATTTTAGCGTGGGACGGACATGAATCTTAAAGCGGATAAGACGACTTTGATACCCATCAGAGTATCGGATCCAAATTTGAATCCGTATCACCCTAGATATCTGAGGTGCAAGTCATAAATCTGAACCGTTTTTTTAACGTGGCACGAATTTCAAAGCAAACTCCTATAGTCTTAATAGACTTCAGATTGAATTTGGTCAGACTGAGATTAATCTGGACCGTTCGTTTTTTTCAATTGTACCTCAGGTACCTGGGGGACACGGACTGCCCAAATTTGCTTTCAATTAATATCGAACCCAAACTTTTCTCTTAATATCGTGGCACTACTCTACCTCTCTACCACAGGAAAATGATCGTCAATCATTTGTAGCCCGAAGAAAACAAAATAATATAAATCAGTCGATCTCTTCCACAGAGGTGCCACTCAATAAAATTTTGATTACTCAAAATACTAACTTTGATGTACTCAAACCTTTTAAATGGTTACAAAGGTGCCACTCAGTAAATTTTTTATTCCGTGAAGACCCACAAGGTGTGAAAACATAAAAAAATTACACATGAAGAAAACAAACAATTTTGCATGCGACTCAATACTCAATTAATAAATATATTCCTTTAAACATATTTTTTTTCAACGTTATTTCTTTATTTTATAATTTTTTACTATTTTTTTACATTGTTTTCTTATATATATTTTTTTTTCAATAAACTAATTTAAATTACTAAAAAAATTAAAACCTGACTAATAACGTCATGTGTACTACAACATGACTTGATCACAATGTAACTAACGTAACGTGATCATTCGTAAATTGTGATATTTCTCACAATTTTGATCATACAACAACGTGTTTCGTAAAAACTTGCCTTGATTACGACACAATACTTGACATATAATTCAAGTCACGATGTAATAGTAACTCAACCGCAAGTCTTGTAATTAACTATGCTATCAATTTCATGTAGCGAACTACATTATTCTTAATTTGTTCAAATTTATAAGAAAATAATACAAATGACACAAACTTTTTGCTTGAACTTTCTCTACCATTGTCTCGAAAATTCTACTAATCTCTGTCTATCACTCATTACTATTACCAATTCAATACAGATCGATGTTGATAAGTTTGTTGAGGAGTTGAGGGAATGACGTCTTCTTAGAGATGATGTGAGTTATAACAGGAGTAAGAGAGTTGCTGAGAAATTACTCGAGATAAAAAGAAAGATGAACATGAACTGTCAAGATTTTATAATATTGCAAGAGGTGCTTAAGGATGAAGTGAGCAAAGACCTTTTCATGATGGAGGGTGAAGAACTTATTGAATGGATAGAAGATGGAATTTTGCATATCATCATCAACTAAAGTGAAACTACGTACCCCACCAAGGAACCATGCTTAATTTCAGTATTGGTTCACTATTTTCCATTAAGTTTGAGCATAATGCAGAATGAAAGAAAGCTAGTTTTGTTTTTGGGAATATCAACTTGCAAGCAAAAATCTTAGCACATTTTGTACAAAAACATATCTAGTAGCTATGTTGATTGCTTTCTGTTAGTATGTATTAGTTTATCTGGCTTTTAAAGCAAGAAGGGTACAACAGGTTTAGTGGTATATGCTGTGATTCAGGGGTTCTGACAAAGTTTGGTCAGTTTGTTTTGTTAATGTGGTTTTATTAGGCAAGGGTTAAAGACATACATAGCTTAAAAGTAATATGTAGGATGTAATGCACTAGCGAGTTTCTTCAATGAAACGTGCTATAACCTTTAAACCTTTTTTTCAAAAAAATAATATATATTGATATTCGTTTCAGGGCCATATTGGAATCCTGTCTACTTTCCAATGCATAAAATGTATTCACGAATAAGGAAATTATATTATCACCCTAAAATTATGTACATCTAAATTTTTATAAATGGATATTTCCGCTCAGATCTTAGATATAAGATGATATTTTGTCCATTTAAACTTCACATTCATCGAAGTAATTTGGACGAGAGTATTCATAATTAAATGTAAGAAATCTATATTACCTTTGGGTTAAAATTTAGAATAATAACTTTACCCCCTTCTTCCTTCTCTCCTAAAGCTAATATAGATCTCTAAATGACTAACAAAATAACTCGTAACCGTGAATTGTTCAAGATCAGGCTTGAAAAAAACTTGTAATTAATTCGTTTGATTATGGTTAAGTTTGTTATTAGCAAGTTCAATTTTGATCCTGCTCGACTCATGTTGGCTCAGTTCGTTGCAAGAAAAATATATATGAAACTATTTTCATACTATTTCATTATTCTATTTTTGTGTCTATCATAAGAAAATGAAACTCGTAGCAAAAATAAGATCAAAATTCTTTTTCGGCTCATAGTCTATGCACGACTTACAGAATCAAATTAACAAAAATATTTAATCTATATACGAGTCACAGTACAAACCAACAAGCTTGACTCAGCTCGTGATTGGCTCGAGTTGGATTGTTGCTGGCATGAGCCGAATTCAAACTTTACCTATCTCATCTCGTTTACGGCCCTACTTATATATTTCATTATGTTTATACTCATTTAAATTACTTGAATAGATAAGTACCAAAGAATATAAAATTTTAATGTACTTGTATCCCATATTTTAAATTTATTGGATGTATATACCCCCAATATTCCCACAATATTTGTGTTTACAAGGCCTGTTAGACTTTTTAAGAGGGTTCCAGATTGCCCGTTTACAGCCCGCGCGCTTCTAACTACCGGACCCGGATCATGTGAAAACAGTTAAACAGATTACAATCAAACTTACTATAAACTATAAAGTCTAAAAGGCCATATATAATGCTATCCATTTTGAAACTTTAATTTGGACCCGATAAGCGAAAGCTAAAAGAGAAAGAAAGAATTACTGAAAAAACCCTAAACATGAAAAAGAACTGAAAACCCATAAACCCCCGTCGGATCGCAGTCCCTTCCCTTCCCCTCCCGCTCCGCTCCATGGCTCTACACCTCAAGCTCAAACCCCATTCTCAGCACTCCCCCCTCCCCTCCCTCCGCCTCCTCTGCTCCTCCCCTTTCCCTCCCCCTCCCTCTCCCCCTCCCTCCGACGAATCCCCGCCTGAATCCCAGTCCCAATCCAACGTCTCCTCTTACTTCAGAGACATCAAACAGCGTCTCGGTTCTCCCCCCTCACCTCCCCATCGCATCCCCACCGATCCCCCTCCCCCTCCCTCCTTCTTCGGTCCTCAATCTCAAAAGCCCGCTGCTACCCTCGAAGAAATCCGCAAGAGCCTCGCCAACTTCCGCATCAACCCCCCTCCCTCCTCCTCCTCCTCCCCTCCTTCCTCGTTTTCCCCTCCTAAGTTCCAGGATATTTTAAAAAACAATCTCCAAAACAACCCTCCTGGATCCGGTTCACCCTTGTCATTCGACTCCATTCGTCAGAACCTTCGACAATCCCGCAGCAGCAATGATTCGTTTTTCAACCTCAAGAGTCTCCAGGAGAGCATCAGGAACCAGGGGCCCCAGCCGGGAGCACCGCGTGCACCATCTCTTATTGGATCCGACAGTCAGTTACCGGAAGGGATATTTGGGAGAGAAGCAAGAGAGAGGGATGGGGAGGAAGGAGAGAAAGAGAGCAATGAATTCGCTTATTTGACCAAGCAATACACACAGCAGGAGCTTGGAGAGAAGCTGGCGAGGCTGAGGCCAGAGGGGGGAGAGAAAAAGAAGGAAGGGTTCTCTTTGAATGAGTTGACCCAGAGGCTTGTCAAGCTGAGAAAATTGGAGGTGGAGGAGACCAAGTTGAACGATAGTCCTTTCTCGTTTATCAAAGAAACTCTTTCCAATATACAAAATCATACAGATGCTCAAAAGAGTATGAGGCTTTTTTAGTTCCATTTCTTACCTGTTATCATTTTTCAAGTAGATTTTTATAGTGACATCTACTGGTTACAGTATATGAAATACAGTACCAACCAGTAAAAGTTTATTCTGTGTTTCTGTAACAGAAATGAATCAGGCATGGGTATGCACAATTATCTTCTATTTATTTGTTCTGTAATGTCCTTATTTCCCTTAGAAAAAACTCTGGATAAGCATCGCATAAATATGGAATCACAATTTCATTGTCCCTGTATAAAGACTAAATACCAAACTTTTTCTGATTGCGGGTAGTTTTATAAAGTGAAGAAGTGAATTGTCAGAATGCCTCTAACACTGAAAATTGACTTACCACTTCAACACTTCACTCCTTGAGGAGAGGGCAAATGAATTTAAGAGCGATGGTTGGTTGTAACCAGTTACATACTGATCAGCATGTACCCTACAAGCCTTTTATGGTATCATCGTTTGTATGTGTATATATTATATTTTCACTTCGTACTGATTTGTAACAATCTCCCTAGAAACATTCTTTTCATATTTTAAGTAGCTATAAGAGACATTGACTTGAGAGGCTACAGCTACATAAATTATCAGTACTAATCTACAATTAGGGCAGCAGCGCATGCCTATCTTGACAGCTACATTACCAAAATTAGGCAGGGGATTGAATGTGCTTAATAATTTTTATCTTAATATAAATATTGTTATTATTATTTTTTGGCAATTAGGGCAGCAGCGCAGGCCTATCTTGACAAGCTTAGGAGGTTTGGTTACGCCAACATTCATGCTTAAGGAACCACAGGAGCAATTATTAGAAAAGGTGTGCTAATGTTTTTCATTATTTTATTTTGTATATTTATATATATTTGTGTGCATGATTAGATTGCAACTTGAGAATATTATGTACCACCTGATTTTTTTTTTTTTTTGCAGTATTTTCATCCTGATCACATGTCCTCAGCTGAGAAGATGAAATTGGAACTCAAGAAAGTCAGAGATGAGTTCAAGATGTCAGAGTCAGATTGTGGCTCTGCACGAGTTCAAGGTGAATTTTCTTTTGGGAATAATTTCATATTTTCCCTGCAAAACATCAAAATATGTTTAGGGACAAAATAAGAGATATCATGTGTACCCTTCTAAAGCAAGGGAACATCAGTTAGGCCACCCTCTCTATTTTTCTGAACATATAAACCCTCCCCCCCCCCCCCCCCCCCCCCCCCCCCCCGCCCCGCCCCCTATTCTTTCTCATTTATTCACTGAGCAGCAGTGATGAGGGACAGCACATTCTCGTTGTTTGTTGAGTCAAATGGGAAAGGGAACGTTTGGACCATTTAACGAGATACATGATTTTTCTCCTTTTTGTTTTATATGGGATAATTTGTGGTTTTGCTCGGGTATATATAACATTGGTTATCTACTTGAAAGAATTATTACTCAAAACACTGTACTTATGTTTTGCAGTTGCTCAGCTCACAACAAAAATCAAGCATCTCTCTACTGTTCTGCACAAAAAGGTAAACCTAATCTCCAATAGCATTGATGCGCCATATACATCAGATGCTATGATCGAGAATTTTTATATTTATGGCGCTGATGCAGGATAAGCACTCGAAAAAGGGACTACAAGAGATGGTACAGAGGAGGAAGAAGCTCCTCAAGTACTTAAGAAGAACAGATTGGGATTCGTACTGCCTTGTACTGTCAAAACTAGATCTCCGTGACGTGCCAGAGTACAAGGCACCTGATTACAAGGCTTTTCACCAGATCAAGCCCAAGTCCAAGTCCAAGAAGTCCAAGGGCAGGGCCAGGATCAAGGCATAGACTTATTTTATTTTATGGTTTGGTCTATTGTTTCTCCTCTGAATTTTGGTTATTCTGTTTTTTTTTTCATAGAGAACATTTTTGCCTTCTTGCTGTAATTCTTTTTCTTTTTCTTTCTCATTACAATAAACAGCGACAATGCAATGTGTTCTTGTCTTTGTAGGCTTAGCGCCTTGCATCAGGTACTAATTCTCATGAGGTGTGTCCCTTTTGATCTTTGCCTCGGAGACATGTGAAACCTTAGACAGCAAATGATTGTAGAAATACTTGACCTTTTGTTCTTTGAATTGAATTCTTCATTTTTTATTTTTTGTTTTATTGGAGGTGGAAACTGAAGTTCTACATTTTTAGTTTAAATTTTTGTATGGTTCAATCAGATTGTGACTTGATTAGTTCTTGAGCTTGAGGGAAATACATATAATAATATTCCAAACGCACAATGGCTGTTAGCATTATGCACTTGTTGAAAGTAAACTTGTAATTTCTCCAATTTTATAAGAATATATTGGATCATATTTGGGTCCATCTAGATTAAACTTGATTTGTGTGTTTGCTCTTACCAAATTATATATATAAAATAGATGTCATATCTTCTTTTATCGGTATTCTTTTTCTTTTTTTATGATTGTAGGTTTTATAAACGCTGACTTGGCACACTTTTAGCAAGAGTATATATATATTTCAATTGAGAAAATTCTATGAATTTTGGCTGAAACACTGCTGATGTAACTTTATTTGATGTCTGAGATATATATTTGATGCTGATGTAACTTTACTTTTTCGCTACAGATGTAACCGACATTTTTATTAATATCCAAAGTTTAATACAAATTATTAATTATACCCAGAATCGGACCAATTATCGAAATATACCCAAGCCGGCCATATTCTGGCCGGCTAAGTTCCCTCCCTAAGCCGGCCAGAATATGGCCGGCTTGGTACCTTTTTTTTTTTTTTTTTTTAACCGCATTATTTTTGTTTTAGGTGATTTCTATTAGAATCAAATATTTCATTTCTAAGTTTCGTACAAAATAATAAAGTACACACAAATTACAAATAGAGTCCACACATTTTTTACAACATGCATACAAATCACCTATTATTGCTACGTCTAAACTGTAATCCCCGAAGTAAACCACTTGCGAAAGATGCCCTACGAGATGGTCTATCAGATGGCGTTGCTTGGCTTGTAGATGGGTCGGCCTGGGCTCCAGATAGCGTTGCTTGGCTTGTAGATGGGTCGGCCTGGGCTCCAGATGGCCCTGCTTGGCTTGTAGATGCCCTTGTTGTGCGTCTAGTAGTGGACCTCCTCGGTTGGGCAGATGGCTCCCCTTGCACCCCAACCGCCTCTCCTCCTATGGCAACCGCCTCTCCCATTGCTTCGGCATACATAGCAGCTGCATCTAAACGGCTCGTAGCTGTGCTACGCCGTGACCCTCCGGACCCACTTCCCGACTCCATTACTCGCTCATTTTCTGCCGCATTTGCTACGTTTCTTGCCTCTGCATTTACATGTGTTACTTAGTAAGTTGGTATAAATTGAAAAGAAAAATAATTTTGGATGAATGTTACATACCTCTTCGTTGCCTATCGGAAGTGGAACGGCGAGGCTGATGCCCCTTTCGTCTACCTTCCATTTCATCCATCGTCATTACACGACGGGTGTGTTTTCGCCTCCCCTTCCTAATCCAACCACTACTCGGAAGGATTCTGTCTCCAGTATTAGGAGGCCAGTCTCCCATATTGCCAATTAGATTGAACACATGGTTCCAAGTACTCACAAGATAGGGTGTTTTATACCAGTCTGCAACAAAGTCGTCCTCTTGCCAGTTTCGGTCACGGCAAACAGCTAAGACATGAGCGCACGGAATATAAGTTAATTGGATACCTCTGCAAGTGCATTCCATTTGTCTGTCGGGACCGCGCGTCACAATATACATGAACTCCCTGTGAGTGGGTTCCATGTTGCCCATGTCGCTACGGATGCAAGGAACGTACTCATTTGGGGATGAAACTTGGTACTGACCTTGGCCCTGCGTGTAACGCACCAACCGCATTTTTCCAGCTTTCTCCCAACGTTTTCTGATCTTCTGCAAAACCAGGTCAGACAGAACCTGTCCATTGTCTTGTAATTCCATTGCTCGCTGACGCCGCTGAACAAACCATCTGTTGCACGTGTAGAACGTATCCTCCACTATGGCACAAACAGGCAATCTACGACTCGTTCGGAAGACATTGTTGAGCGACTCGGAGCCGTTTGTTGTCATGATACCAAACCGGTATCCTCCGTCACAGGTTTGGAAAATCTTCTCATAATTGGACGGCTCCATCGCATCATTAGGACGTACTTTGCCCACCTTCTTTAAATATGCATTACACTTCGGATTTAGCTGCACAAAAACAAAGGGGTGTTATTTCATTTTCATAAAATTCTTATAAGATAATTAAACGAAAAGTTATAAGTTAGGCATACATGAGCAAACTCTTGGAACATCTCTTGTAATCTTCTCGGCTTCTCCTCTTTGCTCCTTCCCTGAACCTCCATCCGTACCATCTGTCTCCTCCACAGTTCGTGACTAAGTTGTCAGCAACATGCTGCATACAATACCTGCGCACAAAGAGCTCGGGAGGCCATCCGTATTCAGCTATCAGTGCAGCTTTGATCCCCTTGTGCTGGTCCGATATGACACATACAAATTTACACGGGCCGAGCACTTCATTCCTCAACCACTGCAAGAAAAAACCCCAATTCTCAGTATCCTCCTGACGTACAATTGCAAATGCAATAGGCAACAATTGGTTCTCGGCATCGTAGCCGCAAGCTATCAAAAGCCTCCCCTCGTATCGCCCAGACAAGAAGCAGGCATCGATGCTGATCACTGGTCTCAGGTACTGGAACGCTACAATGCATGAACCAAACACCCAGGCTACGACTCTGAACTGGGCAACACCTGGCATGATTAGTCCTGTTTCCTTATTCTGTACCGGGCTGGTCAGAAATTGGTGGATCGAGCCGGGATTGTTGTGGCAAATTGCAAGCAACAGTGGTCTCAGCAAGCTGTATGAAATCTCCCAACTCCCAAATTGTCGGGCTATTGCCAGCTCACGGCCCCTCCACAGTCGGTTGTATTTAGGTGTCACATTGTCATACACAGACAAAACAATGTCTGCCACCGTCTGGATGCTCATACACGGGTCCTTTTTAATGGCATTCTCAATGACATCGGCAATGAGTAATGTCGTCAGACAATCGTGGTCGTCTCTCGTACTCTCAGTCCTACATGTGTGAGGCCTGTCTTTCTTAGTTATAACCCATGCGTCTCCACATCCCGTCGGCTTTGCCCTAAGATCGTAACGGCAATTCTTGTCCTTGCACAACAGAGTAACCCGATCCCTGTCACTTTTCCAAGATCTGAACTCCTGATTCTTAGTTATATGGTGCTCTCTGATCTTCTTCATTAGGTCTTCTTTGGTTTTAAAATATAGGTTTGCACACATCTCACCTTTGTACTTAATCCGTTGCCCATAATAACCAATATCTGCTTCTCTAAACTTAGAAACATCATTGAGGTCTGGGAACGGGTGCGTATCAGTTCGGCCACTAAGCGGCCCCCCTCATCAGTATGCCTTTCAGCTGTTTCAGCCCGCCCGTCTTCATCGCAACCTTCCATGTGATCTGAATCCCCCCACATGTCTCCCTCAAATTCATCCCCGCTCCCCAGATCGTCCTCCGGTTCATTATTAATATCTTCAAAGTCCGGGCAGCTTGCATCGTCTACTGGTGCAGGTCTGGGGTTGAAACTGAGTGTCTTGGTCTGCCTCATTTACGGATCTAGGTGGGGTTGAAACTGAGTGTCTTGGTCTGCCTCGATTGTGTCTAGGTGGGGATGCAACTGAGTGTCTTCGTTGAGGTGCTGATGGAGTGACGTAGTTGTAGGGTTCTGGGTCAGGTTCGGTGAGGGGTAAGGTGGAGTCACGTCTGTAAGTTTCTGGTTGTGGGGTATAATGTGGTGCCGCTGATCCAGAGCCCGAACTTCCAACCCCAGGCTCTACCGGAACTCTTCTAGCAAATATTTCTATTAGAAAATTCCCTTCGGACCTCAAATAACCAAACATACCTCTCCACGTACTCTCATCTACCAGTTTCGCAACAATCCATTTCCCGTTGGAGGGATGGCAATATCGGGTTGCCAATTCTAGGTCGCACCTTTCTGGGTTGTAACCGGTGTGTGTGTAAACTATGGATTTCAGGTCCAAAAGTGAGATGTCATCTGGAATCATCAATGAATGAGCTGCATCTTTGTTGTAATACGCCCCTTGTGCACTATTAAGCATCTTCCCACCATAGTGTAATGAAATAAAGGCCATGGTAAACAAACTACATTTTAGAAAATGGTAAACAATTGTCAGGTTACTAAATGGTAAATAATTGTCAGGTAACTAAATAGTAAACAATTGACTGGTAAACAATTAAGTAAATAGTAAACAATTAAGTAAATAGTAAACAATTAACTAAATGGTAAACAATTAACTAAATGGTAAACAATTAAGTAAATGGTAAACAATTAAGTAAATAGTAAACAATTAACTAAATGGTAAACAATTAACTAAATGGTAAACAATTAAGTAAATAAAAAACAATTAACTAAATAGTAAACAATTAAGTAAATCGTAAACAATTAAGTAAATGGTAAACAATTAAGTAAATAGTAAACAATTAAGTAAATGGTAAGCAATTAAGTAAATGGTAAACAATTAAACTATTATAGGGTTATAGGGTTTAGGGTTTAGGGTTTAGGGTTTAGGGTTTAGGGTTTAGGGTTTAGGGTTTAGGGTTTAGGGCTTAGTGCTTAGGGTTATAGGGTTTAGGGTATAGGGTTATAGGGTTATAGGGTTATAGGGTTTAGGGTTTATGGTTATAGGGTTATAGGGTTTATGGTTTAGGGTTTAGGGTTATAGGGTTTAAGGGTTTATTATTAAATTTTTTAATAATATAATTAATTAATCTATAAAATAAAACATAATAATAATAATAATAAAAAAAAATATTACCTCAATATTGATTAGCGAGCTGCCTCGGGCTGTGTGAAGATCTGAAGGGAGGGGGTGCTCTTTTATAGAGTTTTTGGGGTTTTAAAAAAAAAAAAAAAAGGTACCAAGCCGGCCATTTTCTGGCCGGCTTAGGGAGGGAACTTAGCCGGCCAGAAAATGGCCGGCTTGGGTATATTTCGATAATTGGTCCGATTCTGAGTATAATTAATAATTTGTATTAAACTTTGGATATTAATAAAAATGTCGGCAGATGTAACTCTGATAGCCTCTATCAGAATGTCAAAAAAAAGAGAAAATTCTATGAATTTTTTGTTGGACGATTTCTGCACTATAATCACTTAGAATATTAGACCGTAAATAATAAGTTATTTATTATTTTTTCTCTTTCATTGGATATATTTTTTTAACAATTTTAACTTAATAAATATCTCGATTTAATCATTTATCATTGTTTCTTTATTCGACCGACAACTCGTAACCATCCATATTTCACACCAACAATTGCTATTTTCAGATAGCACAAGGTATAAACTGAGTATGTGAGGAGAACGGAGTAGGTCCGATGCCCATCGGATCTACTTTTAGATTCAACGAGCATGATGACTGTCCGATCTAATTCAAGATTTGTGCGCACAAAAATTGAAACAGATACGCACGAAGTTTAAAGCGTTCTGCATGAATCTTAAAGCAAATCAACAGTGATTAAACCCATCGAACTAGAGTAGGTCCGATGGACATCTCAAATCCTGAGTGAGAGGATGTCAACTCCATAATATTCTCTGTATTATTTATTTATTTAATTGCTTAAATACATAAATCTCTATGAACACATTTGGGAAGACCGCATGAAAACCCAGCCTTTTGAAGTCAATAAATGTTAGGTGGACGTGTTCTTTCGTAGAAATATTTTTTTCTTTTATTTAAATTGAGAAAAGATAATATAATAGTTGACTTCTATTTAAAATCCGTTTGGAAAACCACTGGTTCCCTTCCTCTCTTTATTATACAATTAAAAGGAGGAGACCAGATCTTGTGTTACCAATCCATTGGAAAATACCGGGTATAAGTTGCTAATCAGCATATTCCCATTTGTAATCAAGGCAAAATCCCTTAACAATAAGTCCGTGGAGCCTACCGGTCAGAAATATGTTACAGATACATTCATATGAAATTTGTAATAAACGATTCTGGATATCATAATTTCAGCAGGTATTGACGAGTTCTGAACTCTGCAGTAACTCAACTTTTTCCTTTAGATACAGACTGTCCGATCAGAATCCGATCCGGATGGAATGCACGGGTTCATTTCAATATTCGTGCCAAAATAGATCTGACAGTCCGGATCTCAAATCAAAATTTGCGTTACTTTAGGTGAACCTCACAGTGGATTCGTGTCCGAACTTTTATCTCCAGTCTCCAGTCTCTACTTGGTGGTGCCGGGGTGGTGGTGGTGGTTGGATACTTGGATAGTGGATACTCTCTCTCTTCTCATATCAGAAATTATTCACAAAGTACATGAGATTAGATTACGATATTCGCTCAGATCTGAAATACAACGAGAAATAACTAGCAATGCGAGTGCTCTCCTATAAGAACGCCACCATCGCTCTGTGCTTCTTCAACCTCCTCGCAACTGTCTTCCTCCTCCTGCGCGGCCACGCCTCGCTCTCACACCGCCACATCTCCGCCTCCTCCTCCCGCCGCCTCAGCTCTGGTCAGATCTCACTTTCCTCTTCCCTTTTTGGTTACATATTGAGGAGTTAAATCAGTATGGTCTTGTTGATTGCTGGAAGTTTCTTTTGCGGAATTTAGAAAATCTATCTGGTTAAAATTGAGCATAACTGTTGAATTATAGGATATGGACAACTACTGATGTCTTTTTTCCTTTTTTGGCAAGTTAATCACACCAATTTCCTTTTGCATCTCTAGGATTATTTGCAATAAATGGAAGGAATCAGTCAAACTTGGAATTTTATTGAACTCACTAAACTTGTTCTACAATAACATATGAATTGCAGGCATTTACATGTACATAATACTATCCAGAAATTTACTTAGTTTCTGATATGATTTCCATCCTGATTGTATCTACCAATAGCAAAGGAAACAAAAAGAGCTAAGCCCCATTGAAGCCTTCAGTAATGCATAAGACTGTTATTAAACTAAGCAATACAATTAAAGTAGTTGGAAAAGAAAAGGCCAAGGTTTTGCAAGCCGAGATTCAATCAGTACAGATCTGGTACCAGTGCCCAACCTTACCAGCATTATTACTCCAGTACAGTAACCATTGATTTATCTGTGCATTTAAATGTTACTTAGTATTAGGTGTCACTTTAGATCCATTGTCGACTATGTCAAATCTGTGTTATACAGACATGGAGAAGCATCTCAATTTGTTTTGTTGTTTTATGTAGCACAACTTAAATATATATGGGAATCAGAGGAACTACGCCGTGTTATGGAGCCTGTGGATTTAATAAAGAGAGTAAGTTAAATATCCCAATCAATTAGATAATTTTGTTATTTGCCAAGTAATACTAGTGATCTCTCTTCATTGGGTTTTTTCAGATGTTATCTCTGCTTTTTTTTTTGGTCTGATTTATGCAAAAACTCCATGTTTAGCCGTTCTATTTTCATAAATGAAGTAGATAAAGGAAATTGAGCAAGAAGCTTTTGCGGATTCAGAAGTGGAAACAGAGAATGCAGAGAAGCAGACAGCTGCTGTTGACCTGTCAAAGCGGTTGCAAGATATGAGAGCTGTAAATGAAGCTAATAGCCAAAAAGGTTAAGTTTAGATACATTGCTTATTTGTTTATATCTTAACTCCATGTTTGTATCAGTTGGTATGGTATTGGTACCCTCAACTCCATGTTTGTGCAATGCACTTCAAATTAATCCAATTTGGTCGCCTCAAAAGCTGCCTAAGTTACTGAAATCAAGCGGCAATTGCACTAAGAGAATGACACATGAATGATTAAAAAAATGATGCTGAAGTTTAAAGGAAATTTCTGATGTTATCATGCTCATAAGGGTCTAAATGAAGTGTACTGTACTGGCAATAGTCAGCATGTGCTTCTACCCAACCTGACTGGTACAGGGATAAAACCAGAGACAGATCTTTCTTCCCATACCTCACCTCATTTATCTCAGTACTATGTGGTGCACACTTGTACCAACTTTGACCAGTCTAGCATGGCACTTCCACACTTCAACTATTGTTTTGTTTTTCATTTTATTTCCTGAACTAGATGTTAGAGCCTAGTAAAATCATTTTTCTGTTCATAACCTCCCTCTAAAAAAATGAACTTGCATGCTGATTTTCTTTTTCCCTAAATGCATTACATGCCTGAAAATTTCAGCTGTGGAAGAATGGCGAAAGCGCAAAATTGAGCGGGCCAGGCAGAGAGAAATTGGGAAGAACGGGACAGCATCAGGTTTAAAATCGTGAGATACTGAGATTAGTAGCAATTATGTAGAGGAATCCAAGATGTAGAAGTTATGTGATGGCATTTCAGAAATTTATTTAACTATAATTGAAACAATGCAGTTATTCACAATGTCCTTCCCCTATATTAGTTCATCATCTAACTTTTATAATGTACCAGACATGCTCATTCCTTTTCTTTTCTTTTCTTTTTTCTTATTTGGCAATTTAGCGAAACCTTAGATAAAATTGCTGCATAAAGCATCGTGGAGCCATTATTTTCATGGAATCAGCATCATTATGCATTTGCATTATTTTCATGGAATCTAGCTGAGTGTGGGTGGGTGGGTGGGGGGGGGGGGGGGGGGGGGCGGGGGGGCGGCCTGAACCTTTGTTTATCTCAATAAAAAATATTACGGTCATGATTTACTTTTAAGTGACTGTCGATCAATTACAAAATTAACACCAAATCTGACAGTTTTATTTGTTTTACCTTCATGCATTATTCGAGAGACTATAAGAGGCTTCAAATAATAGAACTTGATATTCACAAATAAAAACCAAGGATACTGCTTATTTAACCCTGATTGAAGTTCCACAGCACAAATGGAATATGTAGCAAAAGAAAAACGAAAAGCAAATGCAACTAAGATTCAGTTAACCTTTTGCCAAATTGATATCAAATCAACTGAAGAAATGAAAAGAATGAATCCAACATTCAGATTACTGACACCAGGCTCAGTTTAGAATTTCATTACAGGATTAAATATAGCATAGAAAAAAATCAGCATTAAACTGTTGTTCTATTCATTGTAATTATTGTGATGTACTGCCCTTGTAAATAGTTTTTGTTGCTTTAATACATTTTATTAGTAGGCAAATGCCTGCTACCTCAAAAAGGAGATGGCTGTTCTTTTCCCTAGTTATTGTACCTCTGCAATTCTAATATGAATTATGGCACAGTTGAGCCTCCAATTTGGCTTAAATAGGTTCTTTCTAGTTTTTACAACCTATTAGAGGCTTTGACCAGTGTGTCCTATATCAGTCGGGTTACAACTGTACCTATATTAGGCATCAAATAGAAAACAAGGAACAATAGGCTTACAACTGTACCTGATGGTTTTTTTTTGTATCCAGTCAAGAGATTAACTTTACACCCATAACCATAATGAGAGAAATTATTGTGAAATGTCAGAGCAGAGAGTTCATCTCTTTTGGGCAACAGGCTGTTGATAATACCTCCAAATCCAATTTGCTGGAAATTGAAAGAGATGTTTCAGTTAGTATCAGTTAAGGGGTGTGTAGTCTTTACAAATGTGTGTGCTCCCGTAGCACAGTGGTTGTTGCGTTTGCTTAGTAAGCAAAAGGTCGCGAGTTCAATCCTCGCCGGGAGCTTTCTTTTTTTTTTTCAAACTTATTTCTTGTTTTTCTACATTTTGAAGATATACATATGAGATAATGTTTGTGTGGTTCAGTTTTGTTTCTTAATCCATGATATATTATATAACTAAGCAGCATCTATACAATTTGTCTCTCCATGTGAAATATATTTGGTTGTACTCAGAAGTGAATGAGTTTCTCATACAATGGCATATCTTAATCTTTCCATATTCAAAAGTTAACGAGTGTCTCACACAATGGCATATCTTAATATTTTCATATTCAAAAGTGAATGAGTCTCTCAATGTGAAATATATTTGGTTGTATTTATAGAACTTGACATCCAGAAGTCATAACCAAGAATATTGTTTCATTTTAGCCCTGATAAAAGTTTCACATAACATATTGAATATGTAACAAATGAAAAATGGAAAGTGACTGCAACTAAAAAGGTTTAGTTAACATTTTGCCAAATTGATATCAAATAAACTGAACAAATGAAAATAATGAATCTTAGAGTATTCAACAGTTATATTACTAACAGGCAACAGCAGGCTCAGTTTTGACTTTTTGAGTATGTAATGCCAGACATCTGATATATGCAACAGATCACCTTGATTGTAGCTTATATAACTCAATAGTCTCTTTAGAATAACCGTAAACACATACTCTATAAACATATATTTTAGGATCTATAATATCCTTATTTTGTTCAAAGAAAAATAAAAAAACAAACGGCTAGCCTATTATACCTCGTGTCACATAAAAATTTGAATAGAAAACACAAAAATTCTAACTCGCCTTCTTTTCTAAGGTAAATTTTTTGTCACCAATGTAGCAATCCTTTCCCCATGTTTCATATTCTATTAACAACACAGCTGGGATTGCTTAATCTTAATCACAGTTAAATATGTTTTAGTGAATCCATGATGTACAATAGTACCAGATGGGATTTTCCAGTCAAGAGGTTTACTTTACACTTGTGAAAATATCCACCACGCTCAATGCCAGAGAAATTGTTATGAAATGTCAGAACAAAGTTCATCTCTTTCGGGCCACAGGCAGGGGCAGATGGTAGTGAATTCAGATCCAATGCAGTACCCGACCATGTAGAATGAGATCTGAGTTGTCTGATTTATTCTGGCACGAATCTCAAAGCTGACCCCCATATTCCAAATAGGCTCAAAATGATTTTGGCTTGGCTAAGAATATTTTGCGCGGTCCTGTACTGCAGAGGATACTCAATGGTAGTGATGGGAAAAGGAGGTTAATTTTTGTATGCATTAATATTTTTCGGCCCCCTTTATAAAATGAAATTACACTGCACTAGATTTTTCAGCCCCTCCAATCTCAATTTTCCAGTTTCGCTCCTGGCCACACAGGCTGTTGATAATACATCCAAATACAATTTTCAGTTAGTATCAGTTAAGAGGTGTGTAGTCTATACAAATGTGGGTGCTCCCATAGCACAGTGGTTGTTGCGTTTGCTTAGTAAGCAAAAGGTCGCGAGTTCAATCCTCACCGGGAGCTTTCTTTTTTTCAAACTTTTTTATACATTTTGGAGAGATATATATGAGATAATGTTTTTGTGGTTCAGTTTTGTTTCTTAACTCATGATATTAAATAACTAAGAAGTATATATACAATCTCTCTCCATGTGAAATATATTTGGTTGTATTTAAAAGTGAATTAGTTTCTCATTATACAATGGCAGATCTTAATCTTTTGAGTAGTAGCTGGATAAATCAAATAAATTGTTTGAAATATTCATATATCGAAAATAGTTCATGTGATGTGTAACAGCTTAGCTTTCGTTCTTCAATTCATCTTTATTCTCTCTTTTTTTTCTTTAAGGGTGGAATAAATGAAATGAGACTGCAAGGTTGTTGATAACCTTGCACATTTCTAATGATCTCGATTCAAATCGCTAGATATTAAGAAGTTTGTTCTGAAGTATCACCAAGGAATATGAGTGTATGATGCGTCCAATACGAATTGGACGGTTTAGATGGCGGTCATGATTGATAATAATCAATAATGACAGCAAATGCAGATGCAGTCCGACGATCAATTCGGGCACTTTTGCAACAGACTTTACATTTTTTTTTATTAATCCCAGTACCACTTAAGAAGATCAAGTTGAGTATATTTCTAAGTTTTAGAATTCATAGATAAATTTATTATTGATGATCAGAAATTATCATTTTTTTGCTATCAGTAGATCTTAACCCTTATTATTATTACCAGCACCAACTCTAAAATATCGACTCAAAAGTACACATTATTTAGTAGCTCAGAAGTTCAGAAAGCGTATTTGATATATTATTTTTGAAGACATAGGCTTTGCAAATTAAATTTTCAAAAACCAAATAGAAAGTATTTCCAGATCATAAAGAAGAAAAATACAAACCAAAAAAAAAACAGAGAAAAGAAGATATAAGCACACTTCAAATCCATTAAAACAACAAAACTACAAAGTAAAAAAAATTTGCACTCATTGGCTCGTTTCCTTCTTTTCCAAATTATGGTCAAGATTTTCATCTTAAGCGAATCCCTATCGTTCGTTTACAAAAAAAAAAAAAGAAATATGACAATATATTTTTATCTGCTTGCATTATTGGGGAGACTATAAGAGGCTTCAGATCGTAGAACTTGACATTCACAAGTGATAACCAAGAATCTTGTTTCATTTTAGCCCAGATTAAAGTTTCACAGCACATATTGAATGCGTATGTAACAAATGAAAAATAAAGTGACTGCAACTAAAAAGGTTTAGTTAATCTTTTGCAGAATTGATATCAAATAACTGAACAAATGAAAAGAATGAATCTCAGAGCATTCTAACATTCATATTACTAACACCAGGCTCAGTTTTGAGTATGTAATGCTAGACATCTGACAAATGCAATAGATCACCTTGATTCTAGCTTAAATAAACATTTATTTTAAGATCTTCAATATCCTTATTTTGTTCAAAGAAAAATAAAAAGATAAAAGGCTAGCCTATTATACCTTGTGTTACATAAAAATTTGAAACGTAAACACACAAATCCTGACTCTGCTTCGCTTTTCTGCAAATATTTTTCATCAATATAGCAATCTTTTCCCCATGTTTCATATTCTATTAACAACTAATAGAGATAATAAAGCCACTGCCTTAGATGTACTTAGTTAGTCAACATTGTTAGTCAAAGGGTGTATGATTAGTCAATGCTGTTATAGAGTTAGTTAGAGAGTTAGTTGAGGCAGATTCTAGAAATGTCTAGATGAGATTATGTTGGCTATATATACACCATCGTTTGTACAGTAAAGATCAAGAAAGGAAATAATAGAATTCATTCTTCTCCCTCTATCTCTCTCCTTTTTAACAACACAGCTGGGATTGCTAAATCTTGACCAAAGTTCAAATATGTTTCAGTAAATCCATAAAGTACAATATTACCAGATGGGTTTTTCCAGTCAAGAGGTTTACTTTACACTTGTAAACATATATATACTTCTGTAAAGGTCATCCGCCACGTTCAATGACAGAGAAATTGTTGTGAAATGTCAGAACAGAGTTCATCTCTTTTGAACCACAACCAGGGGCGGATGGTAGTGAGGGAAAAAGGGGCTAATCTCCCTTTATAAATTGAAAGCTTGTATTTTTTTGTATGCATTAATATTTTTCTGCCTTCTTATAAAATAAAATTACACTGTACTATATTTTTCAGCCCCTCCAATCTCAATTTTCTAGTTCTTCTCCTAGCCACAGGTTGTTGATAATACCTCCAAATCCAATTTGCTGAAATTTGAAAGAGATGTTTCAGTTAGTATCAGTTAAGGGGTGTGTAGTCTTCCAAGTGTGGTTGCTCCCGTAGCACAGTGGTTGTTGCGTTTGCTTAGTAAGCAAAAGGTCGCGAGTTCAATCCTCGCCGGGAGCTTATTTTTTCAAACTTTTTCTTGGTTTTCTACATTTTGGAGACATGCGTATGAGATAATGCTTGTGTGGTTCAGTTTTGTTTCTTAACCATATTATATTATATAAGCAGCATATATACAATCTCTCTCTCTCCACGTCAAATATATTTATTTAGTTGTATTGAAAAGTGAATTAGTTTCTCATACAATGGTAGATCTTTATCTTTCCAAGTAGTGGCTAGCTTGGATAAACTGAATAAATTGTGTAAATTATTCATACTGAAAATAATTTATGTGATATGTAACAGCTTTCCTTCTTCAATTTTAATGAAGACTGCAAAATTTTCATGAAGTTTTTCAAATTATAATTTAGAAGACTGCAAATGCATGGCCCATATGACCATATTAATTTTAATGAATTGATTTTATCTTCATTGAATAATTGTTCATACTTTACATTGTATACTCAATATAGCTATATATAAGTTTTACAAATTAATCAGGCCGTTGGAAATAAAACCAAAATATACATAACGGTCATCTAAAATATTTCCTTTTCTGGTAATGGGAATAAGTAGCGCGGAAAGGAGAAATGTTTATATAATCTGCAATTCCATGGAGTTTTGCTAATCGTACCCCAGAACTGAGTCTCCAACAGAGTGAGAAATGCTAGGTATCTCCAACAGACCTCGTATCTCTGCTAATCTTCAAAAACTCAAAACCAAGGATATAACTTGTGATCATGATTTACATTTTAAGCGACTCTCAATCGTTTACAGAATGAACACCAAATCTGACAATAATTTTTACTTGCATTCATTGTTCGAATTAGAGGCTTCAATATGTAGAAATTGACGTTCACAACTTATAACCAAGGAAATTGTTTCAATTAGCCTTGATTAAAATCCCAACGCACATATGGAATATGTAACCAAAGAAAAATGAAAAAGCTACTGCAACTAGAATGGTTTAATTAACTTTTTGCCAAATTGATATAAAAAATGAACAAATAAAAATAATGAATCTCAGAGCTATCCAAAATTCAGATTATATACAGTACACCTGAGCTCTCTAAAACCAGGCCTAGTTCAGAGCATGCATGCAATGTCAGTACACGATTCTAGTTTTATACAATTCAAGTCTCAGAATACCCAGAATCCTATGCCATATAGATATATCTATAATTTTGGAACTTGAATATCCTTATTTTGTTCAAATAATGACAAAAGGACAAACAGCTAGCCTCTGTAGGGGTCATCCACCATGCTCAATCCTCTTTTGGGCCACAGGTTGTTGATAATACTTCCAAATCAAATTTGCTGGAAATTGAAAGAGATGTTTCACTTGGTACCAGTTAAGGAGTGTGTGGTCTTTACAAATGTGGATGCTCCCGTAGCACAGTGGTTGTTGCGTTTGCTTAGTAAGCAAAAGGTCGCGAGTTCAATCCTCGCCAGGAGCTTATTTTTTATTTCATTTTTCCTTGAATTTCTACATTTTTCAGAAATATATACGAGTAATGTTTGTGTGGTTCAGTTTTGTTTCTTCATGTAATGGGTATGTGGAGGGTACATTTTTCTTTCTTAATGCATGCCAATTTAGATATCTAAGCAGCACATATACAATCCCTCTTAGTGTGACATATATTTGGTTATATTCAAAAGTGAATGAGTTTCCAGGTCTTAATCTTTATTCTTATTTGGCAGCATAAATACATAATGAAGTACTTATTCCGCAAGTTAGACCACAACCAAACAAGGTGAATGAGTAGTGTCTGGATAAACCAATAAAATTGTTTACAATATTCATACATTGAGAATAATTCTGGTTTGTTTACCATCCTGCTATCCTCTAGGTCTAAGCACATCTCTTGTTAAAATTATTCATTTACAATATACTCGTATAAAAGCCTGCATTTTCAAAGGGACTTTCATTTTCCAAATACATCCCACTATAACCAATTATACAAGGACTGAACTGTAAAAGATCCTCCAATATCGCTTCTCCATAAACATCTATCTGGGAAATTGTTTAATGTGACAGCAACGTTAACTTTCATTTATAATATACTGCACGCCAATCTTCATATAGAGTACCAGTTGGGGTATCTTCTAGAAGTTAAATAACTTGAATATTACTAGAAAATACATGAGCTACAGTGACATTAGGAGAATCACATGAATATTTTTGACATGCATGCATTACTCGATAAGAGATACAGATCGTAGAACTTGACAATCACAAGTCATAACCGAAGAGATTGCTTCATTTAGCCCTGATTATAGTTCCACAGCACATAGAAATATGTAACAAAAGAGAATGAAAAGTGACAGCTGTTGTATTTTCGGGTTTTCCTAATTACTTTAAAACCTAAAACCCTAGGATCCTATGCAAGAAAATTAAACTTAATACACAGCGGAACTTACTTTCCATCTTCAAAAGCCTCCGTATGCTATCAATCAGACAGCTTCCAAGGCTCTAGGTTGATAAGCTCCTGGTCTTGACTTGAGTTGTTGGCTCTTGAGTCCTTCCAAGAACTTGCAATCCTCTCTTTCTTTTCTCTGGCTATCCGAAAAATATGACAGAGTATCTCGTCTTTAATGGAGCAGACAATTGTGATCGTGATTGCAAGCCTTGGAGACTCAGCCTTTAAATACAAGTGCCAGGTCCTCAATTTAGCATAACCATAGCCTAAAATTGGCGTAACATGCCAAAATAACCATAGCAAAAAAGAACATGCCAAAATAACCATAGCCAAAAATAATTCCAGCTTAGTGCTGAAATTAGTTTACACTAATTTCAAGTTTGTGCCGAAATTATCACATGTATATTAGTTAGACTAATTATAATCGGTCCATTAACAATTATAATTAATCAAATTTATTTCTATACATTTTCAGTTCCAAATCCTAATTGAAATACGTATAATGCCATTCCTTAATTAATCACTTATTTTGACATTAATATTCGTGACAGTATTAGACATATAATTATAATACACGCATGTCCAACTTAATTTATTGTATTTAGACGTCTCTAAATCCAACAATCTCCCACTTGGACAAGTGTAACATTTTAATTATATGTTCTTATCCTTATTGCGCAACTTTTCTGTCTTTACTTATCGTATTTCCCGAACAATTCCGTCCATCAACTATCCTAACAAAGAACCTAAGCGGCAGTAGTTACTTTTATATTTATGCATAACTAAACCGACATAGATCACATTGTCAACATAATTGAATGACATGAATCTGATTTGGATGTATAGTTTAGAAATTACACGCAAGTGTGATTAGATGTGCCTATTTCTAATTGAGTCACCTTAAACTTTAAACTTTAGTGAGGTCAAATACTTTAAACTTTAAAGAAAGAAATAATGAAACTGAAATTGAATGCAACTTGTATATATCAACAAAACTGTTTACAATTACATTACATAGAACATCAAAACTTAAAACATATTCAGACTCCCACATTTTCTAACTATCCTAAACAGATATTACACCCATACGAGCAACATGTTCGTGAAACTGCTTGGGTGGTAATCCTTTAGTAAGAGGATCCGCAATCATGGAGTCTGTACCTATGTGTTCTATACATAATTCATTATTCTGTACTCTCTCTTTTACAACCAAAAACTTAATGTCGATGTGCTTCGACTTTGATGAACTTCGGTTGTTGGTTGCGTATAACACTGCTGAATTGTTGTCACATAATAATTTGAGTGGTTTCTGAATAGAATCCACAATTTTCAGCCTTGTGACGAAGTTCTTCAGCCATACGCCATGATTAGATGCTTCATAGCATGCGACAAATTCAGCTGCCATAGTGGAGGAGGCTACCAATGACTGCTTAGCGCTCTTCCATGACACGGCACCGCCTGCCATCATAAAGATGTATCCTGATGTTGACTTCATGCTGTCGACACATCCTCCAAAATCAGAATCGGTATATCCAATAACCTCGAGCTGTTCCGATCTCCGATACGTGAGCATATAGTCCCTAGTTCTCTTTAGGTATCTCAACACTCGCTTGGCTGCCTTCCAGTGTTCCATACCTGGGTTACTTAAATATCTCCCTAGCATTCCAGTAATGAACGCAATATCCGGACGTGTGCATACTTGTGCATACATGATGCTACCTACGGCTGAGGCATAGGGAATATCTTTCATGATGTTTTTATCTAAGTCAGTTTGGGGACATTGTTTTAGACTAAACTTATCTCCTTTTGATACAGGGGTATCTCCTGGTTTACTGTTTTGCATGCCAAATCTGGTTAGAATCTTATCGATATAGTTCCTCTGGGATAACCTTATAATACCTTGAGATCTATCTCTAAGTATTTCAATCCCTAGAACAAATGATGCATCACCAAGATCTTTCATTTCAAAGTTCCTAAATAAAAAATTCTTAGTTTGATGCAACATGTCCTTATCGTTACTGGCAAGCAATATATCATCTACATATAAAACCAAGAAAATAAATTTACTTCCACAAAACTTAAGGTATATACATTCATCTACTATGTTAGACTCAAAACCAAATGAGCTAACAACTTTGTGAAACTTATGATACCATTGTCGAGATGCTTGTTTTAGACCATAGATAGATTTCTTAAGTCTGCAAACCATAGACCCTGCATCACCTGATACAAAGTTTTCTGGCTGCTTCATATAGATTGTTTCATCAATGTCACCATTGAGAAATGCCGTCTTTACATCCATCTGATGAAGTTCTAAATCATAATGTGCTACAAGCGCCAATATAATCCTTAAAGAGTCTTTCGATGAAACTGGAGAGAAAGTCTCTTTATAATCAATGCCTTCTTTCTGTGTGAAACCTTTCGCAACAAGACGTGCCTTGTATTTTTCAACATTGCCTTTAGAATCCCGCTTAGTCTTAAATATCCATTTGCAACCAACGGGTTTCTTGCCTTTAGGCAACGGAACGATATCCCAAACGTCATTGTCGTACATAGATTTCATCTCTTCATTCATGGCATTAATCCACATTTGAGAGTTAGAGCTTTCCACAACTTGTTTGATATTAACATGATCATTTTCAAACATGCCAATGTCAAACTCATGTTCTTGAAGATATGCATAATCCTTCGATTGTGTAGATCTTTTCTCTCTAGTAGATCTCCTAATTGGCACAGGCTCTATATTTTCTTGAGGTTCAATTACAACTTGATCTTCAACAGGAGGAGGAATATCATTACCAACTTCTGAATCTCCCACAGGCCCTAGGCCATCAACATTGGTCATGGCAATGTCAGGGTTTGGGTTGGATTCAGGTCCATTTGTGTTCTCTATTCCATGTTGAGTTTCTAACTGAGTTGTTTGGGATGATGAAGTTTGCACATTGTCAAAAGATGTATTTCTAAATGCAATCGGAATTTGAACAAAACCAGGACTTTGGTCCATAGTCTCATTCTCATTCGTCTCTTCTTCTTCAAAAATACTATCTTTTGTCATATCTCCCCCCACAAACTCATTATCCTCAAAAAATTTTGCACTTCCTGACTCGAAAACTATATGTTCTGTTGGATTATAGAATTTATACCCCCTAGATCGTTCAGAATAGCCTATAAAGTAACAACTAACGGTCTTTTCGTCCAGTTTCTTTTCACTTGGCTTATAAGGCCTAGCTTCACATGGACATCCCCAAACTCTCAAATGATTCAAGCTAGGCTTGCGCCCAACCCATAACTCGTAAGGGGTCTTGTTAGTTGCTTTAGTAGGCACTCTATTAAGTATGTATGCTGCAGTCTTTAAGGCTTCTCCCCACAAATTCTCAGGTAGAGTTGTACGAACAATCATACTTCTCACCATGTCTTTAAGGGTGCGATTTCGCCGTTCAGCAACACCATTCATTGCAGGTGAACCTGGCAACGTATACTGAGGCACAATTCCGCATTCCTCTAAGTATTTTGCAAAGGGACCTTGACGCTGTTCTCCTGATCCATCATAACGACCGTAGTATTCACCACCACGATCAGAACGAATGGACTTTATACGTTTGTTAAGTTGTAACTCAACTTCCGTTTTGAACTTTATGAACACGTCTAATGCTTCCGCCTTTTCTTTTATTAAGTAAATATGACCATATCTTGAATAATCATCTATGAATGTGATAAAGTAACGGTGACCATTTCTTGTAGCCTTTGGAAAAGGACCACAGATATCCGTATGAATCAATTCTAAGACATCATTACATCCTTTTGCATCATACTTACGTTTATTAGTTTGTTTTCCCTTTATACAATTTACACAATCACTTAAGTTTGTAAAATCTAAAGGTTGGAGAATATCATTAGACACAAGACGTTCTATCCTTTTCATAGAGATATGTCCTAATCGCTTGTGCCATAATGTTGCTGATTTCTCACAAGTTAATTTACGTTTTCTATTATCTATATGCAGTGCCTCTGAATGTGAAGTGTCTATATCTAGAAAATAAAGATTATCATAATAAGACAGGATACCAGAAGCAAGAAGCTTAGAATTTTGACACAAACTGAAATTTCCATTACTAAATGAACATACATAACCATTTTTGTCCAAATAAGATACAGAAATTAGGTTCCTTCTGAAGGATAGAACCACTAAAGCATCAAAACTTAAATAAAATCCTGTCCTACATAATAATCTAAATTTTCCTATGCTTTTCACTTCTACTTTGTTTCCATTTCCTACGTAAACGTAACGCTCCGCCTCACTTGGCTTGCGATGGCTTAGGCAACCCTGCATCGATATACTGATGTTAGACGTTGCACCTGAATCTATCCACCAAGTATATCTAGATACAGAACTTAAATTAACTTCAGAACAAACTAAAGCGAGAGACATACCTTTCTTTGCCAACCATGCATGATAGTTGGTGCAGAATTTCTTCGTATGTCCTGACGCTTTGCAGAAAAAGCATTTCCGTTCCTCTGCTTCCGCAGAAGTATCTTCCTTCTTGCTTTTCTTTGCGACATTGTTTGCAGCTTCTTTGGTGGGTCCTTTTTCCTTGGCAGTAGACTTGCGCTTCTTGCCTTTACCCTTAGGATTAGATGTTACTACATGAGCACTTTCTCCCTTAGTCATTCTCTGTCTCTCTTCCTCCTGCACCAACTGAGCCTCAAACTCAGGTAGTGTCCACGTCTCTCTTTGACAATTATAAGTCAACTTGAATTGACTAAAGTTAGACGGGAGAGACAAAAAAATGAACTCAATGAGAACCTCATCAGAGATGTCATAATTATGCCCTTTCAAGGCACGTTGCAGTCTTGTCATCTCAATAACATGCTCTCTAACCCCTTCTTTTCCCTTGTATTTTATTGTTGCCAACTTCACAAAGAGTGTACTAACTTCAGTCTTTTTACTCTTTGTGAATTTCTCTTCAAGGGCCTTAAGGTATTTAATAGCGCCGGTCTCTGTATCAGGTATTATGCCTCGAAAAGTCTCATGGAACGTTTGCTTCATCACCATTATGCACATGCGATCTGAATGCTCCCATTTCGTAATATCAGCCTTCTCTTGGGGAGTTTCCTCACCCTCTTTATTAGGCTTGGGGCGATCAAATCTCAGTGCTGTGTCCAATTGCATGATCCCTAAGACTAATTTCAGCTTTTCCTCCCACTGTTTGAAATTGTTCCCCATGAGGGGCTTAATCTGACTTAGATTTGACATTATGTTTAGATCTGAAAATTCAAGAACAAGGAAATAATTTAGATACGATGCGTCACGATTTGATCCTTAATCATAATTCTAAAATCTATCTAAAGGTATGTGTAAAACTATTTGCTCCATTAAATCTTTAGCCAAAGCACCATTCACTAATGAAACACCTTTGGGTGCAATCATTACCTTCAGGCACTCTGGTGTAGTGAATAAAGTACAAACATGTAACATTTTTGTCAATCAACCTTTGGGTCAAATTAACATATCCATGAACTAACGACCAGGCCAGTCAACGGGGGGAGGAGGATCACAGACGGATCACTTAAGTTCCAAGCCCCCGATGCTTTTCTAGACATCGCTAGTCCATGTGTGTTGCAACTTATTTTTGTACACTACCCTTATGCACTAAACAATTTCAGCAAGCGCTAACCCTCCTTTGGGAAAGCTAACACTCACATCCATTTCTAGCACGTCATTTTAAACTTGTCATGTGCCACCCTGCACTTGTCTCACACAGAGAGGTTCGTTTGCGAACAATCAGTGCTCAACTTGTACAAAATGACACACGTAAATCCTAATTGCCTTTAAATAGATCCTAAAACTATGCCTAAAGCCTATTCTAGGACGTATCCTAAAATGACTACTCGTCCTAAATAGAATATAGTAACTAATGGGAGCTTTAATTAATTAGAATAAACTAATTTTCATATGTTAACTATATTCATCAAAAATAAATACTAGGCTTTAAAAACACTTTAGTATTCTCCAAAATATAATTTTAGCTTTATGCTTTTATTTAGAAATAGCGAAATAATCAGAAATATCCAAATAACTTTATGCTTCTATTTAGAGACAACTAAAACTTTGTGCTTATATTTGGAAATAACCAAATAATCTTATTTAGAATTTACTAAATAACGTTATGCTCAAATTAGCTATAATCATGACAAGAATTTAGTATATATATTTTTTTTATTTATGTATTTTTTTATCCCACCCTTAATTAGCGTTAAATACTAATTATAGATAATGGCTAAATTCTATAACTAATTAGGCTAATAATAGCATACTTTACTTAATAACTTAATAACTATAGTAATTATAATTAACATAACCTAAATTACAATTACTTACAGTTATTCCTAAGGTCTGTAACCGGTATTGATCTAGAGATAACTAATTTTCAGATCTGGAAATTTTCAAAAAACCGAAAAACTGCAAAAACAGCCTTTATTGCGCCAATTGCTTATTTTTCCAAATTTCAGAAACGAAAAATTATAGTTTGTTGCATAATTAAACCTTTCGAAGGAATCAACGCACCTTCGTATATTTCACCAAAATGTGATAAATTATGCGAATCAAAATCAAAACCATCAAACAAAACCTCTCCAAGATCGCACGAAGCGCAAGGATTGGCACAATTCGAATATTCGATTAAAATACGCATAAAAAATCGATTAAAGCGAATTTTAACAACTATTTGCAACAATAAATTCGATTTGAAAAACAGAAAATAATTTACAAACAATTGAAGATGGCATAACCTTTTCTCTAGATCATAATTACCATAAATTCCTGCATAGATGGCTCTGGTACCACTTGTTGTATTTTCGGGTTTTCCTAATTACTTTAAAACCTAAAACCCTAGGATCCTATGCAAGAAAATTAAACTTAATGCACAGCGGAACTTACTTTCCATCTTCAAAAGCCTCCGTATGCTATCAATCAGACAGCTTCCAAGGCTCTAGGTTGATAAGCTCCTGGTCTTGACTTGAGTTGTTGGCTCTTGAGTCCTTCCAAGAACTTGCAATCCTCTCTTTCTTTTCTCTGGCTATCCGAAAAATATGACAGAGTATCTCGTCTTTAATGGAGCAGACAATTGTGATCGTGATTGCAAGCCTTGGAGACTCAGCCTTTAAATACAAGTGCCAGGTCCTCAATTTAGCATAACCATAGCCTAAAATTGGCGTAACATGCCAAAATAACCATAGCAAAAAAGAACATGCCAAAATAACCATAGCCAAAAATAATTCCAGCTTAGTGCTGAAATTAGTTTACACTAATTTCAAGTTTGTACCGAAATTATCACATGTATATTAGTTAGACTAATTATAATCGGTCCATTAACAATTATAATTAATCAAATTTATTTCTATACATTTTCAGTTCCAAATCCTAATTGAAATACGTATAATGCCATTCCTTAATTAATCACTTATTTTGACATTAATATTCGTGACAGTATTAGACATATAATTATAATACACGCATGTCCAACTTAATTTATTGTATTTAGACGTCTCTAAATCCAACACAGCAACTACAAAGGTTTAGTTAACCTTTAGCGAAATTAATATCATCAACAGAACAAATGAAAAGAATAAATCTCAGAGCTATCCAAAAATCAGATTACAGTACACCCAAGCTCTCTAACACTAGGCTCAGTTGTGAGCATGCAATGCCAGACATCTGACATATGTGACAGATCACCTTGATTCTAGCTTATATAACTCTATAGTCTCTTTAGAATATCCCGTAAACACATGCCCAATGGATATATTTGTTAGGAGATTCTATATCCTTATTTAAAAGAAAAACACTATTCTACCTTGTATTACATTAAAATTTGAAAAAAAAAAATCAGACTTGTCTTCTCTTCAAGGCAATGTAGCAACCCGTTCCGCATTTAATTAACAACACAGCTGGGACCGTAAAATCTAGATCACAGTTCAAATATGTTTTGGTAATTCACAACTTACACACTATCTGATTCCTGCCGCCACCATGGGGCTCCGGCCTCGTAAGAGAACTCACCATCACCCCATGAGATGTGTGAAGCTTTGAGGCCGATTGCCAAGTTAGGTTCCTTCCCGTGAGTTGCAATCCACGCTTCAATTGCTTCGTCATTAGCAACACCGCCGTCATGCAGCCCTCTCCATCTGCCAAAAGGGTTGATGGCAGGGTTCGCCAACTCAGCGGCAGCTGCTGGCATGTACATTGCATCTCCTATAATTGGTGCACCTATAGCAGCAAACTGTGCCCTGATCTGAAACAAGTGCTTTTGATTTAATTATCAAATTTGAACCCAATATTTAGGATTTGAGTATGGACGGGATTGTATAGCACAGCAAATATCAGTACAAAAATTGTGCCCTTCTTTTCCTTTGTTATTGTACCTCTGGAATTCTAAAATGAATTAGGGCACTGTTGAGCCTCCTATTTTGGCCTATATAATTTCTTCCTACTTTTGAGAGCCTATTTGAGGCTTCTGTACCAGTCGGGTTGGGAAAACAACAACATACAATACTTATGCGCATGTACCTATATTAAACATAGAAGAGTGAGGCTATGGTACTTTGCAAAGTGCGGATCGGTCCGTGCTATGGATCCATATCTCCATTTTCATTGTCTAAATAGTCGATCCGAACTGCTCAACAGGATCTCCACATGAATATGTACTTGGAGACCAAATTTTACATTTTTTATAATTTTTCTACTTTTTTTAAAAAGGTTGAAAATCACAACTTTCGGATGGTTCAAAAATTATAGATAGGGTTATGTTCTACCTATCTAAAAAAATAATAAAAAAATTCTCAAAAAATGTAAGAATTGGTCTCCAAATACATTTTTATATGGAGATCATTTTGAACAGTCGGATCAAATGTTTGAACTTTTTAAATGGAGATATTGATCCATAGCACAGCCACAGACCATTCCGTGCTTTGCAAAGTACCATAGCCTCTCTTAAAAATAAAAAATAAGACAAGGAATGATAGACATACAATAGTACCTGATGGGTTTTTCCGGTCAAGAGGTTAACTTTACACTCATAAGCATATTTTTTTAAGGGCCATCCACAATCGTCAATGCCATAAGCTTCTCTTATATTAGCACTCGGCCATGGCACCTCGTTACACTCCAGTACTTCCAACTGGCATAGATGCCATCTTTCCTGTTTTTCTGTTTAAACAGGCCACAAAATCATTCCTCAATAAACATTACGCAATGAACATATGACAGCACATGTGATAAGGTTCAAATTAAACTATGATACGAAGTCTTTTATGCATTATTAGAAGTAAATTCCATATTGAGTCATGGCTGGAACAGAAAAGAGCCTGCAGTTGTTTAGGTTTACTCTTGTTCTTTTTTGTTCCATCTAGATTCATTAAATTGTCTTGTTTAACCAGGGTTCTAAATAGCTAGGTATAACTGTGCAATAGCTGTGCTATAGCTTTTTTGGACCTTAAAAGCTATAGCGCTATCAGCCGTTTTCTGCGCTATAGCTGTTTTTTTAGTCTTTCCGCGATGACACAATAATCGTTATTTAAAACCTTGTGTTTAACCATGTCATTGTATAGGCCTTTTGGGACTTTTTGTTACTCATAGGAAAACAGTTTTACCACACGCTACTTGGTAGATACCGACAAGTTTGTAAAAAAAACTACCTCTGGCATAATGTAAACCTAAATGGTTTAGGGGATATATGTTAAATAACTAGACAAGCCCAACAATCCATGCAAAGAATGATAGGAGGGAAAAAAAAATAAGCAAAGATCCTAGTAGTAACCTTCACAAACTAATCTTGGGGCAACATTAACCGGACGCATGTAATGTGAGATAACTCCAGTTGACACGGGAGCAGAGGCAAGGGCAAGGTAAAGCTTTCTAATTTGTTTTTCCTGTATTATGGAACATAAATTCATAACAGGATCCTCTGGTGCTAAAACCTAAAATCATTATTAACAAGAAAAGCTGAAATAATCAATTGTAATGGCGTACCCTCATCAATCCATGGAAATAGGAACAAAATTCTTTTGTTCTGGAAAATACGACACTGCAGAAATGGTACCAAAGTTAAACAAATTAAATCACCTGTAAAGATTATAAGGAATCAAGAAAGGAAACAAGGAAAAGGGCAAAACAAACCAGCCTTCAGTGCAGTTGTCTATTTGGTGTGTAGTTATTAAGGGGGCTTCAAAACCCAAGGCACGAGAAGCAAATGTTGCACAGCATTCTTCAATGTTATCTGTTGTGCCTCCCACCTGAAATTTGAACAAATGAATTCAATTATACAAGTAAGAACAAATACTTAACATATGAAAATAAGAAGAGAATTCGAAGCTCTGGAAAAAAGATGAAACTTGTATTGAAACTTACCAATACTCATTTACCCAATTAACCAGATTGTTTCCTCAATTTAGATTAAAAAAAAACAAATCAAACAAAAAAGAAAAAAAAACATGCAAAAAAAAAAAGGAGCAAGCAGCTACCTGTCTTACTGGTAACAGACAAAATAATCAGAACTACAAACTTTTTATCCAATAAAACCATAACATATTAATCAAAGTAATAAAACAGATGCATACTGAGGTGCCGGCCGGTTTGTCAAGGACCACATAAGAATCAGTTATTTCTACCACTCTGCTCTTCCAGTCTACTTCATAGCACCTGGTCAAATGGTAAAGACATTAAAACAAGGAAGGTGCACAATAAAAAATAGCCAAGAGAACTTAATTTTTCAATTTATCACTATAACTTCTCAAGATGGTTTGAGTAGGGGTGACAATTTGAACTGACCAATTTTAACCAAAATCCCTGGTCAGTTCCAGCTTATGGATCACCACCAACCCATTTAGTACTTTTGCAGTTTAGTTCACATGATTTTAGTTACTCCAATGCCCAATCCAATTAACATCAGGTCAATGTCAAACCCAACAGTTAAGCACCACAACCTGACCCAAGTTAGATTGATCCATCAGATTCATGGGTCCGCTATGTACTTCTTGTCAACTGGTGGGTCAGGCTAGGTCTTACATGTATTAAATTGGCGAGTTTACTGACTTGAACCTTTATCAATCATTCATTTTCATACCGAGGGAAGCGTTTTGGGTGACAATGGACCCGCAAATATGTGCCTTCTTCAAGAAATTGGCTTGGATCAGTTACTTTAAATGTCTTCTGTGCTTCTCTGACAGTTTTTCCTTTAATAGATGACCTTTTCTTCAATACTTCAGGGTCTGTTACCTCTTTAAATAGGCGAACTTCTTCGGGTGTTGCAGTTGGAGGAGGCTGTGGGCAAACCAAGGCATAATATACAGCTCCGAAATGTATAAGATCTACAACATACCTTGAAACATAGAATAACTCAATTACTACCCCCAAAAGAAACCTCATAAGCAATCATACAGTGCTTTGGACTGACAAGCGTGACCGGACCCTAATGGCCTAACCCAATTAAAGCCCAAAAGAAGCACAATTGTAGTTATTTTGTACAAAAAGGTCTAAACTTCCAATTAGCCTAATAGAAGTCTTCAAAACCTACCAAGTTTCATTTTTTTTGGTCAACAACAGATTGTAAGCCGATATGCTCCCGTTGACAAATGAGTCCATTTTTGAAAATCTACTGGTGCTAATTTGTTCAGACTTAATTAGGCTTAGTTAAAGTACTTCGTCTGAATGTTTTATAACTTGGAGGTGTGTTCAACCAAATACAGTGACTAAATTGGGAACATAGAAAGTGAAGAGGTACTAGCATGTACTTACAAGGGAGGGAGATTCAAAGATTTACTGATAAAATCAACAACATTTCCTTCTTTCATGGCAACCAGATGCTCAACCCTCGGAGCCATATTTTCAGAAGGGCACGGCATCAATCTATCATACTCTGGATACCTGCAGAGATACCAGACCTCAAAAAGTTGCAGAATACAGTAATTCAAAGGTAATTGCATGACCCAAACACAACATTAGGATTTAGGATAATATAAAAATTGAATCAGTGGCTTCTACTAAACACAAACTGCTCGACCATGGAATGATAGAAAGTGTACCACAGTACCAGTCATTCGAAGGACCGAGTTGTGTGACAATGACATCTGCAATGGCAGATTTGAGAGGAGCAGCGGCGCTCTTTCTAGCAGCTGCTCTGGAGCATTCCTTCTCGAAACGGCGGCGCTTGAGAAGAGACCGCGTGGAAAGAGAGCGAGAAAGGGATGCACCTCCGCCGATCCTTGCGCAAGTTAGCGCGCGGCGACACGGTGGCAGTAGAGCTGCGCTTAGACGGGAAGCTAGAGAAACTGGGAGCTTCGGCATGGCCACTGCTCTCAGTGAGAGCATCGCTCCAGATTTTTAGTAGATATATCACAAAAAATCTGCCATGTAAAGAGGCTGTCGGATCAAAAATCGGACGGTAGAGATCGGATTGAAAAATCTCACTCAAAATATCAGGGATCAGAGTGACTTAAATTTTGAGATTGAAATTGGACTGTCCGATCAGAATTCCAGCAAATCCGGACCGTAGTGAAATACACGGAATCCGTTAATATTCGTTCCAGAACAGATCGGACGGTCCATATCTAAACACAAAATTTTGAGTTATTCCAATGATCCGAATTCATTGTCCGACGGTTGAGGAGACCATGTGGGCTTTTTTTCGTTGCTATTTGTTTACTCTTAACTTTGGGCCGTAATTTTTTACTGATGGATTGTTTGGCGCCTCTTTTTGGACCCATGTCATGTATGCGGTGGCCTTCCTTTTTGGACCCATGTCATGTATATAGTGAATATAAATAAATAAATAATTGTTAATTAAATGAATATAATTTTTACTATATTTTTTAAATTATATTATATAAGTTCTCAATTCATTCAATAATTATTCATTGTTTGTTCATTATCTATTAACATTAACGGATAATGTTAGATTATAAATAAAATTAAAACTTGATAAATAAATTTAGAATATAAATAAGACAAATTTTAAGTGAGTCTGAATATAAAAATGTTTTCATGCGATTTGTATCTTATCATGGACACCCCCAACTATCCGAAATTGTTTAAGTTACCACCCTTAAATTTTAAAATTATGATATTACTACCGCTTTAAAATTTTCAAAAGTTGCTATGTGTGCAGATTCAGTTTGCGCACCAAATCTTTGTTTTCTTTTTTAGTCTGAACCTTTACTCATGATTAAAAAAAAACAGAGATTTTGGTGCGCATATCCAGTCTGCATTTGTGGCAAAATTATAATTTGTTAAGTCAGTGGTAATTTGAATTTTGAAATTTGAGGGTGGTAACTAAAAAAATTTCATTTCAAATGTAGTGCCAACTTAATGATTCGGGAAAGATTCAGCAGGTCAAAAATTCGTATTCAGAAATAATTTATATATAATTTGAAATTATACATTGTGTCCGGACCAGAGATTTTAATTACACAAGAGGGCAGAAAAAATACATACTAGGAAGTCTTTTGGTCCAAAAAATAATTCAAGTATAATTCAAAAAAAATTAGGCATATAATTCAGAAATAATTCAAACATACCGTTACCGAATAATACGCAGATTGATTCGCTAACGGTTCAAATTCAAATTATTCGTGAATCTTGTTACTATGGACTCAATAGCTCAAACTGTTGGCAATACTAACGAATTGAGTTTTGTCTTGTGTGCGTATTGTGCATATTCTTCAACGAGTGATTCGGAACCAATATGGTAGTTAGTGCAAAATATTTCAAGAAATTCAAATTTTTGTTGACATTCTTTTTGTGATTAATTTTATTAGATCAATGACTCAATTTTATTACCAAATAACAATATTATTCTTATTCTCATTTCTGTCGAATAAGAGCCAAATAACTAGAATGTCATAGCAGTGCATTATTTAGATGAATCGTGAGCAAGAAACGTGTTAATTCGATTTCTATCATGCGTAAATTTAAGTGTGATTCATGTATAATATTTATCAAGTGTGGATTTTATAAAAATTTCATTTTATACATAATAAAAATTTACGAGCAAAAACGCATAATAACGTGACATATTCAAATTAGTGCACGATCTGATAGCGATAATGCACAATTACAAACAAATATCAGTTAGAAATTCAAGCAACTTCACCAAAATATTGATAGGATAAATTTATTTAATTAGATTAACCAATAATCATATTTAGTGAATAGTTAGTAACAGGTCAAGACTTTAACAGAGTAGTTTTGACTTCATGCAGCACACAGACTATATAATCAAAACATTGTTCGTGTGCTGTACGATGTGAAAACCACTCTGTTAAACCATTACCCGTTAGACTGCCTGGGAAGGGAGCTTGTATTAGTAAATCCTCGCGGGTAGGGCACGGATTACTTCAAAAAGTAAGATCCGAAACCCGAAACAATCCGCATCCGCATTATCCGAAAAACGGATGAGAAAAGGAGGCACACAAAAACCTCCAAAATCTCCTCTCCTATCTTTCTTCTCTCAAGCACACAGCCAGCCATGGCGACCATCTCTTGCTCTTCCCCTTCTTCTCTCTTCTTCAACCTCGTTAGAACCTCGACTCATGCCACCACTCCTCCCCCCTCCCTCTCTTTCCCTTCTTTCCACTTCCCCCGATCCGTCTCTTTGTCGCACAGATACAGCTCGAAGTCTACCCAAGCTTCTCGAATAGTCGTGAAGGCTGTGGTAGAGGGAGATGTTGGTTTAGTTTCGGGAGGAGGAGGAGAAGGAATTGCGCAAGACCCGAGCGAAGATACCGTTTCGGTACCGATCTCTCCTTCTGATATGCTTGTAATGTACTTCAAGGTACCGCCTTTTGTTAATTTCACTAAATTTTTTTTTCTCCTTTTTTTCTTCGGGTTTTGTTTAATCTGATTTGTGGTGCTTTGTAGGCAGAAGGAGCAATGGGCGATGACGCAGTTTCTAAAGTTAGAGAGAAATTAGAGGTTTTTCATTATTCCTTTTTCACTTATTATGTGTAAACATTATTCATTTTTTGTATTTTAGCATACTAATGAACCGGTATTCACCATTAGTACATGTATGCTTGGATTCACATAATGAACCGATGTATGCAATAGTTCTTTTTACACTATTTTTGGTTATCTTAGCTTTTATTTTATTTTTTTGGGTTTAGGCACAGGAAGGTATTTATGATTTGGAGGTCACTAATGCAGAGGGCGTTGCTACTGTTATAGTAAGATTAATATCTCGCTATTTCTTTTCTGAAACCGTACCAATTGGCATATCAAGGGCTTTACATACCAGTACCAATGTCATGGGATAAATGCCTTTACGTACCAGTACCAATGTCTGGTACAGCAATCATTGTGAATTAACCAGTTTAAGGATAATATGCAAAGTACACCCTCTATTATGCCATATTGATATTGCAAATATTTCCTAACATTTATTTGATCTTAGATAGTGTTTAAATACCTGGGCAAATCAAATAACATGAAAGTGTCAATGAAGGTCAAGTAATTATTTTAGAAAATGATTATCTTGTCCCTAACATTTCCACATTTTTGACCAAAGTTGTTTGACATCATGAACTGGAAAACCGAAAACGTTACTAGTTTTAGATCATAACAATTTGATGGTACTTATCTTATGATAATAAAGACCTTGACAGATATAGGCAAAAAATTTAGTGTATAGTGAACGCTGCAAATTTGAGAAAATTCCGAGTTCAGTTTGCAAGTATGGTAAAAAATTGTCTGAATTTGCAAAACCTCATTAGTTTAACGCATACCAACTTTTCTTCAGTTAACAAAAGCGACATCAGTACAAGCAACAGGAGTGGCATCACAGTTGGTAGAATCATTACAATCTTCAGGGTTCAAATTGCATACTTTGAGCTTAAGCTTTGAAGATGAAGAAGACGAAATTGAGGCTGCTTCGATTGAGGCCATACCGGAGGATTAGATACTCTTTTCCTTTTCCCTTTTTTCTCTAGATCAATTGGTTTCTGGTTTTTCTTCACTGTACTTTGAATGTGTATTTATATTTTAATTTCAACATGCAGTTGTTTATTAGAAATTTTTTGTAATCAGATGTGAAACTTTTTGAGTCCAAAATCATGAAATGGTTCTCTCTTTCACATCAGTTATTGGAGTTCGTTGTTTCATTAATGTAATTTGTCAACATGTACTTGCAGTGCACATATAATTTCCTACAATACTATACAATAGAATTTGGCTACTTTTTTTTTTATCAATTACTTAAATTTATAGATACAAATTTTATACTGTGCAAAATGGCTTTGGACACAAAAGTACGTCCTTGGTGGCTTTGCTGATTGCTGACGTAATTAAAGAAATATTTGGTTTTATGTTGAAAATTTGAAATTATAAGATTTGAAAGTAAGATAAATGAAATTAGAGGAAAAAGAATTCATAAGAGGAGATTAGTATTGTTCATACAATAAGAATATATATATCGGTTCCTTTGAAAAATTGTTCGAGTTAAAAAGAGTAGAGATTTATAACCACTTCAGTTTGGACTTTGGACGAACTATTGACTCTGCCTGTCCGGTAGTCCACACAGAATTCGGATCTCCTAACTCAATTTTTGAATTTAGATCCGGACCATCCGATTCGAATCGGGCCGTAAGATTAAAGAGGCCCGTGCGCTCCACCTCGGACCGGATTGGCCCGGATTCGAATCAGACAGTCTAAATCTAAACTAAAAAATTGAGTTACTTTAGCCGATCCGGACCCGTTCACACATAGGGATGAAACAAGGATTTTTTTTTTAAAATTAATAAATTCAAATTTTTGGGAAAGAAATTTATTTATTTTTTCTTAGAAAAATATATTGAACCGAACCAATGGTAAAGTTCCAACAGATTTTTGAATCACAGACTTGTCCGAAACTGCTCACCATTAGTACGGTTCCAGTAGCCTGTCTTTGGTGAAACCGCACCATTCATCTATTTCTCGAAGAAAAAAAATTCCTTTACTTGAGATTTGAATTTTTTATTTCTAAAACAAAGAGTCCAATGTTCTATTCCGATTGCTGACTAAAAAAATGAGTGAAACTATTACCGTACAAAGGATTAGTTCAAATTGGATGTATGATAAATTTGTTAATTTCAAATTTTATTTAGTGTAAAGTTAACAGTAAAAAAAGATTGAAAAATAAATGCAAGATAACTTGTAAACTTTTATATTTTTACAACTTGACCTTATAAAAAAGAATTTAAAAATTAAAAATTGAAATATAAAATGTATCATTAATGAATAAAATCGGTTTCAAATAGATTCCATGTTTGAAGTCAATTCCATAAATTTTAAGTTAAGATCATCAATTACCTTTGTTAGTTTAAGTACACACTAGCATTATTTAAAGAAAAAAAAAAGTTTGCGAAAATAATTACTGAGTAAAAGCTTATGCAATTTATCTATGTCAATGGATCGGGTCGAATTTCAATTAAATCGAGATTATTTTATTATTTTTCTTAAAACGGATTAGACCCGCTCTGACCCATCAAGGGGGAAGAATACTCTGACAATCTGACCCGACCCATTTGAGGCTGAATTATATTGAGCCCAGCCCACTTTCTTGTAGATTATTAATGGATCGGATTGGATGAAGATGTATAAAAAAAATAACACGTGTCCGGATCTAGCCGGGAGGCCCAACACCATAAATTTATATAAAGAAAAGTAAATTGTTGAGAGTGGGATTTGAACCCACGCCCTTTCGGACCAGAACCTTAATCTGGCGCCTTAGACCAACTCGGCCATCTCAACGTTTTGTTCATTTATTCACAAATATTTTATATAATATCTTTTTATACGATAAAATAACTGTATCCCATTTTCCCTTGTTTTTAAGAGCCAATCGGGTCCGATAAAAGACCACAAAATAGTACGGGTAGATGCTAAACTTTTGTTTTTGTTAACACTGGGTCATTGGATTGTGTCAGATTTTTCATTTAAGAGAAATATGAATTTATTTGTCAAATTATTAGAGCATCTACATCCTGGTACTATTAGAGTTTATAATATGATGTGATAGTTTCTAATTTAGTTTCAGAGATGTGAAATAGTTTCTTATTTAAAAACTATGCAGTCAAGTTTCTTATTAAAAAACTGTTTATAAACTCCATGCGGATCAAATTATTCGTTCAAATTATTTCTCCTTTTTTATTTTTGCTAATGTGGCTTAATAGAAACTCTAAAATTAATTTCAAGAATGTGAGAGTTAGAAACTTTAGAGACCTTAATTTCTAAAAAGTAGTTAACAGTTATTTAGAAACTCATTTAAGTTACTGGGATGTAGATACTATTAGTGGCAACAAATTCTCATGAGAAGTATTTCATCCCAGTTTATATTCTAAATTATAAAGAATTTACTTATGAAATGTTCGAAGTTTTCAAAGCTGAAAAATACATAAAACATGCCATTTTTCCGCTATCCACTGAAAAAAGAATTGTATTTTTATTTTAGCTTGAAAACCCAACAATTTGACAAATTTAGTTTCAGTCTATGTGCAGTTTGAATTGAAATTATTGGAGTGATCGATTCGAAAAAAAAACTTAAAAAATATTACGGTGACTTTAGAACAAATCAAATTGATGTGGGGTTGTGGAGTTGGATGGAAGCATTTTCATACTCGTACATGTTACAAACTGTTTTTAATTGTATTCTACCCTTACTGTTACAAATTATCTTATCCGTATTCTATATTTGTCGGATAACGAAACGGTAGCGGAAAAATAACGGGTAATACTAATATAATAATCATTTTTATTATTTATTAAACAAAATATTAAAACATATACATTTATTTCACACATGTATAGTACTTTGTTGAAAACAAAAATTATGATCATGCTAAGCAAAAGTAAGCCAATTAAAGCACTTTTTTCAATGCTCATTAATATATATAATATTTTTTTTAATAATTACTCAATTGGATAACGGATACGAAATAAGTTTTACCCGTACCCTTACCCGTTTAGATAACGAAAAAAAATCTTTATCCTTACCCGTACCCGTACTCAATAAGTTTACGAAGAAAAAATCTTACTCATATCCGTATCGAATATGGTACGGGTCGGATAAACAACTAAAAAGGTGGCATTGACATCCCTAAATTGATGTGACATTTTTTTTTTACTGAAATGAAGTGACCAACATGAAACAAGAACCATATTTGCAATTGAACGGATCACTTGATCAGGCTCAAGTAGCATAAACATTAATTTTGGCATAGGAGCACAAAGCACCTCTCTGTTCATCGTCATCATCATCATTATTATTATCATCATCATCGTCATCGTCGTCATCATCAGAAGCCCGTAGGCCTCTCTGTTCATTCTTTTGGATAACTGATTTACACTTTTTGTTGCTTTTTGGTTTTGAGTCGAGAGTGCTCGACTAACTTCTTTTTTTACGACTATTTTTCAATAATTTATTCGGCAATATAATTACAACATAGAAAGATCAATCAACTTCAATAGATTAAATTGTAAAAGTCCCATGCATTTTCTTTCCCCATCTTTTCTGTCCACGTGGCGGGCCAACATGATTATGATTTTCCTTTTCTTAAACAAGTATTTGTGGGATTTATTCGTCTTTTTCACTCAAATACTCAATTAATTATTTTAAAGAAGGAAAAATGTTGGGTAATGATACGAACACCACATTTTAGTGGAATGAACAATTTTGTCCTCTCATAAATGTCACTGTAGCTATTGACATATCTTTATTTATGTAATTATATGCTATGATCATTTATTACTAATTGGCTTCCATAACAATTCGTTCTTCTCTTCTTATTTTGTAAACCTTTCAAAAGAGGAAAAAAAATCTAAAATTTCAACTATTAAGTGATAGGAGAATGAACCAATTTATTATCTTGTTCATTATTTTTTGCAATAAATTCAATAAATAATTTGGTATATGTATTTTTATTGATCCAGAACAACACACCTATATTGCTTGAGATTCGTTTAATTATTCTTCTAGTTATATACTTTTAAATCTATACGCGTATCTAAATAAAATTTAAACAAACAAATTATAATTCAGTTTTGTTATTATATAAATCAAATAGATGAAGAATAAATGAAGAAAAAGATATATGCTTGGACAGAATTGAAATTCAGTAATTCAATAATGGCGTTGATTGAAGAATCAGTTACTTTTATGGAGAAGAAGATATTAAAAGCTCAAGTATTACAAACAGATATGAAACTATGTTTTATGAATTTATTGTTTAATTGTTTTACTTTTGGTATAAGACTCTATCATATATATGGTAATTAATATACCTACTATTTTGATTTTCACAAAAGAAAAGTAAACAGAGAAAGAAATATAGGAGACATTAATATACGTAAAAGATTTATTTTGAAATGGAAATATTTAATGAAGGGAAAATTTGTCTAAATAATTAAAATATTTGAATGTGTTGTGTTAATAAAAGAATTAGTGTTGTTAATATCATCATTCTTTGAATTGATATTCTAGTCACTTCTATAATCGTGTCAAAAAAACAACAATCTTGAATTATTTTGGTGAGAAGTCGCTTAATGACAATACTATCACAATCCGGATATAACAATTTTGATTTAATTTACTTTAATTACTTTTGTTTAATTTGTACAGTATCCGAAATTTGTGAGCTTAATTTTACCGCAATAAATTAATTATTTGTGTGTAGAACTAAGGTGTTCTTAAGCTCACCAAGTCCCTTTATGAGCTTAATTCAAAAACTTATCGGATTGACTTCAAACGATGCATCTAAACTGTTTAAACCGATCTACTTCATGAGTGATTACATGTCAAATTTTTTAAATTTTGAACTAATTTAGTATGAAGTCAAGCGGTCAAAAAAGATGATTCATAAGTTAATTTTAATGAGTTCATTTTTCATTATTTTTTTACCACTTTATTTTATACTAAACTAGTTCGAAAATTATAAATTTGACATGTAAATGCATCACTCGTGGAGTAGACCGGTTTAGATGTGTTGTTTGAAGCCAATCCGATAGATTTTTAAGCCAACCCTAGTTCTACTCATTATTTGTAATCTTAATTAAAATTCAGTGTTACTCACAATTAAAGATGATTATTTCTTTTTTAAAAACCTGCAATAGAAATATAGAATCATATCTTCTACACAAGGAAAAGATCCATTTTTTGAAATACTTCCAAACGCACGCACTCTTTCAGATTTCTGAAACTGTATTTAATACTTTCCAAACAGTGTATTTATCGCACTATACTAAAAAAACCTCCAACGAAGGGCCAACAAAATACTCTGAGGTAACATAATATTTCTGTTTAGATTCAACCGTCTGATTAGGATCCTTCCCGTGCAGATTTTGATCGAACGCTCCACATCAAAACAGAAATATTATGTTACCTTACGAGAGATAAGGGCATTCTACTTTATAGGCTTTATGCACGAATCAGGTAAGCACATTTGCTAAAATCCTCATTTTAAATCTGTTCTCGAACAATAAGAAATCGAGAGATAACTAGATAAGGATTTGTTTTGTGAACGTGAAAAAAAAAACAGTGGAGTTCATTGAAGAAAGATGCGCCGCAAAGGTAGGTTTTGTTTGTTTCCGGTTGGCGAATAACAAATGCTAAATTTGTAGATTTCATGAAACAAAATATGGAGGCAATTTAGCCGACATTTTTATTAATATCCAAAGTTTAATACAAATTAATAAATATACTCAGAATCCGGCCCAATATCGATATATATCCAAGCCGGCCATTTTCTGGCCGCTATGTTCCCTCCCTAAGCCGGCCAGAAAATGGCCGGCTATGTTCCTTTTTTTTTTTTAAAACCCCAAAAACTCTATAAAAGAGCACCCCCTCCCCCTTCAGATCTTCACACAACCCGAGGCAGCTCGCTACTGTTGAGGTAATAAATTTTTTTAAGGTAATAAATTTTTTTATTTTTTTTATTATTTTTTTTTATTTTTTATTTTATTATTATTTTATTATTATTTTATTATTATTATGTTTTATTTTATAGATTAGTTAATTGTTTACTATTTAGTTAATTGTTTACTATTTAGTTAATTGTTTACTATTTAGTTAATTGTTTACCATTTACTTAATTGTTTACCATTTACTTAATTGTTTACCATTTACTTAATTGCTTACCATTTACTTAATTGCTTACCATTTACTTAATTGCTTACCATTTACTTAATTGCTTACCATTTACTTAATTGCTACTGTTGAGGTAATAATTTTTTATTTTATTTTATTATTATGTTTTTAATTTTTTTTAATTTTTAATTTATTATTATTTTATTATTATTATGTTTTATTTTATAGATTAGTTAATTGTTTACTATTTAGTTAATTGTTTACTATTTAGTTAATTGTTTATTATTTAGTTAATTGTTTACTATTTAGTTAATTGTTTAGCATTTACTTAATTGCTTACCATTTACTTAATTGCTTACCATTTAATTAATTGCTTACCATTTACTTAATTGCTTACCATTTACTTAATTGCTTACCATTCTAATATTCTAATATTTACTTAATTGCTTATCATTTACTTAATTGCTTACTATTTACTTAATTGCTTACCATTTACTTAATTGTTTACTATTTAGTTAATTGCTTACTATTTACTTAATTGTTTACTATTTACTTAATTGCTTACTATTTACTTAATTGTTTACTATTTACTTAATTGTTTACCAGTCAATTGTTTATTATTTAGTTACTTGACAATTATTTACCATTTAGTAACCTGACAATTGTTTACCATTTTCTAAAATGTAGTTTGTTTACCATGGCCTTTATTTCATTACACTATGGTGGGAAGATGCTTAATAGTGCACAAGGGGCGTACTACAACAAAGATGCAGCTCATTCATTGATGATTCCAGATGACATCTCACTTTTGGACCTGAAATCCATAGTTTACACACACACCGGTTACAACCCAGAAAGATGCGACCTAGAATTGGCAACCCGATATTGCCATCCCTCCAACGGGAAATGGATTGTTGCGAAACTGGTAGATGAGAGTACGTGGAGAGGCATGTTCGGTTATTTGAGGTCCCAAGGAAATTTTCTAATAGAAATATTTGCTAGAAGAGTTCCGGTAGAGCCTGGGGTTGGAAGTTCAGGCTCTGGATCAGCGGCACCACATTATACTCCACAACCAGAAACTTACAGACGTGACTCCACCTTACCCCTCACCGAACCTGACCCAGAACCCTACAACTACGTCACTCCACCAGCACCTCAACGAAGACACTCAGTTGCATCCCCACCTAGACACAATCGAGGCAGACCAAGACACTCAGTTTCAACCCCACCTAGATCCGTAAATGCCACTCCTTTACCGTTACCTCCAGTATCACCTTACCCCAGACCTGCACCAGTAGACGATGCAAGCTGCCCGGACTTTGAAGATATTAATGAAATACCAGAGGACGATCTGGGGAGCGGGGATGAATTTGAGGGAGACATGTGGGGGGATTCAGATCACATGGAAGGTTGCGATGAAGACGGGCGGGCTGAAACAGCTGAAAGGTACACTGATGAGGGGGGGCCGCTTAGTGGCCGGACTGATACGCACCCGTTCCCAGACCTCAATGATGTTTCTGAGTTTAGAGAGGCAGATATTGGTTATTATGGGTAACGGATTGAGTACAAAGGTGAGCTGTGTGCTAACCTATATTTTAAAACCAAAGAAGACCTAATGAAGAAGGTCAGAGAGCACCATATAACTAAGAATCAGGAGTTCAGATCTTGGAAAAGTGACAGGGATCGGGTTTCTCTGTTGTGCAAGGACAAGAATTGCCGTTACGAGCTTAGGGCAAAGCCGACGGGATGTGGAGACGCATGAGTTATAACTAAGCAAGACAGGCCTCACACATGTAGAACTGAGAGTACGAGGGTCGACCACGAATGTCTGACGGCATCACTCATTGCCGATGTCATTGAGAACGCCATTAAAAAGGACCCGTGTATGAGCATCCAGACGGTGGCAGACATTGTTTTGTCTGTGTATGACAATGTGACACCTAAATACAACCGACTGTGGAGGGGCCGTGAGCTGGCAATAGCCCGACAATTTGGGAGTTGGGAGATTTCGTACAGCTTGCTGAGACCACTGTTGCTTGCAATTTGCGCCAACAATCCCGGCTCGACTCACCAATTTCTGACCTGCCCGGTACGGAATAAGGAAACAGGACTAATCATGCCAGGTGTTGCCGAGTTCAGAGCCGTAGCCTGGGCGTTTGGTCCATGCATTGCGGCGTTCCAGTACATGAGACCAGTGATCAGCATCGATGCCTGCTTCTTGTCTGGGCGATACGAGGGGAGGCTTTTGATAGCTTGCGGCTGCGATGCCGAGAACCAATTGGTGCCTATTGCATTTGCAATTGTACGTCAGGAGGATACTGAGAATTGGGGTTTTTTCTTGCAGTGGTTGAGAAATGAAGTGCTCGGCCCGTGTAAATTTGTATGTGTCATATCGGACCAGCACAAGGGGATCAAAGCTGCACTGACAGCTGAATACGGATGGCCTCCCGAGCTCTTTGTGCACAGGTATTGTATGCAGCATGTTGCTGACAACTTAGTCACGAACTGTGGAAGAGACAGATGGTACGGATGGAGGTTCAGGGAAGGAGCAAAGAGGAAGAAGCCGAGAAGATTACAAGAGATGTTCCAAGAGTTTGCTCATGTATGTCTAACTTATACCATTTCGTTTAATTATCTTATAAAAATTTTATGAAAATGAAATAACACCCCTTTGTTTTTGTGCAGCTAAATCCGAAGTGCAATGCATATTTAAAGAAGGTGGGCAAAGTACGTCCTAATGATGTGATGGAGCCGTCCAATTATGAGAAGATTTTCCAAACCTGTGACGGAGGATACCGGTTTGGTATCATGACAACAAACGGCTCCGAGTCGCTCAACAATGTCTTCCGAACGAGTCGTAGATTGCCTGTTTGTGCCATAGTGGAGGATACGTTCTACACGTGCAACAGATGGTTTGTTCAGCGGCGTCAGCGAGCAATGGAATTACAAGACAAGGGACAGGTTCTGTCTGACCGGGTTTTGCAGAAGATCAGAAAACGTTGGGAGAAAGCTGGAAAAATGCGGTTGGTGCGTTACACGCAGGGCCAAGGTCAGTACCAAGTTTCATCCCCAAATGAGTACGTTCCTTGCACCCGTAGCGACATGGGCAACATGGAACCCACTCACAGGGAGTTCATGTATATTGTGACGCGCGGTCCCGACAGACAAATGGAATGCACTTGCAGAGGTATCCAATTAACTTCTATTCCGTGCGCTCATGTCTTAGCTGTTTTCCGTGACCGAAACTGGCAAGAGGACGACTTTGTTGCAGACTGGTATAAAACACCATATCTTGTGAGTACTTGGAGCCATGTGTTCAATCCAATTGGCAATATGGGAGACTGGCCTCCTAATGTTGGAGACAGAATCCTTCCGAGTAGTGGTTGGATTAGGAAGGGGAGGCGAAAACACACCCGTCGTGTAATGACGATGGATGAAATGGAAGGTAGACGAATGGGGCATCAGCCTCGCCGTTCCACTTCCGATAGGCAACGAAGAGGTATGTAACATTCATCTAAAATTATTTTTCTTTTCAATTTATACCAACTTACTAAGTAACACATGCAAATGCAGAGGCAAGAAACGCAGCAAATACGGCAGAAAATGAGCGAGTAATGGCGTCGGGAAGTGGGTCCGGAGGGTCACGGCGTAGCACAGCTACGAGCCGTTTAGATGCAGCTGCTATGTATGCCGAAGCAATGGGAGAGGCGGTTGCCATAGGAGGAGAGGCGGTTGGGGTGCAAGGGGAGCCATCTGCCCAACCGAGGAGGTCCACTACTAGACGCACAACAAGGGCATCTACAAGCCAAGCAGGGCCATCTGGAGCCCAGGCCGGCCCATCTACAAGCCAAGCAGCGCCATCTGGAGCCCAGGCCGGTCCATCTAGTGAGCAACCAGAGCCACCTGTTAGACCACCTCGTAAGGCATCTTTCGCAAGTGGTTTACTTCGGGGATTACCTTTTAGACGTAGCAATAATAGGTGATTTGTATGCATGTTGTAAAAAATGTGTGGACTCTATTTGCAATTTGTGTGTACTTTATTATTTTATACGAAACTTAGAAATGAAATATTTGACTTTAATAGAAATCACCTAAAACAAAAATAATGCGGTTAAAAAAAAAAAAAAAAAGGAACATAGCCGGCCATTTTCTGGCCGGCTTAGGGAGGGAACATAGCCGGCCAGAAAATAGCCGGCTTGGGTATATATCGATATTGGGCCGGATTCTGGGTATATTTATTAATTTGTATTAAACTTTGGATATTAATAAAAATGTCGGGCAATTTAGTAATAAATTGTAGAAATTTTTTAGTTATTTTACATGGAAGTGAGTGATTTCTATTGTATTTTTAGTGATTGGGATAAAGGTTCCATCAGAGTGAAATCCCCAAAAGTGCATGTCCCTGTTTAAGAATTTTTAGTTATATGACACCACCTTCTGTTTGATGAAATGTCAAACTGAGAAGAACCCGTATTTTTCTTTATGGTGTGTGGTCAATGTGTACAAAGTAGTTTACACATGGAGATGCTGTTTACCTCTTTATCGGAACAACTCATATCAATGTGTTGCCAATATTGAACTTTTTTGTATTGTGATCCTAAACGACATCCCTAAATTTGACTAAATTATTCATCTTTGATATTCCCCCCTTCTTTGGCTTTTTTTGGGATTATATCTGAAGAGTTTCATACCACCATTATCTTTTGTGTGCAGGTTTCTATTTGAGCTGCTCTAATGCTTGATCAAATGCCCCAATGATAACAATCTTGGAATTTGCCTTACCGACCATTGAGACAACTCCACATTCTTAGATAATCCAATAACCACCTATAACTAGCCAACTATATAATAATGAACTTGCCAAACAACGACAACCCCAACAGAGATGCAACATTTATCAACATGGAAGTAGCATCGGGGACATACCAGTTTAAATTTCAGTACACTAAAACTAAAAACATCCCCTATCATGATTACATCACCTCTCCCATCTTCAAAGTGAATGGTCATGAGTTCAAAATCCTTTACTTCCCTCCAGGCTCTACAGAGGTCATAGGGCTAACGTTGGCAATGAATTACAAATCTGAGAAAGTGCCTGTTTCTTTCAAGTTCGGACTGTTGGATAAGAATGGCCGGCCTTCTTCTGAGGCATGCACAAGAGTTTAAACGATTACCTTTGAATACTCTATGGATGAATGTGAGTTCCCAGATTTCATGAGATGTTCCGAGCTGGAGGCGGACTTTGTAAGAGATGGTTGTTTCACACTTGTCTGCAGTATAACGATCTTCAACGAGTTCTACAAGGAAGTGCCGAAGCGGTTTGTTCACGGCATCATCCCGTATAGCATAGACGAACATTTTGTTCAGCTGCTGGATAGGAAGGAGACTGCTGATGTGAGATTTGTGGTGGAAGGGGAAATCTTCACTGGTCATAGATTGGTACTCGCTGCCCGGTCGGCAGTATTCAATGCAGAGCTCTTCGGGCCAATGGCTGAGAGAAAAACTGAGATCATATCTATTAAAGATATAAAGCCAGCTGTTTTCAAGGTGATGCTCCATTTCATCTACACTGACTTGCTTCCTGATATGTCCGATGAAAATATTCCACATGTTACAATGATTCAGCATTTATTGGTAGCTGCTGACAGATATGCATTGAATGGGTTGAAGATGTTGTGTGAAGATAGTTTAATGAGGGATATTTCTATTGATTCAGCTCTAAGTAGCTTAAAGCTGGCGGAGGAGCTGGACCTAGTAGAACTTGGGGAGATGTGCATCGATTTTGTTTGTGACAGGAAAAACCTTGTCCTGTTGTCGGTAACTGATGATTATGTGCAGTTGATGGTCCGTTATCCCTCCCTGTTGCAGCAGATTAGTCATTGGGTTAGAGGCTAATTTGTGAATCCCAAACCTTGTTCAACCCTGAAAAAGGTAATTTTATGTTCAGTTACATTTTTAAATTTCTGATTCGTAGCATTAGTATGTCATCCTATTGTTGGCGTACAAGAAAAGAGAAGACATTTTAATTAAAATTTAGTGTTGATCACATTGAAAATACTTTTCATGTTTTGAAAGTTAAACAACCAAAGAATTAATATCATTTACACAAGCAAAATATTAATATATTTGAGATACATCATGCAAGCATACTCAATGAAACTTCTGAAATAATTGTGGTACAATACATTTTCTGCTTTTCTAAAAGCTTATTGTTTAATTTATTACAAGAGTTGGAGAGGTTAAACCATTTTGAGTGAAGATGTGTTATCTGATCTCTAAAGCTTATTATTTAATTTAATAAAGCAGTCTGATGCAAGGGGTGACAGTAATCCCCTATTTCGAAGTGATTTAATTTGGATTTTATTTTGTTTATAGGGAATCTAGGGATGCTAATTGTCTTTGGAATGTTGCTGTCAGACCTGGATCTACATTAGAGTTGTTTAGCATTTTGCTTTCATTTCCTTTGGTGTGCTTTTCTTTTTAGACCTTATTCCTACCTTTTTTGTGTGATCAAAACTGGTACATGATCTGGATCAGACATTACTTACAGTTCAGAACTGTATTCCTTGATCAAGTCAAATTTTGAGTACATTCTAATTCATAAACTATAACTTAATGTTAAGCTTTAAATACATTATATGCTGGCGCTGTGTGTCTAATCATACCTAATATTTTGTTCATCTGATGTTGAAATTATTTTCTATTGTTCTTTTCTGATGTTGAAGTAGCTTTAATCCCGGGATATGTAGTGCACAATGGTTAATCAATATTATCTTTACTTTATTTAGCCTGATTTGTTGATTCAAACTTGTATGATATTTTTGACTAATGATTCCTTTCTATTGAAAAAGAAAAAAACCCACTCTCCTTTCTCCTAGTTTATTCTTAGATAAGAGGAAGAGGAGATCAGGAGGTATGTTATAAATTAGGGAAGCCTCTATTTTTAAGCAATGAATGGAGAAAATTCCAAGACACAATGTTATAGATTTTAAGGTAAGTAGGATAAAATTTCAATGACTCAGAAGTGGTTTGCAATTTGCAAATTCCAAAATTTCCATATGTTCGGATAATAGCCTGATTGAAATGGAATTGGATTTTTTTTTGTCCTTTCTTCATTCCAAATTGATGGAATAAAAAAATCACGTCAGAGCCATTTTTTCTCCATAATGGGGATGCTAGGTGTTCTCTCCTCTCTTGTTTTCATTAACTAATTTTTAAATGCAGCTCAATTAATAGTATTTGTTGTTATATTAAAATGAATCCAGAATATTTGATAAACAACATTCAATATTACAAAATTAGAAATAATAAATATTTGTATTTTATTTTAGGAAGCTGATATAACTATCTGGGGGACCACAAAAACTCCTGCACATATTTTTTTTTTCTAAAATATTAATACATATGCAATGAAGTATTTATACATACCTATGAGGTGAACAATTTTTTATGTAAATAATTGTCTCCTTAATCAAATCTCTCAAACGAACCTGCACCATAAATACATGTGGGGACCACTCAAACTACATGGGGGCCATACACGTTTTAAGAGGTGGATTTTTTTTCTCCGTTTAATCTCGTCCATAATTCTGATAATCTGTGAGAAATTTTGTGAATTTAAAACCACGAACGTCTTCTACGCAATTTTCTCTTTCAAATGAGATCCATGATGACGTACTTTCGGGCTCATTGCCACACAAGTATTTATACCTCGGCTGCAAGTATTTATTTCTATACTTGCAAGTATTTTTTAATATGACACTAGATGATGTCTGAAAGTATTATATCAAGTACTGTAAATATTTATCCTCTGCACTAAAATATTTATACCTATGTGGTCAACTATTTTTGTTAGAGGAAGGTTGGCGCGGAGACGATTGGGTAAGGTTGATTCGGTGATACGGGGTCCCCACTACTTCAATAGAGGAATGTTGATGCGGAGACGATTGGAGGACTGGAAAAGGGATGATGATAACAAGGTACGCATCAAAGTATTAATATCTTATTTTTTCAAGTGTTAATATCTTATCTTTCAAGTATTTATATATATAAAAGTTGACGCGAGGACGAGTGCTGGAACTGAGAAAGGGGACCATATAATTAGTGAAGATCATAGAGGAAAAATGTTGCAGAGATTTTAGAATAATAATTAGTGGGGACCATATAATATTTTTTTAGAATAATAATTAGTGGGGACCATAGCTCATAATTTTTCTAAATGGGGTGCGGGGATTTTGAGGGTACATAAGTGAGGGTACTCAAATAATTCTTCTTTATTTTAAACAAATTAAGCTTCAGTAAATACAATTTGCTAATTTAATTTTTAATTGATTTATACAGTGATTATTTACAAGCAAAATCTTAGTATGAAATAATAATTAATAATTAATAAGTATTGTTATGTTATTGATTAATTTATTTTATTTAATAATGTTATAATTATTAATAAGAATGATTGTATGAATTCTGAGATCTTCATGTTCAATTATTCTAGAACTCAATATATCACGTGACAAAAAATCTAAAAAAAAAATTCTGAGATCTTTATGTTTAAACTGGTCATATTCTCATAGAATGCATAGTGTTACTAGACCAAGTATCTAGCATATTTGATACCGGCAAGACACGGCCGCACAATATCAATATCCCTGATTTGTGTTACAATAATCTCTTTTGTGGTGTTTAGTTAGATGTTTAAAGTTTAGGAGGTCTAAGTTGGTTATTCTTACTTAGGCTGGTTTAAATTATTTATGTTTGATTGAGGTCTAAATGTATGACATGTTATAAATATTTCTTGTTTGGTTAGATTTGGGTGGCTAAAAGTATGATATTTTTTTATTTTGGGCGTCCACTAATGCAATAAGTTTCATGGAAAAATTGTGTAGGCCTTGTAACTCTTTTTTTTTTACTTACCTTGCCCATTAATTTTTTTTGTTTACAAATCACATAATTTTTGCAAGAAATAAGAAATAATGGAAAATTACTAATGTGAAAAAAAAGAGTCATATAATTACTATAAAAAAATTACAGAATTGTATAATTTCAAACATAAAAGAAAACATTAATAGAAGGAATGTGAAATAACATAATTGCATAATTTCAAACAAGATTCAAATGCAATTGGCTAATAATTAATAACAATATTTTACAAGAGTTCATGTTAGGTCGAATCTTTTTTTAATTTGTCTATGCTGAATGTAATCAAAATGGTCCAATGAAGGTGTTTTTTTAATTTGTCTATGTAAACAGGAGTTCATGTTGGTCCATTGATCGTGCTTTTTTAATTTGTCTATATAAACTGAATTTCATGCTTTTTTAATTTGTTTATGCTAGATTCAAATACTTTTTTACTTTTTTTTTAATATGTTTATTGTTAAAATGTGAAAATTAAGTGCTTTGGCTTTAAGGAAAGTTAATCTTCTAGAATAATCAAGCTGGTTCATTAATAACTATTTTCATCAATCAAAGCCAAATAGAAATAAGTGAGAAGAGAAAAAAAAATACCACAACTTTTATCAATTAAAAGACTCCAAGCATACACAAATGCAAGATCGTGCGGAAAAAAAAAGGAAAAGAAAAATAAATTATGCCACATGAGAAACTAAATATTAAACACCTTGATAGGTGGCTTAACTTTTTACACTTTAGGGCAGGCTAAAGTTTGGCTTATTCCATCTTAGTCCGGCTCAATTAAATCATGTTTGATACCTAAACTGAGACCTAAACTCTTTATTCCATGGTTTAGGCCACAACCAAACATGATCTTTAGCTAATCAATCCCCAAATGTAGAAGTACAAGAAAAATGAAATGTCAAATTGTCAATTTTATCTTTCTTTATATCTTTTTACATCAAATTGCACAAATTCTAGATAACACAACACAAAATTACCTATATAGCTAACGCATGTTACATCAAAAAGTAGATCAATCTTTCGAATTGTGTTGATGTGATGCAATCTCTCAGTGTCATTGGAGAATTGAATGGGAGTGGCTGGTTTCGCCGTCACAAAAGATGAGGCTGCTGTGTGTTGGCTTTTTCAGTGGTTGTTGTGGCATTTCTCTTGCTGTTTGCTTGAATATGTTCAGAATTTCTTGTAAAGATGCCATCTGCCAAAGAATGACATGCATCAATTTATGAAAAATAATGACCATAATTTTCTTAATTTATATTAGTTTTGCTTTCTTAAAAAATCTGACGGTAACCTTCTCAACCATTAGATCCACTAGGAACACTATTAGTAATTGACTGAATTTCTGATACCGTTAAGTGGTTTTAGAAGAAACATATTACTTAGCTCTTTTCTGGTAGCCACCAAAATTTGAAAAATGGGGGATGAAAAGTAGAATACTGCGCACTGTGTTTTTTCGAAAGTCGCCCAAAAGATGCAACACACAAAATGAAGATTAAAACAACAATCTCAACATTAAACCAGTGCAAAAACTGAAATGTTTGAATTTGAAAGCATCTTGAGATCATCGAGTATAAGAAATCAGCATCATTTCACAATAATTCAAAAACAACATTTCAAATCTCAAGCCACTAAGATGATTGGTTATTGGTTAACTATGTTACTTCATCCAAGAAGTTCAACAAAAGAAACTTAAAAATAAACTTTTGAATCTTTGACTGAAATTTTCATTTATTTTATTTGTTCTTTCTCTGTTTCGGAGGCAACCAATCCCCTACTGTTTTTCTAATTAATGTGTTAACCAATTGGCCTTTACACAATGAGAACCGACTGTGTTTAAAAATGTTTTAAACGAGAACCGGCTTGACCCTTGGTCTTTCTACAAAAATAAAAAATATTTTACACGAATAGGTATTAATAAATATGGAGTTGATTTTTATATATTCATAAGTAACAACAAAAATAAACAATACTGCCGATGGTTTACACGAGTAGGTATTAAATACTACCGATGTTAGCATCACAATTATGGGACTAGTACTAATGCGCCAAAATTACACATCATAAATTTGTAAAAAAATGTAATCCAACAATTAATGGTGATCTAAGCACCAATTGCAATACTCAATGCAATTTACGAAAATTGAAATTTGTTATCCAATATTATAGAATTCTACAGAGGGACTTTTGTAATCATTTATCTATACCACTTTATCACGTTCTCATAATAAATTAGAAAAGAGAACACAAATTGAATACAAGAAAATAACTAATTTTATTAATCTCATTAATTGGGATACAGGGAAACAGTAAAAGACCAAACTAAGAAATTCTTAACAAATAAATCATATCCACTAAATTTTCATAATCAAACCATAGACTACAACCTAAATATATCAACTAATTATCTCCTTACTTTTTTAATCATCTCTAATAATAATCACCTGCACGCGGGATAACCACCGATACGGTTTGCATAACTGCCCAAGTTCCCTATAACCGTCCGGGATGGCAGTTATGGGCAGACTATATAAGGCAGGAAATCCCATTCAACAGGGATCAAACTTTTGCTAAGAGAGATATCGCATAGGTTAGAGTCTGAATATCTCCAAACCTCCCCGAGTTCCCAACTCGGTTCATACTTCGGCCTGTTATTCTTTGATTGGACGAATTCAGCCCAATCCACTTCTCATACGGCCTATTCTCCCCGAGATAGAACGTATCAAATATACGCCCACTAATAACTCAAATATTATCTCTATCAATCCATAATATGAATTATAATTAGGAACAATATTTTTTATTTCATTTTTTGTTCTTGTTTAATTTTCTCTGATCTCTTAAAAAGAATTTAAAAATTCAGAATTATTTATTATTAAATAGTATTTATACTATTTTTGAAGACTTAAAGATTTTTTTCGTTGTTGTCTTTCTTGTCCAACAAAACTACTATAAACTTTTATTTATTTGGAGACTTTAGTTTTGGTATTGAAATAAATCATCTTTTATAGTCATCGTTTCGTTTGTTTGTAACACCTTTTCTATTTATGAAATGACAAAAACGTGATAAAAAACATGTATTCCAAATGATGACACTTCATGCAAACAATGAAGGAAATAATTTTTCTTTTATGAATTTGCAGCTGCAATATTATATTACTATTATCATTTGAATTTAATTATTTTTTAATCACATGCAAGTGTAAGTGAATATATTTAATTCATATAAATAAAATAAATTAAAAGAAGAAATTTTAGTGTCACCTTCAACTTTTGAGTGTTACAAATAACATTGTACCCTTCAAAACTAACAAACAAAATAATATAAATGTCAGTCTATATCCACCTTTAATCTGGTTTAATTTAGTGAGCATTTAGGGTTTATTCTTATTTTCAAAACTGATCACATATTAGGCTGTATTAGAAAACCAATTTTCAAATTAAACTGATGGAAGATCAGAATGTATATTATCAGCAGAAAATCTCACATTAACCTAAGTATTAAGATTTTAGTGGTTTCTTGATCTTTTCATTTAAAAGAAACCTCAAATTAACCAAAGTATTAAGAGTGATTTCTGCCAAAAATAGATTAAAAGAGAAAATAAAAAGGTACAACAAATAAAATCATATGCACACAAACTATCACCAAGTGAATACAAAAAATCGTTAAAAGTATTGAGAGCATCTACATCCAAGCAATTCAAGTGAGTTTCTAAATAACTATTAACCACTCTCACATTCATGAAATTAATTTTAGACTTTCTATTTAGCCACGTCAGCGACAAATTAAAAAGGAGAAATAATTTGAGCCAATTATTGGGCCAACATGGAGTTTATAAACAGTTTCTTAATAAGAAACTTTACTGCATAGTTTCTAAATAAGAAATTCTCCCACATTTCTGAAACTGAATTAGAAACTATCATATCAAATTAGAAACTCTAATAATACCAGAGATGTAGATGCTATGATAGATATATAGACAATAGAGAAAATAGAAGATGCTCGCACGATCGGGTTAAGAGAGGCAAGAGCCGCGAGAGAGGGCCAAGAGGGAGAGCGCACACGACAGAGAGGGAGATCATCACATGGGCAATAGTTCTTAGAAGTTTCTGTTAAATCAAAGAGGTGATTAGAACTATATTATTTAGCAGATTAGAATAAATTATCCACAATATAACCATACATTTCCTTGTATGCAATATGCAGATGCTCTGAACAGTATTTTAAGGAATAACAACTTACGGAAAAATAAACTCCAGCCTAATTAATTAAGGACATGTTTTCTAAACCATTTTAATAGGTATGGCAATAGAAGTAAATGGTTTAGACCAGTATTTTCAAAATTTGTCACACCTGAGAAACAATAACTAGTATGTTGCATATGAGAAGTAACGATCATTAAATAAATTTTACAACAATCTTTCTACAATATCCTACAATTACAATATTTAATATCCCTTCAAAACCAGTACTGGTATCAGTGGAGACGTTCACCATATGCGCACATCAGTGGAGATGTTCATCATAAGTGTATAAGGATCAGTGTTCTAAATAGCGCGCTATAGCGGCGCTATAGCGTTTTTGGACCCTAAACGCTAAGCTATGGCATGAAAATACGCTAATTGCGCTACGGCCGTTATAGCGCATAGCGTGTAGCGCGCTATGCATATTGGGTGTTCGCGCGAAAGCGCAACGCAAGTTTCGGTACGCTTGAGGGCGTACCTTTTAAAACCGCGCTTACACTTCACGAGTAAGGGTTGCAAGTGCACAACCCCTATCGAGTAATATAATCGGGTATCGATCCACAGGGACGGGCAATTGTTAGGTTAGAATCCACCGAACTCAATTAAAAACTAGAAGTGAGAAATATTTGGTTTGGTATTTAAGTTCCTAAAAGATCAATTCAAACAAATCTGACAATGCAAACAGATGTAATAAAATGCTAGAAGAAATGTAAACTGTGTTTTGATTATGGATAAAAGGCGTTTCCAGGGTTTCAGACTTCATCTGTGATCTGCCTCTAGTGGTACGGCCCGTACCAAGTTGGTACGGCTAGGCCGTACTTAACTTGGTAAGGCAAGGCCGCACCACTCTGGTAAGACCCGTACTGGCTTGCCAGAACATAGCTTACCAGTTCGAGTTGATGCATTTCTTGCTGGTACCTTGTGCTAAACTCTTTAGAAAGGTTCAATTGACCACGCCTAAGGTTCTTAAGCCTCAACTCTCGTGTATTGGATCAAGATCTAGGTTGGAATGCAATTGATTGCCTTTTAGGGATTTCTACACCTCAATTTTTATGTGTTGGTACAGATCTACCCTAGTTGGTTGATTGGAGACCTAAGGCACCCTCTAATCTGTCGATTAGAGGAGAATTCAACCTCTCGGCTTCAATTCGAACAAGTCTACCCTAAACAATTGATTTGGTTGAGAGATTGAGATGATCACATGACCTTGATAGGTTTGATCTAGACCTAGAGGTTCATCATACACAATCACAGCAATCAAAGCAAGAGATAGCAAAGAAATCACAATCAATCAATCAAAAGAGTTCATACAAAATACAAGTCAAAAAAAGTCAAAGCAAATCAAGAATCCATCTCTAAACCCTAGAAACTAAAATAACTACTCACAGCACATGATCTGATCTAAAAATACAATAAGAGTGATAGAGAAAGCCATGGATCGAAGGGATCGAGAGGAGGAAGCTTGATCTGTCGAGTTTCGCCTCTTTCCTCTTCTTTCCTTCTTGCTCCTAGCTCCTTAGCTCTCTTTCTCTCTCTTACTGTGCTCTCAAATGTCTCTGGAATGAATGAATGTCGAAATTGGAGAGTTCCTCGCTTTAAATAGCCTCTGCCAAAATTTGAATCTGTCAGGCCGCCTTTAAGTACGCCCGTACCAAATTGGTACGGCCAGGCCGTACCAGGCGTGATGAGCTGAAAAATGGCCAAGTCGGTGAGACCCGTACCAAGCCTGGTAAGGGTCGTACCTCATCATTTGAATCGCCGTTTCTTCGTGTGTTTTGCTCCAAACCTGCAGAAAACAAACAAACACTCAGCAGTACCAAATTCTAAAGATATATCGATGAAATGCACATGATTCTGGTGAATTAGGGCACGAATCTGGTACTAAAACAGGCCTAAAATAGACTAAATATGCGAGGTATCAAATTCCCCCAAGCTGAACCTTTGCTTGTCCTCAAGCAAAAAGTTTCAAACTCGGGTAAAAGTGATGGACAACTAAATCTAAATGCAGATACAAGTCTAAATGTGAAAACCTACGTGAGTCTGCTATAGTCAAGAATTTCTAGAATCGATTCGGTTGTAATTCAAACATCCCTTTATAAAACTTGATTCACTCCACCAATTAGTCAATTGAACTTCTTATTTTGAGATGCTTCTAACAATGGAAAGACTAATTACCTAGGTTTGATCGAAACAATTTCATTCTTTTTCCGAGTCAGTGCTTTTATTCAAGGTGATTTTTCTTTTCATTTTCCCTCCCCCAAGCTTGAATCAAGCTTAAGGGTAAGAAAGTTGCGAGCGAAGTGTGTTGGTATGAGCAAAATTTTCTTTCTTTATTTCTAATTGGGAGACGAGCTCAAAGGCGCCCATTCGAGGCTTATTGCCAGTACTCTTATGTTCTCCATCTTTTTCATTTCTTTTTTTTTTTTTTTTGCTCATACCATGAATACACACATCTATTGGTATTCATTCATACCAATGGATATTCCAAACTTTCTTAATTTGAAAATCCCAATTCCTAAAGGCACAGTTCAGTTTTTTCGAATAATCTCGTTCGATTCAATTCTAAGTTTGTTTCATCTTTTCCATTATTAAAAACATCTCAACCTAAGTAGTTCAATAACCAATCATGGGTTAGTTCCAATTCACTCAGGTCTATCCTAATCACAACTAAATTGTTTCAAAGTTATTCTCAATTCTAACAATTCACGCAAATCTTCACCTAACAATGCACGAAAATACGAAAAAATGCAAGAAAAATAACGGTAAATGAAATATGACCTAAATGCAAATGTCATCCCCCCAAGCTTAGCCTGAGCATTGTCCTCAATGCTTCAAGACTATGAGATAAAAGAGATAAAAGAAACTCGGGGAAAAGAGAGCGAACCTGATCAGTCCTCGGGGTGGTCGTACCAGAGACAGTCGCTAAACCGCTCCTCTATCCCAGTCACCCGCCGCGTGAGATCATGAAGTGTGGCGCCCTGCTCACGAAGGGTAACACCTGCTCATAGAGTGCAACACCCTGCTCCTGACGCATGTCGTACATCAGATGGTAGACATCCCGGATGGTGGGCTCAGCGACTGGAGGGGGATACACTGGTCTACTGTAGGAGGTGGAGGGACCGGCAGCGTAGGCGGAGGTGGATGGGCCAGTCTGGTACGTGGTAGGGCCAGCTCCATAGAATGAGGTACCTGCACCAAAGGGTGAAGGATGTACCTGCTCGGAGAAGGGGGGAGCCTGGCTGGGGAATGGGTGAACCAGAGGAGAAAGAGGATGCGACTGCGCATGCTGAGCATGGAATGGAGAGGTGGTGGCATCAATCATCACCTCATCGCCCTGCGGTGGAGGTGGAGGTGGAGGAGGTGGAGGTGGGGCCACAGGGGCAGGCTGCACGCGGGGCGGACGTCGGAAAAACCAAGTGCGCCGGTCAACGAAGGAGAGAGTGACCGGGAAAGGCATGACATAGCTGGTCCTCCCGTCAGGCATGCGCCATGCCCAAGCACCTCGCCCATCGCGTCCTGCTGCTGACTCGATGAACTTGTAGGTGGTGAACTGAGTGAGAGAGAGAGATCGGGAGCTCCTGCACTCCTCGTCGCCGATGATCTGGAGGTGTAAGCGCTCGGCGATCAGAGTGACATATGCCGAGATGTAGACAATGCCACCCGGCTTGGGCTGCCTCTGGATGTCGAGCCAGTGGTGGATCATGGCGAGCATCAGATCGGGCCGCTCGAGAGTGCTGTCGGGGCGCAGCATATGATCCACCAGCTGCAAATCCTCAACATTGGCGCGGGCGAATGTCTCGCCACGCGCAAAGATGGTGCAACCGAGGATACGCAGCAGACATCGGATGACTGGATGAGGGACATTGAGCTGCTTGTACTCTTTGTTGACAGCTGACCCGGCTGGGGCGCCAGAGATCAGCGACCAAAAGCTGTCGCGCTCCAAGTCCCCAGAGAAAGAGAGGGAGTCAGTAGTCGGGTTCGGCTCAAAGCCAAACCACTCCCTCAAGTCAGACAGCCGCACACGGTGGGTCTCACTCAGCATGCGGAACTGGATGAACGGGTTATCGTTCCGCGTGTACTTGAGCTCCAGAGAGGAAAGAAACTCAATGGTGAGCTTCTTGTACCCCCTCTGGGCGATCGTCCAAAAGGCCGGAGTGATCCCGATCCGGGTGGTAATGCGGCGGAACTCATCCTCCAGTCCCAGCGTCTGGAGAGCAGAAAAATCAACAATCCTCGTGTTGTTGATCTTTTTCTTCAGCAGGATGGAGAAGTACTTGAACTGCCGACGGGTCGGCATGAAGAAGTACTCCTCGGTGTATGCATCGGCACGCTGGGTGGCATCAGAGAGGGCCGCATCAGTGCCAAAGGAATCAGAGGCGTGGTCGGAGTCGTGGACGGAGGCGTGGATGGAGACCTGGTCAGAGCCCTGGTCCTGGTCAGCAGATGGGTTGTAGGAGGGGCTCTCCTGTGGGCTCCGGTGACCTGACGGAGACTCACTGGATGTGGTCTCACCCTCATAGTAGAGGGGCTCGACTGCGTCCCGAAGGGAAACACTCTGGCGGGACCCGGTCCTGGCTGCACTCTCCTGGGAGTGACGAGATGCTCGGGAGCCACTACGAGACGCACTCCGGTGGGAGTGATGAGATGACGTGGGGGCATCAGCAGGAGGGACGTTGGCCATCAGGCCAGTGGCGGAAGGGACGGAGGCGTTAGAGGGTGTGGAGGAGCGAGAGGATTGCCGACGCATTTCTCTCAGACGCTCGTTTGGCAGGTTGAGGGTCCGACTGGGTAGGTACGGCCTGGTCTGACCTAGGTTGAAACGGCCTAGCCGTATAGGCTGGTACGGGCCATACCTACCTTAGGGTTTTGGTGTGGACTGGTAAGGGCCGCACCAACTGGTACCAATGACAAAATGGGATTTCTTGCAACCAATTAACTCCTAAACCAGACAAGGAGAGTACACAACACAAAACTGGGCTGGTTAGGGTTACTTGGTACAAACTGGTACAAGCTTGGTGTCAGGTCAGTACGGGCCGTACCTACCTGGTACGGGTGGGCCGTACCAGGCTAGGGTTTGACAGAAATGGGGCAGAACCGAGAGAAGAAGAGAGGAATGCACGAAAAATGGGTGAAAACAAAGAAAATGGAGGAAGAGGTACTAACCGAGAGCAAAGATGTGGTGCGGGTCGGATCGGTGAGGTGCGGGTCGGACCGAAGAGAAGTGCGGGTCGGACCGAAGAGTTGCTGGTGGTGCGCTGCTCCTTGTGCTCGGTTAGGGTGGAAGGATGAGAGGAAGAGGGAGTGAAAATGGAGAGGGAGAGAAGAGAGAGGGAGAGAGGTGTGGCTGGGAAGGGGTGCGGGTACGGGGGGGTTTAAAAATAAAAAAGGCGACAGTTAATGCGTCGGTTCGCGTCTCTGACCTAGGTACGGCTTGACCATACCAAATTGGTACGGGCCGTACTAACCCTTCATTTTTCAGGCCGTACCAATGTGGTATGGCCTAGCCGAACCAACCTCAAATTTTTTTGGTTTCTCTTTCTCGTGACTTCTCAAGCCGCTCGTGATGCAATGCAGAAGAATGAATGCATGTCTATCTGTTCCTAAAACAGGTAAAAATGGCTTGGGCTGCCTCCCAAGGAGCGCTCGTTTTAGGTCTCGAGCTCGACCTTCTCTTTTCAGGCTTCGGTTGGAGATGGATCGGGTGGCATTGGAGGGAGCACCCACTTCTGAGGTACATGGACCATGCGATCACACTCTTGCATCAGAAGAATCCGCAAGATTTCTTTCAAGTCCTTGATCAAGCACCCGATCGCGTTTTTGTGACCTTCTAATTTCTCCAAGAGCATAGCAGTCCGATCGGGTTCAAGATCTGCACTTATGATCACAGGACAACATCTATCTGAGTCTAGAAACTCATACCTAAGGTGAGCTGCTGGAGGCTTGAGCTCAGGAGTCAGCCGCTCTGTCTGAGTCTTGACGCGGGTCGCATCAGGTGTCGTGCGGGTCGCATCAAGTGAAATGACATCGCGTGCTGACCAATCCGACTCGCGTCCCTTGGTTTCCAGGTCCTCAGACCACGGCATGCGGGTCGCATCAGGTGGCGTGCGGGTCCCATCCACATGCTCTTCAGGTGGAGATGCGGGTCGACTTGGTTGGACTGGTCCTTCGCATTCTGGCTGAGCTGGCAGAGGTTGGCGTGAGGCGACGATGTGGCTTAACTGCTCCAACAGCTTGCTTTGAGCAGCCATTTGAGTGGACATGCTCTGCATCTGTTCCCACAGCATCTGGTTCATCTTCCCTTGCTCGCGTATGAATTCGATCTCAGCGGGATCAATGTACGGCTCGGGTGGATCGGATTGAAATACGTAATTGCTGGGGTTATCAAACGGTGCAGTGTTGTAGCAGTAGCCATCCTGCTCCGGTTCCTCATCCCAATCAGCCAGTGGGCAATACTCGTAAGAGTGTCTCCTGTCCCCACACATGACACATGGCTGCGGTTGATGGTTTCTGGCTGCCCTCACGCTCATTCTGATTGAATACCTCTCTATGGCTTCCTCTAGCTCGGCAGCTTTGGCATGTAGAGCTGCGATCTGATTAGCTTTGGATCTGCCACCTCCTCCAGTTTGAAAATTGTCGCTGCCATACCAATATTGGTCAGTCATCATGTTGTACATGAGATCCATGGTGTCTCGAGCTCCTCAGATAGTAATCGCCATAGTGTTCCTGAAAAAGAGAAAATAAATAAATAAAAGAAACGAAACAAAATAAAAGAAAATAAAGGATACAAGATAAAGTCTAGATTAACTAAGTAAGGTAAAATCTAACTAGGCAATTGGTTACCGTCCCCGGCAACGGTGCCAAAAACTTGTTCGCGCGAAAGCGCAACGCAAGTTTCGGTACGCTTGAGGGCGTACCTTTTAAAACCGTGCTTACACTTCACGAGTAAGGGTTGCAAGTGCACAACCCCTATCGAGTAATATAATCGGGTATCGATCCACAGGGACGGGCAATTGTTAGGTTAGAATCCACCGAACTCAATTAAAAACTAGAAGTGAGAAAGATTTGGTTTGGTATTTAAGTTCCTAAAAGATCAATTCAAACAAATCTGACAATGCAAACAGATGTAATAAAATGCTAGAAGAAATGTAAACTGTGTTTTGATTATGGATAAAAAGTATTTCCAGGGTTTCAGACTTCATCTGTGATCTGCCTCTAGTGGTACGGCCCGTACCAAGTTGGTACGGCTAGGCTGTACTTAACTTGGTAAGGCAAGGCCGCACCACTCTGGTAAGACCCGTACTGGCTTGCCAGAACAGAGCTTACCAGTTCGAGTTGATGCATTTCTTGCTGGTACCTTGTGCTAAACTCTTTAGAAAGGTTCAATTGACCATACCTAAGGTTCCTAAGCCTCAACTCTCGTGTATTGGATCAAGATCTAGGTTAGAATGCAATTGATTGCCTTTTAGGGATTTCTACACCTCAATTTTCATGTGTTGGTACAGATCTACCCTAGTTGGTTGATTGGAGACCTAAGGCACCCTCTAATCTGTCGATTAGAGGAGAATTCAACCTCTCGGCTTCAATTCGAACAAGTCTACCCTAAACAATTGATTTGGTTGAGAGATTGAGATGATCACATGACCTTGATAAGTTTGATCTAGACCTAGAGGTTCATCATACACAATCACAGCAATCAAAGCAAGAGATAGCAAAGAACTCACAATCAATCAATCAAAAGAGTTCATACAAAATACAAGTCAAAGAAAGTCAAAGCAAATCAAGAATCCATCTCTAGACCCTAGAAACTAAAATAACTACTCACAGCACATGATCTGATCTAAAAATACAATAAGAGTGATAGAGAAAGCCATGGATCGAAGGGATCGAGAGGAGGAAGCTTGATCCGTCGAGTTTCGCCTCTTTCATCTTCTTTCCTTCTTGCTCCTAGCTCCTTAGCTCTCTTTCTCTCTCTTACTGTGCTCTCAAATGTCTCTGGAATGAATAAATGTCGAAATTGGAGAGTTCCCCGCTTTAAATAGCCTCTGCCAAAATTTGAATCTGTCAGGCCGCCTTTAAGTACGCCCGTACCAAATTGGTACGGCCAGGCCGTACCAGGCGTGATGAGCTGAAAAATGGCCAAGTCTGGTGAGACCCGTACCAAGCCTGGTAAGGGTCGTACCTCATCATCTGAATCGCCGTTTCTTCGTGTGTTTTGCTCCAAACCTGCAGAAAACAAACAAACACTCAGCAGTACCAAATTCTAAAGATATATCGATGAAATGCACATGATTCTGGTGAATTAGGGCACGAATCTGGTACTAAAACAGGCCTAAAATAGACTAAATATGCGAGGTATCATTGGGCTTTTTTAGACAATTTATATGGGCTTAAATAAAGATCCATAAAATTTATTTTGTATAAAAAAAAATAGAATGAATCATGATGCTTAAGATATTTTGTATAGAAAAAGATCGATAGTTTATGATATTTTTATGGATATTTTGAACCATGGACTTTTGTAATAGTTCAATATGAATATTATAATTTCTTAATTAATTTGGTGTTATTTATTGTTCTATGAAACTTTAGATAATGTTAATATATATACAAATATATAATATAATTTTTGTGAAAAAAAAACGCTATTTGAAATAGCTTCCGCTATAGCTACGCTATTCGCTATAGCTTTTTTTGTAGCCTTCCCGCTATGACGCTATAAACGCTATTTAAAACATTGATAAGGATTCTGTATATTCAGAAATTTCAGTGCTGTTATGTAGTTTCAATCACTAAAAATGAAAAAATAGACAATCGATAAATCATTCCAAAATAATAGTCATTTTCAATCAATCAAGTTATGTAATTATTGTGTTATGTATATGATTCAACTTTTCAAATAACGTAGACAATTGGATATGCAAAATGTTGAAATGACAAATTTCACATTGTTTGATGATATTTTTTTTTAAAAGTTAAAATTTGAAATCAATTAAAACATACACCAAATTTCATTATAAAATTTATAAGTATAATATGTGAATAATATAGATCACGATTTCAATTTTTTTTTTCTAAATCATTAGAATTTATCAAATGAAAAAATTATCAAGTATTTCCCTCTATTAATTATATATACTCTCTCATATATATAGTAGGTACTAAATAGTCACGCTACAAATACAAACTGAACATAAAATACTTGGTGTACATTCAAGCGAGTAGCGGACATTTTTATTAATATCCAAAATTAATTACAAAATATTAATTATACCCAGCTAAGCTGGGTATTTTTAAAAATGCTTAAATTGGCCATTTTTTGGCCGGTCAGTATTTTTTTTTTTTTAAATGTTTGTTAGATTACTTCTTTTGATGTATAATTAGCATAATTATACTAAAATACGCTAAATTACTTGAAATTATGTTAAATTACACTAAAATATGGTAAATTACGTGAAATTAAGCTAATTTACGCTAATTTACACTAAATTACTCTAAATTACGCTAAATTAGACTGATTTTGTGCCATCTTTCATAAATCATAAAAAAAAAATCCAAAAATAGTTAAATTGGAATTCTACAAGTTCATTATATAACCAATTTACTGAGCTACTTGGATCGAAAAATAGAAATGAAAATCTTAATCGGAAACTTCAACCCAAGTTTTGAGGCTCTTTTATTTGTTTTTTTGGCAATTTTGAATTTCAAAATACAAAAAACGCTCACCAACGCATGCATCTTTTAGCTAGATTTTCGAAAAATAGTTATTTGATGAAATCGGACACTCGAGCTCTGTTTTATGGCCGTTTGAAGTTTCATCGTCGTTTTTCGCTTTCTCATTAAAGATATCGTCTCTCTTAGCGTAATTTAACATAATTTCAAGTAATTTAGCGTATTTTAGTATAATTATGTTAATTATACATAAAAAGAAGTAATCTAACAAATATTTAAAAAAAAAACTCTCAGCCAAAAAATGACCGGTCCGAATTTTTAATCCAACCGGCAAAAAAAAACCGATTTGAACATTTTTAAAAATACCCAGCTATTTTATAATTAATTTTGGATATTAATAATATAATTAATTTTGGATATTAATAATATAATTAATTTTGGATATTAATAATATAATTAATTTTGGATATTAATAAAAATGTCGGAGCGAGTAGCGACCTGTTCAAAACAAAAACAAAAAAGACAAATTTTCGCCTTCCCGGTTCAGCTTTAGCCACGTGTCCTACTTTCCACTCAGTAATTCCATCCCATGGTTAATTGCTGACTGTTCAAACGGACGGTGCAAACGATCCCACGAGACCCATCAACATCTAATCTCCGATTCCTCGGAAATTCCACACGCGTTCCAGTGCGGTCCAACGCTTTTTCACCGTCAGATCACCGACCACCCAGAAATAAACGAATTCGGTTCCCCTTAAATTTAAAACGAAAAAAAATTGAATCCCCTAAAGTAACATAAATTTTGTGTTTAGATATGGATCGTCCGATCTGCTCTAGCACGAGTATTGAAGGAGTCAGTACATTCCACCTCGGACCAGATTGGGCCGGATTCTGATCGGACGGATCCATATCTAAACTTAAAATTTGAGTTACTTTATAGGATCGGGAATTGAATATGATTTGCTACGCTTCTACAATATCTGTCCCAAATTCCGGTGTTCCATGACCAGTTGAAGTTTGTGGGGCATTTTTTGGTATACATTAGCGAAATTCAAAACTCTCCTGTTCTGTTTGACCTCCGGTATGTTGTTCCACAACTATAGATTAATTTAGCGCTACCAATGATACCAACTTCCAATGTCCAATTAAACTCCTGCCTTGTTGCTTGTTGGCAGAATCACTTTCTGTTTAAAAAATCGATATTACTTTTTCGCTTTAAATGCTGATTGTACCTCCGGAACAACATAAGTGAAGTGTTTAGTACCACAAGGTCCACAACAAACTACAGGCTACCGAGCGCGCTTCGTCTCTCTTTTCCCATTCCACTCTCAGGCGAGCTCTTCTCACTAAACCAGTAGTCACTGAATTCCCCTTCCCACTTCGATTTCTCAACTGCATCCTCTCCAGTTCTCCTCCAGTTCTTCTTGCAGCCCACAGAACTTGAGGTTGATCTCGGCTTCTCCACCAATGGAAGCCAGGGCGCACCTCCTCCAGTGCGGCTGCGACCAACTTAAACCATCTCCGTTCTCCATTAACAAATCCAAAACAAAATCTTCTTTTTCGACCGTTCCTTCTTTTGCGAGGTTCAAGTCTAGGCGATCACGTGTTGTAGCTGTCGCCACTGAACCCAAATCAGTCCCCACTGTAAGAGACTAACTCAAATTCAATCTAATATAGTCGATTTTTTCTGAATTATAAATTTATTGAAGGGAAATATTGGAAATGCAGAGGTTTGAAAATGTATCGGAGGAGATAAAGAGAGTAAGAAAACAAATGGAGGAAGATGAACAGCTTTCGAGTCTCATGCGGGGCCTTCGCGGTCAGAATCTCCGAGATTCGCAGTTCGCAGATGAGAACATTCAGCTCCGTCTTGTAGAGGTATGTTTGACATTAGCGCACTTCTCTGCGTGGTTGAATTATATATGAATCACTTGAAGTGGAAAAAGATATATGCGATAATTTTTTAAAAACTGAATCACCCTTAACTAAGCTTAGCCCGAAAGAGTTTTCAGTGAACCTGATATAAGTATAGTTTGGACCTAGTTGATGGTTTAGCTTTCTGATGGTAAAAATAAGCTGAGATGTATACCAATTTGTATGGCCTATTTAATAAAATAATTATTTCTCTGCATGTTTTAGCTTTTCTTATTTCACTTTCTAGGTCGATGGGGTAAACACAAAAGATGCATTGCCATTGGTGTATGACCCAGATATAATATCAGCTTACTGGGGCAAGAAGCCCACAGCTGTTGCCACTCGAACTGTGCAACTTCTTTCTGTGGCTGGTGGTTTCTTATCCCATCTCATATCTGATTTGATCAACAAAAAAATCAAAGAGGTAAGTATATCACCATTCACCGCATCAAATTTTTTCTTAGTCACAATGTCTTGTATTATTGCTATATGAAGTTACTCTTCGGTAATAATGCCATGACTTACAATGAAATAATCCACATCTAATACGAGATGCTTTGATCGTACACTCTGATCTGTCTGTCCATGATTACTGACATTCCATTTTTTTTTTTCAAATATGTTAACTCTGAAGATTTCAAGTTTGATTATGCAAAAGTGTAAGTTGATTTGCAGGTGATCGGTCTCCAATAACTTCACATGTGTAGTTTCTAGTACCCAATTTTATATAATTACACATAATTGAAAAGTTTTTAAACTTCCAATAATTAGTATGTAAAACACTATTTGCATAATTTATAAATGAAAGGAGCAATTCTATTAGAAAAAATGTAAGTTGAATGGACAAATCAAAATGGAGCCAACAATATTTAAACTGGATCAGATTACTTCATGACTTGACTGTTATTATGTTTTTTTTGTCTTCATTATGTGTTCTCTGTTGTTGTAGAATGAGGTGGCAAGGGCAATTGAACTGAGGGAAATAGTGACATCCCTGGGCCCTGCATATATAAAACTAGGCCAAGCACTGAGCATCAGACCTGATATACTTTCTCCCGCTGCCATGACAGAGTTGCAAAAGTTATGTGATAAGGTCCCTTCTTTTCCTGATGATGTGGCAATGGATTTAATCAAAGAAGAGCTTGGTCGGCCCTGGCAGGAAATTTATTGCGAGCTGTCTCCCTCTCCCATTGCAGCTGGTAAAGCTCATTTCAGTCTTATGCTTTTGTGTGATTTCCATGCATGCCCCTGCAAAACCTCACAATATTGCACACATGCCTGTCAAAGTTTGACTATTGTGCCTAGTTGTAAAGTAGGAAAATACACACATTCATGGCCCTTATAAGTCCTGCTGAAGAGGCTCCAAATTAATCCTCCTACCTGATTGATTCTTTTTTATATATTAATTTATTTTCAGAAGAGTGTGACGAGTATATGATATTTCCTTTGTTCTAGAGGTGTTGTGTGTATATTACTAGTTAAGTATGATATATTTAGGTTTTGCTGGGGCACATGAAACTTTTTTCTTATTGTGGGTAACAATAGCATATAAAGCCTATATATATAGCTTATTAGGCCAGCACACGTTATTCCCAAAATGTGAGAGAAAAAATTGCATCAATTCTATACTAATGGACCAGACTGAACCAGCTAGCCAGTACTGGACTCATCTGGTACATTACTTGGCCATTTTGGAGACGGAAATATTTTCTTACTGTTTCTTGATTGGCAATTAACTTTAAGCCTCAGTCCAAGTCTATGCATAAGAACCTTTATTAAAGTAAAAAAAGAGTCAAAAGAAATAAATTGAAGTTGGATATACTAGTGCCATTGAAACACTTTTCCTTGATGCCTTTTGATATGATTTAACTGAAACACTTTTCGCTGATGCTTTTTACTCTTATGCTATAATTGTAGCATCGTTGGGACAGGTGTACAAAGGCCGCTTGAAAGAAACAGGAGAATTAGTAGCCGTGAAAGTTCAAAGGCCTTTTGTACTTGAGACTGTCACTATAGATCTCTTCATCATTAGGAAATTAGGGTTAGTACTAAGGAGATTTCCACAGGTAAAGAGTAGTTGCATTTTTGTCAAAGCTTCACTTTTCTGAAGTTTAGATTTAGGTATATGTCTGTTAAGGATGAATACTGCCATCCCAACATTGTTGAATCCTTTATAATTGGAGCTACCTGTGTTGTACACAAAAACTTCAAATGATTAATCATTGAGGTTATTTCTGACTTAAGTTAGCTTCCCTTGGTGTGCTAGTCAATGCTTAAGTTCCATATGTCCTTTGATACCTTTCTTTTATATTTTTTCTCGATAACAATTTGAAATTGTAATCTCGTGTCCTAGATCTCAGTTGATGTGGTGGGGTTGGTGGATGAATGGGCTGCTCGCTTTTTTGAAGAACTTGATTATGTGAATGAGGGAGAGAATGGTACCCGGTTCGCTGAAATGATGAGGAAGGATCTTCCCCAGGTAAGCATGAGACTTTTTGTTTGTTTTTGTCATAAACGTTGTTCATATTAATGTTTTTGCTTTTTTTGCTTAATGCGAAATGGCTGGCTAGAAATTTCATTGTTCACTCTTCTAGCATCATGATCTGTATGTGCAAGTTTAAGTGCATACTACTGGTACCAGAAGGGATCGATTAACCTGCTTGTATGTACAAGCTGTCTAGTTGGTGATCTGTCACTCACCTATTATCTTGGTATCTTTTGTTTGCAATTCCAGGTTGTCGTACCAAAAACATATACCAAATACACATCAAGAAAAGTTCTCACCACAGGATGGGTTGAAGGAGAAAAGCTATCACAGAGCAAAGAAAGCGATGTTGGAGAACTCGTCAATGTAGGAGTGATTTGCTACTTAAAACAGGTTGGTTGAAAACTACGCATTTATTCTTTTATTAATATAACCTAAAGTCTGAACAGGAGCGTTATGAGACCAAACAATGGCCAAATTTATTGTGTACAGTGTAATCAGAATTGGTGTCTATATATACTAAGAGGTACTAAGTCAAACTGGGCAGTGTTGCAGCTTTTCATTCCTCTTACCTGCCAACTTAATGTGCACAAATAACACAGATTGATTTTTGCAAGAATCTAAAATTCTCACAAAACTTATTCAAAATTTCCACATTGGTACGACAGAAATCCCTCAAAATTATAGCCACCATGTTGGTGCTTACAATTATTGGTATATTAACCCTGCTGTTGTACATAATATGTTATTTATCTTTTGCATCAGAAGCACTAGTTTTGTATGCAATTTACATTTTTATGTTTACAATATTACCACATATTTTGGATTACTTATTTAGTAAAAAAATTAAATCTTTGTAGTTGCTTGATACCGGCTTCTTTCATGCTGATCCGCATCCTGGTAACATGATTCGAACTCCTGATGGCAAGTTGGCCATACTTGATTTCGGTGTGTATTTCTTTATCTTTTTCGCTTTTTAAACTCTGTATATATCTCTTTAGATTGTAAAAATGTGAATATGCACTTTGTAATTCATTCTCAATTGCCTCAATATGCACTTTATCGCTCAGAATAATGCAACTTTCATGAAGGATCGGTATCACGGTATTTTGTATCAATACTGCACCTGTCAGGTCAGGTATTGGTGCATATATTCTGGCCAGTACCCAGTAGGCCAGAATCATCCTTTTTGGATTCAATTACAAGTTCTCTATTACCCCTTTTGTTTCCTCTTTTGTCTTCTTGTTATTTACATCTTCAGAAAACACAGTAATATTATGTATTTCCATGCAGGGCTCGTGACAAAACTTACTGACGATCAAAAGTACGGGATGATAGAAGCCATAGCACATCTAATCCACCGCGACTATGATGCAATTGTAAAAGATTTTGTCAAGCTTGGTTTCATTCCAGATGGGGTTAACCTCGATCCTATTTTACCCGTGTTAGCCAAGGTCTTTGATCAGGCTTTAGAAGGAGGTGGCGCCAAAAATATTAATTTCCAAGAATTGGCATCTGATCTTGCACAGATAACCTTTGACTATCCTTTTAGAATCCCTCCATATTTTGCCCTGATTATTCGAGCTATTGGCGTTTTAGAAGGTATTGCATTGGTCGGCAATTCTGATTTTGCTCTTGTCGATGAAGCTTATCCCTACATTGCACAGGTAAAGTATCTTTCCCAAAACCTACTAGTTCTTGTTTAGATTGGAAATATTCCTAATTTCAGTTGTTATATCACCAAAAGGAAAGTGTGTATCACCAAAAGGAAAATGTTCCGGATGTCAAGGACTTCTATTTTCCCTTTATGTTTCCAGGAGTATATAGCCTAAAGGCATGATTCCTAACTAAAACATTTAACATTTAGTTAACAGTACTGTATAGTGCGCTGATGTAATCTTCTGTGCTTTGGTTCTTTAAATTTTGGTATTTGCACACTTTTTTTATTTTTTTCTCTTTTTCTTTTCAATAGAGACTATTGACTGATGAATCACCTCGGTTAAGGAGTGCATTAAGATACACAATTTATGGAAAGTCTGGTGTGTTTGATGCTGAGAGATTTATTGATGTGATGCAAGCCTTTGAGAATTTTATTACGGCAGCAAAAAGTGGAGGTGGTGAAAATTTGAAAGGAAGCATGGCTGAACTCGGTGTTTTACAAAGTCAACCAGGTTCCTCTTTGGTGTCAGTGCTGCCATCTATGATCTCTGGACCAGAGCAACCAATCAAAACTCGAGCAGCGCTTGCATTTTTGTTGTCTGATAAAGGAAATTTCTTCAGAGAGTTTATTCTTGATGAGGTATATTATTGGTTCTGTTATTCCAATAAAGTATCAAAAATGTTTTGCTGCGTTGCTAGATATTACTAATTGGTGAATACTATTTACATGGTATTGAGTGTAGATAGTGAAGGCCATAGATGCGGTTTCAAGGGAACAATTGGTACAAGTTGCGACTGCTTTGGGTATAAGAAATCCGGTGCTGGTTTTCGGAATGGCTCCTGTAAGGACTACGGCTCTTCTACCAACAATTACTGAAGAAGACAAGGTCATTTTAAATAATGTGGAGAAGGTGGTTAAGTTTCTTATGGCCGGGACTTCAAATTTAAATTCTACATCTGACAGGGTAATTCTGCAAATCATTATTTAGTTTAATTTTGTTGTCGAACTGTTATTTGTCACAAAAGTTTGCATCTTCCATACTTGAACTGCATCATCTGTTGGGGCAAAATATTAAATATGTGCACATCAGTGGCATTTGTACAGACTCAATACAATGCATATGTTACTATTTTCTTAGTGCGCATATTTTTTTTCATTGGCAGGATATGAATCTGGCAAATATTATTCAAGAGCTTCTTCCAGTATTGCCGGGAATATCTGTAAAGGTGCTACCAGATATAATGAGCAGACTGTCTTCTCGCATATTCGCACGGATAATCCGAGAGGTTTTTTTGTAGATACTTATCATTCCTTGCAAAATTAGTCTGACTTCAATTTTTGTTTGCCTTTTCTTGCGCATGTATAGCATTAAGTAACATATTTCTTGTGTATAATGCCACCACAAACTTTAGAAATAACTACAGATCATTCATCCAAAGTTGCATTTCTGTTAGCCATCAGCTGTTTTGGTTACTTTGATGCTAGTGTAACCCACTTGGGCTTGGTTATATATTATTTCTTTTTTAAATATTTACTCTTATTTCTCAAACTTTTTAAATGTCTATGCGACCAGTATTGGCATGTGCAGCACATATTTTAATCTTGAAATCTAGCAATGAAAAATATGATGCATCTAGACTTGAGTATCTTCCGTGTGATTTGGATTCAGGGTGCATATTTTATTTGTTCCTTTTGTATGACCTTTCGTGTTAAGGTTTATAAATTGATATAGAGATTGTGGTGTATATATATACACAAAGAGAGGTTTTTCTTTGTAATTTGCATCAAAATTAATTTCTAGGCAATTTCTATTTATACAAGTGTTAAATTGCTTTCTGCTGAAATGGAAAATTCCATAACATTAACTTGATACGTGGAAAATAAATATAACCTTTTGTTTTAATGCTTGTATATGGTTTGCACTTGTTGTGAACCTTTTGGACTAGTTCAAAATGAGTCTAAGCTCTAGAAATTGTTAGTGGTCCTTCTAATTTTTTTTTTTTTGAAAAAGAAGTTTGACTTGATTTAAATGATAGTGTAAGTAATTAAAATGTCAAATTAATTCGTCATCATAGTATCTAAAACTTTTATTATATGATTGGGATCATTATATTTGTATACTTGCGATAAGGTTGAATTGCAAGTTTAATTTGTCGGGGAAAACAATTTCCTCATTTATTTATTTTCTTTCTTAACATCAATGGGTTCGTTAATTTTCCAACGTACCAAGCTATTGTATAAATAATATTCTTTCAACTTTAGCACATATTTTAAAGTAATTTGAAGATCATGACAACTAGGGCTGCAAATGAACCGAATCGAATCGAACTTACCTTCAATTTGAGTTTGGTTTGAATTAATTTCGAACGAACTCAATTTCGAATCGAATTTTTTACGAACTCAATTTTGAACTTTTACGAACTTTGTTATGACTTAAGGGTTATGACTTATGGCTGGGCCATAGTTCAAAATTACAGCACTTCAATAAAAAGTTAAAAACTCATGCACTCTGAATTCTAATTACACAATATACCAAAGTTTATATCAAAGTTCATTACAAATACTAAAATTTATATCAAACACCAAAGTTTAGTACAATCAATGAAAGTTCAGTACAATTACATAATCTAAAGTTTTCCAAATAGCCAATAGGAGCAACATCACCAAAGTTTTCAAATATACAAAGTATTCAAAGTACAATTTAAATATCAATAGAAGTACAGAATAATCACCAAAGTCTTAGAATTTTTACAAACTCAAATATTATCCTAAATAAAATATTAAAGTTCATTATCAGCGAAAATTAACGGTTCACGTTTGAGTTAATTTCGAACTAAGTTTGGTTTACGAACCTATTTCGAACGAACTAGGTCCAGTTTGAGTTTGGTTTAAATTAATTTCGAACAAACTCAATTTCAAATCGAATTTTTTACGAACTTTTTCGAATCAAACTCGAATCGAATTACGAACTACGAATTTTTTGTGCAGCCCTAATGACAACGTTGCTAAGCAACAAGAACTTTGTGTAACACGCCACCCTATACATTGATCATGTATGTGAAAAGTGTAAAGTAAATATGCCATAAAAAAAAACATTAGTCAATCCAGCTCACCCCTGCTCCTTTTGTTCCTGCTTTTCTCATCACCTCTCTAATATTAGCGGAAATATCCCACAAACCCACGCTTGCATATGCATTTGAAAGTGTTATATAACCTGATACATCATCTCTAGAGAAAAATCCTTCACCAATTTGACCACCACCTCCATTCATCAATGGTGACTGGATCGACTGTTTCTTGGTTTCTATTTGGCCATTTCAAATAGTGTGGTAACATTGTTTGTTATCTTGGATTTTTTTTAGGAGAAGAATTTGTGATAGTTTGGGTAATTATTTATTTATTTATTTTGGTTGAAAGCCCATAAGCAATTGCATTGATCCAACGATTTACAAAGTAGCTATTACATAGATTTTTTGTTTTAAATTAAGAAGTATGAAAACCTATACATTGAGCTACTTATAAAATCATCTAATTTGCTATGTCAGAAAATAACTGATACGTGAAGTCAGAGAATGCGAATTGGTCTATTCGCGCCCGATTAGCAAATATGTGGGCCTTCCGATTTCTTCTCTGAAAATGTAGACACAGCAGTGATTTTTCGAGTTGCATGCAGTATATAACCCTTCTTTAAGGACGAAACGTCTTCTTCTTTCCAAAATCGACGCCGCCCAGAGGAATGTGCAGCCGAGAGGCACTGAATCAAATCGGACCGGGACAGTCACCACTCAGAGAGGAGGAAGAAGATGGCACTGAATCAAACCGGACTGAGAACTAAATCAATCGGACCGAGACAGTCACCACACAGAGAGGAGAAAGAAGAAGGAAAGAAGAAGAAAGAGAGAAGGAAGGAGACAACTCTTTGCAATCTCATCATCAATAACAACCATAAAAGCGCGTACCTTATTCACATATATAGTTATAGTAGATACTTACGGGGATGGAACAAATTTACAAACCCTCAGTCAAACCCGAAGAGCCATTCGCTCGAGCGAGGCGACGAGCGGCGGAACCCTTGATCAGAGTCATCTGCTAAAAAAAAGCGAGACGAGCTGGACCAGGCAGACGAGAGGGAGGTGGAGGGGCGGAGCGGAGCAGGCGGACCACGGATCGACTTCTTTTGCTTCCTCTGAATCGCCTTCAATGGAAGCGGACTCCCCGAGACAGAGAGCGGACTCCCCTAAGTCATTGGAGTACCTTTACGCCTACTAGTATTATGATCACTATAAAAAAGGATTTGAGGTATTTTTCCTCGTGTTTGGGTGATTATTAACTAATAGGCATCCCTTTAGGGGCTGTTTCAAATGGTGGAAAATTAGGGAAGGAGTATTTTTGGATTTTTCTTTCCTTGGGTCGTTAGACATTCAAATTTCTCAAGATAAAATAATTGATTTTACAAAGCAGTTATATTGCAGAAATAATAATTGATATCAACATTGTAAAATATATTTACGTTTGATTAAGAAACTAATTATAATCATGTGAAGCCACTTAGCCACATACATAAATCCCGAGATCTATAAAGTTCATAATCTGGTGAAAGATAATAAAAAAAATACAAAATAATTACTCTTGAGATTTTTTTTTTATTGTGAAGCAATTACAATGTGCACAACTCAATCAAGTTCAAAAAATACTTCAAAATTTGAGACGCTGCGTCCCGCTATCAAGTCTATTTTTGAAATTTAGGAGCAAGACCAACATTTCATTCTTACTGATTTTTTTGCTTAGCAATAAAAAACCTGCTACTCCAACGAATGCCATTCGAGAAATCAATTTATTTATGTGCTGCAATTAATAAGTTAATTTGAAACTCTTTAGAATCCAATACTACCGGCTCCGTACTCTACAATGTCATGACACATTTTATTTTATGTGACCAATTCATTACATTTATGTGACCGCTTGCTTAAATATATGCTTATTATCACCTCTTAATTTTTCGATGAAAATAAAAATATAAAATTATTTACAAAAGGTTCTCTGTTCCATCTATACACATGTATTTGTTTACGGTTGTAAAATAGTATGTTAAAATAAAATATCAGAGGAAATCAATTTAAATTTAAATCGAATTAAAAAATTATTTTTATTAAAATATATATTAGATGTAGGATAATATATGTATTATTAGCAACAAATTAGATAACTAATGCATATCTCGAGGTATTAGATATTCCAAGCACACCGTGCGAATCGACATTCTTTCTTCGACATCTTTTTATCGATATTCTAAGCACACCGTACGAATCATCCGATGCGCTTGAGGGGGCTAATAGAGTACTAAGAGAGATCTCCAGTCAAAGATGAAATGGACACCACAACTGCAGCACTATATATCTCCAAACAACTAATGAAACTATCAAGTGTTGTTAGACTGTTAGAGGTTGTTAAACAGTGAGCATGTCATGTTAGGCTAGAGGTTGTTAGACAGTTAGCAATTGTTTGTTAGATTGTTGTGACATTTAACTAAAGTTAGATTCAGATAATCAGGATTAGATATAGGATTAAGCTTTCCTATAATTCTCTATAAATATTGTACTGTTACATAAATCAGAGCAATACAATACAAAGGATAAATATTATTTCTTCGTGATTGGATTATCGTCACTTACCTCAGCGATATATATAATTAGTTGTAATTATATATATCATCGCCTCTTCGATTGTCCGGTTTATAATGAGTTGTAATGATTAATTTAATCCCACAACGTCAGGTTAAAAGTAGTTTAATGTTTACAAATAATATTTCCACCTAACTAAGCACGATCTTGATCACATTCCGGATATATGAGGTTGATGCGTGAAGCCCTTTACAAATCAGAGCAACAAACCAGCAGTAACGGTTGAGGAGTACATACGCGACATGCGTACTTGGCCATCCCAATTTTTTTACTATTTGATTTTTTTTTTGTTTTACACAAATTTATTTTAGACTCAAATCAAACAATTCTTGTTGGAATTAATTTCAATTAATTACAACATATATGTATATGTGATATAAATATATATTGAATAATAGACTGTCAAATATCTAATTAGACCCGTTATGAAGTGATCAAATTAAGTATTATTTATCGGGTTCAATATGTGTCATGAGAAGTGAGACCTTTAATGTGTAGAATGCGTATTAATAACTTTATGATTTAGTGATGGTCTAAATTATATAAAGTTTGGTAATAATACAATTATACTATTGGCCTCTGGAGAACACGATTAAATACAACAATGTTCTGTAAATAATGAAATACCCAATAAGACAAGTTCTAAATCAAGACTCCAATAAGATAATAGGCTATATATCCAATAAGAGAAATAAGATTAATTAATTAATGGATAGAGGCACCTATTCAAAAAGGGGGTCTGTCTCCTCTTAAAAACAACAGAAACATACGGCTCTCTCACTCTCTCTAATTTTTCTCTCTCTACCAAAAATTAAAATAGAGATTGATATTGAGTGGAAGAGAAGAGAATTTTCAGTAGAGAACTAGAATCGGGTATTGCTCTTTGTGCAGAACAGAGCGTTGCCGCTGCCGCTGCCGCCTCTCTCGCTCTCTCTATCGGACTTGAGAGGGATTACTTGGAAATCTAAAAGCTTCCGAATCATGGCTATGGACCAAGGTAACTTAAAATTTCAGATTAGAGTTCACTAGAGGATCATGACAAATCTAGAGTTTATGAATTGCGGTATGGTTTTGCATGAAATAAATCCAACAATTATTTCATAATCAAAATCATATTTTTTTAAAGGGGTAAGTTAGTCATTTTTATGCCTGTCTGTAAAATAGATTCTTGTAGTATATATCTTTGTCGTTAAATTGAAATATAATTGTTGGAATTAAAAGGGGTAAGTTAGAATAGCTGATACTTGTTTGCATCGGGAAATATGATATCTTTCCTACGAGTTATACAATTATACAATTATACGGTACAGTATACGTACAGAAGGTCAGTACTTAAGCTCCGAGGTTACAGCATGAGCATCTCAGGCTTTAATTGGTTTACATTGGGATTCGCAAGGTGCTCGAATTAATCTAACGGATCAGATAAGTTGCACTTTTTTTTTCCACAGCGTGATCTGCGTAGCCATATGTATAACGGGTGGAAATTGTGCTAAAAAGGGTTAAATTAATAAACTGTACATTCACACACATTTCAACTTGTCGCAACCGATCAATCAAGAAGATCTATCAGCCTCCTGCTCCACCAACTGGAAGGTAAATGAATCGTCTGATCTGCTAATTTAATGCGGTGGTCAGATTTTCCTTTTTCTCAATCTTTATGTTGCGAGCTATATGCTGCTAACCGCGTTGCAAGTGGTGGTTGTCATAGAATGGGTTTAATCTAATGCTACTACACGAAGAGCTAAACTTTCATTGCCATAGAAAATCACGAGACACATACTCTCTCTCCATTTTTTTTTATAACGCTCCCACCAGATAGCTGGCTAAAGGAAAATTAGAAAATTAGTCGTGTTACAAACTAAAAAATTAAAATGATGTGTTCTCAATCATTTAGATAGGGCATGCAATATATTTGAATAATTTGGAATGTGATTGGTCATCCATAAAAGGCCGTTAAAATTTGACCGTTATTTTACTGATGAAGAAATATCTACAGTTTCAACTTTTTAGGTTAAATAACAGTTTTGAGGATATTGAATGGATGTACCCAAAATTTGGATGTAAAAGCTACAATTACTCTTTTTTTGTAATACAAGTGTTGAATTAATAAAATAATTAAAATAATAAAAAGTAATATGTATAATAGAATAGTCTTGAGATGACCGATTATCAAAAAAATTTGTCTTTGTAATACAAGTGTTGAATTAATAGTATAATTAAGATAATTAAAAATAATATATATAATAGCTGTATTGTATTCTAAATTTTTGAAAATTATCGTATCGCCGTATCCGTATCGTATCCGATACAATGCCCATACGCATATAAATACAATTCACCGAACATCTTGTGTGCATATTCCATTCCATGGAGCCACATTTGAAGCACAAAGCTAGCGCCTAACATCACCATTTTCTGCAAAGCACCCCACCATTCCTGAGCATTACATAAATGTATGTAACTGGGTCCCGCATTTCAATGTCTCCAGGTCAGTGCATGTGATGTGCATGCAAGAAGCCCGTTCCAAACCATACTTGTTGAAATCGGGGGCAGTCCGATGTGTTCAACCCAGGGGCGGATCTACATTCATTCACCCGTACGGGTGCTAAGCCACCCTATGATTTTAAAATTTTAATTATATATATTGAAATGTAATTGAATTTTAGAATTTTAGAATTTTGTATATAGTCTAGCCCCCTTATAAAATATCACATGTCTACTTGTAGTTCAGTGGTTAGAGCTTATTTTGTAGTTGTGGAGAGCATGGGTTCAATTCCCACTAGCAACATATTGTGCATTTTAAATTTTAGCACCCCTATCATGATTTTCTAGTTCCGCCCCTGGTTCAACCCGCATAAAGATTTGCATGAATAGCATTGAAATTTGTGTGAATCAACTAGACACAGATGTTGATTACTGCTGATTATATGAATTCATTATTTTGTATATTCTTGGCAACACTACATTTGTTATTTTAAGCTAGATATTCTTCGTTGAATTTTTCTATTGTCTTTTGTGTCTTCTTTTTTTCAATATACAATTCCTACGGCCAACGAATGCAATTGCAATTTGAAAAAAATCTTATTAATGTTTCTCCTAAAGTTAAATCGGTTCGGTTTCATATTTAGTGAAAATATTTTGTTGCCTTCCATAGACAACTTCACATTAATTGGTGCTAATAATTTATCCTTAATCAATGAAACTGCCACATTCTTTCGTGTAGATAAAAAAGAGCATGCAGGGTTGATAATTAAGTTACATCCTTAAAACTATATTAAATAACTTGCATAAATAAGTTAGCAAAAACTATCATGTTGGCTAACCGATATTACTCATGATCAGTGCACATCAAATTAATTAGTTCAAAATACACAAAGTACCTCCAGAACATATCCAATAGAATCCACAACAAGGGTTTAACATAACCACAATTATTTTCCTACTTTGTTTAGCTTTCAGCAGCTTGAACCACGGTTTCAACTTGTGTGATAACAGCTTCTGCTTCTTCAACCTCAGTTCCTCCCTCGTTTGACTCTTTAATCTCGGCCTATAGAGAAAGTATATAAATTATTATTAATGAACGATTTGTACACAAAGAGAGACTTTTATTATGTACCAGATTACAAGGGTGGAACTAAAAAATTTAGATTGGGGGCGCTGAAACATAAAATACATAATATGAGAAAATGCATAATGTGTGGTCACTGGGATTTGAACCTAAGTCTCCACAACCAGGAAGTAGAATTCTAACTACTAGGCTACCAAAACACATTTAGCATTTTACGAGGGGGGCTAAACTATATAAAAACTTCAAAAAAAATGAAAATTCAAATTAAATTTCAATATACATGATTAAAAATTTTAAGATGGCTAAGCACCCCCTAGCATATATGTAGAACCACCCTTGCCGAATTAAAATTAGGCTTAGATTTACTTTTGCAGACATCAGGTTGTAGTACCAAATATTATCAATACAGGTGCAGCAATGATGAAGCTTAGTAATGATACGTATTAAGTCAACAACCTACAAATTGATATTAACGTACCAAAGTAGCTTTGAGGTCAGTGAGTGCAGCTTCAAGTCTCTTGCGGCAATCTGGAACCATCATCCGAGATTCTGCTAGCACATTCTCCTGTCAGGTTTTCAGATACAAGTGTAAACAAACTCAATAAAAAGTACTTCATAATTGATGGTTTTCTCAGTTTTCCTCACAAAACTAGCAGGCAGTGATAGTAAGTTGTAAACAAATATTAAAGGAAAGAGGAAGTTGGTACTAAACTTTAAGAGTACGACGTTTAGTGGTCAAAGGTAAAGGGTCTATGTTTATGAGGAATCACCTGCACATGCATATACGATTTTGGCGTATTTCAAAACCTTAATATAATGTATATTATTTTTCTTCTCAAAGTACTCCCAAGTCCAAGCTAGTACTGTGCTGATTTCTGAATTACTTTCTAATTGTGTTTTTATGTCTTTTGTGTCGGCCAAAGCTTTAGCCTCAATCAGGCCACAGCAAAACAACTATTGAAAAAGGAGATAAAAAATAGAAAATAAAAGACAAGAAGGAAGAGGGAAGCTTCTATTCTATCATGTTATTAGCACATTTTGGTAAAAGACCCAACAAAAGGCAGTTAATTGACGAATATTTAACTAAGTTATTTTTACCAGAGGCATGCCTTGAAATTTAACCTGAAAAAGTTTTGAAGTTTTTTAAATTAAGATAATTCAAGGCAACTAATCATCCAATTATTGACCCCCCAGTACCCCGTTTCATCTTACTACCCACAATTCAGTCCGGATTAAATACAGAAGAAATATAAAATTAAACAAACTTCACCAACAAATCTACGTTTCTTTCGCAATAGCATTGAAGGGGAAAAAAATAACATACCTGTTGTTTCAGATCATAGGGATCAGCACCTCTCTCTTTCATCCCAGCAGTTTTTGCAGCTTCTTGCTCAACCTCTTTCTCATAGGAGTGCAGCTCCTTCACAATCCTCTTGCATGTGGAGGTCTTGATCTTCAAATTTCTAATTGTTGCCATTTTCCTAGTTCAAGAAAATATGATAAAACTGTTAATCAGCATTTCCTAACCCATTTAGAATAAATATATTTTCAGTAATTGCAGTACAGTTTTGTCATGGATCCTATATCTTGAACCTCAATTAATCATAAAACCGCTCATTCTTTTATCTCACAGTAAGAATATTCTTTTTCTATCTTTCATTTGCAAATCTCTTACTTATAGGTTTCACTTACAACATTGCCTTTGCGTCAGTAATGCTTTTGTGAGTTACTGTTAGTAGGTCATGTTTAAGCTCTGATGTTAAAGGTGATAACAGAGCACAGAAACCAGTTTACATGAAACATAAACCAAGAAATTACACTTATGAGCTGATATACATGCAATGACATGTGATAGGCTGTTACTGGTTTGCTTTCAGCTGCCAATTTGATCACCAACAAACTCATTGGGGTTTTACTGTTTTGCTATCTGTTGCTAACTTGATCACAGCAAACAAAATGGAATTTGGGACCTGTGTCTTAAATACTATGAGATTTGGATTGAACTAAACCACTGTAAGAGAAAACAATATCTACTCTATACGAGTAGAACTAGGGTGTTCTTAGGCTCACCAAGTCTCTTTGTGAGCTTAACTCAAAAACCCATTAGATTGGTTTCAAGCAGTGGCGAAGCTAGAAATTTTGTTAGGGGTAGGCAAACATATATAGTTGCAAAAAAAAAATTTAACATAATATAAAATTACATTATCAATTAGAATAAATAAGAAGTCAAGATAATATAAATGAACATCAAAGGTTTCAACTAAGTCAAAAGTTTATAACAAATATTCATTTAAACAATTCAAGCTATTCAAGCAATTTAAACAATTCAAACAATTCAGAACCTATCAAAATTCTCTTAAAGCCATAATTAATTGGGTTTACTGATTAGTCCTCATTTAAACAATTGAAGCAATTTCATTAAAGTAATTGAAGCAATTCCATGTAGCAATTCCATGTAAATAAAATTAAGACAATAATACAAGTTAAAATTAAGATGAGAGCTATAGCAATGCACAAAAATAACAAGTGCTTAATCATCTTCTTGTTCAAAGTTCAAAGTTATGATATGGAGATAGATCAAAATCACATTCACTGCTTCAATCCTTTTGCTGCCTTAATTAGTTAATTTCATACACAGAAGCTATCTCCGACATAATACCGCCCCGAGAATGCATCTCAGGTTTTAAGTTACAGCCCTTTATTTTGGTTATCCTATTTTATTTTTCTACTATTCTTGCAAATGTTTAAATTCATTGTTCAGTAATGGTCAAAATCCAAGCAATTAAAACACACAAATCATGTAAATCACGGTCTGCAAATATACTTTAAAATTTAATTTTAGGCGGCCAGCAAATATACTTCCAGATATTACAAGCAATTTTGCGAGAAATTCTGGTCAGGAAATTCGGTCAGGAATATACTTCAAATCCAAGAAGGTCAGGAAATTTGCGAGAAATATACTTCAAATCAAAGTTCAGGGCAGGAAATTCGGTCAAAATCCAAGCAATTTTGCGAGAAATCGAGGAAATTCGGTTAGACCTAAACTCCCGTATTACAGTAGAAGGGGATTTACCAACACTACAGCAGTAGAGGTGGGCTGGCACAGGCGGAGGTGGGAAGAAGCGGGCACAGGCGGCGCGGCGATCCTTCTTCTTCGCGCAGGCGCAGGCGGAGGCGACGGTCCTCCAATTTTATTCTTTTTTCGTGTTTCGCCCCTGGCTGCTCTGGCTCTCTGCTAGAGGAGGGTTGAGAGCATTTTTTTTTTTTATTGATTTGGGCTCTGGGTTCTGGGCTTTGGGTTCTGGGCTCTGAAGTAGGCAAATTCAAAAGTCTGATGTAGGCAAATCCCGAAAAAGGCCCGGTCCCAAAAAAAAAAAAATTTTATACACTAGCTTCATCCTCGTTTCAAGCGACGCATCCAAACTGTTGAAACCGATCTAGTTCACGAGTGATGAGTTTACATGTCAAATTTATAAATTTTCAAACTAATTTAATATAAAGTCAAGTGGTCAAAAATGATGAAAATTGAACACATTAAAATTTATCAATTTGATATATAAACGTATCACTCGTGAAGTAGATCAGTTTCAACGATTTTGATGCATCATTTAAAGTCAATTCAATAAGTTTTTGAATTAAGCTCACAAAGGGACTTGGTGAGCTTATGAACACCCTAGTTCTACTCTAAAAATGTTCATATCTTATACGACTAAATGACTGGAAACAATTTTATACCAAAATTTATTCACAATTGCCAACAATTCATGAAAAGCAAAAAAACTAACTCCCAAAATTCAACAAATTGTACGCTACTACAGAAACTAATTTAGCTAGAAACAACATAAACAACTTGTGCTAGAAACGAGAATCAAAGAGAAGCATCTTACCGAGATTGCACCAACAAAGATGGTACGTCGAAGCAGCGCTAGGACGAGAGAGAGAGAGAGCGGATCGTGTTACTCGTGTAAACGAGAGATAATGCGCAGCAGAAGCGAAGGAGGTCGCGCTGTGAGGGACAACGAGAAAGAGACTCACAGAGGTGACACAGTTTGTTTAGATCTAGCGATTTGGAGGTATTCATATCATCTGAGTTAACTCAAATTTTAAATTTAGATCCGGACCGTCCAATCTGCTATAGCCCGCATATTAAAGGAGCACATGCATCTCACCTAGGGCCGCATTGGTCCGGATTCTGATCGGACGGTCCAAATATAAACTCAAAATTTGAGTTACTTCAGAGATACTAGACTAAATTTGGAACCTGGAGAAGAAGGATATTTGGGCTTTTAGCGGATCTTAGCTCTGTTAGAAGGCCTGGAAACAAGAATAAATCAGTTGGGCCCATCTGTCGTGCAGCATGAGTTGAAGAAATCCCCTTTGAGCTGTTGATAGCTTTTGGTTTGTGAAAATAAATCTGCTGTTATTCTCAAGGAATAACAGGAATCTGTTATTCCCAAGGAATAACAGGAATCTGTTATTCCGATCCCAACCGTTGATCTTTGTTGATGAGATGCGTGCATAAAAAACTTAGTTCGTTGATATTCCAACATGGAAAAGAATGAACGGTAAGGATCGGAATAACAGGTTCCTGTTATTCCTGGAGAATAACAGGTTCCTGTTATTCCTGGAGAATAACAGCAGCAGATTTATTTCCTTGGTTTGTTTTCTCTGTGGCCAACGCCGGCTATTATTTTTCTTTTTTATGTAAAATAACTGGAGAAGTTGCTGCTAAATAAGAGTTACGTTATACTTGAATTAGACCGGCTTTGTATGCAATTTATTAAGTAATTTCTTTTGAGTAAAAATTAGAGATTCAACCTAACTTTTTAATATTAATAAGAAATCTTTAAATACATTTATATAGTATTCCGTTCATTAACTTAGGGATAATTTCAAATCATAAAATCACCTAACTGATAATTAATTTTCAAAATATTAACTAATACTTACATAAATATTCACTTCTACTAATTTACAAAATTAGAAGGGTTTAAATGTCGCATGTTTTTCATGCCTCATCATGTTTCAAATCTTATATCTTCGTTTTCAAATTTCAAAGAGTTAATCCGAACTGCTCAACATGATATCCATATTTAAATATGCTTAGAGATCAAATTTTATATTTTTTTGAAATTTTTTATTACTTTAAAAAAATTGTAAAAAAGTTTCAAAAAAATATAAAATTTGGTCCCCAAACACATTTTAATATGAAAATCATGTTGAACGGTTTGAATCATCTATTTGAATTTTAAAAATAAAAATATTAAAATGTAAGGCATGATGAGACATGAGACATTTGAATCCTCCTCTTTACAAAATACACCAATTTTTGTACAAATAAAATATGCACAATTTCATAAATTCTATCTCCTAAAGTAACTCAAATTTTGAGTTTGGATTCGGACTGTCCAACTTGCTTTGGCACGAATATTGCAGGAGTTTCATGCATTCTATTCCAAATCTCAAATCACCCGATTCTCACTGTCTAGAACTAAACACAAAATTTGAGTTACTTTAGGGTATGTTTGGATGCACTAAGAATAGTGTTATTCTTAGAATAGCATTGCTATTCAAATAGCTTGAGCAACCAAACGTACTACATGCTATTCGGAACAAGAAGAATAGCCTTGTTCCGCTATTCTAACAAAAAGTTGGAATAGCGATTGGAGCTTTTAATATTAATACTAATCTAACATTTAAAATAATATTATATTACATTTAACATTTAAATTAATATTATATTGTATTATATTTAATCTAATATTATATTATATTTAATCTAACAGTTTATTTAATACTAATCTAATATTTAAAATAATATTATATTACATTTAACATTTAAATTAATATTATATTGTATTATATTTAATCTAATATTATATTATATTTAATGTAGTAGTTTATTTAATACTAATCTATTATTTAAAATAATATTATATTACATTTAACATTTAAATTAATATTATATTGTATTATATTTAATCTAATATTTTATTTAATACTAATCTAATATTTCAAATAATATTATATTACATTTAATAATGAAATTAATATTATATTGTATTATATTTAAACTAATATTATTATATTTAATATAATAATATAATATAATATTTTATTTAATACTAATCTAATATTTAAAATAATATTATATTCCATTTAATAATTAAATTAATATTATATTTATTATATTTAACTAATATTATATTATATTTAATATAATATTATATTTAATACTAATCTAATATTTAAAATAATATTATATTACATTGAACATTTAAATTAATATTATATTGTATTTTATTTAATCTAATATTATATTATATTTACTCTAATATTTTATTTAATACCAATCTAATATTTAAAATAATATTATATTACATTTGATAATTAAATTAATATTATATTGTATTATATTTAATCTAATATTATATTATATTTAATATAATATTTTATTTAAACTAATCTAATATTTAAAATAATATTATATTACATTTAATAATTAAATTAATATTATATTGTATTATATTTAATCTAATATTATATTTAATAGAATATTTTATTTAATACTTATCTAATATTTAAAATAATATTATATTACATTTAATATTTAAATTAATATTATATTGTATTATATTTAATCTAATAATTATATTTTATTTAATCTAATATTTTATTTAATAATTAAATTAATATTATACTACGTATTGGATAAAAAGATTTTTATATTACGTATTAATAAAAAGATTTAATCTAACACATAAATTATTATTCTATTCATTCCCTCCAAACTCTATTCCTAATATGCAATCCAAACAACTTTTTCACTATTCCGAATAGCTCGAGTTAGCACTGTTCTTAAACAGTAGCTGTTCTTATTTACTATTCTAAACAGTTGCTATTCTAACTTATTCTAAAGTGCATCCAAAATAGCCTTAGGGATTCGGACCCCAATTTCATATGGAGTTACCTAGTACTTCATGTGCGTACATAGATTCTTTAATACCAGAACTTTTTGATTGGTTTTGGTAATTTAATAAGTACTGAAATATTTTAGACAAATATAACCTTTTTGTACAATCAAACTCTTTTAGTGTCAACTATTCCCAGCATCAGCGAATGAGACGTGCGCGTTTCTGTACGGATCACCCAAATAAGATTTTTACCACCCAATCATTGCCACGTTTTACCTCAGAAAAGAAAAATCTTTGCCACGTTGTTGTGTCGGGACCATATACCATTTTGTCATATTCATTTAACTGATTATAAATATGAAGCGGGTCATTCTAAAATCAGTTTCGAATGATAATTTACCCGCTTCATATAGTTTTTAATTATTTGCTATATAGTTTTAAAAGACAATTCCGGGTCGCTACTCCACGCTGTCTTGCCTTCTATTGAGAACTTCTCTCGTGAACCGTGTCCCAATCCAGCAGCACGTAATAAACAAAAAAAAAGGGGAGAATTTCATATATCCCTCAAAAAAATTTGGAATTACGTATTTCCTCCTCCAAAATTCATAATATCATATTTGTCCTTTTAAGTTTCAAAAACTTACAAATTTACCCAATTTATTAACTTTTATATTAAAACTCATTTTACATTTATAAAGTTCTCATTTTTATCTATTTATAGTATGTGTAAGAAAATTATTATGTCTTCTAATTGACAGTTTACGAGGGCTAATAGTCATTTTTCTACTTGTGAGGTATACACAATGACATCAAAATATATGATTGTGTGTGCGTTATAAGTAAGAAAAAGAACTATTTACTATAAAAACTGAACAATTAAAAAACTAAATATTTATCTTAAACCCAGTTACATGTGTTTTATTTATTAATAAAGTGTAAAGTGGCTATTTTATAATTTTGAGGTTTTTGAGGAACAAATACGTAATTAGAGGTTTCTGAGGGGTATACATGAAATCCTCCCTACTTAAAAAGGTAGACATTGCTGGTTTAACTAACTCTCGTAGACCCGGTTTACAACGTAGAGCAACGCACTAAAACAAAAAACAAAAGAAAGGGAAGAGTTCAAGAATAGAAGAAGAAAAGAGGCGATCGGTTCTAGGGTTTCTTCAGGATCCTTATCCATCTTTCATTGGAGAAGGGAGCTAGAGAGGAGAAGAGATGGGGGAGAACTGCTGCAAGAGCTGTCTTGGTTTTCTCCTCAACTTTCTCAACTTTCTACATGCATTTTTCGGTGTATCTCTTACTGTGTACGCCATTTGGGTGCTCAATCACTGGATCCGACATGGGGGTTCACTCGACCTCAATAAGCTCTCCGATCTATGGTGAATTTTAATTGTACATGAGGTATATTTGATTGAGTGTCCTTAGAGATTAGGTTTTCAATTCTCTCATTATTTCTTTTCTCTTGTGTGAGCAGGTTTGTAGGTGCTTTAATGGGAGCTGGAGCTGTTATATGTCTGATTGTTCTGACAGGATATGTGGCAGCTGAAACCAGAAGCGGTTGCTGTCTCTGTTTTGTATCCTTTTCAATCTGTTATTCTTATCAATTCAAATTTCCCAACAGTATTGGTGAGGATCTTCTACTGATGTCAATCATAAACTTTGGAAGTAGCTTCAATTGGTGAGTGAATAATAGTTAAAGAGAGAAAAATTGCAAATTTGTTCAGTTTGTGGGCGTGTGCATGTACGGTATGACCCTTGCATTTTTTTTCCTTAGATAAGAGCTATTTTTTAAATGAATTTATAGGATGCCATATTTATCATTCCCATATTGCCCTTCTCTTTATAGTATTATGTTAGTCATCCACGTCAGGGGCAAATTTGTAACTAACCCTTTCGGAGCCTTCGACCGTAAACTTTATAATTATTCATTCCATAAGTCGGATAATGTTAAATGTTTTGAAATAAAGCACGTGAAGCTGAAAACAGAGAAGGATAATAAGTTAATAACGGCTAGTTTATACTTTTATTATGCACATAATTTTTCTTAATTCGTGCAAATTGTTATCCTTGACTTGGATTTATGGCAGTATTCTTTTGTCGCCATAATGCTGATTATAGCTGAAGCCGCTTTAGCTGGCTGTGTTATCTCCAACAAAAGTTGGCGACAGGTAACTATACTCCCATAATAAATTAAATAATCCTATTTATTTGATATTTCCAACTATGTATTAGGGGGTGGATATCCGCACATGGATATTTACTTGTATGTCATGTGTTGAGAATTTTCATGTTAGTGTGATGTACATGTAGATGTGTTGAGAAATGTACATCTATTACATATACTATAACATGCATATGTACCTGTATGCTGATGTGTTGAGAATTTACATGTGCGTGGCATGTTGAGAATGCACCTGTATGATACATGTATGGACTTGAACAATACATCTTATGAATGTAAAAAATGTTAGGATGGACATGTATGACAAATGTCAATTATGCTTAGTAAGGTAACTCGAAGCATCCAGTTTGAAAATGCTTCTTTTGACAGTATCTGCCGAATGACTCGACTGGAGAGCTAAAAAACCTGCTAGCATTTATCAAAGAAAATGAAGACATATTTAAGTGGATTGGCTGGAGCATGGTTGCTATTCAGGTAATAATAGGCCTTTACAGTTTTTGATAACTACATGTTAAATACTACATTATTTTTTTCTGTGATTGGTCGAAACCCAAAATCGGGCCAATCAAACCCAATCACCTGGTTACTACACAATAAGCTGAGCCTAATAGTTTTCTCTAACTTGCGACTCGAGTTGCAACTGTATGATGATATTTAGCCAAATTGATTCATTTACCTTCACTTGTGAACTTAGACAAGCAAATGAGCTCGAGATGGGGCAAAAAAAGTTGTTTCAAACATTGGCCAGATGTTAATTTCTTAATATTTGTGAATATTAACATTAATAATACAAATTGACTTATTATGAACTCCCATTAAACACTAGTTGAGTTGCTATAGATAAGGGGAAGTGTTTTTTAAGTCCTCAAAACAGCCCCATTGCATCTGTTGAGTTAGACCTTATTGCATATTTCAATTGAACAGCATGTACTGGATTATTTGGTGTTAGTTCATTATTTTATTTATTTATATGTTGATTACATATTGCCAACTTCCATTTTAATTATCATCTCTTTATTTATTTATTTATTTATTTATTTCTTTATCAATTTTCTTTTGTTATATCTTTGTAAAGGGGCTTTCGGTATTCTTGGCACTGAGTTTGAAAGCTGCGATTCCAAGGAGGAGGTTGGATTATGACAGTGATGAAGATTTTGTTGTCATAAGAAGGCCGTTATTGATTCCCCAAGTTGCCCCAAGTTACTCCTCAAACTCAGTCAATGGTCAAGGGTATCAACCTGATGTATGGAGCTCGCGTATGAGACAGAAGGTACCTTTTTTATCTTCACCCAATTTGTTCATTTTTTTTATCATTTTGTTGTACAACTCTTTTGAAAAGATGTACCTGTATTTTTTTTAACTTTATTTTAATAATGCATTACCCTTTTATGAATTGGATATGAGATCATAAGTTTCTTTTAGCACACTTCGATTGCTTTCAAGTCAATATTGCTTGGCCTAAGCAATTGACCAAATTAAGTAACAGCAATTTGCTAGAGCATACAACCCTTTGCCATCTATAATAAGTATCAAATGAAAAACTTCCCAGATTGCATGCCTGATGTATTTGATAATATTCATAATTAATACATAAGCCACTTGATTTACTTATCAAATTTGAACTAAAATTAATAAATTTATGCACTATATAGTTGCTTGATTTATCTATTTAGGCTGGTCTTATCTAACGGTGTATATTATTATATGGTTTCTTTTAAATTTTTAAGCCTGTATTCTTTTGTGTCATAATAATATTAACAAATCATTTAGACTATGAGTTGGGCTACGGTGATTCGCAAAGTAAAGCGAGTGTTTTACTTCACACTCATATTTTGCGATTTCAAAGTTTAAAATGTTGATCCGAACCGTTCAAATTGATCTCCATATTAAATTGTGCTTGGAGAGCAAATTTTACAATTTTTGGAAATTTTTTACTATTTCTTTAGAATTTTTGAAAATTGTTGTTTTTGATGGTCTAGGATTTTTTGAAAAACAACGATTTTCAAAAATTCAAAACAAATAGTAAACAATTTCCAAAAAATGTAAAATTTGGTCTCCAAGCACAATTTAATATGGAGATCAACTTGAACTGTTCGGATTGACGTTTTGAAGTTTCAAATTAAAGATATAGACATTAAGTAAAACACTCGTTTTACTTCGCGAAGTACCGTAGCCCAACTCTTAGACTATTTATTAATTTATTTTTCTATTATAGTTTTATTAATTTCAAGTAATTTCTGAACTTTATTAAGAGCAAATAATTATTGAGAAAAGTATTGGAACATAGGAGGGCTGCATTTCCATCTAAGTTGATTAAATGCATCAAGTGTCAGGATAGATTCTTGTATTGATTCAGGGGTTAATTTCAGTATAATCTCTCTAACACTCGGCTGCTTGTGATTCTACCGGAATACATAGTACTAATTGACTGATTTAACTTTTAAGTTGGGGATGTGTAGAAGAAAATTTTGGAATTTTGATATTATTTAAATTTTTATTTTTATAAATGGTAACTGCTCTTTGATTATCATTGCACTTTTTGCTCCATTTATGCAGTATGGATTGAACCAGAATGAGTACACATTCAATCCCGTTGACAGCAAAGTATGAATGGACATTTCAAATGGAAAGCTCCAGTTAAAGGGAGAAATGAAGGTTTTGGTACAGCAAAAAAAAAAAAGAAATTTGTGCTATTGATAGGTAGAAAAATGTCTCAATCTCATTTATTTTTTTCTTTTCTTATCATTTCGGGTGTTTATGACTAGAGGTTTTGTGTGCTGTGTACATATCAATGGTATGCATTTGTTCTTGTCATGCTCTTGATGTATATCTATCATATGGTATATGCTTGTTAGTATGATATATATATTGATTGTTTAATTCTTGGACAAATCTTAGTCACATGAGAAAATGTTGATATTCTTCTAGGGATCAAATGGCTGGAGCAATTCTTTAGTACCTGAAAATTTTCAAGAATATCTTGCGTACCAAATATCATTCAGGCCCTTAATCCGGTTTCTATTAAAAAGTTGCGAAACTTCTGCTTGTCTGAAGGAGCAATGAATAATTTTTAACTTTTTTTTTTATTAAAGATGAAAACGTGCTGTTCCTCAGACAGCAATGGTTATTTCTTATGCTATGGTATGTACTGCAGTGCGTTGTCTCCTTTTAGGGGCTTATAGGATGTTTTCAGGATTTGGAAGGTTAGATCATAAATTAACGTTAAAAAAAAACTTTCAAGTTGACCCGTTTTCATCAAAAACTTTGAAGTCAGCTTTTTTTTTTTAATCTCAATACCAAGGATGGATCATGGATGGCGGATTGGTATAATTTCCTTTTTAGTAAGCTAATTTATGCTCAGTGTTTATATGTACAAGTTTTGAAAGTAGATTTGCATTAAATATTGTTCCTTCCTGTTTAAGTTCAAAAGGAACGTTACTTGTTGCTACTTTTGTTTAAGTAAAATTGAATCCAAACAAAAAGGTCGTCAGTATTTGTGCTCAGTGTTTATATGTTCAATTAAGAACCGTCTTGGACTGCATGCCTAGCTACAGGAATATATATACCTACATTATGTATGCACAGGCAATTTTTTCTTTTCAACACGCTAACTGCAAGTTGTTGCACAACAAAAATCTCATTACAACCAAGGAACCTAATTTCCAAATTTTAGTTTTCCCAGCATGTAAACCCATATCCGTACGTACCAATTTCAATACAAGTGTCCATACAAATGAAACCATAACTACATAAAATGTTCCCTAACAATTGAATTTATCATTGTTATTGATTATTAAGAAAAAAAAGTGTGACGCAAACATGGTAATTTCTTCAAGCTTTGGAAGTTTCCTATTCAGGCAAGGGAACAAATAGTAGGAAATTGAGTGAGGATATAGTACTATGCATAACGTGATCCGTACCATGAATCAATATTTCCATTTCCAAGTCCAAACAATCAATTTGAACTGTTCAACATGATCTTCATATAAAAATGTACTTGTACATCAAATTTTAGATTTTTTAGATCTTTTTTTATTATTTTTTTAGATAGGTAGAATATCACTTGATCTAAGCAAAAGTAGTGATTTTCTGCCTATCTAAAAGAAATAGTAACCATTATAAAAAATGTAAAATTTAGTTTGCAAGGACAGTTTCATATACATATCACCCTGAACTTGAACAGTTTAGATCAACTATTTGAACTTTGGAAACGAAATATAGATCAGTAGTACAGACCAATCTGCACTATGCATAGTACCATAATGCATAGTACCATAGCTTCACTCCTAGAAATTTAACATTTTCAAAATCTAACGCCACAGAAAAGAAAAACCAACTTTGACCAAATTTCAGAATGTAAGAGCAGTTCAAAGCTCATGCTGCATGTCCAATGCCAGATCAAAGTTCCCCCAAAATGAAAAAAAAAAATCTAACTCATTGTCCAATGACCTTACATCGGGAGGGCAAAAATAAACTTATGTATCTTTAAAGAAACAACACCAGCACAGACCCACAAACAACCTAAGAGAAAACAAACAATCAAAAGCCACACTTATAGGAGTACCAACCCAAGCTCCGACGGCTTGAGAGGATTGCGGAGGCGGTAATTGTAGAGGTAGTAATGCAATTGTCCATCACCCGGCCCAAACTTGAGCTCTTTCAAAAACCCTTCATTTTGCATGACATCAAGTGCATTAAACACATCAAATCCCTTCTGTTTTGCCACAATAAGTGCATCATTCATGAGCTGTAGCAATGGGGTCTTGGTTGATACATTATAGTACGAGTATGCCGCCTTCAAAGAAGAGTAATTCGCATTATTTAAAATCGAAGAGGGGAGCGAATAGAAGCTACAAAAATCAGTGATTTCATGTGTCTCCGGGCTCTCGACTAAATAACTATCAACCACGTCTTCACGTGGTAACAACCAGTGCTCCACATCAGCCTCGTCAAAATCAGGTGCGACGGCAAACTGACCTAAATACCCCCGCAATAGCCGAGTTACAGCCGGGACATCCCTCAATTCCATTTTGCGAAAACCTGGAGTAACAGTGGACCCAGGCAGCTTGTACAGCCTTATAGTGCGGCTCATAGTCATGCGGGGTCCAAGGCGAGAGAAACCCACATCAATTAACTTTTTAGGGTTCAAAGAGCGGTGCCAATACCGGCAGGTGGTGATTGGTGTAGGCAAAACGACTCCAGCAGTGTAAGCAGCTTGCCAGATGTTCTCCAGGTGGACCCGACGAGTGACCTCCTTTATCATGACAGGTGCAAGGCGTTTTGAGCGGAGTTTCTTGTGAACGCATAGGAAATTGATCTCAGCCATTTTGACGACTTCGTCCCTGACACGGATGCGGGCCGGCACACCCGTTATGAAGGCCACGAGCTTTTTGGAGGTCTTCACCCTCACGCCAATGTGCCACGATTTGAAGAAGGCCGGGGGGCGTAGGGCCCACCGAAGGAAGCTGTTGGAGTAGTTGAACCGAAACATGTTCTCGTCATCCTCTACATAGTTCTGAGCCAGCAATGCGTATACCTGTTTTTTTTTAATTTGTCAATAATTAATTAGAAAGAAAAAAAAACTAGTCAGCTTATCTCGCTGTAGCAATCCTCAATGAAAGCGCACACATGCAGAGGCACTGGCATCCTAAACTTTAAATTTTTGCAGAATCAAACCCAAATAAAAAGCCCGATTAAGCTCTCAGTTGTGATAATTAAACCCTCAAAATAAGCTTGAATTGTATAAAGCCCTTTCTAACCCATATTTGCCTCAATTAACCCTCAATCGTGCAATTCTGGTTCAATTTGATGACCGATCCTTGATCAATCCAATTTTGACTATAGCGAAGCTGTAGGATGCGGCCAGGCAAAAGCAGCAGCCTAAAAAATAGCATTGCCTACGACAGCAATGGTCCAACTGAAATAAAACTGGAATATGATATTAATTCATATCAACCACTATAACCCTACCAGCCTGTACTGAGAAAAATCCTGACAATTGCCTAGAACAGTAGTGGGCCTAACCAGAACACATCAGGAATTGCACTCATTCAATACACACTCCAAGATTTTCCTGATTAACTTGTAGTTTTCTTTTCGTTTTTTATTGGCCATAGTGCTATGTTTAAGCAATAACCAACCCCTGTTTTTCATGTAAATTGTAACAATATATTATAGAAACATTAAAGAATATGAACTTTTTTATCAGCCATTGACCCTTATACAGGAAACAATGTGAATCTTATTCATGCACCCACCAAGTAACTTTATATAGTGCTTGGCACTCAGAAAATATTACAAATGTATCTTACCCAATTACTTCTTTTCACAATTGTTTCCATAAAGAGTGGAATTTGCCTAACTTATGCGGGAATTTCACACCATTGGCTTAAAAATGATACATTGAATCAAATTTTCATCATCAAATTGAGTTCAGGATCTTATGCACTCAGTATTTTCACAGTTATCGGACAAATCTTCGCATTTCACAAACCAAACAATCCAACTATAATGAAACTGAATCGATCCAAAGCAAATCGAACCAATCAATTACCTCGTTACAGGTGGGCCCATCATCCATGTCACAAGTCGACCACTCGTACTGAGCTGGGAGGTTGTATGGCTCCTGCTTGACCTCCGACAAGGGGGTTGGCTGCTCAATAACCCCCTCTGGCAAGCTACTATCTCCCAAATCCCTAAATTGACCAACTGGTTGCGTCTCCCAAAATTTGTGGCGCTTGCTCATGCTGAGGCTCTCCTGAACCCGCCGCGCCAGCTCCTCAATTCCGGTCTCAGTCTCAGCCGGAGGAGACGACGAATTCGGGTCTGATTCGTCGTGATTTAGAATCCGATTAGGATCTGCATCTGGGGAACCCGGTGGAGAGGAGGAGGTGGAGTTGTTAGAGGCGTTGTTTTCCCCATCCGCCATTGGTGGAAGAGAGGAGATAGAGAGATGATAGTGTGGATCTGAGAAGAGATCTAGAGAGGTTCGGAGGAGAAAGGAAATAAAATTAGGGTTTATGCGAGAGAGACGAGGAGGCGGATATATTCAGAGAAAAGAATCAGAGAGAAGACTTCGTTCTTTATTTTCTTTGTTCTGTCCTTTCCTTTTTTTTTCTCCCTCTTTTTTTTTCTTTTATTATTTCTTTCCTTATTTTAGACAGCAGTGATTGTTAGCTGAAGGAAATATAATAATGAAGTTATCTCAACATAATTTTCATATGAAAATATAATTAAAGATGAGATTTTACTTTTTTTTTTATAATTTTTAATATTTTTAAATTTAGTAAAAAAGTTATCTAATTTAAAAAATTTGAACCATTCCAAACTAATAATTTTTAACCTATTAAAAAAATAAAAAATAAAATTAAAAGTGTAAAATTTACTTCAAGTACTATAACCTCACTCATATAATGCCAATAACTTGGATCCGACTCTGCTGCTTTTCTCTAAAAAAAACAGGATCCTGCTTTTCCGATCCCAATCATTTAAATTCGTTGAGATTTGTGCATGAAAAAAATTTCTTTATCGAAATACACAAATGAAAAATTTTGAATGGTTGAGATCTGAAAAACAGAACCCTACTTTTCTTAAAAAATAACAGTAAAATCGGATCCTAAAGTTATTAGCATTATATGAGTGAGGGTATAGCATTAAAAAGTGTTGTTCAACTTGTTCTCATCCTCTTATACTATTTATTTTTTTCATCAATTATCGTGCTCTCTAATGAACGAAGGCAAGAGCGGAGCCAGGATAGTAAAGTGGGGCAAAATTTTAGAATGAGGAAATATTTTTATAATTATTTTAAATATTAAGTATATATTTTTATTTTTTTATGAAAATAGCATAGAAATAGAAGCATATTCTAGAGAAAAAATTCAGGATAAAACAAAAAATTTATAATTTATGTATCTTAAAGTACAGCTTTAAAAAAAAAATCTAAGAAAAACATATAAATAAAATGCCTAGAATTCCCGACTTTCGCCAAAAATGCTCAAACCGGCCATAAAATGGCCTTTTTTTTTTTTTAGAGACACTATGAAGAGCAAAATAATGAAATCTAACACTGAAAAATTGAATTTTTATTTAAATTATTTGTTAGATTACTTCTTTTGATTTATAATTATCATATTTATACTAAAATACACTAGATTACTTGAAATTATGTTGAATTACACTATATTATAATAAATTATGTTGAATTACACTAAATTACGTTAAATTACGCTAAATTACAATAACTTCGCTAATTATGCTGAAATACGGTAAATTACGCTAAAGTAGACTGATTTTGTATCATCTTTCATGAATTATAAAAAATAGTAAAAAAAATCAGAAAATAGTAAAAATTGGTATTCTACAAGTTCATTATGTAACTAATTTACTGAGCTACTTAGATTGAATAATAGAAATAAAAATCTTAATCGAAAACTTCAACTCAAGTTTTGAGGCTCTTCCCTTAGTTTTTTGGCAATTCTGAATTTTGAAATCCAACATAGTAGGAATGGACGCATGCGTCTTTTCGTAAGATTTTCGAAAAGTGGTCATTTGCTGAAATCGGACACTCGAGCGCCGTTTTATGACCGTTTGAAGTTTCGTCGTCGTTTTTCGCCTTTTCAGTGAAGATATCGTCCCTATTCATATGTAATTTAGCGTAATTTAGCGTATTTTAACGTAATTTAACGTAATTTAACATAATTTAGTGTTATTCAACATAATTTAGTGTTATTTAACGTAATTTAGTGTAATTTAACGTATTTTAGTATAAATATGCTAATTATACATCAAAGAAGTAATATAACAAATAATTTAAACAAAAATTTCAAATTACGTTAAATTACACTAAATTATGTTGAATAACACTAAATTATGTTAAATTACGTTAAAATACGGTAAATTACGCTAAAATACGATATGAATAGGGACGATATCTTCACTAAAAAGGAGAAAAACGACGATGAAACTTCAAACGGTCATAAAACGGCGCTCGAGTGTCCGATTTCAGCAAATGACCACTTTTCGGAAAGCTTGCGAAAATGCGCATGCGTCTGTGCCCGCTACGTTGGATTCCAAAATTCAGAATCGCCAAAAAACAAAGGGAAGAGCCTCAAAACTTGAGTTGAAGTTTCCGATTAAGATTTTCATTTCTATCATTCAATCCAAGTAGCTCAGTAAATTAGTTACATAATGAACTTGCAGATTACCAATTTTTACTATTTTTGGAATTTTTTTACAATTTTTTATGATTCATGAAAGATGAGCAAAATCAGTCTACTATAGCGTAATTTTGTGTAGTTTAGTGTTTTTTTTTACTGTATTTCAGCATAATTAGCGAAGTTATTGTAATTTAACGTAATTTAGTATAATTGAACATAATTTAGTGTAATATAGTGTAATTCAACATAATTTCAAGTATTCTAGCGTATTTTAGTATAAATATGCTAATTATACATCAAAAGAAATAGAGGAGGGATCAAGTTACAACAACCATTTTTTTCATTTTCAAAGTCCAAATCGTCGATCCAAACCGTTCAACATGATTATCTAAATAAAATGTGCTTGCAGATCAAATTTTACATTTTTTTGAATTTTTTTACTATTTATTAAGATGGGCACAAAATTCAATAGTCTGAATATGACTATTTTTTGTAAAATACTTAATTCAATAGTCTGAATATGACTATTTATTAAGATGGGTAAAAAATTCAAAAAAATGTAAAATTTGATCTGCAAGCATTTGTACCAGTAAACTTTAATCGTGCAAAGTCAAAACAGTAAATGATGCACGAAAAGACCCTAAAAACTCTGAGATTGTAAAGAAAGTTCAGCCCGATCCGACGGACGGATCAAAAGTTATGCCCTTTTTTTTGTGAAGCATGCGCAGGACTTGGTTAAACATCATGAGTAAAGCATAGAACAGATCAATTGAAATCATAGGAAATATTCAGTTATTGATTGGTGGCTCTGATACCAAATGTGGAAATCATGTTGAACGGTTTGGATTGACGATTTGGACTTTGAAAATAAAAAAAATAATTGTTGTCATTTGATCCCAACTCATAGAAGTAATATAACAAATAATTTAAACAAAAATTTCAAATTTTCAGAGTTAGATTTCAATATTTTGATCTTCATAGTGTCTCTCTCTCAAAAAAAAAAAAAAAAAAAAAGAGGTACATAGCCGGCCATAAAATGGCCGGCTTAGGGAGGGAACATAGCCGGCCATAAAATGGCCGGCTTGGGTATATTTCGATATTGAGTTGAGTTCTGGGTATAATTAATAATTTGTATTAAACTTTGGATATTAATAAAAATGTCGGGATTTCTTGTACCGTTTAAATGGGCTCCCCACTGTTGTAATATTATTTGTAAAATAAACTTTCCCCATTTCTGACAAAGAGATACAATCATACAATAGACCTATTTTCTTTTTATGGCAGTCATCTCTCTCTTTCGCACGGCGCGCAAACTCCTCCTCTCGTTGGCACCTCTCTCTTTCATCCACATTTCTTCTTCCTCCTCCTCATACCTCTTAAACCCTAAAACCCTAGCACGATCTCCAACCCTCCCTCCTGCTATCCATCTCCGTCAATTGCACTATCTGATCTCACCTCCCCCGTCGAATCCGAGGATTCTTCATGGATTTCTACCTCACGCGCTATCGCTCTTAAGTCCTTACTCGAATGGTGTCAGAGAGAAGGAGAGAGATGAAGAGGTCCCACCGAAACCGGTACAGTCGTGGGTGGATGCGTACTTGCCAGAAATGGTGCGACCATATGCATTACTTGCTCGATTGGATAAACCCATTGGAACTTGGCTTCTGGCCTGGCCTTGCATGTGGTAATTATTTTTGCATCTGATAGTAATTTGAAGTTTAAATAATAACGGTTACAGTGTCTGGTACAAATGGTCAATTATTTCCTTTGTGTTTTATATAACGTATGAAATAAAAGGTCAATTACCATGGCGGCTTACCATGGAGAGATCCCTGATTTGAAAATGCTTGCACTATTTGGTTGCGGGGCTGTGCTACTAAGAGGGGCTGGTTGCACAGTTAACGATCTCCTTGATCGAGATATTGATGTCAAGGTATCAACAAGTCAATATTATTATCCTATTATTTAATAGTTGTTGTAGGGCGCCGAAAGTTGCACAGTTGGTATGGAAGGTGTGTGCATATGTATTTAAATGTCTCATGGTTCAATGCTCTCGATTAGTTAAAGAACATCGAACTTGAAACATTCATTTCTTTCTTCCTGCTATTCCTTCCGGTTCACCCTCGACAGACCTACGATTCATAATCAGTCCATCGAGAGAGTTTAATGATTGTGGGGACGTTTAACTCCCAGCGGGCGCAAGCCCCCGCTGTTAATTACATCAGATGACCCTTCCAAGCCATACTGAATACCTCGTTCATTCCAGGATTTGAAGCCTATTTGTTGTGAATTGAATAAAGGGGCTAAGATGGGAGAACTCATGTACTTGGTCTTTTTGTGTTTATTTGATTATCATTGTTTTTGGGTACTTTAATTAAATATGTGTGCAGGAGATGCAAGGAGTATTAAAATACATTTATTATACACTTTTATTCATTTTACAAATTTATTTGCATTTGAGAAAGTGTATTTGCGCTCCATTTATGTTTCATTTAAAAGAAAGTGATTTAAGAATAGAGAAAAGTGGAGAAAAGGGTATTTTGGTCATTTAACATGTCATGTAGTGTCTAATTATGTTTTATTTTTATCTAGAAATGTGAGGGATTCGATTTGGGTTCATTTGGAACTGGTTTGAGTTGATTTGGGTTTGAAATGAAGAAGTTATGGCCGAAAAGGGCATATTTGTGAGGTTCAAAACTTTCCAAGGGCCTATTTGTAAAGAGGGAAGGGCTGAGGTTTGTAATTTGGTTTTTTTTGTTGGCAAGGTCTGAAGTGAGAATTGGGCTTTCAGGGATATATTTGAAGAAATTTTAGGCAGCCAGGGGCCTATTTGCAAGTATCCAAGGACTATTTTGTGAAGAAGTTTTGTCAAAGGGACCTTCTTGTGAGATATCCTTCTTTTTATCATTTCTGGGCTTTGAGATTACAAGTTGGGCTTTAAGATTGGTGTTTGGGCCTTTAGGATATGTGCAGGAAACTCATAGTGCTTCAGGATCTGTGCAAGTCAAGAGATTTGGGTTATGAGCCTTGGGATGAGCTTTAGGATTCGTGCAGAAGTTTTGGGAGTTTGTTCGGGTTTCGGTTTGTTCCGACATGTGGGCCCCTCTGATAGAGAATTATTTATTCATTTGAGTCTTGGCGCTGAACCCTTGGATCTTTCTCTTGCATCAAGATTTGGATTTTCATTTGAATTTTATATTTTGGCGCCGAGATCAAATGGTTCCTGGTGCTTTAAAATCCGTGCTTGGCTTGATGTGAACTGGGGTTTCGCCGGGGCTAGGGTTCTTCAGCTCCGATGAGTTCTCGGTTACGGCAAGGTTGAAGGAAGGCATCATCGGGGTTGCCTAGGGGGTAGGAGTGTGTTGATGGCACCCTCGGCAGTGGTAGGGCGCCGGAGGTGGCGGTATGGCCAGGCTAGCACCTTCGGTACCGATTAAGATTTTAATCGGGTTTCATCGATTTTCTTGCTTTATTCTTCAATTGATTGTTCATTTAGCATCGTTTGAACATGAGGATGCGTCGAGTACTTTCAATTTCTAATTTCATCAAAGTTTAGGTGCTTTCTAGATTTTGGTTTCTCGGTTCGGTATCGGATTGGTACCGACATAGGGTATCTCGATTTGGGAAGTGTATTGGAGGTCAAAGTGTTATAGTTTAAGTATTTCCGGAAGATTTTGGAGAGGTATCAAGCTTGAGAGGGACTAGTATCGGGTATGAATCTGATTTGGGTATTTAACTTCACTAATGGGTTTCGGGTTTGAGAAAGAAACATGAATTTCTCATGAATTTTATTAAGTGATATGCATGATTTCATGATATTCTTGTAGCACAATATCTCAGGAATAAATGTATGAAGTTTGGGAATTTTATGCCTTTTATTTCTATTTTTAAGAGAAGCAAAAAGACAGAGGGGTGTAAATGCAAATGTACATGCTGCAGTTTTCTCATTTTCTGACATCCAACTTTAAAAATGGCTAGAAAATAGTAGAAAAATCAGAAAGATGCAAAATTTGAGTCTAAATTGATTGTTTTTGTGTCCTCTATCTTCCTATTCAAACAGATTTTTGATTTGGTTTTTTGATCAGCCTGCACTGGCTGATCTGTACCAACAGGTCATTTTGGTATTTTTCTGTGCTTATGCTATTCTATTAACCATGATACTTTATCTTTAAATGCTGTGAATGAAAGCTTGTATCAAGGAAGAATAAAAAGGGTACTAGCATCACATATGTCATTTGCTAGCAATAAAAATTATGCATATAGGTCCTTGGTCATTTGCATATTCATGTAAAAGGGTCCTTGAGCATCATGTCATGGGGATTGAAATTACCCTCTTCTCATTTGCCCTCTCCTTCTAGTAATCATGCATCTAGGTCCTTTGAAAAGTAATAAAATTCATAACATGGAAAAAGATGTAGTAAAACATCAATTCTTCACATATTACTCCTTTTATTCCTCTTTTATGCATTGAAGTCCTTTAAAAAGTTCAAAATGTCACAATTAGGGAGATGTAGTTAAACATCAATCCCCATCATGTCAATTAATTTAAATTTCATTTTGTTATGCACTTTTAATTTAATTTTCATATTAAAAGAATTATATAAGAAATTAATATTCAAAGGATGTAGCTAAACATCAACTTTGATATCTCTCCCTTTTATATTTCTTAGAATATGAAAATGTCACTTTTATTATTTATATTTATGTGATTATGTGTTTTATTATTTTCCTTTGCAATATAAAATAAAGAAAAGGGAAACAAAAAGAAAAAGAAAGAAATAAAGGGAAAGAGGAGGTAGAAAATAAAAGTAAAGAGGAAAAATGATAAATTTCGACATTTTTTATATTTTATTTTTCTTATAAAGATCACCAATAAGAAAGATGCAAATAACACATTTTTATTATGTACATTTATATATATATATATATATATTTCTTTAAAAGGAAAGAAGATGCAAAAGAAGAAATGAAACATTTTCATTGATCATCAAGCTATATATTTCTTTTGTTTTTTTTCTCATCCTAAGATGAACTAGAAATTATATAGCCCTCACATCCATGGTTTTGAGAAAAAAAAGGAAATAGAAGATGAGAACAAGATCAAACAAAGAACAAACAAGAAAACCATTAGAAAGAAAACTCTTTATTCCAACTAAAATAGCATATATACAGATCATTGCTTAGCTTTGAGCTTACATTTTTCAAGGTATTAATTACCTTTCTTTAAAAGCTTGAAACTTTTCAACTTCTAACTTAAACTCTCTTTAAAAATGGAAGTTTCTTTCTTGATTCTTGCACAGAGGGTTTTCTGGAGAAGAAGATGTATCTGGGATATTTTCGAGCTGCCATTTTCCTTCATTTGGGGTGCCTTATATAGGGCAGAAAGGGTCTAGGGTTTAGGGTTCAGCTGATGTGGCTTTCATCATGCACATCAGCTGTTTGATGAAGGGTCTGGATACATTCACTCACTTAGAGATGCATACATGGCATGGGCTTGACCAATTATCTTCATACACATCATCTATGATTGGCTGTAGCGTTTGTAGCCTTTGGATTTCATTTAATCATCAAGAATGCATCTTAGCCTTTCACAAACCGACCTATTATGGTAAGCTTGATAAGCGTGCTCCTGCACCCTGGGAGGGGAATATTCCACTCTTGGCTTCTTCCAGGGAGAGTGTAACACGTGTTGGAAGGGACCACTGAGCAGATTACAGCTGTAGAGGGCGATTTGTCTTAGCTTGGCGGTACACCGAACCTAATCATGCTCCCATATTGATATTTGTGCCCTTTGCGGCAGAGGCATGGCATATAGCATCGCCTATGTTTACTTAAACTGTTCTCGGGTTCAATTTTACCCTCACAACAGCCAATTCATCATATCTACTTGGAGCAAAAATCGGGTTAAACCCATACCCGCAATGCATCATCTCGGGTTCATTTTGGATCAAATTAATGGCCTATCTAGCATCTTATAAGCCTATTTAATGTCCATCCGAAGCCCCAGAGCCCAATTTTCTCTGTAAACCGAACTTTCCATTTTCATCCCATTTTTGCTTTCGGTTTTAATTGAGGTTCATGAGACCTAATTGCTTGTATAGGTCTAGACAGAGAGGAGAGACAAGGAGAGTTTAATGATCTTAGGTGAGACTTTGCACTGAGGCTCAACCATTTTTCCAAATTTTGAGCTTGAAAATCCATTTAGAATGCGGGTTGGCGGAGGAAGAAGAGAGAGCTGACGGGGCGGGCCCACTGTCGGTCTCACTAACCCGGAGCATTAAGTTCTTTAAATTTCATGTTATAACGGGCTGCACTCGGCTCTTTGTAGACCGCATAGGCTTATAATATCGGTGCATAAACAACCGGTGTACCCAAACTGAAGGGGTCGGGGTGCTTAGATTTTAAATCCAGCGACCCTTGCTCTAGTGTGTTTGCTCTCGGTGCACCGTAAACCGCACAGCTTCTAGCTCGGTCTATGCAGCCATCTTCCCGTGTTCCGGGTGCATTCAAATCAAGAGTCCAGCGAAAAGGCTTTGTGCCATTGACAGGTGGGTCCAGGGTGTTATTGGATTGTTTGGTGTCTCCAAATTGTACCCAGAGCAGTTTTACAGCTTGGTTTGCCTAAGTGCCACCATATTTTGCACCCAGAACATCGTTCAGCTATTGTTTAGATTGTGGGAAATTATTTCCTTTGTGATCTTGAGTGTGAGATACATCAAAATTCATGGTTTTGCATGCAGAATACCACCAAGAATTTTAATATGTTGCACTCAATTTCTTTTAGGGACCTGCGCGTGATTTTGGTATTTTCCCAATAAAAGATAGCTACTCATTATGTTAAATTTTAAGTAGTAACTTTTTAGGGTCAAACAAATGCCCCCCACCTGGGTGAGGTGCGAAGACCTTAGGATTGAACAGCTTAGCCAGGTGCCCCCAGTGTTCCTCTTGAACTTTATGGAATTCTTTCTGAGTTACTTTTCTTGTTTGAATCTCAGGTGTTGGAACTCCACATTGGGCATTGAGCTCGGAAGCGGGTCTGATCATCTTCTTCGATCACATCTACTTCAAAAAGGTATGTTATCTTTATCTCATCTCGCTAATACTTGCATGGCTGGGTGAGGGCTGAATGTGCGTTCTTCGGGGTTTGCCTGAGCAATCGGTCCCTTGCTCATACATTGGGGGCTTCAGACAGTGACTGTACTCCAAACTCACATTCATGGGGAAAACCTGTCTAACCGAGGAGAGATTACAGACAGGGGAACTTTATCTCTGATCTAGTATGGGAACCATGCGGGTAACTTGCAAAATTGAGGGTTTAGATAAAATGGCCTTCTGGTTGTAGGTATAATCTCAGGTTTTGATCCAGTTTTTCTTGTGTGCTTCTCTTTGGGGCCTTTTGCTAACCAGGGTTGGTTTTAGCTGTATCTCAGGGTCTTTTGGCATATCAGGTTGGGATTTGGTATGGGTTGTAGTTTAAAGTCTCCTCGGACTGCTGGTGTAGTTTAAAGTCTTCTTAGACTATTGGTTGAGGTTCATTGGTCAAGTTAAAATTAACATTCAGTGCAACATTATGCAGGTGTACTAGATAACAGGCCCTCAATTCAGAAATTTCCCCATGTATAAATCTGAAATATATTTCTCTCTCTGTATGACACTTACTGTTTGAATGTTCATATGATTATCTCTATTTTAGGTGGAACGTACAAGATGCCACCCATTTGCATCTGGCATGTTAACCCCATTTCAGGGGATCTGCTTTCTTGGTGTTCAGCTGCTTCTTGGTTTAGGCATTCTCCTTCAACTCAATTTCTACAGGTGATCTTGATTATTTTGCATCTTAAACAATTATCATTTGGTTAATTATTGTATCCTTAATTCAAATACCTGGTACTTTTGCTATTAGATCTGCCTGTCACCATGTAATAATAAGTAACAAATAACAAACTCGTGTCATTCTATTTTACTGCTATAACTTGCTCTTTTATCAATACAGCCAAGTACTAGGAGCATCATCTCTATTTCTGGTGTTTTCCTATCCTCTTATGAAGCGGCTTACATTTTGGGTCTGCACTCTTTCCTTTTTTCTTTTTCTTTTTTTGTCTTTTTTCAAGAAGTTGGACATGCTTTTAATTAAAAACTTCAGGAAAAACGTATTTGTAATTTAAGCAGTTGGACATAGCCGGCCATAAAATGGCCGGCTTGGGTATATTTCGATATTGAGTTGAGTTCTGGGTATAATTAATAATTTGTATTAAACTTTGGATATTAATAAAAATGTCAGGATTTCTTGTACCGTTTAAATGGGCTCCCCACTGTTGTAATATTATTTCTAAAATAAACTTTCCCCATTTCTGACAAAGAGATACAATCATACAATAGACCTATTCTCTTTTTATGGCAGTCATCTCTCTCTTTCGCACGGCGCGCAAACTCCACCTCTCGTTGGCACCTCTCTCTTTCATCCACATTTCTTCTTCCTCCTCCTCATACCTCTTAAACACTAAAACCCTAGCACGATCTCCAACCCTCCCTCATGCTATCCATCTCCGTCAATTGCACTATCTGATCTCACCTCCCCCGTCGAATCCGAGGATTCTTCATGGATTTCTACCTCACGCGCTATCGCTCTTAAGTCCTTACTCGAATGGTGTCAGAGAGGAGAGAGATGAGGAGGCCCCACCGAAACCGGTACAGTCGTGGGTGGATGCGTACTTGCCAGAAATGGTGCGACCATATGCATTACTTGCTCGATTGGATAAACCCATTGGAACTTGGCTTCTGGCCTGGCCTTGCATGTGGTAATTATTTTTGCATCTGATAGTAATTTGAAGTTTAAATAATAACGGTTACAGTGTCTGGTACAAATGGTCAATTATTTCCTTTGTGTTTTATATAACGTATGAAATAAAAGGTCAATTACCATGGCGGCTTACCATGGAGAGATCCCTGATTTGAAAATGCTTGCACTATTTGGTTGCGGGGCTGTGCTACTAAGAGGGGCTGGTTGCACAGTTAACGATCTCCTTGATCGAGATATTGATGTCAAGGTATCAACAAGTCATTATTATTATCCTATTATTTAATAGTTGTATAATTTAAAAGTTTGTTGAGGTTAACGTAGATAATTTTGAGGTATAATTATGCATGTGTGATTTGGTTGAGGTTCATTGGTCAAGTTAAAATTAACATTCAGTGTAACATTATGCAGGTGTACTAGATAACAGGCCCTCAATTCAGAAATTTCCCCATGTATAAATCTGACATATATTTCTCTCCCTGTATGACACTCACTGTTTGAATGTTCATATGATTATCTCTATTTTAGGTGGAACGTACAAGATGCCGCCCATTTGCATCTGGCATGTTAACCCCATTTCAGGGGATCTGCTTTCTTGGTGTTCAGCTGCTTCTTGGTTTAGGCATTCTCCTTCAACTCAATTTCTACAGGTGATCTTGATTATTTTGCATCTTAAACAATTATCATTTGGTTAATTATTGTATCCTTAATTCAAATACCTAGTACTTTTGCTATTAGATCTGCCTGTCACCATGTAATAATAAGTAACAAATAACAAACTCGTGTCATTCTATTTTACTGCTATAACTTGCTCTTTTATCAATACAGCCAAGTACTAGGAGCATCATCTCTATTTCTGGTGTTTTCCTATCCTCTTATGAAGCGGCTTACATTTTGGGTCTGCACTCTTTCCTTTTTTCTTTTTCTTTTTTTGTCTTTTTTCAAGCAGTTGGACATGCTTTTAATTAAAAACTTCAGGAAAAACGTATTTGTAATTTAAGCAGTTGGACATAGCCGGCCATAAAATGGCCGGCTTGGGTATATTTCAATATTGAGTTGAGTTCTGGGTATAATTAATAATTTGTATTAAACTTTGGATATTAATAAAAATGTCAGGATTTCTTGTACCGTTTAAATGGGCTCCCCACTGTTGTAATATTATTTCTAAAATAAACTTTCCCCATTTCTGACAAAGAGATACAATCATACAATAGACCTATTCTCTTTTTATGGCAGTCATCTCTCTCTTTCGCACGGCGCGCAAACTCCACCTCTCGTTGGCACCTCTCTCTTTCATCCACATTTCTTCTTCCTCCTCCTCATACCTCTTAAGCCCTAAAACCCTAGCACGATCTCCAACCCTCCCTCCTGCTATCCATCTCCGTCAATTGCACTATCTGATCTCACCTCCCCCGTCGAATCCGAGGATTCTTCATGGATTTCTACCTCACGCGCTATCGCTCTTAAGTACTTACTCGAATGGTGTCAGAGAGAAGGAGAGAGATGAGGAGGCCCCACCGAAACCGGTACAGTCGTGGGTGGATGCGTACTTGCCAGAAATGGTGCGACCATATGCATTACTTGCTCGATTGGATAATCCCATTGGAACTTGGCTTCTGGCCTGGCCTTGCATGTGGTAATTATTTTTGCATCTGATAGTAATTGAAGTTTAAATAATAACGGTTACAGTGTCTGGTACAAATGGTCAATTATTTCCTTTGTGTTTTATATAACGTATGAAATAAAAGGTCAATTACCATGGCTATAACTTGCTCTTTTATCAATACAGCCAAGTACTAGGAGCATCATCTCTATTTCTGGTGTGTTCCTATCCTCTTATGAAGCGGCTTACATTTTGGGTCTGCACTCTTTCCTTTTTTCTTTTTCTTTTTTTGTCTTTTTTCAAGCAGTTGGACATGCTTTTAATTAAAAACTTCAGGAAAAACGTATTTGTAATTTAAGCAGTTGGACATAGCCGGCCATAAAATGGCCGGCTTGGGTATATTTCGATATTGAGTTGAGTTCTGGGTATAATTAATAATTTGTATTAAACTTTGGATATTAATAAAAATGTCGGGATTTCTTGTACCGTTTAAATGGGCTCCCCACTGTTGTAATATTATTTCTAAAATAAACTTTCCCCATTTCTGACAAAGAGATACAATCATACAATAAACCTATTCTCTTTTTATGGCAGTCATCTCTCTCTTTCACACGGCGCGCAAACTCCACCTCTCGTTGGCACCTCTCTCTTTCATCCACATTTCTTCTTCCTCCTCCTCATACCTCTTAAACCCTAAAACCCTAGCACGATCTCCAACCCTCCCTCCTGCTATCCATCTCCGTCAATTGCACTATCTGATCTCACCTCCACCGTCGAATCCGAGGATTCTTCATGGATTTCTACCTCACGCACTATCGCTCTTAAGTCCTTACTCGAATGGTGTCAGAGAGAATGAGAGAGATGAGGAGGCCCCACCGAAACCGGTACAGTCGTGGGTGGATGCGTACTTGCCAGAAATGGTGCGACCATATGCATTACTTGCTCGATTGGATAATCCCATTGGAACTTGGCTTCTGGCCGGGCCTTGCATGTGGTAATTATTTTTGCATCTGATAGTAATTTGAAGTTTAAATAATAACGGTTACAGTGTCTGGTACAAATGGTCAATTATTTCCTTTGTGATTTATATAACGTATGAAATAAAGGTCAATTACCATGGCGGCTTACCCTGGAGAGATCCCTGATTTGAAAATGCTTGCACTATTTGGTTGCGGGGCTGTGCTACTAAGAGGGGCTGGTTGCACAGTTAACGATCTCCTTGATCGAGATATTGATGTCAAGGTATCAACAAGTCATTATTATTATCCTATTATTTAATAGTTGTATAATTTAAAAGTTTGTTGAGGTTAACGTAGATAATTTTGAGGTATAATTATGCATGTGTGATTTGGTTGAGGTTCATTGGTCAAGTTAAAATTAACATTCAGTGTAACATTATGCAGGTGTACTAGATAACAGGCCCTCAATTCAGAAATTTCCCCATGTATAAATCTGAAATATATTTCTCTCTCTGTATGACACTTACTGTTTGAATGTTCATATGATTATCTCTATTTTAGGTGGAACGTACAAGATGCCGCCCATTTGCATCTGGCATGTTAACCCCATTTCAGGGGATCTGCTTTCTTGGTGTTCAGCTGCTTCTTGGTTTAGGCAATCTCCTTCAACTCAATTTCTACCGGTGATCTTGATTATTTTGCATATTAAACAATTATCATTTGGTTAATTATTGTATCCTTAATTCAAATACCTGGTACTTTTGCTATTAGATCTGCCTGTCACCATGTAATAATAAGTAACAAATAACAAACTCGTGTCATTCTATTTTACTGCTATAACTTGCTCTTTTATCAATACAGCCAAGTACTAGGAGCATCATCTCTATTTCTGGTGTTTTCCTATCCTCTTATGAAGCGGCTTACATTTTGGGTCTGCACTCTTTCCTTTTTTCTTTTTCTTTTTTTGTCTTTTTTCAAGCAGTTGGACATGCTTTTAGTTAAAAACTTCAGGAAAAACGTATTTGTAATTTAAGCAGTTGGACATAGCCAGCCATAAAATGGCCGGCTTAGGGAGGGAACATAGCCGGCCATTTAATGGCTGGCTTGGGTATATTTCGATATTGATTTGAGTTCTGGGTATAATTAATAATTTGTATTAAACTTTGGATATTAATAAAAATGTCAGGATTTCTTGTACCGTTTAAATGGGCTCCCCACTGTTGTAATATTATTTCTAAAATAAACTTTCCCCATTTCTGACAAAGAGATACAATCATACAACAGACCTATTCTCTTTTTATGGCAGTCATCTCTCTCTTTCGCACGGCGCGCAAACTCCACCTCTCGTTGGCACCTCTCTCTTTCATCCACATTTCTTCTTCCTCCTCCTCATACCTCTTAAACCCTAAAACCCTAGCACGATCTCCAACCCTCCCTCCTGCTATCCATCTCCGTCAATTGCACTATCTGATCTCACCTCCCCCGTCGAATCCGAGGATTCTTCATGGATTTCTACCTCACGCGCTATCGCTCTTATGTCCTTACTCGAATGGTGTCAGAGAGAAGGAGAGAGATGAGGAGGCCCCACCGAAACCGGTACAGTCGTGGGTGGATGCGTACTTGCCAGAAATGGTGCGACCATATGCATTACTTGCTCGATTGGATAAACCCATTGGAACTTGGCTTCTGGCCTGGCCTTCCATGTGGTAATTATTTTTGCATCTGATAGTAATTTGAAGTTTAAATAATAACGGTTACAGTGTCTGCTACAAATGGTCAATTATTTCCTTTGTGTTTTATATAACGTATGAAATAAAAGGTCAATTACCATGGCGGCTTACCCTGGAGAGATCCCTGATTTGAAAATGCTTGCACTATTTAGTTGCGGGGCTGTGCTACTAAGAGGGGTTGGTTGCACAGTTAACGATCTCCTTGATCGAGATATTGATGTCAAGGTATCAACAAGTCATTATTATTATCCTATTATTTAATAGTTGTATAATTTAAAAGTTTGTTGAGGTTAACGTAGATAATTTTGAGGTATAATTATGCAGGTGTGATTTGGTTGAGGTTCATTGGTCAAGTTAAAATTAACATTCAGTGTAACATTATGCAGGTGTACTAGATAACAGGTCCTCAATTCAGAAATTTCCCCATGTATAAATCTGAAATATATTTCTCTCTCTGTATGACACTTACTGTTTGAATGTTCATATGATTATCTCTATTTTAGGTGGAACGTACAAGATGCCGCCCATTTGCATCTGGCATGTTAACCCCATTTCAGGGGATCTGCTTTCTTGGTGTTCAGCTGCTTCTTGGTTTAGGCAATCTCCTTCAACTCAATTTCTACCGGTGATCTTGATTATTTTGCATCTTAAACAATTATCATTTGGTTAATTATTGTATCCTTAATTCAAATACCTGGTACTTTTGCTATTAGATCTGCCTGTCACCATGTAATAATAAGTAACAAATAACAAACTCGTGTCATTCTATTTTACTGCTATAACTTGCTCTTTTATCAATACAGCCAAGTACTAGGAGCATCATCTCTATTTCTGGTGTTTTCCTATCCTCTTATGAAGCGGCTTACATTTTGGGTCTGCACTCTTTCCTTTTTTCTTTTTCTTTTTTTGTCTTTTTTCAACCAGATGGACATGCTTTTAATTAAAAACTTCAGGAAAAACGTATTTGTAATTTAAGCAGTTGCACATAGCCGGCCATAAAATGCTTACGGAGGGAACATAGCCGGCCATAAAATGGCCTGCTTGGGTATATTTCGATATTGAGTTGAGTTCTAGGTATAATTAATAATTTGTATTAAACTTTGGATATTAATAAAAATGTCGGGATTTCTTGTACCGTTTAAATGGGCTCCCCACTGTTGTAATATTATTTCTAAAATAAACTTTCCCCATTTCTGACAAAGAGATACAATCATACAATAGACCTATTCTCTTTTTATGGCAGTCATCTCTCTCTTTCACACGGCGCGCAAACTCCACCTCTCGTTGGCACCTCTCTCTTTCATCCACATTTCTTCTTCCTCCTCCTCATACCTCTTAAACCCTAAAACCCTAGCACGATCTCCAACCCTCCCTCCTGCTATCCATCTCCGTCAATTGCACTATCTGATCTCACCTCCCACGTCGAATCCGAGGATTCTTCATGGATTTCTACCTCACGCGCTATCGCTCTTAAGTCCTTACTCGAATGGTGTCAGAGAGAAGGAGAGAGATGAGGAGGCCCCACCGAAACCGGTACAGTCGTGGGTGGATGCGTACTTGCCAGAAATGGTGCGACCATATGCATTACTTGCTCGATTGGATAAACCCATTGGAACTTGGCTTCTGGCCTGGCCTTGCATGTGGTAATTATTTTTGCATCTGATAGTAATTTGAAGTTTAAATAATAACGGTTACAGTGTCTGGTACAAATGGTCAATTATTTCCTTTGTGTTTTATATAACGTATGAAATAAAAGGTCAATTACCATGGCAGCTTACCCTGGAGAGATCCCGGATTTGAAAATGCTTGCACTATTTGGTTGCGGAGCTGTGCTACTAAGAGGGGCTGGTTGCACAGTTAACGATCTCCTTGATCGAGATATTGATGTCAAGGTATCAACAAGTCATTATTATTATCCTATTATTTAATAGTTGTATAATTTAAAAGTTTGTTGAGGTTAACGTAGATAATTTTGAGGTATAATTATGCATGTGTGATTTGGTTGAGGTTCATTGGTCAAGTTAAAATTAACATTCAGTGTAACGTTATGCAGGTGTATTAGATAACAGGCCCTCAATTCAGAAATTTCCCCATGTATAAATCTGAAATATATTTCTCTCTCTGTATGACACTTACTGTTTGAATGTTCATATGTGATAGGCCCATATGCCAATGGCCCTTAAAAGGCCCAGGCCTGGCCCAACTAAGCATCTCTAGATCAATGTTCACAGCAAACAGATCGCGGCCCAAAAATTACTCGGGATTCGAACCCTCTCCCGGGGCCAACCCGAGACCAAAAATTACTCGGGATTCGGACCCTCTCCCGGGGCCAACCCGAGACCAAAAATTACTCGGGATTCGGACCCCCTTCCGGGGCCAACCCGAGGTCAGAAATCACTCGGGATCCGGACCCCCCCGGGGCCAACCCGAGATCAGAAATTACTCGGGATTCGGACCCCCTCCCGGGGCCAACCCGAGGTCAGAGATCACTCAGGATTCGGACCCTCTCCTAGGGCCAGCCTGAGGCGAAGCACAAACTGAGACTCGGAGCCCTCCTAAGGGCCCGCTCGAAACTGAACAAAACAAGGCTCAAAGCCTAGCATGCCGAACAGCCCAGAAAGGGTGACACGCGACCTCGCCGTTCGGCTTGAGACTTACTACGCGAACTTTATAGCCTAATATGCGGACACCCTCAACAGTATGCGGGTCTGTGTCATTAATGCTGACAAGACCTCGCTACAGTGGGCCACCCCCTATATAAGGCAAAGAAACCCCCAGAAAAGGGGATCGCATTTATCACATCTCAGAGTCTGGAGAGGTATCAAAAAGGGTTAGAGCGTTAATACCCCTCCGACTCCCCGCGTGCCCACCATTCCGACCCGCTTCGCTCGAGGCGAGACGGGCCGCGTACAAAGCAACTAATCTCCGCACGGCCTGCTTCCCGGGAACAGGGCGTGCCTGCACCTTACTGGTCCTAGTCCAAGTACGGCCCAGCCCCTTCGGGAAGGGACGTATCAACCACCGTGGGGCCTCCAGCCTCAACTGAGTGAGATGACCTCTGCAACAAAACAGACAGACGTAGGCAAGATCATTTCCGAGGAGATTGCTCAGCGGACCGAACGATCTAACCAGAGACCTGAGAAGGTGAAGCCCCTGACCAACGTAGCCTCGAGCCAAAAACCCAAAGAAGCTTCGAAGGAAATTCCCCCGGGCAACCCAAGTGTAGGGGCGACGAGCAAAAATCCCCTTGATAAGATGGGCCAAGAAGCCCATGGCGCTGTGGTTCCCCCGAACTGCACTTTGGGTATGCCACGTGAAGGAGTACCAATCACCCAACCAGGGAAGGGCAGGGAGTCCCTCGGAGTTTCCACACCAATTGTAAGGCCGATCGATTCGACCATAGTGACCGCTCAGGCCACTGGGCCGATCGGGTCAGCCCCCCAAAACACCCAAAACCAGATGATCCACACCCAATACCACTCTCCGTATGTTCCACCGTATGTATACCCACCTCCTTACAATTATCCACCATACCCGCAATATGCCTCTCCATACCCGCAGTACCAAATCGCCCCTTTAGCGCACTACCCTCCACAGGCCGATCCCAACCTACCATACTATCCCCAAACTCCCACCTCAGCTCCCGGGGTACGAATGACTCACCCCCCACCGCCTGTAGTACAATTGATCCGAGCTGGACCTGGATCGAACAACCCAGAGCCCAGTCTACATAACACAGACGGTGACTTTGACAATCCTGACCCAGAACTTGAGACCCTTGTAGGCGAGGGGGAAACGAGACAGGTTGGTGGACTGAGACGGAGGCTATCCTTTGGGGCCGAACGAGAAGAGAGCGAAGGCTCATCCGCGGTGGCCAGCTCGAGAAGGAGTGCGGGCCGAGCGAGAACAGAGCGGACTCGAGAAGGCCCCACCAAACACACCGAGGAACGGTCTCGTCACTCGAGGAAAGACGATCAGTCTCGCCACTCGCGAGAAGAGCGTCGCTGAACACCCCCTAAGAGGCGACGAAGACCACTCACCCCACCAGAGGCGGCAGGAGTAAATATGTCAATAATAGACACTATGATCAAGAAAGGGGTGGAGAAAGAGATAGCTAAGAGGGAGAAGAGGAGAGCAGGGACTCGTTCCGGGTCGACGAATATTTTGGAAGGACCATTAGCCCTGGAACTTTACAAGGCCCCCATGGGTGACTTCAAATACCCCACTGGCCTTCCCTGTTTTCAAGGTAGCGGAGACATCCAGGACCCTCAGAACTTTGTATACGGGTTCTATGAAAGGCTCCGACTGCACGGAGCGTCGAACGCTGTCGCGTGTCGCATTTTCACCACCTGTTTGACCGGGGAGGCCTGGGAATGGTACATGAGATTAAGGCAAGGATCGATAAAAACCTTTGATCAACTATCGAAAGCTTTCCTGACCCGCTATGACATGCTCCGGCCCCCACGAGCGACATGTGACTCCCTTCTGAAGTATGTTCAGGGACACCAAGAGACAACTCGGACCTTCGTAAATAGATTCGTGAAGGCCTCTAGGGAGGTCCGAAACTACAGTGAGGACATCGCCCTGGCGGCCATACTGAATGGGCTTTGGCAAGGAGGACCGGGCACTCTCCGGTATGATGCCCGAAAAAGAGAATTCAAGAGTTTACCAGAGTTCCTGGCTTTTGCCGAAGGGTACATCCGGGCCGAGGAGGATGCTGTCCAGTCCGCCAGGCCGCGGTCCAGATCCCCAAAATCGCAGCAGCGTGGCCGGCAGCCCGATAGCGGCCCGTCTCGAAGACGAGAACCACAAAAGAGAAACACCGAAGAAGAACGGCGCGAAGACGGCAGAGAGGGCTACCGACCCCACTATGTGCGGTATGCCCCTTTTATCAAGAAGAGGAGCGAAATGTACCTAGTAATAAAAGATATGCCCGATGATCCGAGGCCGCTACGCAAGCGTATTTTCGAGAAAAAAGACGGGACTGCGAGATGCTTGTTCCATCGTTTTAACGGACACTCCACGGGGGAATGCCTCCAGCTGAAAGACGTGTTGGAAAGGATGGCCAGGGAAGGAAAGTTGATCGAATATATAGTGCCAGAGTTCTTCCAAAAGTTTGCGAAAGAGTACAATGGGGAGGTCCAGGACAAAAAGAAAGCCTCCTATCGGGACGATTACAAAGAGCGTGAACACTCGGGACCCAAGCCCGACGAGGGCAAGGGAAAAGGACCGGGAACATCAGGCAGGCGGCCGAGTATAGAAATCAATGTTATTAGCGGAGGACACAGGGTGGCGGCTCCCGAAAAACACAATCGAACCACCATCAAGCCTTACCCTACCATACTAAATATCGAGAGGCCCCTTGAAAGAAAGAGACCCCGAATGGATGAAGCCATATGCTTTTCCGAGAAAGACTTTGGCACCGTGATATGGCCTCACGATGACCCCATAGTATTGAGACTCAAGATAGAGGAGTTTGGAGTCAAACGAATCATCGTGGATACGGGGAGCTCGGCTGATATCCTGTACCTCTCAGCTTTCGAGAAGATGGGAATGCAGCTGGGCGAGTCGCGGAGAAAAGTAACACCGCTAGTAGGGTTCACTGGCGATTCCCTCCGGCCAAAAGGGGTCGCCCAATTGAAAGTGGCGTTTGGATCTTTGCCCCGCACCACCGAAGTTATGGTGGACTTCCTCGTCGTGGATGCCCCTTCCGCCTACAATGCAATCATCGGTAGGAGAACTTTGAACAAAATCGGAGCCATAGTGTCTTCCCCCCACTTGAAGGTCAAATTCCCTACCAGCCACGGTGTGGGGGAGGAATGTGGGCAGCAACAGGTGGCCCGGGAGTGCTATCAAACTTCCCTAGGAGGTCAAGGAGGGGCGGTCCATCAAGTGGACATGAAAGCAAAAGTGAGATCAGGTCTCGCTAGCCCACGCTTGCAATCCAGCAGAGAGTTCTTACCCTCGCACACACCCTTGGTTTTGGATCCCACTGACAAAGAAGAGTTGAAGACATCCCTTGAGCCGGCCGATGAGGTTGACCAGGTCGACCTCGGTGACGGTAAAATTCTGAACATCGGCAAGGCCGTCCAAGGAAGTGCAAGGGAGAAGATTGATTTCCTCTGGGAAAGCCTGCCAGTGTTTGCTTGGACCGCCGCAGACATGCCTGGGATCCCGGGATCTATAGCCGAGCACTGGTTGCACATCAAACCGGGAACGAAACCTATAGTATAGAAGAGAAGGAACATGGGAGCCGAAAGGCACTCAGCGGTCAAGGCCGAAGTCGCCAAGTTGCTAGGGGCCGGTTTCATTAGAAACGTGACTTGTCCGGAATGGCTGGCAAATCCTGTGCTTGTCAGAAAGACAAATGGAGAGTGGAGGATGTGTATTGATTACACCGACCTGAACAAAGCATGCCCTATGGACCCTTTCCCTTTACCCAAGATCGACCAACTAGTAGATTCTACCTCTGGGCACGCATTCTTAAGCTTTATGGATGCGTTCTCGGGATACAATCAGGTTAGGATGTGCCCAGAAGACGAGGATAAAACTGCCTTCACAACCCACTCCGGGTTATACTGTTACCGTGTAATGCCTTTCGGCCTGAAGAATGCGGGGGCTACTTTCCAAAGAATGGTGAATAAGGTGTTCCACGAGCAGATAGGTCGGAATGTAGAGGCCTACGTAGATGACCTTCTAGTGAAGAGCATGTCCGACCTGGACCACGTGCAGGACCTGCGCGAGACCTTCGCTACGCTCAATCAAGCGGACATGAAACTCAATCCCAAGAAGAGTTTCTTTGGCCTGACGGGAGGGAAATTCCTCGGATTTATGGTGTCCATGAGAGGCATAGAGATACACCCATCCAAATCACAGGCCATCCTAGACATGAAAACCCCCCGAAACCTCAAGGAACTTCAGTCACTTACAGGCCGGCTGGCAGCATTAAACCGGTTCATCGCCCGGTTTGGCGATGTCTGCTTCCCCTTCTTCAAGGCAATGCGTAAGTCAGCCAGATTTGAATGGACAGAGAAATGTGCGATGGCTTTCGACAAAGTGAAAGAGTACTTGGCCAGTCCGCCCTGCCTCAGCAGACCCATAGAAGGGGACACCTTGGTTGTGTACCTAGCCACCACCAACCATGCGGTTAGTGCCGCGTTAGTACGGGAAGAAGGACGCGAGCAACAACCCATATATTTCGTATCCCATGTGCTCCGGGATGCCGAGACTCGGTACACGCAGCTAGAAAAGGCGGCTTATGCCCTCATCATCGCGGCAAGAAAACTGAGAGCATACTTCCAATCTCACCCAATTAAAGTATACACTGGAGTGCCCCTGAAGAAGGCTTTCGCGAACTTCGATTCCTCGAGTTGCGTGTTAGCTTGGGCGCTCGAACTAATAGAATTCGATGTCACGTTCCACCCCCAGAATGCCATCAAATCACAAGTATTCGCGGACTTTATCGCGGAATACTCAGGGGCCCCAGATGAATTAGAAGGCAAGTGGACGCTTTATGTCGACGGAGCCTCCTCCCATCAGGGAGCAGGAGCAGGAATTGCCCTCACAGGCCCACAAGGAGAAACACTCAACTACGCACTCCACTTCCAGTTTCCCGTAACTAATAACACTGCCGAGTACGAGGCCATGATAGCAGGCCTCAAGTTAGCCGCGGGACTGGGAGCCCGACAAGTCCACCTCCATAGTGATTCCGAATTAGCGGTTAGGCAAATTAACGAAGAGTGCCGTGTACATGATGACTGATTGCGACGATACCGAGAGCAGTTCCATTCTTTAAAGGGACAGTTTGATAAGGTGGTGATAGAACATGTGTCCAGAAACCAGAACTGCCAAGCTGATGCCCTCTCTAAACTAGGGGCAGCAGGAAACCTCGACAAGGACCGCCCCGTGATAGTAATGGATATCCCCGAGTCGAGTATTTCGGAGGGCGCGAAAGAAGCCTATGTTGTCAATGAGCCCGAAGATACCTGGTACGCCCCCATGTGGGCCTACCTTACTTCGGGGACCTTACCCGAGGACCCACTAGCGTCCCGGAGATTGAAGAAGATCGCCCCTTTATACTCTATCTACAACCATCAGTTATACAAGAGGGGATGCGCCCGGCCATGGCTTAAGTGCATCGGAGAGAAGGATGCTCAGGCAATGCTGGAGGAAGTCCACGAGGGACTCTGTGGTAGCCATCAAGGAGCGAAGACTTTGGCCAAGAGAGTCCTGCGTGCAGGATATTATTGGCCCACAATGCGAAAAATGCCAATACCATTGCCGATTATCCAGCGTCCCAGGTTATGACATGATCACAATTTCGGGAGCTTGGCCCTTCGACCTGTGGGGGATCGACATCCTAGGTCCTTTTCCCATGGCCGCCCAACAACAAAAATGGATTATAGTGGCCGTGGAATACTTCACAAAGTGGGTCGAAGCCAAAGCACTAGCCCACATCATGGCAGAAGCCGCCAAAAGTTTTATATGGCGGAATATCGTGTGCCGTTTCGGCATACCACACGCACTGATCTCTGACAACGGCACGCAGTTTAATGCAGACGTCACCACGTCCTTCCTGGAGAAGCTAGGTATCCACAGCAACTTTACTTCGGTTAGCCACCCTGCTAGCAATGGTCTGGCCGAAGTCACCAATAGAACTATTCTGGATGGATTAAGAAAGAAGGTGGCCTCCAATAGGAAGAATTGGCCCAGCAAACTGGACGAAATCCTTTGGGCATACAGAACCACTCCCCGCGAAGCTACGCAACAAACACCATACTCCCTAGTGTATGGCATGGAGGCCGTCACGCCTCTCGAACTCGTTGCACCCTCCCTCAGGATGACGGCCTACTCCACAGAAAGCAACCCAGAAGCACGAGCCACGGAACTCGAGCTGGCACAAGAACTCCGAGACAAGGCCCGCGTCTGAACCACATAATACCAGCGAAGGATCAAACACGCCTTTGATAAACGCGTGTCCCCCCGGGCATTCGAACCGGGTGAACTAGTGCTCAAAAAGGTCGAGGCTGCCGGACAACATGTTGGTAAGCTTCAACCCAATTGGGAAGGCCCCTTCCGGGTAATTCGCGCCTGCGGCAAAGGAGCCTATGAACTCGAAGGTCCCGACGGACGAATGCTCGCCAGACCCTGGAACGTCGTCCATCTCCGGAAATTTTATGTTTAAAAAAAAGTGGGGGGTAGAAGAACATGCATAGCAGCGGACAGGCCGCTTGTAAAAATGTAATCATTACCTTTTGTACTTTTTTTGGACCGACATGGGAATGCCCATGCAAGGTCAGGGACGCCTGTGCGATATTATAAGCACGGCCCAGTATCCTGTACTTTTGGACCACCAACACGGGAACGACCGTGTATGGTCGAGGGCGTCTGTGCGATATTATAAGCACGGCCCAGTGTTTGCGATGTTGACTAACAAATTTGGGATCCGACGGCACGCAATTGCCGTCGGGATCTCCCTACAACTGATCATAACAAGGACAAACAAAAGCCCACGGGCAACTAATGTTTCAACAAAAAAGAAATTATTGCACTAAGAGAGGATAAACGAAAGCCCAAGCGGCAACGAACGCCTCAGCAATAAAACAACGCCTCTTATGACAGAGAAATAAAAGCCTAAGGGCAACAAATGTTTCCGCCAACAATTACCATACTAAGTTCGGACCAAAGACCTTAGAGCATAAAACAGCCCGAAACAACTTTTCCGTAACAGCGAACGCGCGCTAGCCGTGGAAAGTCCGTACGAGTACACGCTATGCGCCCCGCAAGGAAAACTCGCACTAGTCTCAGGTCAAAGGTCCTGAAGAAAGGAGCAACAGGACAATCTTTCGAAAAGATTACAGGCACGAGTCACAAAAGTGCGAACGAAAACTCTGCAAAGAGCAACGAATGCACATGACTCGCAAAACAGGCGCGAGCCACGGTAGTATGAACAGATACACGTGGCTCCCGAATATGGCAAGACAGGCACGAGTCAGAAAAGTGCGAACGAAAACTCTGCAAAGACCAACGAATGCACATGACTCGCAAAACAGGCGCGAGCCACGGTAGTATGAACAGATACACGTGACTCCCGAACATGGCAAGACAAGCACGAGTCAGAAAAGTGCGAACGAAAACTCTGCAAAGAGCAACGAATGCACATGACTCGCAAAACAGGCGCGAGCCACGGTAGTATGAACAGATACACGTGACTCCCGAACATGGCAAGACTGGCACGAGTCACAAAAGTGCGAACGAAAACTCTGCAAAGAGCAACGAATGCACATGACTCGCAAAACAGGCGTGAGCCACGGTAGTATGAACAGATACACGTGACTCCCGAACATGGCAAGACAGGCACGAGTCACAAAAGTGCGAACGAAAACTCTGCAAAGAGCAACGAATGCACATGACTCGCGAGACTAAAGGGACGGTTATGCAAAAAGCGAGCGAAAATCCTAACGGGATAACGAACGCGCATAACCCTGCTTTGGGGAGATACAATAACGAAAACCCGTAGGGTAACGAAAAAATCTCTCCAAGGATCCCGAAACACAGCGTAAGCGAAAGCCCGACGGGGCAACGAACACGCAAAACCAGATAAACATTCCATCATTTTTACAAGACAACGAGCTTGCTTATCCAAGAGGCACAAACGAAAGTCTTGTGGAATGAACGCGAATGATCTACTGGCCTCGCGAGACAATTAAAAGGCATGGCAACATGCCCGAACAACAAGTCTCGAAGCATTTTTACTGGCACCGCGAGACAATTAAAAGGCATGGCAACATGTCTCAACATCAAGTCTCGCGGAAATCTCTACTGGCTCTACAAAACAACCGACAAGCATAGTAATATGCCCGAACAAAATCTCAAAGGAGCAAAAACAAAAATGATGGCACCTAAAGGAATGCAGAAACTCCTCCCCGAACTCCCGCAAGGACGCCAGTTCGGAGGACAAGCGCTATCAGGCGAACAAAGATGCCTAGGAATGTTATAAGCCCGAAGAGATTGCGGGAAGAAACTGCGCGAGGTAATGAAACTGTTTTTCTTTCCAAATTGATAAATAACGAAAGGCGACACTAAATAATTGTACAGGGTACGAGGTAATCCCGGTGAAATTTCTGACAATTGAATGGAATAAATCCGCCCGAGATTGACCTACCCTACAGGATCACGCGATCGTGTTTAAATAATGAGGTTCTACGGAACCACAATAAAAACACTACGAACAAGCACATTAAAACAAGAACATACATAAAACATAATGTTACTCGGGCGGTCGAGGAGCAATCTCGACCAAGTTACCCGACAAAAGTTACAACAAATCTGTTCTTCCCCAACATCTTGGGGGTCCTACGAATAAAAGAAACAAAGAACGAGGCAAATAAATTAAAACTTTGACACGCCCTTCAGCAGCTCCCCGATCTGACACCTCACCTCTCGCCTAAGGCCTGCATAAACATAAACAACAGATTAAACAACATCGAACAGACATGCACATACGCGTCAACGGGGCAAATCAGGGGTCATACCTCTTTTACTCGCCGTCTTTATCCTCCTCGACCACCCCCCCGAGGCCCTGTGCATTGTTTCCCTCCACGGAAGGAAGGATGAGATGAGCCACATCGCTGGTCCCCGCTCCATCACCAATATCAGCTTCGGGGAGAGGACGCACCCAAATGTTGTCCGGCCAGGCAGCAACAAGACGCCAATAATACGGGATCGCCACCGGCTCCTCCCTCACTAGATTTATTTTGCCCGGCACTAGTTCACCCTTGGGGTTCCGCAGCCTATCTATTGCCCTGTCCCACGTATACCCCTTCAGAACCTTGGGCTGCGCCTCTTCGTCCTTGACCTTGGCGAACCCCACCATCTCGGGCGCAAAAGGGTACAGTTTCCCCAACTTCAACATTTCCCCGTACACAAAGTGGCGCACAAAATCCTCCACGCAAACAAGCGCCGCACTCCTAAACCCATCGCTGGTAAAGAATTCGTCCATCAACTTCGTAGCCAGCCCCTCCAAGTCGGCACGTTGTCGCTCGACAACCTTCCCCACCCGCACAACCTTCTCCCTTTCGGAGACCAAATCCTCGGCCATCTTCGCCTTCTCCCCCTTCAACTCTTCAACTTCGGCAACAGCACTCGCCAGCCGCTTGGCTTGCTCAATGGCTTCTTCACCCCTCTTGGACAATTCCTCTTCCAGACACCTAATCTTCTCATCGCGAGCATGGAGATCGTTCTGCAGGGTCTGCTGACAGTTTAAAGCCTCCCTGTAACATTCTTCCAGGGACTCATAACGATCCCCGCCATCCTCCTTCCCGAGTTGGGCATTCTTCAACCCCGAGGTGATGTCATCCGCGACCCGCGCTTTGCCTCCCTCCAGCAAACGTTCCTCCAACAACGCCGCTATAACACAACCCGCTTCGAAATGCCGACCCAAAGAGTCCAGCAGAAACTGCTCCGGGTCTTCCCTCATACGGCGCCGAATGTAAGCTGGCTCCAGCCCAGTATAGGCCCCAAAAGAATAGGCGGGCAAGGTAGGCGGCCTCCTGCAAACCCCTATGGTCTTCCCTAGGAAGGGAACATAGAGGCCACAGTGGTTCGGGTCCTTTTCTGGGCACGGATGCTCCCAAATCGACCCTCTCTCCAGCTCCCAATCAAAACTTGAATCACCACCCGGAGGCACGGACCCGCGACTCGGACTCCTAACAACCCCGCCATCCTTCCCTGAAGAAGCGCCCCCAGCGACCCCCTCGAGAAGAGTCTCAACTTCGGACACTGGTCCCAGCCCACCTGGGGCAACTGTACTTTCCGTCATAACGGGGAGCTCTTCCCTCCTCGGCGCGTTAGCCTAGGTCCTGTCAGAGGCCTTCGCCACCACGAGACTCTTCCCCTTCTCGGACGGGCTAATCTGGGCTGTAGATCTTATCTTTTTAACCCTATCCTTCATATTCGCCCCGCCTCGCCTCTTGGGGGCCTTCGGAGGAGACGCCCCCTTCCCTTCCACTGGAGGTTCCTGCTCCGCTAACGCGACCTCCTTCGCCTCCTCGATCACCAGATGCTCTCCTCCTTTCGCCTGGACCCTCCCGGACACGAGGGGGACGACGGGCTGAGGATCCACAACGGCACCAGAAAATGCGAACTCCATAGACGTTTTGGCTGCCAAAGAAACAACATACGGATATATATATCAATAGTTAAAGGGCTACTAAAAACAGAAATGAAAGTTAGAAATCTACCACACAGTTCGTTAAGAATCCCCAAGGCCCTCCGATCATCTCCGGACATCGGAAAACTAAGAGAGGGCACTGTCCCTTCCCCGACAACTGGCGCCATGTCACCCGAACGTCTTTTAACGACTCAATTCTGTCTGGGCACGGCAGGTACACCCAGCCACGGTTCCAGTCATCTATCTTGTTAAGCTTAGGGTTCTTCTTGGAATCAAACACTTTGGCATGCGGGCCTTTTTGCTTAAGGACCAAGAAATCTTCGGATGTCTTGCCCATGCTAAAATATTGCGAGAACAGACCCATAGTTGGCTTTAAACCCCCCAACTTATCTGGATGATCCGAGAACAGTCTATCAAAGCTTGTAACGTAACACCAAGCCTTGCTAGTTAGTTGGGACGGTGTTATATTCAAAGTCTTAACAAAAGTTTGACAAAACTCCGACAAGGGTAGTTGAAACCCACATTTAGGCATCTTCCAGTACACGCACATTCCCTTCTCAGAGTCGTGCGCTCGGTCATGTATGGTAGGTACTCGGAGATCCAGGACGTCCAGCGTAATAATCCTCCGCGCCTCCTTACGCACCAACTGACTGTAAAAAACCTGCCGCCACCATTCTCCACGACGACACAAAGGTATTGACGGCCACAGGCGGTCCACTTCATCAAAAATACCGGGCTGATAAGTAGACCGAGCTACGAGTTTCGGCCCATCAAGGGTCTGAGACAGAGCACTCTTACGACTAACCTTCTTCTCCTGCACCTCCACAGGCACGGAGACGGAAGCCTCCCGCGAAGAGGCGACACGACTCTCGTGCAGATCATCCTCATCATCCCCTTGTGCCTCGCTCGGTCCCCCGGACTCAGTAGAATGTTGAACAGATAATGTGTCCTCAGAAGCGTGATACCTAGGATCACTAGGAGACAACGGCAACCGAACCTGTCCAGACATACCTTGATCGTGATCATATATACGTTTGGCTTTATCATCAAGGGGAAGCACCGCATTGCCTCTCGCAGACTCCTCCATTTCGGCCAGAAGTATAGCCAAAGCTTTGGCACCTTTTCCCGGACCCGGCGTCCTCGATGCCCCCCGACTAGAAGAGTCGGTATCCAGAAGACCCCAATTCGGAGATCGGCCTCCCGAGCTCCCCCCCAGTCATAGTTAGAAATAACCTAAGTTAGGCCAAGGCGGTCAGTTAAAGAACCAGCAAGAGAAGTATAAGATAATGGCCTCCCCATGTCAACCGAGAAAGCTGCTCGGTAACCTTAAAAAGAACTAACCCTACTCGCTAACACACTTCTCAACCGAATTGGGGACGGTAGAGGTAGTTTTCCCACCCCCGCGAAAACTACAAACTGCAAAACCTTAAAATAGAAAATACCTTCCCGAAGACGTAGACGCGACTGCAATAAACCGAACGGAGCGAAACCAAGTAACTGTCCGACCACAACGCTCGCAAAACTCAGCAAATGACGATGTCCCCAGACAGCTGCGAGCGCCCTTATATAAGCGTCAGTACATCGTCGTAACGGTAATCGGCACGCTCCCCGAGAAGCCCCTCAACCCACTTGGCACAATCCAATAGGCCTTGGCCTCGCGGCGTAGGAAACCGTAGAAAGAGGGGCCTACACAGTAAGCACCGAAGGCTATGAAACGACGCGCCAATTCGAAATTTGGCGCCCCTTTCCTCCCCTCTCCAAACCCTGACCAGGCGCAAGCAAGGCGCCCCAACGTTCTGGCCTAGCTACCCCATACCACGATGGCGCCCGGACGCGACCCAAGCGTTGCGCCTTTTCGGATCTCGCCCCCCTTCCCCCCGTAACTCCTCCACAGACTGAGCGGGCACGAACGAAGCGTCGTACTGCCTCCCTCACTACAGTGACGATCAGACGCAGTTATGGTGATTGGACACCTGCATTAAATGCAAACCACGGCTGATCCCTATATAAACCCCCTAACATTACAACTCCAGTTGTCGCTTTCCCAAAAACGTACTGAAATAATGGCCCCAAAACCTCGGAATAACAAAGGAAAGAAACCCGTGGAGACCGGTGAGGCGAGCAATCCGAAACCAGGCCGACCAACGAGCGTCCGAGACTTACCTCCCTGAGTCCGCGCCAACTGGCTCCGCTTCTTCCCAAGGCGTAACCTCGATCGGATGATGGCGAGCTCCAATGACAAGCTGAAGGATTTCATCGAGTACCTGGTTGACGTGGAAGTGCGCTCATATGAACATTGCCCCTGCTGCCCGCACTCCGGCCGCAATGCACCACCAGCAGCGCCCCCCCGAAGCTCCGCGCCCAAGTCTGTTATCCGCAGCACTTGCCCGACATGTGGAAAGACGGGCAATCGGGCCGATATGCCCCGATGCCATCGATGCGGGGAAAGATTCCACCAAGCCTGCCAACCCGAGGAGACACCCTACTTGTTCCCCATCCCAGTCCTGGAGCACTGGCACTGCGAGGAATGTACAACCATTCTTGACTCCAGGGATGACACGCGCGAGGATGACGATGAGGACGATGATGACGACGGCCCACAGTATCACCCCACCAGGTCCGACGACACCGACCCCGAGGAGGAATCCTCCGCAGATGGCGACTTCAGTGATTGATGCATTGCGCGAAGTCGCCCCATCCGCCTAGCTGAATGTTTTACTACTCCCTCTTTTGTTCCCCGATATGGGGGATAGTCTTTGTGTTATGATGACACCGTGAACAACTGTGTTTTGTTGAGAAGGAAAACTCTATAAACCACATGACATTACCTCTAGTTATAACTTTTCTTATTTTGAAAAACTTTTCTTACAACATATTTGTGTAAAGGCAACATTGACACTAAGGCACAACAATCGTACACGCCTTCCGTACCATCATATCGCTACAACGGGCAGCAAGTTATATCACAACGGAACTTTATCAATTCGCTAACCAACAGGTGCCGCCTAGCTCGCGACCACTCGGTCCTGGGTAGACCGCCAAACAACTAATTTAAGGCGCCCATGTCTCAGGACATGCTACCCGAGATTAGTCGATTAACAACATAAACTTCATGCGGCACCAACACGAGGTTGATACACCCCCTGTCTCAGGACAATCGCGGACGCACATGTCCCATTTCTGATCTTCCCAATAGTAGGAAGCCAAAGCTACCTTGTAAACAGTAGCAGAGCATTCCAGGTCACACGACTTAAATGGCCTAGACAAAACAGGCACTTCCCCCACTACAAATTTCACGGACAACGCCAACAGGGCAACCACGCAAAATTTGGTAGAACGTTTCCCTATTCCATAACTTGGAACACTCGAATAGTACATCAAAACCACCTCCCGCCCGTGACCCGAAATAATATGAACCATATCCATAGCCCCGCGGCATCGCCCAGTTATGTTTGGCGACCATCCCCCGCCGCGCTAATTGACCTCGAATAAACCAATTAACCGGCCTACGTATGGCCCCCAACGACTCCCGAGCAGCATAAAATATCTTGAACGACGCAACATCTGGCGAAACTAATTACACACGTCCCCTAAATATAACACCGGTTAGCTAAAATAAGCCATTCCAAACTTCACTCGCTTAACTAAAAAACACCTCGGAGAAAGCAAACCACCTGTCAATTATGCCCCGAAAAACCCGCCCAGTAACTCCCAAAACGCCTCAAAACTAGAGCCGGTCAAATGACAGGCCTACATTCGTCCCGTCAAATCGCCCCTAGCCCCAGTCTTTATGACCGCAAGGGGGCCCAGACACGATAACCAAGGGCACTACCCCGCCTATATATTGACCCATTCAACCATAAGAAGATCATTCCCCACCAACCAATCCTCCATTCCGTAAACTAACCCTCACCACATCTACCCTCACAATGTCGTCGAACGACTCGGTTAACAAACCCGAGCAACGACGTCTCAACATTACCCTCCCCCACGATTCGCCTCCCCACCAACCCCGGCCTAACCCCACGCAACCACCACTGCGACCACTGTCGGAAGGCGAACGGTGGGTATTGTTACAAGACATATCCCACCCCGACCTAAAATGGATGCTGACCCACGAAAACCTCCAAGTTCGAGACTTTCTCGACTTCAAGCTTAGCTCATGCCCGAAATTCACCCCTGTGGAAGAGAATGCTACCCAACCCACGGTGCCGTCGTTGCGCACATGCTTCGGGTGCGGTGAGGAAGATCCCAAGACCGAGATGGTCAAATGCCGAACATGCTTCGAGTGGCACCACATGTATCATTACGATATCAAAGGCCGCTCAGATCCCCGCCGCCGGTTTTGGCGATACCCCCGTTGCATCGACCTCAACTACGGAGGACCAACCTTATATACCGCTACCAAGGAAGAGCTTGAAGCGGACAACGTATATGAGGACACCGATAACGAGATCCTCGCCTGAATGCTCCTTAAGTAGCGACATCACACCCGTCTTCTTGCCGAGAAGGACCTCGGAGTGCAACTGACCGAAGGGGAAATGTCTCTTCCGCCTGCCTCAGGTCCCACCTCGGCAGCTGTTCGCGCAGAAGCGCAACGCAAGTTTCGGTACGCTTGAGGGCGTACCTTTTAAAACCGCGTTTACACTTCACGAGTAAGGGTTGCAAGTGCACAACCCCTATCGAGTAGTATAATCGGGTATCGATCCACAGGGACGGGCAATTACTATGTTAGAATCTACCAAACTCAATTAAAAACTAGAAGTGAGAAAGATTTGGTTTGGTATTTAAGTTCCTAAAAGATCAATTCAAACAAATCAAACAATGCAAACAGGTGTAATAAAGTGCTAGAAGAAATGTAAACTTTGTTTTGGTTATGGATAAAAGGCGTTTACAGGGTTTCAGACTTCATCTGTGATCTGCCTCTAGTGGTACGGCCCGTACCAAGTTGGTACGGCTAGGCCGTACTTCACTTGGTAAGGCAAGGCCGTACCACCCTGGTAAGACCCGTACTGGCTTCCCAGAACAGAACCTACCAGTTCGAGTGACTGCATTTCCTTGCTGGTACCTTGTGCTAAACTCTTTAGAAAGGTTCAATTGACCATACCTAAGGTTCCTAACCCTCAACCATCGTTTGTTGGATCAAGATCTAGGTTGGAATGCAATTGATTGCCTTTTAGGGATTTCTACACCTCAACTCTCGTCTGTTGGTACAGATCTACCCTAGCTGGTTGATTGGAGGTCTAAGGCACCCTCTAATCTGTCGATTAGAGGAGAATTCAACCTCTCGGCTTCAATTCGAACTATTCTACCCTAAGCATTTGATTTGGATGAGAGATTGAGATGATCACACGACCTTGATAGGTTCGATCTAAACCTAGAGGCACATCATACAACAATCACAGCAAGCAAAGCAAAAGATATCAAAGTAAATCACAATCAATCAAACTAAAGAGTTCATACAAGATACAAGTCAAAGAAAGTCAAAACAAATCAAGAATCCATCTCTAAACCCTAGAAACTAAAATAACTACTCACAGCACATAATCTGATCTAAAAATACAATAAGAGGGATAGAGATAGCCATGGATCGAAGGGATCGAGAGGAGGAAGCTAGATCCGTCGAGTTTCGCCTCTTCCTCTTCCTTCCTTCTTGCTCTCAGCTCCTTAGCTCTCTTTCTCTCTCTTACTGTGCTCTCAAATAGATCTGGAATGGAATGTATGTCGAAATTGGAGAGTTCCCCGCTTTAAATAGCCTCTGCCAAAATTTGAATCTGTCAGGCCGCCTTTAGGTACGGCCCGTACCAAATTGGTACGGCCTGGCCGTACCAGGCGTGAAGAGCTGAAAACGGCTAAGTCTGGTGAGACCCGTACCAAGCCTGGTAAGGGTCGTACCTCATCATCTGAATCGCCGTTTCTTCGTGTGTTTTGCTCCAAACCTGCAGAAAACAAACAAACACTCAGCAGTACCAAATTCTAAAGATATATCTATGAAATGCACATGATTCTGGTGAATTAGGGCACGAATCTGGTACTAAAACAGGCCTAAAAAGGACTAAATATGCGAGGTATCAGCAGCCATACGGGTATACAGGGAACGAGTCGCCCTGCACATCATAGTTCACTAGAACAAATGTATCTGTTGTTGTATCTTATCTAAGAAAACTTATGTACGAAATGTGTATTGCTTCGATATATCAATAAAAATCAAAAAGTTAACTTTATGGTCGGGTCTCTTCTTATTATCAAACAGCTAATCTCCCTCATATAACGCCGGCCGAACAGTTACCCCGCGCACACTCCCGATACGCGCACAAATACCCCCCGAGGCCCCACGTTATTTAATACAAGCAGTTGGCAGATATACGCTATAAATTGCCTGGGACCCACATTATCTATGGCCACGGTCATAACCCACGTCTATCAATACCGACCTTACCACGTCCAAATCACAACTCCTCATCTTCCTCACCAGCACTTTCCGAGATGCCTATCAAAAGAGTAGTCTCCAAACCCAAAAGGCCTCTGGAGCAAGGCCAGAGCAGCCGCTCCCCGCCTCCCCCCGCTCCCCGCCGCTCCTACAACCCACGGCAGGTCCTCTCCCCCGCGGAGAGATGGGTTCTACTCCAGCGCTTCCCCGAGGAGGACTTGGAGTGGATGCTCCACAACGAGGACCTCCAGATCTGCGACCTTATCGACCTTACCCTCGCGGGAGTACCCTCGTTCACTAAGGAGGACGAAAACAACATCTACGATGATGTTGATTTCGAGCCAAAGCTGCGCTGGTGTGTCATATGCAACGACCAGGGCCCCAAACACGAGATGGTGAAATGCCGGCGGTGCTATGAGTGGAGTTGTTTCGAACACTACGACATCCGAGGCCGCTCCGACCCTCGACGTCGGTTCTGGAGGTGCCCTGGATGCCTATCCTGTAATTCCGGAGGCCCGAGCCTGTACACTGCTACCCAACAGGAACTCAACGAGGATAACCTTTTTGAGGACACCGACAATGAGCGCGTTTAAATGTCGTCTGAGAAACGACATCATGCTCGTCTCTTTGCGGAACACGAACACCTCGGCACTTGGAAGACCCGACAGGACAGAAGCGGAAACATCCATTCAGGCACGGCATAAAATATGCCATTCTTAATATAATTAGGTGTTGTATGATTCCAATGTTATGTTTTATTTTGGACTATGTACGATTTCAAAATGTCAAGGACTACCTGAGATCTCCACCCTAACATTGCTTACCTACTAATATCCAAATCGGGAGCCACCTCCCCGCGCAAAAAAAAAAAAAAAAAACACGCCTAATCGACCAAGGCTATCTAAGAGACCAACACACTCATTCGGGACACGTACCCGACATAAGATGTATAAAAGGCTCGCAAACCTTGCGGAACGACAGGGTTACGACGTTACTCGAAAAACAACAACACAAGTTATGACTATCCTGGGAACGCAGATACCCCGAGACCAACTCGGGGGTCGTCGACAACAAAATCATGAAATACAGCGGTAAAACAAAATCGGCATAAACCACATATAATCAACAAACCGCGCGAGGCGAAGTCACAGGAACAAGAATTTTTAAATGACCAAAATACAAACACAGGAAACCCCCAAGGGTAACTCAAGGGCTGATAATAAACAAATACCCCGCAAAAACCCGGGAACAACTAGGGGGCTAATACTCGGACTTTAAAACAAACTTCCATAAGTCGAACCGAAGTCACCTTCAGTACCAGAATAAAAACCCGGAAGCATCATACTGATGCATCCCGGCTTCAGGGGCTAATGATAGGCCCATATGCCAATGGCCCTTAAAAGGCCCAGGCCTGGCCCAACTAAGCATCTCTAGATCAAAGTTCACAGCAAACAGACCGCGGCCCAAAAATTACTCGGGATTCGGACCCTCTCCCGGGGCCAACCCGAGACCAGAAATTACTCGGGATTCGGACCCCCTTCCGGGGCCAACCCGAGGTCAGAAATCACTCGGGATCCGGAACCCCCCGGGGCCAACCCGAGATCAGAAATTACTCGGGATTCGGACCCCCTCCCGGGGCCAACCCGAGGTCAGAGATCACTCGGGATTCGGACCCTCTCCTAGGGCCAGCCTGAGGCGAAGCACAAACTGAGACTCGGAGCCCTCCTAAGGGCCCGCTCGAAACTGAACAAAACAAGGCTCAAAGCCTAGCATGCCGAACAGCCCAGAAAGGTTGACACGCGACCTCGCCGTTCGGCTTGAGACTTACTACGCGAACTTTATAGCCTAATATGCGGACACCCTCAACAGTATGCGGGTCTCTGTCATTAATGCTGACAAGACCCCGCTACAGTGGGCCGCCCCCTATATAAGGCAAAGAAACCCCCAGAAAAGGGGATCGCATTTATCACATCTCAGAGTCTGGAGAGGTATCAAAAAGGGTTAGAGCGTTAATACCCCTCCGACTCCCCGCGTGCCCACCATTCCGACCCGCTTCGCTCGAGGCGAGACGGGCCGCGTACAAAGCAACTAATCTCCGCACGGCCTGCTTCCCGGGAACAGGGCGTGCCTGCACCTTACTGGACCTAGTCCAAGTACGGCCCGGCCCCTTCGGGAAGGGACGTATCAATATGATTATCTCTATTTTAGGTGGAACGTACAAGATGCCGCCCATTTGCATATGGCATGTTAACCCCATTTCAGGGGATCTGCTTTCTTGGTGTTCAGCTGCTTCTTGGTTTAGGCATTCTCCTTCAACTCAATTTCTACAGGTGATCTTGATTATTTTGCATCTTAAACAATTATCATTTGGTTAATTATTGTATCCTTAATTCAAATACCTGGTACTCTTGCTATTAGATCTGCCTGTCACCATGTAATAATAAGTAACAAATAACAAACTCGTGTCATTCTATTTTACTGCTATAACTTGTTCTTTTATCAATACAGCCAAGTACTAGGAGCATCATCTCTATTTCTGGTGTTTTCCTATCCTCTTATGAAGCGGCTTACATTTTGGGTCTGCACTCTTTCCTTTTTTCTTTTTCTTTTTTTTTGTCTTTTTTCAAGCAGTTGGACATGCTTTTAATTAAAAACTTCAGGAAAAACGTATTTGTAATTTAAGCAGCTGGACATAGCCGGCCATAAAATGGCCGGCTTAGGGAGGGAACATAGCCGGCCATAAAATGGCCGGCTTGGGTATATTTCGATATTGAGTTGAGTTCTGGGTATAATTAAAAATTTGTATTAAACTTTGGATATTAATAAAAATGTTGGGATTTCTTGTACCGTTTAAATGGGCTCCCCACTGTTGTAATATTATTTCTAAAATAAACTTTCCCCATTTCTGACAAAGAGATACAATCATACAATAGACCTATTCTCTTTTTATGGCAGTCATCTCTCTCTTTCGCACGGCGCGCAAACTCCACCTCTCGTTGGCACCTCTCTCTTTCATCCACATTTCTTCTTCCTCCTCCTCATACCTCTTAAACCCTAAAACCCTAGCACGATCTCCAACCCTCCCTCCTACTACCATCTCCGTCAATTGCACTATCTGATCTCACCTCCCCCGTCGAATCCGAGGATTCTTCATGGATTTCTACCTCACGCGCTATCGCTCTTAAGTCCTTACTCGAATGGTGTCAGAGAGAAGGAGAGAGATGAGGAGGCCCCACCGAAACCGGTACAGTCGTGGGTGGATGCGTACTTGCCAGAAATGGTGCGACCATATGCATTACTTGCTCGATTGGATAAACCCATTGGAACTTGGCTTCTGGCCTGGACTTGAATGTGGTAATTATTTTTGCATCTGATAGTAATTTGAAGTTTAAATAATAACGGTTACAGTGTGTTACCACCAAAAAGGTATAGTACAAAGTTTCAGTACAGCGAGCTGTACTTTTTAACCTTAAAATACACTTCTGGTTCAGACTGCAAGTATACAATCCTACCGCGTAGTATATCGTCGGGTATCGATCACAGGGACGGTTCAAGTTTTATCCGGACTCTACCTAGGTTAATTAAAAACTAGAAGTTGGAAAATGGTTGATTTTGGTTATTTAATATTCCTACAGATTCAAAGCAGTAGTAAAGTGCAAGAAAGAAGATTAAACTGGTTTTAATCAATAATAAAAAGCGTTCCCAGGGTTAAGAATTCATCTCAGTTTTGCCCTCTGGCTGTCCTGTCCGGGCCGTGTCATTTCCTACACGGGCCGTATCAGTTTACACGGGCCGTGTCATTTTGCTACACGGTCCGTGTCAGCCTCGGGTTAATGCAGCAGCTATTGTTTCTTTGTATCGTTCCTTTGTGTAGGGTTCTACTGACCGGACCTAATGTTTCTGGACCTCAACTGCCGTTTGTTGGTTCATCAACTTGGTTCGGAAACTGCAATATATGCCCTCGTCGGGTTCTAGACCTCAACTTTCGTGTGTTGGTCCCTACTACCTAGTTGCTTGATTGGTATACTAAAGGTAACTCCTATCCGCCGATAGAGAGTAATTTTCGCCTCCCGGTTACTACTTGGTTTCACCTTCCGGATCACAAATCCTACCTCATGTACTTAGTTTGGTTGAGAGACGTTAAAGGGCTATAATGCCTTCTAGATGTGCGCATTCATCTAGTAGCAAACCAATATAAGTCAAACACTTCAATCTAAGCAATTAAAATACTACTCAATCAATCAAACACAAACTTCAATACAAAGATTCAATAACTAGCATGCAAGACAAAACATTCGATTACATTGAAACCCTAGAAACAAAGTAAATTACTCACTCATGGTTCTAAAACAGCAAATACAAATAAAGATAGAGTTGATCATGACAAAACCCAAAGTGCAAAGAAGATCAATCGAAAGTGCAAGAAATTTGCTTCTCCAATTCGCCTCCAAGCTTAGCCGCCAAAGACAAACCCTAGAACGTGCTCTCCTGTTTCAGAATGACCTTTCCTGGAGAGAAATCCCGATTATATGCTTGATTGGTCGACCTTCCATCAATAGCCTACTTTCCAGATTTGCTTGACACGGGCCGTGTCAAATCTGTCCGGCCCGTGTTAACTTGTGTTCTTTCAGTGGTCGAGTCAGCAGTTGCTTGTGGTCGAATCAGTGGTCGAGTTGAGATTGACACGGCCCGTGTGGAATGTGACACGGACCGTGTAGAGACTTCTTGATTCCAGATTTTCTCCTCGATTTCGCCCGAATCCTGCAAAATAAGATAAACTTGCAGCAGTACCACATTCTAAAGATATTCAATGAAATACAACTGAATTAATGAGTTTAAACACAAGTTTTGGTACAATTTGAAGGTCGAAATATAGATAAGTTTGCGAGATATCAAATTCCCCCAAGCTGAAATCTTGCTTGTCCTCAAGCAAAAATCCCAACTTAGGAATCGGGTCGGTCTTTGGATTACCTAAATGCAAATTAAACTCTAAGTGCGAAAAGTTTACGTGAGCTTGCTATTGTTAAGAACCTTGAGAATCCTCTTGAATGACAATTTGGAGTTACTTGATAAACTTTGATTCACCTCACAAATTGACTAATCAAATTTCATATTTTGAGATGCTTCAATATTTGCCAAAACTAATTACTCAAATCGATCAATCTTTCATTCTTATACTGAAACTATGCCCTCATTTGTGGTGATTTTTCCTTTTTACCCCCCCAAGCTTGGAACAAGCTTAGGTTAGAAAGTCGCGGACTTCGTGTGTTGATGTATGCAAAAGTTCCTTTCTTTTCTAAGTTTGGGAGACGAGCTCAAAGGCGCCCAACAGGACTTATTGCCAGTACTCTTATATTCTCCATCTTTTCATTTTAATTCATTGCTTTGTTATATATTGTTTTCGCATACACCATGAATACACACATCCAATGGTATTCTTTCATACCAATGGATATCCCAATCTTTCTTTAATTTAAAATCCCATTTCCCTATTAAAAAGGCACAGTTTAGTTTCAGAATGGTTTTTCGATACACTTTGGCTTTCATTCTTTCAAATGCTCAAAATATCTCATCCTATTCAATTTTCTCGTCAATTGTGGGGTTATTTCCAATTTCTCAAGGTCATCCTAATTACAACTCAAAATTTTTCACAAGGGCTCCTAATTCTAGCAATTCACGCAAATTTTTCTCCTAAAATGCAAGAAAATGTAAACATGCACTAAAAGTGAAAAATAAAAATCCTAAGTGCAAAGTTCTCCCCCCCCAAGCTAAGTCCGAGCATTGCCCTCAATGCTTCAAGACAGATATAAAGAAAATGTAAAGCTAGGGGAAAAGAAAACGAACCTGATCAGTCCTGTGGTGGGGGTGGATCGGGGTAGTACCCATACTCATCATAGTAGCGCCAATCACGAAGCTCATCCTGAACCTCACCGAGTCGGTCGTGGTAGTCCGTCAGCTGACACTGAATGTCATAGAGTGTGTCATCATGCTGTATCTGAGTCGCCCGCATGTCAAGCTGAGTGGTCCTCATGTCAGACATGAGGCGGTATAAGTCCTGAATGGAGTGGTCTGCGGGCTGAGAGGTGGGTGCAGAAGAAGAGGCAGGCACCTGCTGAGAGGTGGGTGCAGAAGAAGAGGCACGGCTCCGCCGAGTGTGGGCGGGAGGAGGGGGTGGGTGTGGGTCATCGCGTGGTCCAGTGAAAACCCAAGTAGACCTCTCCTCAAAGGAGAGAGGAGCGTGGACAGGCAGCTTGTACTCGGTGATGCCGTCTGGCATGCGCCAACGGTAGCCCATGCGGCGACCCCAGTGCGTGTCGATCTTGATAAAAGCTCCTAAACGGAAGGCCTCGGGATCCATGGGACGAGGACCTTTGCAGGGCGTATCACCTGTGACCTGTACGCCTAGCTGCTCAGCAATGTGAGTGACGTAGCCACCGATGGTGATGGAGCCCCCGGGCCTCGTGGAGCGCTGAAGGTCAAGCCAATGGTGGATCATGATGAGCATCAGGTCTGGCCGCTCGAGCTCGCCATCTGGTTGGAGCATGTAATCCATAAGCTTGAAATCCTTAACATTGGCACGGGCGACTGTCTCGCCACGTGCAAAGAAAGTGACTGCAAGGATGCGCTGTATGCAGCGAAGAGAGGGGTCAGGAATGTTGAGGCCTTTGAATTCCTTGTTGTGAACGGAGCCGACTGTCAAGCCTGAGATCAAATTCCAGAAACGATCCCTGTCCAGACCTACACGGAACTCAAAGGAAGCAGTCTGGGGATTCGGGTGGAAACCAAACCACTCGCGGAGCTGGATAAGCGGGACACGGTGGGGCTGACCCTGGAGGAGGAACTTGATGTAGATGCGGGTGTGGCCGCCTTGGTTGTCCTCCTTGAGCTGGAGTGAGGAGAGAAACTCAAGTGTGAGTCTCTTGTAGGCAGGGTGGTCGATGGCCCAGAAAGCGGGTGTGAAGCCAACCCTACCAGTCAAAAGGTTGAAATCCTCCTCAATTCCGAATGCACGGAGGGTGGTGAAGTCAACCTTGCGTGTGTTCTCAAACTTCTTCCGGCTCAAGTACTCGTAGTGCTCGAACATGCGGCAGGTGGGAATGCGAAAGGACTCTGTCTGGTGGTCGTCCGCCCTATCAGTGTACTCCCCAGAGAGGTGGTGGGAGACATCGGAGTCATAATGCTCAGAGTGATGCGAGCTAGACCCGGAGTGTGTGGAGGAGTGATGAGAAGGGGTAGGGTTGGACTCAGTTAGGGAATGAGTGCGTGCGGGTGGTGGTGGTGGACGAGGACGCAGCTGCCTACGGTCTTGGGCATGTTTGGATCGGCGTTCACGGTTCATTGTGTGGCTCAGGTTGTGAATGACACGGGTCGAGTGGGTTGTGACTCGGGTCGGACCAGGTTGACTCGGGCCGTGCAGGATTGACACGGGCCGTGTCAATTTAGGGTTTCGGCGGAACTGAGAAGACCGATCGAAAAGGAAAAGACGGTGCTGTGGTGATGGTGATGAAAGAGAGACGAGAAGAAGGAGAGAAACACTTACCTGAGATGCGACGGCCGAGAGAGAAAACGCGAAGTGGCGGCGGCGCGAGGCAGAGGGAGTGGCGGTCTCGAGGAGGAGAGAAAGATGATAGAGATGCGACGGCCGAGAGAGAAACGAACGGCGGCGGCTACACGATGGTTGGGTGGTCGGATCGGCGGTCGGGTGTACTGTAGAAGTAAGAGAGAGAAGGAGAGAGAGAGAGAGAGAGAGAGATATCCGCCCGTGTGAGATGTGTCGGTCGTTTTAAAGAGAAGGGACTGGACTTACGCGATTTTGCAAAGGCGTCGGTTCGGAGTGACACGGGCCGTGTCGATTTTTGTATGGGCCTTGTGAAGCGTCGGACTTGGGTACTGCACTGTCGGGTCTCCTAAATTCGTCACTAATGAAAAACAAAAATATGCAAAAGCAGTATATAAACCTAATCTAAAATGCAAGAAAATTAAAAAGGGGTTTGGGTTGCCTCCTAAGAAGCGCTTGTTTTAGGTCTCGAGCTTGACCTTCTTTCTTCAAGTCTCAACTGGAGGGGGATTCGAGAGATCCTGAGTGAAGTTCTCATTCTGGAAATGGTCAGCTATGTAGTGCTTGAGACGCTGACCATTGACTTGAAAAGTTCCTCTCTTATTATTCCAAAGTTCAATCACCCCAAAAGGGTAAACTCTCTTTACTTGAAACGGGCCGGACCATCTAGATTTTAGCTTACCTGGAAAAAGTCTTAGTCTAGAATTAAACAAGAGTACGAGATCACCTACCTTGAATTCGCGAGGTGTAATGCGCTTGTCATGAGCTCGCTTGGTTCTCTCCTTGTAAATTCTTGCATTCTCGTAAGCATTGAGGCGCATTTCCTCCAACTCATGTAAGTCAAGGATGCGCTTTTCTCCAGCCGCAAGCATGTCCATGTTGATGGTGCGCATGGCCCAAAATGCTTTGTGCTCAATCTCTACAGGCAAATGGCAAGGTTTTTCGTACACCAGCTTGAAAGGGCTCATCCCAATCGGTGTTTTGAAAGCAGTTCGGTACACCCAGAGTGCATCATCGAGCTTGAGCGACCAATCCTTTCGTGTCCTCGCAACAGTTTTCTCCAAGATGGACGTTATTTCCCTGTTAGAAATTTCAGCTTGTCCATTAGATTGAGGGTGATAGGAAGTTGTTACCTTGTGTGTCACCCCATGACGGCTCAAAAGATTGTCGAACTGGCGGTTGATGAAGTGCTTGCCTCCGTCACTGATAACCGCTCTTGGCACTCCAAAGCGAGGAAAGATGATATGAGTGAAAAGCTTCTTCACTGCATTTGAGTCTGCCTTTCGACATGCCACCGCTTCTACCCATTTGGACACGTAATCCACTGCAACCAGGATGTACTCATTCCCACATGATGATGGGAACGGTCCCATGAAGTCAATACCCCACACATCAAAGATCTCCACCTCAAGAATGGGGTTGAGAGGCATATCATTGCGCTTGGTAATGTTCCCGGTCCGTTGACACTTGTCACAAGCCAAAACAAAAGTCCTTGCATCCCTGAAAATAGAAGGCCAATAGAAACCAGATTGCAATACCTTTGCTGCTGTCTTGTAGAATGATGCATGCCCTCCATAGACGGATGAGTGGCAGTGCTCGAGAATGGAGTGTGTCTCCTCGTGTGGTACACAACGCCGGAAGATGCCTTCAATACCTACTTTGAAAAGAAAAGGTTCATCCCAAAAGTAATACCTGGCGTCGAATCGAAGTTTCTTCCTCTGTTGGTAAGTCGCGGAGGCTGGGAAGACTCCAGAAGCAAGAAAGTTGGCGATATCTGCATACCAAGGCACTGCCTGTGTGTTGGTACGGGCCGTGTCAAAAGTGGTACGGGCCGTGTCAATGTTGGCTGAAACTGAAAGAAGTTGCTCATCGGGGAACGAATCATTGATCGGCAAGTTGGCAGACCCCTCATCTTCCCAGTGAAGCCGGGATAGATGGTCAGCCACAGTATTTTCAACTCCCTTCTTGTCCCTGATTTCAATATCGAATTCCTGCAAGAGAAAAATCCATCTAATCAAACGAGGTTTTGCATCTTGTTTAGTTTGCAAATACCTGAGTGCGGCGTGGTCCGTGTAGACAATGATCTTTGAGCCAACCAAGTATGATCTGAACTTATCAAGGGCGAACACAATGGCGAGAAGCTCCTTCTCAGTTGTTGTGTAGTTCATTTGGGCTGGGTCTAGCACTTTGCTAGCATAGTAGATAGCACATGGCTTCTTGTCTTTCCTTTGCCCAAGAACAGCCACTACAGCATAATCGCTCGCATCACACATCAACTCGAATGGCAAGGACCAGTCAGGTGGTTGCAAGATGGGTGCAGAAATGAGAGCTTCTTTCAAACTGCAAAAAGATCTAACACAATCATCAGTGAAATCAAAGTCAGAATCTTTAACAAGTAAATTGGTTAGAGGCTTAGCAATTTTAGAGAAATCTTTAATGAAGCGGCGATAAAATCCCGCGTGTCCCAAGAAACTTCGAACCCCTTTGACATTCGTTGGGATTTCGAGCTTCTCAATCACCTCAATTTTGGCCTTGTCAACCTCAATGCCTTTGGAAGTCACAACATGTCCTAGAACAACGCCTTCTTGGACCATGAAGTGACACTTCTCCCAATTCAAAATCAAATTCACTTCTTCACACCTCTGCAAAATCTTGCAAATGTTAGATAGACAAGAATCAAAACAAACACCATATACAGAAAAATCATCCATAAAAATCTCAACCTCATTCTCAATGAAGTCAGAAAAGATGGCCATCATGGCCCGTTGAAAGGTTGCTGGTGCATTACAAAGACCAAAAGGCATCCTACGGTATGCATATGTACCATAGGGACATGTAAAAGTGGTCTTTTCTTGGTCTTGTGGGTGGATGGGTATTTGAAAGAAACCAGAATAACCATCAAGATAACAGAAATAAGAATGATTAGCAAGCCTTTCAAGGAGTTGGTCAACAAATGGCAATGGAAAGTGATCTTTACGTGTGGCGGCATTAAGTTTTCTGTAATCTATGCACATCCTATAGCCACTCACAACACGCGTTTGGACCAATTCGTTCTTCTCATTCTTTACCACTGTTGTTCCCCCCTTCTTTGGGACCACATGGACATGACTCACCCACTGACTGTCAAAAATAGGGTAGATAATACCTGCATCAAGAAGTTTTAAAATTTCTTTCTTTACTACCTCCCTTAAATTCGGGTTGAGCCGTCGCTGATGTTCAACAGACGGTTTGTGGTCATCTTCCAGTAGGATTCTGTGCGAGCAGACAGATGGGCTGATCCCCTTCAAGTCCTTGATTGAATACCCGATTGCGCCTTTGTGGACTTTCAGCTTCTCCAAGAGTTGGGCGGTTTAATCGGGGTTCAGACCTGCATTCACAATAACAGGACAAGACTTGTCTGGGCCAAGGAATTCATACCTGAGATTAGCTGGTAGAGGCTTGAGCTCAAGTGTTTGCTGCTCTGTTGGGGCATTGACACGGTCCGTGTCGATTTTGTCCGGCTCGTGTAGCCTAGTCTCTAGCTCCTTGAACTCCTCTGTACGGGCCGTGTCAGATTCATCCGGGTCGTGTCCAGGTTTCTCTGGCAGATCTGTTTTTGCCTCTGCTGCACATGCTGATTCTAACTCACCTGTTTCGACCTGCAACTCAGATAAAAAGTCAGAATAATACCTTAGCGAGTTGTTGACTTGCTCAAGAAAGTAGTCCTCGCTCAAATCCGTCAGACATTCTTCGATCACATCAATTCTGAAGCAAGATTCGTCTCTTGATGGGTACTTCATGGCACGGTCAATCTGGAATCGCACCTTCTCTTTCCCAATGTTCAAGGTCAGCGTTCCATCCTTCACATCAATTGTGGCACCTGCAGTTCTTAGAAAAGGTCGTCCCAGAATAATGGGGACTTCCTTATCTTCCTCCATTTCCATCACAACAAAGTCAGCAGGAACATAAAACTTACCAACCTGAACCGGTACATCTTCCACTATGCCAAGTGGTAGTCTTACCGATGAGTCTGCTAGCTGAAGAGTCATTCGTGTAGGTTTGAGCTCACCTACCCCTATTCGCTCATAGATGGTGCGTGGCATGAGACTCACGCTAGCTCCCAAGTCGCATAGAGCTTTCTTGATTGTGGTTCTCCCTATAGTGAAAGGAATAGAGAACTTACCAGGGTCTTCCAGTTTAGGTGGTAATTCGCTTCTCAGAATGGCACTACACTGTTCAGTCAGCTTCACCGTCTCGTGCCCCCCCAAGCTTCGTTTGTTGGATAGGATGTCTTTCAAGAACTTAGCATAGGTGGGCATTTGGGTCAAGGCCTCGGTGAATGGGATAGTGATGTGCAATTGTTTCAGAACATCGATGAATTTGGCGAATTGCTCGTTCAATTTGGTCTCAGCTAGTCTCTGTGGAAATGGGACAGGTGGTCGGTATGGTGGCGGTTTGTAGGTCTCTTTCTTTTTCTGACCTTCAGTTTCATTCTGCACGGCCCGTGTAGGATTGACACGGTCCGTGTCCACTGGGTTTTCTGTGTTGGTTGCCGGTCGAGTCAGCTCGACACGGCCAGAATTTCCTTCTTCAGGGGGTGACACTGGCCGTGTGGGATTGACACGGGCCGTGTGCACTGTTGTCTCAGAGACTGGTGGTTCTGTGTGGGGCGGGTTTTCCTCAGTTTGTGGGTTCTGTACGGGCCGTGTGGGATTGACACGGTCCGTGTCAGCTTTGGCTGGTGGATCAGTAGGCATGGCTGGACCTTCGTAGTTGGTCCCACTTCGCAAGGTGATTGCTTTAGCCTCCCCTCTCGGGTTTACTTCCGGTTGGCTGGGAAGCTTACCAGGTTGAGGTTGGCTTGAGGTGACAATGTGACTCAACTGCTCCAACAACTTGTTTTGAGCGGCCATTTGAGTTTGTTGAGCAGCCATCTGAGTGGACATGCTCTGCATCTGTTCCCAAACCATCTGGTTCATCTTCCCCTGCTCGTGTGTGAAATCGGTCGCATAAGGGGGCACGTACGGTTTGGGTGGAACGGAATGAGGTGGCCGGTTGTTTGAGTTGTTGAAATTGGCATTATTGTAAAAGTTGCGGTTGTTGTTGCTGCTCGAAGGGTTGTTGAAATTGTTGTTGAAAGAGGGGTTGGAAGCATTGTTGTATGGCGCGGAGTTGTTCTGTTTCCACCTCCAATTTTGTTGCTCAACCGGATCTTTGGAATAGGTTCGGTTGAAAGGAGGTTTTGGAAAGTAGGATGGCTCACTGTTGAGAGAGTTGACTTGCTCGGTTTCCTCATCATCCCTTTGCGCCAATGGACAGTGCTCATAGGAGTGCCCCTCACCACACATGGCACAAGATTCTGGCTGTGACTGATGGTTTCCAACAGACTTGACACTCATCTTGTCGATAGTTTTCTGCATGGCTTCCATCTTGGCTGTGAGAGCTGTGATGTTATCGACTTCGAATCGGCCGCCTCCTCCAGGTCTGGAATTGTTGCGGCCGGACCACTGCTGGTTTTGAGCCATGCTGTCGATCAAGTTCATTGCTTCTTGAGGCTCTCTCTCCATTAAGGCTCCACCTGCAACAGCATCAACAGATGTTCGAGTACTCTCTGTCAAACCATCATAAAAAGTCTGAATCAATAACCAGTCTGGTATACCATGATGTGGACAAGAATACTGTAACTCCCTAAACCTTTCCCATGCCTTGTTTAGGGGTTCATCAGACCTTTGCCTAAAACTGGTTAGTTGGGTTCTTACCTTAGCAGTTCTTTTGTGGGGGAAAAATCTGGTTAAAAACATTTTGGACAGTTCCCTTCAAGTGTTTATTGAGTCCCTTGGTAATGACCCTAACCATTTCTTTGCCTTGTCCCTAAGTGTGAAAGGAAACAATGCAAATCTAATATAATCAGATGTTGCCCCATTGGTCTTAATGGTGGTGCAACATTCAAGAAAAGTTTGGAGATGAGCATGTGGATCCTCGTGATCCAAGCCATGAAAAATGTTCTGTTGAACAATGTTGACAACTCCCGGATTGAAGTTCGGTTGATGCCCCACTATTCTTGGAAGTCTGATCGCCCCTCTCACATCCCCAGATCTCGGTACGTTGAATTCCTTCAGAGTTCTCGGGATGAAGTCGGCTGCGTCATCATCAGAGTCGCGGTCAACATGCGGCTCGTCTTCTCTGTCCTCTCCGTTCTGACTCATGTTTCTGTCTGGCTCAGAGTGCACGGACCGTGTCTCGTCTGTACGGGCCGTGTCAGGTGGTGGCTGCGCAGGAATAGTGGTTCCTGGGAGGGCTGTACGGGCCGTGTGAGATTCTGTGCGGCCCGTGTCAGGTACTGGCCCTCTGCTCCTCAGCTGGTAATCACCCGGAGGAGGTGGATTGTGAGCCAGCGTGTTCCTTTAAGAGAGAAAAATAAAAGAAAAGATACAGATTAAAATCTAGATTAATTAAAATAAGCAAAAATCCAGAAAATAAATGATGCCGTCCCCGGCAACGGCGCCAAAAACTTGTTACCACCAAAAAGGTATAGTACAAAGTTTCAGTACATCGAGCTGTACTTTTTAACCTTAAAATACACTTCTGGTTCAGACTGCAAGTATACAATCCTACTGCGTAGTATATCGTCGGGTATCGATCACAGGGACGGTTCAAGTGTTATCCGGACTCTACCTAGGTTAATTAAAAACTAGAAGTTGGAAAATGGTTGATTTTGGTTATTTAATATTCCTACAGATTCAAAGCAGTAGTAAAGTGCAAGAAAGAAGATTAAACTGGTTTTAATCAATAATAAAAAGCGTTCCCAGGGTTAAGACTTCATCTCAGTTTTGCCCTCTGGCTGTCCTGTCCGGGCCGTGTCATTTCCTACACGGGCCGTGTCATTTTGCTACACGGTCCGTGTCAACCTCGGGTTAATGCAACAGCTATTGTTTCTTTGTATCGTTCCTTTGTGTAGGGTTCTACTGACCGGACCTAATGTTTCTGGACCTTAACTGCCATTTGTTGGTTCATCAACTTGGTACGGAAACTGCAATATATGCCCTCGTCGGGTTCTAGACCTCAACTTTCGTGTGTTGGTCCCTACTACCTAGTTGCTTGATTGGTATACTAAAGGTAACTCCTATCCGCCGATAGAGAGTAATTTTTGCCTCCCGGTTACTACTTGGTTTCACCTTCCGGATCACAAATCCTACCTCATGTACTTAGTTTGGTTGAGAGACGTTAAAGGGCTATAATGCCTTCTAGATGTGCGCATTCATCTAGTAGCAAACCAATATAAGTCAAACACTTCAATCTAAGCAATTAAAATACTACTCAATCAATCAAACACAAACTTCAATACAAAGATTCAATAACTAGCATGCAAGACAAAACATTCGATTACATCGAAACCCTAGAAACAAAGTAAATTACTCACTCATGGTTCTAAAACAGCAAATACAAATAAAGATAGAGTTGATCATGACAAAACCCAAAGTGCAAAGAAGATCAATCGAAAGTGCAAGAAATTCGCTTCTCCAATTCACCTCCAAGCTTAGCCGCCAAAGACAAACCCTAGAAAGTGCTCTCCTGTTTCAGAATGACCTTTCCTGGAGAGAAATCCCGATTATATGCTTGATTGGTCGACCTTCCATCAATAGCCTACTTTCCAGATTTCTGGATCTGTTTCCGGATTTGCTTGACACGGGCCGTGTCAAATCTGTCCGGCCCGTGTTAACTTGTGTTCTTTCAGTGGTCGAGTCAGCAGTTGCTTGTGGTCGGATCAGTGGTCGAGTCGAGGTTGACACGGCCCGTGTGGAATGTGACACGGACCGTGTAGAGACTTCCTGATTCCAGATTTTCTCCTCGATTTCGCCCGAATCCTGCAAAATAAGATAAACTTGCAGCAGTACCACATTCTAAAGATATTCAATGAAATACAACTGAATTAATGAGTTTAAACACAAGTTTTGGTACAATTTGAAGGTCGAAATATAGATAAGTTTGCGAGATATCACAGTGTCTGGTACAAATGGTCAATTATTTCCTTTGTGTTTTATATAACGTATGAAATAAAAGGTCAATTACCATGGCGGCTTACCCTGGAGAGATCCCTGATTTGAAAATGCTTGCACTATTTGGTTGCGGGGCTGTGCTACTAAGAGGGGCTGGTTGCACAGTTAACGATCTCCTTGATCGAGATATTGATGTCAAGGTATCAACAAGTCATTATTATAATCCTATTATTTAATAGTTGTATAATTTAAAAGTTTGTTGAGGTTAACGTAGATAATTTTGAGGTATAATTATGCATGTGTGATTTGGTTGAGGTTCATTGGTCAAGTTAAAATTAACATTCAGTGTAACATTATGCAGGTGTACTAGATAACAGGCCCTCAATTCAGAAATTTCGCCATGTATAAATCTGAAATATATTTCTCTCTCTGTATGACACTTACTGTTTGAATGTTCATATGATTATCTCTATTTTAGGTGGAACGTACAAGATGCCGCCCATTTGCATCTGGCATGTTAACCCCATTTCAGGGGATCTGCTTTCTTGGTGTTCTGCTGCTTCTTGGTTTAGGCATTCTACTTCAACTCAATTTCTACAGGTGATCTTGATTATTTTGCATCTTAAACAATTATCATTTGGTTAATTATTGTATCCTTAATTCAAATACCTGGTACTTTTGCTATTAGATCTGCCTGTCACCATGTAATAATAAGTAACAAATAACAAACTGGTGTCATTCTATTTTACTGCTATAACTTGCTCTTTTATCAATACAGCCAAGTACTAGGAGCATCATCTCTATTTCTGGTGTTTTCCTATCCTCTTATGAAGCGGCTTACATTTTGGGTCTGCACTCTTTCTTTTTTTCTTTTTCTTTTTTTGCCTTTTTTCAAGCAGTTGGACATGCTTTTAATTAAAAACTTCAGGAAAAACGTATTTGTAATTTAAGCAGTTGGACATAGCCGGCCATAAAATGGCCGGCTTAGGGAGGGAACATAGCCGGCCATAAAATGGCCGGCTTGGGTATATTTCGATATTGAGTTGAGTTCTGGGTATAATTAATAATTTGTATTAAACTTTGGATATTAATAAAAATGTTGGGATTTCTTGTACCGTTTAAATGGGCTCCTCACTGTTGTAATATTATTTCTAAAATAAACTTTCCCCATTTCTGACAAAGAGATACAATCATACAACAGACCTATTCTCTTTTTATGGCAGTCATCTCTCTCTTTCGCACGGCGCCCAAACTCCACCTCTCGTTGGCACCTCTCTCTTTCATCCACATTTCTTCTTCCTCCTCCTCATACCTCTTAAACCCTAAAACCCTAGCACGATCTCCAACCCTCCCTCCTGCTATCCATCTCCGTCAATTGCACTATCTGATCTCACCTCCCCCGTCGATTCCGAGGATTCTTCATGGATTACTACCTCACGCGCTATCGCTCTTAAGTCCTTACTCGAATGGTGTCAGAGAGAAGGAGAGAGATGAGGAGGCCCCACAGAAGCCGGTACAGTCGTGGGTGGATGCGTACTTGCCAGAAATGGTGCGACCATATGCATTACTTGCTCGATTGGATAAACCCATTGGAACTTGGCTTCTGGCCTGGCCTTGCATGTGGTAATTATTTTTGCATCTGATAGTAATTTGAAGTTTAAATAATAACGGTTACAGTGTCTGGTACAAATGGTCAATTATTTCCTTTGTGTTTTATATAACGTATGAAATAAAAGGTCAATTACCATGGCGGCTTACCCGGGAGAGATCCCTGATTTGAAAATGCTTGCACTATTTGGTTGCGGGGCTGTGCTACTAAGAGGGGCTGGTTGCACAGTTAACGATCTCCTTGATCGAGATATTGATGTCAAGGTATCAACAAGTCATTATTATTACACTATTATTTAATAGTTGTATAATTTAAAATATTGTTGAGGTTAACGTAGATAATTTTGAGGTATAATTATGCATGTGTGATTTGGTTGAGGTTCATTGGTCAAGTTAAAATTAACATTCAGTGTAACATTATGCAGGTGTACTAGATAACAGGCCCTCAATTCAGAAATTTCCCCATGTATAAATCTGAAATATATTTCTCTCTCTGTATGACACTTACTGTTTGAATGTTCATATGATTATCTCTATTTTAGGTGGAACGTACAAGATGCCGCCCATTTGCATCTAGCATGTTAACCCCATTTCAGGGGATCTGCTTTCTTGGTGTTCAGCTGCTTCTTGGTTTAGGCATTCTCCTTCAACTCAATTTCTACAGGTGATCTTGATTATTTTGCATCTTAAACAATTATCATTTGGTTAATTATTGTATTCTTAATTCAAATACCTGGTACTTTTGCTATTAGATCTGCCTGTCACCATGTAATAATAAGTAACAAATAACAAACTCGTGTCATTCTATTTTACTGCTATAACTTGCTCTTTTATCAATACAGCCAAGTACTAGGTGCATCATCTCTATTTCTGGTGTTTTCCTATCCTCTTATGAAGCGGCTTACATTTTGGGTCTGCACTCTTTCCTTTTTTCTTTTTCTTTTTTTGTCTTTTTTCAAGCAGTTGGACATGCTTTTAATTAAAAACTTCAGGAAAAACGTATTTGTAATTTAAGCAGTTGGACATAGCCGGCCATAAAATGGCCGGCTTAGGGAGGGAACATAGCCGGCCATAAAATGGCCGGCTTGGGTATATTTCGATATTGAGCTGAGTTCTGGGTATAATTAATAATTTGTATTAAACTTTGGATATTAATAAAAATGTCGGGATTTATTGTACCGTTTAAATGGGCTCCCCACTGTTGTAATATTATTTCTAAAATAAACTTTCCCCATTTCTGACAAAGAGATACAATCATACAACAGACCTATTCTCTTTTTATGGCAGTCATCTCTCTCTTTCGCACGGCGCGCAAACTCCACCTCTCGTTGGCACCTCTCTCTTTCATCCACATTTCTTCTTCCTCCTCCTCATACCTCTTAAACCCTAAAACCCTAGCACGATCTCCAACCCTCCCTCCTGCTATCCATCTCCGTCAATTGCACTATCTGATCTCACCTCCCCCGTCGAATCCGAGGATTCTTCATGGATTTCTACCTCACGCGCTATCGCTCTTAAGTCCTTACTCGAATGGTGTCAGAGAGAAGGAGAGAGATGAGGAGGCCCCACAGAAGCCGGTACAGTCGTGGGTGGATGCGTACTTGCCAGAAATGGTGCGACCATATGCATTACTTGCTCGATTGGATAAACCCATTGGAACTTGGCTTCTGGCCTGGCCTTGCATGTGGTAATTATTTTTGCATCTGATAGTAATTTGAAGTTTAAATAATAACGGTTACAGTGTCTGGTACAAATGGTCAATTATTTCCTTTGTGTTTTATATAACGTATGAAATAAAAGGTCAATTACCATGGCGGCTTACCCTGGAGAGATCCCTGATTTGAAAATGCTTGCACTATTTGGTTGCGGGGCTGTGCTACTAAGAGGGGCTGGTTGCACAGTTAACGATCTCCTTGATCGAGATATTGATGTCAAGGTATCAACAAGTCATTATTATTATCCTATTATTTAATAGTTGTATAATTTAAAAGTTTGTTGAGGTTAACGTAGATAATTTTGAGGTATAATTATGCATGTGTGATTTGGTTGAGGTTCATTGGTCAAGTTAAAATTAACATTCAGTGTAACATTATGCAGGTGTACTAGATAAAAGGCCCTCAATTCAGAAATTTCCCCATGTATAAATCTGAAATATATTTCTCTCTCTGTATGACACTTACTGTTTGAATGTTCATATGTTATCTCTATTTTAGGTGGAACGTACAAGATGCCGCCCATTTGCATCTGGCATGTTAACCCCATTTCAGGGGATCTGCTTTCTTGGTGTTCAGCTGCTTCTTGGTTTAGGCATTCTCCTTCAACTCAATTTCTACAGGTGATCTTGATTATTTTGCATCTTAAACAATTATCATTTGGTTAATTATTGTATCCTTAATTCAAATACCTGGTACTTTTGCTATTAGATCTGCCTGTCACCATGTAATAATAAGTAACAAATAACAAAATCGTGTCATTCTATTTTACTGCTATAACTTGCTCTTTTATCAATACAGCCAAGTACTAGGAGCATCATCTCTATTTCTGGTGTTTTCCTATCCTCTTATGAAGCGTCTTACATTTTGGGTCTGCACTCTTTCTTTTTTTCTTTTTCTTTTTTTGTGTTTTTTCAAGAAGTTGGACATGCTTTAATTAAACACTTCAGGAAAAACGTATTTGTAATTTAAGCAGTTGGACATAGCCGGCCATAAACTGGCCGGCTTAGGGAGGGAACATAGCCGGCCATAAAATGGCCGGCTTGGGTATATTTCGATATTGAGTTGAGTTCTGGGTATAATTAATAATTTGTATTAAACTTTGGATATTAATAAAAATGTCGGGATTTCTTGTACCGTTTAAATGGGCTCCCCACTGTTGTAATATTATTTCTAAAATAAACTTTCCCCATTTCTGACAAAGAGATACAATCATACAATAGACCTATTCTCTTTTTATGGCAGTCATCTCTCTCTTTCGCACGGCGCGCAAACTCCACCTCTCGTTGGCACCTCTCTCTTTCATCCACATTTCTTCTTCCTCCTCCTCATACCTCTTAAACCCTAAAACCCTAGCACGATCTCCAACCCTCCCTCCTGCTATCCATCTCCGTCAATTGCACTATCTGATCTCACCTCCCCTGTCGAATCCGAGGATTCTTCATGGATTTCTACCTCACTCGCTATCGCTCTTAAGTCCTTACTCGAATGGTGTCAGAGAGAAGGAGAGAGATGAGGAGGCCCCACAGAAGCCGGTACAGTCGTGGGTGGATGCGTACTTGCCAGAAATGGTGCGACCATATGCATTACTTGCTCGATTGGATAAACCCATTGGAACTTGGCTTCTGGCCTGGCCTTGCATGTGGTAATTATTTTTGCATCTGATAGTAATTTGAAGTTTAAATAATAACGGTTACAGTGTCTGGTACAAATGGTCAATTATTTCCTTTGTGTTTTATATAACGTATGAAATAAAAAGTCAATTACCATGGCGGCTTACCCGGGAGAGATCCCTGATTTGAAAATGCTTGCACTATTTGGTTGCGGGGCTGTGCTACTAAGAGGGGCTGGTTGCACAGTTAACGATCTCCTTGATCGAGATATTGATGCCAAGGTATCAACAAGTCATTATTATTATCCTATTATTTAATAGTTGTATAATTTAAAAGTTTGTTGAGGTTAACGTAGATAATTTTGAGGTATAATTATGCATGTGTGATTTGGTTGAGGTTCATTGGTCAAGTTAAAATTAACATTCAGTGTAACATTATGCAGGTGTACTAGATAACAGGCCCTCAATTCAGAAATTTCCGCATGTATAAATCTGAAATATATTTCTATCTCTGTATGACACTTACTGTTTGAATGTTCATATGATTATCTCTATTTTAGATGGAACGTACAAAATGCCGCCCATTTGCATCTGGCATGTTAACCCCATTTCAGGGGATCTGCTTTCTTGGTGTTCAGTTGCTTCTTGGTTTAGGCATTCTCCTTCAACTCAATTTCTACAGGTGATCTTGATTATTTTGCATCTTAAACAATTATCATTTGGTTAATTATTGTATCCTTAATTCAAATACCTGGTACTTTTGTTATTAGATCTGCCTGTCACCATGTAATAATAAGGAACAAATAACAAACTCGTGTCATTCTATTTTACTGCTATAACTTGGTCTTTTATCAATACAGCCAAGTACTAGGAGCATCATCTCTATTTCTGGTGTTTTCCTATCCTCTTATGAAGCGGCTTACATTTTGGGTCTGCACTCTTTCCTTTTTTCTTTTTCTTTTTTTGTCTTTTTTCAAGCAGTTGGACATGCTTTTAATTAAACACTTCAGGAAAAACATATTTGTAATTTAAGCAGTTGGACATAGCAGGCCATAAAATGGCCGGCTTAGGGAGGGAACATAGCCGGCCATAAAATGGCCGGCTTGGGTATATTTCGATATTGAGTTGAGTTCTGGGTATAATTAATAATTTGTATTAAACTTTGGATATTAATAAAAATGTCGGGATTTCTTGTACCGTTTAAATGGGCTCCCCACTGTTGTAATATTATTTCTAAAATAAACTTTCCCCATTTCTGACAAAGAGATACAATCATACAATAGACCTATTCTCTTTTTATGGCAGTCATCTCTCTCTTTCGCACGGCGCGCAAACTCCACCTCTCGTTGGCACCTCTATCTTTCATCCACATTTCTTCTTCCTCTTCCCCCTCATACCTCTTAAACCCTAAATCCCTAGCACGATCTCCAACCCTCCCTCCTGCTATCCATCTCCGTCAATTGCACTATCTGATCTCACATCCCCCGTCGAATCCGAGGATTCTTCACGGATTTCTACCTCACGCGCTATCGCTCTTAAGTCCTTACTCGAATGGTGTCAGAGAGAAGGAGAGAGATGAGGAGGCCTCACCGAAGCCGGTACAGTCGTGGGTGGATGCCTACTTGCCAGAAATGGTGCGACCATATGCATTACTTGCTCGATTGGATAAACCCATTGGAACTTGGCTTCTGGCCTGGCCTTGCATGTGGTAATTATTTTTGCATCTGATAGTAATTTGAAGTTTAAATAATAACGGTTACAGTGTCTGGTACAAATGGTCAATTATTTCCTTTGTGTTTTATATAACGTATGAAATAAAAGGGCAATTACCATGGCGGCTTACCCTGGAGAGATCCCTGATTTGAAAATGCTTGCACTATTTGGTTGCGGGGCTGTGCTACTAAGAGGGGCTGGTTGCACAGTTAACGATCTCCTTGATCGAGATATTGATGTCAAGGTATCAACAAGTCATTATTATTATCCTATTATTTAATAGTTGTATAATTTAAAAGTTTGTTGAGGTTAACGTAGATAATTTTGAGGTATAATTATGCATGTGTGATTTGGTTGAGGTTCATTGGTCAAGTTAAAATTAACATTCAGTGTAACATTATGCAGGTGTACTAGATAAAAGGCCCTCAATTCAGAAATTTCCCCATGTATAAATCTGAAATATATTTCTCTCTCTGTATGACACTTACTGTTTGAATGTTCATATGTTATCTCTATTTTAGGTGGAACGTACAAGATGCCGCCCATTTGCATCTGGCATGTTAACCCCATTTCAGGGGATCTGCTTTCTTGGTGTTCAGCTGCTTCTTGGTTTAGGCATTCTCCTTCAACTCAATTTCTACAGGTGATCTTGATTATTTTGCATCTTAAACAATTATCATTTGGTTAATTATTGTATCCTTAATTCAAATACCTGGTACTTTTGCTATTAGATCTGCCTGTCACCATGTAATAATAAGTAACAAATAACAAAATCGTGTCATTCTATTTTACTGCTATAACTTGCTCTTTTATCAATACAGCCAAGTACTAGGAGCATCATCTCTATTTCTGGTGTTTTCCTATCCTCTTATGAAGCGTCTTACATTTTGGGTCTGCACTCTTTCTTTTTTTCTTTTTCTTTTTTTGTGTTTTTTCAAGAAGTTGGACATGCTTTAATTAAACACTTCAGGAAAAACGTATTTGTAATTTAAGCAGTTGGACATAGCCGGCCATAAACTGGCCGGCTTAGGGAGGGAACATAGCCGGCCATAAAATGGCCGGCTTGGGTATATTTCGATATTGAGTTGAGTTCTGGGTATAATTAATAATTTGTATTAAACTTTGGATATTAATAAAAATGTCGGGATTTCTTGTACCGTTTAAATGGGCTCCCCACTGTTGTAATATTATTTCTAAAATAAACTTTCCCCATTTCTGACAAAGAGATACAATCATACAATAGACCTATTCTCTTTTTATGGCAGTCATCTCTCTCTTTCGCACGGCGCGCAAACTCCACCTCTCGTTGGCACCTCTCTCTTTCATCCACATTTCTTCTTCCTCCTCCTCATACCTCTTAAACCCTAAAACCCTAGCACGATCTCCAACCCTCCCTCCTGCTATCCATCTCCGTCAATTGCACTATCTGATCTCACCTCCCCTGTCGAATCCGAGGATTCTTCATGGATTTCTACCTCACTCGCTATCGCTCTTAAGTCCTTACTCGAATGGTGTCAGAGAGAAGGAGAGAGATGAGGAGGCCCCACAGAAGCCGGTACAGTCGTGGGTGGATGCGTACTTGCCAGAAATGGTGCGACCATATGCATTACTTGCTCGATTGGATAAACCCATTGGAACTTGGCTTCTAGCCTGGCCTTGCATGTGGTAATTATTTTTGCATCTGATAGTAATTTGAAGTTTAAATAATAACGGTTACAGTGTCTGGTACAAATGGTCAATTATTTCCTTTGTGTTTTATATAACGTATGAAATAAAAGGTCAATTACCATGGCGGCTTACCCGGGAGAGATCCCTGATTTGAAAATGCTTGCACTATTTGGTTGCGGGGCTGTGCTACTAAGAGGGGCTGGTTGCACAGTTAACGATCTCCTTGATCGAGATATTGATGCCAAGGTATCAACAAGTCATTATTATTATCCTATTATTTAATAGTTGTATAATTTAAAAGTTTGTTGAGGTTAACGTAGATAATTTTGAGGTATAATTATGCATGTGTGATTTGGTTGAGGTTCATTGGTCAAGTTAAAATTAACATTCAGTGTAACATTATGCAGGTGTACTAGATAACAGGCCCTCAATTCAGAAATTTCCGCATGTATAAATCTGAAATATATTTCTATCTCTGTATGACACTTACTGTTTGAATGTTCATATGATTATCTCTATTTTAGATGGAACGTACAAAGTGCCGCCCATTTGCATCTGGCATGTTAACCCCATTTCAGGGGATCTGCTTTCTTGGTGTTCAGTTGCTTCTTGGTTTAGGCATTCTCCTTCAACTCAATTTCTACAGGTGATCTTGATTATTTTGCATCTTAAACAATTATCATTTGGTTAATTATTGTATCCTTAATTCAAATACCTGGTACTTTTGTTATTAGATCTGCCTGTCACCATGTAATAATAAGGAACAAATAACAAACTCGTGTCATTCTATTTTACTGCTATAACTTGGTCTTTTATCAATACAGCCAAGTACTAGGAGCATCATCTCTATTTCTGGTGTTTTCCTATCCTCTTATGAAGCGGCTTACATTTTGGGTCTGCACTCTTTCCTTTTTTCTTTTTCTTTTTTTGTCTTTTTTCAAGCAGTTGGACATGCTTTTAATTAAACACTTCAGGAAAAACATATTTGTAATTTAAGCAGTTGGACATAGCAGGCCATAAAATGGCCGGCTTAGGGAGGGAACATAGCCGGCCATAAAATGGCCGGCTTGGGTATATTTCGATATTGAGTTGAGTTCTGGGTATAATTAATAATTTGTATTAAACTTTGGATATTAATAAAAATGTCGGGATTTCTTGTACCGTTTAAATGGGCTCCCCACTGTTGTAATATTATTTCTAAAATAAACTTTCCCCATTTCTGACAAAGAGATACAATCATACAATAGACCTATTCTCTTTTTATGGCAGTCATCTCTCTCTTTCGCACGGCGCGCAAACTCCACCTCTCGTTGGCACCTCTATCTTTCATCCACATTTCTTCTTCCTCTTCCCCCTCATACCTCTTAAACCCTAAATCCCTAGCACGATCTCCAACCCTCCCTCCTGCTATCCATCTCCGTCAATTGCACTATCTGATCTCACATCCCCCGTCGAATCCGAGGATTCTTCACGGATTTCTACCTCACGCGCTATCGCTCTTAAGTCCTTACTCGAATGGTGTCAGAGAGAAGGAGAGAGATGAGGAGGCCTCACCGAAACCGGTACAGTCGTGGGTGGATGCCTACTTGCCAGAAATGGTGCGACCATATGCATTACTTGCTCGATTGGATAAACCCATTGGAACTTGGCTTCTGGCCTGGCCTTGCATGTGGTAATTATTTTTGCATCTGATAGTAATTTGAAGTTTAAATAATAACGGTTACAGTGTCTGGTACAAATGGTCAATTATTTCCTTTGTGTTTTATATAACGTATGAAATAAAAGGGCAATTACCATGGCGGCTTACCCTGGAGAGATCCCTGATTTGAAAATGCTTGCACTATTTGGTTGCGGGGCTGTGCTACTAAGAGGGGCTGGTTGCACAGTTAACGATCTCCTTGATCGAGATATTGATGTCAAGGTATCAACAAGTCATTATTATTATCCTATTATTTAATAGTTGTATAATTTAAAAGTTTGTTGAGGTTAACGTAGATAATTTTGAGGTATAATTATGCATGTGTGATTTGGTTGAGGTTCATTGGTCAAGTTAAAATTAACATTCAGTGTAACATTATGCAGGTGTACTAGATAAAAGGCCCTCAATTCAGAAATTTCCCCATGTATAAATCTGAAATATATTTCTCTCTCTGTATGACACTTACTGTTTGAATGTTCATATGTTATCTCTATTTTAGGTGGAACGTACAAGATGCCGCCCATTTGCATCTGGCATGTTAACCCCATTTCAGGGGATCTGCTTTCTTGGTGTTCAGCTGCTTCTTGGTTTAGGCATTCTCCTTCAACTCAATTTCTACAGGTGATCTTGATTATTTTGCATCTTAAACAATTATCATTTGGTTAATTATTGTATCCTTAATTCAAATACCTGGTACTTTTGCTATTAGATCTGCCTGTCACCATGTAATAATAAGTAACAAATAACAAAATCGTGTCATTCTATTTTACTGCTATAACTTGCTCTTTTATCAATACAGCCAAGTACTAGGAGCATCATCTCTATTTCTGGTGTTTTCCTATCCTCTTATGAAGCGTCTTACATTTTGGGTCTGCACTCTTTCTTTTTTTCTTTTTCTTTTTTTGTGTTTTTTCAAGAAGTTGGACATGCTTTAATTAAACACTTCAGGAAAAACGTATTTGTAATTTAAGCAGTTGGACATAGCCGGCCATAAACTGGCCGGCTTAGGGAGGGAACATAGCCGGCCATAAACTGGCCGGCTTAGGGAGGGAACATAGCCGGCCATAAAATGGCCGGCTTGGGTATATTTCGATATTGAGTTGAGTTCTGGGTATAATTAATAATTTGTATTAAACTTTGGATATTAATAAAAATGTCGGGATTTCTTGTACCGTTTAAATGGGCTCCCCACTGTTGTAATATTATTTCTAAAATAAACTTTCCCCATTTCTGACAAAGAGATACAATCATACAATAGACCTATTCTCTTTTTATGGCAGTCATCTCTCTCTTTCGCACGGCGCGCAAACTCCACCTCTCGTTGGCACCTCTCTCTTTCATCCACATTTCTTCTTCCTCCTCCTCATACCTCTTAAACCCTAAAACCCTAGCACGATCTCCAACCCTCCCTCCTGCTATCCATCTCCGTCAATTGCACTATCTGATCTCACCTCCCCTGTCGAATCCGAGGATTCTTCATGGATTTCTACCTCACTCGCTATCGCTCTTAAGTCCTTACTCGAATGGTGTCAGAGAGAAGGAGAGAGATGAGGAGGCCCCACAGAAGCCGGTACAGTCGTGGGTGGATGCGTACTTGCCAGAAATGGTGCGACCATATGCATTACTTGCTCGATTGGATAAACCCATTGGAACTTGGCTTCTAGCCTGGCCTTGCATGTGGTAATTATTTTTGCATCTGATAGTAATTTGAAGTTTAAATAATAACGGTTACAGTGTCTGGTACAAATGGTCAATTATTTCCTTTGTGTTTTATATAACGTATGAAATAAAAGGTCAATTACCATGGCGGCTTACCCGGGAGAGATCCCTGATTTGAAAATGCTTGCACTATTTGGTTGCGGGGCTGTGCTACTAAGAGGGGCTGGTTGCACAGTTAACGATCTCCTTGATCGAGATATTGATGCCAAGGTATCAACAAGTCATTATTATTATCCTATTATTTAATAGTTGTATAATTTAAAAGTTTGTTGAGGTTAACGTAGATAATTTTGAGGTATAATTATGCATGTGTGATTTGGTTGAGGTTCATTGGTCAAGTTAAAATTAACATTCAGTGTAACATTATGCAGGTGTACTAGATAACAGGCCCTCAATTCAGAAATTTCCGCATGTATAAATCTGAAATATATTTCTATCTCTGTATGACACTTACTGTTTGAATGTTCATATGATTATCTCTATTTTAGATGGAACGTACAAAGTGCCGCCCATTTGCATCTGGCATGTTAACCCCATTTCAGGGGATCTTCTTTCTTGGTGTTCAGTTGCTTCTTGGTTTAGGCATTCTCCTTCAACTCAATTTCTACAGGTGATCTTGATTATTTTGCATCTTAAACAATTATCATTTGGTTAATTATTGTATCCTTAATTCAAATACCTGGTACTTTTGTTATTAGATCTGCCTGTCACCATGTAATAATAAGGAACAAATAACAAACTCGTGTCATTCTATTTTACTGCTATAACTTGGTCTTTTATCAATACAGCCAAGTACTAGGAGCATCATCTCTATTTCTGGTGTTTTCCTATCCTCTTATGAAGCGGCTTACATTTTGGGTCTGCACTCTTTCCTTTTTTCTTTTTCTTTTTTTGTCTTTTTTCAAGCAGTTGGACATGCTTTTAATTAAACACTTCAGGAAAAACATATTTGTAATTTAAGCAGTTGGACATAGCAGGCCATAAAATGGCCGGCTTAGGGAGGGAACATAGCCGGCCATAAAATGGCCGGCTTGGGTATATTTCGATATTGAGTTGAGTTCTGGGTATAATTAATAATTTGTATTAAACTTTGGATATTAATAAAAATGTCGGGATTTCTTGTACCGTTTAAATGGGCTCCCCACTGTTGTAATATTATTTCTAAAATAAACTTTCCCCATTTCTGACAAAGAGATACAATCATACAATAGACCTATTCTCTTTTTATGGCAGTCATCTCTCTCTTTCGCACGGCGCGCAAACTCCACCTCTCGTTGGCACCTCTATCTTTCATCCACATTTCTTCTTCCTCTTCCCCCTCATACCTCTTAAACCCTAAATCCCTAGCACGATCTCCAACCCTCCCTCCTGCTATCCATCTCCGTCAATTGCACTATCTGATCTCACATCCCCCGTCGAATCCGAGGATTCTTCACGGATTTCTACCTCACGCGCTATCGCTCTTAAGTCCTTACTCGAATGGTGTCAGAGAGAAGGAGAGAGATGAGGAGGCCTCACCGAAACCGGTACAGTCGTGGGTGGATGCCTACTTGCCAGAAATGGTGCGACCATATGCATTACTTGCTCGATTGGATAAACCCATTGGAACTTGGCTTCTGGCCTGGCCTTGCATGTGGTAATTATTTTTGCATCTGATAGTAATTTGAAGTTTAAATAATAACGGTTACAGTGTCTGGTACAAATGGTCAATTATTTCCTTTGTGTTTTATATAACGTATGAAATAAAAGGGCAATTACCATGGCGGCTTACCCTGGAGAGATCCCTGATTTGAAAATGCTTGCACTATTTGGTTGCGGGGCTGTGCTACTAAGAGGGGCTGGTTGCACAGTTAACGATCTCCTTGATCGAGATATTGATGTCAAGGTATCAACAAGTCATTATTATTATCCTATTATTTAATAGTTGTATAATTTAAAAGTTTGTTGAGGTTAACGTAGATAATTTTGAGGTATAATTATGCATGTGTGATTTGGTTGAGGTTCATTGGTCAAGTTAAAATTAACATTCAGTGTAACATTATGCAGGTGTACCAGATAACAGGCCCTCAATTCAGAAATTTCCCCATGTATAAATCTGAAATATATTTCTCTCTCTGTATGACACTTACTGTTTGAATGTTCGTATGATTATCTCTATTTTAGGTGGAACGTACAAGATGCCGCCCATTTGCATCTGACATGTTAACCCCATTTCAGGGGATCTGCTTTCTTGGTGTTCAGCTGCTTCTTGGTTTACGCATTCTCCTTCAACTCAATTTCTACAGGTGATCTTGATTATTTTGCATCTTAAACAATTATCATTTGGTTAATTATTGTATCCTTAATTCAAATACCTGGTACTTTTGTTATTAGATCTGCCTGTCACCATGTAATAATAAGGAACAAATAACAAACTCGTGTCATTCTATTTTACTGCTATAACTTGGTCTTTTATCAATACAGCCAAGTACTAGGAGCATCATCTCTATTTCTGGTGTTTTCCTATCCTCTTATGAAGCGGCTTACATTTTGGGTCTGCACTCTTTCCTTTTTTCTTTTTCTTTTTTTGTCTTTTTTCAAGCAGTTGGACATGCTTTTAATTAAACACTTCAGGAAAAACATATTTGTAATTTAAGCAGTTGGACATAGCAGGCCATAAAATAGCCGGCTTAGGGAGGGAACATAGCCGGCCATAAAATGGCCGGCTTGGGTATATTTCGATATTGAGTTGAGTTCTGGGTATAATTAATAATTTGTATTAAACTTTGGATATTAATAAAAATGTCGGGATTTCTTGTACCGTTTAAATGGGCTCCCCACTGTTGTAATATTATTTCTAAAATAAACTTTCCCCATTTCTGACAAAGAGATACAATCATACAATAGACCTATTCTCTTTTTATGGCAGTCATCTCTCTCTTTCGCACGGCGCGCAAACTCCACCTCTCGTTGGCACCTCTATCTTTCATCCACATTTCTTCTTCCTCTTCCCCCTCATACCTCTTAAACCCTAAAACCCTAGCACGATCTCCAACCCTCCCTCCTGCTATCCATCTCCGTCAATTGCACTATCTGATCTCACATCCCCCGTCGAATCCGAGGATTCTTCACGGATTTCTACCTCACGCGCTATCGCTCTTAAGTCCTTACTCGAATGGTGTCAGAGAGAAGGAGAGAGATGAGGAGGCCTCACCGAAACCGGTACCGTCGTGGGTGGATGCCTACTTGCCAGAAATGGTGCGACCATATGCATTACTTGCTCGATTGGATAAACCCATTGGAACTTGGCTTCTGGCCTGGCCTTGCATGTGGTAATTATTTTTGCATCTGATAGTAATTTGAAGTTTAAATAATAACGGTTACAGTGTCTGGTACAAATGGTCAATTATTTCCTTTGTGTTTTATATAACGTATGAAATAAAAGGGCAATTACCATGGCGGCTTACCCTGGAGAGATCCCTGATTTGAAAATGCTTGCACTATTTGGTTGCGGGGCTGTGCTACTAAGAGGGGCTGGTTGCACAGTTAACGATCTCCTTGATCGAGATATTGATGTCAAGGTATCAACAAGTCATTATTATTATCCTATTATTTAATAGTTGTATAATTTAAAAGTTTGTTGAGGTTAACGTAGATAATTTTGAGGTATAATTATGCATGTGTGATTTGGTTGAGGTTCATTGGTCAAGTTAAAATTAACATTCAGTGTAACATTATGCAGGTGTACCAGATAACAGGCCCTCAATTCAGAAATTTCCCCATGTATAAATCTGAAATATATTTCTCTCTCTGTATGACACTTACTGTTTGAATGTTCGTATGATTATCTCTATTTTAGGTGGAACGTACAAGATGCCGCCCATTTGCATCTGACATGTTAACCCCATTTCAGGGGATCTGCTTTCTTGGTGTTCAGCTGCTTCTTGGTTTACGCATTCTCCTTCAACTCAATTTCTACAGGTGATCTTGATTATTTTGCATCTTAAACAATTATCATTTGGTTAATTATTGTATCCTTAATTCAAATACCTGGTACTTTTGCTATTAGATCTGCATGTCACCATGTAATAATAAGTAACAAATAACAAACTCGTGTCATTCTATTTTACTGCGATAACTTGCTCTTTTATCAATACAGCCAAGTACTAGGAGCATCATCTCTATTTCTGGTGTTTTCCTATCCTCTTATGAAGCGGCTTACATTTTGGGTCTGCACTCTTTCCTTTTTTCTTTTTCTTTTTTTGTCTTTTTTCAAGCAGTTGGACATGCTTTTAATTAAAAACTTCAGGAAAAACGTATTTGTAATTTAAGCAGTTGGACATAGCCGGCCATAAAATGGCCGGCTTGGGTATATTTCGATATTGAGTTGAGTTCTGGGTATAATTAATAATTTGTATTAAACTTTGGATATTAATAAAAATGTCGGGATTTCTTGTACCGTTTAAATGGGCTCCCCACTGTTGTAATATTATTTCTAAAATAAACTTTCCCATTTCTGACAAAGAGATACAATCATACAACAGACCTATTCTCTTTTTATGGCAGTCATCTCTCTCTTTCGCACGGCGCGCAAACTCCACCTCTCGTTGGCACCTCTCTCTTTCATCCACATTTCTTCTTCCTCCTCCTCATACCTCTTAAACCCTAAAACCCTAGCACGATCTCCAACCCTCCCTCCTGCTATCCATCTCCGTCAATTGCACTATCTGATCTCACCTCCCCCGTCGAATCCGAGGATTCGTCATGGATTTCTACCTCACGCGCTATCGTTCTTAAGTCCTTACTCGAATGGTGTCAGAGAGAAGGAGAGAGATGAGGAGGCCCCACCGAAACAGGTACAGTCGTGGGTGGATGCGTACTTGCCAGAAATGGTGCGACCATATGCATTACTTGCTCGATTGGATAAACCCATTGGAACTTGGCTTCTGGCCTGGCCTTGCATGTGGTAATTATTTTTGCATCTGATAGTAATTTGAAGTTTAAATAATAACGGTTACAGTGTCTGGTACAAATGGTCAATTATTTCCTTTGTGTTTTATATAACGTATGAAATAAAAGGTCAATTACCATGGCGGCTTACCCTGGAGAGATCCCTGATTTGAAAATGCTTGCACTATTTGGTTGCGGGGCTGTGCTACTAAGAGGGGCTGGTTGCACAGTTAACGATCTCCTTGATCGAGATATTGATGTCAAGGTATCAACAAGTCATTATTATTATCCTATTATTTAATAGTTGTATAATTTAAAAGTTTGTTGAGGTTAACGTAGATAATTTTGAGGTATAATTATGCATGTGTGATTTGGTTGAGGTTCATTGGTCAAGTTAAAATTAACATTCAGTGTAACATTATGCAGGTGTACTAGATAACAGGCCCTCAATTCAGAAATTTCCCCATGTATAAATCTGAAATATATTTCTCTCTCTGTATGACACTTACTGTTTGAATGTTCATATGATTATCTCTATTTTAGGTGGAACGTACAAGATGCCGCCCATTTGCATCTGGCATGTTAACCCCATTTCAGGGGATCTGCTCTCTGTGTGTTCAGCTGCTTCTTTGTTTAGGCATTCTCCTTCAACTCAATTTCTACAGGTGATCTTGATTATTTTGCATCTTAAACAATTATCATTTGGTTAATTGTTGTATCCTTAATTCAAATACCTGGTACTTTTGCTATTAGATCTGCCTGTCACCATGTAATAATAAGTAACAAATAACAAACTCGTGTCATTCTATTTTACTGCTATAACTTGGTCTTTTATCAATACAGCCAAGTACTAGGAGCATCATCTCTATTTCTGGTGTTTTCCTATCCTCTTATGAAGCGGCTTACATTTTGGGTCTGCACTCTTTCCTTTTTTCTTTTTCTTTTTTTGTCTTTTTTCAAGCAGTTGGACATGCTTTTAATTAAACACTTCAGGAAAAACATATTTGTAATTTAAGCAGTTGGACATAGCAGGCCATAAAATAGCCGGCTTAGGGAGGGAACATAGCCGGCCATAAAATGGCCGGCTTGGGTATATTTCGATATTGAGTTGAGTTCTGGGTATAATTAATAATTTGTATTAAACTTTGGATATTAATAAAAATGTCGGGATTTCTTGTACCGTTTAAATGGGCTCCCCACTGTTGTAATATTATTTCTAAAATAAACTTTCCCCATTTCTGACAAAGAGATACAATCATACAATAGACCTATTCTCTTTTTATGGCAGTCATCTCTCTCTTTCGCACGGCGCGCAAACTCCACCTCTCGTTGGCACCTCTATCTTTCATCCACATTTCTTCTTCCTCTTCCCCCTCATACCTCTTAAACCCTAAAACCCTAGCACGATCTCCAACCCTCCCTCCTGCTATCCATCTCCGTCAATTGCACTATCTGATCTCACATCCCCCGTCGAATCCGAGGATTCTTCACGGATTTCTACCTCACGCGCTATCGCTCTTAAGTCCTTACTCGAATGGTGTCAGAGAGAAGGAGAGAGATGAGGAGGCCTCACCGAAACCGGTACCGTCGTGGGTGGATGCCTACTTGCCAGAAATGGTGCGACCATATGCATTACTTGCTCGATTGGATAAACCCATTGGAACTTGGCTTCTGGCCTGGCCTTGCATGTGGTAATTATTTTTGCATCTGATAGTAATTTGAAGTTTAAATAATAACGGTTACAGTGTCTGGTACAAATGGTCAATTATTTCCTTTGTGTTTTATATAACGTATGAAATAAAAGGGCAATTACCATGGCGGCTTACCCTGGAGAGATCCCTGATTTGAAAATGCTTGCACTATTTGGTTGCGGGGCTGTGCTACTAAGAGGGGCTGGTTGCACAGTTAACGATCTCCTTGATCGAGATATTGATGTCAAGGTATCAACAAGTCATTATTATTATCCTATTATTTAATAGTTGTATAATTTAAAAGTTTGTTGAGGTTAACGTAGATAATTTTGAGGTATAATTATGCATGTGTGATTTGGTTGAGGTTCATTGGTCAAGTTAAAATTAACATTCAGTGTAACATTATGCAGGTGTACCAGATAACAGGCCCTCAATTCAGAAATTTCCCCATGTATAAATCTGAAATATATTTCTCTCTCTGTATGACACTTACTGTTTGAATGTTCGTATGATTATCTCTATTTTAGGTGGAACGTACAAGATGCCGCCCATTTGCATCTGGCATGTTAACCCCATTTCAGGGGATCTGCTTTCTTGGTGTTCAGCTGCTTCTTGGTTTACGCATTCTCCTTCAACTCAATTTCTACAGGTGATCTTGATTATTTTGCATCTTAAACAATTATCATTTGGTTAATTATTGTATCCTTAATTCAAATACCTGGTACTTTTGCTATTAGATCTGCCTGTCACCATGTAATAATAAGTAACAAATAACAAACTCGTGTCATTCTATTTTACTGCTATAACTTGCTCTTTTATCAATACAGCCAAGTACTTGGAGCATCATCTCTTTTTCTGGTGTTTTCCTATCCTCTTATGAAGCGGCTTACATTTTGGGTCTGCACTCTTTCTTTTTTTTCTTTTTCTTTTTTTGTCTTTTTTCAAGCAGTTGGACATGCTTTTAATTAAACACTTCAGGAAAAACGTATTTGTAATTTAAGCAGTTGGACATAGCCGGCCATTTTGGGTATATTTCGATATTGAGTTGAGTTCTGGGTATAATTAATAATTTGTATTAAACTTTGGATATTAATAAAAATGTCGGGATTTCTTGTACCGTTTAAATGGGCTACCCACTGTTGTAATATTATTTCTAAAATAAACTTTCCCCATTTCTGACAAAGAGATACAATCATACAATAGACCTATTCTCTTTTTATGGCAGTCATCTCTCTCTTTCGCACGGCGCGCAAACTCCACCTCTCGTTGGCACCTCTCACTTTCATCCACATTTCTTCTTCCTCCTCCTCATACCTCTTAAACCCTAAAACCCTAGCACGATCTCCAACCCTCCCTCCTGCTATCCATCTCCGTCAATTGCACTATCTGATCTCACCTCCCCCGTCGAATCCGAGGATTCTTCATGGATTTCTACCTCACGCGCTATCGCTCTTAAGTCCTTACTCGAATGGTGTCAGAGAGAAGGAGAGAGATGAGGAGGCCCCACCGAAACCGGTACAGTCTTGGGTGGATGCGTACTTGCCAGAAATGGTGCGACCATATGCATTACTTGCTCGATTGGATAAACCCATTGGAACTTGGCTTCTGGCCTGGCCTTGCATGTGCTACTAAGAGGGGCTGGTACAAATGGTCAATTATTTCCTTTGTGTTTTATATAACGTATGAAATAAAAGGTCAATTACCATGGCGGCTTACCCTGGAGAGATCCCTGATTTGAAAATGCTTGCACTATTTGGTTGTGGGGCTGTGCTACTAAGAGGGGCTGGTTGCACAGTTAACGATCTCCTTGATCGAGATATTGATGTCAAGGTATCAACAAGTCATTATTAGTATCCTATTATTTAATAGTTGTATAATTTAAAAGTTTGTTGAGGTTAACGTAGATAATTTTGAGGTATAATTATGCATGTGTGATTTGGTTGAGGTTCATTGGTCAAGTTAAAATTAACATTCAGTGTAACATTATGCAGGTGTACCAGATAACAGGCCCTCAATTCAGAAATTTCCCCATGTATAAATCTGAAATATATTTCTCTCTCTGTATGACACTTACTGTTTGAATGTTCGTATGATTATCTCTATTTTAGGTGGAACGTACAAGATGCCGCCCATTTGCATCTGGCATGTTAACCCCATTTCAGGGGATCTGCTTTCTTGGTGTTCAGCTGCTTCTTGGTTTACGCATTCTCCTTCAACTCAATTTCTACAGGTGATCTTGATTATTTTGCATCTTAAACAATTATCATTTGGTTAATTATTGTATCCTTAATTCAAATACCTGGTACTTTTGCTATTAGATCTGCATGTCACCATGTAATAATAAGTAACAAATAACGAACTCGTGTCATTCTATTTTACTGCGATAGCTTGCTCTTTTATCAATACAGCCAAGTAATAGGAGCATCATCTCAATTTCTGGTGTTTTCCTATCCTCTTATGAAGCGGCTTACATTTTGGGTCTGCACTCTTTCCTTTTTTCTTTTTCTTTTTTTGTCTTTTTTCAAGCAGTTGGACATGCTTTTAATTAAAAACTTCAGGAAAAACGTATTTGTAATTTAAGCAGTTGGACATAGCCGGCCATAAAATGGCCGGCTTGGATATATTTCGATATTGAGTTGAGTTCCGGGTATAATTAATAATTTGTATTAAACTTTGGATATTAATAAAAATGTCGGGATTTCTTGTACCGTTTAAATGGGCTACCCACTGTTGTAATATTATTTCTAAAATAAACTTTCCCCATTTCTGACAAAGAGATACAATCATACAACAGACCTATTCTCTTCTTATGGCAGTCATCTCTCTCTTTCGCACGGCGCGCAAACTCCACCTCTCGTTGGCTCCTCTCTCTTTCATCCACATTTCTTCTTCCTCCTCCTCATACCTCTTAAACCCTAAAACCCTAGCACGATCTCCAACCCTCCCTCCTGCTATCCATCTCCGTTAATTGCACTATCTGATCTCACCTCCCCCGTCGAATCCGAGGATTCTTCATGGATTTCTACCTCACGCGCTATCGCTCTTAAGTCCTTACTCGAATGGTGTCAGAGAGAAGGAGAGAGATGAGGAGGCCCCACTGAAACAGGTACAGTCGTGGGTGGATGCGTACTTGCCAGAAATGGTGCGACCATATGCATTACTTGCTCGATTGGATAAACCCATTGGAACTTGGCTTCTGGCCTGGCCTTGCATGTGGTAATTATTTTTGCATATGATAGTAATTTGAAGTTTAAATAATAACGGTTACAGTGTCTGGTACAATTATTTCCTTTGTGTTTTATATAACGTATGAAATAAAAGGTCAATTACCATGGCGGCTTACCCTGGAGAGATCCCTGATTTGAAAATGCTTGCACTATTTGGTTGCGGGGCTGTGCTACTAAGAGGGGCTGGTTGCACAGTTAACGATCTCCTTGATCGAGATATTGATGTCAAGGTATCAACAAGTCATTATTATTATCCTATTATTTAATAGTTGTATAATTTAAAAGTTTGTTGAGGTTAACGTAGATAATTTTGAGGTATAATTATGCATGTGTGATTTGGTTGAGGTTCATTGGTCAAGTTAAAATTAACATTCAGTGTAACATTATGCAGGTGTACTAGATAACAGGCCCTCAATTCAGAAATTTCCCCATGTATAAATCTGAAATATATTTCTCTCTCTGTATGACACTTACTGTTTGAATGTTCATATGATTATCTCTATTTTAGGTGGAACGTACAAGATGCCGCCCATTTGCATCTGGCATGTTAACCCCATTTCAGGGGATCTGCTCTCTGTGTGTTCCACTGCTTCTTTGTTTAGGCATTCTCCTTCAACTCAATTTCTACAGGTGATCTTGATTATTTTGCATCTTAAACAATTATCATTTGGTTAATTGTTGTATCCTTAATTCAAATACCTGGTACTTTTGCTATTAGATCTGCCTGTCACCATGTAATAATAAGTAACAAATAACAAACTCGTGTCGTTCTATTTTACTGCTATAACTTGCTCTTTTATCAATACAGCCAAGTACTAGGAGCATCATCTCTATTTCTGGTGTTTTCCTATCCTCTTATGAAGCGGCTTACATTTTGGGTCTGCACTCTTTCCTTTTTTCTTTTTCTTTTTTTGTCTTTTTTCAAGCAGATGGACATGCTTTTAATTAAAAACTTCCGGAAAAATGTATTTGTAATTTAAGCAGTTGGACATAGCCGGCCATAAAATGGCCGGCTTAGGGAGGGAACATTTCGATATTGAGTTGAGTTCTGGGTATAATTAATAATTTGTATTAAACTTTGGATATTAATAAAAATGTCGGGATTTCTTGTACCGTTTAAATGGGCTCCCCACTGTTGTAATATTATTTCTAAAATAAACTTTCCCCATTTCTGACAAAGAGATACAATCATACAATAGACCTATTCTCTTTTTATGGCAGTCATCTCTCTCTTTCGCACGGCGCGCAAACTCCACCTCTCGTTGGAACCTCTCTCTTTCATCCACATTTCTTCTTCCTCCTCCTCATACCTCTTAAACCCTAAAACCCTAGCACGATCTCCAACCCTCCCTCCTGCTATCCATCTCCGTCAATTGCACTATCTGATCTCACCTCCCCCGTCGAATCCGAGGATTCATCATGGATTTCTACCTCACGCGCTATCGCTCTTAAGTCCTTACTCGAATGGTGTCAGAGAGAAGGAGAGAGATGAGGAGGCCCCACCGAAACCGGTACAGTCGTGGGTGCATGCGTACTTGCCAGAAATGGTGCGACCATATGCATTACTTGCTCGATTGGATAAACCCATTGGAACTTGGCTTCTGGCCTGGCCTTGCATGTGGTAATTATTTTTGCATCAGATAGTAATTTGAAGTTTAAATAATAACGGTTACAGTGTCTGGTACAAATGGTCAATTATTTCCTTTGTGTTTTATATAACGTATGAAATAAAAGGTCAATTACCATGGCGGCTTACCCTGGAGAGATCCCTGATTTGAAAATGCTTGCACTATTTGGTTGCGGGGCTGTGCTACTAAGAGGGGCTGGTTGCACAGTTAACGATCTCCTTGATCGAGATATTGATGTCAAGGTATCAACAAGTCATTATTATTATCCTATTATTTAATAGTTGTATAATTTAAAAGTTTGTTGAGGTTAACGTAGATAATTTTGAGGTATAATTATGCATGTGTGATTTGGTTGAGGTTCATTGGTCAAGTTAAAATTAACATTCAGTGTAACATTATGCAGGTGTACTAGATAACAGGCCCTCAATTCAGAAATTTCCCCATGTATAAATCTGAAATATATTTCTCTCTCTGTATGACACTTACTGTTTGAATGTTCATATGATTATCTCTATTTTAGGTGGAACGTACAAGATGCCGCCCATTTGCATCTGGCATGTTAACCCCGTTTCAGGGGATCTGCTTTCTTGGTGTTCAGCTGCTTCTTGGTTTAGGCATTCTCCTTCAACTCAATTTCTACAGGTGATCTTGATTATTTTGCATCTTAAACAATTGTCGGTTGGTTAATTATTGTATCCTTAATTCAAATACCTGGTACTTTTGCTATTAGATCTGCCTGTCACCATGTAATAGTAAGTAACAAATAACAAACTCGTGTCGTTCTATTTTACTGCTATAACTTGCTCTTTTATCAATACAGCCAAGTACTAGGAGCATCATCTCTATTTCTGGTGTTTTCCTATCCTCTTATGAAGCGGCTTACATTTTGGGTCTGCACTCTTTCCTTTTTTCTTTTTCTTTTTTTGTCTTTTTTCAAGCAGATGGACATGCTTTTAATTAAAAACTTCAGGAAAAATGTATTTGTAATTTAAGCAGTTGGACATAGCCGGCCATAAAATGGCCGGCTTAGGGAGGGAACATAGCCGGCCATAAAATGGCCGGCTTGGGTATATTTCGATATTGAGTTGAGTTCTGGGTATAATTAATAATTTGTATTAAACTTTGCATATTAATAAAAATGTCGGGATTTCTTGTACCGTTTAAATGGGCTCCCCACTGTTGTAATATTATTTCTAAAATAAACTTTCCCCATTTCTGACAAAGAGATACAATCATACAATAGACCTATTCTCTTTTTATGGCAGTCATCTCTCTCTTTCGCACGGCGCGCAAACTCCACCTCTCGTTGGAACCTCTCTCTTTCATCCACATTTCTTCTTCCTCCTCCTCATACCTCTTAAACCCTAAAACCCTAGCACGATCTCCAACCCTCCCTCCTGCTATCCATCTCCGTCAATTGCACTATCTGATCTCACCTCCCCCGTCGAATCCGAGGATTCATCATGGATTTCTACCTCACGCGCTATCGCTCTTAAGTCCTTACTCGAATGGTGTCAGAGAGAAGGAGAGAGATGAGGAGGCCCCACCGAAACCGGTACAGTCGTGGGTGCATGCGTACTTGCCAGAAATGGTGCGACCATATGCATTACTTGCTCGATTGGATAAACCCATTGGAACTTGGCTTCTGGCCTGGCCTTGCATGTGGTAATTATTTTTGCATCTGATAGTAATTTGAAGTTTAAATAATAACGGTTACAGTGTCTGGTACAAATGGTCAATTATTTCCTTTGTGTTTTATATAACGTATGAAATAAAAGGTCAATTACCATGGCGGCTTACCCTGGAGAGATCCCTGATTTGAAAATGCTTGCACTATTTGGTTGCGGGGCTGTGCTACTAAGAGGGGCTGGTTGCACAGTTAACGATCTCCTTGATCGAGATATTGATGTCAAGGTATCAACAAGTCATTATTATTATCCTATTATTTAATAGTTGTATAATTTAAAAGTTTGTTGAGGTTAACGTAGATAATTTTGAGGTATAATTATGCATGTGTGATTTGGTTGAGGTTCATTGGTCAAGTTAAAATTAACATTCAGTGTAACATTATGCAGGTGTACTAGATAACAGGCCCTCAATTCAGAAATTTCCCCATGTATAAATCTGAAATATATTTCTCTCTCTGTATGACACTTACTGTTTGAATGTTCATATGATTATCTCTATTTTAGGTGGAACGTACAAGATGCCGCCCATTTGCATCTGGCATGTTAACCCCGTTTCAGGGGATCTGCTTTCTTGGTGTTCAGCTGCTTCTTGGTTTAGGCATTCTCCTTCAACTCAATTTCTACAGGTGATCTTGATTATTTTGCATCTTAAACAATTGTCGGTTGGTTAATTGTTGTATCCTTAATTCAAATACCTGGTACTTTTGCTATTAGATCTGCCTGTCACCATGTAATAATAAGTAACAAATAACAAACTCGTGTCGTTCTATTTTACTGCTATAACTTGGTCTTTTATCAATACAGCCAAGTACTAGGAGCATCATCTCTATTTCTGGTGTTTTCCTATCCTCTTATGAAGCGGCTTACATTTTGGGTCTGCACTCTTTCCTTTTTTCTTTTTCTTTTTTTGTCTTTTTTCAAGCAGTTGGACATGCTTTTAATTAAAAACTTCCGGAAAAATGTATTTGTAATTTAAGCAGTTGGACATAGCCGGCCATAAAATGGCCGGCTTAGGGAGGGAACATAGCCGGCCATAAAATGGCCGGCTTGGGTATATTTCGATATTGAGTTGAGTTCTGGGTATAATTAATAATTTGTATTAAACTTTGGATATTAATAAAAATGTCGGGATTTCTTGTACCGTTTAAATGGGCTCCCCACTGTTGTAATATTATTTCTAAAATAAACTTTCCCCATTTCTGACAAAGAGATACAATCATACAATAGACCTATTCTCTTTTTATGGCAGTCATCTCTCTCTTTCGCACGGCGCGCAAACTCGACCTCTCGTTGGAACCTCTCTCTTTCATCCACATTTCTTCTTCCTCCTCCTCATACCTCTTAAACCCTAAAACCCTAGCATGATCTCCAACCCTCCCTCCTGCTATCCATCTCCGTCAATTGCACTATCTGATCTCACCTCCCCCGTCGAATCCGAGGATTCATCATGGATTTCAACCTCACGCGCTATCGCTCTTAAGTCCTTACTCGAATGGTGTCAGAGAGAAGGAGAGAGATGAGGAGGCCCCACCGAAACCGGTACAGTCGTGGGTGCATGCGTACTTGCCAGAAATGGTGCGACCATATGCATTACTTGCTCGATTGGATAAACCCATTGGAACTTGGCTTCTGGCCTGGCCTTGCATGTGGTAATTATTTTTGCATCTGATAGTAATTTGAAGTTTAAATAATAACGGTTACAGTGTCTGGTACAAATGGTCAATTATTTCCTTTGTGTTTTATATAACGTATGAAATAAAAGGTCAATTACCATGGCGGCTTACCCTGGAGAGATCCCTGATTTGAAAATGCTTGCACTATTTGGTTGCGGGGCTGTGCTACTAAGAGGGGCTGGTTGCACAGTTAACGATCTCCTTGATCGAGATATTGATGTCAAGGTATCAACAAGTCATTATTATTATCCTATTATTTAATAGTTGTATAATTTAAAAGTTTGTTGAGGTTAACGTAGATAATTTTGAGGTATAATTATGCATGTGTGATTTGGTTGAGGTTCATTGGTCAAGTTAAAATTAACATTCAGTGTAACATTATGCAGGTGTACTAGATAACAGGCCCTCAATTCAGAAATTTCCCCATGTATAAATCTGAAATATATTTCTCTCTCTGTATGACACTTACTGTTTGAATGTTCATATGATTATCTCTATTTTAGGTGGAACGTACAAGATGCCGCCCATTTGCATCTGGCATGTTAACCCCGTTTCAGGGGATCTGCTTTCTTGGTGTTCAGCTGCTTCTTGGTTTAGGCATTCTCCTTCAACTCAATTTCTACAGGTGATCTTGATTATTTTGCATCTTAAACAATTGTCGGTTGGTTAATTATTGTATCCTTAATTCAAATACCTGGTACTTTTGCTATTAGATCTGCCTGTCACCATGTAATAATAAGTAACAAATAACAAACTCGTGTCGTTCTATTTTACTGCTATAACTTGCTCTTTTATCAATACAGCCAAGTACTAGGAGCATCATCTCTATTTCTGGTGTTTTCCTATCCTCTTATGAAGCGGCTTACATTTTGGGTCTGCACTCTTTCCTTTTTTCTTTTTCTTTTTTTGTCTTTTTTCAAGCAGATGGACTTGCTTTTAATTAAAAACTTCACGAAAAATGTATTTGTAATTTAAGCAGTTGGACATAGCCGGCAATAAAATGGCCGGCTTAGGGAGGGAACATAGCCGGCCATAAAATGGCCGGCTTGGGTATATTTCGATATTGAGTTGAGTTCTGGGTATAATTAATAATTTGTATTAAACTTTGGATATTAATAAAAATGTCGGGATTTCTTGTACCGTTTAAATGGGCTCCCCAATGTTGTAATATTATTTCCAAAATAAACTTTCCCCATTTCTGACAAAGAGATACAATCATACAATAGACCTATTCTCTTTTTATGGCAGTCATCTCTCTCTTTCGCACGGCGCGCAAACTCCACCTCTCGTTGGCACCTCTCTCTTTCATCCACATTTCTTCTTCCTCCTCCTCATACCTCTTAAACCCTAAAACCCTAGCACGATCTCCAACCCTCCCTCCTGCTATCCATCTCCGTCAATTGCACTATCTGATCTCACCTCCCCCGTCGAATCCGAGGATTCTTCATGGATTTCTACCTCACGCGCTATCGCTCTTAAGTCCTTACTCGAATGGTGTCAGAGAGAAGGAGAGAGATGAGGAGGCCCCACCGAAACCGGTACAGTCGTGGGTGGAGGCGTACTTGCCAGAAATGGTGCGACCATATGCATTACTTGCTCGATTGGATAAACCCAATGGAACTTGGCTTCTGGCCTGGCCTTGCATGTGGTAATTATTTTTGCATCTGATAGTAATTTGAAGTTTAAATAATAACGGTTACAGTGTCTGGTACAAATGGTCAATTATTTCCTTTGTGTTTTATATAACGTATGAAATAAAAGGTCAATTACCATGGCGGCTTACCCTGGAGAGATCCCTGATTTGAAAATGCTTGCACTATTTGGTTGCGGGGCTGTGCTACTAAGAGGGGCTGGTTGCACAGTTAACGATCTCCTTGATCGAGATATTGATGTCAAGGTATCAACAAGTCATTATTATTATCCTATTATTTAATAGTTGTATAATTTAAAAGTTTGTTGAGGTTAACGTAGATAATTTTGAGGTATAATTATGCATGTGTGATTTGGTTGAGGTTCATTGGTCAAGTTAAAATTAACATTCAGTGTAACATTATGCAGGTGTACTAGATAACAGGCCCTCAATTCAGAAATTTCCCCATGTATAAATCTGAAATATATTTCTCTCTCTGTATGACACTTACTGTTTGAATGTTCATATGATTATCTCTATTTTAGGTGGAACGTACAAGATGCCGCCCATTTGCATCTGGCATGTTAACCCCATTTCAGGGGATCTGCTTTCTTGGTGTTCAGCTGCTTCTTGGTTTAGGCATTCTCCTTCAACTCAATTTCTATAGGTGATCTTGATTATTTTGCATCTTAAACAATTGTCATTTGGTTCATTATTGTATCCTTAATTCAAATACCTGGTACTTTTGCTATTAGATCTGCCTGTCACCATGTAATAATAAGTAACAAATAACAAACTCGTGTCATTCTATTTTACTGCTATAACTTGGTCTTTTATCAATACAGCCAAGTACTAGGAGCATCATCTCTATTTCTGGTGTTTTCCTATCCTCTTATGAAGGGCTTACATTTTGGGTCTGCACTCTTTCCTTTTGTCTTTTTCTTTTTTTGTCTTTTTTCAAGCAGTTGGACATGCTTTTAATTAAAAACTTCAGGAAAAACGTATTTGTAATTTAAGCAGTTGGACATAGCCGGCCATAAAATGGCCGGCTTAGGGAGGGAACATAGCCGGCCATAAAATGGCCGGCTTGGGTATATTTCGATATTGAGTTGAGTTCTGGGTATAATTAATAATTTGTATTAAACTTTGGATATTAATAAAAATGTCGGGATTTCTTGTACCGTTTAAATGGGCTCCCCACTGTTGTAATATTATTTCTAAAATAAACTTTCCCCATTTCTGACAAAGAGATACAATCATACAATAGACCTATTCTCTTTTTATGGCAGTCATCTCTCTCTTTCGCACGGCGCGCAAACTCCACCTCTCGTTGGCACCTCTCTCTTTCATCCACATTTCTTCTTCCTCCTCCTCATACCTCTTAAACCCTAAAACCCTAGCACGATCTCCAACCCTCCCTCCTGCTATCCATCTCCGTCAATTGCACTATCTGATCTCACCTCCCCCGTCGAATCCGAGGATTCTTCATGGATTTCTACCTCACGCGCTATCGCTCTTAAGTCCTTACTCGAATTGTGTCAGAGAGAAGAAGAGAGATGAGGAGGCCCCAACGAAACCGGTACAGTCGTGGGTGGATGCGTACTTGCCAGAAATGGTGCGACCATATGCATTACTTGCTCGATTGGATAAACCCATTGGAGCTTGGCTTCTAGCCTGGCCTTGCATGTGGTAATTATTTTTGCATCGGATAGTAATTTGAAGTTTAAATAATAATGGTTACAGTGTCTGGTACAAATGGTCAATTATTTCCTTTGTGTTTTATATAACGTATGAAATAAAAGGTCAATTACCATGGCGGCTTACCCTGGAGAGATCCCTGATTTGAAAATGCTTGCACTATTTGGTTGCGGGGCTGTGCTACTAAGAGGGGCTGGTTGCACAGTTAACGATCTCCTTGATCGAGATATTGATGTCAAGGTGTCAACAAGTCATTATTATTATCCTATTATTTAATAGTTGTATAATTTAAAAGTTTGTTGATGTTAACGTAGATAATTTTGAGGTATAATTATGCATGTGTGATTTGGTTGAGGTTCGTTGGTCAAGTTAAAATTAACATTCAGTGTAACATTATGCAGGTGTACTAGATAACAGGCCCTCAATTCAGAAATTTCCCCATGTATAAATCTGAAATATATTTCTCTCTCTGTATGACACTTACTGTTTGAATGTTCATATGATTATCTCTATTTTTGGTGGAATGTACAAGATGCCGCCCATTTGCATCTGGCATGTTAACCCCATTTCAGGGGATCTGCTTTCTTGGTGTTCAGCTGCTTCTTGGTTTAGGCATTCTCCTTCAACTCAATTTCTACAGGTGATCTTGATTATTTTGCATCTTAAACAATTATCATTTGGTTAATTATTGTATCCTTAATTCAAATACCTGGTACTTTTGCTATTAGATCTGCCTGTCACCATGTAATAATAAGTAACAAATAACAAACTCGTGTCATTCTATTTTACTGCTATAACTTGCTCTTTTATCAATACAGCCATGTACTAGGAGCATCATCTCTATTTCTGGTGTTTTCCTATCCTCTTATGAAGCGGCTTACATTTTGGGTCTGCACTCTTTCCTTTTTTCTTTTTCTTTTTTTGTCTTATTTCAAGCAGTTGGACATGCTTTTAATTAAAAACTTCAGGAAAAACGTATTGTAATTTAAGCATTTGGACATAGCCGGCCATAAAATGGCCATCTTAGGGAGGGAACATAGCCGGCCATTTTGGGTATATTTCGATATTGAGTTGAGTTCTGGGTATAATTAATAATTTGCATTAAACTTTGGATATTAATAAAAATGTCGGGATTTCTTGTACCGTTTAAATGGGCTCCCCACTGTTGTAATATTATTTCTAAAATAAACTTTCCCCATTTCTGACAAAGAGATACAATCATACAATAGACCTATTCTCTTTTTATGGCAGTCATCTCTCTCTTTCGCACGGCGCGCAAACTCCACCTCTCGTTGGCACCTCTCTCTTTCATCCACATTTCTTCTTCCTCCTCCTCATACCTCTTAAACCCTAAAACCCTAGCACGATCTCCAACCCTCCCTCCTGCTATCCATCTCCGTCAATTGCATTATCTGATCTCACCTCCCCCGTCGAATCCGAGGATTCTTCATGGATTTCTACCTCACGCGCTATCGCTCTTAAGTCCTTACTCGAATGGTGTCAGAGAGAAGGAGAGAGATGAGGAGGCCCCACCGAAACCGGTACAGTCGTGGGTGGATGCGTACTTGCCAGAAATGGTGCGACCATATGCATTACTTGCTCGATTGGATAAACCCATTGGAACTTGGCTTCTGGCCTGGCCTTGCATGTGGTAATTATTTTTGCATCTGATAGTAATTTGAAGTTTAAATAATAACGGTTACAGTGTCTGGTACAAATGGTCAATTATTTCCTTTGTGTTTTCTATAACGTATGAAATAAAAGGTCAATTACCATGGCGGCTTACCCTGGAGAGATCCCTGATTTGAAAATGCTTGCACTATTTGGTTGCGGGGCTGTGCTACTAAGAGGGGCTGGTTGCACAGTTAACGATCTCCTTGATCGAGATATTGATGTCAAGGTATCAACAAGTCATTATTGTTATCCTATTATTTAATAGTTGTATAATTTAAAAGTTTGTTGAGGTTAACGTAGATAATTTTGAGGTATAATTATGCATGTGTGATTTGGTTGAGGTTCATTGGTCAAGTTAAAATTAACATTCAGTGTAACATTATGCAGGTGTACTAGATAACAGGCCCTTAATTCAGAAATTTCCCCATGTATAAATCTGAAATATATTTCTCTCTCTGTATGACACTTACTGTTTGAATGTTCATATGATTATCTCTATTTTAGGTGGAACGTACAAGATGCCGCCCATTTGCATCTGGCATGTTAACCCCATTTCAGGGGATCTGCTTTCTTGGTGTTCAGCTGCTTCTTGGTTTAGGCATTCTCCTTCAACTCAATTTCTACAGGTGATCTTGATTATTTTGCATCTTAAACAATTATCATTTGGTTAATTATTGTATCCTTAATTCAAATACCTGGTACTTTTGCTATTAGATCTGCCTGTCACCATGTAATAATAAGTAACAAATAACAAACTCGTGTCATTCTATTTTACTGCTATAACTTGCTCTTTTATCAATACAGCCAAGTACTAGGAGCATCATCTCTATTTCTGGTGTTTTCCTATCCTCTTATGAAGCGGCTTACATTTAAACTTCAAATTGGGGTGCTTTATTAGGTTGGGCTGCCATTAGAGAAAGCCTGGACCCTTCAATAGTTCTACCTCTTTACACAGCCGGTGTGTGCTGGACACTTGTGTATGATACAATTTATGCACATCAGGTGTGCACTTGTGCATAAAATTTATTTGATTGTATATTTTTTTTTTTTTTTCACTCGGTTGACCTGAAGTTTTGTTTAGGATAAAGAGGATGATGTGAAGGTTGGTGTTAAATCGACTGCACTGAGATTTGGCAATGACACCAAGTATTGGATATCTGGCTTTGGTGCAGCTTGTATTGGTAGCCTAGCATTTAGCGGTTACAATGCAAATCTTGGTAGGTTTTCATACATCTCATTTCTTAAAATTTATTAATTCAACTTTATATATGTCTCAGTTGATTCCAATAAGAAGTAGCACTTTTTTTCTTTTTTTTGGCAAATTAGAGCCAGTAATTTGACATATTTGCATTTGGAACAACCATTACATTAAGGCAACTTAAAAGATGTCTTCCATTTTATCCATTGAATGTTGACATTTTTATCCCGATCTGTAATTGGGCTTTCTTTTTGAAAATTCTGCAATTTGGTCATTTCATTTACTTCATGATTGTAGGTTTTAGTTGCAAATACGGAAAATGCAGATTACTATTTCCTATGATAGAAACTTGGGTCTAATTTGTAGGGCTGGCAAAAAGGAAAAAAAAAAAACTTTTGTCTTGGTTTCCATTGTGCATTTTTGGGCTTTGACGGCTAATTTTAAGCTTTAATGGAGACTTCATTTGAAGTTCTCCCAAATGCATTTACAGAGAACTGGTGTGTATTACCCCAGCCACCCCATTATGTCAAAGAACACTTGAAGGATTTGGTAACCTGAATTTAGAAATTTTGGGCCTCCCTGTGTCTTTTAGATGAATTCTGATCCTCTTTAAATTTTCTCTTAAACAAATGAGGCCCATTCTAGTGGACTTCTTTTTAAACATAAAAATATCAAAAGAAGAGTTGGAAATGAGACTAATTTGTTTATGTAGGACAGCATGGCCCTTCTATCCATTCCTTGTAGCTGCAACCGGACAGCTGATGTGGCAGATCTTGACTGTTGACTTGTCAACCCGTATGGATTGCAACAGAAAGTACTTGCATATTTTTTTTGTTAAAGCCTACTATACTCACTTCTCTAGTTTATATACTCTTTTCTTATGTTTTCTACTGATTTGGTTTTGATTTCTCTGCAGATTTGTTTCCAACAAATGGTTTGGAGCAATTGTTTTTGGGGCATTTTATTGGGCCGGCTAACATCATGAGGTATCTTATCTAATGCTCTCAATCCGCTTACACAATACCACAATACCAACCCCTAGCTCTGTATGAAATCTACACTGCACCACTATTTTGTACTTCCTTTTATTTAAGACTCCATCATGAGTACCATTTTGTCACAGAACACAAACCCATGTACAGAAGGAATTGAAACAGTGGTCCTACCAAGCCCGTACCAGTGTGGCTCTCAATCCGCTTACACAATACCACAATACCAACCCCTAGCTCTGTATGAAATCTACACTGCACCACTATATTGTACTTCCTTTTATTTAAGACTCCATCATGAGTACCATTTTGTCACAGAACACAAACCCATGTACAGAAGGAATAGGAATTGAAACAGTGGTCCTACCAAGCCCGTACCAGTGTGGTATGTACCAGTATGTTACTTTGTCTAGTACTGAGTTGTGAACTTCTTAGATCTTTTCCTGTGCTGCTTTCAGCAAGAAGTGCAGAATTCTGCTCCTCGGTATTTCCGAATAATTTATCTATAGACTTAAAAGTGGGCCCTACTAAAAAATGAATGATGTGTCTGTTCATAACCGATTCTGAAAGCATGTTGGTGGGTTGCACATTCAGGAGCAGTAAATCTGGAGTTGATGCAGTTACATCGAGAACAAGTCCTCGGGCTTCTCAACCATTTACATATATTAAGCGTAATAATAGCTGGGGGTGTGCTAGTAATAAAATTATTTTTATGACTTCCTGCATCATCTGTTGCGGGTTTGGGAGTTGATTTTTGGCCATAAAACTACAGCGATCATTGTTGAAGTCCTTGGGTTTTAGCTTAGTAATTTGTTTTTCTTCTTTATTCTTAAAATATTTGAGTTATGATAACTCAGTAAAGTTTACAACATTTTGCTAGCTTTAGTACATCTTTCCATTTCAATTTTAATCCGTTAAAAAATTGTACACTACTATACTTGTACTGTGAAACGAAATGAAGCAAAATAGTCTACTTGTGTAGGATAAGCATTTTGAAAGGCGTGTCGTGTTTAAATTCGCACATAGTGTATCCTTCTTTGTCATGGCATTCTGACAATTGTTTTTATGTCAAAATGGAATAAAAGTTGTCTTATTACTGGTACACAGAGTGGGAAAAATCCTGTCGTGCTGTGCTGTGATTAATACGTCGTGACTTTGGTCTCGTGTCGTGCTGTGACTAAGTTAATTTTTCACGTACCGTATCGTGTTGTGACCAAAATATCAAGAGGTGATCATGCCACGTGAGTTATACTGTCCAAACGTACCATGATCAAACGTGACTTGTGTGACCATTTGATCATAATTTAGGTTAGTTTATTTAAGATTCACCTTTTGGTCAAGATCTAATGGTCCTAATTACACATGATCACGTGTCCTGCTGTGCAAATTTTTTTAAAGATAATTACGGCACGGAACATGTGAGTCACGGTACGTAACATACACGCGTGCCGTGCCGTAATATACTTGCAAACTAATTTTTATACTTTTTTAGAATTTACGCTTTAGCTTAGTTTAACTTAAAAATGTTTTCTGATCGATTGGAAAATGCTTTATAATTTGTTGACTTAATTCGGTAGTAAATGACATAACGGAATTGAGATAGTGAGAACAAAATAGTCACAGAGTGTGTCGTACCTAGATCATATTTGAGATGCAAATGTCAATTTTGATGGTTTAAACACTTAAATTAACTTCAAAATTAATCAAAAATATTGTTGAATTTTATGATATTTAAGGCAGCGAAATTTCAAAAAAATTGACAAAAAAAATACTAAAGGAGCATCATCTGCAACTGAAATCAAACCAAAATTAAATTTCCAAATCAATAAACATTATACCTTTATGTTTCTTGTCTCCAAATAAGAAATGAAAGTCCTTAAGATGTAGGGTTGAAGATTCTCCACGTCTTTGTTGATGTTAATAGTGATTGATGTGTGCATGAACTAGAACGCATTGCACCAAGATGAGACTCCAAAGTAGAAGACCTTCACGGTATCACCAAGAAATTAATTAGAAACGAAAGTTTTCTCTTGCTAAAGAGTAGTAATTTGGTAGCTTTTTAATTCCTATAGGAGAACTAGATCTTGAGTTTTTAGGATTTATAAGTTCTCAACACATGAGAGATGAAACAAGAGAGAGATTTTTAGCATAACTTTAACTCTCAAAAACGAATTCTTCTCAAAAAGAATGAGAGAGATTATATATATATATATATAGCAAACAAGGAATGTGAATTTTGTTTCCAAAATTAACTGCACACATAATTGAAAACAAGATTTGGTTGATGTTATAATTTAATATTGTTTTGAAGGTTTATAATTTAATATCATTCTACTGTGTAGAACTGTGTATGAATTAATTAGATCTAACTATCAATATACACTACTACAGAAATGGTCATTGTACACGGCACATTGTATACGGATTTGACAATTTTATACAAAAACCGTGTGCTATTGTAATTTTTTGGAAGCCCGAAATATCTGTGGGATCTATTACACGGATATTTATTAAAGAATCAGTGAAGAAAGCCTTGAGAGAGCTACACGGACGTTTATCAGGAATTGTAAACGGATTATTGTTTAACTAACAGTGTAGATAGCCATGTGAGAGCTACACGGATATTTTTGAAGAGAACCGTGTAGAAATATGTAAAATGCACACGGATTTTTGTTTAAATAACAATGTAGAAACCTTTGACAGAGCTACACGGCTATTCACATAATAATCCGTGGAGAAAGGTTATTGTAGGGTTTTGATTATCGATACACGGTTTTGCCAATTTTATACACTGCACATTGTACACGGTTTTGTTAAGTATAAATCCGTGTAGAAAAGTGTAGGGTTTTGGTATAAAAGGCCTTCTCCTTCCCGCGCCGTATAAAAGGCCTTCTCCTTCCAGCGCCGTTTTGATCAAGTAATTCAACAAACAGAAAGGTTAGAGTTTTTTCAATTCATAGGTAAATTGTAGGTTCTCCTGTATAACCTTAGGAAAAGAGAAAGACCGGTCACTTTACATATCGCTTTTGATCAACTTTGATAATCATTTCACGGTTAATAATTGGAATTTTGATTTAGGTTTATCAATTATGTCAGATCGCTTATCTATCAAGATAAGTCGCTATCTTTGGAGCTCATCTATGAAGACGAGCGATGTGATATAATTGATAACCTACATCTGGACTTCACTTCTGGAATGAATATCTCCTTCATCTCTGGCATGTATTTTCCGTTTCTTCCTCTAATTTTCTGTTACTTATTGTTGCTTACTTACTCATCATTTTTTTTATTTACAGATTGTGATGAACTTTCCGATGGACAGCATGTGATGAATTTCATTTTCTTTTTATTTTCACTATATTTTATTTGACACTTGACAAGAACATGTTTTTTCTTGGTTAGGTTCCAAAGAAATGGGTAAAACTAACTTTCAATAATAAAACATGTTCTTTAAATTAAATCATGTTTTGATCCCAAGTTTTTGGCGGTGTAGAAATGGCATGTGGCAGTGCATTGTTGTTTAATTTCTTACACAAACTCCCTTTGAATAAGATGTGGTTTGCGAAAGAATTTAAACAACAACGTAATAATTAACACTGCCACATGTCCATTTGTGCATCGCCAAAAACTTGGGACTAAAACATAATTTAATTTTCAGAAAATGTTTTATTAGTTGAAAGTTAGTCTGCCCCATTTCTTTGGAACCTAACCAAGATAAAGCATGCTCTTGTAAGGTGTTAAATAAAATATGAATTTATGCATATTTGTAATGTTTTATTAGTGAATTTAGTAATGTTCTTGTAATGTTTTATTAGTGAATTTAGTAATTTTTGTGAATTCTAGTAATGTTCTTGTAAGCATTTTCTTGTAATGTTTTATTAGTAAATTTAGTAATTTTTGTGCTGTAATAGTAAATAAGGAGTTGAATTTATGAATTTTGTAATGCTAAATATGAATTTATGAATTTTGTAATGCTAAGTATAATTTTTGTGCTGTAATTGGAAAACTGGATGACAAAATTATCTGAAAAACTGGAGGGTAATCTCAATACTGAACAAATCTGGCTAGCAAAACTTGAGGCTAGCCCAGAAAAAAAAAATATCTAAAAAAATATATAGGGCAATCATACACGGATATTTACCTAAAAACCGTGTACAAAGGGTAATTCTAGAAATATGAGAAATTCACACGGATGTTTGTTTAAACAGCAGTGTAGAAATCTTTGACAGAGCTACACGGCTGTTTACATAATAATCCGTGGAGAAAGTTATTCTAGGGTTTTGATTATCGATACACGGTTTTGCCAATTTTATACACTGCATATTGTACACGGTTTTGTTAAGTATAAATCCGTGTAGAAAAAAGTGTAGGGTTTTGGTATAAAAAGCCTTCTCCTTCCAGCGCCGTTTTGATCAATTAATAATCTCTCTCTCTGTATACGAATTGGTCTGATTTCTGCGCACAAGGAGGCCGGATCTTAGATCTTTGAAGTTAATTTGTATTTCTCCTCTCTATCTTGCTAGGGTTAGTCGTGTATATATTTATCTTTTCTTACTCTAATTTTGTGTTACTTGTTATTGCTTATTTAGGTCAATTAGTAATTAATGCATGCATGCTTGATTTGTTGAGATAATGTAAATAATTAGTATATTAAATAGAGTGATGCATGTATAATTATGCTTTTTTCTAATAATAGAGTAATGCATGTATAATCAACTAATGCATGTATTATAGAGTAATGCATGTATAATTGTTAGTTTAGTGATGATTAGCTTGATAATTGTGCTTGTTTAGTAATGCATGTACAATAGAGTGATGCATGTATAATTGTGCTTGTTTCTAATAATAGAGTAATGCATGTATAATCAACTAATGCATGTATAATACAGTGATGGATGTATAATAGTTATTTTAGTGATTATTTTACTAATGCATGTATAATTGTGCTTGTTTCTAATAATGTTGTTTTTTGTAGAACCATGTCACATTCAGGTGAGCAACGATGGCTCTTCGCTTTTGGTGCCAGTAGCCAGGGTTTACAGAGGGTAATATGAAGATATACATGTTTTAATAAAGAAAGAGTTGAGTAAAAAGTTGGATGAAGGGAAGAGGTGGGATGAAGGACCTTCAGAGCCGGATGAAGAGCCGAATGAGGAGTCGGGCACAATCTTGTCAGACTGACAAGATTGTGTCCGACTGACAAGATTGTGTCCGACTCTTCATTCAACTCTTCATCCGGCTCAGAAGGTCCTTCATCCCACCTCTTCCCTTTTTTTCCAAGGTCCTTCATCCAACTTTTTACTCAACTCTTTCTTTATTAAAACATGTATATCTTCATATTACCCTCTGTAAACCCTGGCTACTGGCATCAAATGTAAACCTTAAGTTTATATATGAAATCACTATGGGATCGAGTCTCAGGAAGAAGGATATGTCTACCCAGTATGGATTTGTGTAATATATGCTCAATATGGATTTGTATAATGTTTCAATTTAAATTTTGTAATACTCAATATGGATTTGTATAATTTAGTGTACATGAATTTTTAGTTTACCCTTATTAATTGACCGGTTTGTATGCCATCCACCGATTTTGTGTTTCAAATATAAAGCATGTTCTTGTAATTAAATAAAATATAGAGAATTTAGTAATTTTTTGTGCTGTAATTTTAAATAAGGAGATGAATTTATGAATTTTGTAATTGCTGAACATGGATTTGTAATGCTAAATATGAATTTTGTAATGCTAAGTATAATTTTTGTGCTGTAATTGGAAAACTGGATGTCAAATTATCTGAAAAACTGGGGGTAAACTCAATATTGAATTTTGTAGCAAACTGGCTAGCAAAACTGGAGGGCTAGCCCAGAAAAAAATTGTTAATTGAAAAATATATAGGATAACATACACGGATATTAAACTTAAAACCGTGTCCAAATAGTAATTGTCACGGATATTAGTTGAATATCCGTGTACGAAATAGTTTTTTTTTTTAAATCCGTGTAGAAGAAGACTAGCACATAAATAAAAAAAAAACCCAAAAAATATATAGGACACGAAAACTTTAATTCTATTCATCAATGAATTATAAATTTCCATAATAATTTTTAGCATCCCTAAACAATGGGATTTGCTGCCCGAATTTGCAAAATTAAAAGATAACCTAAACGAAATTAGCTACCATTATACACGGTTCTTAAGTACAACTAGCCGTGTATGATTTGTTAGAGAGCTACACGGATTTCTTAACGAAAGATCCGTGTAAAAAGTAAATGTATACGGTTGTTTCTTGAAAATCCGTGTAGAAACGCATTCTCCTATCTTACATAACCCGGATTTTTATAAATTTTCATAGAAGAGGCTAGCATTATAAACACGGTTCTTAAATACAAATAGCCGTGTATGATCTGTGAGAGCGCTACACGGATTTCTTAACGTAAGATCCGTGTAGAAAAGTCTTTGTAGGGTTTTGGTATAAAAGGCCTTCTCCTTCCAGCGCCGTTTTTTTTTATCAAGTAATTAATATTGTCTCTCTCTCTGTATTGAATGCGCTGATCCGATTTCTGCAAAGGCCAGCAGCTGGTATTTTACTAAGATCTTTGAAGTTTGTATTTTCTCCTCTCTATCTTTCTAAGGTTAGTGTATATATATATATATATTTTCCTTTTCTTCCTCTAATTTTATGTTACTTATTTGTACTTATTTAGGTCGATCATGTGTAAGTAGTGTATTGTTGTCCAATAACCGACCCCTACTGATGCTTTTAGGTCCTTGCCCGTCCAAAATTAATCCAATAGGGATTAATTTTGGATAGTCCCCGTTTTGGGACTGCTTTTTGAATATTGGGTCTCATTTAGGATGTGAACGCATATTAGCGGGATTTAATTAGTAATTGAGGAAAGTTCGACGGTATTTTCCCTTAATGCTCCTACGAGTATGTGGTTTTTACGCATACTTGGGGAGTTAAGGGGAAATGTTGCCGAATTTTTCTCAAATACTAATTAAATCTCGCTAATATGTGTTCACATATGGGACCTAATATTCAAAGAGTATGTTAGGATTGTAAACCGGCCCTTTGTAAGCCTAGAATTTGATACCAATTTACATGTTGACCATTATTAATTGAAATCATTTATTTAATTTAGTTTGCAGATGGATCGAAGTTGGATGTATGAATTGCGACGTGACAGTGAAGAATATTTGGGTCGCGTTGATGAGTTCATAAAATTCGCTGAGAGGTATAGAGCGAAGAGGAAGGAAGCCGACATTTTGTGTCCTTGTAGAGATTGTAAAATTTTTTTAAGATTTGGGGACTCCGAAGAAATTAGAGCTCATCTGATTTGTCGTGGATTTAAGAAAAGATATACATGTTGGTTCATGCATGGTGAGGAATTTGGGGAAAGTAGTTGTACCAATAAGAATTCTAACCGTTGTGAAGAGAGCGATGAGAATGTAGAAATTTTGGATAATTTTGAACTTGATTTCAGCGATGATGATTTGAATGTCGAAAATTTTGATAATGTTGAACTTGATCGCAACGACGATGATGAGCTGCAGACGGAAATCGATGAAAATGTAGTACACGAGTATATTGATAATCTGGAGGACATGTTACATGATGTGGAAGATGAAATTACTGATAAAAATTATGATAAATTTCAATATTTGTCTAATGAATCCAAAAAGCCGTTGTATCCCGGGTGTACCAAATTTACGAAACTGTCAGCTGTGTTGAAATTATTTAACTTGAAAGCAGAAAATGGTTGGAGCGATAAGAGTTTCACGTCCTTATTAAAGCTTTTAGGAGAAATGCTCCCAGATAACAACGAGTTACCCCGTACAATATATCAGGCGAAAAAATTGATATGTCCAGTGGGTTTGAAGATCGAAAGAATACATGCATGTCCGAATGACTGTGTATTGTACCGTAATGAGTACGAGGCCATGCATGTTTGTCCTAAGTGCGGTGTTTCTCGGTATAAACGTAAGGACCAGGGCATTACTGATTGTGACGACGGCAAAAAGGGCCGGCCTCCGGCTAAGGTGTTGTGGTATTTGCCGATAATACCGAGATTCAAACGGTTATTTGCAAATCCCAAAGATGCGAAGTTATTGCGTTGGCATGAAGAAGGGCGCAAAAAGGACGGTAAACTAAGACACCCGGCTGATTCTCCTCAGTGGAGAAATTTTGATAGACATTTCAAAGATTTTAGTTCCGAGGTAAGAAACCTCAAGATTGTGGTGAGCACAGATGGAATGAGTCCGTTTGGAAGCATGAGCAGTCGGCACAGTACTTGGCCAGTTCTGTTAGCCATCTACAATCTTCCTCCTTGGTTGTGCATGAAACGTAGGTATATAATGATGTCATTACTAATCCAAGGACCCAGACAATCCGGAAATGACATAGATGTATATCTCGCACCATTAATTGAGGACCTCCAAAAATTGTGGCGTGATGGCGTCTCGGTGTGGGATGCGTACATGAAAGAGACCTTTAACTTGCGGGCCATGGTGTTTTGCACCGTAAATGATTTCCCCGCGTACGGGAATTTGTCGGGTTACACTTGTAAAGGAGCAAAAGCGTGCCCTATTTGTGAAGATGATACGCAGGTGCTGAGGTTGAAGAACTGTCAAAAGAATGTATTTATGAGGCACCGTAGGTTTCTTCCAATTAATCACCCATATCGTAAGAAGAAGAAGGCATTCAACGGGAAAGTTGAGCTTGGAGTGGCCCGTCGTCCATTAGATGGGAAGGGTGTCTTCGAGCGTGTTAAAAACCTTGATGTTGTGTTTGGAAAGTGTGCCACAAAACCACCGAAGAATATTTGGAAAAAGAAGTCCATATTTTGGGCCCTACCTTACTGGGAATATTTAGAAGTGAGACATTGTATAGATGTCATGCATGTTGAAAAAAACATATGCGACAGTTTGACTGATTTATTATTGAACATTCCGGGGAAGACTAAAGATGGTATCAAAGTTCGAAAAGACATGGTAGAAATGGGAATACGACCCGAGCTTGTACCGCAGGAGAAAGGGAAGCGCACATACCTACCCCTCGCAATGTGCACAATGTCGAAGAAAGAGAAAACAAGCTTTTGTGAATGCCTCCGTAGTATTAAGGTCCCATCAGGGTATTCTTCGAATATTAAGAAGCTGGTGTCGATGAAGGACCTGAAACTGGTCGGTCTGAAATCTCACGACTGTCATGTTTTATTGACACATATGATTCCTGTTGCAATTAGGGGGGTTTTACCAAAGCCCGTTCGTCAAACCATTACGAAGCTTTGTTTTTTCTTCAATACAATAAATTCCAAAGTGATAGACCCTCTAATACTGGACTCTTTGGAGGTGGAAGTCGTCGCTACTCTTTGCCAACTTGAGATGTATTTTCCGCCATCTTTTTTCGATGTTATGGTTCACCTTGTTGTTCATCTAGTGAGAGAAATCAAGATCTGTGGTCCTGTGTTCCTGCGGTATATGTATCCATTCGAGAGATACATGGGAATTTTGAAAAAATACATAAGGAACCGACATCGACCCGAAGGTAGCATTGTAGAAGGATATTCCACAGAAGAGGTGATTGATTTTTGCACCAACTACATGACTGGTGTTTGTCCTATTAGCGTTCCAAAGTCTCGATATGAGGGAAGGCTCCAAGGAGTCGGGACAATTGGGTTGAAAGCCGTAGTTGCTGATAGAGATGAACTACAGAAGGCACATTTTTTGGTACTACAGCACATGACAGATGTTGCTCCCTATATAGATGAGCACATGACAATCCTTCAACAAGAGTACTACACGAGAAGTCAGAAGTGGCTTACCAACGAGCATAATCGTTCATTTGTAGGATGGCTGAGAGAAAGGGTGCAGTCACACCCCGATAGGAGGTCCGTAAATGAAATTGTTCGACTGCTGGGCGAAGGACCCCGAATTGTTGTTAGAACATTCCAAGGATACGAAATTAATGGATATACATTTTACACTAAATCCCAAAGTGATAAGAGCACGATGCAAAATAGTGGGGTGATATTGGTGGCGACGTCTCAAGAATTCAGTAGATCCGGAGATTCCCGGCCCGTAATAGTGGGGTGACGTTTAATTAAACGTCCGTGTCGGAAGGTATTCGTGCACGAGTGTCGTTGCAACGTCCGAAAAGGTATAGACACGGATGTTAAAATCAAGTCCGTGTCGAAAGGGTCTTTCTACACGGACATTCTAATTAAAGTCCGTGTAGCTCTCCGTCATTCTACACGGTTGTTAAGTTAATATCGGTGTCGAGAGAGTCTCTCTACACGGATATTGTATAAAAAGTCCGTGTAGAACTTGTACTTCCTCTCTACACGGAGGTTAGATCAAATGTCCGTGTATAAAGGTGTTCCAACACAAATGAATTAAGTGAATTGTCCGTGTAGAACTAGGGTTACAATACATATTACGCGCCTGCTCTTCCAAATTTTTCATAACTTAGCTCGCGCCTTCAATTCTTTTCCAAACATTTCGAAACTTAGCTCGCACCGCTTCGAGTATTTCTTCCCCACCTCACCTCGATTTCGTTGCCTCTCCTGTCCAACCAACTCTCCGGTCCGACAACCTACCTCTTCTTTCTCGGGGAAACGCTCAACACCTCCATTGCGAAGAAATTTTGGTATAAAAGTTTTGGTATTTACTGCATGTATTTATTGTATTTACTTTGGTATTTACTGAAAAAGTTCTATTTTTTTTATAGAACCATGTCGATTGAGAATGAGCACGTTGATATGATGGAAGAAGGCGAGCACCAAGCTTCTGCCCAATCAGGTTCGGCCAAAAGGAAAAGAGGTCCGACAATGTGCGCGTCCACGTCTGAGGCAAAGCAGCTGGACATCGAGTTCAGTAAAAATGGGTGTGCGAAGGGTACACGGTCGGCTGAGTACAAAAATTTTGCGTGCACCACGGTGAAGCAAAATGCAGACATCCTGGTAGAGAGATGGGATCACTTTTCGAAAGCCCAAAAGAACGAGTGGTGGAACATTGTGAAGGTGAAGTACCTAACCAGTTAACATCTTTTTTTTAATTGTACATGAACTTAAATGCAGTAATTTGGGTGTCAATGCAGGCTCAGTGGAACATCCCGGATGACATCCCGCAGGTGGTAAAGGATAAGACTTTGAAGATAATGAATGAAGCTTGGAAGCAATTCAAAAGCACGCTGAGTACGGATTGGATGGATCAAGGTAAAAGCCCGGTAGGCTTCTATACTTGGCTGACTCAAGAGAAGTGGGAGAAGTTTGTGGAGATGAAGAGCACGGACGAGTTCAAGGTATGTAAATTCAGCAAAATTATCTTTTTTCCTTTATCGATTTGAATTATGTTGGTAAATGGTGTCCGAAATAGACACCCTGTTGCTGTTGTTCCAATCATATCTAAATGTGAAATGGTGTTTATTTTGAATAACTGAATTAATATGAAGTTGAAATGGTGTTCCACTCACAACTTGTAATTTTTTTGTTTGCTTTTTAATTGGTTTGTTTACTTTTTAATAAATGGAAAATAGTAGCTAGGCTAATTTTTTTACTTAATTTGATGTGTGAAGAAAAAAAGGGAGGAGGGCAGGAGGATCGTTGCAATGAACAAGTATCCGCACAAGTTGGGGTCGGGTGGTTACCAGGGTAAAAGGGAGGAGTGGGCTAAAATACTGGAGTTGAACAAAGACGTTGACTCACCCGTGGTTAGGATAAAAAATACTAGGGCCCGAAATTGGACGTTGGCAAGGTCCGAGGTAACCACTGACGGGAGGATAGTACTACATCCCACGTTGCGACCCGTGGCTCAGAGAATGGTAAGAGTCATTCGTTAGAACTATGTGTAATTCAAGCGTGTTAAAAACTTTGTGTACATCACTAATTCTTTTGCTATAACTAATTTTTCTATTCACAGTTGGAGGTGGAGGAGGAGGTCAATTCCGGTGCCCGGTCGGTCGAAAGGCAAGATGACTCCTTGTCCATAGCGCTCGGGAATCCAGAACACCCTGGTCGAGTAAGGGGCGTAGGTGTCTACAGGGGCTGGAAGGACGTATTCAATGGACCAAAACCTCGAAGGAAATCTCGTGCGAAAGTGAACAAAGACGAGATAGTTGCGCAGATACGCAAGGAGGTGAGCGCCGAGTACCACGCAAAGATGGAGGAGTTGGAAACAAGGTTGCGTGCCGATTTTACAGCTATGGCGCAGCCAGCCGAGCAAGCACCTCCCACCCCGACGGGAGTTCGGCGAAGTAGTCAGGCATCCGGGACGTTCGGATACGATTTGGATCATCTAAAGGTAATCACTACTTGTTCGTATTCTAAAGGCAATTACTACTTGTTGGACAATATTTCAATTTCAATAACTACTTGCATGAAATTGCAGGACGCCACAGCATGCGAACTCGTGCTGTGGCTCGGGAGTAAGCCTCTGATTGTTGCTAAGGGCATGGTACATCCAGCAGCCGACAAACTGCACAATGAGCAGCTACTCCCCGGCCATGCCGCCGTACAGATTGACAATGTCATGGAGGGATGGGAGCGCGTACCTCTTCCTGTCTAAATTATTGAGAATGGCATGCTCTATGTCGAAGATGCCCGGCTGTCATTTGTGCAATGGCCCAAGAATCAGATTATTTTGGATCAGGTAATGCATAAATAGTCAAGTTATTTTGTTACATTCAAAGCACTTCCTTTTCAAATACTTGAAAAACCCAAAAAATTTCGATACAGACAGTAGGAGATAATGGTAGTCGCACGGAGGGCGTGATGTCACCGGTACGGAGGGACAAAGCAGAAGGACCTTCCCAAACAGTTGCTGACCATGCTGCCGGAGCAGCAACTGCTGCTCCGGCAGCAGGGTCAGCAACTGCGGCTCCGGCAGCAGGGTCAGCAACTGCTGCTCCGGCAGCAGGGTCAGCAACTGATGCCCAACCAGCAGGGTCAGCAACTGATGCCCAACCAGCAGTTGCTGACCCTACTGCCCCACCAGCAGGCCATGACCCTACGGCCGGACCAGTAGTTGCTGACCCTACTGCCGGACCAGCAGGCCATGACCCTCCTGTCCAACCAGCAGGACCTCCACCTCGTCTGCTCACCGAGGAAGAATACAAGCTCCTGCCAGAAAAGGATTTGCGGGATCTCCACGACCGCTTGATGGCGGCACCCAAGGACATGAAGGAAGTCGTCATACCTGTCCCTCCGGGGATATTTCTACACGAGGGCTCGGTTGTACTGCTGTCGTTCACCGACTTCAAGGACTTTCTACATGCCTCGGGGTCCGATAAATGGCTCTCCGTGGGGCACATCACCATTTTCCTCATGTTAGTGACCAAAAATTGTTTATATCATGTGTATAGCACTGAAGAATATATTCTAATGTCATATGATAATTTTTCAGGAGGCTAATCAATAGTACTCACTGCAAGGGCAAACAGAACTTTTGTGCTTTTCTGGACCCCAGCGTACTTAGTGCGTCGAACGTGAAAAATGCTCCGAAGGTGGCTACAGATTACCTGTGTGGCGCGATGCTCCAAGCTGCTAAGGCGAAGAAGAGATTTCTTCTCTTACCATACCACCAGATGTTAGTTCTAACCTTGTGATTAAATATATAAATAATTGAAATCACACCATCAAGTCAAGCAAACACGTGTCCTACTATTATATATGCCAAAATATCTGGGTACTGTATGCTAAGATCCTATAATTCTTCTTCTCCCACAGGGGACACTGGTGTTTGATCATCATTGTGCCTTGCCTGAGTGCGGTTTACGTCATGGATTCTTTGAAGCCCAAAGAAAGGATCGGATTTAGCACGTGCAAAGAAGCAATCTTCCCGTATGTGCAAAAGTAAGCAATAATCTTTCACTATGTTTGATTTTTTCCCAACTATAACAAATTGTGGAATTGCTAATTAGAGTCACTCCATTTTGTAAGGGCTTTTGCTACATACGTTACACAAGGAGGATTGCACAGCAAGGACAAGAAAATGGGAAAGAGGTTGACTTGGAGGTGGTGGCTGGTGAGCACAACACAATTCTATAATTTCATATTTTGTTCAAAAAATTATTGTCATTCTAACATAGGCCGCTAAATGTAAATTGTAGAGCCCGCAACAGGAGGCGGATTGGGAATGCGGATATTACATGATGATTTCCATGTTTATCTTTGTCGAAAAAATGCAATCCACATTTCCAGATGTGGTATGTAATTCATATTAATTGTGCCTATATAATAGCAATTGATATTTTCATATTATGCTTATAATTCTCATTTCATTAAATTAGCAATAGATATTTGCGACTGTCTTGCATCTACCTTTTATTGTTACTAACTAATACCAAATTATAATTGTAGCAACCATCAAAGCAAACTGTGTACAGCAAGGAGCAGATCGACTATGTAAGATGTAGCTGGGCAAGATGGTTTGTATCTGAATATTGTAATGCTGAACATGGATTTGTATAACAATTTAGTGTATATATGAATTTAGCAAGCATAATTTAATGTCAAATTATCTGGAAAACTGGCTAGCAAAACAGAATGGTATATGAATTTTGTAGGAAAACTGGCTAGCAAATTAAACTGGAGGCTAGCCCAGAAATGAAAAAAATCAAGAAAAAAAATGGGACAATTCTACACGGATATTAAACGAAAGCCCGTGTAGAACGAGTTGAGTGAGCAATGATTATTTTATATTTGTCCGTGTATAGTTACGATACCTACACGGATGTGAATTATAAGTCCGTGTCAAAGCTAACACTACTTTAAACAAAAGCCCGTGTATGTGCACAGAGAGCTACACGGATGCTTTTATATAGTCCGTGTATGGTAGTTAAGAGAACTTCACGGATATGAAACTAAACGTCCGTGATAAAACACAGTAATTCCACACCGTTGTTAAACAAACAACCGTGTAGAAATGAGTACAGATATTCTTTTATACAGTCCGTGTATGATAGTTAAGAATGCTTCACGGATATGAAGTTAAAAGTCCGTGTAGAAAACAATAATTGACACCGTTATTTAACAAAAACCCGTGTAGATCGTTTTCGGTGTCTACACCGATTATTTTATATTTGTCCGTGTACGATAGTTATGACAGGACACGGATATGAAATTAAACGTCCGTGTAGCAAGAGTAATTCGACACGGTTGTTCTGACCAATGTCCGTGTAGAACGAGTTCGGAGATACAAGGATTATTTTATTTTTTATTGATTTGTTAAGAGAGGGACACGGATATACAACTAAATGTCCGTGTAGATAAAGTAACCGACACGGACATTTAGTTGCATTGTCCGTGAATAAAGAGTAGTCGTACACGGTCGTTTACGTAATATCTGTTTTGCTCGGTTATATGGAGAGCGCCACAGGCAGGTGTATGTTCACGGCTGTTTATTTGGTAATCCATGTAGAAAGCGTTAGATATACACGGGTAAATATCCGTGTCTATAGAGGGTACCTTTTATACACCCTCAGCTCATACACGGCAGGGAAATCCGTGTTGCTCTTCCGGTAATGTCCGTCTGCAATCTCTTTTTCTGTAGTAGTGATACTTGAAATTTAATTTCTAAATAAGTAAAACAACATGAACAAAAATCAACTGGTATAGGCAAATGGCCAGAAGCAGCAGCTGGCCCACCTGGTACCAGCAGTGATCGACAGTAGCAGCAATACCAGTATTAATACCGGCAGTTGAAATTGTTGAAAGTCTAGAATTGAAAAAACAACTTGGTATAGAAGCAAATATAGTTCAAAATACAGGATTTCAACAAACAACATGATAACACAATAAAAATATAGATCAATTACAACATTACTCCTTTAGTCATAAAAAAATGACAACTCGACGAGTGCATCGTCCTCTTCCTCAAAAAAATGGAAACATTAATACAAATTTGGTAGGATGATAAAATCTAATTTAATACTATGTAATCGTTCTTTACATACCGGGCTAAGAAGCTGACATGTTCACCAATTATGTCCTAGCATATATACCGCAATGCCCACATTTATTCTTCCTCCTTCCTTCAATTGAAGACTTCATCCTATCGTACTTTTTCTTTTTTGGTGGGCCCTTGGTCATGAAAGATTTCTCGTTCCCAATCCTATCGTACGTAAGCCTCTGCAGGTCTTCTTTTTAAAAACTGTTTAATTTCACATATTCTGCGGTCGACTTAGATGAAGCATACATCGTTGGCGAGCTCTGACAGCTCATAAAGCTAGGTTATATTGAAAGCAAATGATTAAGTAGAGACTATGACCTATGTACAACTAATTTTGTGCATAAATTTCAGTTGCATATATACCTCTTAGATTTAAAAAAACATGTTTCTTAACTTCCATTTTAAGTAGTGAATGCTAAGTTGCTAACATGAAAACAAGTGTAATATTAACACCAAATAACAGCGTTCGTCATAAGTACAAAACTAAATGCTAAATCTTATATCAAAAGAAAGATGGTCCAAGAAAACAAATCTTAAATGCAACAATTACCATTTGAAAACTTAAGGTTAAACATCTCTAATCAAGATTGCATAATAAACTATGGAAATTGGTCTGATCACACAAATTTTGTTTGAACTGGTGATTTCGATAATTAATTGATCGAAATTAGCATAACTGAAAATCAAATTAAATATAAAACAGTTATGATCTGACAAATGTCAATTCAAAGAAATTAAATTCAATTGCATACCCTATCTAGTACATTATCAATGGCACCGCATTCTTCCTTCTTGATCAGGTCCATCTGTATGAACGTAAGCACCGGTTTGCACTTTTACTAAAGAACGACGAATTGCACCAAATTTCCCTTGTAAAGAGAGAAACTTTTGTCGGTTGATCAACTGGTATCGATACGTGAGAGAGATGGTAGGACCGATGGAGAGAGGAGATTAATATTTGATAGTGTTGATCACTAGTTACTGATAAAGAAATCTGTATCAGGGTTCTGAAAGCCTGATACAAAACGATACTAACAGTTACAAAATCTCACGTACAAGTGCAAAAGGGTTTCTATAAAGATGTTTTATGAAACCGGAGAGACATGAGCGCCTAACCGACGACGGTTAAGGGTAATAATATTGACAGAGCTACTTTGGCTTTACGCAGCGCATGAATCATATGATTTTTCATCGTCTCTTGATTTTACGCTACCTGAAGTCAAAATAGCTCTGTCAATAATTTTACCGGACGGGTAGATATAAAAGAAATATGAGAGAAGAGGCGGTTTGGGATCTTGCCGTATATTCAATAGCACTAAAAAGACTATCACAGCCGTTCGACGATGTCATCCGACGGTTATTAAAAAACGAGCGACGTGGCCGTCTAAAATTGCAGTTTTTTTTTTGTAGAATCCAATATACAGTTATGGGCGTTGCGCCTTTGCGGTTTCCTTGGTCGTTTTTTCTTTTAAAATTGAGTTGTCTTGTTAAATTGAACTGGAGGTGTTCACGTAACAAATATTTGTTATCAATACAATTCGCATTAATTTGCAAAAAAAAAAAAAATACAATTCGCATTAAGAATTTTAATTGATAGATAATTTTAATTCTCTATCTAACTACCATTTGTTTCTTTTTTTTAATTGGCAAGCTTTCTGAAGATAATTTTCTAAATATTGTTATTTTACTTTCTAAAGAAAAAATAAATCACAATACGATAAAAAATTCATAGTCCTATGTGTTTCTGTTTAGCACGTTCTCCAATGAAGTTTGAAATATTATGCCCCAGTCATAAGTTAGACTTTTATTTTTTTAAATGTAATTAATTTCTACCTTGTAGTTACGTCACTTAATAAATTTATATTAGCAGTATTTTTGGTTTATTGTAAATTATATATTTTAGTTAATTAATTTTACAAATGTATCTCTAAATTGCATAATTTTTTTTATTAAAGGGTTCCAGTTAGGGGTGCAACGGATCAGATACGGATCGGATAGTGGTAAAACCATATCCGTATCCGCTTTTATTTTTCGGATATGGATACGGATCGGATATTAGACGAATACGTACGGATATGGATAGGATATCGGATATCCGTAGATATATATAAATATTTTCATAATATATATTAAACTATATGGTATATATCTACTATTCGGATACGGATAATTAAAATTCAAAACCATATTCGTATCCGTATCCGCATGGATATTCGGATATTGGATATCTGTATCAAATTTTCAAATATGGATCCGGATATGGTCGGATATTATTCGATCCATTTGCACCTCTAGTTCCAGTACACTCCAGCTTCTTTTAATGCTATTCTCGAGAATTGAACCTACATCTCTTCGGAGCTCATGCACTGCACTGAGCCCACAGATAATTGCATAATTATTGATAAATTGGTTTTCCTATTTGTTATCTATTAATTTTTTAAGCAAAGAAAAAAGTTGTAGCATTACAGCAATTTGCATGCATGACAGATATTTTTAATTAATTTTGAAGTTAGTTTAAGTTTGTAAGCCATCAAAATTGACATTTATATCTCAAATATATATGATCTAGGTACCACACTCTGTGACTATTTTGTGCTCACTATATCAATTCAATTATGCTATTTTCTCCTGAATTAAATCAACAAATTATAAAAGCATTTTCCAATCGATTAGAAAACATTTTTAAGTTTATCTATAGTTAAAGCAGTGGACAAACATAAATTGCAATCATACGGCTTGTGAGTGTTAGAGCTCAAGAAATTATGCCTTTGTTTCCCCTTCAATTACAATACTTTCAATATGGTCATATCCTGTCTGCTCAACAGCTCTCCGAATTTGATGGAGATTGTAATTTGTGTAAGTATTTTAATTACAATACTTTCAATTTGGTCATATCATGTCTGCTCAACAGCTCTCTGAATTTGATGGAGATCATAATTTGTGTAAGTATCACTACCTATGTACCAGTAAGCTATCTCTAAGTTAGTGCATTTACTGAGGGTTAATTGGCATAGTTTGGCAATAAATAGTCAGGATTTAGCCAGAAATTGAATAAATAAGGAAATAAAGAGAAAGAGGATGAAATAGTCCCGTTTGGATAATACCGGTATTGGGTGATAGACCATTAAAATCTGGTCCACGAATGGACGAAGCATTGAGTCACACATAGAAAAGAATGCAAAATCATTCTAATATAAGAATCAGAACAAAAAAAACCATCAATGGCATGTTTGTTAATCTATTAAGAAATTTTAATTGTTTTTCTTCTTTCATTGTGATTCTAGGTTGACACGCATTTTTACTCCAACTATAATCCTAAAGCTCTGGAGTTGAATTTTTGGCAGAAACAATTGGCAGCAGAATGTGTTAAACATCACCTGACAACTGCCACATTTTATTTGGATGACTATTTGTCGGAGGATTGTTTCGTCTTCCCAAAATTTCTTCTACGAAATGCTGCAAATCTCAAGAATATGAACATATTCTGTGACAGGAATCTTAAGAATATACCAAATATAGCAGAGAAAATAAAAAATGAACTCTCTGCTATTCACATTGCATCTCCAGATGTTGAGATAATGGTCGAACCCATCATTTCAAGGTATAGGGATATACCAAGTTTTTAGTCTCCTAATCAAGCACTTATCTATTTTGGTAATATTTTGTTTTGTAATCGGCCTATGGTGCTTGAAATATGTAGCATACTTATGTGTTGTTTCATTTTGATATTTCAATGTCTGACATATGTATAACTTCAGATGTTAAATCATTTTCGTTCAAATGGTTTTTGTTTGATTTAGGAACATAATTTTTTATTTTGTTTTGCTATGAATTGTGGAAGAACTGAATGGTAGCTTTTTAATGTTTTCGAAGCAAAATTTCAGATTTCGTTCTGATAAATGATTTGGTTATATGAAAAATTAAATTATGGAGAATAAACTGCTACACAAGAGAGATGCTTATTTTGCTCTAATTAACAACATATTACAAATTACTCTGAAAAATCCAAGGATATCTACTAAATTTTAGTTTGGATGCACTCCGCTTGTAAGACATTTAGACTAAAAAGCTTTCTAAGATCCTTTTTTTTTTTTAAGGTCAGCGAGCTAGGATCTCTTCTGACGATTTTGTATTAAGAAATAAAAATCCTGTACACCTCCGGGCTAACCCGTAGACCTGAAATTTAGTAACTTATATACAACATCACCAAGGCACCTAGAAAGAAATTATAAATTATATAAAAACAATCTCCTATGCTTTCCAGTTCCTTGTGCTCATAACAGCCCCATCCACAGACTCACGCCACAAGGCCCACGCACCTGCTGCCAAAGTAGTCTCCAGTGGGCGCCTGTCATCTGCCGATGCTGCTGTTTGATATGAGTACCATGTATTGATGACTGGTACCATACCAGTAGTCGGTACTTTACCATCAATCGCTACCGGTACTGTACCAGTAAGTGTCGAGCCCATATCTCCACATAGAATTGTCCATAAATTCCTTTCCTATGCACATGATCCCAATATATGGTCCCTAATCTCCCCTGTTTGGCTCAAACAAGTCTGCATCCCGGCATAATATTACATCCTCTAGACATTAGTGTTTCTTGTGTGAGAATTTTGTCTTGAATAGTTGAATGGCTAACCAAAGGAATGTTCTGACCTTCAAAGGAATTTTGGGACTCCATAAGCGGGCATGTTTCTAGGATATTTTTTATTAATAATTCATGACTTGATAGGGTTAACAAAACATACATAATACTTGGTCTTATGACTTGTTGTGATTACTTACCTACAAGTTATATTTCTACATACCAAAGGCATTGTTTTTCTCCTTTTCAGTACTTCTTGCAAGTCATTTTCTTATTGTCTAAATGTTTATTGATATTATTGATTAAAATGGTGGCACCTCATCTAATAGCAGATCAGCAAATTAATTACAAACTTCAGCTACTCTCAATCTATAGGATTCCTCTTACGGTAATCAAACAAATAGATAAGATTAGAAGGCGCTTCTTATGGCAAGGTAATTCTAAAAAGAAAAAATATATTCTCATAGACTGGTACACCTCAACTTTAGCTAAACATGTAGGTGGTTTAGGAATTCTAGATCTAAGACAAATGAACATATCTCTTTTACTCAAATGGTGGTGGAAATTGAAAAATTCTGAATACAATGGACTTTGGAAAACCCTTATAATACATAAATATGTGACCAATCACCATCCATTAAATTCTGCCTTTTGGACTGCCATGTTGAAAGTTAATTATATCGGGGAAATGGGGGTATCTTATGAACCAGGGGTAAATTCGCAAATTAGGTTCTAGGTTGACCAATGGTATAAAAACTGCACACTAGCTAATAGGTACTACACTTTGTTTACTCAATGTACAAACCCAAACATACTCTTAGCTGATGTGGTACATTCTCAAGGGCGATTAGTGAAATTTAGAACTTCATTAGTAGGAATAAATTTTCAATAATGGACAGAATTACTACATCTAATCAGCTCCACTTCATTCACTTACTCACACGACAAAATTGAGTGGAAATGGAAAGCCTCAGGAAAGTTTTCAACTCATTCAATTTATAAAATTCTTAACTTTGGTGGGTATCAACCAAAACATGCAATGATATGGTGGAACTTGCCGGTACCACCAAAAATTAGAGTATTCATGTGGCTAGTTTCGCATAATACCATTTTAACCAAAGACAATTTAGCCATTAAAAGGTGGGTTGGAGACCCCAAATGTCAGTTCTGTTTACACCATGAATCGATTGACCATCTCTTTGTCACTTGTACATTAGCTCACCAAATTTGGTTTTGGTTAGGCAAAAGTCAATTTGTAATGCAATCATGGACAACTTGGGATAGTATACTTGCGTTTGCTTATTCTCTCGATTTCCTAGATAGAACAGGATTCTTAATTATACTTAGTGCAGTTAGTTGGAGTTTGTGGAAACATAGGAATGAGGTTTGTTTCAATGCTTGTGATGTTAAAAGTGCTAGAAATCTGATTTTACTAATTAAATATCTTTGTTCTTATTGGGCAGGAAACATGAGCAAGAAAGTCAAGAATGCTGTTGGAGAGTGGCTACCGGTCATAGAAGATGCAATTCCTTTGAACCAGTACATGCCGATGGAGCTAGTGCATTCCTACTCGGGTGTAGAGGTCCCTGGACAGCAAGGAGCTGCTGCTGCCGAGGTGTTACCGTAGTGGAAAAATGAAGATGCTTCACCAATTTTGCCGTATAGTTATACTTAGCCTTAGCCCAATACTTTGTGGCTTAGTTTTAGCAAATTTAGCGTACTCTTGGTGCCTTGCTAATAGCAAGCTTTGGCGATTATTGATACCTCGCATATTTAGTCTATTTTAGGCCTGTTTTAGTACCAGATTCGTGCCCTAATTCACCAGAATCATGTGCGTTTCATCGATATATCTTTAGAATTTGGTACTGCTGAGTGTTTGTTTGTTTTCTGCAGGCTTGGAGCAAAACACACGAAGAAACGACGATTTGGGATGATCTGGTACGGCCCTTACCAAGTCTGGTACGGGTCTTACCGGACTTAGCCATTTTTTCAGCTCATCACGCCTGGTACGGCCCTTACCAAGTTTGGTACGGGTCTTACCGGACTTAGCCATTTTTCAGCTCATCACGCCTGGTACGGCCTGGCCGTACCAATTTGGTACGGGCCGTACCTAAAGGCGGCCTGACAGATTCAAATTTTGGCAGAGGCTATTTAAAGCGGGGAACTCTCCAATTTCGACATACATTCCATTCCAGATCTATTTGAGAGCACAGTAAGAGAGAGAAAGAGAGCTAAAGAGCTAGGAGCAAGAAGGAAGGAAGAGGAAAGAGGCGAAACTCGACGGATCTAGCTTCCTCCTCTCGATCCCTTCGATCCATGGCTATCTCTATCCCTTTTATTGTATTTTTAGATCAGATCATGTGCTGTGAAGCCAGTACGGGTAAGCTCTGTTCTGGCAAGGAAATGCATCAACTCGAACTGGTAAGCTCTGTTCTGGGAAGCCAGTACGGGTCTTACCAGAGTGGTACGGCCTTGCCTTACCAAGTTAAGTACGGCCTAGCCGTACCGACTTGGTACGGGCCGTACCACTAGAGGCAGATCATAGATGAAGTCTGAAACCCTGGAAACGCCTTTTATCCATAATCAAAACACAATTTACATTTCTTCTAGCATTTTATTACATCTTTCTGAATTGTTTGAATTGTTTGAATTGACCTTTTTAGGAAATTAAATACCAAACCAAATCTTTCTCACTTCTAGTTTTTAATTGAGTTTGGTAGATTCTAACCAAGTAATTGCCCGTCCCTGTGGATCGATACCCGATTATACTACTCGATAGGGGTTGTGCACTTGCAACCCTTACTCGTGAAGTGTAAACGCGGTTTTAAAAGGTACGCCCTCAAGCGTACTGAAACTTGCGTTGCGCTTCTGCGCGAACAAGTTTTTGGCGCCGTTGCCGGGGACGGTAACCAATTGCCTAGTTAGATTTTACCTTGCTTAGTTAATCTAGATTTTATCTTGTATCTTTCTTGCTTTTTCTTATTCAAAATCACTAAAAAAAAAAAAAAAAAAACTGGCTTTTGAACCCCCCCCCTGCAGGCCAATACAGGTTGAAATATCATCTGAGAAGCAAGGGCCCACTGTTCGATCAAACTCCTCCAAACTCAGCCGAGACTGCTCAGCCACCCTCTGGTACGGCCCGTACCAATTCAGGCACGGCCAAGCCGCACCAATCTGGTCCGACCCGCACCGATTCAGGCACGGCCAGGCCGCACCAATCTGGTCCGACCCGTACCAAAGCACCTGAATGTACAACATGGCACAGAACCAACAGTGGTCCGGCCGCGACAATGCCCGACCAAGAGTTGGCGGCAAGTTCGAGGTCGATCAATTCACTGCCATGAACGCCAAGATGGAGGCCATGCAGAGGGCGATGGACAAGCTGAGTGTGAAGGCAGTCGAGCAACAACCGCAGAGTTGTGTCATGTGTGGGGACTGGAGACACTCTTACGAGTATTGCCCACTGGCGGATTGGGATGAGGAACAGGAGCAAGATGGCTATTGCTACGACACATCACCGTTTGATAACTCGAACAATTGCGTATTCCAACCCGATCCACCCGAGCCGTACATTGATCCCGCTGAGATCGAATTCATACACGAGCAAGGGAAGATAAACCAGATGATGTGGGAACAGATGCAAAACATGTCCACACAAATGGCCGCTCAAAACAAGTTGTTGGAGCAATTGAGCCACATCATCATCTCACGCCAATCTCAACTTGGAAAGCTGCCAGCTCAGCCAGAATGCGAAGGACCAGCCCAGCCAACAAACCAGACCGCACTGCACACGGGCCGCATCAAGGACTCGCGCCCCGCTTCACCACCTGAAGAAGAGAACCCTAGCCTGACTCGACCGGCAGTCCTGACTCGACCGGCAGTCATTACTGAAGAACATGTGAACCCAGGGCGCATCGAGCCAAGTCGACCCGCATCTCCACCTGAAGAGCATGTGGATGCGACCCGCACGCCACCTGATGCGACCCGCATGCCGTGGTCTGAGGACCTGGAAACCGAAGGACGCGAGTCGGATTGGTCAGCACGCGATACCATTTCACTTGATGCGACCCGCACGACACCTGATGCGACCCGCGTCAAGACCCAGACAGAGCGGCTGACTCCTGAGCTCAAGCCTCCAGCAGCTCACCTCAGGTATGAGTTTCTAGACCCAGATAGATGTCGTCCTGTGATCATAAGTGCAGATCTTGAACCCGATCGGACTGCTACACTCTTGGAGAAATTGGAAGCGCACAAAAGCGCGATCGGGCGCTCGATCAAGAACTTGATGGGAATCTTGCGGATTCTTCTGATGCAAGAGTGTGATCGCATGGGCCGTGTACCTCAGAAGTGGGTGCTCCCACCAGTGCCACCTGATCCACCTCCCACCAACCAGTGAGACGCCCCCGCTTCATCCCTCGCTCACCATCTAGTAAGTTTCCATATTTTCTTCTATTTACTTTTGCCTTGTGTAGATTCAAGCATTGAGGACAATGCTTCATTCAAGCTTGGGGGGGTGGAATAGAAGAAAATTGTATCTGCATTTAGACATGTTTCTTTTTCAAAAATTTTGCATTTAGGTGATAAATTTGTGTGATTGCTAGGATTAGGGACTTGTTTGAAAACTTTTGTTTGTGAGTTGGATGACCTTGGGAAATTAGAACTAACCTCATAATTGACCAAACAAAACTGATTACGAACAAATGGTTTGAGATTTGTAAAATTGGAAACTTGAATGTCGAGATAGCATTTAGAAACCGAATTGTGCCTTTCAAATGTGAAAATAGGGATTTCAAATAAAGAAAAGTTGGGATATCCGTTGGTGTGAATGAACACTAGTGGATGTGTGTATTCATGGTATGTGCGAAAAAAAAAAAAGAAAAAAAAAAGAAAGAAAGAAAAAAAAAAAAAAAAGATGAAAAGATGGAGAACACAAGAGTACTGGCAATAAGCCTTGAATGGGCGCCTTTGAGCTCGTCTCCCAATTAGAAATGAAAAAAATAAATTTTTTGCACATATCAACACACGAAGTCCGCAACTTTCTGACCTAAGCTTGATTCAAGCTTGGGGGTGCCAAAAAGGGAAAATCTCTACAAGCGAAGGCATAGTTTAGTGAAAGAATGATAAATCGATAAATTCGAGTAATCAACTTTGCAAGACTTGAAACATTTAGAGTTTGAGGTTTTATTAATCAATTTGTGAGGTGAATCACAATTGACCAAGGGAAGTCCGAATCATAGCAAAAAGATTCTTGCGTTCTTTTATTGTAGCAATCATGTAAGTTTTCACATTTAGACTTGTATCCGCATTTAGATTTAGTTGTCCAGCACTTTTACCCGAGTTTGAAACTTTTTGCTTGAGGACAAGCAAAGGTTCAGCTTGGGGGAATTTGATACCTCGCATATTTAGTCTATTTTAGGCCTGTTTTAGTACCAGATTCGTGCCCTAATTCACCAGAATCATGTGCGTTTCATCGATATATCTTTAGATTTTGGTACTGCTGAGTGTTTGTTTGTTTTCTGCAGGCTTGGAGCAAAACACACGAAGAAACGACGATTTGGGATGATCTGGTACGGCCCTTACCAAGTCTGGTACGGGTCTTACCGGACTTAGCCATTTTTTCAGCTCATCACGCCTGGTACGGCCCTTACCAAGTTTGGTACGGGTCTTACCGGACTTAGCCATTTTTCAGCTCATCACGCCTGGTACGGCCTGGCCGTACCAATTTGGTACGGGCCGTACCTAAAGGCGGCCTGACAGATTCAAATTTTGGCAGAGGCTATTTAAAGCGGGGAACTCTCCAATTTCGACATACATTCCATTCCAGATCTATTTGAGAGCACAGTAAGAGAGAGAAAGAGAGCTAAAGAGCTAGGAGCAAGAAGGAAGGAAGAGGAAAGAGGCGAAACTCGACGGATCTAGCTTCCTCCTCTCGATCCCTTCGATCCATGGCTATCTCTATCCCTTTTATTGTATTTTTAGATCAGATCATGTGCTGTGAGTAGTTATTTTAGTTTCTAGGGTTTAGAGATGGATTCTTGATTTGTTTTGACTTTCTTTGACTTGTATCTTGTATGAACTCTTTTGATTGATTGATTGTGATTTCTTTGCTATCTTTTGCTTTGATTGCTGTGATTGTGTATGATGAACCTCTAGGTTTAGATCGAACCTATCAAGGTCATGTGATCATCTCAATCTCTCAACCAAATCAATTGTTTAGGGTAGACTTGTTCGAATTGAAGCCGAGAGGTTGAATTCTCCTCTAATCGACAGATTAGAGGGTGCCTTAGGTCTCCAATCAACCAATTAGGGTAGATCTGTACCAACACACGAGAGTTGAGGTGTAGAAATCCCAAAAAGGCAATCAATTGCATTCCAACCTAGATCTTGATCCAACAAACGACAGTTGAGGCTTAGGAACCTTAGGTATGGTCAATTGAACCTTTCCAAAGAGTTTAGCACAAGGTACCAGCAAGGAAATGCATCAACTCGAACTGGTAAGCTCTGTTCTGGGAAGCCAGTACGGGTCTTACCAGAGTGGTACGGCCTTGCCTTACCAAGTTAAGTACGGCCTAGCCGTACCGACTTGGTACGGGCCGTACCACTAGAGGCAGATCATAGATGAAGTCTGAAACCCTGGAAACGCCTTTTATCCATAATCAAAACACAATTTACATTTCTTCTAGCATTTTATTACATCTTTCTGAATTGTTTGAATTGTTTGAATTGACCTTTTTAGGAAATTAAATACCAAACCAAATCTTTCTCACTTCTAGTTTTTAATTGAGTTTGGTAGATTCTAACCAAGTAATTGCCCGTCCCTGTGGATCGATACCCGATTATACTACTCGATAGGGGTTGTGCACTTGCAACCCTTACTCGTGAAGTGTAAACGCGGTTTTAAAAGGTACGCCCTCAAGCGTACTGAAACTTGCGTTGCGCTTCTGCGCGAACAATTATATTGCCTTTTACTAAATTTTTGGTTTGAAAAGAGAGAACATGAACTCTAGCTTACTGGATAGATAAAAACTGGTCTTTGTAATTATTATATTTCAGAAATGAAATGGGCTTTTTTGTCTTTTTTTTAAAAAAAAAATTACAAACTTCAGCTTTCTCAGGACTGACATTCTGCTGGAATGAATTTAAAGGAGTGTTCTCATATATATTTTGTTATTATATAAGTATAATGATATTGTTCAAACAGAAATCAATAAATGCATTCATAGTGGAATCAAACTGAGCTTGTGGTTCAAACTTTCTACAGAATGTTAAATAAAGGGGCGGATTTACATATGGTGTCACACCATAAAATAGTGTAATTGAATCCCTCCTCTCTCTATATATATGAGGTGAAATTAAGAAAATTGAAATTGAGAAGGTTAAATAAGTTAATGTAATATACTTTTAATTTATAAAAAAGCTAAAAGTTACAAGTATATATAAAAGTTACTGAATATAAAGAACAAAGCTGTTAATTTTTAATTTACAAGGGTGGTTTAGCCACCCCCTGATTAACACCTAGATCCGCCAATATATATATATCAAGAGTAGAACTAGGGTGCTCCTAAGCTCACCAAGCCCTTCCGTGAGCGCGGCTCTAAAACCTATCAAATTGACTTCAAACGACATTTTCAAACTGTTAGATGTTCAATCTATATTAAAATCTACTTGGAGACCAAATTTTACATTTTTTGGAATTTTTTTACTATTTATTAAGATGGTTTGAAAATCGCTGTTTTCCAATGGTGCAGAATTTTAATAAAAACAGCGATTTTCAAACCATCTTAATAAATAGTAAAAAAATTCCAAAAAATGTAAAATTTGGTCTCCAAGTAGATTTTGATATAGATTGAACATCTAACGGTTTGAAAATGTCGTTTGAAGTCAATTTGATAGGTTTTAGAGCCGCGCTCACGGAAGGGCTTGGTGAGCTTAGGAGCACCCTAGTTCTACTCTATATATCAATGGATCAAAATTTACGATTTAACTCTCTTTTGAGTCGTCATGACTAGAAGATGATGTCAAAATATTACAATTTTTAATTTATGCATATAACTAAGATAATATAAAATACAATTAATAGTTTAATTTTTTTAATGTGACAAAAAAATAAACAAAATTTACACCGTTTAACACCAACGACAAATGAAAAATCTCATTTCTTAAAACACTTGGATGTGATCTCTAGTCCAGTAATATTACATCTGAAAGAAACTTCCTCATTTCTGAGATAAGACCACAATGGGCCTTTTTATCTTTCAAAGCCCAAATTTCAATGCAGCAGGCTTTTCTATTAAAATTATGGGCTGTTCTTTCAAAATACCTTTATTTTTCTTGTTGGGAGGGGGGCAGTTTACAAAATATATTGAATGCTTCATGAAACACAATCACTTTCAATTGTTGGTGCATGTAAACCAGTTGGTATACAGAAACAACAGAGTCAGAGTCAGACATGTGGTTTGTTATTGCTGGACCACATGATCTGCTTGAACAAATTTGCAATGAACCAATAAGTGAGTTTCAAGTTGTTGTATCATTTGCATTTGGTACTTCTTCATTAGTTCCCTTCCTTCTCATCTCCATTTATTAAAAAAAAAATGGAGAGATCATAAATTCATTCCAGGACAGTATTTAAGAAAAGGGACATCTCCAGTTGGGTAATACTGGAGGAGGTAATCCATCAAATTTTAGTATGATTTAGCTGCTTGTCATAGTTTAGGTCTAAATATTTCATGGGGGGTCTACATAAGATATGAAAATTATTAAGTTGAGACCAAATATATTTTGTGAAATTGGGCCCCATTTCCAACAAATGGAAATGCGTTTTAATCTGGAAATGAGATGAGAACAAATTTTGGACCAGTTAGGGATGTGGGCCCTGTCCTGTACCGGGCTTAACACTTGATAAGTTGACATCAAAAAAAGCTAAACTCTACTTTCCCATGTGATCTTTGTTCAAACAAAAAATTGGATCAGTGGCTGTGACAGATATCCAATTTCTAGTTTAGTTACACGCTTTTGAATTTTGATAAGACTGAAAAGTGGCGGAGTAAAGATTCACAGAGGGGACAGTATTATTCTGCTTTGAGATCCGTGCACAATGAATTTGAACGGTCCAGAATTTTAACTCAACGTTTCAGATATCTCAGGGGATGTGATTCCGATTTCAAACTAAATTAATAGGGACCATTATTAAAATTTACAAATCACACAAGAGTATTAAATTGGAACATACTGAAAACAGATTTTTTAGACTAATTTTGTTATGCTATATTAATATGGAATTTTTAAATTGTTTACTGCATGGATAATATTTTGAATATAAATTTAACGTCATCTATATTCTATGGTTTGAATAAATTACCGGATAGCGTTTTTCTTCTTACTCCCACAATTGTTAATTAAACAGCAAAGGTTCCTTATATATTCAACCACAAAACATTTCTATCGCCATCTTCTGTGGCAGTGCTTGAGAAAAGCATTTAGCAAAAGTCAAAGAACAAATCAAATTGCTGATTGATAAATAGTGCGCGTCATGGGCACTCAGCCATTTTTAAATTAGGAAAGAATTTTTAACTGTATCAAAATATATTATTAATAATTCACAGTAATAAGAGGTGCTACTTTTACCTTATTACCCGGATCCAATTAATTTGGATAATTGAATAGAATATGGTTTAAAAAAAGGCAAATTCTTCTATGCACCTAAGGACCTATTTGTAAAATGAATATATTTTCATTTTCAAAGTTCAAACAGTCGATCCGACCGTTCAACATTATCTCCATATTAAAATGTACTTGGAGGTCAAATTTTACATTTTTTTGAATTTTTTTACTATTTATTAAGATGGTACAAAATTCAATGGTCTGAATTTGACTAGTTTTGTAAAATATTTAATAAATAGTAAAAAAATTCAAAAAAATGTAAAATTTGAACTCCAAGTACATTTTAATATGAAGATAATGTTGAACGGTCGGATCGACTGTTTGAACTTTGAAAATGAAAATATGTTCATTTTACAAATAGGTCCTTAGGTGCATAGAAGCATCCCTCTTAAAAAAATATAACCGGTTAAATTATGGATACAGTTACAAAATTAATAATTTAATATCCGAACCGGAACCGATACTGTAATGGATAGGATATGGGTTTTATTTAGTTATCCGACCCATAACCAAATCCGACCCGATATCCGTATAAATACCCGATAAAATGATAATACCATTTCTTTATAATCATTTAATATAAACACATATATTAATAACTATGAAAAGACAATCATTTGTAGTATTTTTTAATTTTTGGAATGAAATTTATTGCTCTTTCCTAACATATTATTGAAATCAAATGTCATGTTCACCTTTTGCCTATAAATTTTCAAAGCTAATTAATTTCTTTCTTGATCCCTTTATCTACCATGTATCTACATTTTTGCACGGATTATTGAAATTTGTTGCTCTCTTTCCTGATTGAAACAAATTGATATTAATATTTTATTCTTGAATTTTTGGAACCATATAATGAAATCACCATCTCTAATATTTTACTTTCTAAAATTATCTCACCTTCAATATTTTGGAGCAGATTTTAATTTATATTATAATGATATATTATGTGAGATGTTTAAGAAATTATAATTATATTTAAATGTAAAGTGTTTCTCAAATGCTTGTGAGTTGCGACATGTACCCGCTTCGGATCCGGACCTGCTCCGGATCCGAACCGGACCCGATAATCCATAAACAAGTTACGGGTATATATCTACCCGGAACCGAAAGACTAGATCCGAAATATCTACGGGTAGATAGGTATCCGGATCCGGATCCGACCTGATTTGAAACAAATAAGTATGGATCAAAATTCGGACCCGGATACTTTTAGGGTATGGGTCCAAATATAATAGTATCCGGACCCTACCCGACCCGATAGCACCTCTAAGTAATATTATTCCCAACTCAACTGTGTTCCGTTTTATTAGCGAAGATCGATTTTTTAATTAATAATATTTTTAACAAATATATTATTAATACTTCACAAGTGATATTATGGATCAAATTTTATAATTAATACATATTTATTAATAATTTAGTAATATTATGAATGACATAGAAAGAAATTCATAAATTGAAAATAAATCCATTCCCAACCGGAAATGAAGTTTATTTTATTAATTAGGAAATAATTTTCAATTGTGTTCCGTATTACTAGCGAAGGACTATTTTATAAATTTAATAAGATTTTTAACAAACTATACTATTAATAATTCACAAATAATGTTATGAATTTATTTTTTAATTAATAATTTTTAGTTAACAAAATATTTTTACTAATAATTCACAAGTAATAATACGAAGAACATGAGATGTAAACTTACCTCTTTTTTTTCATAAAGTTAAGGATCAGAAAAAACATTTAGTTCAAAACTAAATTTTTACTGGCCGCATTGATTTTCCTATTTTTGCTAGGGTTTAAATTGCAATGAAAATTACAAAAGAATATTTACTCAGCCATTTATGAATTACGAAAGAATTTTCAATCGTGTTCCGTTTTATTTACGGAGGTATATTTTTTAATATTTAGTTAACAAAATATATTATTAATAATTCACAAGTAAAATTATGAAGAACAAAAAAAGAATTCATAACCTTAGATTTTCTAATGGCAATTATAGAGAAAAAAAAAACAAGAATTGAAAATAAATTCATTCCTAACCAGCGTTGAATTTTTTTTCGATCCAAGGACTACGAGTCTAGGACTCGAAAAGAACGAGAGACTCAAAATATCTAAGAGCATCTACATCCCAGCAACTCAAATGAGTTTCTAAATAACTGTTAACCACTTTTTAGAAATTAAGGCATCTAAAGTTTCTAACTCTCACATTCTTGAAATTAATTTTAGAGTTTCTATTATGCCACATCAACAACAAATTAAAAATGAGAAATAATTTGAGCAAATCATTTAATCAGCATGGAGTTTATAAACAGTTTCTTAATAAGAAACTTTATTGCATATTTTCTAAATAAGAAACTTTCTCACATCTCTGAAATTGGATTAGAAACTGCTACATCATATTAAAAACTCTAATAGTATCAGGGATGTAGATGCTCTAAAGTTAAGATCACAATTGATAATTGATCTCAAATTGATGTGTGTTTCTTTAGTAAACGTTGGAGGTCTAACTCAGCTAAATTATTTAATATTTATAAAGAAATTTTTAATTTAGATTTCAAACACGCGGTCTTTCACATAGAGGAGATTGTCTTTGTCACTAAGTTAAATGCTAGTTCTTAAATTAATGTGTTATACTGTTATTTTATTTAACAAGACAATAAATAATATTTTTAAGTTACACAAAATTTGTAGGTTGGTTATTTAATTTCAACAATATATTTTTTTAAATAATGTTTAACTAAAATATAATTTTCCAAATCCCATAGAAATCGAGGTGACTAGTGACTTCTATTTAGGGATGGCAATGGGCCGAGCCCACGGGTATTTTGCTAAGTCCATGTCTGGCCTGTCTGTTAAAACTGACGGCCCACCTGCCTGGCCCAATCTGATAGGCTTAAAAATCTATGCCCGGCTCGTCCATGGGCCTTTCCCCCAAGCCCATGCCTGCATATTCTTGTCTGCCCTTGCCCATGGGCCTGCCTAGCCTACCCATACCCGTTGGCCCATCCATATTCAACCATATCAAATAGACCATACAAGACAACAAAACAATTCATAATATGATTTTTCTAATGGAAGAAAAAATAATCTATAGTTTAACAACAAACAACATTGTGATTTTGCTACTAGAGCACAAAATTATTCATAGTTTAATAGCAAATAAAGGCTACTGTTCTGCTTGTTCTTTTTAACATAAAGGCCCATGAGCTGCCTGTGGGCTTCGGCATAAGCCCAGACCTAACCCGGCTCGTCTCAAGGCCCGCCCTTACCTGGCCCATCACAGCGTCTAGCCGATAGGATAAAAGACGAGCCGGACGGGAAAACCGGACCGCCGGACCAATTGGACTTTTCAGCCATCCCTGCTTCTATTGTCAATCAAATTTAATGAAACGAAATAAATACTATAGACATGAAAAACATACCTCTTTCTGCTCTGATAAAAGTTGTACCTCCCACATCAATTTAATGATATGGGATTCTCAAAAAGAAAATGGCCATGTACAAAGCTCACGACACTAACATCGAGACAAAATAAACAAACAAAATACCTTGGGCCCATTTTATGGAACTTTTTTAGAAATTATAAATAAAAAAAAATTTACCAAACCAACTTAAATTTGGTTTTTACAAAAATTATAAGAACCGAAATACTATTTCGGTCCGAAGTATTTTTTTTTTCTCGTACCGAATTGTCATTTTCGGTCCGAGGTGTTTTCACAAGTTTTACACTAACAGTTACATTATTTTTTTTCAAAATCTGTGAAAACAGTTCGGACAAAAAATGACATCTTGGTTCTTATTTTTTTGTAAAAATCAAAATAATTAAGTTGGTTTAGTAAATTCTTTTTTCTTATTTTATGGTTTTTAAAAAAATTCCCATTTTATGAATATCCTTTAAATCACATTAGACACTGAAATTTGGACCCCACACGTCTGTTAAGCGAACAGTTGCGGTCACAGAGAGGTCTATAGACCAAGCGCACGCTTGAAAATGCTCGCACGGACACCGTCAAATCACGTGGGGTTCTACTGTAAACAAAACACGGAAAAAGTCGGACCTCCAGTTCGTTGTTAAATAATAACTAACCTCAATTTTATTTAATTTTGTAGTCTGATCAAAACTCAAAAATCTTAAACCACTTTCAATTAATATTCTTTCTGTATTAAAAATATTAATTTTCTAATACAGAAAGGGAGACTTAGCGTACCGACTTCTATTTAATTGTTCATAAAAAAAACTCTCATCTGAGCTTTAAATTCACAATCTTCCTTATCTGATGATATTTTTTTTTACCATTAGATCAGAGCTAGTTCTTTCCAATTAATATTTTAAAATACGATTTTAAATATGCATGTAGAAAAAGGTTAAAGGGAGCCTAATTTGCCGAATTTTTTTTTTTACTGTCTTCTAAAAACTAATAAACAAAGTTAACAACTTTTATTAAAAAAATTGAAAGTTACCAGCAGCGCATATTAAATTTGCACACTTTTAAACTGCAGTTTCTGGTTGTTTCTTTCTAAATGGCAGCGCATATATAATATTTTTACGTAAAATTTTGTTTATTATTTTTCAGAAGATGGTAAGAAAAAAAATTCGGCCTAATTGGACATTTTATTTAATATTTCAGAGGAAGGACTATTTGTTTCAATTTTTTTCCAAAGAAAAAGCAAAAATATAAAATTTCTTGTCTTTTTCAGTTTTCATAATTCATACGTTCAAAATTCTAATTTTAATTTTTGGTTATTCCTAAATAATTGAGTAGAACTAGGATGTTTCTAAGTTCACCAAACATCTTTGTGAACTCAACTCTAAAATCTATTAGATTGATTTTAAATAGCGAATCTGAACCGTTGAAACCCTTCTACCTTACGAATGATGTGTCTATATGCAAAAAAAAATTAAACTTTCAAATTAATTTAGTATAAAGTCAAGCGGTCAAAATTAGAAGATTTATAAATTAATTTTAAGGCATTCATTTTTTGAACGTTTTTTGACCACTTACTGATTCTATACAAAATTAATTCGAAAATTTAAAAAATTTGTATATAGACACATCACTCATAAGGTAGACGGGTTTCAACGGTTCTGATTCATTATTTAAAACCAATTTGATAGATTTTAGAGTTGAGTTCGTATAATTACTATTTGTTTAGAGATTCAATAACAGTTATACTGTAAAATGTTGAACTCTTACATGATATAATAAAAAAGAAATAGAAATGCAAACAAAAATCTGATGTCCATGCTTGTCCTTTGACATTTAGTTTGCATTGAAGTATGTGCATGGCAGCAATTGAACAATTAAAATGTATCTTCTTCTTCTTATTCCTCTTTTGGCCTACGACCTTCTGTTAAAAATAAAAATGTATCTCTTTTTTAGTTGCAAAATCAACGACGGTTAGAAACTATGCAACGTTCTTTACAAAAGACAACACTAAAATGATAAATGATAAAAACAACATCAATTATATTATTTTATTGTAATAAAAATATGATAGAAAACAAAAAAACGCAAGTGATGTTATTTAATATAATTTGAAGACTATACCTCTATATTTCTTTCAAAAAAAAAAGTTTGTAATATTCTCTCTAATAATTAAAATCTTCAATTTTCAAGTGACAACACAAATCAACTTTTATTAAAATAAAAATAAATACACACACATATTGTTTTTATTTTTAGATAAATTGTGTAGCAAGTTTAATGCAATTTGGAAATTATCCAACAATTTATTAAGTGGTTTGAAAAATTTAATAACAGTGTGGTCATATTAGGCTCAACATCTCACCAACGACCAAATGAATTTTATATATGCCAAATTAAATATAAGTTTCTCTAAACTGAAAAAATAACACACATTTAATATTGCCTTTTCCATTTAATGAATTTTGTATTTGAAGTCATTGCTAATATATATATGGCTTCCTTTTGAAAGTAAATATATTAATCACACATTTTTTCCCATCCCAACTCCCATGAAAAAAAGATCATGTTACATCTAGGGATGTTCATCGGTTCCAGTTTAATTGATTTTAAACTGAATCAAGAGAGTTAAGATTAAATAGTTCGGCTTTTCCGATCAAATGGATTAGTTCGGTTCATTTTTATAAATCAGTTTAATTGTTTGGTTTGATTCGGTTTAGAATTTTTTAAAACCGGTTAGACGAACTAACCGAAAAGAGGAATATAATTCTTTTGAGTCTATAATTAATTAATTATGAACGTTTTCTTTCTCTTTGAGTACGGAAATTACCAAAACCTAATTCAATTTTGTGTATTGAAATAAATAATTCTTTTGATCCTATAAAAAAATAATAACGAAAAATGTTATTTTCATATTAATACTTCTTATTTCGTTCAACCGAACAAATTAAAATTCACTTTAGCTTGTTTGGCTTGGTTTTAATTCAGTTGATAAGTTTATTTCAGTCGGTTCGGTTGTATTTTTGAACACTAATATACCATGATAAGTTTGTCATGTTGATTAAAGTACATTGTAGTTCTACAAATGCTGATAAAGGTTTATCGTTTAATAATATGAGTATATAAAATATTTCATATATTGAATAGACCTAACAAATGAAAACATTATATGGATTATATTGGTGTCATTAATGTTTTCATTGTGTCTCAGAATTCTATGATATGAGATGCATTTATTTTTCACATGAGAAGTATATAATGTGATTAATATTAAAAGCTACTCATTAATATTAGTGATAAAAATATTAGTTCTTTATATATAACTTGTGCGGGAGAAAGTTATGTATCAATAGTATCATTGTCCATCATCTATAATGAGTAATGATATTTTATGGCCTTTTAGTAAAGTAGAATTATGATGCATGCAATATAACTGAAGTGCAGTTATATATTAATAATTACTTAAGAGACAAAAAAACAAATATAATACAAAGATGACACAACTCTACTTTGAATAATATTCATAATATCATGAGGCAAGGAACAGACACAAGTGATGTTATTTATAACATTACTTTAAGTGATCATGTATTGTAAAATGATACTTTACATCTGTATCATTTGGGTAACTATAATGTATAGCTAGTACCGCTTATAGTTTATGGTAATAAAATGTTATTATGTCATTACCAACATGATATAAATCTCACAGGGTCACACCAATAAATAATTAATTAGAAATGCTCCTTGATTTATTTGACATTTATGACATGACAAATAAATTGGTTTCTCCATCAAAACATGAGAAATATAATTATTTGGGATAATTATATATGCTACAATTAATTTGATTAATTATATTTGATTAATTCAAATAAGAAAAAAATAGAACTTGGCCCAATAAACAAAGCCTAATGGCTGTTGTTCATTATGGCCCATGTTTATTTAAAAATTGTTTTCATAATTAAAAGTTTAATCAAAATAGTTTACCACATTTTGTTAAAAACTGTTGCGCATTGTTTCTTATTTGGACCATATCTCTCTCATAAGAAATCTGATTTTAGCGTTCTATATATTTATAGAAAGGTAAAAGAAATATATAGAACTTTGCCTCTCTGAAGGAAAGCCAAATTAGAAACAAATCATGGTAAAAAACGTAATAGAACGTGATGCTTAATTTGGACTACCATGTTCTGTAAAACTGCTGCACATGTTTCGTTTTTGCACCATAGCGCCCTCATACTATGCCCGTTTTGGGCGTACTATACATGGATGGAAAGTTAAAAGAAATATCTATAAATTTGTCTTCTGGAGCAGAATCTAATTCGAATTAGATAGTGATAAAAAATGTGGTAGAACGTGAAGTTAATTTTGAAAACATAATTCACATTTCTTATTTGTTATATATACTCTATCTCTCATGTATGTGTTGAGAACATACAACAAACCTAACTCACGATCTAATTCTATAAATTTATGAGTGATGTTTCTATGGACAAAAAAAAGATAAATGCTTCTATGAACTTAGTTTTATTTTAACCGTTTAATCTAACGGTTCATATTTCATTCCGATCAATTAAATTTCTCCGTAGCATGAACCGTGACACTCCATCTTTCAGTCGTCCGATGGAAAATCAACGATTCAGCGTTCACTCAACAATGACCTAGCCCTCGCCTGTCTTCCGATGGAAAATCAACGGCTCAGCGTTTGCTCAACAAAGACCCAGCCCCCACCTCTCCAATTACTCCCAGAAATGAAAATAGACTGTCATCCCTCACTCTCACCACCTGTCCACTCCCTCATCGTCTTCTTCGCCGTCTAAAATTTCCCCTCTCAACACGGAAACCCGCCTACCCATTTCCCTCTGCTGAAAAAATCCCCCGCTTCCTCCCTCGCCATCAGTGCCTACCCCTGAAAATTTCTTTTCTTTTTTTTTTGGACCGGGCCTTTGGACCAATTTGCCTACCCCAGAGCCCAGATCAATAAAAAAAAAATACTCACAACCCTCCGCTAGCAAACCCAGAGCAGCGCAATACTACGCGAGAAAAGGAGAAAAAAAAAAAAGACACCGTCGCGGCGTCGCCTCCGCCTGCCGCCTGCGCCTGCGCCTGCGCGAAGAAGAAGGATCACCGCGCCGTCTGTTACCGCTGATCGCCGCGCCGCGTGTGCCCGCCTGTGCCAGCCCGCCTGTGCCCGCTACCGCTAGCCCTAGCCGCCTCTACTGTTGTTCTTTGAAAATGTGTGAAGCATGAAAGTGTTTTCAATCTATTGTTCTTGTTGATTGTCTTCTGTGTTGCTCATACCCCTTTACATCATTAGTACCCGTTAGTTTTAATACATTTATGCCCTAATTACTGGACCTCTTAACTGTAATTCATCTCTTGAACCTCTTGAATTACCTCTTGAACAACAATATTTGAACCTCTTGTGTGATTCAACCAATTCAAGAGGTACTTCTATAAATTTGTTATTGTTATTAAGGTAATTAAATGTATTTCCTTTAATGGCTTTTGAAATTTGGGGATTCTGTGGATGTAAGATCTTGTTGTTATCATGCACATAGTCAAATAAATGCTCCTGTATCAAATTAGAATTTGCAAATATTCTACATTTCTTTTACGACTTTTTGTAAACTAATTCCATGTGTTATGGTTATTGCATAGTATATTGTTTGTGAGAATGATTTGTTGTAAAGGAAACCATGACTTGTTGCTCCAATTTGACGTGAAAATAATTGTTTGTTAGTACAAAATTTTAGTAATTCTTTGTGAGAATGATCATTGTTATTTAGTAATTTTATGATCATTGTACCAATTTTCATGCATGATGCATCTTAATATTATGATCATTGTACCAATTTTATGATTTTTTTTATCATATAACCCTTGTGATTTTTATTAGTAATGTAAAGGTGTTTTGATTTGTGATTTTTTTCTTTAAATTTGTCAATAGAGAATGGACAAATACTACAAGACGGAATCTAAATTTCCAGTTGATTCATCTTCACAAGGATTACAACAAATCGGGTCTAGCTTGGCAAAAAATCGGGTATAACCTCTTGAATTTTTTTTGCAACTATATATGTTCGCCTACTCCCGGCAAAATTCCTAGCTTCGCCACTGACCCTACCCGATAAACGCTACTTTTATTTCCATTTATTGCTACTTTTATTTTCTAATAAGATAATAATTTGTTCAATAATATATTAATTTTATTATAATATAAGAAATATATTGTATATTTTTCTATATATCCGTTAATATTTGATTCGGATTTGCATTGAAAAATAAAAATAGACCAGTACCCGATCCATTTTACACCCCTACATGTAACAAACTAAACCCGAAATCCAATCGAGACACAATACCTGACCCGATAAACGCGAAACAAAACAGAACCCGGCCGGAGCTGATGGCAGTCATCTCTCTCTTTCGCACGGCGCGCAAACTCCACCTCTCGTTGGCACCTCTCTCTTTCATCCACATTTCTTCTTCCTCCTCCTCATACCTCTTAAACCCTAAAACCCTAGCACGATCTCCAATCCTCCCTCCTGCTACCCATCTCCGTCAATTGCACTATCTGATCTCACCTCCCCCGTCGAATCCGAGGATTCTTCATGGATTTCTACCTCACGCGCTATCGCTCTTAAATCCTTACTCGAGTGGTGTCAGAGAGAAGGAGAGAGATGAGGAGGCCCCACCGAAACCGGTACAGTCGTGGGTGGATGCGTACTTGCCAGAAATGGTGCGACCATATGCATTACTTGCTCGATTGGATAAGCCCATTGGGACTTGGCTTCTGGCCTGGCCTTGCATGTGGTAATTTTTTTTGCATCTGATAGTAATTTGAAGTTTAAATAATAACAGTTACAATACAAATGGTCAATTATTTCCTTTGTGTTTTATATAACGTATGAAATAAAAGGTCAATTACCATGGCGGCTTACCCTGGAGAGATCCCTGATTTGAAAATGCTTGCACTATTTGGTTGCGGGGCTGTGCTACTAAGAGGGGCTGGTTGCACAGTTAACGATCTCCTTGATCGAGATATTGATGTCAAGGTATCAACAAGTCATTATTATTATCCTATTATTTAATAGTTGTATAATTTAAAAGTTTGTTGAGGTTAACGTAGATAATTTTGAGGTATAATTATGCATGTGTGATTTGGTTGAGGTTCATTGGTCAAGTTAAAATTAACATTCAGTGTAACATTATGCAGGTGTACTAGATAACAGGCCCTCAATTCAGAAATTTCCCTGTGTATAAATCTGAAATATATTTATCTCTCTGTATGACACTTACTGTTTGAATGTTCATATGATTATCTCTATTTTAGGTGGAACGTACAAGATGCCGCCCATTTGCATCTGGCATGTTAACCCCATTTCAGGGGATCTGCTTTCTTGGTGTTCAGCTGCTTCTTGGTTTAGGCATTCTCCTTCAACTCAATTTCTACAGGTGATCTTGATTATTTTGCATCTTAAACAATTATTATTTGGTTAATTATTGTATCCTTAATTCAAATACCTGGTACTTTTGCTATTAGATCTGCCTGTCACCATGTAATAATAAGTAACAAATAACAAACTCGTGTCATTCTATTTTACTGCTATAACTTGCTCTTTTATCAATACAGCCAAGTACTAGGAGCATCATCTCTATTTCTGGTGTTTTCCTATCCTCTTATGAAGCGGCTTACATTTTGGGTCTGCACTCTTTCCTTTTTTCTTTTTCTTTTTTTGTCTTTTTTCAAGCAGTTGGACATGCTTTTAATTAAAAACTTCAGGAAAAACGTATTTGTAATTTAATTTTTTTTTTCATGCCAGCCTCAAGCATACCTCGGCTTAACCTTCAATTGGGGTGCTTTATTAGGTTGGGCTGCCATTAGAGAAAGCCTCGACCCTTCAATAGTTCTACCTCTTTACACAGCCGGTGTGTGCTGGACACTTGTGTATGATACAATTTATGCACATCAGGTGTGCACTTGTGCATAAAATTTATTTGATTGTATATTTTTTTTTTTTTTTTCACTCAGTTGACCTGAAGTTTTGTTTAGGATAAAGAGGATGATGTGAAGGTTGGTGTTAAATCGACTGCACTGAGATTTGGCAATGACACCAAGTATTGGATATCTGGCTTTGGTGCAGCTTGTATTGGTAGCCTAGCATTTAGCGGTTACAATGCAAATCTTGGTAGGTTTTCATACATCTCATTTCTTTAAATTTATTAATTCAACTTTATGTATGTCTCAGTTGATTCCAATAAGAAGTAGCACTTTTTTCTTGTTTTTTTTGCAAATTAGAGCCAGTAATTTGACATATTTGCATTTGGAACAACCATTACATTAAGGCAACTTAAAAGATGTCTTCCATTTTGTCCATTGTATGTTGACATTTTTATCCCGATCTGTAATTGGGCTTTCTTTTTGAAAATTCTGCAATTTGGTCATTTCATTTACTTCATGATTGTAGGTTTTAGTTGCAAATACGGAAAATGAGACTAATTTGTTTATGTAGGACAGCATGGCCCTTCTATCCATTCCTTGTAGCTGCAACCGGACAGCTGATGTGGCAGATCTTGACTGTTGACTTGTCAACCCGTATGGATTGCAACAGAAAGTACTTGCATATTTTTTTTTTAAAGCCTACTATACACACTTCTCTAGTTTATATACTCTTTTCTTATGTTTTCTACTGATTTGGTTTTGATTTCTCTGCAGATTTGTTTCCAACAAATGGTTTGGAGCAATTGTTTTTGGGGGCATTTTATTGGGCCGGCTAACATCATGAGGTATCTTATCTAATGCTCTCAATCCGCTTACACAATACCACAATACCAACCCCTAGCTCTGTATGAAATCTACACTGCACCACTATTTTGTACTTCCTTTTATTTAAGACTCCATCATGAGTACCATTTTGTCACAGAACACAAACCCATGTACAGAAGGAATTGAAACAGTGGTCCTACCAAGCCCGTACCAGTGTGGCTCTCAATCCGCTTACACAATACCACAATACCAACCCCTAGCTCTGTATGAAATCTACACTGCACCACTATATTGTACTTCCTTTTATTTAAGACTCCATCATGAGTACCATTTTGTCACAGAACACAAACCCATGTACAGAAGGAGTAGGAATTGAAACAGTGGTCCTACCAAGCCTGTACCAGTGTGGTATGTACCAGTATGTTACTTTGTCTAGTACTGAGTTTTTTTGTGAACTTCTTAGATCTTTTCTTGTGCTGCTTTCAGCAAGAGTGCAGAATTCTGCTCCTCGGTATTTCCGAATAATTTATCTATAGACTTAAAAGTGGGCCCTACTAAAAAATGAATGATGTGTCTGTTCATAACCGATTCTGAAAGCATGTTGGTGGGTTGCACATTCAGGAGCAGTAAATCTGGAGTTGATGCAGTTACATCGAGAACAAGTCCTCGGGCTTCTCAACCATTTACATATATTAAGCGTAATAATAGCTGGGGGTGTGCTAGTAATAAAATTATTTTTATGACTCCCTGCATCATCTGTTGCGGGTTTGGGAGTTGATTTTTGGCCATAAAACTACAGCGATCATTGTTGAAGTCCTTGGGTTTTAGCTTAGTAATTTGTTTTTCTTCTTTATTCTTAAAATATTTGAGTTATGATAACTCAGTAAAGTTTACAACATTTTGCTAGCTTGAGTACATCTTTCCATTTTGGATTATCAATTTTAATCCGTTAAAAAATTGTACACTACTATACTTGTACTGTGAAACGAAATGAAGCAAAATAGTCTACTTGTGTAGGATAAGCATTTTGAAAGGCGTGTCGTGTTTAAATTCGCACATAGTGTATCCTTCTTTGTCATGGCATTCTGACAATTGTTTTTATGTCAAAATGGAATAAAAGTTGTCTTATTACTGGTACACAGAGTGGGAAAAATCCTGTCGTGCTGTGCTGTGATTAATATGTCGTGACATTGGTCTCGTGCCGTGCTGTGACTAAGTTAATTTTTCACGTACCGTATTGTGTTGTGACCAAAATATCAAGAGGTGATCACGCCACGTGAGTTACACTGTCCAAACGTACCATGATCAAACGTGACTTGTGTGACCATTTGATCATAATTTAGGTTAGTTTATTTAAGATTCACCTTTTGGTCAAAGATCTAATGGTCCTAATTACACATGATCACGTATCCTGTTGTGCAAATTTTTTTAAAGATAATTACGGCACGGAACATGTGAGTCACGGTACGTAACATACACGTGTGCCGTAATATACTTGCAAACTAATTTTTATACTTTTTTAGAATTTACGCTTTAGCTTAGTTTAACTTAAAAATGTTTTATGATCGATTGGAAAATGCTTTATAATTTGTTGACTTAATTCGGTAGTAAATGACATAACGGAATTGAGATAGTGAGAACAAAATAGTCACAGAGTGTGTGGTACCTAGATCATATTTGAGATGCAAATGTCAATTTTGATGGTTTAAACACTTAAATTAACTTCAAAATTAATCAAAAATGTTGTTGAATTTTATGATATTTAAGGCAGCGAAATTTCAAAAATTTTGACAAAAAAAATACTAAAGGAACATCATCTGCAACTGAAATCAAACCAAAATTAAATTTCCAAATCAATAAACATTATACCTTTATGTTTCTTGTCTCCAAATAAAAAATGAAAGTCCTTAAGATGTAGGGTTGAAGATTCTCCACGTCTTTGTTGATGTTAATAGTGGTTGATGTGTGCATGAACTAGAACGCCTTGTACCAAGATGAGACTCCAAAGTAGAAGACCTTCACGGTATCACCAAGAAATTAATTAGAAACGAAAGTTTTCTCTTGCTAAAGAGTAGTAATTTGGTAGCTTTTTAATTCCTATAGGAGAACTAGATCTTGAGTTTTTCGGATTTATAGGTTCTCAACACATGAGAAATGAAACAAGAGAAAGAGTTTTAGCATAACTTTAACTCTCAAAAACGAATTCTTCTCAAAAAGAATGAGAGAGATTATATATATATATATAGCAAACAAGAAATGTGAATTTTGTTTCCAAAATTAACTGCACACATAATTGAAAACAAGATTTGGTTGATGTTATAATTTAATATTGTTTTGAAGGTTTATAATTTAATATCATTCTACTGTGTAGAACTGTGTATGAATTAATTAGATCTAACTATCAATATACTTGAAATTTAATTTCTAAATAAGTAAAACAACATGAACAAAAATCAACTGGTATAGGCAAATGGCCAGAAGCAGCAGCTGGCCCACCTGGTACCAGCAGTGATCGACAGTAGCAGCAATACCAGTATTAATACCGGCAGTTGAAATTGTTGAAAGTCTAGAATTGAAAAAACAACCCATTGGTATAGAAGCAAATATAGTTCAAAATACAGGATTTCAACAAACAACATGATAACACAATAAAAATATAGATCAATTACAACATTACTCCTTTAGTCATAAAAAAATGACAACTCGACGAGTGCATCGTCATCTTCCTGAAAAAAAATGGAAACATTAATACAAATTTGGTAGGATGATAAAATCTAATTTAATACTATGTAATCGTTCTTTACATACCGGGCTAAGAAGCTGACATGTTCGCCGATTATGCCCTAGCATATATACCGCAATGCCCACATTTATTCTTCCTCCTTCCTTCAATTGAAGACTTCATCTTATCGTACTTTTTCTTTTTTGGTGGGCCCTTGGTCATGAAAGATTTCTGGTTCCCAATCCTATCGTACGTAAGCCTCCGCAGTTCTTCTTTTAAAAACTGTTAATTTCACATATTCTGCGGTCGACTTAGATGCTTCGTAGCATACATCGTTGGCGAGCTCTGATAGCTCATAAAGCTAGGTTATATTGAAAGCAAATGATTAAGTAGAGACTATGACCTATGTACAACTAATTTTGTGCATAAATTTCAGTTGCATATATACCTCTTAGATTTAAAAAAACATGTTTCTTAATTTCCATTTTAAGTAGTGAATGCTAAGTTGCTAACATGAAAACAAGTGTAATATTAACACCAAATAACAGCGTTCGTCATAAGTACAAAACTAAATGCTAAATCTTATATCAAAAGAAAGATGGTCCAAGAAAACAAATCTTAAATGCAACAATTACCATTTGAAAACTTAAGGTTAAACATCTCTAATCAAGATTGCATAATAAACTATGGAAATTGCCAAATTGGTCTGATCACACAAATTTTGTTTGAACTGGTGATTTCGATAATTAATTGATCGAAATTAGCATAACTGAAAATCAAATTAAATATAAAACAGTTATGATCTGACAAATGTCAATTCAAAGAAATTAAATTCAATTGCATACCCTATCTAGTACATTATCAATGGCACCGCATTCTTCCTTCTTGATCAGGTCCATCTGTATGAACGTAAGCACCGGTTTGCACTTTTACTAAAGAACGACGAATTGCACCAAATTTCCCTTGTAAAGAGAGAAACTTTTGTCGGTTGATCAACTGGTATCGATACGTGAGAGAGATGGTAGGACCGATGGAGAGAGGAGATTAATATTTGATAGTGTTGATCACTAGTTACTGATAAAGAAATCTGTATCAGGGTTCTGAAAGCCTGATACAAAACGATACTAACAGTTACAAAATCTCACGTACAAGTGCAAAAGGGTTTCTATAAAGATGTTTTATGAAACCGGAGAGACATGAGCGCCTAACCGACGACGGTTAAGGGTAATAATATTGACAGAGCTACTTTGGCTTTACGCAGCGCATGAATCATATGATTTTTCATCGTCTCTTGATTTTACGCTACCTGAAGTCAAAATAGCTCTGTCAATAATTTTACCGGACGGGTAGATATAAAAGAAATATGAGAGAAGAGGCGGTTTGGGATCTTGCCGTATATTCAATAGCACTAAAAAGACTATCACAGCCGTTCGACGATGTCATCCGACGGTTATTAAAAAACGAGCGACGTGGCCGTCTAAAATTGCAGTTTTTTTTTTGTAGAATCCAATATACAGTTATGGGCGTTGCGCCTTTGCGGTTTCCTTGGTCGTTTTTTCTTTTAAAATTGAGTTGTCTTGTTAAATTGAACTGGAGGTGTTCACGTAACAAATATTTGTTATCAATACAATTCGCATTAATTTGCAAAAAAAAAAAAATACAATTCGCATTAAGAATTTTAATTGATAGATAATTTTAATTCTCTATCTAACTACCATTTGTTTCTTTTTTTTAATTGGCAAGCTTTCTGAAGATAATTTTCTAAATATTGTTATTTTACTTTCTAAAGAAAAAATAAATCACAATACGATAAAAAATGCATAGTCCTATGTGTTTCTGTTTAGCACGTTCTCCAATGAAGTTTGAAATATTATGCCCCAGTCATAAGTTAGACTTTTATTTTTTTAAATGTAATTAATTTCTACCTTGTAGTTACGTCACTTAATAAATTTATATTAGCAGTATTTTTGGTTTATTGTAAATTATATATTTTAGTTAATTAATTTTACAAATGTATCTCTAAATTGCATAATTTTTTTTTATTAAAGGGTTCCAGTTAGGGGTGCAACGGATCAGATACGGATCGGATAGTGGTAAAACCATATCCGTATCCGCTTTTATTTTTCGGATATGGATACGGATCGGATATTAGACGAATACGTACGGATATGGATAGGATATCGGATATCCGTAGATATATATAAATATTTTCATAATATATATTAAACTATATGGTATATATCTACTATTCGGATACGGATAATTAAAATTCAAAACCATATTCGTATCCGTATCCGCATGGATATTCGGATATTGGATATCTGTATCAAATTTTCAAATATGGATCCGGATATGGTCGGATATTATTCGATCCATTTGCACCTCTAGTTCCAGTACACTCCAGCTTCTTTTAATGCTATTCTCGAGAATTGAACCTACATCTCTTCGGAGCTCATGCACTGCACTGAGCCCACAGATAATTGCATAATTATTGATAAATTGGTTTTCCTATTTGTTATCTATTAATTTTTTAAGCAAAGAAAAAAGTTGTAGCATTACAGCAATTTGCATGCATGACAGATATTTTTAATTAATTTTGAAGTTAGTTTAAGTTTGTAAGCCATCAAAATTGACATTTATATCTCAAATATATATGATCTAGGTACCACACTCTGTGACTATTTTGTGCTCACTATATCAATTCAATTATGCTATTTTCTCCTGAATTAAATCAACAAATTATAAAAGCAATAGAAAACATTTTTAAGTTTATCTATAGTTAAAGCAGTGGACAAACATAAATTGCAATCATACGGCTTGTGAGTGTTAGAGCTCAAGAAATTATGCCTTTGTTTCCCCTTCAATTACAATACTTTCAATATGGTCATATCCTGTCTGCTCAACAGCTCTCCGAATTTGATGGAGATTGTAATTTGTGTAAGTATTTTAATTACAATACTTTCAATTTGGTCATATCATGTCTGCTCAACAGCTCTCTGAATTTGATGGAGATCATAATTTGTGTAAGTATCACTACCTATGTACCAGTAAGCTATCTCTAAGTTAGTGCATTTACTGAGGGTTAATTGGCATAGTTTGGCAATAAATAGTCAGGATTTAGCCAGAAATTGAATAAATAAGGAAATAAAGAGAAAGAGGATGAAATAGTCCCGTTTGGATAATACCGGTATTGGGTGATAGACCATTAAAATCTGGTCCACGAATGGACGAAGCATTGAGTCACACATAGAAAAGAATGCAAAATCATTCTAATATAAGAATCAGAACAAAAAAAACCATCAATGGCATGTTTGTTAATCTATTAAGAAATTTTAATTGTTTTTCTTCTTTCATTGTGATTCTAGGTTGACACGCATTTTTACTCCAACTATAATCCTAAAGCTCTGGAGTTGAATTTTTGGCAGAAACAATTGGCAGCAGAATGTGTTAAACATCACCTGACAACTGCCACATTTTATTTGGATGACTATTTGTCGGAGGATTGTTTCGTCTTCCCAAAATTTCTTCTACGAAATGCTGCAAATCTCAAGAATATGAACATATTCTGTGACAGGAATCTTAAGAATATACCAAATATAGCAGAGAAAATAAAAAATGAACTCTCTGCTATTCACATTGCATCTCCAGATGTTGAGATAATGGTCGAACCCATCATTTCAAGGTATAGGGATATACCAAGTTTTTAGTCTCCTAATCAAGCACTTATCTATTTTGGTAATATTTTGTTTTGTAATCGGCCTATGGTGCTTGAAATATGTAGCATACTTATGTGTTGTTTCATTTTGATATTTCAATGTCTGACATGTGTATAACTTCAGATGTTAAATCATTTTCGTTCAAATGGTTTTTGTTTGATTTAGGAACATAATTTTTTATTTTGTTTTGCTATGAATTGTGGAAGAACTGAATGGTAGCTTTTTAATGTTTTCGAAGCAAAATTTCAGATTTCGTTCTGATAAATGATTTGGTTATATGAAAAATTAAATTATGGAGAATAAACTGCTACACAAGAGAGATGCTTATTTTGCTCTAATTAACAACATATTACAAATTACTCTGAAAAATCCAAGGATATCTACTAAATTTTAGTTTGGATGCACTCCGCTTGTAAGACATTTAGACTAAAAAGCTTTCTAAGATCCTTTTTTTTTTTAAGGTCAGCGAGCTAGGATCTCTTCTGACGATTTTGTATTAAGAAATAAAAATCCTGTACACCTCCGGGCTAACCCGTAGACCTGAAATTTAGTAACTTATATACAACATCACCAAGGCACCTAGAAAGAAATTATAAATTATATAAAAACAATCTCCTATGCTTTCCAGTTCCTTGTGCTCATAACAGCCCCATCCACAGACTCACGCCACAAGGCCCACGCACCTGCTGCCAAAGTAGTCTCCAGTGGGCGCCTGTCATCTGCCGATGCTGCTGTTTGATATGAGTACCATGTATTGATGACTGGTACCATACCAGTAGTCGGTACTTTACCATCAATCGCTACCGGTACTGTACCAGTAAGTGTCGAGCCCATATCTCCACATAGAATTGTCCATAAATTCCTTTCCTATGCACATGATCCCAATATATGGTCCCTAATCTCCCCTGTTTGGCTCAAACAAGTCTGCATCCCGGCATAATATTACATCCTCTAGACATTAGTGTTTCTTGTGTGAGAATTTTGTCTTGAATAGTTGAATGGCTAACCAAAGGAATGTTCTGACCTTCAAAGGAATTTTGGGACTCCATAAGCGGGCATGTTTCTAGGATATTTTTTATTAATAATTCATGACTTGATAGGGTTAACAAAACATACATAATACTTGGTCTTATGACTTGTTGTGATTACTTACCTACAAGTTATATTTCTACATACCAAAGGCATTGTTTTTCTCCTTTTTCAGTACTTCTTGCAAGTCATTTTCTTATTGTCTAAATGTTTATTGATATTATTGATTAAAATGGTGGCACCTCATCTAATAGCAGATCAGCAAATTAATTACAAACTTCAGCTACTCTCAATCTATAGGATTCCTCTTACGGTAATCAAACAAATAGATAAGATTAGAAGGCGCTTCTTATGGCAAGGTAATTCTAAAAAGAAAAAATATATTCTCATAGACTGGTACACCTCAACTTTAGCTAAACAGGTAGGTGGTTTAGGAATTCTAGATCTAAGACAAATGAACATATCTCTTTTACTCAAATGGTGGTGGAAATTGAAAAATTCTGAATACAATGGACTTTGGAAAACCCTTATAATACATAAATATGTGACCAATCACCATCCATTAAAATCTGCCTTTTGGACTGCCATGTTGAAAGTTAATTATATCGGGGAAATGGGGGTATCTTATGAACCAGGGGTAAATTCGCAAATTAGGTTCTGGGTTGACCAATGGTATAAAAACTGCACACTAGCTAATAGGTACTACACTTTGTTTACTCAATGTACAAACCCAAACATACTCTTAGCTGATGTGGTACATTCTCAAGGGCGATTAGTGAAATTTAGAACTTCATTAGTAGGAATAAATTTTCAATAATGGACAGAATTACTACATCTAATCAGCTCCACTTCATTCACTTACTCACACGACAAAATTGAGTGGAAATGGAAAGCCTCAGGAAAGTTTTCAACTCATTCAATTTATAAAATTCTTAACTTTGGTGGGTATCAACCAAAACATGCAATGATATGGTGGAACTTGCCGGTACCACCAAAAATTAGAGTATTCATGTGGCTAGTTTCGCATAATACCATTTTAACCAAAGACAATTTAGCCATTAAAAGGTGGGTTGGAGACCCCAAATGTCAGTTCTGTTTACACCATGAATCGATTGACCATCTCTTTGTCACTTGTACATTAGCTCACCAAATTTGGTTTTGGTTAGGCAAAAGTCAATTTGTAATGCAATCATGGACAACTTGGGATAGTATACTTGCGTTTGCTTATTCTCTCGATTTCCTAGATAGAACAGGATTCTTAATTATACTTAGTGCAGTTAGTTGGAGTTTGTGGAAACATAGGAATGAGGTTTGTTTCAATGCTTGTGATGTTAAAAGTGCTAGAAATCTGATTTTACTAATTAAATCTCTTTGTTCTTATTGGGCAGGAAACATGAGCAAGAAAGTCAAGAATGCTGTTGGAGAGTGGCTACCGGTCATAGAAGATGCAATTCCTTTGAACCAGTACATGCCGATGGAGCTAGTGCATTCCTACTCGGGTGTAGAGGTCCCTGGACAGCAAGGAGCTGCTGCTGCCGAGGTGTTACCGTAGTGGAAAAATGAAGATGCTTCACCAATTTTGCCGTATAGTTATACTTAGCCTTAGCCCAATACTTTGTGGCTTAGTTTTAGCAAATTTAGCGTACTTTTGGTGCCTTGCTAATAGCAAGCTTTGGTGATTATATTGCCTTTTACTAAATTTTTGGTTTGAAAAGAGAGAACATGAACTCTAGCTTACTGGATAGATAAAAACTGGTCTTTGTAATTATTATATTTCAGAAATGAAATGGGCTTTTTTGTCTTTTTTTTAAAAAAAAAAATTACAAACTTCAGCTTTCTCAGGACTGACATTCTGCTGGAATGAATTTAAAGGAGTGTTCTCATATATATTTTGTTATTATATAAGTATAATGATATTGTTCAAACAGAAATCAATAAATGCATTCATAGTGGAATCAAACTGAGCTTGTGGTTCAAACTTTCTACAGAATGTTAAATAAAGGGGCGGATTTACATATGGTGTCACACCATAAAATAGTGTAATTGAATCCCTCCTCTCTCTATATATATGAGGTGAAATTAAGAAAATTGAAATTGAGAAGGTTAAATAAGTTAATGTAATATACTTTTAATTTATAAAAAAGCTAAAAGTTACAAGTATATATAAAAGTTACTGAATATAAAGAACAAAGCTGTTAATTTTTAATTTACAAGGGTGGTTTAGCCACCCCCTGATTAACACCTAGATCCGCCAATATATATATATCAAGAGTAGAACTAGGGTGCTCCTAAGCTCACCAAGCCCTTCCGTGAGCGCGGCTCTAAAACCTATCAAATTGACTTCAAACGACATTTTCAAACTGTTAGATGTTCAATCTATATTAAAATCTACTTGGAGACCAAATTTTACATTTTTTGGAATTTTTTTACTATTTATTAAGATGGTTTGAAAATCGCTGTTTTCCAATGGTGCAGAATTTTAATAAAAACAGCGATTTTCAAACCATCTTAATAAATAGTAAAAAAATTCCAAAAAATGTAAAATTTGGTCTCCAAGTAGATTTTGATATAGATTGAACATCTAACGGTTTGAAAATGTCGTTTGAAGTCAATTTGATAGGTTTTAGAGCCGCGCTCACGGAAGGGCTTGGTGAGCTTAGGAGCACCCTAGTTCTACTCTATATATCAATGGATCAAAATTTACGATTTAACTCTCTTTTGAGTCGTCATGACTAGAAGATGATGTCAAAATATTACAATTTTTAATTTATGCATATAACTAAGATAATATAAAATACAATTAATAGTTTAATTTTTTTAATGTGACAAAAAAATAAACAAAATTACCCTACGGATATTTTCATCAAACAAAAAATAAACAAAATTTACACCGTTTAACACCAACGACAAATGAAAAATCTCATTTCTTAAAACACTTGGATGTGATCTCTAGTCCAGTAATATTACATCTGAAAGAAACTTCCTCATTTCTGAGATAAGACCACAATGGGCCTTTTTATCTTTCAAAGCCCAAATTTCAATGCAGCAGGCTTTTCTATTAAAATTATGGGCTGTTCTTTCAAAATACCTTTATTTTTCTTGTTGGGAGGGGGGCAGTTTACAAAATATATTGAATGCTTCATGAAACACAATCACTTTCAATTGTTGGTGCATGTAAACCAGTTGGTATACAGAAACAACAGAGTCAGACATGTGGTTTGTTATTGCTGGACCACATGATCTGCTTGAACAAATTTGCAATGAACCAATAAGTGAGTTTCAAGTTGTTGTATCATTTGCATTTGGTACTTCTTCATTAGTTCCCTTCCTTCTCATCTCCATTTATTAAAAAAAAATGGAGAGATCATAAATTCATTCCAGGACAGTATTTAAGAAAAGGGACATCTCCAGTTGGGTAATACTGGAGGAGGTAATCCATCAAATTTTAGTATGATTTAGCTGCTTGTCATAGTTTAGGTCTAAATATTTCATGGGGGGTCTACATAAGATATGAAAATTATTAAGTTGAGACCAAATATATTTTGTGAAATTGGGCCCCATTTCCAACAAATGGAAATGCGTTTTAATCTGGAAATGAGATGAGAACAAATTTTGGACCAGTTAGGGATGTGGGCCCTGTCCTGTACCGGGCTTAACACTTGATAAGTTGACATCAAAAAAAGCTAAACTCTACTTTCCCATGTGATCTTTGTTCAAACAAAAAATTGGATCAGTGGCTGTGACAGACCGTACAAGACCCATTCATGCCTGTCTGTCCTTGCTTGCCCTTGCCCATGGGCCTGCCCATACCAGTTGACCCATTCATATTCAACCATATCAAATAGACCGTACAAGACAACAAAACAATTCATAATATGATTTTTCTAATGGAAGAAAAATAATTAATAGTTTAACAACAAACAACATGTGATTTTGCTACTAGAGCACAAAAATATTCATAGTTTAATAGCAAATAAATGATGCTGTTCTGCTTGTTCTTTTTAACATAAAGGCCCATCGGCTACCTGTTGGCTTCAACATAAGCCCAGGCCTAGCCCGACCCGTCTCTAGGCTCGCCCTTACCTGACCCATCACAGCGTTTGACCGATCGGGTAAAGAACAAGCCGGACGGGCAAGACCGGGCCAGACGGATAAGACCGGACTACCGGGCCAATTGGACTTTTCTGCCATCCCTACTTATATTGTCAATCAAATTTAATGAAACGAAATAAATACTATAGACATGAAAAACATACCTCTTTCTGCTCCGAAAAAAGTTGTACCTCCCACGTCAATTTAATGATATGGGATTCTCAAAAAGAAAATGGCCATGTACAAAGCTCACGACACTAACACTTGGACACTAACATCGAGACAAAATAAACAAACAAAATACCTTGGGCTCATTTTATGGAACTTTTTAAGAAATTATAAATAACGAAAAATTACCAAACCAACTTAATTGTTTTGGTATTTACAAAATTATAAGAACCGAAATACTATTTCGGTCCGAAGTGTTTTTTTTTTCTTGTATCGAATTGTCATTTCGGTCCGAGGTGTTTTCACAAGTTTTACACTAACAGTTACATTATTTTTTTTCAAAATCTGTGAAAACAGTTCGGACCGAAAATGACATCTTGGTTCTTATTTTTTTTTGTAAAAATTAAAATAATCAAGTTGGTTTAATAAATTATTTTTTCTTATTTTATGGTTTTTAAAAAAATTCCCATTTTATGAATATCCTTTAAATCACATTAGAAACTGAAATTTGGACCCCACACGTCCGTTAAGCGAACAGTTGCGGTCACAGAGAGGTCTATAAACCAAGCGCACGCTTGAAAATGCTCATACGGATACCGTCAAACCACGTGGGGTTCTACTGTAAACAAAACACGAAAAAAGTCGGACCTCCAGTTCGTTGTTAAATAATAACTAACCTCGATTTTATTTAATTTTGTAGTCTGATCAAAACTCAAAACTCTTAAACCATTTTCAATTAATATTTTTTTTGTATTAGAAATATTAATTTTCTAATACAGAAAGGGAGACCTAGCCTACCACTTCTATAGTTCTATTTAATTGCCTATAGAAAAACTCTCATCTAAACTTTGAATTCATGATATTCATTATCAGATGACATACTTTCTTTTACTATTAGATTAAAGCTAGTTCATTCCAATTAATATTTTAAAATACGATTTTAAATATGCATGTAGAAAAAGGTTAAAGGGAGCCTAATTTGCCGAACTTTTTTTTTACTGTCTTCTAAAAACTAATAAACAAAGTTAACAACTTTTATTAAAAAAATTGAAAGTTACCAGGAGAGGAGCGCATATTAAATTTGCACACTTTTAAACTGCAGTTTCTAGTTGTTTCTTTCTAAATGGCAGCGCATATATAATCTAGTTCCCCTGGTAAAAATAAATTTTTTACGTAAAATTCTGTTTATTATTTTTCAGAAGATGGTAAGAAAAAAAATTCGGCCTAATTGGACATTTTATTTAATATTTCATAGGAAGGACTATTTGTTTCAATTTTTTTCCAAAGAAAAAGCAAAAATATAAAATTTCTTGTCTTTTTCAGTTTTCATAATTCATACGTTCAAAATTCTAATTCTAATTTTTGGTTATTCGTGAATAATCAAGTATGTATAATTGAGTAGAACTAGGATGTTTTTAAGTTCATCAAACTTCTTTGTGAACTCAACTCTAAAATCTATTCGATTGATTTTAAATAGAGAATCTGAACCGTTGAAACCCTTCTACCTTACGAATGATGTGTCTATATGCAAAAAAAAATTAAACTTTCAAATTAATTTAGTATAAAGTCAAGCGGTCAAAATTAGAAGATTTATAAATTAATTTTAAGGCATTCATTTTTTGAACGTTTTTTGACCACTTACTGATTCTATACAAAATTAATTCGAAAATTTAAAAAATTTGTATATAGACACATCACTCATAAGGTAGACGGGTTTCAACGGTTCTGATTCATTATTTAAAACCAATTTGATAGATTTTAGAGTTGAGTTCGTATAATTACTATTTGTTTAGAGATTCAATAACAGTTATACTGTAAAATGTTGTACTCTTACATGATATAATAAAAAAGAAATAGAAATGCAAACAAAAATCTGATGTCCATGCTTGTCCTCTGACATTTAGTTTGCATTGAAGTATGTGCATGGCAGCAATTGCAGTGGTGTTCAAATTTTGCCGAACTGCGGTTTGCATCAAATTTTGAAAACCCAACTGAACCGACTGAATTAAAATTTCAAACCGATCTAAAATCAAACCGATTAAACCGATTTAAACTTCATTTTGTTCGGTTAAACCGAATACAAACATTTTAAGTTACAAATAAATATTTTAAAACCGGTTGGTTCGGTTCAAACCGATTTGGATAACATTTTTGATAACCACACAAGCCGGTTTTTGATAAACCGATTTACCGATCCATTATAAACCACACAAAATAAACCGATCCATTATAAACCAATCCATTTTTTATTAAACCGGTTGGTTCGGTTCAAACCAATTTGGAGATCCCAAAACCGAACCAAACTATTTAAACCGAACAACCGATCCAATTAAACCGAAATTTACTAGTTCGGTTTAAAACCGAATAAACCGAATAAACCGATCAATTTGAACACCCCTAAGCAATTGAACAATTAAAATGTATCTTCTTCTTCCTCTTTTGGCCTACGACCTTCTATTAAAATAAAAATAAATACACACACATATTGTTTTTATTTTTAGATAAATTGTGTAGCAAGTTCAATGCAATTTGGAAATTATCCAACAATTTATTAAGTGGTTTGAAAAATTTAATAACAGTGTGGTCATATTAGGCTCAACATCTCACCAACGACCAAATGAATTTTATATATGCCAAATTAAATATAAGTTTCTCTAAACTGAAAAAATAACACAGATTTAATATTGCCTTTTCCATTTTAATGAATTTTGTATTTGAAGTCATTGCTAATATATGGCTTCTTTTTTAAAGTAATTATATTTATCACACACTTTTTCCCATCCCAACTCCCATGAAAAAAATATCATGTTACATCTAGGGGTGTTCAATTAAGATAATTAATAATATTATTCTTATACAAATATACACCGATATTCTTAAAATCAATCCCATATCTTGAGATTGGATTGATTTTATCATATTTCCAGAATTCTTGACGATCCTCAAAATAAATTCCTTTTTGAGGTTATTTGTCATACGGCCCTCATTTATCAAATTCATCTGCTTCTTGTGATCGGCTCCAGTTTAATTGATTTTAAACTGAATCAAGAGAGTTAAAATTAAACAGTTTGGTTTTTCCGATCAAATGGATTGGTTAGGTTCATTTTCATAAATTGGTTTAATTGTTTGGTTTGATTCGGTTTAGAATTTTTTAAAATCGGTTAGACGAACTAACCGAAAAGAGGAATATAATTCTTTTGAGTCTATAATTAATTATTTATGAACGTTTTCTTTAAGTACGGAAATTACTAAAACTTAATTCAATTTTGTGTATTGAAATAAATAATTCTTTTGATCCTATAAAAAAAAATAACGAAAAAATATTTATTTTTATATTAATACTTCTTATTTCAGTTCAACCGAACAAACTAAAATTTACTTTAGCTTGTTTAGCTTGGTTTTAATTCAGTTGATAAGTTTATTTCAGTCGGTTCGGTTGTATTTTTGAAAGCATAATAAAATTTTGATTTGTATATTTTATTTCAGTTTTAACCAAATCGAACCGATGAACACACCTAGTTACATCTGTGTGATATTGAATACGGATCATTAGATCAGAATCCGAAACAATTTGAACCATGCTGAAATTTACGGAACCCTTTAATATTTACGTAAATTATGATCGGACGGTTCAAATTCAAACTCAATATTTGAATTACTTCATATCATAGTATGATAGTATCCGAACTCCGACAATATGTTAGAGCATTGACATTTGAAGGTGAATTGGTGAAATGCTTCAATTAAGACACTGGCACACTGTGAAAAGAAACAGTAAATAGTAGTTGAGAATGTATCTTTTAGAAAATAAATGTAACAAGGGAAGGGAAAGATACGATCATACGAATGAATACTCGCGTGCCATCAAATCAAATCATTGACAATGAGAGAGACACTGAGACAGTCACACACAGAGAAAGAAAGCAGGGCACCAAAACAGTGCAATTAATTTTTCTTTCAGAAAAATGGAATTAATTTTGACTGTATGCATATTTCAGTAAATAGTGAAACTTTGTTGTCTAGTGTGTATATAAATTAATATATATGGAGAATTTCACGTATACTCTTCAAAAACATCAAAATTATGTATTCCTCTCTCTAAAATTTATAATATTATTTTACCTCTAAATTTCAAAAACTCACAAATTTACCCAATTTATTGATTTTTTTTATTAAAACCCATTTTAAATTTATAAAGTACCAATTGTGACGTACACACTAGTATAGAGTCCGGCTAGTATGACATCGGTGTCATATGATACCAACTCCAAAATTTATTGGATAGACTTCGAATGACGAATCTAAACCGTTTAAACCGATTTACTGTATGAGTGATGTGTTTACATGCAAAATTTATGTATATATTTTTAGTTATTTTAGTATCAAATCTAGCGGTAAAAAATGTTGAAAAAATGAATGTATTAAATTAAACTTAAAAACTCTCACATTTGACCGCTTGACTTGATACTAAATAATTTGAAAAATTATAAATTTTGCATGTAAATGCACAACTAATGAAGTAGATCGGTTTGAACTTTGAACGGTTTGGATTAGTTGTTTGAAGATAATTCAATAGGGTTTAGAGTAAGTATTATATAGGCTGAAATGATACTGATGTTATACTAGCCGGAGTCACTAGTATATGCCTAAATGTCAGTGTCTATGTCTTACAAATAGATAAGTAAAACATTTGTCCTCGAATAATGATTAATTAGAAGAAAAAAAATATTTTTTTTACAGACTATATAATTTTATTTTTTAATAGAAGGTAAAATGGTTATTTTATAAATTTAAAATGAGTTTTAATAGAAAAGTCAATAAATTGAGTAAATTTTTGAATTTTTAAAATTTGAAATAGTAAATATGATAATATCAAGTTGTTTTTGAGTATGCGTAAAATTCGTCGTATATGGTTATTCTCCAAAGACACGGTACTTTTAACATTTAATTTTGACGGAACATAAAATGTTGCTAAAAAATACACCATTTTACCAACATTTTTGAAAAGAAAGTGTACTTTTTAACATATATTTTCAATTTTCTTTTTTGTGGTGGCGGTTGTTGGAAAATGGGGTTTTCTCCGGACCGGAATTCTTAAAAATAATTCAATTTTTTAGTTTGTTGAAAGCGGGGCTGCACAGAGAAAATAAACTGATTGAAATTTCTGAGACAATTTCAAATTTTGTGCTAGTTTGTAATGGATGGTAGTCTAAAAAAATCTGTCACTATTTGTAAGGAAAAAAATATTTTTTACTGATATGTTCGAAAATAATATAACAATTTTTGTCAGTGTACTCTCGAAATAGTTACTTTTTAGCCTCGCAGATAGTGGCATATTTTTGTACTGCGGATTGAAACTCAATTTTTTAGTTACTTTAGCGGATCGGAATTTATTTTTCTCTACTATTGGTTGGCTAAACTTAAATAGTAAATTATTTGAGCAATATTTTTTGAGGATATTATGTTTATAAAATCCTGAAATTGAAAAAATTAATTTTCGATAAAACTTTTTTTATCACTTCAAAAAAGGAATGCTAAAGGGCAAAATTGTACAGTACGCACCAACAGTTATATATGCAGGCAAAAGAGCAGCACAAGGTACACAGAAGCAGCAAGAAAAACAGATTCATGAATTTCTTTTGTCAGGATTTTTAAAATAAATATTATGACTATTTCAGTATTTAAAATCTGACAAAACTATGAATAATTTCTAAATGAATGCATTTGAGTAATGGCTAAATTCATAGATTCAGATTTCAATCCGTATTCTGTACTTAGTTTTTTTTTTAATGTTTTTCAGTTGTCTAAAAATACGATTTTAGTTGGGCTTGTAACGTGTATTCAGCAATATAAATATATTATCTAAAAAAAGTAATATAAATCTATTACTGTTAAACTTTAAAAACAAACGATAATATATATTGACATCAGATATTTTAAAAAGCAGAATAGACAAAAATAAGATTCTAGATACAAAATATCAGCTATATACTGGTCCCATGGAGATCATTTTTCTCTAGTAAGTATCTTCATAAAAATAATTATTATTTTGAGAAAACAAATTCTAAACGTGTAAAATCTTACCAATTTTTTTTGAAAAGAAAGTGTACTTTTTCACATATTTTCAATTTGCTTTTTTGTGGTGGTGGTTGTCGGAAAAGAGGGTTTGAGAAGCATTGTGATCACTGTAAAATCTAAGGCCATACAAAGAAAAATATGCTACAGCGTACATTATGAATTGTTTCCTAAGAAGTGACAAAAAGGTAAAATTACAATAGTTCAGAACAATGAGCCGATAATAGTTGATCAAGTCCAAAAGACGAATCTTAGCCTATCGATGGCAATGCGCGCAGAAGAAAACAATCTCGAAATCATAAGACGAGATTGACAAAAAAGAAGAGCTATTTGTTTTGAAGATTTAGGTGAAGCAGGAAGTTTGGTAGCTTTGAGTCGGCGATGAGATTGATCTCGCGTTCCACTTCTCATTTTAGTAGAAGGCGCTTGAAAAATTTTCACACAACATTTGTAAGTCCCACATCAAAAAAACAAAAAGCTTTTCTCTTTGTCAATCTCGTTCAATGAATGCGAGACTATCTCGTTCGGCATTGCCATCAAATGTAACTGGTTGATATTCATTCAGTTAAAAATGCTAACAAAGGTATATATATCCTCCTATAAAAATAGAGAAATAAAATAGTGTAATCAAGTGAGAGAGAAGAGAAGAAAATAATTGCCTCACATTTTTCTTTTTCTTTTTGTATTTTCATCATCTCTTTATTTCCTAAATATTTATAAAATTAAATTTCAAAACTAAAAAAAATAGAAATGTATTTTTGATGCGCTTTAATAGTATGGAAAATCGATTTACAAAAATGGTAAAGAGATTGGGTTGAGAGAAAAGTGACACTGATCCTATTTTCATCATTAAAACTTTTGAATATAGAGTCATGGTAGTGGCATTTGACCTTCCGTATTTAATTAGTGGGTTATAGGAAACAATGAATTTTTCAAGTTACAAAAGTAAAATTACTAAATGAATTAATTAATCAAACTTTATTCAATAATGAAATCATGAGTGTTAGAGGGGTGGGGACTGCTTTTGGGGTTTGGAGGAGTTTTGGTATAATTCAATAAGGTTTAGTCCTTAATTTCAATTTGAGTGAGGCTATGGTAATATGCATATTACGGATCAATCTGTGCTATTGATTTATATCTTTATTTTCAAAGTTTAAACAGTTAATCTGAACTTCTAAGATTGATTTCCATATGAAAACGTACATGTGGAACAAATTATATATTTATTTAAATTGTTTTACTATTTATTTAGATAGGTAGAAAACCACTTTTTTTGGATGGTTCATAATTTTCCAATCAAGTGATGTTCTACCTATGTAAAAAATAGCAAACAAATTCTAAAAAAATATGAAATTCGGTCTACATGTACATTTTCATATAAAATTCATGTTAAACAGTTGAGATTGACTGTTTAGTTAAAAACAAAGATATAAATTCGTAGCACATGTCTATACCAGTGTTGTAAATAACAGTATGCGCTCGTCGGACGGACGGGTACCGCCAAGCGATTAATCGGTATGCGGCTGATTAATCGAAATTATGCGGCCGATTAATCATTTTTATTTAAATTATGTGTATATATTCATAATTTATTAAAAATAATTCATTTAACTCATCAAACTTATCAAATAAACTTAATTTAACTTAGTTTTATTATTATAACATGATACTATGTTTATTTCTTCTTAATAACACATACACATTTTACGTTTGTAAGTAACACATTTATTTATTTAATGTGCTCTGTTTTTCCATGTGCTCTGTTTTTTGTGTTGGTTGTCTCTTTGTGAAATTTGATATGTGAAACTCACAAAATGCTCCAAACACGTGTCATTTCTTAGTTGGGGTATATTTTTTGAACAAATATAAAATCAAAGTAAACGCTATCCTTAGCCGTAGAAATGGAGCAAATTATGGTTGATTTGATCAACCATAAAATACACCCTTGGCATAAAAAATTGCTAAATCAGCAGCATTTGTTCATGCTGAATTGTAGTTGTAGGCATGTGTCCACTATTAATGAACCAAATCAATAGTATTTTAAAACATAAATTAATTAATATACTGGAACACAACACAAGAACTCACATGGCTATGAGTACGTGCACCAATCATATGCATCAAATTAAGGACCCAAAAAACAAAATAATTAATTAGGATATGTACTGTATTGATACATTATTCTTGAGTCCGGCTAGTATAACATTGGTGTCATTTCGGCCTATATAACACCAACTCCAAAATCTATCGTATCGACTTCAAACGGTTAATCCAACCGTTCAAACCCTTCTACTTTATGAGTTGTGCGTTTACATGCAAAAAAAAAATATTTTCTAGTTATTTTAGTACCAAATCAAGCGGTCGAAAATCTTGAAAAATGAATGCATTAAAATTAACTGAAAAACTCACACATTTGACCGCTTGATTTGATACTAAAAAAATTCAAAAAATTATAAAATTTTGCATGTAAACACACAACTCATAAAGTAGAAGGGTTTGAACGGTTGGATTAACCGTTTGAAGTCGATACGATAGATTTTGGAGTTGGTGTTATATAGGCCGAAATGACACCAATGTTATACTAGCCGGACTCATTATTCTTAGGGAAAGAATATAGTTTGCATTTATTATGTTCATCATTTATTTCCATTCAACTAATCCATGCCTTGTTCCCCAGGTTTTGCCACTTGCCCACTTGCAAGATTTCAGATTCTTCATTGAAATAATCTCTCCATTTTTAACTGAAATGGAGATCACCTAAGTCTTTAATTAATACTTGCCTAAATATTAGATATTGAATTTAGAGCAGGTTTTGGAAGTACAGTACTTTTGTTTATATTTTAGATGTGACGCACGTTAAATTGATCTACAAAATTATATATTTTTATAATTAAGTATGATTTATTTTTCGAATTATTAAAAAACCATTTAACTAGATAAATTATAAATCAAATGCTATTTAACTAGATAAATTATCTGGACACTTTTATGCAAAAAAATAATACATATATTTTAGTTGATTATTACAAAGAGATAATATTTATCACTAAAAGTCTAAGAGAGGCGGATGGTAGTGAGCGAAATGGAGGGCTAAGCTCTCCTTACAAATTACAATTTTGTAATTTTATTTAGAGTAAGGTTAAAATGCTTTATTATTTTTGTACACATCATGCTTCACATACTTATCTCTTTTTTCAAGATCTAAACGGTTGATCAAAATAGTTCAACATGATCTCCATATTAAAATTACTTGAGATCAAATTTTATATTTTTTAGAATTTTTTTTATTGTTGTTTTAGATAGATACAAAATTTTTGTTTTTGGATGGTTCAAAATCTTCTGATAATGTACCCATCTAAGAATATAGTAAAAATGTTACAAAAAATATGTAGAAGATGTTGAGCTGTTCGAATTAAGTGTTTGTATTTTGAAAACAGAGATAAAAATAGAGTATGAGTAGGTACGAAAATAACAAGACATTTTAACTCTACTCTTTTGAAATGTTTATTAGATTTTATAATTTTGATATGCATCAATATTTTCAGCCTTTTTATAAACTAATATTACAATACACTAAATTTTTTAACCCTTCCAATATGAATTTTCTAGCTCTGTTCATGAAGAGATAAATATCACTCTGAACTCCCCTATTAATAAACAGTCACATGTTGCCTCCAAATTCTGCCGTGTCAAGTGTGAAATACATGAAACATTTAATTTGCCTATCATTCCTACTTAAAACAAGTAGGATTTGTACTTTGGTACTTAAAACAGGTAGGATTTGTACCGGACTCCTATTAAATTGCGCCTCCGTTGTTGGGTAAGATGAACAGATGATATAGTATTTCATCATAAAAAAAAACACATGATACAGTTAACCAAACAAGATTCCTGTTCCTATCTAATTACTTGACAATTGAGTTCAAACAATTTGAAAAAAAAAAAGGCAAATTTCATTTGTATCCTATTATTACATTGAATATCATGGCTCCCCTGAAAATGACAAATGTTTTGTTTTATTTTATTTTCTCCTCTATGACACGGTGAATATTAAATCAGTATCATCTACAATAAACTTAAAATTTAAATTTAAACTATATAAATTTCAGAAATAAATCTGCTGATATTCTTTGGAAATAACATGAACCTATTATTCCGATCCCAACCGTTGATCTTCTTTGAAATTCGCACATGAAAAACTTACTTTGTTGAGATTCGCACCTGGATAAGTTTGAACGGTTGGAATCGAAATAACAAGTTCTTGTTATTCCCAAGTAATAACAACAGATTTATTTCCATAAATTTGTACTAATTAAAAAATTTACAGGGTCTCTTTAATATTTGTATGAACTTATTAATAACAAAATTTGAATTAATGCAGAAAATATGAATTCTACTCCCCATCATATTTGCCACTTTTTTTTATTAATACCCAAAAAAGAAATAGCAAATCTGCCCTCCTCTCCAAATTTTTATTAAAACTACCCGGACCACCCCACTGTGGGGCAGTCCACTATTCATACCAAACCGCCCTCCAGTGGGGTGGTCCGCTGCCTGCACCAAACCGCCCCATATGGGGGCGGTCTGCTATAAAAACCCTATATAAGGCAGTTTTCTCTCTCCTGTCCACTCACAAATTCATTCTAACTTAGCTGAAAGAGAAAGAGGAAGAAGATAGGCGATTTTGTGGCGATTTCAGGTAATAATAGAGGTATATTTAATTTTTTTAATTAATTTTTTTACATCAAAATTTTTAATTAATTTTTTAAATCGTTTTTTTACATTAATTTTTAAACAGTATCTCTTAAACTGAAAAATGTTAGTTGCATTGTATATGGACGGGAAACTTGTCCGGGGTGTGGAGGGAGCACAGTACATGAAAGAGGCATCTTATGGCTTCAAGGTGAATGAAAATACCTCATTTGTGGAACTTAAGGGAATGGTGTACGGAAAGACTGGTGTAAACCCCAACCGGCATGACGTAAACTTAGTTACTCGGATTAACACAATAAGGGGGGTAGACCTTACAATACTAGGTATCCAATAACATATGAGAGGTTATGGAGGGGTATTTACAATACTTTCAGTCACAGGGTACCCCGGTAATTGACTTATATTCCAGGAGAGTTCCGTATGAACCCGGGGTTGGAACTTCTAGGGAAAATACAGGTTATGACAACTCGGGTTATGACAACCCGCGTCACTCGAGTTACGACAACTCGGGTTATGACAACCCGGGGCCTCGCCACTCGAGTTATGAACCGTCGGGTTATGACAACCCGGGGCCCCGCCACTCGAGTTATGAACCGTACGTACCACCCGTTTATGACAATTATGTACCTGATTATACCACTGATTGTAACATGAACGATTATATCACCGAGCTACCACCACCACCTCCTCCTCCTGAAACTGCAATCCAACCAAGATTTCCATCTGTACCACCATCAATACCTATATTGTCACCCGTTGTTACCCGGAGTGATATTGACCTTGATGGTGAAGGGATCGATGTCTTACCAGAAAAGGAAATGGACACGGGTGATGATTGGGACGGGGATTGGGATTTTGATCACTTATCAGATGGTGATGGAGATTATTTATCTAGGGAAGACGGATTTCTGATTAGAGGTCGGACAGATAGGCATCCGTGCTCCACATTCAACAATGCCACTGGTTTTGAAGAAGCAGATATAAGTTGGTTTGGGAAGCGTGTCGTATACAATTCGGAGCTTGCTCCACAACAGGTTTATACCAACTTAGATGAACTTGTGAAGAAAATCAATGAAGTTCATGTTCACGGCAACTGAGAGTGCAGAGTACAAAAAAAGGACCGAAAGAGGTTAGTTGTTGTTTGTAAAGACGCACCGCGTTGCGAGTTCCATCTTTTTGCCACCCTGTGGGTAAGGGGGAGGCATGGATTATTAAGAAGTGTGAACCACCTCATACATGCAAGTTTGCGTCGTCAATGATAAACCATGCACAACTTACGGCTTCACTTATTGCTGATGTAATTGAGACGGACGTTAAGGAGGACCCATCGATGAGCATTAAGGAGGTCGCTAGGCATGTCAGACGCGTTTACCAACATGTCACCCCAAAATACAACATGTTGTGGAGAAGGCGTGAACTTGCGATTTGCCGAATGTTCGGTAGTTGGCAGGGTTCATACAACTTGCTTGCACCATTGCTCCAGGCCATATCAAGTACAAATCCTGACACAAAGTATTAATGTGAAGATCTACCTCTATTGTTATCTGAAATCGTCACAAAATCGCCTTTCATCTTCATCTTCTCTTTCAGCTTAGTTAGAATGAATTGTGAGTGGGCAGGAGAGAGAAAATTGACTTTTATACAAGTTTGATCGCCCCCATATGGGGCCGTTTGGTGCATGCAGCGAACCGCCTCACTAAGGGGTGGTTTGGTATGAATAGTGAACCGCCCCACAGTGAGGCGGTCCGGGTAATTTTAATAAAAATTTGGAGGAGAGGACAAATTTGCTTTTTTGTTTTTTTAGGGTATTAAGAAAAAAAGCGGCCATATTTGTTCAAGTACACTCAAATTATTCCTCATTTTGTTTAGAAGGAAAAAAACACAATGATGAGGTTGAAGTTTTGAATGAGAACAAATGAAGCCCAATAAATAATATACTTGGCATTTTGGTTTTTACTTTTTTATGTGAACAGATGAAATTCCCCTCTTAAAAAGACGAGATTTAACAGAGGAAATTTGATCTGCAATGATGCTGTCAGATAAACAGTAACAAAAAAACATGCGCTCATGCAGTCATGTCCCATTCATTGATTATTAAATTAATTTTACTGATTACTATTATGACATGTAAGTGTACGGTGCACCAAGATAAAAAAAGAAAAATCACATGCTACTTCTCTTCACACCAAGTCAAACTTTTATTAATAACAAAAACCAATCAAAGACCATATTGCATCCAAACAAAATTAGGCTTAAATTATTTCTTTGCCTAATTACATTTATATCACCACCTAAGACTGTTTATTATATACTATCACACTACAAAATTTTATTTTGCTACGTCATACTCTTAATAATACAAGAGAGAGAAAAATTGTAGGTCAATTTCAAATGGTTGTCAATTAAATGTGTATTTTCATATCCAAAGAAACAAAAGTCATGATGGCCTTAAATAAACAGAGACATCTAAATTATAATTTATTCATGACCCCTCCACTATTAATCTAATTTAACATAGCATTGGTTACCCGTTTTCTTTAATATCATATAAATGTGGCACAACATTGGTTGAAGAAAAAACCAATCAATATACATTTACATCTAAATTACAACAAAACGCCTATATGATTGTAATAATTACCGTGTCAAAGGTAACAGGCACCAGCAAATCAACACCTTAATGTATAACATACACTCACATCTGAGGTAATATAATGAAAAAAAACAACCAATTACCTCATTTTCCAAAAAGAGAAAAAGAAAAAAAATTAGTTAAACAAGTCGAATATAAGCTCTTCAATCTCCTCTCCTATGATAGACCCACAAACCTCCTTGTTCCAGTCAGATATCTCAAACAACAAATCTTTTTCTAATTTGGCCCCTAAAACTTCCTTTTTTGCAACCAAGTCCACTTCATGATTACCACAATTGTAGCCTCCAGGAAATTCAAATGTCATACACCATTTTCTCACAATGCCCCAAATTTCATCACACAATGAGGCCTCGAGTTCAGTTATTGGTTCCTTTGTATCCAAATGAGAAACCCGAGACCAAGGGTACAACCCCAATTCGGTACTATTTCCAATTTCTACAAGTGCCTCATTGACTGAGTCGAACAACAATCTATCTTTCAAATTCGACCCATCAAATTTGCACCCGGAAATTTCATAAAGTAAACTAGGATCTAGCGGCATCTCAGAAGAATACCACGGTTTCCCTTCTTCTAACTTGGAGAAAGCTAGCAACTTTTTAATATATGTGAAATTATATTGTTCTTCATCTGCCCTGGAGAAAAATCGGGATAATCTTAGAGAATTCGGGGAGGTTGTTTCAAACTGGGAACTATCCCAGGATAGAGATCGTGAAATTGAGCCAATTGGTGCGGATCTTGATAGAGCTTCTGTATGATAAAGTAATATTAGTAGTTAGAAAAAAAAATAACAAAACAACTAAATAACTTTGTGCAAATAGCACCTTGCAGTTAATTCTGATTTATGAAAAACACCTAATGTTACAAAAAGCTGAATTCCACCATTTTCAGTTATCATCTTTTCACCAGCAAAGCACCACCATTGTTTGTCTCTATCATTCAAATTTCTATATATTAAAATTAAACCTTTGAACCTCCACTTGTTGACCTATACCTTTTAGTTCAAAAGCTTCGTTACATACGGATTGATCGGTATACTGTAGATTGAAGTTACATACAGTATTTCAAAAAGTTGTGGGTTTTTAAAAAAAAAAAAAAATAGACAGAGGCTGTCATTGTGGGTGTTTTTCATTATAAAGGAAGGTGCATGTTGTAAAAATGATTAGTGTAGGCGGACTTACGAGGAGGTAGAGAAGCAGATAAATCAGAGAGACTGGAGAGGTCAGCAAAGTCAGAAGCAAAAGAAGTTTCTAGAACTGATATCGGGCTTGGCTGTTGATCCGTGGTACCAGTACCAACCTTATCCAAGGAAGAAACCTCCTGAAAAAATTATTCATAAAATAAATCAATATTTAGAAAACTCAAATCTCGATACTTTGATTTTTTTTTCTCTGTTGGTGAGGCAACCCTCTTTCCAAATATTGAAAATAAAATAATATCATGAAATATATCGTACCTTAGTGGAGGTATCACAGTTCTCTTGCGAGTCACGACATGAACTGGAACAAGAACCTCCTTCATTTTCTATAGCTCCTTCATTATCTACTGATCTCTTGTTACTTCTAGAGAAAAAAAGGCTTGGTAACCTCCACCTAAACTTGGCACTTTTTGATTTCTCAAGCTCCTTTGGTGCTACCCCAGATCTGGTATTACCTTTGGTGCAATCCTCATACACTGAAGAACAAACAGGGAGAGATTTTGATCTATGTAATGAGATGTGACTCTCACTTTCTCGTTCTCTCTCTTCTGGTTTTCTGTATTCTTCCTCTCTCTTTGTCTCATGAATGGTAAGCATCTCACCTAAGGTACTTACCATGCCAGTGGTACCAGTTTTTTCTTCTTCTTCCTTGCCTGATACCATCTCCCATCTCTCCACAAGCCTTTTCTTCGCCTCTCGTATCACCCTTGGCTCGTTTGATCGATGCACTTCTTTAAAAGAAGAGTGAGAGAGGGGGCTTTCTATTCTACTATTGTTATAATCCCACGACCGACCTGAACTAGGTGTATACACCTCCATATCATCATCCAAATTTATACTCTCAGACTTACAAAAAGAGATATCACCTCCAGCGTAGCTACTTTCGAAAATACTCCTGCTGGTATCATGAGTATTGTCGAGGTTTGGTTTTAGCACCACAATTCGGGTCGGGTGGGTTGGCTTTGTCAGAGAGTTGTCAATGTCGCGATCTCGAAGCGAGCAATGCTCTTTTGGTAACTTCTTAATTGATTCAGATGAGGGTTTTAGAACAGTTATATGTTTAATTTCAGGGGAAGGAGGCGCATTATTACTGGGGAACAAAGAGTTCGGTTCTTCGAGGAATTTTACAAATAGGTCCCTGTTTGAGCTCAAAAATTGCAGTGCATCTTGGAACTCTTTAGAATGGAATAATTTCTCATTTGCTGCCATGTGTTTTGCCTCGGCGAATTTCTGACGCACCAGAGACATTTTCTTCTCGTATGAGCCATCACTCTTTCTAGAATTTTCAATTTTTCTAGGAGCAATATCTTCAGGTGCTGGTACGGATCCAGGGAATTCATTGAGACCCATCAGTCTTGCTATGACACTTGGCGGGTTTTGATTGGTTTCGGTTTCTTCCCTCCACATCTCCTCTTCTATAAGCATTTTGATTGGTGTACCACCCTGCTTGCCTTTTATCTGGAATATTTCAATAATAATTTAGTTTTAATGCAGGAAAAAAGGTTCTAATTCCGTTCCCTACCATAGTAAAAAGAGCCAACTGTAACCTTTATGAAGGTGTACCTGTTTCTCCCCTCTATGTACCACAACTTGGTCAATTGGTATACTGACATCATCAGAGAAGCTTCGCCGAGGTGAGTAGCCTGACAAGGTAATACAGTATATACATGTCAAATACATATATTTTTTATAATTTTGAGATTATTAATTAGAAAAAATTAATTGTAAACACAATACCATCTCTATGAGGCTTCTCTGTAAGTAGCTTGGTATCAGTCACAGTATCACTCAAGTCAAATAAGTTAACCATTCTACCCATACAACCAGGTACCGGCTTGTGCAAATCGATACCTTTTTTGTTTGGAATACCTTTCATGTCTCCAATAAACCTATCAAATCAAACAAGACTACATAATTAGAATTAAAAAAAAAGGTTAGATGCCAAATTACAATTATATTAAAAGAGACTGTGAGAGTACCAATCTAGCTTATGAAGAAACGTTCATAGGAGAAAGTTATACAGAGAGAGCCACCCCTAGGAAGAATTCCTTCAGAGAACAAATAAAAAAAGAGAGATTAGAATGCTAGCATTTAATGTAATTAGTAACCAAATAATGATGCAAAGATCCAGCATTTACAACCAACGGTCAATATATACTTAACTGGAATTATTGAGGTGAGAATCTGTAGTATCTATAATTCAAAACCCTTAGAAATATAAACCTCCCAAAAATCCCATTAGAGAAACAAGTTTAAGAATTGAGAGGATTGGTACAAGCAGAAAAAAGAGCACAAATGAAATAGGGTTTTAGCCTACAAATAAATGGAGACTTGGATAAGAAATAAGGAAAAAAAAACAAATAGGAAAGAAATGGTACCTAAAATAAAGTTGCTTAAGAAGGAATGAAATATTGCAAATGATAACAGCCTAATTAAATCCCCAGCTTGCAATTTTCAACTAATATACCCAAAATAAAAAGTAATGCAACTCCCAACTACTGCAACTAATTTCCCAGCAACTCAACATACCGTAAACCAAACAGTCCAAGCAAGGAGAGAAACCCAAAAGGTGGCGTCTATTTGTTTTCTTTCCCAGAAAGTATCAACAAACTAAAAAAGATACGAAACGAGAGGCGAGAAGGGAAATCGACCGATCTAACTTCTAAGTATTGATAAACCCGAAAGGGGGAATCTTTAGAGAAAGGACATTATTCAGAGGGACCCATTAAAAACAGGAAATTGTTGAAATCAGACAAAGTGACCACGACGCGATACAGTAAACCCAGCTAAAAGGAGATGGCTTTTGGGGGTAGAGAAAGCGATCTTACAACATGTGTCTACAGAGAGAGAGTAGACACCGAGCAATGCAGCTCAAGGTTCGTCGGCGGCGAGCAATCAAAAGGAAAAGAGAAGAGAAAATGAAGACTAAAGGAAAGGAGGTCTTCTCCTTTTTTTTCTTTTTCCTTCCTTTTTTTCGAGTTTATCTTCACGCGTTTGAGTGTAAACGAGTAATGGAGATATAGAGAGAGAGAGAGAGAGAGAGAGAGGTATTGTGTTGAACTGTTGATAGCGAGCGTACTAGTAGTCTAGTAGCAACTAGCAAGAGCTGTGAGAGGGGTAACAGAGGAGAGAGAGAGAGAGAGAGGAGAACTGTGGGGCTGAATTACAGATTGAATACAACCCATTCCCTGTTAATCTTCATGTAACGAGTAATTTTGTAAACTAAAACTAGAACGGGGGACCCAGAAACAGTGACTCGGTGGAAAAAGAGGATTCAGAGAGAAAAGGAAGGAGGAATAGGAGATGGGGTTAGGCGGATCAGTACCGACTTAGCCACTTAGGCACGTGAAGAGAAATTAATTGGATGCGCTGTTCTAAGTGTGGAGTGCCCCTCTCTTTCTGGTTTAATTTGGTGCTAGTTCTGGTTTGGCCTTATTTGCTAAACGGCTTACACGGGTAATGATATTTACAGAGCTATTTAGCTTCCCGCAGAGCGAACCATCAATAGAGAAATTGAATAAGTGGATGACTGGTGCGCTGTGTCAAGTCAAAATAGATCTGTTAATACACGGGTAATGATATTTACAGAGCTATTTAGCTTCCCGCAGAGCGAACCATCAATAGAGAAATTGAATAAGTGGATGACTGGTGCGCTGTGTCAAGTTAAAATAGATCTGTCAATACTCTTTTCCCGGCTTTCAAACTGCACCGGCTGCGGTTTTAACTGTTTTTTTGTTTTAATTTGTTTTGTAATTTATTGGGTTTTGTTTTTCCAATAAGAGTTACGTATTCAACGAGAATATCTGCATCACTGGCCCACAATCACGGATTCACGGTTCTTTGATGGATAAAACTAGTAAAGAAATTAACATGAGATATTCTTGCATCTGTACCCTTGTTTTCTCTAATACCACGTGAAAAATCCTTTGGGAAATGTTTTTTTTTTTTTTTTTTTTCTTTTGGGAAGGGCTGACTTATGAACTCAAGTTAGTGCTACATTTTAAGTTTTTAACCCCGTAATATTTTACAAAGAGAGGATATTATTTTAGCCAGTAATATTAAATATATTTAATAGTACTCGGTCCTTTTTTTATATTGTGAATTATTTTTTTAAGAAAGTTGTGAACGACATCGTAACCACTTATATATTAGGTTGAAGATATTTTTATATATTAATATTTTGTACAAAATATTAATATATGATTAAGAGTGAGTCTATGGTACTATGCATATCACAAGTTGGTTCATAATACGGATCAATATTTTCGTTTTTAAAATTCTAACAGTCAATCTGAACCGTTCAACATGATCCCCATATGAATATGTACTTGCAGACCGAATTTTATATTTTTAGAATTTTTTTACTATTTTTTAAGATAGGTAGAAAATCACTTAATCTGGAAATTCTGGGCCATCCAAAAACAATGATTTTCTACCTATCTTTAAAAATAGTAAAAAAAATTTTAAAAATATAAAATCAGGTCTGCAAATACATATTCATATGAAAATTATGTTGAACGGTTCGGATTGACTATTAGAATTTTGAAAACGAAAATATTAATCCGTATCACGGACCAAATCGTGCTATGTTGCTATGCATAGTACCATAGACTCACTCTATGATTAATATCAGTTTATTTATTGTATAAAGCAGTAAATGCACTGTAATCTTTTGGACTTGAAATTATAAGGAAAGTTTTACATATGAGAGTTCAAATGTCTCTATTTTGTGTGTCTCCATCATGTCTTCAGTTTTAAAAACTTTTATAACTCAAAATTTAAAACTTAAAAGTCAAAATAAAACTATTGAATATAATCTGCGTCATTTTATCTATCTATGTGTAAAAAAATATTGCATTTCAACTTTATATTGGTTGTCATCAAAAGCTTGTAAAAATGTACTAATATGGATAATTTCTAGACGTTGATATTTCAATTTATCGATTCACATTAAAAACAAAATTGCAATGTGATAGTTTTTTATAATGACATAAAAAAAATAACATAAATCACATCTAACAGTTTTATTTTGATATTTATGTTTTAAATTTTGAGCTATTAACGTTTTAAAAAATGGAGGCACAATGAAGGCACAAAAAAGAATACTTTCCAGCGGAGTTAAAAAATCATTACGGAACCTATTTGATATATAGAAGTTCCATCTGCTTTAAAATTTGTGTCAGATTAAAATGGACGACTCTGATATCATTCTATGTGGTCAAGTATTGCACTGGATCTGATTTCGTTTCTCTTGGGATCAATAGTTTCATAAACCCAACTCTGATTTTGGAAGTTTAGATATTCTTTAAAGTTGGCTAATTTTTTGTTCTCACTAATCAAACAATGAATTTTAAAACTCTTAAATTTCTTGAATACTAACATGAGAGAAACATAATACCAATCAAAATATGTATGTGAAATCTAATATCTTTGGAGTCTAGAATCATCATACTTGGGTTTTGAATTAATAAGATATAATCTGATAATTAAGCAACACTACACAATATACATATTAACCGATCAATTAATTAATTATACTTCTTTGTTAATTAATCATATTTAATGACTTACTAATCATGTTTGGCAGCTGATTTGATACTTAAACCATAAAATATCATTCCCATACAATAATACATTGTACAATAAACGTGTACCTTAATTTATAACTTTAAAAATTACAAGTTAAAATATATATCAGTTGCTTTTGAGAAATAAACTTATATATTGCCTTAAAAATTACATGTAAAATATTTTTTTGTCAATTAGCAAATAATTAAATTGTTTAACACACATTTAATGGTAAAGTGATACTTATCTACACCTAAATTGACATTTCAATAATTAGATGGGAAGTTGAAACATGAGTGTTGTGTTGTACTATGTAACTAATACACTGACACTTCATTATATTGTTGTCATTTTCCAAAACCAGCCAAACAAACTTAGACATGGTATTAATTAGTGGGTCTCCCACACTTCCAACAACAATCATATGTAAACTTGTATAGTGTCGTACCATGATCCATCAGGGCTGATTACACCGTATTTTAGGTAATGTATGCATCATGTCGTGTTGTGATTAAAATTATAAAAAATGATATGATCACATTAGTGATGTGTGATTACGTTTGGTCATGTTAATACACTTGATCATTTTTTATCACGTGCAGTCATGTTTAATAATGCTGAATTTTTTTCGAACTTCATAATTGTTTTAAGAAGGAAAAAAATATATATATGAAAATGTGGAAAAATTGTAAAACGGAGAAACAATATTGTAAAAAAAAAATGTGTAAAAAGATAAATTTGTTTGAATTTAAATTGTTGTTTGGAATAAATAATAGCATATAATTTGTATTGTTTTAGTTACTTGTAGTCACGTGTTGTGCCATGTCTAGTGCCACATCATGCTGTGATCAAGCTGGTTCATGTGTTGTGTTTTTTTCATAGGATAGTCACAGCATGTGTACGAACACGCCACACGACTCATGAATCACAATACGTAATTGGCACACATGTTGTGCCGTGACAACATCATATCGTGTAGTGACGTAACTCTTTTACATATCCTAAAAAATATGCACGCACATACTCATAGGCGAAGTTATATTCAAGGAATGGGGTCAATTGACCCCATTTATTTTGAAACGTTTTGTACATATACATGATTTTCTATATAGGTTTAGAGTAAAATGCTATAAATACAGTAATATTGACCTCATTCGCAGTATGAAAATTTTATCTGATTGACTCCATTCATATTTGATCCTCATAACTTGACAGTCTGACTCCGCCCTACGCCTCTACACATACTAGTAAAAACAAATTTGTGGAGTATTAAAAATAAAAGGAGGACCTTGGTACAAGATCCCCCTCAAGTGTAGAAAAAGCTAAAAAAATTGATTTTGTAATAATGTGAGGAAAAAGACAAGTATAGAGATTATTATTCCGTAAAATATGCAATCACGGAATAACTTAAATGGTACGGTTCCTAACTTCCTTTATACAAATGCACGTCTCACATATTGTCTTGACTTGAGTACATTATACACTAAATAAATAAATAATTATTAATTAAACAACATTGTCTCATTCTACATGGTTATAATGGAGCGATCACACTGTTAACCTACTTTTCTTTGTTTTTCTTTTTGGGACGACTGTGTAACATTTGTCATTCAGCAATCAATGATTTAATGAATCTCAGAGCATATTTTATACAAAATCAAGAAGGTTATTTTTTCATAAAAGCTATCTATCAAATTAAGACTTAAAGAGTTTAAGACAATTATTATTAGTTGGATTATGGTAACAAAACGGTATATGCTAGGAATTCATATTTTTATTTTCAAAATTTAGACAGTCAATCTAAATCGCTCAACATAATTTTCATTTAAGATTTATTACTTGAAGAATTTTATTTTTATGTTTATATAAATAGAAAATTACTACTTTCTGATGGTCCATGTAAGATTGGTTGATACATTAAATAAATAATTATTAATTAAACAACACTGTCTCTCTCTCTCTACACAGTCATAATGGAGAGATCACACTGTTAACCTACTTGTCTTTTTTGTTTTTTTTGGGAGGTGTTACTGTGTAACATTTGTCATTAAGCAATCAATGATTTAATTAATATCAGGTTGTATCTTCTAACAGAATCGATAAGGATATTTTTTACTAAAAACAATCCATCAAATTTATCATGATATATCTCAAAAGACAAATATTGCAAATTAATTACCATGTAAACGAGATGAATTAATTGTAGGGAACAAATAAATTTTCTGTAATGGAAGGTCATAATTAATTATTTGTAGACAAATTAAATAAGAGATCGATTGTTTCAATTTCACAAATTTTATTTTCATAAAACATCACTACCTTATTTTCTCATTTACATTTTGAAATTTTGAAATCCAATATCGAGTCCAAATCATTGATTTTGTTATTTGTGCACATAAAATTTGACGTTTACTTTGCACACAAATCAAGTGATGAAAAGTGAACATATCTAATTAAATAATAATAAGTTTATTTAAATGTGTTCATAGTTGACTAAATTCTTTGTTTTATCACTTGTTTTTACAAGTGGCATGACCCAATGGGTCATCTACTATGGAAAACAGTCGGAGCTACGTAGCATAAAACCTTGCAAATATGGAAATAAATCCATTTAATCTCAACATTAAAAGCAGTGATCGTACATATGTAATTGACATTTTTATGAACCATTTAATCTCAACATTAATTTTCTTGGATTTTTTTATCATTTTTTAGATAGGTACAAAATCACTGTTTTGGATGGTTCAAAATATTTTGAAAACAGTGATTTTGTACTTATTTAAAAAAATAGTAAAAAAGTTAAAAAAATATATAAATTTTAGTTTTTAAGCACATTTTAATATGAAGATCATGTTGAACAATTTAGATTGACTGTAAGAACATTGAAAACGGATAAAATGATGTAAAATATAATTAGAGCACAAAACCAATAGACATTTTAATCCTACTCATTATTATGAGTGGGGTTATTATGATAATATACATATTACAGAGCAGTCTGTACTATGAATTCATATTTTCTTTTTCAAAATCTAAATAATCAATCAAAATCACTTAACATAATCTCCACAAAAATTTACTTGGAAATCAAATTATTTTTTATTTTTGAATTTTTTTTATATGTAAATTGAAAATTACTACTTCCCATAGCCGAAATTTTTAAATTTACCATTATCTCAAAAAAAAAAAAATAAACCAAAAAATCACAAAATCTGAGTATTTCGAGATCTACCACAGCCGCAGAATGATTCTGCGGCCTCAATGCTCGAGACCGCACAGGCATTCTGCGGCCCCAGTCAGGAGTCTGCAGAACCATTCGGCGGCCCCTTATTATTATTTGTTTTGTTTTTATCTAATTAAAACAAGGGCCACATGGGATATCACTTTAATATATATTTTTTTTCTTGGAATCCGTGTCCGTGTGAGATATCTCAAAGTCAGAAGCAATTTGATTTGATAAAAAAAAATTATATATATGGGGTCGCATAATGCCTGTGCGGTCCCGAGCATTTGGGGCCGCACCGGTGTTCTGCGGCCGTGGACGATTCAGAAATACTCAGATTTGATGGTTTTTTGGTTTATTTTGTTTAAAAAATTTCGGTTCCCATAGTCCATGTAAGGTTGGTAATACAGGTGCTGAGGTGCATGTCTCACATATTGTCTCTTGAGTGCATGAAACATTAAATAAACGATTATTAATTAAACAACACTTTCTCTCTCTACACGATCATAATGGAGAGGTTACACTATTAACCTACTTGTCTTTTTTTTAGGTGTTACTGTGTAACATTTAATGAATCTCAGATCGTATCTTCTAATAGAATCAATAAAGGTTATTTTTTTTTTCCTAAAAACAGTCTATCAAATTAATCATGATTTATCTCAAACGACATATTATTGCAGACTAATTACCATGTAATTGAGATTAATTAAATTGTAGACGAATTAAATATTTGTAGACAAATTAAATAAGAGATTGTTCCAATTTCACAATTTTTATGGGGGAATTTCATGTATATCCCTCATAAATTTGGAAAATACTTATTCCCCCCTCTAAAATTCATAATATCATAATTAGTTATTTACCCTTCTAAACTTCAAAAACTCACAAATTTATCCATTTTATATTTTCTATTAAAACTTATTTTAAACTTATGAAGTATTCATTTTACTCTTCATTGGAAATAAAAAATATGTAGCATGTCTTAGAAAAATGTAAGTCTTCTAATTGGACAGTTTCTGAGGGCAATGGCCAATTTCTCTACGTCTGGCGCTTACACAATGACATTTAGGTATTTGCTTGTGTAAGCGTCAGAAATAGAGAAATGACCCATTTGCCCTCAAAAACTGGCCAATTAGAAGACTGACAATTTTTATGAAATATGTTATTAGTTTTTTTTTAAAATAAAGGGTAAAATGAACACTTCATATATTTAAAATGAGTTTTAATAGAAAAGACAATAACATGGTTAAAATTTGTGAGTTTTTGAAGTTCAAAATGATAGATATGATATTATCAATTTTAGAGGGGAAAATTTGTGAGTTTATTGTCAAAACACATCACAACCTTATTTTCTCATGTATATTTTAAAAATTGAAATCCAATATCGAGTCCAAACCATTATTTTGTTAATTTTTATGAAAGAAGCGTGCACATAAAATTTTACGTTTACTTTGCACAAAAATCAAGTGATGAAAAATGAACATATCTAATTAAATAATCATAATTTTATTTAAATGTGTTCATAGTTGACTAGATTCTTTAATTTTTTTATCACTTGTTTTTACAAGTGGCATGACCCAATGGGTCACCGCTACGGAAAACAGTCGGAGCTACGTAGCATAAAACCTTGCAAATATGGAAATAAATCCATTTAATCTCAACATTAAAGGCAGTAATAATATATATGTAATTGTATCTTGCGACAATTTTATGAATTAATTTTGCCTATGTTGCAATTAATTGCGCCACTGATTTGTATGAACAAGCATAATTTAGTCAATAGAGGGTTAATGGGGCTTATTTGGGCCGGATAGAAGTAGTGGAACTGGACTCTGTTAGCGGGTTACCGGGTTACTGGATTCAATCGAGAGAGAGAGATCAAGCATTTTTAACGTCTTAAGTTCTAAGCGTGGTTCCTGTTTCCAAAAGGATAATAAATGCAAGAATGAATTGTAATAGTTTTAAGTTCAAATCCTTTTTTAAGAGAAAAATACAATACTTGAAAAATAGCTAAAATCATATAACAAAAAAATTACAAATTAAAAAAAAAAAAAATAAGTGGCAAGGTTGCACTTGTTTCATTTCACTGAACGAAGTCACAAACTATTTTCATAACTATATACAAATACATATACTGATACCTAACCTACCTACTATATCTACCCCTTTTTTTAGAAATTCCATGTTCCTCTTCTCTTGTTTACCCACTAAACACAAATGTACAATCACAAAACAAAACTTCAAAGTATTAGACTCAAGTCCTCATTACTCTCTCTTTACCTTTCATTACAAGCTCTCCTGAGAAGGTCAGTAGCAGAGCCAAGATTTTTAGTAGGATGAGACAATATTTTACTGTTAATTTGAATTTTAACTATGTTTTTGTAATTTTTTTTAGAAAGGCATAAGAATAGACCATATTTTGGATGAAAAAAAAGTAGGATGAACCATATCTTATGTATATTTTTATTAATTTTTCTGAAGAAGTATAAAAATAGAAGTATATTTGTAAAAAAAATCTCTAGTCAGCTGACTTTATGTGGCTCTGTTAATCCTCCATAGCAGCAAATGAAACAAGTTTCTTCAAGTATTTTTTTTTTTTCTGTGTTTTTCCTTCAAACTGTTTCCTATTCAGTTGAAGGAATCTAGGCTAAAATAATAGTTAAATTCAGCTCTGATTAAATTTATAATTTAAAAGGCAGCACTAGGATCAGGTACTGACAAAGTACAGAATCTTAAGTGCACCAGAGAGGATGCCCATACACAACATTATTTAATAATAACTAATACATGCACATTTTAAATATCTTGCATTAAGGTCTATCATTAGCTCTTTTAATTGAACTAACTTGCGCACATGGTCATGACATATATGCATTTTTAAGTCAACAATTAGTTAGTGTTGGATTCATAAGTAGTTTCTTTTGAATAAATAAATCTGCATAAAATTGAGAAAAATATTAGTTAGGAGTTCTTCTCGTAAATATTTGTTTTTAGATAAAAAAATGATGGTCAAGTCTCTTAATTTTAAATATCAACAATTACAAGAGATTTGTTAGTCGATTTTCCAATCTGTGATCTCTCACGGAAGAACATTTTAAGCCACCAGAGTAAAAACTAATTTTCCTCACATAGATATTGTTGGGTTGACGAATGATCTATCTTTTTACAATTAAACTACTACTTTTTTTTAAAACATTCCTGAGTTAGAAACACGCGAGATTGAAACTCGGATGAAGATTTCTTGTAAATTTTTATAAATTTCAGAAGTTTGATCCACTTTTAATCTTAAAAATATAACAAAAAGTTGATACAGAAAATCAGAAATTTTTTTTGGGAGAGTCAAGAACACATTCCTCTTGTTTTTAACCCAAAAGGTGAACTTGACATCTATTTTATATATATGAAGAATTTCATATACCACTTAAAAATTATGAAATTACGTATTTACAATTTTAAAATCTATAATTATGTATTTACCATCTAAAAATCTAATAACTCACATATTTACCTAATATAATTTAAATATCTATCAAATATGCCTAAAATTCAAATTAATTATTATAAGATGATGAAAACTACAATTAATCAAGAATTAATTTAAACTATTCACATTTGCCATGTACACTTAAGAAATCCTCCTTCTAAAAACAACATGGGTACCAAAACAGTAAAGAGAAAGATCAAATTTCTAGAACTAATAGAAAAAGATCAAATTCTCATGATCACTGAGATCATTTCCAATAATCACATTATGGCCTATCTGAAATAGGAAAACAAATAAACGAGGTTTAGAATATAATGTACTAAGCACTATAAGTTCAGCTAGTAAGTGCTGGTATTAAGACAGACAGGTATATACCAGTCTGCAGAACAGTACCACTGTACCATAATGTTTAATTATTTCTCAATAAACCGTATCTTATGCAATTGAGCCTCTAGTCAATCAAATATTACAGAGTTTCACTAGCGTGCCAGTATTTTTTGACAGATACTAGGAAAACATAAATGAAATAGATTAAACCTTTTTTTTTTCTAAATAGAGGACACATGAGTGTTTCGTTGCCGTAATGTTTCTCAGATTCATCAGTATTTGCATAACAAAAGTTAATATGACATCAACAAAATAAGTGACCTGAATACCATAACATCAACAATATAGCGCCAACAATAAACCAGCATCAATAAAAGTTATTCTGAATAACTAGTGTGGGAAAATATCTAGATCATAGAGCTTACTCGATTGTGGGTGATTCTACTCCAAGCTCTCATCTAGCTTCACCTTATCCGACATGAGCTCATGTAAGTGGAAGACACAAACACAAAAGAGGACGAAAGAGATGAGGAGAAAGTTTCGGCGCTAAAGAGATAAGGAGAGAGTTTCAGCGGGAGAGACGAGAGATGAGGAGAGGGTTTTAGCGGAAAAGGAAAAGTTGCGTCAAAAAAGGCCAGAGTGATTATGTGTGTAAAGGGGAAGGGGAAGAGACTAATTAAGTTATTAATTATATTTTATATAATATTAAACTTAATTAATCTCTGATTTTGATTAATTGGGTAAATATGTGAGTTATTAGATTTTTAGATGGTAAATACGTAATTATAGAATTGGGGATGGTAAATACATAATTTCATAGTTTTTGAGTGGTATATATGAAATTCTCCCTTATATATATAATGCTGGAAGGGTTTTCTACTGTTCATCAAGTCGTGTCACTGCCTTATCCGTCGGATTGTATCTCACGGTTAAAAATAGACTTCTTCACCAATATTCTCTTTTGCTCTCTTCCTTAATGGACACCTGTTCTCTCCCCACTTCTCGTCGCGTCCGCCTCCCTCTCTCCTTTTTCCAGAAATCGTCATCTATTTTCCGACTTCTTGCGTGTTTAGTGCTAGGGTTTGTTTTTTCTGAACTTTGCGATCGGAATTGCTGATGATAGTTTCTCTCTCTCAAGCACAACTGTTGCCGAAGCAACGCGAGGCCCACAGCTAGTATAAATTAAGGATGGATGCTTATTGTCTATATATTTACATGTGAATACCAATTTTACCAAACAAGAATATAAATGCATATAAATGAAATTTAATAACGAGCTATAGCACCTAAAACCTGCTGCATTTAGATGTTGGGTTTTATGGTACTTAAGGCAGCGGAATTTCAAAAATTTTGACAAGAAAAGTACCAAAAGAGATCATCATGTGTGATTGAAATCAAACCAAAATCAATTTCCAAATCATTAAACATCATACATTTAGTTCTTGTCTCCAAACAAGAAAGGAAAGTCCTTGAGATGTAGGGTTGTAGCCTCCACCTCCTTGTTGATGCTAATAGTGGTTGATGCCTTGCAGCGCCTTGGTGGTTGATGTGTGCGTGACCTAGAATACCTTGCACCAAGATGAGACTCCAAAGTAGAAGTCCTCCACGGTATCCACCAAGAAATTAATCAGAAACCAAATATTCCTCTTGCTAGCGAGTACTAACTTGGTTGCTCCTTAATCCCTATCCTTCAAGAGAACTAGATCTTGATCTTTTAGGGTTTATGGTTTCTCAACACATGAGATATGAAACAAGAGAGAAAGAGAGAGTTCTTGGCAGAATCTTTTCTCTAAAAACGAAAAATCACCCTAAAAAGGTATGAGAGGGAAAGTATATATAGTAAATGAGGAATGTGAATTCAGTTTCCAAAACTAACTCCACGTTCTCCCACGTTTTTCATCATGATCTAATTCGAATTTGGTTTCCCTCCAGAAGACAAAGTTATAGAACTCCCAAAACCGACTTCAGATGAGGGAGATATGATCAAAATAAGAAACGTGTGCGGCAGTTTTCAGAACATGGCGGTCCAGAATAACCGCCACGTTCTACCACGTTTTTAACCACGATTTAATTCGATTTTGTCTTTCCTCCAGAGAGGCAAAGTTCTAGATCTTTCTCTTACCTTTCCAGAAAGATATAGAACACTCAAAACTGACTTTGTATGAAAGAGATATGGTAAAAATAAGAAACACTGCGCAGCAGTTTTCAGAAAACGTGGTAGTTATTAAGAAAACAATTCACAAACATGGGCCACAATTAACAACAGCCATTGGACTTTGTTTATTGGGCCAAGTTCTATTTTTCCTTATTTGAATTAATACAATTAATCTAATTAATTGTAGTATCATATAATTATTCCAAATAATTATATTTCTCATGTTCTGGTCGATAAACCAATTTATTTATCATGTCATACATGTCAAATAAATTAAGGAGCATTTCTAATTAACTTCTTATTGGTGTGACCCTGTGGGATCTATGTCAAATGGCAATGGAATCTGAAACTCCTTTCGATTCCATAAACTACAAGCGGCACCTAGCAATATGCATTGTATTTACCCAAATAACACAGATGATAAGTACCATACTGTATCACGATCCCTAAGCAACAATTGCTCGTGTCAATTCCATGTCTCATGATATCATGAATAGATCCAAGGTAGGAATGTGTCATCCTTGCAAATCTACTCGTTTCTTGATTCCGAAATAATTAAGTAATTATGATTAACTCCTTAATCATATGTGCACATACTTGTATTATTTCATCAAGGGGCCCAGTGATGTCATCACTCATTTACATGAGGGACATTGGTATTCTTGATAATTACTATCCCTCCACATGAGAGATACATACTGAGATAGAATCTGTATAACTGCCAGTTTCTGGCAGCGTTGGATAATACCCACGAATATGTATTCTCATGTGAGAGAAACAATCATCTCATACCTTAGAATTCAAGACACAAATAAAACATTAATGACACAAACACAATTCATATTAAATGTTTTATTTTGGTCATGTCCAATCCCCTGATCTCCATCAGGTATCCATTTGATTAGATTGACAATCCCTTGTCATATGATCTGCAGAACATGATCAGCATCTAATCCAAATGCTAATCTTATGCTGGTAATTAATGTTCCTTGTTAATTACCAAGACTAGGGACACTTTAGAGTATTTATTAACTCCTATATAGAGTTCCACAATTCCAGGTCCTCAACCCGAATGATCTATAAGTAATAAAATACTCAAGGAACAAAATGATAAATATATCATCCAATTACATGAACGAAACTTAGAAAACAATCATCCTATAATTGGCTTCTAGATCACAACACTAACATTAGAATCTGACCAACTTGGGACAGATAAATGTTGCTTATACTAATTCAATTTGACATAATAAAAGACGGAGCCTATGGGCTTGATAACAGTGCCAAAAATTTAATTGTACCATTAATAACAAATCTTTAACAAATATGTGCTACACCAGAGCTCTTGCAAATGACACCATTATTTTGTATTTAAAAATTATACCAAACTTGCACATGTAGGTACTCCTTTTCAATAACAAAAAAAATTAAACTTACAACAAGGTATCTGTTACATTGTATATATAGTTGGTATTAATATTTTAAACCTATTAATAATGGCGAATTTTATAATGCAACTACTATTTCCAATTATATGCAATAAGCCCCATAAATTGCAGTTTTAAATTAATAACTAAAGTCTTATCAAATAGATTAGCTTCATTCATGAATTTCCTCATAGATAGTAGACAAAATAGCTTACATGCATTAAGGATAGATTGATCATGGACAATGTGGTTGTGGCACAAGAAATAGTGCATCAAGTTATATTGACTAAGACTCAGGGAGTTTTTTTCAGATTATAATTTGAAAAGGTTTTTGATAGGGTGAATTGGTCATTTTTATTAGAAGTTTTAAAGGCAAGGGATTTTGGAGATAAATTTTTTTTGGATGCAAAATCTTTTAGAAAGTGGTAGGACTTGTATCAATTTTAATGGCAGGTAATTATTTCTCTTGTAAGAGTGCCTTAGACAATGAGACTCTCTATCCCTATTTCTTTTTGACCTAGTAGCTAGAACGTTAAATAAAATTCTTAAAAAAAAAACTCAATTAGAAGGTTATATTCAAAGATTTAGTAATTTTTCATCTACTAGACATGTACTCAATCTACATTTTTGCAAATGATACCTAATCTTTATAAGGGCAAACCCTCTCATGATTGAGGCCTTGAAATTAAATGGATTTTGCAGATTTTTCAGGGTTAAAAATTAATTTTTCTAAATCAGAAATGATATCCCTGAATATATCTGATTCAATTAGCATCCAGTTAGCAAAATGTTATGGTGTAAGATTACCTGCCTCCCAATTATATAGTTTCAATTCACAATATTAAGTTATAAGAACTGGTTACTTTTAATAAAAAACAATACAAAGATGGATAAATAATCTATTGTCTTTAGGTTGTGCTCCACAAAGAAAAAGGAAAAGAGAGGGGAAGGGAGAGGGCAGGGTAAATTATTAAATTTTTTTACACTCTGATTTTGGAGTTATAAAATTTGAATAATTTGTATATAGAGTTCATCTCCTCTCCTTTCTCCTCCTCTTCTCTTCCCCTCGAAATTTAATGTTCTAGAGCAGTTTAACAGGGTTAGGTCACCCCTCCTCTCTCCTTTTCTGAAGCACATTCTTAGAAGACAAAGTAACTTTACTCAGTGTTTTAAAATTTGGTTATATTCGGTGTATATACGGCCGTATATTCCTATTCAGTGTCCGACCGAATAGAAAATAGTTATTCGGACCGAATATTGAATCCATGCTTTAAAAAAATTAAAAAACATTCAAAACCCATTAAAAGAGTTCTGGATCCGAATCCATAACCCATTAAATGAGTTACAGACCCGCCAGGCAGGTGTTCTCTTCAAGCGTCCAACTCAGAAGTCTTTTATAACATCTCTACATGCTGCCTTATTGTATTTAAGTACTGTGGGATTAAATATTTAATAAAAAATCCGCACATATAAATCCGAATAAGAATCCGCATATTCGGCCGGGTGGCCTTCCGAATACCTCATGAGAACCAAATATTAAAACACTGACTTTACTAATGATGTAATTTCCTCCATTCCCTTGTACTGATTAGCATTGTATCAGATGCTTGCTAGAGTAAGATTACAAATAGATAAATTAAGAAAGTGGTTCTTATGTATGGAGGTAATTTAGTTAGAAAAAAATATCATATCATATCTTGGACGGATAGTGAGCTGAGTCAGAATCGAACGAGCTAATTATGAGCTTTCCGACCGACCCGATCTCAAACTAACCACGAGTTACTGAATGTCGTCTCTAAAATAAAATAATTCTTTAAAGGTTGGAGCCTACAAGCTACTACGCGGAATCAGAAATTAAGTATAAATTTAAATGTAATCAATATTGAATAAATAAATACATAGAGCATAGAACAATTGGACAATGCGGGCTTTAACGCGGACACCAAATTTAACAATTAAACTTTAGTTAATAATAATTTATGAAACATGAATAGTAATTAATTTCGTCTGATTGAACATAACTGTTTCACAGTGACATAGCTGAATTTAAAAAGATTTTTAAAAAACAACAACGACGTAGCTGAATTAGAAAAGAAGTATAAAAGAATAAAAGATAACAAAAAAAAAACACTGACGTAACTTGCTTAAAGAAACAATAAATTGTAAATTGTTTTAATATAAAAGATATAATGCACCTTTTTAAATTGGAAGGGACGATTTGGTTTAGCTTAATTAATTTTTTTTTCCCAAAATGCCTATGACAGGAAATGATTGGGTTTAATAATTATTGTTTGCCTACTGTTTTAAAAAAAATGTTGAATTGATCCATTGAGCCAATATGCTTCATATAGTCCCTCGATTGTTGCAATATTTGCAAGGGGACAATGACTTCCCTAATTTTAAAATTTGAAATGATAAATAAATTGTTTCATATATCCTACATTAAAAAGAAAAATGTTATATCCCCATTTTAGAAGTTTCAAGGTGCAAGATTTCTCTTTGAATAGAAGATAAGTTTCAAAATTTGTTGTTGGCATGTGAGGAGGAATTCACATCCAATGCATTACCTGAAAAGGGAATCTTTTACAATTAGTGGATCCAGACTGTTCTTTTTAACTTGGCACGAATCTCAAAGCTCAATAATATTGCCCTATGCGCTACTTTGAATCTCAAAGCGGCTGAGAGTAAATCTCAAACTGTAAAGTGAGAGGAATATTTTACAGTACCTGAGAGGATACTTGTCCATGTGAGGAGAGGCTTCTTACAATAGTCTCTGTAATTTATTGTGGATTTGTAGCTTGCATTTCTTAAATCATATTAGAATGATTTGGACGTTTCTTGTGCTCATCAAATCTGAGAGGGAGTGTAGCTGCCATGCTACTAAAAGGGGGAATGAATCAGCAGTTATTCCACGGTAATAACAGGAATTACTTATTCCAATTTCAACTGTTCAAATTTTTCAATACGTGAATCTCAATGAAGATCAAACAGTTGAGATTGAAATAACAGGTTCATGTTATTCTTTTGGAATAACAACAGATTTATTTCCCTAAAAGGAAGTATAAATCAATTGAAAATTTTCAAGTTGTGCGGATTTTCATTATCATTGTTAGAACATCATAATGGTTTTTTCAAAAACTTGGATGGCTGGTTTTGAAACTTGAGAACTCGGTTAATAGAAAAATATATTTAGTCTGTCTCTCATTTTTACAAAGCTCACTATATTAAGCTTTTATTGGAATGTTTATGGAAAACTAATTTTTTTTTCCTATCATTTTTTTTATTTGGCAAATGCTCAATGTTTTTCCTATCATTTTTTTTTATTTGGTACCTTACAAGAAGAAGTAGAAAATATAATACAGGTCTAAATCAAACTTAACAAAAGGTAGTTACCTAGGAAAGTATTTTGAAAATCAATATTACACAAAAGACCCTTAAAACCAAGTTCACAGGAGATTAAGCTATTACATCCTACTAAATCCAACAAAATCTTCTTCAATCCTGCCATTTGAAGAACCTGTAGACATGTTCATCAATCATCTTGAATGATGTGGTTATCTTCTCTTCTCTTCCAGACCCATGGATTGGTACCACTATCATCTCCTCCATATCGGTTTGGATTTAGCTTGATAGTTTCTCAGTATTCAAAAGTAAAATAAAGAGTAAGTTTGAAAAAAGAATAATCACCTCTACTTTTATGTCAAAATAATGCTAAATAGATAATTTGAGTTCCTAAATTTCTGAATAATTAATTTGGTACAGTATTTCGATAACAAACCGAGTTTCTTTCTAACCATAAAACCCAAATGACTGCACCCCTTATCAGTTCAATTAACAAATTTTCATGTCAAATTTTTTAGTTAAAAATTATATAAAAACGAACAGATAAAGATTCTCTTAATTTGTGAAATATCCATCACAAATATGTCACACAGAAGACATAATAGAAAAAACTCGCAAACCAACCAACCCAGCAAAAGAAAAAAGTTTGAGTAGGGTTAAAATGCACCATTGGTTTTGTGTTCCAATCATGCTCCACATCTTTATTTTCATTTTCAAAGTCCGAACAGTCAATCCGAACCGTTCACCATGATCTTTGTATTAAAATGTGCTTGGAGACCAAATTTTATATTTTTTGGAATTTTTTTACTAATTTTTTAAATAGGTACAAAATCACTGTTTTAAGAAGATTCTGGACCATCCAAAATAGTGATTTTGTACCTATCTAAAAAAATAATAAAAAATTTCAAAAAATAAAAATTTTTGTCTCCAAACACATTTTAATATGAAGATCATATTGAGCGGTTCATATCGATTGTTCGAACTTTGAAAACGGAAAAAAAAACATGGAGCATGATCAGAGCACAAAACTAATAGTGCATTTTAACCCTACTACTTTGAGAAAATTTATAGAAAAAATCAAAGAAGAAGAAAGTGCCCTCTCTAGAATCCGAATTTCTCTTAATCTGGACTAGGAAAAGACCAAGTTGCGGACTTGAGCTAAATTTGATCAAAATTTGGAAGCTAATCTGGCCCATGAAATTCTCAAAAGGAAAAGAATTCGCTAATTGTCTCCTCCCTGGCCCAAAATAAAATTTCTGGACCAAGAAACTTTTTGGGCCGCTAAAAGTTTTATAAATCAAAATCAGATAATTTTTGAATTTACATTTTTTTTATGTTACAGATATTTTTTTTAATTAAGTAAACTATTTTATTAATTTTCTTCACATGTTAAATAAAATCTTTCATACTTTAAATGTGAGGATTCAACATCAACTGAAAGAGTTGGTGAAATAGAGTTGTACTTTCGTATAAAATAAAATTGAAATAAAAGAAAATTTGTTGTACTTTCGTATAAACAACAATTTCATGATATAGAGTTGGTGAAATTTACTCAAACTATATATAATCTTGCTTTATGCAATAAGCAAATTGAAGAATCCTAAGCGTGTTAAGATTATTGTAGTTTGCAATCAACCCCTCCACCAAAATAATATTAAATAAATGAATCCAACAACAACACGTGCATCTAGCATGGTGTAAAACTAACAAAATAAAAACATATTAACAAATACATCTTTGTTAGTTTTATTTTTTAATTTCAAAAATATTAATATCTCTAAGTTGAAACTATAGGAGATTGGAGGAAAACCAATTAAAACACTCATTAGATAAGCTACCATTGATATTTCTTTATCTATGAGTGTACCATAATACTATTTTATTTTTGTTTAGAATTTAACTAAAGTCAAAACATAAGGAGATTATATATATATATATATATGTCATTCTGTATCATATGTTAGTTAGTCCATAATGATAAATATTATTTTAAATTATTTGTTTATTTTTAGAAGTTAATATATATTTTTGTTTGAATGAACATATTCAAAATGAATGGGATATTTTCTTATGTGCTATGCAATTGATTATTTATTTTGACACTCATATCTCACTCCAACGAATCATAATTTATTAAGTATTTTTTAGAGATCTTTTTACTACATATTTTATTGCTTATTGTTTTTTTATTCTATGTATGTTATGTTTTTATATTTGAGATAGATTTGTCAAAGTTAGAATTTTATTATTGTATTTGCTTGCTTTAGAAAAGATTTAGATAAATCATTTTAAATTTTAAATTGAAATTATTTTCTAATTTATGCAGATATAACCTACGGTTTTTAATTGTGAAAAATTACATCAGTTTATGAAATAATAGAGGTCCTCTATTTGAAGCATTTCCATAACTGACCTCCTTTATTCAAAACAAAAGTATTGTCAATTTTAAGCTAACAGAACCAAAATATGTCGCCTTTCATCCAATCAGGTGCGTATCCTCCAGCATTATTTGAGCTTTGAGATCCGTGCAGAATGTATTTGAACGGTTGAGATTTTCAAAAAAAATCATGCAAATGAGATATCTCAGAGGATGCGAATTCATCTTGAATCATTCGCCTACCAGACTTACAAAACTAAACTAAAATAGAAAAACACAGTTTTGAGAATCCTGGGTCGGACCGACGTGTACGGTGCCTATTCGGGGATATCGCAGCCTCGGAATTCAGATCCAGTGCAGTAACCCAATTTTTGAGTTTTGATCCAAATCGTCCAAGGTGCTCTAACACGAATCTTAAAGAACCTGGACCCCACAAATAATACTGGCCCCTGCGCTACCACCGAATAGGCACCGTACACGTCTAAACTCAAAAATTGGGTTACTTTAGGGGATCCGGACTCGCAGCCTCGCAGGGGCCAGTATTATTTATGCTTTGAGATTCGTGCAGAACATATGTGAACGGTTGAGATTTTTCCAAAAAAAAAAAACGCTCAAAGTTTGAGATATCTCAGAGGATGCGAATTCGTTTTTCTTCACCCTGAATTCCAAATCCTCTGTGTAAATCCTTTCCTAGACCGACTACGACTAGTCTCTGCAGAGTGCAGGGTGTGAAATGCAATCTAAGCTTGGCATTGGTGGGATCCGCTCAGCAGCAGCGACTCAGTGCAATCTCCTCCTCTTCTCCACCTCCACCTCCCCCTCCCCCTCTCCTCTCTCCAACCTTCTCCTCACCGCCGCTCTCTCAAAGCCCAAGCCTAGTAGTAGTACTACTACTGCTAGTACAAGTTCCCTTCCCTTCCCCTCCATTTCTTTCCTCCCCCGGAACCGTCCAGTCCCAGAGCCTCTTCTCTCCCATCTCCTCTCCTCCCCTTCGTCTCTCCCCCCTTCCACCTTCCTCTCTCTCCTCAACTCTCTCATTCGCTCCTCCCGATTCCACGACGCCTTATCTCTCCTCTCTTCGCCTTCGCCTCCATTCCCATCCCCTCTTTCTGCATCCACTATCTCTTCCCTAATCCTCTCCTCCCTCTCCACTTCAAACCCACACCTCCCTCTCGCACTATCCCTCTTTCGTCTTCTCATTGTCTCTTCCCCCGATGCTCTTCCATCACTTCGTGCCTCTAACCACCTCCTTTTAGCTCTCTCCCGCTCCAACTCCGTACAGTATTTCCTTGATGTTTTTCACAAACTTTCTCATAGAAACCTTACCTTCTCTACCTTCACATATAATATATGCATCAATGCCTTCTCACGCTTTGGAGCCCAATTCTTACCATTATCTCTTTCTCTCTTTCGAAAGATGAAGACTTCTGACCCACCAGTCTATCCTGATCTATGCACCTACAACTCCCTTCTTCGTGCCCTGTGCCTCTATGGAAAGGTCGAAAATGCCCTTGCCGTCTTCCATGACATAAAGGCATCTGGCCATGAGCCCGACATATACACATATCGCCCCCTGATCCAAGGATGTTGTAAAACTTGCCGGATTAATGATGCGCTTAAGCTGTTTGATGAAATGAAAACACGTGGTATTCGTGGTGATACCCTAGTATACAACTATCTGCTTGATGGGCTACTCAAAGCACGCAAGCTTGATGAGGCGTGCAAGTTATTTGAGAAAATGGTTTATGAAGGAATTCCTGCTTCAACATATTCTTTTAACACTTTAATACACGGGCTTTTCAAAAATGGCCGGCTGGTTGCTGGCTTTGTACTTTTTTGTGAATTAAAGAAAAAGAAAGGGACTTTTGTTGATGGAATTAGCTATAGCATTGTAATTACAGAACTATGTAAAGAAGGTCAAGTCGAAGAGGCCCTTGAATTGGTGAAAGAAATGGATGAGAGGGGCTTTATTGTGGATTTGGTCACTGTTTCCAGCTTACTGATTGGGTTTCACAAGAACAAGAGATTAGACTTGGCTGAAAGATTGATGAGAAATGTGAGATACAGTTCAGTTGTGCTGAGCGTCAATCGGTGGAAGGAGAGCATGGAGGCGGCCATGAGAAACCCTCCAGATAAAGGGAAAGATTATACACCATTGTTCCCTTTTTCGGGTAGTTTTGATGATGTATATAATTTAATCAGACTCAAAATTGGTCAAGATATAGGCGGTGCATCCTTAGATCAAGAGGAGGTAAAGGATGACTGGTCTCCCTCGCCATATTTGGACAAACTTGCACAAAATGCAGATTCTATTGACAACTTTGAGAGTGTTTTCCAGATTCAGAGAGGTAAAAGAATTCATGGATTAGGGGATAAAACTTTTGATGTAGACATGGTCAATACCTATCTGTCGATATTTTTATCGAAAGGAAAGTTGAGCATTGCTTGTAAATTATTCGAATTATTTGCTACTTTGCAAAGAGAGGAAGGGGCCAATAGCTACACATACAACTCTTTCATGAGTTCCTTTGTGAAAAAGGGATACTTAAGAGAGGCATGGGCTGTGCTACATGAGATGGGCGAGAAACTATGCCCAAGAGATATTGCAACTTATAATGTAATTATTCAAGGTTTAGGCAAGCTTGGTGAGGCTGAGGTGGCTAGTTCTGTACTTGAACAATTATCAAAAGAAGGTGGTTATCTCGACATTGTTATGTACAACACATTGATCAATGCATTAGGGAAGGGAGGGCAAGCTGAAGAAGCTGATAAATTTTTCGAACAAATGGTGAAGAGGGGTGTGAATCCTGATGTGGTTACGTTTAATACGTTAATTGAAGTGAATGCTAAGGCAGGAAGGGTAAAAGAGTCATATAAGTATCTCAGAAAAATGCTGCTGTCAGGTTTGTCTCCAAATCATGTAACTGATAACATTTTGGATTTTCTTGAGAAGGAGATTGCGAAGCAGAGTCGCAACAAAGGGCCACATTCAGAGAAAGTTTGATTGGCAAGAGATTTGGACCTAGAGCTTTCAGAGTTCTGTTTTTATATTCTGACATCAATATACATATAATTGTTTGTATTGATATGTGAAACAATTAAAATTTTAAGTCCAACAGTGAAGCTCAGGTAATTTTAAAATTTGAAATGATAAATATATTATTTCATATATCCTACTTTAAAAAGAAGTGATATCCACATTTTAGAAGTTTCAAAGTGAAAGATTTATCTTTGAATACAAGATAGCTTTAGAAATTATTGCTGGCATGTGAGGAGAGGCTTCTTATAAATACTCCCTTGATTTCACACCACCCAAGTAAACACATGAGATGTCAGGTCCGCCCTCAAGAAGTCTTGTGCTTGTACAATGTTTTGTTGATCAAGGAACCAAGTTTAAAGAAAAATCTCGCATTCTCATCCTCCATTTAATCCCATAAGTGATTGTTGAAGTCTTGATTCAATTCAAAAACTTTTAATTTAGCAAAGGTATACTTTTCGTTTGGGTTTGATTCTTTGCTTGGACGCTTAGAGCAAATCCTTGACTGATGCTAGTTAAACAGATACTGTTTCAGTTTTTTCTGGTCGAAAGCCCGTTAAAAATTAAATTGAAAATAGAAGGTCAAACAAGTATTAAATGCTCATATGATTTACACAAAATACACTTCACTAATCTGTGAGCAACGGTATCATTAATGTACAGAGGATTCTGGATTAAAATAAATAACATAACAACGAAAAATATACATTAATTTATAAAGGAGCCACTTGTCAGTTCCATAAGTAGCCTTTATTTCCTTTACTTTCTTCTAAGTTGTTGCCCGGGGGTGGGGGTGGCGGCGGTGTTGAATAGAACAAAATTACTTAAATTGATTTTACAGTGGTAAGATCTAATGGGCCATCAGTTCAGGCTGAGAAAGGCGAGATGCGTAAGTGGTAACAAGTCGGAGCTGTGTAGGATCGAGCCTTTCCAGATATGGCAAGAATGGCTTCCCAAGCTTAACATAGATTTCCACAAGGCAAAGCAACACCGTCTGCAGTAACCAAAACCAGTAATTAAGTTTCCTAATTAGGCAGTAATATGTGAATATATTGCACTGTGTGATTTTCAGTGTGGAAGTATTACATAGAAGCATTCTGACTAGGTTTCATTCAAGGTAGAGGGATCAAACCTTTCTGACATAGGGGCTCTGGTTTCCAGTCAAATCTATAAGGGAAGGTACGAAGGATAGTAATTGAGCCATCAAGTCCTCATGGGAAAATCGACATATAATCTGAAATATCATTTAAAAAAAATAATGAAGAATGATGACAGAGCATAGAAGTAAAATTTGATATTAATGCACAAAGAGCACTGTAACAATAACAGCTACTAGTTTGTCTGCCATTTGATCAAACTGTTATATTGTATTTTTGTTTGCCCTTATTTTGTTCATATTTTCCTTTTATTTCATTTCATGACCAATTGAAGTAAGGTAAGCTAATTAAGTTAAAAACAACGTGTCTTAGCATAAGAGAAATAAATACATCCAAGGCATTGACAGCTACCAATACGTAATAGTAAACTGAACAATTAACAACAGTGCTATTTAACTTCTAAAATTGCTGTGGTTTCTACAATATTGTAAAAAATATCATGGAATGAAATAGAAGTTTCTTATTTATAACATGTAGAGGTTACCTTAGCCAAGCTATTGGTGCAGACGATAAGGAGCTTCTCATCCTCACATACCAATAATGGCCTTATAGCCTACAGTAATATAAAAGCAAATATAAAAAAAAAATATTAGAGATATTGAAAGATCTAAAAAACTACAAACTAAAATAAAAAACCTGTCAAATTTTCATACCGCGAGGCATCTCAATGGTTCGTATTGTGATATCACCACGTTTAAGCATCTCTGAGCCTGATTTACAATCTACACACACAAAAAAGATATGCATAAGAAATGGAATTAGATCAACAAAAAAATGATGCTGCAAATAGGTAGAAGTTATTTACCGTCATGTCAGGGTCCTTAGTTGCATGGAGCAGTTTCATGATAATCACCTCAAGATGTTCCTCCATTGAGTCTCTCTGGAATAACAAACACAACAATTTTACTTCTCAGGAATAATAATCTTGCATTGATTTTAGAAATTTTAGAGCATACTTGAGATGTATAATTGTACCTGTTTATCAAGCATCTCAACAAGTAGAGAGAGAGAAAGCTCTCTAACTGAGGGATCAGCGTCGTCTATCATCTCTAATAGTGCAATTAAAATTTGGTGCAAATGCTACAATGCATGAAAAGTAATAAGGTAAATAAGCAAAATATTTCAATTGAAATCATCAGAAAGTAAACGCCCGAACCAGCTACTGATATAGAGCAGATTAATTTATTCTCTTTAATTATTTACTTTTTCTAGGTTTTTTGAATACCAAAATATATATGGTACTATAATAGTCAGTTAAGTACTTAGTAATCCTAAATTAAACTAACCTTAAACCACACCGAGTTCCCTTTGTGTTTTGAAATTTCAACGAGTTGATGGATTGCTTCTAGCTTGGTCAAATTTGAGTTCCTACTATTCCCAGTGCACACCTGCAGAACAAATTATAAAGTATTTTAATTAAAGATTTTCTTGTGGAAGTGTCCTGACTCAAGCAAAATATTAACATAACATTCCAACAATAACTGGATTTTTCCCCGTCCCTTACCCAATAACTGGGGTTTATGCTGGTAGAATAATCAGGCTCTGCTGCCATGGTACAGAAATACTATTAGTCAATAGAAAATATACTTAACATACCTGCTTAAGGATTTGATGAATACTCGTTTCTTCATCTGACTGGTAACAATTCGCTGCATACCTTGATTTCTCATGCATGGGACTTGAGACACTTGCAAATTTCTGAAACTTTCCTTTAAGCCCGTCATAATTTTCTGGCATGTGAGAACTCGATCTAGACCCAAAATCCACCGATCTGAACTTAAATTTAGGATGCAAATTGAATGCCGGCTCGATCACACCATAACGGTCCATGGAAGGTGCATACCGTGGCCTCTGCTTCTTGGCTTGCATGAAATTTACCAAATCAACATCTATTCTAGGGTTACGCTGCTTCAGCGCCAGCCTAACTGGTTTTTGTTCTTCAACTGACAAACCAGTTAAGAACCCTAATACAGATCCGGCATCAAAGTTGCTATAAATGGTTAAAATACCAACCAGGGCAGCCTCTTTCAACCTAGTGTTCTTGTCTTTGAACAATATTACCAGTTTCCCAAGCCATAATTTGATAAAACTGTTAGTGCTACTGAGGTAATTTTCTGTGTTTACTGTGCATTTTTCGAAATTCCCTTTGGCATATTCGATAATTGCCAATTTTGCTCTTGGCGCCTTCTGTTCATCCAAAGACCTCAGAAGCCCAGGGAGAATGGAATCTATTCCGTAATTTTCAGAAATTATCTGCAAAATTTCTGATGCATTTTTCCTGATGGACTCCTTTGGGTCGTGGAATCTTAAAAACACCCGCGGTAGAATCCTCTCTAGAAAGTGCTCTGTTTGTTTTTTGAACTTGGGAATCATTTCTTTTAGTGTGGTGAGCGAGGCATGGGCCACCTTGTAATGAGGATCATCTAGATGTAGAAAAAATAATTTCATCACCTTGTCGAAATTTTGCAGTACTTCTTGCAATCCTTTTGGCCCATGATTCAATAATGATTTCAAAAAATTAAACACAAAAACACGCATGATCCAGTCCGATTTAGGGTTTAATCCTTCGGTCAAAGCCTCGGTAAGAGAGGATGGTACATCGGCATATCCTGGCATTTCTCCTAGTTTGAATTGGGTGGGGGTGTTTTCGATGTTTTCATTTTTGTCCTTGGCCAGAAACCAATTTGTCATTTGTTTTCTCAAAAGGGGCCTTTGGAAATTTGGTACATAGTTGGAGCATGTCTCGTCTGAGTTCCTTGAATTAGGTTTTGATTCGGTGGGAGTCGGGTTGGACAGGGGTAAATCTGTCATTTTCTGGTGACCTATGGAGATGATACTTTTGTCATATACTGCTGAGTTTTGTGAAGAAAGGATTGGATCTACGTGAGGTTGAGTCTGAGGATCATAAGATAATGGCGGATTAAATCCTGTAACTGCCCAAGAAAAAGGAGAAAGTTAAGAGGAAAGATACAAGTAATAAAGAATGACAACATGTTACTTCCCTCAAGAAAGGTAAAAGAAAAAGAAGATAAAGCGGTGTACTTTATTGTACCACATAGTTCCAGGGGCGGACCCAGTGTATTCCAGGGGGGGGGGGGGGGGCAGCTGCCCCCCCTGGATTTTGAGTTTTAGTGGAGATTTATCGGTTTCGATCGACTCTGCCCCCCCCCTGGAATTTTTTTTTCCCCCCTCTGGACGTTTAATTTGTAATTCGAGTTAAATTTAGGGTTAAAATTGAAATAAATCTGTTGAATTTTTATTGGTAATTAGAATTATAAGTCAGAGCATCATAAATTACAAGTCAAAGCATTGGAAAGTATAAGTTAAAGCTTATTTTTTGTCGAGTACCCAATTGGTTAATGGATTTAAACCCGATTAGATATTTAAACCCGACGATATTTTTTTGCCCCCCCTGACGAAAATCCTGGATCCGCCCCTGATAGTTCTTATGGTACCTGACCTGGTAGTTTGGTACAAAACTGTTATAGGAGTGAACAGAGATATCTTTTGGCTAAAAAGAAGAACATGGAAATCTCCTTCATTCAAAATGAAAGGGAATTGTTGTTTTCAAATAAATATAACGTAGCTATCAGTAATAACTTACAAAAGGTCTTCTCACTAAAGAAAGGAACTCTTTTTGGGTAACTTACTGTGATGATGTAACAAGTTTTTCAGAAAATTTCCTTTTATTTATGATATACTCTCGGAAATCTAATTTAATACGATTTGAGAATTGAGAAAATTTCCTTTTATTTACTCCTATCTGTACATACCTAAGTCTAGGTTCTCTGAGCAGAGAGGAGGCAAATCTTGCAATTCTGATGGAACAACTTCTCCTTCTCCTTCTCCTTCTTTTTCTTCCTTTTCTTTTTCTTCTTTTTCTTTTTCTTCTTTCTCTTCTTCTTGTTCTTTATTATCCTCCATTTTTATTTCATTTAATGATAGCTTTTTCTCTGGAAAATATGAATCCTCACTAGGAAAATTAACCTCACATTTCTCTACCCCTACAATATCATGGCTCTTAGTGACTGATTGAAAATCATTGAAGTCTCCTTCTCTATCATCAATGACCTGGAGAAATATAGAATTTTGGTTGTATCATAGTGTTCTGTTTTTTTTTTGGAGTTATATCCAATTGTTTGTGCAAATAAGACCAACATTTCTTAAATTTCTGACAAACATCCAAAGTCTTTGTGTAGTCATTGTACTGATATCATAAAACTTTATTTGGTCATAGATTTAGAATATTGTCCCTCTTGAATGTAAACGAGGACTTTCACTCTTTCATGGATAGTTTGGTCATTCTTTTGCTTCTTAGACCAAATATTTAACAGGTAAGTGTTACCTCCATGTAACTCAAGATGTTTGCTAAGAGTGCGATACATATTTGGGTTATTTGGAAAGGCAAAGATTTCATCCAATTTGCAAATGGTACTAAATGGAAAGGGAATTGCCTCTTAGGAAGAATAATTAGATCCATACCTCGCATTGTCCTTTGTCTAGAGGAATATCATGATTCTCGTTTCCATTTGAGTATGAAATAGAGTTTTGAACTTCAAACTTAGAAGTTTCGTCCAATGAAGGAACTGGTTTCTTTTGCAAATACCCTTCTTCATCATTTATTGCCTATGAGTTTAACAATCATATTAGGGCGACATTCTAACAGCATGAATTACAATAACTGACCAATTTAAATCCGTTTTTGTCTTTTATGTTTTTTTTTTTGGCTTGCTTAGTTTTTTTTCCGCGACATAAGCTGACTTTGGTAACTGAGGCTAATCACATCATTGGACTGGTTTCTGTGACCTCTAGAGGGGCCTATACCTTAGGTCCAAATAAGAAATACTTTTCTGCAGTGAAAGGTTTTGTAATTGTACCTTTTGTCGGGCTGGATCAAAAGATTCGAAGAGGCGAAGTGACCGATCAGGCCAAGTCTTGGTGAAAAGCCGGTAACAAGCCCTTGCAGTTGCACGGACCTAAAAAATTTTGAACTTTAGAAATTAAAGCATGAACGCTGTAATATAATGGAAATGCAAAGTAGTATTAAAGGATACATTTAAATAGCTACTGAAACAGTCAGGCCGGAAACCAAGTTGTACTCGTTAGATAGTACCATCCTAGACTGGTACCAATGTGGTATTGGTACTGTTGTTCAGGCTCAGTCACAACACATTTCCCAGTCCAATACTAACAAGTGCTTGCAATAGATGGGAATTCACAAATATTTTTGGGTACCAATGATATGTCCTTCCCATTAAATTTTTTTTTTTTTTGCTTTTAAACTTTGTAATAAAGGGGACTTTAGACTTTCATATAGGTGGGTGGGTGAGTTGGGGGGGGGGGGGGGGTGGGGGCGTAGGGGGACGTCATTTTTTTTTTTTGTCTTGGTGAGGTTTCGCTTAAAATCTGCAACTGTAGCTGAGTATTTGAGACAGGATGTAGTAAGGGTTCATGTCATGATTTATATGTAAAAACTTTGGGTGTTTCATGATAAATTATTTATTTTTCTTTTAGATGGCATTACCTCACTTGTAGCATCTTCTATGCAACATTTTATAAGATCTTCATAAAGATCTGCTGATTTTTGTACTTCAGGCGAATCACCCCAATTCTCTAACATCAAAAGTGCATACTCACAACACCTTAACAAAATTTATATGAAAAGAAAGTATTAGAGCACAAATAAGAAAAAAATAAAAAAGAATAGTTAAGTTCACTAATTAGTAACAATTTCATGTGTAACCCAAGACAACAGTAAATTACAATGTGCACCCCTGAAACAAAAGAAAATTCAGATAATGTCTCGAAAAGATTGCGATATCACCAATATAATTCTCCTTTCTTCAATAGATAGAGAACAAAAGACTGAAGCTACCATTTTTGTTTTTCACATTACACAATGAAGGATAGTGGGAAAATGGGTTGTTTTGGTACATTTTGAGTAACTGGGAATGAGTAAACAATAATTTTTGCATTTTCTGATGAAGTCGGACACGCTTGTATGACTCTATTTTACTATTATCATACCTGGCACGAAGAACAGCGCTTCTGTCATTCTTCGCAGAATCAATAATTCGAGGAATAACACGACCAACCTTACAATTGCCTAAAATCTGTAGAAGCATACTGGTTAAATAAATAAACTTGCAAGGCAACACAAAGCTTCAAAAACAAATTATTTAATAAATAATATAGCTTAATACCGTCTTTATACAGTTGTCGGCTGAGTCTGCGATCACTTGAATTGTGATGACAACAAGTTTGAACAGAACCTGAAATATGTATTCATGAGAAGTTTAAGGACAGGGTTGCTTATGCAAATCAGACAACTTTTGTTCAGCTTTGATATTATCATATTAGGCAACTAATATTTTTCTGATTATTAAACAATTTAACTACAAACGTTTCTTCGGTCGAGGAGGAAATAGTGAGATTGGCTAAGGTATCAATGAGGCCAGATACTTACTTGATCTTAGATACTAATCTTGACCAGTTATAGCAGCAAGAACTAAGCAAAAAATCTTTTCACCTTTCTTAGTCGGTTGTTTTCGACTTGATTGACTGTTAATGAGTTTGAGGAAATGCTAGGGATAATTTCATCTCCTTTCACTTAACAATTTTTTATTGTTGGGGTTACATGCATACAATCCAAGGTGTGCTCAGTTTTAGTTTAAAGTTATGACAAGTGTTTGTTGTTATTTACAAATGTAGTCATATTCTGGGTATAACTTGCAAAACTTGAGGGAGAGATAAACTTACTGGGATAAGTAATTCAGCACAAGCCTCGAATTCACGCGACATTTCTTTTGAGAAGAGACACAATAGGTGGCACACCTGAAACAAAAAAAAGTTGTATCATATTAAAATTAAAAGTGTAACAACTTACAAAATTATACTGTATTCAGATGGTGAAATAACCAATTATTGTAAACACATAACAAAAACTTGGAGTTCGCTAAACTACCAAAAATTATCTATCTATTATTTGCAGTTTTTTGTTATGTTGAGATATGATTGAGGAGACTTAAGAGCTTAATTGAAGCTTAAAATGTTGCATGCCAACTAAATCCAAATTTTAGACCTAGAGCTGTTAATGACCACGTCAAATTAATATACAAAATAGAAACCTGTTTGACCACACTGGATCGTCTATCAAGCAGCTGTGTAATAAATGGTGTGACAAGATGTTTTAAGAGCCCAGGAAATGATTTATACCGCGTAGCACCTGAAAAAAAAAATTCTTGCATACATTAGTATTATATGTACCCATACTTGTTGGTTATCAATTTTTCTTTCAATGTTTTTCTCAGTGCAAGACTATATTGAGTGAAGCTGAGGCATCATTTCATGAATTAATTGATGCAAAATCAAATAAAATCAGTGCTTAGCTGTGTAGCTTAGTTGCTATTTGAGAAAATTTGGTGGACCAACCTCTAACTCTACCAGTGTCATTGTAGTTGTCTTTACAATTTGTAGTGGAATTGATCAACATTCTATACTTTGCAGTACCAAACAGAAAGAACCAGTAACTGATAAACTACCTTGTACCAGTATCCTACATATAGCAGCTTTTAGTTTTTTTTTCTGAAAAAGTTAGCATACCTCCAAGAACTATTCCTTCCAGCCGTTGCATAGCAGCCGTGCGAATAGACCATTCTTTATCTGGTGCCATGTTAAAGGCTATCCGTTCTATTTCTCGTACCAATTCCTTATCCGAGTTTACTTTTATCACCTCAACTCTAACATTGCTTGCATTTTCACTCTGGCCTGGTAAAAAAAAGGGAGCCAGAATGAACATGGATATAGCTACATGTAATATCCACAAATTACAGAAAAGTACTTATTTACTATTTGCAAAGAAGACCCAAGTTGATTTGACATTAAAAATGAACATGAAGTTGGTCTTTAACATAACTTGTGATACATTAAAAAAAAAAACCGAGCCTTCTGACATGACAGGAGTAGGCTTATCTAAATCAGATTTGTCATTTAAAGTAGAAATGATGGGTCGAGAAAATCAAATAAAAAATGGTTTTTTTGTTTAATTATGTCTTTTCTTGATTTGTTCCTTAACAATACTCTTATACAGTGAACAATCAAGAGCTTTAGAACTTAACTATAAAGGGGATTTAACTAAACTGTATAGGTAATTCTGGGCGAGGATAAAAGGGGCTTGTTTGTAATTTCTTGATAAATGGGGGACCCATGAAGTTGTTTCATCCATAAAAAATATCTAAAATGTCATTACAATTTCTCCATATTAGACCTTATGCCAGCGTGAAACCTCAGTCCACCAGAAAATAAAAGAAACAAGAAGATAAAAAAGAAAATGGAAGAGATCATGTTAATACCAGATGCAGTCCTATGGCCATGAAATTTAATATAATTCTAAGCATACACTAGGCTGACTGTACCAACTGTATTAGTGTTACCAAAATAGTTTCTTTTACTCTTTTACTTCAAGATATATTTTGATTTGGTTTTATAGAAACAAAAACTCTAATAAATGTTCTACAGTCTTCCCTAAACTTCTTTAAAAAAAATGCAAGTAAAATAAGAAACTAACCAGAAATTGTTGAAGTCTTTTCCGGACTTGACACCTTTTCCATGGGGCTGATCTTTGTGCTGATACCGGAACCTTTTACCTCTCTAGTTGTGGTAATAATAGGTCTTAGATTTAAATCTGGTACCAGATCCTTTGCTTCTCGTTTCTCTCTCTCTGCTCTCGCATTCTTCTCTTTCATCTGCCATTGATTATGTAAAAAGTTGAGTACTTACTAACAAATTGTTGATTTTTTGTATGTCATTTGGTTAGAAAACTACACTGAAAAATAAGACAACACAAGTTGGGTTCATTCATGCACAATGCATAAGTTAATGGACTAAGTTGCAAATATAAAAAAGTCAAGAATCTAACTGCAAAACCATTGAATTATATACTTTTTTGTTTTATTCTCTTTGGGCATATATTGTATTGGCATTTTCTGGTCATAGAGATTTGGACTTCTAAACTTCTTAAACAGAAATGTTGAGCTTAAGCCCTTATAAAGACTTGATTTTACTTGCACACAATGCTCTTTCTTAACATGCTATTCTTATTTCATCATCTAAACAAACCAAAATCTGATAACAAAATTGAATTAGAATAGCTACGGGTGGATCATTTGCTAAAACCTAAGCGAAAAGAAAGATAAACAGGAACGATGGTATCTAATAAACTTTAAAAATAGTTTAAGAAAATATTATTCCGTATTTTACCGTCCCAAAAAAAATTAGTCCAAGGGGCTAAAATTCAAAATCAGCATTCTTATGTGTGTATGCATAAATGGAGAAATAGAAGAAGAACGAAAAAATACATTAGTCGTGCACAGTTTCATTCGTTTCTCTTTCCTTTTGTCGCACCTGTCGCCATTAATTGAGCTCAGAGGCGCCATTAAACCCTCCCGAATTTTGTAAGTTCACTCTGAACAAATAAAATTCGAGAGGTAGAAGAGAAAATTGGATGACTAGCAGAAGCGCAGGAATTCAGAATGGAACAAAAAGAATCAAAATTTGAAAAACTTTCGAAAAATTGGGGGAGGTACGAAATGGTGTACATGCGCCGAAATATTTATTGTGAAGTACTTTGGACAAATCGAAAGCCGAGCCTAAACCGTCCGATTGGAGTCAAAATTTCCACAAACGGTTTAGATTGACAGGACCGTTTAAATTAATGAAGTTTTAAATAATTCGCACGAATATTAACGCCAATCGGACGGTAAAGTAATGAATATGGATAAAATTTGTGCAAAGTGCTTTGGACAAAAACCAGTTCCTTTTTCCGAAGGAAAAAGTTGCTATCCACACCACATCCAGTTTCTTTTTATTATTATTAGAGTAATGAATATCCTTTGACAGTTTGACCCCATAAACGCCAAAAAAGAAGAGAAAAATGTTATGTATTTTTTCTGATTTGGTCCCTGTTTCTTTTTATTATTATTAGAGCTTATTTTTTTAACAATTATTAACTATTTTTATATTTTTGTTGCATTAACTGACATCATTCTAAGTACTTCGAACAGCCCCTTTCAAAAGGATACATGGGAGTACTTTCATTCTAAGTACTTCGAACAGCCCCTTTTTGTTAACAAGAATAATAAAAGGAGAGGATTCATGACCTCATGGAAACCTATCTAAAATAATATTTTCTATAACTTGCTAGCTTATCTCTAGGATAATTAATTAATATGCATTTTAGTAGTACTTGATTGTTCATATTTCCTATATAATTATAAATTAAGACCGTCAATATTTTTATCAAAATTGCAGGCTAATTAATTAATATGCAAGTTGTAGTGTACTGTTTTCAACATTATATTATGAGGAGGGTTCAAATGCCTCCATTTTTCATGCCTCCACCATGCCTCCATATTTTAAAACTTTAATAACTCAAAATTTAAAACTTAAAAGTCAAAATAAAACCGTTGGATATGATCTACATCATTTTATCTATGTGCTCATAAAAAATTATCACATTTCGATTTTGTTTTTATGTGAATCAATAAGTTGAAAAATCAACGTCTAGAAATTATCCACATTAGTATGTTTTTTACAAGCTCTTGATGACAACCAAAACAAAATTGAAATATCATAATTTTTTACTCGTGTATAGATAAAATGATGTAGATCATATCTAACGGTTTTATTTTGACTTTTAAGTTTTAAATTTTGAGTTATTAAAGTTTTAAAATATGGAGGCATGGTGGAGGCATGAAAAATGGAGGCATTTGAACCCTCCTCTTATATTATAATCTAATTATGTACTATGAGGAATAATTTTCATGTTAAGCCGTTTTTTCAGTATGAGATGAGAATTAAAGTTTTCAAATTCTCCACACTAGATTTCAAACCTATATCTCCTACCTAAATTGTATTGAATAAAGTGCTGTTTAATTAATTGTTCCCACCTTTTCATCCAATATGTTAAGATTTTAATTCATGGTTAGAAAAGCATTAGTATGATTAAATTAAAATGAGTAAGCACTATCTTAAAAATTTGAAGGTGCTGAGTGTCATTAAATCACTGACAATTGATAAATAGCCACAAAATTCTTGCTAAATTGCATGGCGCCTACGTTGTTTCTGAATTTAAATGCTTTTCTTTTTCTTTGTGTTTCCATATGCCTTCACAAATTAATTTGTATATCAGATGTTTAGTACTAAAATAGAGGAAGTCTTATATATATATATATATATATATATATATATATATATATATATATATATATATATATATAAGTAAATTAAGAAAATAAAAGAAACAGATACGATATGTTACTTTCTGTGTATATATAAGCATAGGATAGCAATTTATGTTGTTTCAACATGCTCCCTGTATCTATTAAATTTAAGCCCAAATGCTCAAACATTTTACATGCACGAATGGAAATTTGATAGTTTTGTTTTTTTTAATATACAAAATTTATTATTAAGCATTCCAAAGGAATTAAGAGGATTATGCCCTTAAAAATTATTGCTTTGAGAATTGAATATGCAATAATTAAGAGAACAAAATCGGTTGGTGCATTACATCCCTCAGTAAATAACATATTTGTAATAATTAAGTTGCAAATCCTCAACAGATCAATTTAATACACAGGGTTATTGTTAAATGTGAGATATATACTATTTTGAAACTCTAGCGCCTGTATAATCATAAAAAATATCCAATGCACACTAATTTGAAAAACTGGACTTAAATGCTAATTAGGTGCTTGCAGAATTAAAATTAATTTGCATCCTAACTTCTGATAGAACTAATGCTCTCAGTTATCTAACATTCCATATATATATATATATATGCTTATACCTCCATGAGAGAGACAAGAAATCTTCTAGAAGCTTCCCTGACATGGTGGCTGTCATCTCCAAGTCTCTCCAGTACCACCGGCGTCATCCCGTCGAGGCGAGCCATGAGCCTCTGGTCAGCACCACCAGTCGACAATGCCATGACAAAAGACAGTGCATCGAGCGCCCCTCGGGAGACGCTCGAGTCGGAATCTTTAAGTAGGTCAGTGCATAGTTGGACAAGTGAGATTAATTCATCGACCGACAACTCTTTGCCTGACACGTGCCATTTTGCTAGGAACTGGTCGATCTTCTGCATGACGGCCGCTTGGTTGGCCGGGTCGCCCGACCGGGCTGACTCCAGCAGTTCATCCATCTTAGTTCTTGGTTCTCTTTGTTTTGTGTTTATGTATGTGTTGGAGGGGGGTTATAGTGGAAGGGAAGGCTATATAGGTAATATATATATAGATGTAGGTCAAATACATGCTTTAATAATGTTATGATGAATAATGCAGAAGACACATTTGGTGACATTTTTTAAATAATTGTTATTATTAGTGGAAACAAATTATTAATGGTTTGTATAACTAAAGTTTAATTAGAGAAAGTAATTAATTGAATGAGGTGCACTCATCCATTGTTTTAGCAAGAGTAGTTGGCACTTGATGTTTTTATCTATTACTATTTTCATTAAATTTTTGTTTTGATAGGTGTTGAAAATGAAAAATTAACCAACAATATTAGAATAAATTTTATCCAGGCATAAAGTCGAAACCTTCAAAATTATTGTGTAAACTCGTTTCCTAAGACAATGATGGGTGAACCTATTTCAGTTAGACAAGTATATATAATATGCTAATCACACATATATACACAATAAAATAAAATGAGTGAAGCTATGGTACATTGCAATGCGCAGATTGGTCTGTACATTAAATTCATATTTCCGTTTTCAAAGTTCAAATAATCAATCCAAAGCGTTCAACATTATTATCATATGAATATATACTTGGAGAACAAAATTTATATTTTTTAAAACTTTCACTATTTTTCTAGACAATTATAAAATCACTACTCTCCAAGTGATTTTCTAATTGTCTAGAAAAATAGTAAAAAGTTCAAAAAAATATATAAAATTTGATCTCCAAGTATATTTTCATATCATAATAATATTGAACGGTTCGGATTGATTATTTGAACTTTGAAAATGGAGATATAAATCCAATGTATAAACCGATCCACACATTGTAATGTACCGTAACCTCAAATAAATTAAATTATTTATTTCAGTTAGTCTATCTATATATGGTCTTATCTAGCTAGCTTTCTAACCGCCCATATAAAAATATAACTTTAATCATGTACTTCCATGTGCAAAATAAAGAAGGGATTCGGTCAAACTGTTGGAAGAAGGATTTTCAAAATTACCAGGGGTCCTAGAATAAATATGACAACTAAATTTAATATACTGATGCACCCGTGGAGAGGCAACCAATGTACCTGATGCAACCACGTAACCACCACAATTGATTAATTAAGTTCGCATAATACAAACGCTTGACAAGTGCATGGTTGTCATAAGTAATTCAGTATCCTTAAAATATTTCACTTTATGTCTTAACAAACTACTTAAAATTAGTAAATTAGGGAACCAAGGGGTCCAATGGGTAAAGATTTTAATAGAACAGTTTTTGCTTCATGCAGTGCACAAACCATATGCAGTGCTATTTTGTATCTATAGATCGTGCGCTGCATAAGTCAAACTTGCTCTGTTAAAATATTTACCCGGTCCAATGAGTTGATTTCTGAAAAATTTACTACTTAAAATTAGTAAAATATTTCTCTTTATATTAAAACTTGAGTTGATTTCTGAAAAATTTGCATGGAGATTTGCACGCCTGTTTAATTAGATTCACAGACGTTTTATAATTTTGGTTTTCGCACAAATCTTGCTACTGATGTAGCAGTCCGGACCAAGCATCAAACTAAATTTGATCAGATGGGCATCAAATACACCCCACGCGGAAAGTCTCCATATCTCATCCATCCGATTAATATTGTATATCACAAGATTACAATGACAAAATCTAACGGCTGTAGATGATCCTGATGGATAAGAACCAAGAGAATAAAGGATTAAGGTGGTCCAAACTATGAAAAACACTGTTATTGTCCAAGAATGAATTGGAGAGATTAGGTTAATTAAATCCGTTAAGATGTACGCGTCGTGCAAGTTGGGCATGGCGCGCACTTCAGTCAATTTTTGGCGCCTTTCTTGGTTTCTCTTTCCATGCCGCTTTTGTAGAATATAAATTTAATAGCACGTCTGGTTCCTCTCCAGTTCAAATGCAACGACAGAGGGAAAGTAAGGAAGTTGGAAACTCATTTACTTGAGACCAATGACCAATTAATCATCTACAAAATAACTGAGAGCTAATATAATATTTTTTTTACAATTTTGTAATTTAATATGGGTAGCGTTTTTCTCTCTTTTTTTTAGTCTCTGTTCGAATTAGAAAGACTAAAATATATATTAAAGCAACACTATTATTTCCGTATATATATATTGAGGAGGGTTCAAATGCCTCCATTTTTCATGCCTCCACTATGCCTCCATTTTTAAAACTTTAATAACTCAAAATTTAAAATTTAAAAGTCAAAATAAAACCGTTGGATATGATCTACATCATTTTATCTATACACGTGTAAAAAATTATGACATTTCAATTTTGTTTTGGTTGTCATCAAGAGCTTGTAAAAAACGTACTAATGTGGATAATTTCTAGACATTGATTTTTCAACTTATTGATTCACATAAAAACAAAATCGAAATGTGATAATTTTTTATAAGCACATAGATAAAATGATGTAGATCATATTCAACGGTTTTATTTTAACTTTTAAGTTTTAAATTTTGAGTTATTAAAGTTTTTAAAAATTGAGGCATGGTGGAGGCATGAAAAATGGAGGCATTTGAACCCTCCTCATTTATATTTTAAATTATGATTATAGTAACTATAGTAATAAAATTTACAAATAATTCATAGCTTAAACTAGGATGAACAAATAGATGAATAAATAGTTAATTCAAAAATTATTCTTTTTATTTACGGAATTATTCACAAACTATTCACAAACATTATAAATTTTATAAATAAACACAACCGTCCTTTGGCTATTAGCTCTCAAACTTCATACATTCCATGATTCATTAATTTTATTTGTAGACTGCTGTCAAAGCTATCACGTGAACTAGAGAGGTACGTACAACAAATGTCAACTTCGTTTAGAAAAATACACTTCTTCTCCCGTTATCTTTAACATTTTTCTTTATAGAAAATAATTCAACTTCTCATGAAGCTCAAGAAACATGCTATCACATCAATAACCATCGTATGTGTTAGCGTCAAAATATAGTTGATTTGCTCTTTAGTTATTAACAATAATCTTAGGAATAAACAAAAAAAAATAGATTAAACCAAAGAAGTTTTAGCAATTAATACAAAGTCTTCCAAACAAAATCAGAGGTACATGTTGTGCCTACATAAAATAAAGTCCTTGAGAAAACAATTATCATATCTTTATTGTTTGTAAAATTATATATTATTTATTTATTCCTAAAGGTGTCTTAATTTGCCATATTATTTGTAATAAAAAAAAAATATTTCCATAACATATCTACATTATATTCAAATAATAAATATTTTATCTCGTTAATTCATTACCAAATTCCAGAATTTACTAAACAGGAACAAAGATGTCTCCTGCTCAGTTTAAAATGGAGAGGATAAACCACCAGCATTTAACTTCATGCTAATCCGAAGAAAGAGATGAGGAGCAACCTCACAACTAGAAACGGAGAGCCTGAGTAGCTCGGACGTCCGAATCGGAAGATAGAGAGAGACAAAGCCTAATCGGACGGTCACGATCGCACTACGCTCTCTACAACGGGGTACACACAAGCGACGGCTGAGGGCCTGAGGCGCTACGTATCAACTACCCACCACACACAACTACACAAGTCACAAGGGAAAGTTGCAGATTCCCCCCCAATAATTTCTGTTATTTTAAATGGTGTCTATTTTTTGTCTAGATTTAGGAACTAATGATTTCTCAGTATTTAATTTAAGAGAGCAGCTTGGGTCCGATGCTCATAGGACTCAAAGTGAGTTCGATGGGCTCGATGACCGTCCGATCTGCTTCAAAATTCGTGCGCACGAATCTTAAAGCACACGCGAAGTTGCTGGTGCAAATATTGAAATAGATCGGACGGTCATCGAGCCCATCGAACTCACTTTGAGTCCGATGAGCATCGGACCCAAATTGACCTCTTAATTTAATCATTCACCACATGTACGTGTGGAGTGGTTAGTAATAGCGAAGTCGTATTAAGTAACAGTTTGTATCTTTTGGATCGCATTAATTTAATTGATTAGTTTTGTATTCAAATTGAAACATAAATCTAGATTAGATTATGATGGGTCTGGTTTCTCTGCAGAAAGACGCATGATTAATTTTCATAAAAAATATTTGAAAAAAATAGATGTCAAAATTAAATGAATTTCTTATATAAAATGTTTTTATTGGACAATTTAAAATCTTTTATATCATGGATTTTTTCCATACCATAAAAATAGTAAATATATATATATATATATAACTTATTTTTCAACAAGATGGCGATAAGTAAATCACATTGAGCGGACAATTAGGTCATTTGATTTTCAAAATGAAGATCTTGAACCTAACTAATGACATAACTTTACTTCATGAAGTACCTTAAAAATTAAAATTAAAAATCCAAATGCTGAATCCAATATGTTAATTTTAGTTCTTTTTATAAAGCAATTCCACATAATTTTATAATTTTTTTTTAAATTTGTTCCTGCCAAAATCAGAGTCTAAAATTTTACGGATTTAAGTATATCACAATATATAATTTTTCTTATCAATACAATTGTTGTCGGCATTTTGACGCCAATCATAAGAAAAAAAAAAAAGTATATCACAATATATAAATTTCAGGCGTAAATCTTTTGGCCTCATGATAATATACAAAGCGAACTAAAAAATTTATGCAATTTTGATTGGACACAACTAATGAAATATAACAAAATCGACAGCTCAAATTTATAACTTAAATTTCAAATTTTCAAATATTAATAAATTATTAAAACTTGTTGCTCTAAAACCTCCTCCTTAAATAAAATAATATTTCATCTAATTCTTTCCGTGCTGTACTTTCAAAGTTAAGATATAACATTTCAACTGCATTCAGGTAGGAAAACAGGTGTGTGGTTGCAAAAAAAAAAAAAAAAAATCAACTTATCAACTACCCCAGATGATGCCAAATATATGGATTAATTGCTCTACCAAGACAAAAAAAAAACAAATGAAAAAGTTGTCAAACAACCAACAATGAATACCTTGGATTAAAAAAAAATATATATTCACATTGCAACAATAGATATTTGCAATCAATACCAAAGCTATTTGTTTATTGGTATTGTACTTCACTAAGATTGATATAATGCAATGAGATGTACTTTTTTATACCCTAGATTGAAAAAGAAATCATAAGCCTAGCTAGATATCCTTTTTTATTTAATTATTCACTTTCATACTTCCACAGTTCCATGATGTACTCTATTGCATGATAGAGAAATTAGAAAACAGCAGCTTAAGTTAGTTTAATTTGGAAAAAAAATATTAAATAAAATTTATAAGTGGTGTTTTGTATTTTCTGGATTCTAAACTATGGTCATATCTTTTTCAATTTTTATTAGTACAAAGTACGCTTATAAGTTGTCTTTATTTTTGTCAAAAAAATATATTTCAATTCAAAATAAATTTCTCTCTTTCTCTCTCAATAAAAGAAAAGTGTAACGAAATTAGCAAAGAGGCTTTATCCATTATTTACCAGTAATCCTGACTTTTATGCTTCCTTCCCTTTTTTTTCCTAAAAAAAGATTCTCAATTCTCAAATCAATTGTGTATCAAATTTGATAATAAAAAAATGTAGAAGTGGGTAAATATAGAAGAGCTAACAATAACATGCAACTATATTAACATTGCACGGTAACAACAAAAATGCCTACATGTTGGAGAGCAGTTTGGGTCCGATGGGTTTCGGGACTGTCCGATCTGCTTTAAGATTCATGCGCACAAATTTTAAAGCAGATGCAAAAATTGCGGGCAAGAATCTTAAAACAGATCGGACGGTCATCGAACCCATCGAACTCACTTTGAGTCCGATGGGCATCGGATCGAAATTGACCTCTACATGTTGATGTAGAAAGCAATGGACAATGACAAGTTCAAGCAGAGAGAAGAATTTTGCATGCTATCATGCAAACTCAAATATCTTTGAACTCATCCTAACTTGTTATATACAAGAAGAAAGTTAGAAATGTTTTACCAAATAAGTTTTACTTTTATTATTTTCTAATAAAATATTTAATAAAAATTATAAGTGGACTAATTGTATTATTGATTTTCAATCTATTTTTAAATTTAAAATGAGAAATCAGAGAAAATCAAAACCGTCAAATCCAACCACTGCAAGATATTTGTTCTAGTCGGATACCGCAAAATCTGGAGATAAAATTAAATCAAGATTTGATATCACAAATGAAAAAATGTCGAGTTCACAGCATATAAATCGAGATTTGTTTAAATGGACCTACTATAAATCCTAATTTCACCCATAAAGAAAATGCAAAATGACCTTCAACACCAATTCAATGTCAAAATTAAGATAACAATCTAAAATAATTATCAAAAAAGTTGGAACATAAGAATGCGGGATTGGTACTAGCATCTAAATAGCCTACCTAGATTTTATTTAATAAAATTGATGAAATTGATTTTGGGGTTTTGTTTGTATTTCTCATAATTTACAATTTACAAGTTGGTAAGTATATATAGCTTATAAAGAAGCCGTTGATTTTATTTCCTTAAATGTCAAAAAAGAGTTTTTTTTTTCTATTTTTAGCAATAATTTTTTATTATTTACTGTTAAAAAAATTCCCTATATTTAATTAAATTAAAAGAAAGAGAAGTAAATAATTTAGGAGAATAAACATAGGAGGAACCATTTATTTTATCACAAAAGGTATCCGGGCCTTGTATCCAATTTCCATAAAAAATATTTGAAAAAAATAGATGTCTGAATTAAATGAATATTTTATATAAAAAATGTTTGCAAATTAGTATTTTTATTGGACGATTTAATATAAGAGGAAGATTCTTTCGCTATATGACTTTTGAGGAACACAAACAACCTCAGTTTTGTATTGAGATATTTTTCGAAGTATATGTGTAGTTCCTTTAGTTTCAAATCTTCATATTTAAAATTCCATATGTTTATCCGGACAATATACGCGTTAAGATAAGAAGAAATGAAAAGTTGATGTTTTATTATTATTTTGCTAATTTAATATAAGAAGAAACCATTGTTATTCGACAATCTAAAATCTTTTATATCATGGATTTTTCTCCATACCATAAATATAGTAAAAAATATATCTATATAAAATTTATTTTAACCCGATGGCGATATGTAAATCACATTAAGCGAACAATTAGGTCATTTGAAATTTCAAAATGACGATATGGAACCTAACTAATAATGACACAACTTTACTTCATGAATTACCTTATAATTAAAATTAAAAATTCAAATACTGAATCCAACATATTAATTTTAGTTTTTTTTTTATAAAGCAATTCCACATATCTTTATCATTTTTTTTAATTTGTTCCTGCCAAGATCAGAGTCTATAAAAATTCATGGATTAAATATATCACAATTTATAAATTTCAGGCGTCATTCTTTTGGCCTCATGATAATATACAAAGCGAACTAAAAAGTTTATGCAATTTTGATTGGATACATAACTCATGAAATATAACAAAATCGACAGCTCAAATTTATAACTTAAATTTCAGATTTTCAAATATTAATAAAAAATATGAAAACTTGTTGCTCTAAAACCTCCTCCTAAATAAAATAATATTTCATCTAAATTCTTTCCGTGCTGTACTTTCATATAACATTTCAACTTGCATTAAGGTAGGAAAACAGGTGTATGGTTGCATAAAAAAAGAACACAATGTATCAACTACCTCAAATGATGCCAAATTTATGGATTAATTGGTTTACCGAGACAATTTTGGGCTGATAATGACCGTAAAATGATTTGCCAAAAAGAAACAAATAAAAAAAATGTCAAACAACCAACAATTAATATAACAGCCCAGTAAAAAAAAATACTCTGGACCCAAAAAAATAAAATAAAATATTCACATTGCAAATAATGCATAACTTTTTAGATATTTGCAATCAAGCCCAAAGCTACTTTTTTATTAGTATTGTAGTTGACTAAGATTGACATGATGCAAGATGGACTTTTTTATACCCATTGAAAAGGAAATCATAATTGCTCATCTTAGCGGATTCGGATCGGCTGAAATTTCAAAACCAATAAACAGTAATCTTGAAATTCTTACAATCCGAATCCAGTCATCAAATTTTTTTCGAGAACGTGTCTCGAAACAGCTGGTTTTTTCTTACACGCATCTCAGAACAATTCGACGGCTGTATTCAGATTGCAGGGATTTCAGAATTACTGTTACCAGTCTCGGATTTCAGCATATGCGCTTCCCATCTTAGCAGCATTGAAGCCTGATAAAGATTCTCAACTATGGTCTTATCCTTTTCAATATTTATTAGTACAAAGTATGCTTATAAGTTGTCTTTAATTTTTTTTAAAAAGGTTATTATGAAAGGAGAATTTCACTGGCTTATTTCTAAAGTTAAGAATGACACAAAATATACTTATAAATTGAAGTATTGCATGAGGTACATAACTTGTGAGTTTGCATTTTTAACTCAAATTTTGAGTTTGTTTGTGAAGAATTCGGATCGAATATAAAGATGCCAGCTTCTTATAATTAATCCGCACCACAAGTTTCTAAATTGGTCCGGATTCTTAACAGACAATCCGGATTCTAAACTCAAATTTTGAATTACATCAGAGAATATTCGCTCCAGAACTTGCATGATTCATCATGGGCCCTAGAATATTAATATCTGGAAATGACATGTAAAATTATTTAGAAATAAATGAAATATATATGAAAATAAATGAGAATATTGTGTCCGAATGAAGCACACCAATTCTTAGCTGGTAGATGGGCATTCAATTTGGTAGCTTGAATCAAATCTTGATTCTCCTCAAAATTTAAGGTTTTGCAGGGGGGCAACAAGAAAAATGGTTCTTCAAATTTTTGATCAGACGGTGGTTGGACACGCTGTCTCATGCAATTGATGGACGCTGCCGTTTCAACGGTAACAAATGTAACATAACAAAACGGAGATATTGCGGTCCCCATCCCGCTTACTTGTGGGACCCATTGGTCGGATAAGCAGCCTATTGGTCCACCGACGGAACAATCATTTTTTTCTCGTTGACTTTGATGGCTTTGAATGTCAGATAGGATGACCGGAATGTCTGAAATGTAATACCGTTTCGGTCATGACCGAAACTCATTATACCGGAAATTTGGTCAATTTCAAGTGATTATGGGTTCAAAATTTTTTTTTCCGAGATATGGATAAGTGCTATGATTGACGGAGAGGGAAATAAGTGCTATGATTGATGGAGAATATAACGAAATCAATTATTAAAGATAGTGTCAGATAATTTATTAGAGGGGTGCAAGATATTTAGTCAAGTTTGAAAACTTTGTTATGTAATTTTTTATTGTTTTTCTTGTTGGTTCAGGATAAACTATTAAGTTCTGCGGTTCTTCAAAAGTCTTAAATCCTTTATGATTTTATTGTCTAGATATGAATTCATGGTAAGATAAATGAGCAATAGATGTAACAATTACTTAGTTCAGTTATTTTGAATTCATGCAGTGCACGAACTATTATGCAACATTTTATGATTCTATAGTCAGTGACTATATGAATCCAAAAGTGTTCTGTTAATACTCTTCAATTGAAATCGAAATACCCAATAAATATGCACATAGAAAAAACAATATATATCATATTTAGTCATTCTATTTTATTAGCAAATTATATTATTTAAAGTTTTTAAAGTAAAACATGACAGAGACATGAAAAATAAAAAGCTTGGGAAACTCATTATCTTATTCTACCTAAAACCAAGCATTACAATAAAGTATGAGGTCTAATCATCCGAGTCGTTCTTCTTTTGAAAAAAAAAATGAAGGTGAAAAGGGAGATGGATAGGTGTCAAATTTTTTTTTATCACATGGAAGGAACTTAATTATATGTGTAGTTTCTTTGTAAATTTATTAAGAAATCACATATTTGATGCGAGCCCTTAGGTGCCACACAGTGGCAGAGTCACATTGAATCAAGAATAAGTAATTGGATTTTGAAAACTGAATATAGGTCTATGTAAATTCGGACTGTTGTCTATCTATGAATTTTTTTTTATCTATTTTTAAATAGTACACAGTTGAATTGATTAATTTACGACAGTCCGCAACCTGCTAGTTGTATCAGCAAATTTTTTGTCTACTCCTAATAAAATCTTAGCAATGCCCCTAATGTCACAGTTTATTGTCCTTCTTAAAGAAGTAAAGAACCACAAATCAACTTCTAAAGTAACCACACATTTGGTGTGGTTCATTCCATGTCATAATTTTCTTTTGCCATCTTTTTTATCCTATAAATTTTTTATTTCTTTTGTAAAAATAAAAAAACTGCGAATATCCTAACATAACACATCTATTATTCAAGGCAATTAAAATTTTGGAAATGAAATGCAGTTCAGACAAAGCGGGGTGCTAGTGTGCATGTGTGCGCACATTTGTTAGGTGATAGCAAACACACATTATGCGACACTAAATAAGAAGAGAAAACAATTGATCGTTAGTGATAGACTAACCACTAATGTCTATTATAATAATACTTAATAGGTATATGACATTTTATGATTTGCATGGATAACCATTAACTAACTATCAATTTTATTTTATGATTTCGTCATGGCTACATCTATTACAACTTTAAAAGGAATTTTTAGAAAAATGTCATTTATGGATACTAGTGCTCGGAAAGACATGTACAAACAAATTATGTTGTTAATTAAAGTGGTTGATCATTAGAATTTTAACATTGTACAATAACAGAAAGAATGCCTATATACATGTACATGATGCAAACAGTAATAGATAATGACAAGTTCATGAAGAGAGAATTTTATTTGCATGCTATCATGCAAATGTTACACTAAATTAATCTTTTAACGTATCATAATTCCTAACTTGTTATATATAAGAAAAAAAAGTTGAAATATTTTATCAAATAAGTTTACTTTTATTTTATAATAGGATATTTGATAAAAAAATAATATAAGTGGACTAATTGTATTATTGATTTCGGACATATTTTTGAATTTTAAAATGAGAAATTAGAGAAAATCAAAACTATAAGATCAAACCATTTAAAGATATTTGTTCCAATCGAATACCGTAAGATATGGGGATAAAAATAAATCAAGATCTGACACTACAATTGAACATATGCTCCATTAGGGCTGCTAATGAGTCAAGCTCGGCTCAAAACTCAGCTCAGCTTGTCATATAACTAAATAGGCTCAACTCGGGCTCGGCTCGGTCTTGAAGAAAAAAGCTTGGCTCAATTTAATGAGTTTGAGCCTTCAGCTCGGCTCATAACTCGCGAGCTAAACTCATGTTATAACTTGTGAGCTCAACTCATACCAAGCATTAAAAAAACAAACATTTGTAAAATCCTTTACTATTTTGGGCAATGAGCTCAACTCGTTTACTGTCCGGTTCTAAAATCTTGTGTACTATCTTTTTGCAAAAATATATGTACAACTCTCAGTATAATAAAACATTTACTGTTTAGCATTTGTAAACATTTACTGTTTTGCAAATACAACATTAACATAATAAAGTTTATAATTTTAGAATCGAACAGTAAATGTTTGAGTGATAAAATAGAAGAGACTCCTTGGCTCATGAGCCGGCTCGGCTAGGCTCGGGCTCAGGCTCGGCCCAGTTTGAGTGATAAAATATAAGCCGAGTTGAGTTCAGGCTTTATTTAGTTTAGGGCCTGGCTCGATACAATTTATTGAGCTGTTCAACTAATTGGCTCATGAGCCGGCTCGGCTCATTAGCAACCCTATGCTCCATAATACTGACCTCAAGCTGCACATTTCTTGGCTGATATTATGAGATCACTCTCTTTTTCAATTACTTTGCATTTATACTTGGAGCATCTTCATTCCAACAAATATTTAGCAATTAATTTGAGCCACGTCACTGAGTTTAGCAATTAAAGGATTCATAATTTCTAAATCACTCCATCCCAGAAAATTAATAACTTGCTAATTTAAAAACTGTGGTACATCCCAGCAATTATATTAGCAATTAACACATCAAATTAGCAATTTAAAAGAAATCATCGTTATAGATGTTCTTATGTCCAATCAATTTTTCGATGGAAAGATGGGTGGTAGCTAGGAAAACATATAGAGTGAGGCTATGGTGCTATGCATAGCACGGATGGCTAGTGTACTACGGCTCAATATGATACTTTTTAAAATCCTAACGGTCAATCCGAACCGTTCAATGTGATAACCATATGAATATGTACTTGCAAACTAAATTTTATATTTTTTCGAATTTTTTTACTATTTTTTTAGATAGGTAGAATTTTGATGGTCCAGAATTTTCAGAAAACACTGATTTTTCTACCTATCTAAAAAAATAGTAAAAAAATTCAAAAAAAATATAAAATTTAATTTGCAAGTACATATTCATATAGATATCACATTGAACGGTTCGGATCGACCGTTAGAATTTTAAAAAGTATCATATTGAGCCATAGTACACTAGCCATTGGTGCTATGCATAGCACCATAGCCTCACTCAAACATATATATGCAGATTTTACTCTTAACTATCCTCGTAGATAATACATAAATTTTTAGATATTTGCAATCAAGCCCAAAGCTATTTGTTTATTAGTATTTTACTTGACTAAGATTGATATGATGCAATGAAATGTACTTTTTTATACCCTTTGAAAAAGAAATCATAAGCCTAGATATTTTTTTATTTAATTATTTTTTTTGAGAAAGATTTTTGATTTAATTATTCACTCTCAAGTCACACTGTTTCATACTATCATGGTGTACTTTAGTGCATGATAGAGAAAGAAAACGAAAAATAGTAGCTTAAGTAAGTTTAATTTGAAAAATAAAGTTATGAAATAAAATTTACAAGTGATGTTTTGTATTTTATGGATTTGAATGTGTGCATATCATTTTCTTGGACATTTATTTATATTTGATAATTGACAACATAACAATTGTCACATAAAAGAAATTATATATGATGTATAGCATTGAAGCGTGATAAAGGTTCTCAACTATGGTCTTATCCTTTTCAATATTCATTAGTGCAAAGTACGCTTATAAGTTGTCTTTATATTTTTTTAATTAGGATTCTTAACTAGAATGACACAAAATATACTTATAAATTGATCTGTATATTTTATTCAAGTATTCCATGAGGGACAACATTTATGAGTTCACATTGTTACTAAAATTTTGAGTTTGCCCGTGAAGAATTCGGATCGTCCATTACGAATTTAAAGGTACCAGCTTCCTATAATTATAATTAATCCGCACCGCAAGTTTTTATATTGGTCCGGATTCTTAACAGACGGTTCGTATTCTAAATTCAAATTTTGAATTACATCATAGGATATTCACTTCAGAACTTGCATGATTCATCACAGGGTCCATAGAATATAAAATCTGCAAAAGACATGTAAATTATTGAAAATAAATGAAATTCATGATTGTGTTCGAAAGGAGGCACACCAATTCTTAGCTGAATAGCTGGTAGACAGACATTCAATTTGGTAGCTTGCCTCAATTAATTCTTGATCTCCTCAAATTTTTAGGTTTTGCAGGGGGGGAACAAGAAAAAGATGTTCTTCAAATTTTTGATCAGACGGTGGTTGTGGCTGCAGAGAGGACAAGATAGAACCCGGTGTCCCATGCAATTGATGGACGCTGCCGTTTCAACGGTAACAATGTAACATAACAAAGCGGAGATATTGCGGTCCCCATCCCGCTGACCTGTGGGTCCCACTGGTGGTCGGATAAGCATTCTATTGGTCCACCGAGGGAGGGAGCTACCGAGCAATTAATTATTTTTTTATCGTTGACTTTAATGGCTTTTCAGATAGGATGACTGGGGAAGTTTTTTATTGGTAGTAATTAATAGAAAAGAAGAGAGATAAATGGTAAGATTACAGTAATATTTATGAGTAAGATTGGTCGAATTTATGTTGATTTTAACTTTTTTCTTTAATCTGATGTATAGATAGAGAGAATTATTATATTTGATTTCTAGTGAAATATGAAAAGTTTTTCAAAAAATAAATGGAATGTTTTTGATATATCTAAATTTTAAGATACTTTATCTATTTTTGTAAAAAAAAATATTTTACTAGAAAAAATTAAAAAGAAAAAAAACAAACTGGTTTAGATCGGTAGAAATTCTACCGATCTTACTACCAATATAAATATTACTGTAATCTTACTATTTGTTTCTCTTCTTTTCTATTAATTACTACCAATAAAAAATTCCCTATGACTGGAATATAATGTAATACCGTTTTGGTATACCGGAAATTTGGTCAGTTCCATGTATTTATGTTTTCTATTTTTTTTTTCGAAATATGGGATGACGTGATAAAGCTACAAGAGAGACGGAAATAAGAGTTATGACAAAATGAAGATAAACATGCTAATTATCAGTGACATATAAATCGTGAATGCCAAAAGTTTAAATTTCCGGTAGAAATTTAAACTTTTGTAACTTTTGTTATTTTTCTGTTTAATTTTTATAAACATGTCAAAAGTCTCTAACTCAGTTATAGTTTTTTTTTTTTATCTAGCATGAATGTGCAGGATATGACAAATGGACAATAAATGCAACAATTACGTAGTCCACTTCTATATCAAAGTATATTTAAAAAAAAAATCAATGGTAGACAATTGTCTAATTCTGATTATATTTGGCTCTGCCACTATTAATTATCAAATTAAGGAAGTGTACCACTTGATAATTTCTTAGTTCCGGTAAAAACTGGAATGCAATCTTAAATTACATCGTTGGATATGCAAAAAGAGAACCATCACGGCTTTATAAAAGTTGTTCCAACATAATTGGAATATACCAACAAAATTTCAGTCATTTCGGCCAAGTAGACTAGTCTTTAGATTTATATATATATATATATATATATATATATATATATATATATAGGAGGGATCAAGTTACAACAAAGTACAACAACCATTTTTTTCATTTTCAAAGTCCAAATCGTCGATCCAAACCGTTCAACATGATTATCTAAATAAAATGTGCTTGCAGATCAAATTTTACATTTTTTTGAATTTTTTACTATTTATTAAGATGGGTACAAAATTCAATGGTCTGAATATGACTATTTTTTGTAAAATACTTAATAAATAGTAAAAAAATTCAAAAAAAATGTAAAATTTGATCTGCAAGCACATTTTATTGTGGAGATCATGTTGAACGGTTTGGATCGACGATTTGGACTTTGAAAATGAAAAAAATGGTTGTTGTAACTTTGTTGTAACTTGATCCCTCCTCATATATATAGAGAGAGAGAGAGAGGAGAGGGATCTAAGTTACAACAAATTTGAGTTACAACAACTATTTTTTTCATTTTCAAAGTTCAAATCGTCGATCCAAACCGTTCAACATGATTATCTAAATAAAATGTGCTTGCAGATCAAATTTTACATTTTTTTGAATTTTTTTACTATTTATTAAGATGGGTACAAAATTCAATGGTCTGAATATGACTATTTTTTGTAAAATACTTAATAAATAGTAAAAAAATTCAAAAAAAATGTAAAATTTGATCTGCAAGCACATTTTATTGTGGAGATCATGTTGAACGGTTTGGATCGACGATTTGGACTTTGAAAATGAAAAAAAATAGTTGTTGTAACTTGATCCCTCCTCATATATATATATAGAGAGAGAGAGGAGGGATCTAAGTTACAACAAATTTGAGTTACAACAACTATTTTTTTCATTTTCAAAGTTCAAATCGTCGATCCAAACCGTTCAACATGATTATCTAAATAAAATGTGCTTGCAGATCAAATTTTTCATTTTTTTTAAATTTTTTTACTATTTATTAAGATGAGTACAAAAATCAATGGTCTGAATAGGACTATTTTTTGTAAAATACTTAATAAATAGTAAACAAATTCAAAAAATGTAAAATTTGATCTGCAAGCACATTTTATTTAGATAATCATGTTGAACGGTTTGGATCGACGATTTGGACTTTGAAAATGAAAAAAATAATTGTTGTAACTCAAATTTGTTGTAACTTGATCCCTCCTCATACATATATATATATATATATATATATATATATATATAACAATGTTGAGAATCTTCAATAACAAGAAGGAAAACATGTCATCTGATCAGTTCTGTGTGGTTTTCATTTTGATCACACAAGCAACATTTTATTTTGAATTTTAGGGAGGACAACAGATTAATTAACAATAACAACATTTATCATATATATACTTTTAATTTTGAAATATTTTTTATGAACAGAATTTCTTTGATACGAATATTTTGTATATAAAACGTTTTGAAGTCTAAAGCATAACTTTTCATTCATCAAATGCTTTCAATCTATTTGAAATCGAAATGTAACAATTATTCAACCTAAAATAACAAAATGTAACAATTATTAATGCATCATCAATTAATTTTTCGGATATATTGTATAAATTTTGAAGTGAGAACGTGTGAATACATATGAGAAAAAACACAACAAAATCATTTTTTAAAATTTGAAATTATTTTAATATGTTGTCAGATCGTTAAATAATACCCGTTATCAAAGAATTCCATAATTTTTTTTATCATTTTTTTTATTATTGAAAGGAGATAAGATTCACAATTCCCAATTTCATATTCAATGTGGCACAAATAAAATTTCAAATTATGCATTGGTTATCAAATTATTCAAGTTTTCAAACAGAGCCTCTCTGGGTTGGTATTGTTATTATTTAAACAATGATACAACTCAATCTGCAAGGATCTCTGGTTAGCTAATTCTGATATACAGTATAATTAAATTTGTTTCATTTCAATGATTTCTGATAGTATACGAGAATTTTATTCCTCAACATTTTTTTATTGGAAAAATTCGGGAAATTCGGTCAATTAAATAATTCGGTGTTCGATTCGCCATCACCAAAAAAAAAATTATTCACGAATAATTCATAATAATTCGCGAATAATTCATGAATAATTCACGAATCTTGTGACTATGGTCCGAAGTACGAAGGCATCAGTCGTGTCGCTTAATCTGGATGGTTTAGATAATTAGATTTCAACAATATATATATATATATATATATATATATATATATATATATATATATATATAATTCTGCTATTTTGCACTCTGCCCATCTACTTTAGTTTAATGGTGTAAACTTGTTAAGCTCAGAGAGGACAATATTTAGATGTATATATATACTTCGTTGTAAATTTTGGATTCGATAGAATTTGTCCTTATGATACTTGTATGTCTTTTTGCAAGCACAATAGATTTGCATATAGAAGACACAATACATATCTGTTCTAATCGTTCTGTTTTATTATTTGAATTTGATTTTTTGTTTAAAGTTTTTAAAGTAAAACACGACAGAGACATGTACGAAATTATTTTTTGTGAAATACCCTTATTTTATTTTAATTGTACCTAAAATCAGGGGCGGAACCAAGGCCTGGGTCAGCCTGGGCCTTGGCCCCCCCTTGACCCAGAAAATATAGTAATAATTATGTATAGTGTTAATAAAATAAAAAAACTGGCACCCCTCATGATCTATCTTTCTCTCCGCACCCCCTCTGGCACTTCCTCTTTAATAAAAAAAACTGGCATCTTCTTTGTCGGACACTCTTGACTCTTGAATTTATCAACCGCCTGTTGGGCGCAAGAACCTAGCCCCCTACCGATCATTCCTGATTCCGCCACTGCCTAAAACCAAGCATTAAAATAAAGTATGAGGTCTAACCATCCGATTCATTCTTCTTATAAAAAAGAAAAGATAAAGAAGGTGAAAAAGGGGATGGATAGGTGTCATGATTTAGGTCTTTGCACCAATTAGAAAAAAAGAAATCAGATATTACATATAGTTCGCCTATCTTCTTGCAAGTGCCAAAAGTTCAAACCGAATCTCAAATACTCCATTTTTTATTTTTAGAAATGTAACAAATATATTTTACAGAACTAGAAAGATATAAAAAAAATTAGGACATGAACGGAACCAAACCAAATATGTGGTTCCAAAGGAATCACATATTTGATGCGAGTATGATTCTTTAGCGATTAATAAAAAAATGCAATTACCCTAACCTAACCTAAGCCCATCTACTATTCAAGGCGATTAAAATTTGGAAATAGAATGCAGTTCAGACAAAGTGTGGTTCAAGTGTGTGCGTGTGCGCACATTTGTTAGGTGATAGCAAACACACATTATGTGGCACTAAATAAGGAGAGAAAACAATTAAACGTCAGTGATAGACTAACCACCAATGTCTTATATAATAATTATTAATAGGTATAATATGACATTTTATGATTTGCATGGATAACCATTAACTAAATATCAATTTTGCTTTTAATTCGTCATGGCTACATCTATTACAACTTTAAAAGAAATTTTTAGAAAAAGGTCCTTTATTAAAACTAGTGCTTGGAAAGGTCCTTTACTAATATTTTTTTTTCATTCTCAACCCATTTATGGTTTCATTTATATGAAAAGAATTTTTTTAATAAGAGTTATCTGTACTAAACACAAAATTAAGAAGCATAACTCTAGTTATGTATTCTCAATTTCTCACTTAGTTTTTGCAATTCCTCTTTTTTTTTTTGTTAGGATAATTTTGTTTAGGAAAACTTTTGTGGTTTCTCAATATTTTTTGCTAGTTTAAATGAGAAAAATCAGAAAGGAAAATAACTGGGAGGAATTAAAATAATAACGGAAGTTTGTCAGAAATTGAGAACACTATATATATGGGCTTGATTATAAGATTTTCTATGGCGTTCTAATATATACTCTTAATTTTGGGCCTAATTGGCAGTATTTGTATATGCAACTCGGTGCATATTTTAAAATAGTAATTTGTAAGCATACAATTTAGCATTTGCTTTCAGCTTTCATGCAATCACTGCTAATCTGCCATACATTTCCTCTTATTCAATAGGCTTCTATTTGAAAAATCTTAGCCTAGCTAAGTAGCTATGGCCTATAGTAGGGAATTATGAACTACAAATTGGGCCATTATTCCTAGCCCATCTAAATTTTATTTTTACCAGTAAACCCCCATCTCCCAGTTATCACTTGTCAGTATTCCTCAAGTTTAAGCCATATGACAGGTTTGAATTTCAATGGTAATTCAACAACTTAAATAATACCTGCTCCCAAATTTCTCTCATGCCTATGAAACTCAATAAATTGGACATGAATTTCTCTCACCCTGCAACTGATTCTGAAAAAAGCATATTATGCAGTTCAGCCCATTAATTTCACAAAACCCCAACACCCAGTGTACTAGTCATGGAAAATGCAAGATAAAATTCAAATGACTTGTACTGGTAAAATGGTGCCCCCACTCCCCAGTTCAGGTATCAATGCACCACTACCAAAAAAAAAATAAGAATCTACGTTGGTGTACTTCCAATGCTACTTTAACAAAACAATGTTCATCTCTAACAGATCCATAAGAACCAACCCTCTCATGATTTTTTTAGATAGATTGACTCTATAATTCAATAACATCATTAATTGGATAAGATTTTGTTAACAGTATATGAAGTTATCCAGGCATATTTAGATAAAAAGTATTATTGGATGAATTCTTAGGTAGATAGACTGCCTTATGGTCATGTTAACACAAAATATTCCCTAAGAACCAAATGCTTGTCTGAAACAGCAAAAAGGAACCCACAAATAATGAAGAGTTCACTGGAGAATAATAAGAATAATATTTACATTACTACATTGATCTATATGTAATATGTTAGATCATGCTCAACTTAACAAAAAAAATAATAGACAAGTAAATAAATAAGCAGAGCTACAGATAATGCTAATTGCACAACTCAAAAATGCAAAATAAGAATAATAATTACATTACTACATTGCTCTATAATCTATATATTAGATCATGCTCAACTTAAGAAACAATAATAGATGGAGAAATAAATAAATAAACAGAGGCGCAGATAATACTAATTACACAACTTAAAATTTCAAACAATACCCCTTAAGTTTCTCTTAATTCCTTTAAATCCCTAAAATCTTACATGGATATTAGATACGGTCAACTTCAAAAAGCAAAAAAAGCAAATTATGCTAATTACATAAATCTAAGGCAACCCACAGACAGAAAAACCTAGAAAACCATAGTGTTTAAACATGCAATTTAAATTTCTGCACGAGTTCTACTCAACAATAGCTTTCACTCATTTCCAACTGCACCGTGTTAATTGGCGAGCCCTTTAAAATTGGAGGCTATCTGACTCAGATTAAATAGAGCAATCAGACCTAATTGGAGACTATCACTGATTGGAGTATATTCCTTCTTGATTTGACCTTCTTTCCTCGGTCCAAGTTGCGCGTCTCCATTTTTACCAGCCAAGGATGCTCTGCAATTGGTATTTTTGTAAGAAAAATATTTCCTATATATGTGTATGCAATTCTGTATATATAAGAATACATTACATAAATAGCTGATTTTGGTAGAATATGTTACATAACATCATCTTACTTTGTGTTATACAAACAACCAACCCGAATTAACCCTACCAGCTTGCCTAACGGGTAATCGAAACCTGACCAAAAAAGCATGTGTCCTGTTGGATGGTTTCAAACTTTTACTTGTTCAGTTACAACCCGTAAAATTAGGCTTGTATAAACCATTACTTACCAAGTATTTGCTGTACCGTCAGTCGTTTCTTAGGGTCAAGATTTAGCATTCCCCTCACAAGGTCCTTGGCGTCCTCAGAAATTTCATGCAAATTTAACTTCCTCTCATCAATTTCACCTTTTCTTATGGCTAATTTAATTTCCTCGTCAGTTTCTACATTATATACGAAAGAACATTATCAGAGAACATCTCGTTATATAAATTCAGTAAAGTTCTGCAGTTCTTCTTTTCCAAAAAAAAAAATTGAAGGATGGAAAAACAAGGCATGGAATTATTTTTACCCCCAAAAAATGGAGTTTCACCACAGAGAAGAATATAAAGGATAACCCCCGCACTCCAGATGTCGACCTCTTGGCCATAGTCTCCGGTTAAAACCTCAGGTGCCATGTACCAGTATGTCCCAACGACTTCACGAAATCGCTGACCTAAATGTAAACAAAAAACAAGAAAATATAGCAATGATCAATGATCAATTACCAATTCTAAAAAGGTACTAGGTGTATGTTTTTTTCATCATTTTAATATGGAGCAACGTTGTCATATCTTGAGGTACAGATGCATATTTGGTTCCTGAATTAGCCTCAATCTTAAGCACATTATAAAAATAATCAAGTACCTGGAGTAAAGAATGTCGACAAGCCAAAATCTATAACCTTGAGTCGTGCTGTTTTCTCTTTGCTGGTGTATAACAGATTTTCAGGCTTAATGTCTCGATGCATTATGCCGTTCTCATGGCAGACCTGTTTCACATAAACAAATATATAAAAAAATAAAACCACCACTCGAAGATAGATAATAAAACATGGAGATAGAGGTTCCCTGACCTTCACTGCCTGGATAATATCCTTAAATGCGATAGCTGCATCGCTCTCAGTGCAAAAATGCATATTTACTATTCGGTCATATAACTCGCCACCTTCACATAGTTCCATGACTAGATAAACCTTATGATGATCTTCGTATGCGCCTAGCAATTGGATGATATGGTTGTGTTCTGGCAGATGCTCCATCATACATACCTCAAGCCGCAAATTTCTTCTTTCTGTTTCTGAGATCAATCTCTCCTTTTCAATAACTTTGCAAGCATACTTTAATCCAGTCGCTTTTTCGATGCAAAGATGTGTCGTAGCTAGAAAATATATCCAGATTGTACTTATAAGAAAAAAAGAACATTGAATGAGAAGTTGTGAAGAGGTGACAATGTACGTACCAAAACCGCCAGAACCAATCACTTCGCGGAGGTCGTACCATTTAAAGATACTTATCCCAGTAGGATACCGCAAAACCTGGGGATAAGTTATTTCGAGGTCTGGTACCACATTTGAACAATGACCTGAGTCTTTTGCATCATTTGGTTTCTTGAGTTTTGGTACCTATTGAGATATTACAACACATTGTTAGACCGTTATAGTAAGCTTAACAAATATCAGAAGTTAATCTTATTCAACAAAGTACCTCATTATTGAAGCTTAGAGCTTCCCTGATCCTTTTTCGGTTTGGCTTGCCATCAGTCCTGCTATACATCGTAAGCATTACTAGATCCTTGAAGGAATTGATTTTTTTTTAGTTTCTCAGAATTTTTTTAACTTTTTTGCAATTGATATTTCTGAGAGTTGACAAGTTAGTAGAGTATAGAAGTAGAACTAGTCTATAGATATAGTAGCCGTTAATTGCTCTTGTTTCCTAAATTGTCAAAACACTACACCCGTTAAAGTTTTTCTATTTTTAGATCAGGAGCGTCCGTTTTTTTTTTTTTTTAATTCGTGCCTGATATAGAATCTTGGGAAAATTCTAGTGTGCTCATCTAAACTTTTAAAATAGTCAATTTTTCCATCAAAATATCACAATATTCAATATCCACATATAAATTTAACATTTATTTTCTATCCCCTTTTAACTATTTAACATTTTATTTAATTATTTTAAATATTAAATTGACCAATATGCGCTTTGATTTTAAATGAACACAAATGTCCTCTTCCTCCCTTCCTAAATTAACAATACATGTGTATAAGTAGAATTAGAATGTGTTTCTAAGTTTAATGAACATTTTGATGAACGTAACTTCAAAATTTATTGGTTGTCTTCAAATAACATATTTAATTGTTAAAATTAATCTACTTTTACGAGCAATGTGCTTACAAACGAAATTTAAAAATTGTCTAATTATTTTAGTATAGTCAAACAGTAAAAAAAAATGATGAAAAATAAATATATTAAAATTAATTTATAAACTTTACTTTTTTACAGATATTTTTATATCAAATTAATTTATAATTTTTCATATAATTAAGCATGAGAAATATATACATGAAATTTCTCAAAATAAAAAAGAATTAAAAAAGCGCTTACATGGTAAGGAAAAATCGATTTCATATAACCTAGGGTAACAGAAATTTGAGTTTACAGAAAGACCGTCGGATCAGAATCCACACGATTATTAAAGGATTGGATTCTGATCGGACGGTGCGGATCTAAAACCAAATATTTTGTTACCTCAGAGGAAGCGGACTCGTGAAAAAATCGAGCACCTCATTTCTCACTTCACTACCACCAGTCAGCTAAGACTAAGAGCTTCTCTTCTCCTCTTCTCTCTTCTGATGCAAAGATTAGAGACGACAACTGCAAAGGCGCATAGCGAATGCCTCTCTCCTCCTCTTCTCTCGCCTCTCCTTCCCCTTTCCTACCAAAACCCCACCTCAACCAAACTCAATCTCCATCAACCACTGACCCTCCACCACGTGTCAGAATCCCAACCGCCCCATGGATGACCACTCCTCCTCCTCCTCTCCTCCTCCCTGATCCTCCCACTAACGACCCCTCCTTGCGCCGCTCTCTCTCAAAGAGGATTCGCAATGGCCGTACCAGAAAAGTTGTTTTTGAAATCATCAAATCGGTCAAATCGTTGCAAAAATTAGACCAAATTGAAGAGAAGTTTGAAGGAATTGGGGAATGGTATGAGGAGGTGGAGGAGGAGGAGAGGCCTAATCTTCCGTGGATTGGTGGGAAGAGCGAGAGAGATGGTGAAATTGTAGTTTTTAGGAGAGAGAAGAAGAAGAGAGAGATTACTGAGGCTGAGAAGAGAATTGCACCGGAGGAATTGCGGAGGTTGAGAATCGAGGGGAGATGGATAAAGAGGTTCGTTTGTATTAGCAAAAATTCTACCAATTTATCAATAGTTGTAGAAATTCGATTAATTGTAATCTCCCAAAACACAAAAATTACAGTAATTCTGATACTCATATAGAAATCTGCAGTCGATAACATATGAAGGCCTTCGATTTTTCAAGGGTATATGTGATATATTCCAGAATTTTTATTTATAGAAATAATATAAAAATAATATAGGGTAATGGATGGATTGTATGAAAATTTTGATCCATAGAAGGAACTGAAACTTTTTTGTTCCGTTACTTTAAGATTCAGAGTACCACCCACCAAAATAAAATTTCTGATTTAAAGGAACTGAAAATATATTTCGGTTCCTTCTATGACATCAAAATCTCATGGTAATCCATCTATTACCTTATATTATTTTTAAATAATTTCTGTAAGTAAAAAGTTCGGTATATATTCTATTTGAAGTCTCAGGTCCTGTACAGTACAGATAATAAATAAGTGTCATGTAAGCCTGGATTTAATAAATACAGTATATATACCACCTATGATGCCAAATTCAGATATAAATCCAGGCCCTGTACAGATAATAAATTACATTAAAACATTTTTTTTTTACTAAGTAAACCTAGATTTAATTACATTGAATAGGTGGATAAAGGCAAGGAAAGCTGGGATAACAGCTGAAGTGGTAGAGGAAATAAAATGGACTTGGAGATTTCAGGAGCTTGCAATGGTCAAGATTGTAGACCCTCTAAAGAGAAACATGGATCGGGCTCGCGAAATTGCTGAGGTTGGTAATATATTTTGACATATTTTCCAGGGGCAAAACCAGAAAATTGAGATAAGGGGCCTGGATAAATAAGTGTCATGTAATTTTTTTTAGGGGGAATCGGTGATATACCCATCAAAACTTTTGAATTTGGATATTTGCCCATATCCTATTCAAATTTGAGGTAAATTTTGAATAGGATATGGGCAAATATCCAAATTCAAAAGTTTTGATGGGTATATAACCGATTATGCCTTTTTTTTATGAGGGGGGGTGGGGGGGTTATAGTATATGTTTTAAAAAAACTAAATTTTTTAAAGGACATAACTGAAAAGTTTTAATTTATAGCCCTTTTATTTACTTCCTCATGTGTATTTTTCTCATACTTTGTCATTATAGAGAGAATATGCATATGACTTTGAGAAAAATTAATGAAATAAAGTGTCGCTAGGGTATCATAAAATAAGCAGGTAAACAAAAAAGGTATAATGAATTATAATAGTTATAGGAGAAAAAGAAGTTATTGGCCAAAATTTTTATTTTTCTTTTGACAAAATTAATTTGCTTTTTTTTTTTTTATTATTTTCCATATGTAGGCAAAAACAGGGGGGCTGGTAGTTCTAACAAAGAAAGATTCTCTTATAATATACCGAGTAAATAAAAGGAATTATCATCTTTTATCCGAGACCGATGAATTAAAGGAAGAAAAACCCATTACAAAATCACTATATGAGAGAGAAGCTGACAGGTTGTTAAACAGCCTGGGCCCTCGGTTCATAGACTGGTGGTGGCGGGGCCCAATGCCAGTGGATGCAGACCTGTTACCTGAGGTAGTACCTGGTTTTAAGACCCCATTTAGGCGGTTGCCACCATATGTTAGACCGACTCTGTCTGACGACGAGCTGACGTGGCTTCGGTTCATTTCACGAGCCCTTCCTACACATTTTGCACTAGGTAAGTTGATGTACCAGTAAGAGACATTATTAATGGTACAGGTTGGTACATGCAAAGCAGTCTTACCAGATTTGTTCTATACAATTAAGGGTGTCAACGGGTACAATACGGGTCGGGTGGAAGCATTTTCATACCTGTACCCGTTAAGCTAATGAAAAAACCTTACGCATACCTGTCTTATCGAATACGGTACGGGTCGGGTAAACGGATAAATGGGTGCCATTGAATAGATATATATGGGCATTGAATAAAATTATATCATATGATGCATCATCCCTGTATAAATTATATCTATATCCATAATTTCATTTTCAATAATTACCCTACAGGGTAACGGGTCCGAAATACTCTTTACCCGTATCCTTACCCGTTATGTTAACGGAAAAAACTTTACCCTTACCCGTACCTGATAAGAAAATGATGTGTTATTATTATAAGTTTATAGCAGCATGTTCCGGCAAGGGACATTAATGGTACAGGTTGGTACATACAAAGCATTTTTACGAGATTTTGTTCTATACAATCCTTGTTTCTTTTTTTCTATTTTTGTAGGCCTTTATTTCTTTTTTGATGTTATTTTTTTATATTTTACAAAAGGGAGGAATAGAAAGCTTCAAGGCTTGGCCGAGGCAATTATAAAATTATGGGAGAAGAGTTTAGTAGCGAAAATAGCAATAAAAGTCGGTATGTACACTGACCATGCGCAAATGGCATCTGAACTCAAGGTACTTAATTTTTTTTTTGTCTTGTCTGTTTCTATGAGTCTGCTGTTTTACATTAAGGAATTTCATGTATGCCCCTCAAAAATTTTAAAATGACTTTTAATTCAAAAGACAATAAATTGGGTAAATTTGTGAGTTTTTGAAATTTAGAGAGGTAAATATGATATTATGAATTTTAGAGGGGGAAATACGTAATTTTGAGGTTTTGGAGGGGTATACATGAAAATCCCCCTTCATTAGACCATAATTTCATATTCTATAAAGCTTTTCGCATGCCTTTTTACAGAGACTGACAGGTGGGGTGGTTATATTGAGAAATAAAGATTTCATAATTTTGTACAGAGGGAAAGATTTTGTCACAGAAAAGGTTGTGAATCAAATTACTGACAGAGAAAACAAATTATTTGATGAGCAAAATATAGAAGAGGAGGCACGATTAAAGGCGTTAAGATACTTTCAGATTATGGATCGATCAGTAGATAATTCGGATTGTATTGGGTCATTTAAGGAGTTCCAGGATATAAAAATGAACTATTTAGAGGGTGAAAATGAAAAATGCGTGGATAAAATTAAGTTGGAAGCTGAAAAGTTGAGATTAGAGAAGGAACTTAAAGACCAAGAAAGAAAGCTTTTCATTGTATGTTTTCTCTATCCTTTTAATCTTGGAATTTGAATTTTGCCAACTAAATCTTAACTTGTAGACCTTTTTAATCTTATAAAAAAAATTTACTAAATAGGTAGTCTTTTTCTTTACTTCTGAGTTTTATTTTATACAATTTTTTAACAAAGATTGATATTGTTTTGTACTAGTATTCACTTATTTATTAACTTTTTTTTTGGAGTAGTGAGGTATCAACTTAATTTGAAATAATTGTGGAAATACCTCTCAAAAGTACCAACTTTATTCAAGACAAATTTATTGATGAATCTATGATCTGTATTTAATATTTTCTTTAATTTCAATAACAGCTTAGGAAAAAGATAGAGAGATCAGAGAGAGAGATGGCAAAATTAAAAACTTTGTCAGGGCCTTTGATACCAAATTCAGATATAGAACTTCTTACGGAAGAAGAAAGATGCACTCTCAGATCCATTGGTCTTAAAATGGAGAAGCATTTATTACTTGGTATGAAAAATCACACTATTTATGAAAAATATTGCTGTATTGGCAAAGCATTTCTTTCTTTTAAGTAATTTGGGTTGGGTTGAGGGAGACTATGGTACTATGCATAGCGTACATTGGTCTGTACTATAGATCAATATCTTCATTTTCAAAGTTCAAATAATCGATCCGAGCCATTCAACATGATCTCCATATGAAAATATACTTGTAGATCAAATTTTACATTTTTTAGAATATTTTAACTATTTTTCTAGATGCGTAGAAAATCCCTTGATCTAAAAATTCTAGACCATTAAATAGTGATTTTTACCTATCTAGAAAAATAGTAAAAAAATTCTAAAAAATGTAAGATTTAGTTGGCAAGTACATTTTCATATGAAAATCACGTTGAACAGTTCAGATCGAATGTTTTAACTTTGAAAATGAAAATATTGATCCGTAGCCTCACTAATTGGTCCAGTTATTTAGCCAATTTAGTGTTACAATATATTTTTTATATAATTATATAGCATTCTTTCTTCTAAGTAATTTGGGCTGAGTGAGACTACGGTACTATGCATAGCGCATAGTGGTCCGTACTATGGATCAATATCTTCATTTTCAGAGTCCAAACAATTAATCTGAACCGTTCAGCTGATCTTCATATGAAAATATACCTGTAGATAAAATTTTATATATTTTAGAATTTTTTTACTATTTTTCTAGATAGGTAGAAAATCACTTGATCTAACGATTCTAGACCATTCAAAAGAGTGATTTTCTACCTATCTAGAAAAATAGTAAATATTTTAAGAAAAATGTAAAATTTAGTTTGCAAGTACATTTTCATGTGCAAATCATGTTGATCCAAATAGTTGATCTGAATCGTTCAACATGATCTCGATATGAAAATGTACTAGGAGACCAAATTTTATATTTTTTATAATATTTTTACTATTTTTTTGGTAGCTAGAAAATCACTACTTTCGGATGGTCCAGAATTTTTAAATCAAGTGATTTTCTAATTATCTAAAAAAATAGTAAAAAAATTCTAAAAAATATAAAATTTGGTCTCCAAGTACATTTCCATATGGAGATCATGCTGAAAGGTTCAGATCGACTATTTGAACTTTTAAAATAGAGATATAAATCCATAGCACAGGTCGATCCGTAATATGCATATTACCATAGCCTCACCCATATTTTTTATATAATTTTGGGCAGGGAGGAGAGGAGTTTATGATGGAGTAATTGGAAGTGTACACCAGCACTGGAAACACAAAGAGGTGGTGAAAGTAATTACAAAACAAACCGGGATAAGTCAGATCACATACACTGCGAAGCTTCTAGAACTAATGACAGGTGGGGCCCTTGTGGCAGTAGAGAAGGTGAGGAGTCATCATGTTATTATAATTTACCGTGGGAAGAATTACCGTCAGCCAATGAAACTGCTGCCTGATAATTTGTTGAATAAAAAGGAGGCCTTGAGGAGATCGGTCGAGGCGCAAAGACGAGGGGTTAGTGATTTCTTTCTTCTGATGTTTTTTGCATTAAGCCCCCTTATATATAGTTTTTTTTAATGAATATCTTTTGATTAATTCATTTATCTTCAATGTTGCTTGTTGCAGTCCCTGAAATATTTTGCTCGTCAGAGAGAAAAATCTGTTGAGGAGTTGAAACAGAGACTGGTAAAAATACTTCCTCAATAGTAGAACTATTGCTAAAAAAGATTTTTTTGAGTAAATAAAAACCATGTATGTTATTTTGTAGGGAGATTTGGAAGCAGAACTGAAAACATATATTCAATAAAATTGAGGAACAGATCAAGCAATCGAGATGCTCAGTGCATGATCATCTGTATAGAGTGAAAGCAATTCATTTATTTCTTGGATATGCACATGGAGATATCCTTTTTCAATTTGATCTGCAAAAGCAATTGTAATTTCATTCCTTAACTTGACAGTTTTGTAATCTGTATATACTGGTTTGTGAATAGTTTGAAGACAAATTTCCAAAAAGCCAAACCTTAATCCATAATTTTGCTATATAGTTTTTTTTCTTTACTTGATTTTTTATTTAAGTAGTCTGTTCATGTTTCATTATTTCATTTAACTAGGACACGGGTGAATTGACATTACTTTATTTCATATAAATTTTTAACGCATCTGCTACCCGGCCCACCCAGTTATAATCTCTCAGTTCAACTTGTCATCCCGATTTCTATTAAAAATTTTCTTGCACGAACTGTTTATAATTTTTAATTTTCCGCATGAATTTCAACGCATATCGAACGGTTCAAATCGAATTTGATCTGATATTAATAGAATAACCATGCTTCCAATATATTCACCAAAAACATCAGTATCCGTTTCAAAAAATTATGGCGTATCCCGCAATGAGAAAACATAGTTGTTAATTTAACTGGTAAGAAATTTGAGTCGAGTCATACTGTTTAGACCCGGTTAAAAATCATCAGGCCCATGATCTAAATTTGAAGCCTACAAACAAGATGTGATATCTGGAGCCCAATTTAACACTGTGCTAGTGTGCTCCAAGGCAGTCACAGACAGCTAGTATTTTCACAATATTCCGCGGTGAATATGCCACATTTAATCTGAATTCAGGGAATTCCCCAGGAGTTGTTACTTGAATTCCCAAACCGCGTCATTAATACCAAAAATAATATTAATAATAAAATAAACCGCGTAATTGTTGCTTGGTTTGCTTGTCCAGTTGCTACTATTTGTAACTGAAGAACCCAAGTCAAGTTCCATCTCTCTCTACCCAATCCTCTCCACTATTAACTTGAACTGCCTGGTATAGTTATCTCTCCTCTCTTCCATTAGCCTTCCAACTGCAACCAGCATATATAGAAAGATGGTGCTAATTGAGGAGTCAAGAAATGATGCTGAAGCCAACATTGCTGTGGCCGGGACTGGGGCCGCGGCCCAGCAGAGGGTTGTGCCCAAACGATCTTTAAATGAGTAAGTTCCTACCAAACAAATAGTATTTGAAACACTACATAATTGCTTGAGTGTTTTTTTCTTAAAAAGATGCACTAAACTTAGAATGGAAACACAAATAACTGAGGAAATTAGTTCCATTCAAGTATTCATTCATCTTATTCTTTTATGAAAATTTTGTTGCCTTAATAAAATTAGTCATGTTTAACCCTACTTCAACAATCAATTCTGCAATGAACACCCAATTGTGTACAATCAGACCAAAATTTATACTGAATTATTCATATTAAGGCCCGACTAACCAGCTTTGCGCCCCCAATTGGTAATTTTGCTGTACTATTTGACTCCAATGGATGTAACGAAAGGAATTAAGAAAGTGAACAGACTTATTTATTGAATGGTTGCATTGATTAATTAGTCTGCAAATTCTTGTCTCACATGCATCTTAATTAAATTATCCTTTTGCAGCTGGATTACCTTTGCTTATATTTTTCATCAAGTAGAGAAGAAACTAGCTCCCTATGGCACTCTTCAATCAATTACTGAATTGGTAAAATATTTTCATTTTGTTAATGAAAAATCAAATTCATACCTGTACCACTTAAGTGGTATATACTGCAGGTGCTGAATGAAGTCATTTTTGTTTTTATAGGCCGAGCATTTATCAACACACATGCAATTAGTTGTGCCAAGACAACAACTCATGGAGCCACCACCAGCACAGATGCTTAGATTCACTAATGAAATCCCAGCTGAAATATTCACAAATCGTCCTATTGTTCTCCAAATCGAGCTGGTAAACATCGAATCTGGCTCAATATGCAGCACAGGAGAACCTGCCTCACCTTTGAAAGTGGAAATATTCATCACTAGAGGCAGTTTCCCCTCAAATGATCGGAAGCTCAGAAAGTGTAAACCGTTGTGTCCAAGGAAAAAAGCAACAATGCCATTGTTGGTTCAAGTCACCGGCACAAAAACTGAAAGGAGAGGTTGCAGCTTCAAAAACAAATTTGTTTCTAAGCTGCACAATGGAAGAGCTGTTGTCAAACTCAAAATAACTGACAACTCAAGCTGGGTCAGCAGTAAGATGTTTAAGTTGGTAGCACGTGTCGTGAAGGGGAGTTACCAAGGGAGGAGGATCAAGGAAGCTTTGTCAGAAGCCTTTGCTGTCAAAGAATCTAAACTAGAAGGTACTTGAGATGATACTTAATCTTTTGTAAGACATCTTAGTTTTAATCTTAATTTCATATTTATGTGGAGTACAAATATTGTGATGATACGTAAGTAATTAATGAACTTTCAACAATTTATAAGTTCATGAATAAAATTACTCAGTTGATGGTTAAACTAGGCTAATTAATTTATTTGGTGTGCATTTAAGTGAAACTTACTATTCTTAATTCTCTGATTAAATATCCCCTTTGTGATAATTTATTATTCAATCAATTTCTTTTTTCCAAAAGCATGAGGATAGAATAATCCCTTCCATTTTTGTTTCCTCGTGCGCTTTTGACAGGTAGGAAGGCTAATGTCCCGTCCCCTACAGATCCAACATCAAAGCTAATTAATGTGGGAAAGATGTATTTTAACAAATTGCAAGATATGGGGATCAACACTGTGCATGATTTCCTGAACAAGTTAGAGTCTGACCCCGAGAGACTAAAGACAGTAAGCTTTAATAAGATAATTTAGCTTTCCCTTTTCTTATTATAATCCATCTCTCAATCTGATTTTTTGTACTGACGAACCAAAGAAGGTTATATTATACCAGGGTGGTTTAGTAGAAAGCTACTAAAGCCTCAATAATTTCCTTTTTTAGCAATATTCTTTTTCCTGTACTAAAATCAGAAAGTAGGCATGCAAAATACGAAATGGGAATCAACTGTAGAGCATGCAAGACAATGTAGAGTCAGCCCGGAACAGGTAAACGCCCCCCTTCAACACTATGGATCCGCCACTAACTAAAACCGACTCAACGGTTATCAACAAACAAATAAAAGTTGTTGATATATTTTCTTATGATTTGTATGTTATATATCAATTTTGATGCAATTTGGAAATCATTTGGCCACTGATCAAATAATAAAAACTCAACTTCTAAGTTTTTAATCGCTTGATGGATGACCAATCAGTTTCAAAACATACCAAAGTTGATACATGACCTATCTAAATCATAGAAAAACAAATCCTACTATTTTAATAACTGTTTAGATGATTGTCTCGGTTATTAAATAATTTTCTTGTCAACACGACCAAAGCCGGTTAGTTTCTAAGTCGAATGGTTTAACACAAAAGCCTCATTTTCTAATTCTGAATTGACAATTGATAGTTTGTTAATAAAAAAACAGGAACCAAGCATGACTGAGACAAATGAAGAAACATTTGCATCTGGTCAGGATATCGACGTTTTTAATTCGGGAGTTATAACTACAACTGATCGTTTGTTGAATGTCTCAGTACCTAATGCTGATTTGCCGCATACACCAGAAATTCAGGCACAATATATGGTTAGACCTATTTCAATTGGCATGGTAAACTCTAATTTTGGTGTGATGATTTGTACAGGCTATAGTTGTAGTACCTTTTTTTTTAAAAGAAGTAGGCAAAATACTATTATTAATTTCATTAAACAAAGAAAAAAAATCGCATATATATAGGTTACATGAAGGGGGAAATGAAAAAAAAAATAGTATTATTCATTAAACAGAGTAGTACTTTTGTTGGACTAGTACTTTAAACCATGGAGTTATTTACTGTGATTTGTTTATAATAGTGTTTCTACTTTTAGGTACTGGCAATGAATTCTCTTCATTTTATTATTGTCTTTCAGTTTTCTTTAAATTATGAATTGCATTGCTTAATTGAGGCTCTAAGTCAGCACAAAAAGATCCTAGAGGTTGTTCATTTTATTACAATTTAACATCTAGTACTTTGGGCAGGTTATGAAAATTTATTATACTGAGACACTGAGGTGTAATCCTCACTTTAATTTTTGCATTTGAAGGTCATGGGGCAACAAAGAGATCCTGCAGCACGCTTTGGATCAGATCACTCAAACTCAATTTCATCTCTCAATGGAAACAATGGATCATTGGGTAATTTCTTGCCAAACAAATTATTTTAGTTGTCCTTTCTTTATCTGCCATACACTTTCAATGTAAGATATATGTCACAGCGAAAAGTAATAATTTATAATATGGAGGTGCTTGTATTGTATCGTTGTCAACTTGTCATAGAGTGTAAATCTTATCAGTGGTATATTTTATTTTGAATTATATTTTTGGAACATTTTGTAAATATTTTTCCTTTTGAAAGAAATTGTCTGTTGGTAATCGCCATCATACATTCAACAAAAATCTTATATCTAATTCAAGAATGATAATATTTGTCAAGACCACACAACACAAGTGAATTAATCTATTTGCTAAATCAATTTGCCTACCTTTTTTATGAAGGTGAGGCTTTTGGAGAAATACCCGGACAACCTGAAATGCCTGAACAAGCTTCAAATGGTCAAGGTAATTAATGCAATCAAATTTGTATGGTTTTGTGGGTTTTTTAAATTATTCATTTATTCTCATTATTTCTCTTTATCATTTGCTCTATGTGTGTTTGTCCTTTTTCAGGGATGACCATGGATAATGGTTCAAATTTGAATCAAGGACTGCCGGAACATACAACAGCAATCGCCCGGCTAGAAAGTAATCAATGTAATGCAATTTCTAATTTCTTCTTTTTTTGTGGGGCTTTATTTTAAGTATTCTTCTTAATTTCTGCATCGCAGGCTAATTGTTGTTTCTTTTTGTCTCTAGGGGAAGTTGATTATTATGCATATTTCTACACTGGAAGCCCTTCGAATGATGATCAAGCACTTTGAAAATGAGATTTTTCATAAAAAATTTGGATGCCAATGAGGAAAAGAAAAGAAAAAAAAAAGGTTTATGAGTGTTTTTATTCTCTTTCTTAAGACAAGAATTTGTGTGAACTTGTACATATTAGTTGCTGCATCCACTTTAATGATTTGTGATTGCGGTTTTATGATTGTTTTTTTTTCTTCTTTTTCATAGCAAAACCCCTGTTAGTACTTAAAATTTTGTATATATTGTTTGACGTTAATGAAAAACTTAGTGTAAAGAATTGTTTTTTTTTTCCATCTTTTTCTTGTTTTAATGTTTCACAAATAAGAAAAAGAAAAAAGAAGGAAACAAAACCTTGATTCAGAGGTCGTCCCATGTCTGGCATTAACATATCCCATTTGCTTGAACACACAACACACCGCTTAAAAAGATCCCAACTACACTGATAGCAGGGCCCACGGATCAGAGAAGGTAGCAACAGAGCAAAATTAAGATGGAACGCTGAGAGCAGGAAACAGAAAAGCCAAAGCCCTAATCTCAGCATGGCGCTAGCCACAACAAAACATATCCCTTGGATGCAGATCTGACGATGAACAAGGGGCATGCATTGTTCATCCTTTTGAATTGAGAGATTATAATGACTTCATTAGCTTACTTTCCTTTCCTCATTTCAATTGGATGCAATGTAATTGTGAATTACATACTGCAATTTATATGAATAAAGAAATTTCAATCCAGTCCCCAACTTGTACCGAGCCAATCCTTCCACCTATCTTGTACCTTGACATTACACGTGAAGTTTGAACTCAGGCAACTATGTCGAGTGACATCCACAACCTTAGGCAGCTTCAACATTACCTTGTGATCACCATGTTAGTCATCACCTCTTTTGACGAGGCAATGGAGACCGTGACGTGCTCTCAAGGACAAGAAGGTCGGGTGCATAAGAAATCATGGTCACCATACAGGGGCCGATCCAAGATTTTCATCGGGGGGGGCAAAAAAATATTAAATTAGATTTAAATATCTAATTGGATTTAAATTCATTAACCAATTGGGTACTCGAAATCTCCATTAACCAATTGGGGACAAAAGTGATTCAAAACCTAATTGTTTATTTCAACAGTTGGGTATATATATATATATATACCCGTTTACATATAGGTCCCTCTACTCTTGTATAATTACTCTTTTACAATATAACCCCTAATACAACTTTAAATCTCAACACTCCCCCTCAAGATGGGCGAAAGATATCCACTAAGCCCATCTTGTCACAACCTCTAGCTAAGTCTAACGAATTGAGTCCTTTCGTCAGACAATCTGCTGCCTGGTCTTTAGTTGAAACATGACCTAACTCTAGTAGTCCACTGTTCAACTTCTCCTTGATGAAGAATCTATCGATCTCGATATGCTTGGTTCTATCATGTTGCACTGGATTGTTGGCAATGCTGATGGCTGACTTGTTGTCGCACCACAACTTCATTTTGTCTCCTTGATCCATCTTTAGCTCCACCAACATACTCTTCAGCCACAGCAACTCTGCAACTCCCAAGGCCATAGCTCTGTACTCTGCTTCTGCTGTCGATCTTGCCACCAAAGACTGCTTCTTGCTCTTCCAAGAGACCAAGTTGCCTCCTACAAAGATGCAGTAACCTGAGGTGGACCTTCTATCATCGGCACAACTAGCCCAATCAGAATCACAGTAGCCCTCAATGCTCACATGACCATTCTTCCTGAATATCAGTCCTTTTCCAGGGGCACTTTTCAAATACCTCAAAATCTGGTACACCGCATCCATATGACCCTTCCTCGGATCATGCATGTAGCGACTCACCACGCTCACTGCAAAAGAGATGTCGGGACGCGTGTGACTCAGATATATCAACCTGCCTACCAATCTCTGGTACCTTTCACGATCAACTGGTTCTCCGGCCTCTGCACTCAGCTTGAACCTTTGGTCGATCGGTGCCACTGCAGGTTTGCACCCCAACATACCTGTCTCTGTGAGTAGATCTAGTGCGTACTTTCTCTGAGAAAGAATAATCCCCTCTGCTTCTCGAGCAATCTCGATCCCAAGGAAGTATCGAAGCAAGCCGAGATCTTTCACCTCGAACTCTTTGCCCAGTCTCACCTTGAGCTGAGCAATCTCCTTCTCATCATCTCCTGTGACGATCATGTCATCCACATATACTGCAAGCATAGTAATGTGGCCCCCATTTCGTCGAAAGAACACAGTGTGGTCGGCGTTGATCTGCTGGTATCCCATACCTATCATAGCTCTCCTGAACCTGTCGAACCAAGCTCGAGGAGACTGCTTTAACCCATAAAGAGACTTCTTCAATCTGCAGACCCTGCCAACTGTCTCATCTGTGCCAAATCCTGGTGGTATATCCATGTACACCTCCTCCACTAGATCCCCATGAAGAAATGCATTCTTCACATCTAGTTGGTGTAGTTTCCACCCACCATTCACTGCCAGAGAGATCAAAGTCCGGACGGTGCTCATTTTAGCTACAGGTGCAAAAGTCTCATCATAGTCGATGCCATATGTCTGACTGTACCCTTTTGCCACCAAGCGTGCCTTGTAGCGCTCGACCTGTCCCTCTGGGTTTTGCTTCACAGTGAAGACCCACTTGCATCCAACTGCCCTTTTCCCAGCTGGTAGTGGCACTAACTCCCATGTGCGGTTCTTGTCGAGTGCCCTCAGTTCTTCATGCATTGCTGCCTTCCACTTTGGGTCCCCTTTTGCTACCTGCCAACACTTGGGTATAGAGACAATGTCCAAAGATGCAATGAATGCTCCATATTCAGGTGATATGTTAGAGTAATTCATAGACTGGTCAATTTCATGTGGAAAGCCAAAACGATCAGGAGGATTTCCCGCATTACTGCGAGATGTCCTCCTCAATGTCTGTGTGGAAGAGAGAGGAAACATATCACCTGAGTTTGTGGTGTCTGGTGTAGGTGTCTCAGGAGTCGGAGAAGGACAGGACAAGGAACTTGGCACGAGTGGTGTAGACATAGGTACATTCACCTTTCTCCTCCTCTGGTACACCCTCAACTCCCCCTGAGCCTGAGTTTCTCCTTCTCCTCCCTCTTCTACTCCTTCTACCTCACTTTCCTCTTCTTCTTGCAGCCTATTCTCAGCCGATTCTTTTCTCAAAACAGGACCCTCTAATTGAATCGGTCTCTCACCCTCACTTTTCTCCCCCTCTCGCCCTATTTCTCCACTATCTGGCGAGTCACCAAAGGGTGAGGTCACTCTCAAGGGGTAGTATGGCTCAGACTCGCGGAAAGTCACATCCATACTGACAAACACCCGCTTCTCTACTGGGCTCCAACACATGTACCCCTTCTGAGTTGGAGAATAACCTACAAAGACACATTTGACTGCTCTAGGGTCCAGCTTCCCCACTGTTGGTCTGTTGTCTTTTACGAAACACACACAACCAAACACTTTCAAAGGGAGAACTCCTCCATTATCACCCTTTAACATCTCACAAGGGGACTTCCAATCCAATATCCTCGAGGGCAGTCTGTTGATCAGCTGAGCAGCTGTCAAGACCGCTTGCCCCCACAAGTGTTTCGGGACATTCATCGATATCATCATACACCGGGCTACCTCTAAAAGGTGTCTGTTCTTCCTCTCTGCGACCCCATTCTGTGCCGGTGTATATGGACATGTAGTCTGATGCTGTATCCCCTGTGCAGACAAGTACTCCCCAAACGCCCTGTTGGTATACTCTGTCCCATTATCAGATCTCAATACCTTCACTACTGCACCGTATTGAGTCTGAATCGCCTTGTGGAAGTCTTTGAAGCAAGTGAGCACATCACTCTTATTTTTCATCAAATACAGCCAAGTAACACGAGAAAAACAATCAATAAAAGTCACAAAATATCTATAACCATTAATTGTATTTGCCGGACAAGGCCCCCATACATCAGAGTGAATAAGATCAAAAACCCCAGAACTCCTATTTCCAGAGCTACGATAAGAGCTTCTGGTGTGTTTCCCTAACTCACAAGCCTCACAAACTAACTTTTCTTTATTTGCCCTTTCATACAATGAAGGGTACAACAGACTTAAGACAGTAAATGAAGTATGCCCCATACGCTGATGATGCCGTAGTAACACCTCCTCTACAGTCATCCCAGAACCTCTTACTCCTGCCCTCTCTACTAAGGATGTCAGCGCTGAATCTATCCCCTCTCTATCCATGTACCACAATCCTCTATGCCAAGTGCCAGTTCCAAGTCTCCGGCCCGTCCCCTTCTCCTTGAAGATCACCTTGGGAATATCAAAAGAAACAACACAATTTAGTTGGAGGATAATAGCACTGATAGACAATAGATTCACTGGAAATGAGGGAGCATGCAATACATTGGACAAAGTCACTAAATCGGTACATTTAACCGTACCCTTACCAACCACAGGCTGGGCTGTGCCATCCGCTGTCTGAATACTTTCTGGAGTGCTCAAGTGAGTATAAGAAGAGAACTCACTAGAAGCCCCTGTCACATGTCGAGATGCACCAGAATCTATGATCCATTCTAGTGCTCTGGTGGGAGGTCTAGAGGCAAGAGCATGTGCAATACCTGTGGCGGAATAAGCAGAAGAAGCAAAATTACCCCTGGTGTCAGATGTGGATGTCTCGTCTGACATGCTCCTCTTTCTCCCATCACCTACCATTCTCTGCTTTCTCTTCAGCATCTCGAAGAGCTCATGCTCCTCCTCAGTGAAGCCAGCGAAGCCTGTCTCCTCCTCCTCCGGTGGATCTACCATCAGATGTGCCCGGTAGCCTCCACCTCTGCCTCCTCTACGGCCCCCACGTCCACGGCCACGACCTCCAGACTGTCCTCGCCCACCTGTCTCTCTCTCCTTAGGTGGCTTAGGACAAGCCTTGCTCAGGTGCCCCACTTCTCCACAGTTGTAGCACTTGCGAGTCTCCCCCTGAACTCCCGTCATACCTGAGTTCGAGACTGTCAAGGCTGAACGCATCCCCGCACTTCCATTAGTTTCTGAGTGCAACTTCATGCGACTCTCCTCCTGCATCATAGCCGCAATTGCCTCGTCCAGTGGGGGGATCTTCGCTTGAGCAAGGAGCAGTGATCTCCTCTGATCGAATGCTTGGTTGAGATGTTTCAAGAATCGCATAGTCCTTCCTTGATGGAAGCTCTCATCTTTCTTGCATTCCGGATCATTGCAACTTTTCCTCGGCGAGAAGTGGTCATAGTCTGCCCATAGTCTCTCTAGATCTACGGCATACTCCTGGACCGTCCTATCTCCCTGAACCACCTCATCTATCTGGTTCTGAATCTGGAATACTCGCATATTGTTCTCTGTCCCCGCATAGGTCCTCTTCAGTTTGGCCCATATATCCGGCACACTTTGGAGGCCATCAACTGTCACAGAGATCGATTGTACCATCGAGTTGAGCAACCAGGTACACAGTAGCGCATGTGTGGATCTCCAATTCTCCCGCTCAGCTGTGTCCTGTGCTGGCTCACTCTTCTCCCCTGTCAACCACCCATCGAGGCGCTTACCCTGAAGTGCCCATATGATCCGTCGTGACCAGCTCAGATAAGTCCCTGGTCCATCAAGTTTTATGTCCACTGGTGGGAGATCCAACTTCGTCTGTGGTTGGCCCGATATCGAGGTATTCACCCCCTTAGAGTCTCTCAAGAACTGAACCAATGTCTTCACATCCTCTGACTCTAGCTTTTCGATAAGCTTCTCCATTGATCACTCACGAGGATCCAAGTCTATACGTGACTTCCTTCCTCTTCTTGATCCGACTTGATCTCGACCTTCTTCACCAAATCACACAAGTTACATCAAACAACACAATAGCAAAAACTCATTGTCTGGAATTACTGTTCACTTTACTGTTCACGGTACTGTAGCATGCGGATCGCGGTACTGTAGCATGCGGATCCTTCTGTAGACCCGTTACTGCTCACCGATACTGTAGCATGCGAATCTGTTACTGTAGCACGCGAACCCGTTACTGTAGCACGCGAAAAAACTGCTCAAACTGGACCCCGCTGTTCCAGTTTTTCTGGCTGGACCAAACTGCAGCCCATCAACTCTCACCCCTCATGGGGCTGTGGGGAACGACCCCCCCACGCGGGTGACTGAGAGGGTGCCTCCGCCTCTGGTGTGTGCTGGCGGAAGAGAGGAACAAAGGTTGGTGGAGGCGGACCTTCTCCTTTGATTCGCGTAGCCTAGACGGGAGGGAAGAGAGGAGCGGACAGAGAAGAACGAAGGGAAGGGGGGGTGCGGCTGTGCTCTGATACCAAAAAGTGATTCAAAACCTAATTGTTTATTTCAACAGTTGGGTATATATATATATATATACCCGTTTACATATAGGTCCCTCTACTCTTGTATAATTACTCTTTTACAATATAACCCCTAATACAACTTTAAATCTCAACACGGACAAAAAAAATTTCAGGGGGAACAAAGTCGGTCGGAACCGATAAATCTCCACTAAAACTCAAAATCCAGGGAGGCAGCTGCCTCCCCCTGAAACACTCTGGGTCCGCCCCTATCACCATACCAGTACATGCAATGGTTGGAGTGAGGCTATGGTACTATGCATACCGCAGATTGATCCATACTACATATCAATATTTTCGTCCAAACAAAATCAGTTTGAACCGTTGAACATGATCTCCATTTGAAAATGTACTTGTAGATCAAATTTTACATTTTTTATAATTTTCTTACTATTTTTTTAAAGAGGTAGAAAATCGCTTGATTTAAAAATTCTACCTATTCAAAACTAGTAATTTTCTACTGTCTAAAAAAATTCTAGACTAAAAAATAGTAAAAAAATTTTTAAAAATATAAATTTGTTCTATAAGTATATCTTCATATGTAGATCATGTTAAACGGTTCAAATTGATTGTTTGAACTTTGAAAATTAAAATATTAATCCATAGTACACATCACTATGCGCTATGCATAGTACCATGCATACTACCTTAATATGGTATCACACTCTAGTAAAACTACTAGAGAATATGAACTAATCTCTGGTTGTCACAGTTTCAAGGGTAGATTTATCTGATATGTGCTTAGAACATTCATGAGTTTTGTAGGTTTCTTCATTTGCTATTGCTCCTTATGGGCAGCATTTTCTTCATTGGCATTTTGCCTTGTCTTATCCTTTTCAGCCATAGCAATAGTATCTCCAGATGGTTCAACTTCTTCAGAAATCTGTTTATTGTGTTACTGTGATACGGATTTCTGACAGCAATTCCATTTAGTCGATTTCAATACCATGCTGATTACTATGTTAATGTTTTAAAAAATATTCAGCACTTTAGCACTTTGAATACCTGAATGCTTGTTATTTCAATGATTTTTTCTTGATTCATGTGTCTTGATCTGCAGATTATTGGTACTGGTATATGGATGTTATGAACATCGATCGAGGGTGCCATTATAACAAATGCCGATACAACCAGTGTTATCAGAACTGAATCAGTCGGTTCTGTTCATTAGATTAATTGTTAATGCTATTGGACTGGTCAAAATCGGTCTGACCGACCGAGTTCTATTAAAAACCGCTCAACCACTTCAACAATAAAACTCAGTTTAAAACAGATTTTTTTTAAGCTTCAAATTTTCGTATATTTCAAGCCTGGTATATATTTCAAGTGAGGAGATGTCCGTAGAGATCGGCCGTGGTAAGAGAGGACACTTGAGAAGTGATAACCATGGCGAGGGGCTGTAATTGGAACCGAGGCCAGCAAAGGTACATAACACAAGACCCTCCTCCGGAACTTCACGGCCTAGGGGCGGAGCCAATCTTTCAATTTATGAGGATCAAATACAGATTGGAGGTCAATCATATAAAAATGTTCATGCTGAATGAAGGTCAATTTGACAATACCGGTAGCATTTTATCCTAAACTTTATAGAAAATCATATAAAAATACAAAAATTTTGAAAATTAACGAGGGTCAATTGACCCCCATTCACCATACATAGCTCCGCCCCTGTCACAGCCTATAGATCGAAGTTCATCCGCCCCTGTCACAGCCTATAGATCGAAGTTCATCGTCTTGATGCGAGAGTGTTAGGCTGTGCTGCCCAACTATCCTTTCTTCATGGTTGAAGTTGCAACTTGAGTTTGAGGATCCTCGCCAGAGATTTGTTCCGCACGTGCGATGAAGTGTTTCCCAAAAGGATCTTCAATTAAGTTAAATGATACTAAACACAAATCTATCTATCTTCAAAAGTGTACAGAAAAACAATACAAATATACAATCATATATATCTCCAAAAAAAATTGGAGCTGTCAAGTTTAGGCTAGTTTAGGTTGCTGGACTTGAAGTTATAATTGTTCTAAAATATCAGCTGTTGAATTGGTTGACCTATACCGGTCCGGTCCGATTAATAAACCAATGATCTTTTATCGGGTTGATGTATGATTCAGTTCTGATAAAATTGATCTCAAGGGATCTATTACGGAACGACATTATTTATGTATAACAATCAAAGTACTTTACTTTCTTTAAAACTAGTTCTTTTAATCATCTGCGTCATTAAAATGGATGATTAATTAATCATCTGATAATTAATTTAGGCCATTTTAATGTGCCATTTGATAAATATCAGATGATTAATTAAGCAGATGCATGTTCCAGTGATTTTGTACCACGCCATAAAAAAATGACGCAAGCAGTGTTGTTTTTTCTATTTTAATCCCACATATGGTCAAAGAAGAACGCATGCAGATTCAGTCATATTTATAAATTTTGAGATTGTTGAGCGGGAAAATAAATCTGCTGTGATTCTCGGGGGATCACAGGACCCTGTGATCCGATCTCTGTTGGTCTTTCTCTAGATGCGTGCATGAAAATTTACTTTTGGAGAACGTTTCCGAGATCCGCGCACGGAAAAGTTTGAACCGTTGATCTCGGAATTTCAGGATCCTCGGGATCGCAGCAGATTCGGACTCTGTTGTGCGGATATTGATTAATGAACACTGAACAGTAAATGGTAAAAATGGAAAATTCGTTCTATTTTTTAATAAAGGATAAAATAAAAAATTTATAAATTGGAAATGAGCTTTAATTGAAAAGACAATAAATTAAGTACATTTGTGAGTTTTTAATATTTAAAAGAGAAAATATAATATACGAACTTTAGAAGTGAAAATATATAATTTTGAAAATTTCGAAGAATATACATAAAATTTGTGAATGCGGTAGAGTTAGAAGTGAGATACTTGTGCAAATTAGATGGGAAAATAGATTAGAAAGCTACATTTAGTTGTATAATTATTTAGGCAATGCTGGTATTCATTTTGCAAAATTGACACAAATTGAAGGTTCCATTATACCGGATGAAATACTTCGTTTTTCATTATTGTTTTAAAGCTTAATTAATTATGTCTTTTTATCAATTTCAGGTTGCAAATTTGCAATTTTTCCCCCAAACCGAAGTTTCCTAACCATAAATATATATATTTGTTAGATGAGTTTTATTTATTTCGCAGCTCCTTTTCATACATCATTTATCCAAATAAATATTTTGTCAGATCCACGTAGAGTGAATAAGGTTCTCAATTAATTCTCAAATCATATGTGAACCAAACTTGATAAATAAATGTAGGAGTAGGCAAAAATAGGAGATCTAATGTGTAATTATTTAACATTAATTACATAATAACAACAAAGATGTGTACATGTTGATCTAGAAAGCAATGAAGAATGACAAATTCATGAAGAGAAGAATTTTGTGTGTGTGCTATCAAGCAAATGTTACTCAATTAATTATCTCTCAATACATCAGAACTTGTTATATATAAGAGAAAAGTTAAAATGTTTTATCAAATAAGTTTAATTTTATTTTAAAATTGGATTTTTGATAAAAAAATTTATACGTGGAGTAATTATTTTATTGAATTTGAACATATTTTTTTAATTTTAAATAAAAAATCAGAGAAAATTAATAAATATATTATATTAATGAGTACAAATCACAACTCAATTATTTTCTTTTTCGATTGGCTATCAAAAAATTAGACATAACTATCAAAGTCTATTGAGACACATTACTTATTACAACAAAATAAAATAAAATAAAAATAAAAACATCTTTTGACCTAAAAAAGAATACTATTGAGACATATTGTTGTTAATTATATGATGATTGTTTTTCTCATATTGATCCCCCCCCCCCACACACACACACACACAATTATGAAATGATAAGTGTTCTTAAATTAATGACTGTATAATTTTTAATAATAAATAATTGGCTCCCATTAAATATATAGATTTCTGCATCCGGCTCTGCTGATAAGGACTTGCATAATGTGAAAATAATATTTTTATTTTGTATAAGGACATATATATTTATGAGACTTGAACAACGTTTTGTGAGGTATGTATTTCGATATTTCTTGAGATAATTAAGATAATTAATTCACCTCAATTTGGTGTTGCTACTATGGCAATCTCTTATTGGGCTACTGAATTTCTACAAGCCATGATAATGTGAAAAATGTGTGATAAAATAATCGCGTAGTTTGAATAATGGAAAAGGAATTGCATGGAATAAAAAAGTAGTTTTCTGAAAATATTTTATCCATCCACGATTCAAAATTAAATTTTCTAATCGTAATCGTATCGCGATTCGATGTCTATTCTGAATCGTTCAATCCGCATCAAGATTCGTACATCCATCGTTATCTTTTTTTGTCTAATATCAAATACTCCAAAGATTATGTATAACTCAAATAAATAGACTACAGTTATTTATCAATTAAGAGGGCAACTGATGATATGAGAAAAAGAGCAAGGAGCAGCAATAGAAAGAGCAAATGGAAAATTTTGAATATTTTTCAGGCTAAAATTCATTTTCTTTACAATTACAGTTGCTGGTGGGGCCTACAAAAAGACACCAATGCCACTGTCACAAACTGTGACAGAGATTCAGAGTTCTAGAAATGTAGTTCAGAGTTAAAATCCTATCATAAAAGTAACAGAGGAGACCAACGAATTTAATGGCCTGAAAATTGAGTTGGATGAGTGTGAATCACACTGTTAAAATACAATTTTATTTGTCTATCTGTCTAGTTTTTTAAATGAAAAATATTGTAAATCTCAAATTTAAAAAATTTATAGTATTAGTTTAATGGGCCCCATAGAAATTGGAAAGTACATCACATAAAAATGAAAATTAATTACTGTGTCTATGATAATTACAAGTACCAACTTTGCCTCTTGGAATTAATTATACATGGAGGATATATTTATGCTACTAAAAGTTCTCATTTACATAGTGTTTGAAAAGTTTAAAATCCAAAACAACAACAAATTTGAATTATTCCTAATGCAGCTGCATGTATTAATTAATTTATCTTTAATTGGTGCACCTTGGAGAATCATCAAATACTTGATGAATTTTCTATACTCTATGTTCATCTACACTAAGAAGCAATGAGATGAAAAAAAAAAAAAAAAATCAGGCGCCAGTTGATTGTAAAACTTATTTTGGTCTTCATTAATTACTGTTTTTTGTATATCATCTTTTGATTCAGATCAAATATTCAATGCAGTGGAATTACTTCTACTAAAACCCAACCAAGAGCACCAACACAACCACCTCTTGTTACCACAATAAATAGCCTACCAAATTAGATATCACCTATAATCTAACTTTATTTTTCTTTACCCCTTTAGGTTTCAATGCAAGTATACAACTACTTGCATAGTTAGTACCTTGGCTACATAAATGAATCATGTTACATCAGGAACAACCTAGCTACCAAGTCGGCAAGTCTGCATTGAAAAATGTAAATAAATATAAATAAAACAATTGTCAAAGAACTCTAATTTTTGTTTATGGTATTAATAAATAAATACAATGTAGGCATAGAAAGACTGCAAATTAAAAAAAAAAAAAAGCTGTTTTTTTCATGATCGACGCACTATAAATCTCGCCGTTTTCGTCTCCTCAAAGCCCTTCTTGCCTTCTTGTATATCAATTGTGATTCTAAGGTGATCAATAATAATAGTGCTGACACGGTCGGTATGGATATTTTTAAGCTAAATTCAGCCCCCGTATTTTTTTTATTAATTTATGGTACGTTATATCATACACATGTAATATGATGTGCCGTGACGTGATGAAACTGATAATGGCATAACTAATTTCTCTCTCTTGATATTGTTGTTTGCCTTCACTTTATATTTCCTAATAAAATTGCTACATTTTGAGTTGCATACTGTTGATTTATACTTTCTCTAGAGTAAACAATGATTTGATCTTACTAAAAGACTTATAGACAAATTATCTGAGATGACCGTTTGACTTATTAGTTATAATAAAATATTTTTTTCCATGTTTCGTATTTCTCAGAATAGTAAATCTTTTACTAACATCCATAATATCAAAATAAACTAAAATTTACATACTTCTAGCAATATTTCGCAAAAAAATAGTTATATTTTTAGTTCACTACTCTTGAGGAGGTAGGACAATAGGTTTTCAAAAAAAGTTACAATCTTTTGATATTCTATGTTTTGTTCTATATTCTTTATGTATACTTCCAACACAAATAAAAATGAAAGTACAATAAGATATGAGCGGAAAACAAAATCAAGACTCCGGAGTCAGGAGAAGGTGCTATGCGCTCAGCAACTCACTACAATAAATATTGAATATATGTTTGCCATAGAAGAACTGGAATAGTGAAATTATAGAATACTTGGGCTTCTGTACTTCTGGCTTTGTTTCGGTTCACCCAAAAGTAACTCGTGAGTTGTCATAATTCAACACTGATTTGACAGATTTATCTTTCCTTTTTCGGTTGTTAGATTACCAGATTTATCTTCTTTTCAAGATATAATTTATCAATTTTTTTTTGAAAGAAAAGATGATTTCCCAATAATAATAATAAGGTAATTTTAGCGTACATCTTTTATAATAATTTTTTTTGATACTTTTGTAATATTATTTAGGCTTAAAAGTTAAAATAATAATTGTAATCTTTATTATTAAATATGACATTTATTAAATTTGAACCGACTTAAAAGTTACTTAGTCAAATACTTTGCTATTTTAACGGATTAATGAGCCGGATATTAATAAATTTTGGATGAATAAATAAATAAATGTCATTTTAAACCGAAATTGACATACATGCATCTTATTTTAATGATGTATGGTACTTTTCATAACTTTTAATTGTACACTAAAATAACCCTGACAGTTGAACTAATTTGAGAATAATATTTCTCATATTCATCATAATCATAAACTAAGAATTAACTGATATATTTTCCCTTTTAAATACTTAGCTGGAAGGTCAAATAGACATTTGTGTTAAGAAAAAAAAATGGTTAAGAATAAAATAACAAAAAGTATTACATACTGGTATATATGCTGCAAACAAACCGAACCGAATCGAACTTACCTCCAGTTTGAGTTTGGTTTGAATTAATTTCGAATGAACTCAATTTCGAATTGAATTTTTTACAAACTCAATTTCGAACTTTTACGAACTTTGTTATGACTTACGAGTTATGACTTATGGCTGGGCCATAGTTCGAAATTACAGTACATCAATAAAAACTCAGGCATTCTGAATTCTAATTACACAATACACCAAATTTTATATCGAAGTTCATTACAAATATCAAAATTTATATCAAACACCAAAGTTTAGTACAATCAATCAAAGTTAAGTACAATCACAGAATTCAAAGTTTTCCAAATAGCCAACAGGAGCAACATCACCAAAGTTTTCAAATATCCAAAGTATTCAAAGTATAATTTAAATATCAATAGAAGTATAGAACAATCACCAAAGTCTTAGAATTATTACAAACCCAAATATTATCCTAAATAAAATATTAAAGTTCATTATCAGCGGAAATTAACAGTTCACATTTGAGTTAATTTCGAACTAAGTTTGGTTTGCGAACCTATTTCGAACGAACTAAGTCCAGTTTGAGTTTTGTTTGAATTAATTTCGAACTAAGTTTGGTTTGAATTAATTTCAAACGAACTCAATTTCGAATCGAATTTTTTACGAACTTTTTCGAATCAAACTCGAATCGAATTACGAACTAGGAATTTTTTGTGCAGCCCTAGTATCTACACAGATGAATCTCAAGTTCTCAACTACAAAAAATAACTCGTCATAAATTCTATTTTCATGACAAGAAATTGAATATAATATTAACAACATAAGTTTAGCTGGAACGGTACCATTTATACTGTCAGCTAGGCTGTCTCATTAATTACTGGTTACTACAAATTCTGAATTTTAATTTTTTTTTAGTGAGACATTGTCTGTTATATTTGACCTGGTTGGCTGGTTCTAAAATTTTAAGTTTCAACCATGAAATAAAAGTTAGTGGGCACCAAAATGGAATGCAGTTTGATGTCTAATGTTTTTTTAATCATGTCATAATTACTGTTATTTTTACCTCTTTTATTCATAATATAATGTTTGTTTAATGTGTAAGATGTAATGAAATAATTAAAGGGATGAAAAATAACTTTTTCTCCCATAAAAATTCTAGCATAACTAATTTTTTTTTCTTTATTCTAGGAGCATTAACTTTTCAAAAATATATTTTTTTTAATTTGCCAGAAGAAAAAAATTCATTGGATTTATTCATAAAATTTGCCAAAAGTAAAAAAAAAAATCATTCGATTTTATTTCAATAAATTATAAATATTTCTTTTTCTAGGACAAATCGGATATATAATTCTAATACATTAAATACTGTACAAACTACAAAGTACCTAAATTTATATGCAATTCTACATTTTTGCAATTTTTCAACTTGGTTTGCTGTATTATGTATTTATGTGTTTAAGCAACCGTAACTTTATCCTATTTAGTTTGCAAAAAAAAAAAAACTTTATCCTATTTCGCACAAATTAATCTTTTTCCATATAGTGTGCGCGCGCGCGTGCCAGAGAACACATTTTTGTCTATTTTTTTTTTTTTTTTGTATTCACATTTTGTCTAATTGAAATGAAGCACATCTCATATTCGAAAATAGCTTGAGTCCGATGGATTTAGAGACCGTCCGATCCACTTTAAGATTCATGCGCATGAATTTTAAAGCTGACGTGAAAGTTGCAGACGCGAATCTTAAAACAAATCGGACGGTAATCGAACCCATCGAACTCACTTTGAATCCGATAGGCATCGGACCCAAATTGGTTCCCTCGTATTCACTACTCTTTACTTCCTTTTATGATACATTTTTAGAAAATTGTTAAAGAAAACAAGAAATTAGGTGAAAAAACAAATGCACATGCATCATAGCAAATGCTTTCAATGCCTCCTAAGAGGCCAACCAGCTACCTCCTATACACCATATTTTGTGTGCATCCTTTTGTTGTGTGTCATGATTAATTAATCATTATTATGTAGAAATGAGTTTGATGAAATTTAGAAACCTTGAGAACATCATTATCGCCATAATTGCTAAGATATGCTAGCTATCTTATAGACACCGAAATGTCATTATCATGATATAATATATATGCTGCTGTCACTTTCTAACATAGATTTGTAAAGTGCATAAAAGAATACTAATTGACTCAAGGGACTATATTATATATATATATATATATATATATATATATATATATATATATATATATATATATATATATATATAATAGGGCTTACATGGGGCATCTTAATTTGCCAACATTAATTTTCCACCAATGTATACTGCATGACATAAAATGAAAATATAATAAGATAAATCAAATTCCTACATGTGACATATCAACGTTTTAATAACAACTATATATATTAACTTGATTGTTGTACAACTTGTACCTGACAAAGTCTAATATCTGAATTTAAAATTTTAAAAATTGATTCCGTTTTGTCAAAGTAAGATTGAATAATATATACACAAAATGTCTGCACATCCTTGACCATATGTATGATAATAAAAATATGTCATTATTGTATATAATCTGTCTATAATATTGGGCGGTTATGATTACATAAAAAATCCAAAATAAAATAATAACAGCAGATGCAAAACTTATGTACAAGTTGGAGACACCTAATTCTTTTTCATCCCCAAAATAAAAATAAAAATATTAGAAAAACAAAATTGCTGTATACACATACTAACTAACCAACCTTTCCCTTTCACTAATCAAATACCCAAGATCCATTTTGGAACAAATTAATTAAGTACTCACCAACCCCTTTAAATGCAAGACACCTTGACACACTAAATATATATATAGCACCTCACAATGCCACTCACTCAAAACCATCAATCTCAAAGTCTCTTTTTCATCATAAATTCAAATTTATTATGGCTTGTCACCTTCTCTTTCTCTCTGTTTTTCTTGGCATGTTAGCGCCTATGAGCAATGCAGCTAAAGCATTATTTGTATTTGGTGATTCTCTAGTGGATAGTGGAAACAACAACTATCTTGCCACCACAGCTCGTGCCGATGCACCCCCGTATGGTGTCGACAGCGCAGATCACCGCGCCACTGGCCGTTTCTCCAATGGCAAAAATACTCCAGATATTCTCAGTTAGTATATATATATATATATTCACATATCATATCATATGATATCAACCATATATACATAATATCAATTTAAGTTTCTGGTATGATAATTATCCCTTAGTAGAATTAATTATTTGCACTAACATGGATAAAAATAATTTAATTACTCTGTTCTCAGGCGAGCAACTTGGCGCGACTGAGCCACCGCTGCCATATCTAAGCCCTCACTTAGACGGAGAGAAGTTGCTGATTGGTGCAAACTTTGCTTCTGCCGGGATCGGAATACTAAACGACACCGGGATCCAATTTGTTAGTGAACATCTTTTTTTATTTGTTATGACTATTCTCCATAGTGGTAATACACAATGTTGTTCGATTTCTTGCATTAATTTTATTTTGGTTTGTAGGCAAATATAATAAGGATAGAGAAGCAGTTGCGCTACTTTGATCAGTACCAGAAGAGGCTGAGCAAGCTGATCGGCCCTCAGCAAGCGAAACGGCTCGTGAACAACGGGATCGTTTTAATCACGCTTGGTGGCAATGATTTCGTGAACAACTATTACTTGATACCGTACTCGGCTCGATCCCGGGAATTTTCACTGCCCGATTACGTCCCCTATGTCATCTCCGAGTACAAGAAAGTTCTCGCGGTACGTGCATTCTTAGATCTTTATTAAAGGGTTCTGATACACTCCAGTATTATTTAGATGTTAGTCTCAAAAATTGAAAAAAACAACACATTATGAGCTATATCTCAAAAGTACATAAATACCAAGAAAAATAAATGGCCATCAATCGCTGTCAATCCTATATTAAACTTCATCCCTATACTATATTTTGTGTCTTGATTTGGGGGACTTAATTTTAGATTTAACAATAATACCAGCTTGTAACCAATCAAAGAAAACACAGCACAACGGCAGAGAAATTTCTTTTCTTTCTTTTTTTTAACTTGGTAGTATATTAATTATGTACAAAACAACAAATTTGTTGCCAACTAAATATTTATTTTAAAAGAGGCCTCGTAAATGTATTTGAATTTATATGTATGACCAACCCAAAGTTAAACAGTAATGCATCTGTAATCTTCCCAACTACATGCACCACCTTGCATTAAATGCATCAACACAATGTACCAATACAAACTGTTCTATTTCAGGGGTGGCCAGGCGTTTCATTGAAATCAATTTATATAAAAATAATGCAGTGGCAAATCACATAATTTATAATTGTACAAGGTTACACAACAAATTAATTATCCCCTAACCATATGTCACAATATCATATCATATTGCTCACAATTTTCCTTTCTTTTGAGAAAAAATGAAATGCAGAATCTGTATGGGTTGGGAGCACGGAGAGTGCTGGTGACAGGTGTGGGGCCGCTCGGGTGCGTCCCGGCTGAGCTGGCTCAGAGAAGCTTAACAGGAGCGTGCGACCCCGAGCTAATGAGAGTCCCTGACATGTGGAACCCAAAGCTCACCCAAATGCTTGGCGAGCTCAACCGCCAATTCAGATCCGACGTATTCATCGCTGTTAATGCAGATAGAATGCACATGGACATTGTTCTCAACCCGGGACATTACGGTGCGTGTTCTCATAGACAATTCTTTTTTCTTTTGAAAAATGTACTTAATTCTTTTTATCAATTCCCTTGTTTATATGTTTAACTAGGGTTCGTGACGTCGAAAATGGCATGTTGCGGTCAAGGCCGGTACAACGGGATGGGTCTGTGTACAGTTTTTTCAAACCTGTGCCCAAATCGAAACACATATGTTTTCTGGGACGCATACCACCCAACCGAGAGAGCAAACCGAATCATTGTCGGTCAGTTCATGACTGGATCCACCGAGTACATGTACCCGATGAACCTCAGCACCATCCTCGCCTTGGATGCTCAGAACGGGTTCTAAAAATTTAGGTTTAATTTATTTTTGTATTTCAAATTTAAGATTAGAATTGTGTTTTGAAATTGAAGGGTAGCTAGAATTGTGTGTTTGCCATGCTTGTTTGTTGTGTATTTAGTGAATGTATGTGGTAAGCTAGCTACTTAATTATTATCATTATTTGAAGCAGCTTAATTTTCATTGGCTTAATTGAAAAATAATTTTCTTAGACTTTAATTTAGTTTTTAATCATAGTAGTCTAATTAAGAGAATAGTTACAATTTAGGAAGGTGTTGGCATCCTTCTTAATTTGGATATAGCCAAGGATACTTCATGTGGCAAATTGATTAGATTCTGATATGATTGGTCTCTAAAATTGTCATATAAGTTCTCCCACTATATCCACCTTCAATAAAATTAAGAAAACAACATGAATATCTCCCGGTTCTCCCACTATATCCACTGGACGCCCCTTTTTATTTAGGGTAATTATAATATCCCCCAGTCTTCATTCCCCCAATCTATCCCCCGATCAATCTCCCAAGTTCAACTAAAATCATTAACGACTTAAACTGTCGTTATCAGTCTCATTTTCCCGATCCCCCGCATCTCCCTCTTTCTTTTCCTCCAAACCTCCTCCCTCTTGTTTTCTTCTCCTTCAGCCAGATCGCCTCATCTCCGCTCGGTCTCTCTCTAGACAGCAATGCGATACGGCTCTGTCGTTTCTGATCTCGGCCTCTCTCCGGTCGACCTCTCCCCTTAACGAATTGGTTGTTGCTTTCGGGAAAGGCGCAGTCGACTCCGCTGTTTCCCCCGCCGCCTTAGACTCCGGATTGCCAGGATGTCTCCGCCTGGTGCCTAAATCCGCCTCCATCACTGGTCCTCTCTTATGTATGAATACTTCAACGTATATGTATGAATACTTCAATGAAATATGTTTTGTTTCTTTTAAATATTGTTTTTGTTTTTTTGTTTGTAATATTTTCAATTACATGATTTGTAAAATTTGATAGATTATTTTTATTTCGACAGTTAAACATGTGGCAACTATTTTTTATTTTCAAAAAATAAAATTGAACTAGAAAGCAATAAAGCAATGTTCAATACTATTCGGCTGCTCTTGTAAAATTCATCGAGGTATGCACATATCCTTGTAATACTCTTGATACATGAATTATTTATACTTACACGACGATGATGAATACTTGCTCGATGAGGTATGAATATTTGCTCGATGAGGTATGAATACTTGCATGACGAGGTATGAATACTTGTGCAACGGACAACTCGAAAGTATGTCATCATGGATCTCATTTGAAAGAGAAAATTGTGTAGAAGACGTTGGTGGTTTTAAATTTGTAAAATTTCTCACAGATCGTCAGAAATATTGGTTAGATTGAACGGGGAAAAAAAACCACCTCTAAAAATGTGTAAAAGATGGATGAGTGATGTGTCCAGTTTTTTTTTTTTAAATACTTGATATCTTAGGTGTGAATACTTAATGTATTATATGTGAATACTTGATTTATTATATATGAATACTTGTGCGCGCCAGTTGTAAAATATTTCAAATATTAGGCGGTTCTCAAATAGTAAGTGGTCTCCCAAGTAATTAGTAGTTATTGACTGGAGAATGAAACAGAAATGAATTCTGAGATAGCTAGACTCTCCCTTTTATTTTAAGTTCGGATTGGTTTTCTTACCTGAAAAAAAGTTCAAATAAAAATGAAACCAAAACGCTGTTAAACAGTGCAATCCTATTATTATAGTACGTCGTAATGCGTGTTACTGTGATTCTGGGCCAGCATGACTCGCCACAGAGCATGATAGTTACCTTATGACACGGATAATCCAAACTCCTTCCTGGGTTGTGGTCTCATCAGAATTTCCATTTCTAAGAAGTGTAGAACTAGGTTCCTAAGTTCACTAAGTTTCTTTGTAAACTTAATTGTAAAATTTATCAGATTGATTTTAAATGATAAATTGGAAGTGTAGAACTAGGTTCCTAAGTTCACTAAGTTTCTTTGTAAACTTAATTGTAAAATTTATCGGATTGATTTTAAATGATAAATTCAAATTGTTGAAATTCGTCTATTTTATGAGTGAGGCGTCTACATACAAAAATTTTAAAATTTCAAATTAATTTTGTACAGAGTCAAGTTGTCAAAATAGAAGATTATAAATTAATTTCAATATATTCATTTTTTGAATATTTTTTAACTACTTGACTCTATACAAAATTAATTCGAAAATTTAAAATTTTTGTATGTAAACGCATTACTCGTAAAGTAGACAGATTTCAACAGTTCGAATTTGTCATTTGAAGTCAATCCGATGAATTTTAGAGTTGAGTTCACAAAAAAGCTCGATGAACTTAAAACACCCTAATTCTACTTTAAAATTAATTCCAAATCCTGTACATCTTTCAATACATGCTTCAAAGTCTCTGGCCGTCCGATATGCAAACAATTCATTTCAAATTAGGAGCGTCAATGAATATTGTACTGGTTGGATCAAAGTATACTTATAAGTATTCGTCTAAAATTAGTCATTATTTTTATTTGTTAAATATTAATTTCATTCGTTAAAATTAAAATGTAACGAACAAATAACAAATAATTGATAACTTCTATAAAATGTTATATAATGTTATAAGTATATCATCTATGAGGAGGGTTCAAATGCCTTCATTTTTCATGCCTCCACCGTGCCTCTATTTTTAAAAACTTTAATAACTCAAAATTTAAAACTAAAAAATCAAAATAAAACAGTTGGATATGATCTACATCATTTTATCTATGCACGTGTAAAAAATTATGACATTTCAATTTTGTTTTGGTTGTCATCAAGAGCTTGTAAAAAATATTTTAATGTGGATAATTTCTAGACGTTGATTTTTCAACTTATTGATTCACATAAAAACAAAATCAAAATGTGATATTTTTTTATGAGCACATAGATAAAATGTTGTAGATCATATCCAACGGTTTTATTTTGACTTTTAAGTTTTAAATTTGGAGTTATTAAAGTTTTTAAAAATGAAGGCATGGTGGAGGCACAAAAAATAAAGGCATTTGAACCCTCCTCATCATCTATATAATGTTATAATTTATAAAGTATAGTAATAATGATTCTAATGTTGATAATAATAATATAGTATATAGCTAAAAGTCGGAATAAAAAATTGTTTTATATAATTTTGTATTCATTTATAATTCTATAAGATTGTAACTATGAATTAGTTTTTATTCATACTTGTATTTAGCAAATTAATGAAAAAAAATTCTGTATCTTTTTTTAATAAAATAACAAAAGAATTATATTGATATTTACCTTAAATATTATACGAATAGATGAGTACAATAAGAGTTAGCAAACTTTTAACCGAGCGATTGGAATTCGATGTATATTAAGATATAGGAGTTCTGTTTTGAGATTCGTGCCAGATTAAAACTGACGACTCATATCTCATTTTACTAAGTCATGACTGAATTCACATCCTCCGAGGATGCGCACTCGTCAAGACTCGGGTATTGGTCGTATGAGTCCGCATCGTCTGCATTAACTCAAAACAACATCTTTTGAGTTAATATATTTGGGCCGTCTGATTTTAAACGGAGTCAATCCGGCACCCGCTTATAAAGCAAGAAGTCATTTAATATTAGTGCAAATTTAATCAACACGGATGTTAAAGCTGATCGGTAAACAGAACAGATGCATTAACTAACATTCCTTTTTTGAGTTAATGCAGAGGATACGAATTCTCGGCCGTATTGCACTGATCTGAATTCTTCCAGAATCGTGTTTTGACGAAAAATGAAATTAATTCTGTGGTTTGTGCGGCTTGTTTGCAGTGTGCTGTGTACCGGATTTTACCTTCCTTTGCACGGGAGCAGTTTGGGTCCGATGCCCATCGGACTCAAAGTGAGTTCGATGGATTCGATGACCGTCCAATCAACTTTAAGATTCGCATCCACAACTTTCATGTCTGCTTTAAAATTCATGCGCACGAATCTTAAAGCAGATCGGACGGTCCCGAAACCCATCAGACTCAAATTTGAGTCCGATGGCCATCGGACCCAAGCTGCTCCCCCTTTGCACACCTAAAAAGGCTAAAAGCCCACTGATTACGTACGGACCCCGTGGATTAGAAATTGAGCCCACAGATGTGGATACTTTCCCGGTGCATCTGCATGCACCCAATTCTCATGCTCCCATACGGGGGACCTAAGACTCGGTGAAACATTGTGTTATATACGCTCTGCTAGTGGTGCATCCAAAACATTCCTCTCTTCCAGTTCCCATCCGCTGGATCGGATATTCGCATTATAAAGAGATTCAGAAACTATTAACTAACTAATCAGTGCTCTAAAACAAACTTGGCTAAAAGAGCAACCATATTCTTCGACTCTATATTGACTTTGGTCAACAGTGGAAATCGAGCCGTGTCACACAATACGACATCGCCGTGTCGCGTTCCACACTCCCACTACCCCACACACTTCTCTCCAGTCTCCACCACTTACTATCTCCCACGTGTCCCTTCTCTTTGCCTTGCTAAATGCTTCTCCCTCATCTCAGTCGCCTCTTCGCCGCTTCTCTACCTTCCCTTTCCAACCCCTATCGCCTCCTTCGCACCTCTCTCATGTCAGTCGGCACAAGCGCACGCGCGAAGGCGAGGCTGAGAGGCGTAGTGTTCGATATGGACGGTACACTCACCGTGCCGGTGATCGATTTTCAGGCGATGTATAGGGAAGTGCTCGGACCGGAGGGGTATGCCGCGGCGAAACAGGCTGGAGGCGGGAGTATCGACATCTTACGCCAGATAGAGACGTGGAGCCCAGAAGAACAGACGCGCGCCTATGGGGTTATTGCGCGATTTGAGCAGGACGGGCTCGATCGTCTTCAGATCATGCCTGGTTAGTCAAATTTTGGTTCTTTTTCTTTATCTCTTGGACCTGATTCCATTGTTTGAGGTGTTGGATTGACTTTGAACAATTATTTTGGAGAATGGATTAATGATTGAATCGGTAGCTCAATGGTGGGGCAATTGGTTTAAAGGGATGCTACATAGATGGCTATACAGCATATGCTAGGAAAAATCATGACTAACTTAACTAGAATCAGTCCCTTAACTTAATTTGAATATTTCTACTAAACCTGCTGTAAGTGGGATAGCTACGATATCAAATGTAACCTGCTGTAATCACTGATGAGTTTTGAAATAAAGGCCTAAGGGCATGAAACTTTGCAAAAAAAAATATTTCTACTAAACCAACACTTAAGCAAACTGTTGATATTTACTGAATAGAAGTGAGCTTGATTGTGAGTTTGCAAGACAATGCAGCTTAATGTTCTGATTCTGAATTTAGGGGCTTTGGAGCTTTCTGATTTTCTTGATTCCAGGGAAATAAGGTAAAATCGTTTACCTTTGTGCCTCTTTACCTATTTTTCATGATGACTTCTCTAGATAATTCTACTTTTTCTATTCCAATTTGCAGAAGGGGACTGATTACTCGCAATGTCAATGCGGCGGTTGATGTATTTCACCAGAAATTTGGGGTATTGCCTCTCTCTCAGTCCTTAATCTGTTCATACCACTAGACAAACAAGATACTAATTTTTTTTTGTTTGTCCTTCTCTTGTCAGTGTTGGTGTGTACAGGTTGTTGCTTGTATGTATTATACCAGTACCCTGATATGTGCCATTACTTTCTCATCCTCAGACCTCAGTAATGAGTGATTATCAGTTTTACCCAATATAGTCTCAGTTTTGCCCAATATATCCTCTCATCACTGATATACAACGCAAGTTTTAGCAAAGAAATTCAAATTGTACAATCCCTCAGTTTTGGTTTTGTTTTCAGGCCTTTGTTTATTTATCGTCCGACAAATTTTACTTGTAACAATTAAAATGCCTTTTGGTTGTGGTTTTCTTCTTTCTTTTCTTGACGTGATTCTTGGATTCTTCAAATAAATTACTTCGGTGATGATTTACTGCAGTTGATGTTTGTTCCTGCCCTGAGCAGAGAATTCAAGCCATATAAGCCCGATCCAGCCCCTCTATTGCACATTTGCGCCACTTGGAATATCCCCCCAAATGAGGTCATGATGATTGGTGACAGCCTTAAAGATGATGTAAGCATTCATCTCCTTTCCTGGTACCTGTACCAGCTTGTTCGTGTTACAATCTTGATCGAGAAGGTTATGCTGCTTAGAAATATAGAAATATGGTTAAAGTCATTAAAATTGATTAACCAGTCCTAAAATAATTTTCTCCGAAATTATGTCATGAAGAGCTTTCTAATAAAGAATTTTTTTTCATCATTTAATATGGAAAACCCAAAATTCATTCTTTCAGAACAATTGTTCTCTCTATAATTTGATATTTTGGTTCTGGAATTCAATCTGTGCACCGCTATTAGGAAAAGATGGTACATTACTAGGATGGGCGATCCTGTCAAATTCAATAGGATATGCTTTTCCTGTCACACTTTGAACTAATTTTTGGGCATCTTATTCAAGCAAACTTAGAATTTTGTTAACTTCATGCTATTTGTCAAGGTGTTTGGATTTATTTGAAAAAAGAAAAAGAAATAAAGACCTTGTGCTATATGCGTATCCTTAATTATCTACTTCCTTTTTTGTGAACTTAAATTAGGTGGTGTGTGGAAAAAGAGCTGGAGCTTTTACATGCTTGCTGGATGAAACAGGTAGGTACGGGCCACACGAATCCTTGAAGGATGATCTACGGCCTGATTTTAAAGTCTCATCTCTTGTTGAGGTTTTCACCATTCTGGAATCCCATTTTGATCTTGTGCCAGAACAGGCTCAAGCAGTTTAAATACAATTTTTTTTAATAGGAACTCAGTTTAGAATGAATCGGCTCCTTTCTCAAATGATTTGGAGTTGCCTGTAAATTTTATCTGTGGTTAACAATAAGCAATGACACGATTAATTTCCCTTCTCTTGTTTTCTCAAGTTCTGCATCAAATTGTGGACTGCTATGATTTTTTATTGTTTGAAATGATTCCTAAGTTAGCTGGGATTAAATGTATGATAATCTAGTAATAGGATTTAAGCTGTAAATAATACTGTTACAAAAACCGGACCGGACTGGGCGGACCGGCCGGAATAAATATGACCAGAAATATAATAGAACCGGAAATATTTAATTAAACTGGTCGATTTTATAAAAAAAATTCAGGGAACTAAACTAAAAAAATCGGTTTTGTATTAGTAAACTGTGGGAAGCAGAGGTGAAAACGGAGCGAATACGGAGCGGACAGTGGTAAAACCATCTCCATAACTTTTTTAATTTTTCGGATATGGATATGAATCGGATATCAGCTGGATATAGATATGGATACAGATCGGATCAGATATTTATTAAATTAAGAGTGAGGCTACGGTACTATGCATAGCACGTATTGAGCCGTGCTACGGCTCAATATTTGAGTTTCCAAAATTTTAACGGTCGATCCGAACCGTTCAACATGATTATAAAATGAATATGTACTTGCAAATCAAATTTTACATTTTTTCGAATTTTTTTACTATTTTTTTAGATAGGTAGAAAATCACTTGATCTGAACATTCTGGACCATTCAAAAACAGTGATTTTCTACCTATCTAAAAAAATAGTAAAAAAATTTGAAAAAATATAAAATTTGGTTTGCAAGTACGTATTCATTTTATAATCATGTTGAACGGTTCGGATCGACCGTTAGAATATTGAAAACTCAAATATTGAGCCGTAGCACGGCTCAATCCGTGCTATGCATAGCACCGTAGCCTCACTCTTAAAATAATATTAAAAAATATCAAAGTTCATAATATTGATCTAATTTGAATGGTGAATAATAATTTTTTTTCATAATATATATTAAAATTATGATATATATCTATTATTCGGATATGGATAATTGAAACGTAAAACCATATCAGTATCCATATCCACACGGATATTCGGATATTGAATATCCACATCTAATTTTTTGAATACAAATCGAATACGGATCGAATATTAACACAACATGATATCGGTGTTCAGTGATGACAATTATTTGAACATGCAGGCGTCACGTAAGAGTACTGGGGAGATAAAAAGGGGTCACGTAAGGGTAAGGGTACGAAAACCAATACCGGTGTCCAGTACCCTTACCCTTGCGTGATATCGGTGTCCAGTGATAACAGGCTTGATAAATCAATAAAAGCGTCACGTAAGGTTAAGGGTAAGGGTTCCCAGTACCCTTACCCTTACGTGACGCCTACGTGTCCAGTGATAACACACGGATGATGGTATCTAGTGCCTGCATGTCCCTCCTATTTAACACAATTATTTTAACACACTCAAGATGACGGTTAAAGTTTAACGGGAGAAATTTGGATCCGATGGGCATCGGACCCAAAGTGAGTTCGACGGGTTTGCTCACCGTCCGATCTGCTTTAGGATTCGCGCCCGCAACTTTCGCATCTGCTTGAAAACATGCACACGAATCTTAAAGTGGATCGAACGGTCCCGAAACCCAATTTGAGTCCGATGAGCATCAGACCCAAGCCTTTCTCAAGTTTAACTGCACAAAATCAGTTTGTTTAATCGTGGTGGTCAACTAAAAACAACTTGGATTTATCAAGCCCAATGTGAAGTCTACTCTAGCGGTTTTTGTTTCAATCCAAATTATGTTAAATGGACTAGAAAATTAAGAAATGTAGGATGCTTTTCTAATTGAGTGATGTTAAAGCTAAAATTTGCAGCATAGTTTATTTAGTTGCTAATTTTCTTTGTTTTTCATTTCTCATGCCTTAAAATGATTGATGGTTAATTTCAGGTGGTGATGGTCTTACGTGCAAGAGAAATAGCACTATGAGGGGGAATATACACTGCATTACACATAGGCCTGCTAAACGAGTCGGGCCGACTCATGGACTTTGAGTTGGACTTTTAATAGGTCAATATTGAGCTGAGCTCAATTCGAGTTGAGCCCAAACTCGGCTCGAACTCGAAATAATTCATCATTTCCTAACCGAGTCGATCCGATCCGATCCGATCCGAGCCGAGTCCCTTCCTTGGCTTCTCCCTATCGAATCGAATCATTCCCTTGGCTTCTTCCCGCAAACTGAAAGTCATAAACCCCACTGGGCACTGGCCCACCATATTTTATGTTTCCCTCCTATAATTCTATAATTATATTCCTTGACTTAGACTTCCACTTTCCCTTTCTTTTAAACACCCATCAAATAGTGAGGAACCGAACCAAATTCTCAAGCTCAGCTATAGAGTATAGAGAGTATAGAGATATAAACAAGCCATAAAATTCGGGCCTTTGCTACAATCACACGCCTGAAAATTGAAATAGCAGTATAGACTATATTGTATAGTTCGGGCCTTTGCTACAATCAATTGGGTTTGAGCCGAGTTTTGGGTTTGAGCCGAGTTCGGGCCGAGCCTAGAGAATCCAATGGACCGAACCGAGTCGGGCTTTACCCTTCAAAGTTGAGCTGAGCTGAGTTGGGCTTTTAATGAAAGATTGAAGAGCTGGACCGAGTTTTGGGTTTGATCCCGCTCATTAGCACCCCTAATTACACAACAGCAACCTGCTCCTCTCTCAACTCCTATCATTGATATTTGAATCTTTTTTTTTTAAAGAGAAAGATGGAGGTCATGCCTCCAAATTCCATTGATAAAGAACACCAGAAGTGTCAAATTACAAAACATAAAATTGTTACCAAAAGGAGAAACAAAAAAGAAAGAGAAGAAGAAGAGGTGAAATTAAGAAAGGAAAAGGAAAGGAGAAAAGAAGAAAAAAAAATAATAGAATTGATTACAGCTCTGACTTCAGTGTGCTTCTGTGAAAGATCATGTTATTGTAGTATCTTTCTTAAGATTCTTTATTACCAACAAAATATTCTCTCTGCTTAGTATGTGTTTGCTCCTGTTATCATGTATAAGACCATGTTATTGAAAGTATCTTTGTTAAGATTCCTCGCCGTTCAATAAAATTTAGTGTAATATTTCCGAGTTATACTAGCTCGCTGCTAGATACAGATCTGAAGAATTAGAGCAGAAGGGCTCTGATAAGCAGTTTTTTAAAGGACAATTAATCGGTTATGTATACATGGTCATGATAATTTTTAAAAGTTGTTAATTTTAGGGACTAAATTGAGCTTTGAATCGAATTTAAATATGATGGCTATAATTCGTTGTAGTAAAGTGCAGTGATGTCACATGCTAGCCTCAAATATATCCAGCTAATTATATTATGTTACCTTAATTGACAATTTATTTCGGCATGGTAATTCAGTAATTCACAATTTCACACCCACTGTTATAGTTTCTTTACTATAGATTATGACACGCAATTTGGACCATTCATTAAACATCTTGCACGAATCTTAAAAAACCTCCCTACACAGTTGCCCATCGATAACGCTTTAAGCATTACTTGTATTACTCTCCAAAATAAGTTTTCCATATCTCAAACCATTGAACAAGTTCTTTTTTCATAATTGAAAAATACTAGCTTATTCAAATTTCTGTCAAAGTTTCCTAAAGCTGTTATTTCAATAATCAGCATTTGCACCATAAATAAATATTTCGGATTGGCTATCTCAAATAAAGAAGAACAACAAAATTAAAGGAAGTCAAGCATAAAGACATTTAAATTTTCTTTGTAATCTGAATCCTCAACTGTTTTTGTCTATTATAGAGCAACAAAGACAGAACTCTCGCAAATTTTGATTTTGATCCCTTTAATTCTTTGGCAAACTGTGTGCGTACATAAAGAGGTAAACTTGCACAAAGCACAAAGCACACCTCAAAATCATACACTTGGCACTAACTAAATTTAGGAAAATGCATTTACAAAATAGCTAGGCACCAACAATTTGAACTTTCTATATATGAGTTCAATAAGAAGTAATGTTTAATTTTTATTTTCTTGTAAACAGAACTTGCTGATAGTATTATTATTGTATTTTGTTAATTTTTGTTATCCGGCCGTTATTTACTCGCCTAATTTTAAACTGCCACGTGGATTCGTCAAACGACCAGTTCCCGCTCTCTCCTTCCCTTTATAAAGCTCCTCTCCTGTCAAGACCTATCTTCAAATCTCATCCTCACAACAGATAGTGAGAGAAATTTATCCTGTAACTAATCGATCGATCAAAGATACTTCTAAATGGCGAACTCGCAGCAAATGAGGCCTGACCAAGCTTGCAACGAGTGCGAGGTAGTTCATTTTCTTTCTTATATTTTGTTAATTTTGACCTTTTTTGTTGCAATGTAAAGAAAAAAAATTCATCATGCAATTCTTATTTTTGTTTTTTGAAATGATGTTATTCTTTTTATTAAATATAATCAGTGGGTATGTATCTTTAATTTATAAAATAATAACATGCCTTTTCTTTATTTCATATTAAAATAAATGGAGATCTTACCCTCCTTTTTTATTTTTTTATTTTTGTGAAATATGAAGTCAGATGCTGATAAATGGATAGAATCAGTGAAGGAGGCAGCAAAGATGGATTCCTCTGATTCTATGCAAGGGAAGAAGGAAGAAACATCTTTCCTACAACAGGTAATAACTTTTGGGCCTTTTTGGAAAAAAAAATAATATGAATTTTGTTGGGTTTTTGGGACAATGGCAGTTTTTTTATCTGAACATGGAAATGGGTATGCTGCAAGTACTCAATCAATTTAAAAACAAAAAACAAAAAAAAATGTGGTAGTGATTTAAAGGATTATGCGTGCCTATGTATTTATATTGTCAATGAATGTAAAATTTACTAAGAAAAGATATTATGATTAAGTTATGGGACTTCCAAAGAAAAATGTGCATTTCCACCTTTTCAGCAATAAAAAAAGAAAACGGTAGCACTAGTTCAAAAATGTCTGAATTTGTGCATTCAACTCAAACTGTCAATTTAGTTATAATTTCACCAAGTTAATCTACTATTGATGTACAATGGGCATATTTATTAATTCATATCATTTCTATTTATTATTATTATTATTATTATTATTATTATTATTATTATTATTATTATTATTATTATTATTATTATTGGATTTTGTTGACAGACTGGAGTGCAAGTGAAGCAGCTAGCACAAGAAGCAGCTGATAAAATGAAAAATGCAATGAAGAAAAGCAATAATGAAACCGCTCCAAACCCGGACGGACCCATTCCTTTCAAACCCGCTAACGACCCCTCATTTCGCGAATACACCCCTTAAATTGCAATAATTTTAGACAAACTTGGACGTCGAAAGAGTGTCGTCTTGGTTGATATATATATAATTTTTTTTTTATTTCGGCTTTCTGCCAGAATGAGCCATGTACTCTAAATTGGGCCTTTTCCTTTATTTTTTTTATTTTTGAATGTTTAATCCATACTTTGGGCTTGAAGTTGTAATTTAATGTTTATGGTAAGTAATGCATTAATTAAAAAAAAACATGTTTGATTTTTATTGGTTCTTAAATCGATTTCTTTCGGTTTTGATATAATTTTTCCGAATTTATACTCTTTAAAGTTTAGTAGAAATCCACGGAATCTATACTCTTTAAATCTATTTCCAATCTATAATCTTTTGATCTCTGAAACGAAAGATTGGAGATGATTTAGGCCGTACGATGCAATTAATAGGATCACTGGAATAGGAGAGCAGCTTGGGTCCGATGCCCATTGGACTCAAATTTGAGTCCGATAGATTTAGCAACCGTCCGATTTACTTTAAGATTCGTGCGCACAAATTTTAAGTAGATGAGAAAGTTGCGTGTGCGAATCTTAAAGCAGATTGGACGGTCATCGGACCCAAATTGGTTCCAGATGTTGTTCGAATATCACGAATTGCCCGTTCTCTTTTGCCCTTTCTTTAGAAATCTTTCTGTTGCGTTAGCCATGTGGCTCATTGTGCAGCATCTCTTTTATTAAAAGCAGGCTTGATAATTCACCTCCTAAACATTTTTCAATAACTTTTCAATTCACACCTGCATATTGTGCCACACACTTGTTATAATATCATGCATATTTGTCTATTTTATGTTATGACCTAATTGTCAGCAGCTAGACTAAGTCAAAACACAATTTTAATAGATGACACTGTTTTGATATAGTAGTCTCTTAAAAATAAATTCTTAAAATGCACATGTAACTATTACTTTTTGAAATTTATACCAATAAAAATTAAAATTATATGAAGAAAAGATAGATTGTTTTTTCTAATGTGTTATAATGTCCAGAAGATTATTTTCTTAACAAATATTTTCCATTGCCCATAAACAGATGTTATTTGAGTGTTTGACCGCCCTGCAGTTCCTAGATTTATATATAAAAAAAAAAAGCAATATTAAAATGCTGATAGGAAAAAATTACACTGAAATCTCTCCCTAAAATCATGGACGAATTTAAAGGGACCAAGGTGGCTAATTTTTATGGGATCGACTAACAGTCCCCCCCCCATTCAGTCCCCTAAACATCCCCTAACTGTCAAAGTACAATTGTCAGTCCTCCATTCAACATACATTAATTCAGTCCCAAAATGAAAAGTATGAATACCTAAGATATGAAGTATTCATATATAATTCATCAAGTATTCATACCTAAGATATCAAGTATTAATACACATACAAACTGGGGACCATTACTTTCCGGGGGCAGTAACTGTCAGACTGCATTGGGGACCACAACCAAAAAGTCACGTGGATCACACCACCAGTCCCCCATTCATTGATTAAATTAATTCACATACAAAATGGAAAGTATGAATACCTAAGATATTAAGTATTCATACATAAGATATTAAGTATATTAAAAAAACTGGACACAATATCTACTCATCTTTTACACGTTTTTCAAGGTGGTTTTTTTTTCTCCGTTCAATCTAATCAATTTTTGGGACGATCTATGAGGATTTTTGCAAATCTAAAACCACGAACGTGTTCTATTTTTTTTTCTCTTTCAAATGAGATCCATGATGACATACTTTTACACGTTTTTCAAGGTATCAAATATTCAAATATGGAAAGTATTCATACAAAAAGAAAAGTATTCATACCTAACATATCAAATATTCATATATAATTCATCAAGTATTCATTCTTAAGATATCAAGTATTTAAAGAAAAAAACTGGACTCATCTTTTACACGTTTTACACGTTTTTCAAGGTGGTTTAATGATTGACAAAGTTAGTTAGAATTGGGGGACGTTTAGGGAACTGGAGTGAGGGGGACAACATCTTTACTCAATTTTTATTATATTTAATTAAAATAATAAATATTTTTCGTTCTAAAATATATCTTGCTCAATATATATTTTTGTAGTATCAATCTCTGTTGTTCTAAATTTCTGATTCCGTCCTTACTTTGAACAGTCTTTCAAATCCTTTAAAACTAAAAATAAAAATTATCATTTGCCAGTTTTAGATTTTTCATCCTGAAACATCATCCACACATTTTTCATGCATCTAAAAATACACGTTTGAATATTGTGTAATGAACATATATATTAGAGCCGATGAAAACCATGTTGCCACTGTCAAGATCATGTGTTATATAAAACTGAAGTCCAAAACTGTGTATCTGAATCATAATGTTTTCTTTGAGTATCAAAAGTATCACTGATTTGTTTTTTCAAAGAGTCATCTTAGTCTTATTTGATAATTATTCAATTCAGTCATCATTCAATTGAATATTATTCTTTTTAAGTTCTAGTACACGTTAAAAGTTCACACTTTATATACTTGATATATTTCTGGTATGATGGACTGGTAGTTACCATACCAGAAAAAAAAAAAAAAACCTTTGCCAGATTCCATGTATTTCTTCATTGCTTGTGGGCCCCAAATGACTGTCTGCTTCACATTCTTTTGTCTCTGAATTTCTGAAATTTAAGTTATGCGGTACGGATCAATCGCCTCCTGCATCCTCCGACCACCTATTAACCTAAGCCTTTTAAGTTTCAAGTGACGAGAAATAAGAGATTGAAGACAAATAGAAACACCTCTTGATTGTTATCATATACAGTGTGTTACCATCGTAAGCACAAAGTTAAAATTGTTCTTTTTTTTTTTTATTCATTAATCACTTTTTTGTTCCAGAAAATTTGATTGCACTCATTTTGCAAAGGAGGGTAATTTGGACACTTATAAAATATCAGACAAAAAGTGATTTCTTTTCGTCTCTTGTGTTTTTTTTCTTTTTACTTCCCATATGATTTTTTTTTTGGTTGTTGATAAAAGTGGGGTAAAAAGCCCACCGATTTCACACAGAAACCAGAAATTACAAGGGATGGTACTGAATAATACTATACCACTTGTACCAGTACATACTTCCCTGATGAATTTAATATATCCTTAATAGATCCTCTGTATCTTGAAAAAAAATTACTTGGTTACATATTATAACCAGGTCAGGTCTAGTAAAAGCTCTGTCATAACGACAGTATGTATTTAATATGTATAAACCCAAATAAAAACTGATATCATAACACAGACATGTTGCTGAGTCAGCAACAATCTGGATTTACTGTGGATTATTGATCAGAAAAAAAAAATATACAAACTATAACAAAAAATAACATTCTGGTGGAAACTAAGAAAGATTAATGAAGGCACACAAGTTATCACTTAGGATAACACTGATCACATTATTTATTTAAAGGACTCAAGTGTTCATCATACATGTAATAAATCAACTAAACACTAGTATGGTTTACAGTAGACCCCTTTTCCTCCAGCCTGAGACCCAAAAATGTCGGCAGCAGCACCTCCATTGTTCACACAATTCTGCTCATCCAACATCCAGTTCACGAGCCACTGCTTCACGGCGGCCGCACCGAATGTCGCTGGGTGGGGCCCACCCTTCGACCAATCCGCCCACGTGAAGCTCCTATTTGCCAACATCCCCAGTTTCTCAGCATGGTCTGAAAATAGTGCTCGTTGGGGTAGCACCAGTGGATCCGGCAGAACCACAAGATCTTGTTGTAGTACACCAAAAGCACCTCATGAAAGACTGCAGAAGTTGAAATTGAAACACATTTTATAGAATTTTCAGCAAAAGCAAGTTCAAAGTTCAAAGGAGAAACACATTTTCTTTTGTAATTTCACCTTTTTTGCCCAGCCCATCTATAAGTCACAACATTAATTAGGCTTGTACCCTTTGGAAATCATTTCATGCAGCAACTCCTTTGCCTCAGTAACTTCATCTTTTCCTGCACAGTCCATCTATAAGAGTGGTATAAGTCACGACATCGGGCTCACACCCTTTGGAAATCATTTCATGCATCAACTCATTTGCCTTCATAATTTCACCTATCTTGCACAGCCCATCTAGAAGAGCGGTATAAGTCACGACATTGGGCACGTACCCTTTGGAAATCATTTCATGCAGCAACTCCTCTGCCTCTGTAACTTCACCTTTCTTGCACAAGCCATCTATAAGAGTGGTATACGTCACGACATCGGGCTCATACCCTTTGGAAATCATTTCATACACCAACTCCTTTGCTTCTGTAACTTCATCTTTCTTGCACAACCCATCTATAAGAGTGTTATAAGTGACGACATCAGGTCCGTACCCTTCGGATATCATTTCATGCATCAACTCCTTTGCCTTTGTAACTTCACCCTTCTTACACAACCAATCTATAATAGTGTTATAAGTCACGACATTGGGCTTGTGCCCTTTCGAAATCATTTCATACACCAACTCATTTGCTTTTGTAATTTCACCTTTCTTGCATAGCCCATCTATAAGAGTGTTGTACGTCACGACATTGGGCTCACACCCTTTCGAAATCATTTCATGCATCAACTCATTTGCCTTCGTAATTGCACCTTTTTTGCACAGCCCATCTAGAAGAGCGGTATAAGTCACGACATCGGGCTCGTACCCTTTCGAAATCATTTCATGCATCAACTCATTTGCCTTTGTAATTTCATCTTTTTTGCACAACCCATCTATAAGAGTGTTGTAAGTGACAATATTGGGCTTGTGCCCTTCGGAAATCATGTCATGCATCAACTCCTTTGCCTTTGTAATCTCACCTTTCTTGCACAACCCATCTATAAGAGTGTTGTAAGTCAAAACATTGGGCTTGTGCCCTTTGGAACTCATATCATGCATCAACTCTTTTGCCTTCGTAACTTCACCTTGATTGCACAACCCATCAATAAGAGTGTTGTAAGTCACGACATCGGGCTCACACCCTTTGGAAATCATTTCATGCATCAACTCATTTGCCTTCATAATTTCACCTATCTTGCACAGCCCATCTAGAAGAGCGGTATAAGTCACGACATTGGGCACGTACCCTTTGGAAATCATTTCATGCAGCAACTCCTCTGCCTCTGTAACTTCACCTTTCTTGCACAAGCCATCTACAAGAGTGGTATACGTCACGACATCGGGCTCATACCCTTTGGAAATCATTTCATACACCAACTCCTTTGCTTCTGTAACTTCGCCTTTCTTGCACAACCCATCTATAAGAGTGTTATAAGTGACGACATCAGGTCCGTACCCTTCGGAAATCATTTCATGCATCAACTCATTTGCCTTTGTAACTTCACCCTTCTTACACAACCAATCTATAATAGTGTTATAAGTCACGACATTGGGCTTGTGCCCTTTCGAAATCATTTCATACACCAACTCATTTGCTTTTGTAATTTCACCTTTCTTGCATAGCACATCTATAAGAGTGTTGTACGTCACGACATTGGGCTCACACCCTTTCGAAATCATTTCATGCATCAACTCATTTGCCTTCGTAATTGCACCTTTTTTGCACAGCCCATCTATAAGAGTGTTATAAGTGACGACATCAGGTCCGTACCCTTTCGAAATCATCTCATGCATCAACTCATTTGCCTTTGTAATTTCACCTTTTTTGCACAACCTATCTATAAGAGTGTTGTAAGTGACAACATTGGGCTTGTGCCCTTTCGAAATCATTTCATACACCAACTCCTTTGCTTTTGTAATTTCACCTTTCTTGCACAGCCCATCTATAAGAGAGTTGTAAGTCAAAACATTGGGCTTGTGCCCTTTGGAACTCATGTCATGCATCAACTCTTTTGCCTTCGTAAATTCACCTTGATTGCACAACCCATCAATAAGAGTGTTGTATGTCACGACATCGGGCTCACACCCTTTGAAAATCATTTCATGCATCAACTCATTTGCCTTTGTAATTTCATCTTTTTTGCACAACCCATCTATAAGAATGTTGTAAGTGACAATATTGGGCTTGTGCCCTTCGGAAATCATGTCATGCATCAACTCCTTTGCCTTTGTAATATCACCTTTCTTGCACAACCCATCTATAAGAGTGTTGTAAGTCCAAACATCGGGCTTGTGCCCTTTGGAACTCATGTCATGCATCAACTCTTTTGCCTTCGTAACTTCACCTTGATTGCACAACCCATCAATAAGAATGCTGTAAGTCACGACATTGGGCTCGTACCCTTTGGAACTCATGTCATGCATCAACTCCTTTGCTTTCTCGATTTCACCTTTCTTGCACAGCCCATTAATCAACGAGTTGTAAGTCTTAGTATCAGGTATAACCCCAGCAGGACACATCTGTCTATACAAACCAAATGCCTTAGCAAGTTGACCTGCCTTACAGAGCTCATCTATAATGGTGCTGTACGTGATAACACATGGTTTACACTCACCACCATGTTTAACCATTCTATAAAGTAACTGAAGGGAAAAACCAGTGTTACCCTTGGAGCAAAGTCCCTTGATAAGAATATTATACGAAATCACATTAGGTATACACCCCAGCTGAGGCATTTTGTAGAGCACAATGGCTGCTGCCTCACCGGCTCTATTCTCAGAACAAAGGCCCTTGATTATTGGACTGAATATTACAGCCTTAACTGTGTGGCCCTTTTTGAGAAGCCTTCCGAGAAAACAAAATGCTAGGTCGAGACGATTTATTTGGGTACAATACTTGATCATGAGCCCATAGGTATAATCATCAGGACTGATTCCATCTGTTTGGGTTATACGGTCGAAGAGGGTACAAACAGCAGGGTCAGAGTTGCGAACCAAGGCAGCTAGGCGCACATTGAAGAGACGGATTGAGGTCGGAGGGTTCTGGGAAGCCAACAAAGAGTGGTAATGATTAAGTGACTCATTGTGCTTCGGCCTCCTCCTCGGATTCTTCACAGGATTGTCAAGATTGGTGTTGTCCAGTAAATTAGTTGTAGAGGGTGGTGGTGGTTTTGGTTTGTTGTTGATTCCGAGGGGTTGAAATTCGGAATCGGGGATGGCACAGCAGATAAGATAGAGGCCACGACGAGAAGCTGATGGAGATTGCGATTGGGAATGCGAGAGGGAAATTGAAGGTGAAGGAGAACAGAAAGGGGCGAGAGACAGCACGGGCATCATCTTCTTCTTCTTTTGGTTTAAGTGTTTCTTTCTTTCAAGTGACAGCACTCCCGTAGAGATAGAGATTGAGAGAGAGGAAACGAAGAAGAGATCGGATGTTGAATTTATGAAACAAAGAGACTGAAACAGAGAGATGAATGAAAGAAAAAAAATTGATTATTTCATCCTATTCTATATCTTGTACAGTGAGCTCCTTATATAATTTGAAGGAAAGAAAATATATAACGGTTGCCTACTTGCCTACCTATACATAACGGTAACTTACTAAAAATAGTACTAAGATTGAGTTGCTTTTTATTCTCTAATTAGTAACTCTCTTATTTACTATTAAACTCAATGAAGACTAATCCCTAACGGGTCTGAGGGTTATCGGATCCTAAATTCTTTATTTTCTCAACACTCCCCCTCAAGCTTGGATTGTAGATATCAATTAATCCTAGCTTGCTCACGTTGTTTTCAAATGGCCTCGGCTCAAGTCCCTTGGTGAATATGTCCGCCAATTGGTCTTCGCTTCGAACATAGGGAGTTTCAATTTCTTTTGCTTGAATTTTTTCTCGAATAAAATGACAATCCACCTCGATGTGTTTTGTTCTTTCGTGAAACACCGGGTTGGATGCTATATGTCGTGCCGCTTGATTATCACAAAACATTTGCATTGGTGCATGAATTTTAATTCCTAAATCCGAAAGGAGTTGCTTGATCCATGTCAACTCACTTGCGGTGGACGCCATGGCACGATATTCCGCTTCGGCGCTTGATCGTGCCACGACGTTTTGTTTCTTGCTTTTCCATGTGACTAGATTTCCGCCTACAAATGTGCAAAAACCGGTTGTCGATTTTCTATCGAAGCTCCCGGCCCAATCTGCATCGGAATAGCCACACACATTGTTAGAATTGTTATTTTTCATACAAATTCCTTTTCCGGGTGTTCCTTTTAAATATCTTAGAATTTTATTTATTGCCTCTAAGTGCGGTGTTCTAGGGGCATGCATAAATTTGCTAATTTGACTTACCGAAAAAGAAATATCCGGACGCGTTACCGTTAGGTATATTAATTTTCCTACAAGTCTTTGAAATTGATTTATATCTTCTAAAGGTTCACCATCTTCGGTATTTAATTTATTCTTACCATCTATTGGTGTTGAGGCCGGTTTACAACCTAGTTTACCGGTTTCTTTTAACAAATCTAAGGTATATTTTCTTTGGGAAATAAATAAACCTTTCTTAGAATGTGCAATTTCTATTCCTAGAAAATATTTTAAATAACCAAGATCCTTAATGTCAAATTTTTCTTTCAATTGAAATTTTATTTTATTAATTTCTTCTTGGTTATTTCCGGTGATTATAATGTCATCAACATATACTAATATAATGGTAGTATTAATTCCTTCAATTTTTACAAATAATGAATGGTCGGCACTACTAATTTTAAAATTACAAGAAATTAAATGAGAGCTTAGCTTGCCATACCATGCTCTTGGAGATTGCTTCAATCCATAAATAGCTTTCTTCAATTTGCAAGCTAATCCATGATTTTTTTCTTTTTCATGACCGGGTGGTAACGTCATATATACCTCTTCTTCAAGTGTTCCTTGAAGAAAGGCATTTTTGACGTCCATTTGGTATAATTTCCAATTTTGGTTTACCGCAATAGAAAATAAAATCCTCACGGTATTCATTTTGGCCACCGGTGCAAAAGTCTCATAGTAATCTATACCATATGTTTGGGTATAACCTTTGGCAACTAAGCGAGCTTTATACCGTTCTATGGTACCATCGCTATTGTATTTAATTTTGTACACCCATTTACATCCTACGGGTTTTTTATTTTTTGGTAATTGAACAATTACCCAAGTTTCATTTTTTTCAAGGGCTCTTAGTTCTTCTCTCATAGCTTTGTTCCATGAGGGATTTTTAATTGCTTCCTCATAGTTATATGGTTCTTGCTTTTTTGAAATTGACGTTAAAAAAGCTCTATGGCTTGAGGAGACATTTTCATAAGAAATAAAATTTTGAATAGGGTATTGTACCTCATATGTGATAAAATCTCTTAATCTTGTTGAAGGTTGTGTTGTTCTTATTGATCTTCGCAAAGGTGTTTCCTCTATGATTTCTTCTTCACCACCAATTTGAGGAATTTCCTCTATTTCTCCCTCATTTTGTGAGATTTCTTCAATCTCATTCTCATTTTGTACCGGTGTACTATTTCCCTCCGGTAACTCAATTTGAGGTAGTATGAATATGTTTGGTGGTTCTTGGATGTTGATTTTATTATCAACATTTTTGTAATATGGCTCATTTTCTAGAAAAGTTACATCTCTAGAAATGTAGAATTTTTTATTGATTGGATCATAGCATTTGTACCCCTTTTTTTGTGATGAATATCCCAAAAAAATAGCCTTAACCGAGGTATAATCAAATTTGTCTTGTTTATTTTTGTGTACATAGCATGTACAACCAAAAATACGTAAATGACCAATATTAAGTTTTTGTTGGTAAATAATTTCCAATGGACTTTTATAATCTAAATTGGCACCTGGCAATCTATTTATTAAGTATGTGGCGGTGAGAACGGCATCCGACCAAAAAATCTTCGATACATTATTTTGAAATAAAAGAACTCGGGTCATTTCAAGCAAGTGTCTATTTTTTCGTTCGGAAACACCATTTTGTTCGGGTGTATAGACACATGTTGTTTGATGTAAAATCCCTTTTTGTTTGAAGAAGTTTGAAAAGTTTTGATTTATAAACTCCGTTCCATTATCGGATCTAAATATTTTAATTTTTGCTTCATATTGATTTTCTATAAAATTATAAAAATCTTGAAAGTGAGAAAATACTTCACTTTTATTTTTTAGTAAATATAACCAAGTTGCTTTAGAGAAATCATCTATAAAAATAACAAAATATTTATATCCATTAAATGATTCAATTGGAGCGGGACCCCATACATCCGAGTGAACTAATTCAAAAGGTTTTTCACTTTTGCTATTTGATAAATAAAATGGTAATCTAGTATGTTTTCCTAATTTACATACTTCACAATTACTACAATCTAATTTAGGAAAATCAATAATATGCTTTAGAATTTTGTCCGAAGGATGTCCAATTCTTTTATGCCAAAGAATATCTAAATTATCTTGTTTTTTAACATTTAGATTTACTTTTTCACAATTCAAAAAATAAAGTCCATTTTCCACAAAACCTTCACCAATTATTTCCTTGGTTATTCCTTTTTTAAAGAACACATTCTTAGATGAAAAATTAATTTCACAATTTAATTCATCCGTGATTTTTCTAATGGATAATAAATTTGACGAACAATTTTGAATATACAAGACATTTGGTATTTCTTTGGAAAAAAGGTTAATTGTACCAATTCCTAATATTTCCATTTGTTCACCATTAGCTACGGTCACAAATTGTTTGGTTTTACAGGTTCTATAGTTATGCAACAAGTTTATGTTCCCGGTCATATGGTCCGTTGCACCGGAATCTAAAATCCATTTGGTTTTTTGACAATTATGAATTAAATTTGTAGCCATACCAGAATTATGTCTATTGTATTGTTGAAGTAGCTGCACCAAAAGTTGTAAGAGGAGCAGTTGCACAGGATCTGAATTCGGATCCCTTGTGACATTGGATCCAGAGGAATCCTCTTCTCCCAGCGCCTCATTTCTTTTCTTTTCTCCCAGCGCCTCTTTCTTTTCCCTCTTTCTTCCTTCGCTATTTGGGCGAAGCTCCCCCTTTCGATCGCCACCTCTTCCCTTCCTACTTGGTCGTAACGACGGGTAGAGGAACCAGCACCATGTTTGCTCGTGTCCCTCCTTTTTGCAGTGGGTGCATCGAATGGTGCTGACGGCTCTACTCGTTTCCGGTCTCAAGCTAGGGTTTCGGTTGGAAGTAAGTTGCATCTCTTGAGGTTTGCTAATTTGAGAGTTGAAAGATGGACTTCAATGATTGATGCGATTTTTGCTGGTTTTGAGGATTCACTGTTTTTTGTTTGTAAGAACAGATTTTGTTCTTGATTTTTGTTGGATTTTGCTCTTGATAAGAACAAGTGCTACCTTGAGCTTAATTTCTCCCTTTTTATTGGGTTTGCTCTATTTGGCAGTTGTTGATTTGGAGAAAGCTAGGTTTGAGAAAGGTTTTTTTTCTGGTATTGTTGTTCTTTGCGGACTGTACTGGTTCGTACCAGTACCGGTCTTCTGTTGCCTGTGTCGGCTGTGTATTTGTTTGCGATGTTGATGACTCAGTTTTTTGAGCCTTGATGGTGCTGCAGTTCTTCGTTAGCTGCAGTCTTGTAGATCGTTATTTGCGGAATTGAGACAGGATTAGATATCCTGCTCTGATACCATGTTGAATTTATGAAACAAAGAGATTGAAACAGAGAGATTGATTGAATGAAGGAAAAAAATTGATTATTTCATCATATTCTATATCTTGTACAGTGAGCTCCTTATATAATTTGGAGGAAAGAAAATATATAACGGTTGCCTACTTGCCTACCTATACATAACGGTAACTTACTAAAAATAGTACTAAGATTGAGTTGCTTTTTATTCTCTAATTAGTAACTCTCTTATTTACTATTAAACTCAATGAAGACTAATCCCTAACGGGTCTGAGGGTTATCGGATCCTAAATTCTTTATTTTCTCAACATCGGATAAGCTGAGTCGAAGAAGGGGAGAGAGAGAAATGGAACAAAGCCCTGGTTAGAAATGAAAGGATTAAAAGAAAGATCTCTCCGTTATGGGCCGACTTTTCTGTGAAATATAAAGCCGGAGGCTGACTGATTTTTTTTTGAGAACTTGGTGTCTTGGTAGCAGCTACCAAGGAACGGAGGCTGACTGATAAATGGATAGAATCAGTGAAGGAGCTAGGCAGCCAACATGGATGCCTCTGATTCTATGCAAAGGAAAAAAAAGTGTCTTTCCTACGGCAGGTAATAATTTTTGGGGTTCTTCAATTTTTATTTTTTGTATTTTATGGACTTCTGATTACATGAATTTTATGTTAATTTTGTTGGGTTTTTGGGAAATTGCAGATATTGATCAAAACATGGTTTGCCGGCCTTAGATTTACAAAGAATATACCATTTACATTTTGATATTGAAAAGAAAAGAGATACTGCCTAGTCTATTTTTTTTTCCTTTTTTTAGTAAGAATTAAAAGTCAAATTATCTAACTATTTAATATCTATATAAATTCTTATTCAAATTTAAAACCTATGATCTCATACTCGAGGAGCATTATTTTTGCTAATAAATTATAGGTTGATTATCTACTAGGGCTGCTAATGAGCCGAGCCGGCTCACGAGCCAATGAGTTGAACAGCTCAATAAATTGTGTTGAGTCAGGCCCTAAGCTAAATAAAGCCCGAACTCGACTCGGCTCATATTTTATCACTCAAACCGGGCCGAGCCCGAGTCGAGCCGAGCCGGCTCATGAGCCCTCTCTTCTCTTTCCGATTTTTCTTCTGTCGCTCTCTCTCTAGTTCCAGCAGCCACTCGAAAGTGAGAAAAAAAAAGTCTTTATTGGGTTCCAGTTCCCCATGCTCTATCTTTACAGCATATATCTTAGGATCCAATTATGTTATATTACATGGAAGCATATATAGTTTTATCTGTCTAATATATTATATTATGCCTACCTTTGTTCCCAAAGTCCAAAATCTTTTAATGCGTTATAAAGTTGAAATAATTTGCTTGTGCAGACAAAAGAGTTATGGACTTGAATAGATTTTGATTTTGATTTGATTTTGAATACCTGCAGGTAGAATCCAAATCTGCTAGCTGCCTTTTTCTCATAGTAGATTATTACTTTTTTTTGTTTTGTTTGGTCATTCTGATTAAAACATGTGACTATATATATATATATATATATATTTATATAGCCTCATTTCAAGAATCATTCGCTTCTAATTTTTTAGAAATATATAGTAGTTCAAATTATGACTTGTAAGGTTATAACTAGTAATCAAGTAAATGCTTGTTTTTTTAATGCTTAATATGAGTTTGAGCTCGCGAGTCATGGCATGAGTTGAGCTCGCGAGTCATGAGCCGAGTTAGAGCCGAGCTGAAGGCTCAAACTCATTAAATTGAGCCGAGTTTTTTTCTTCAAGATCGAGCCGAGCCCGAGACGAACCTGTTTAGTTATATGACGAGCTGAGCCGAGTTTTGAGCCGAGCTTGGCTCATTAGCAGCCCTATTATCTACTGCCTCATCTATTTAATTATGTTTGATTGGATAGGATATTTAATGAGTGAGGCTACGGTGCTATGCATAGCACGGATTGGGTCCGTGCTACGGCTCAAAATTTGACTTTTCAAAATCCTAACGGTCGATCCGAACCGTTCAACATGATTATAATATGAATATGTACTTGCAAACCAAATTTTACATTTTTTCGAATATTTTTACTATTTTTCGAAAATCACTTGATTTGAACATTCTGGACCATCCAAAAACAGCCTATCTAAAAAAATAGTAAAAAAATTCGAAAAAATGTAAAATTTGGTTTGCATGTACATATTCATTTTATAATCATGTTGAACGGTTCGGATCGACCGTTAGAATTTTGAAAAGTTAAATTTTGAACCGTAGCACAGACCCAATCCGTGCTATGCATAGCACCGTAGCCTCACTCATATTTAATTATTTAATTAAGTTTGACAACATCTCCTGAAATCATTCTGAAACATAATCCAGTCATTTTCTTTCATGCATTTTAAAATGCACGCTTGAATATTATATAATGTACATTCAATTATCATTAAAATACACTTAATTATTTCAATATGAAATAACTATTAATAAATTGTCTTAATTTTTGGTAATCATTCAACCATTCAAAATGCACAATTAGTTACTTTATAAATGTATACTTAACTACTTGATTATTGCGTATTGTGCATTTAGTTAACATAATACACACTTAATTGTTGCATGAGACACACTTACCTATTTATTTTACTTTTAAAGTTAATCGAAACAATTAGGAGATGATTAGAATGTGAGGACTGTAATCATAATATCAATTTTTCTATCAATCGGATCAAATGAGCTCTAAATTAAGTCATATTTTGTGTGAAAACTAAAAAAAAAACCTTAATTACATTTACCGTGGCACACAATTTTTATGACATTAAAACCTAGTTTCCACCAGCGACCATTTGACAGATTAAAAAACAAAAAAGAAATCAACCACTGAATAACTTATGTGTAATAGTGTTAAAGGACAATAGCAATAAAATGATCCTTTTCATAAGTTTACGGGTTATATAATTACATTTAGAGTGGGAAAAATGGCACAGCGGAGCCGGCTCCTTCACGGAATGGCACGGCACGATTGTCAGTTACGTGTCGTGACTCGCGTGTCCCGTGCCGTGACCATTCGTGTGCCGGGCCCATCTTTTGAAACTTTGGCACAGCACGGCACGGCACGTGAAAGATTTAGTCACGGCACGGCACGACACGTAGTCACGCGAGTCACGTGTAATTAGGACCATTTGATATTGATTTAATGGTGAATTTTGAATAAACTAATCTAAATTATGATTAAATGGTCACGCGAGTCACGTATGGTCACGGCACGTTTAGGCACGGCGTGACCATTCGTGTGCCGTGACCACCCCTTGATATTTTGGTCACGGCACGGCACGTTTTTTCCACTAATTTACATTGTATAAACAATGGAGGCGTCCATTACCGGTAAGGGTGTTCATTGGGTCTGGTTTAGTCGGTTTTGAACCGAACCGAATTAGTTTGGACCAAACTGTTCGGTTTTTCGGTTTAATGGTTCGGTTCGGTTCGGTTTATTTGGTCCGGACCGAAATTTTAATTATAATTTCGGTTCTGTTCAGTTTGAAAATCTTGAAAACTGAAATAACCGAACCGATCGACATTTTATATATTATGAATTTGGTCCAGACCGCCCCGGTTTATTTCTTAATCAATTGCTTTAATATACTTCGGTTTATTTCTTAATATCCCGGTTTATTTCTTAATATCCTGATTTATTTCTTAATATCTCGGTTTATTTCTTAATATTCTTCGGTTTATTATAAATCAATTACTTTAAATAAAAAAATTAATATATTTCGGTTTGAACTGAATAAACCGAACAAACCGAAATAAAACTTTGGTTCGGTTCGGTTTGGTTCGGTTCGGTTTTATTTTTGAAACCGAATTATAACTTTGGTTTGCTTAGTTCGGTTCGGTTTCAAGCAGAATTGCTGTAACAAACATGGAGAGCTTTTGACAAGCATGGAGCATATTTACCAGAATTGCTGTAACAAACTTTCCAACACCTAACCAAGGCTTGTAATATTAGTTTAGCAATAGTTAGTAATAGTTAACTCTAGTATATATTACATCAACTTCTCTATAAATAATTATAATTGTAGCTTTACCGGGTAATGAAATTCAAACACAGAAACAAATAAAAATATTTCTATTTGCGCCATTCTATAGGTTATAATATAACTGGCTCATTAACATGAAATAATATTAACTATTGGATAACATGAAATGAAATCTTAGCAAGTCTCCTCAGGTATTTGATAACTTCAACCTGAAATCTCTAGCACAGCTGCTCAAAGGAGGGAGTTCTGGTATGATAGATTGGTAGTACCATATATACCAGAAGAAAAAAGAAAGAACCAATGCCAGATTCTATGTATTTCTTCATTGCTTGTGGGCCCTAAATTGCTATCTGCATCACATTGTTTTTCCCTCAGAATTTCAGAAATTTAACTTTTGTAAATACTCAACTTTCGCATCCTCCTACCACCTATTATACTCAACCTTCTCAATTCCAATAGAAGAGATATAAGCGATTGAAGACAAATTTAGAAACGGCTCTTGATTGATATCATTTAGTGTGTTACCATCGTAAGCACTAAGCCAAAATTGTTTTTTTTTTAATTAATAACTTTTTGTTCCAGAAAATTTGATTCCACTAAAAGTGAATTCTTTTCTTTTCTTTTTTTCCTTCCCTGATGAATTTAATATATCCTTAACCTTCATAGATCCTCTGTATCTTAAAAAAAAAAATTACTAGGTTACATATTATAACCAGGTCTGGTTTAGTAAGGGAGCTCCTGTGATCTTTCAAGCAAGTTAATGTTTGCATTTATGGATCCAAATGCTAATCAAATAAGGACAATATGTATTGAGTGAGGCTATGGTGCTATGTATAGCACGGATTGGGTCTGTGCTACGGCTCAAAATTTGACTTTTCAAAATCCTAACGGTTGATCCGAACCGTTCAACATGATTATAAAATGAATATGTACTTGCAAACCAAATTTTACATTTTTTCGGATTTTTTTACTATTTTTTTAGATAGGCTGTTTTTGGATGGTCCAGAATGTTCAAATCAAGTGATTTTCAAAAAAATAGTAAAAAAATCAGAAAAAATGTAAAATTTGGTTTGCAAGTACATATTCATTTTATAATCATGTTGAACGGTTCGGATCGACCGTTAGGATTTTGAAAAGTCAAATTTTGAGCCGTAGCACGGACCCAAACAGTGCTATGCATAGCACCATAGCCTCACTCATATGTATTTATAGACCAAATAAAAAATGATATCATAACACAGACAAGTTGCTGAAGTAACAATCTGGATTTACTGTAGATTATTAACAGCCAAAGGTCAAAACTGAAAAACCAAGCAACGATTTGATTAGAAAAAGTAAAAAAAATTAAACTAATAACAAAAAAAAATAACATTATGGCGGAAACTAAAAGAGATTAATTAATGAAGTCACACAAGTTATCACTTTGGATAACACAGATCACATCATATATTTAAAACGACTCAAGTGTTCATCATACATGTACCAAATCCACTAAACACTAGTATGGTTTACAGTACACCCCTTTTCCTCCAGCCTGAGATCCAAAAATGTCGGCGACAGGACCTCCATTGTACACACACACGGTAGAATTACTTCCTTTGTACACACAATTCTGCTCATCCAACATCCATTCACATTGGCCGCACCGGATGTCGCAGGGTGGGGCCCGCCCCTTGACCAATCCACCCACGTGATGCTCCTATTCGCCAAGAGATCCGGCTTCTCAGCATGCAGCATGGTCTGAAAATAGTGCTCGTCGCTGTAGCATCAGTGGGCCCGGCAAAACCACAAGATCTTGTTGTGGTACGCCGTGACGTCACTGACAATCGTCAGAGCCAATTCATGGCTCACCTTGAACCACTGAGCCCCCTGGCACCATCATTTACCGCAGAATAAATTATTCAGTACCTAAATAAAAAATATAAACACTCACTAATTTTCCAGAGAGAGAGCTACAAGTGGTGTTGATATAAATCTACTCCAGATAATAGCAAATCGTCCCTATTATTATACATCATTTTTTTTAAGCAAAAGCACCCTTGTCCTAATTATTATACATAAATTTGATAAAAAGCCTTTCCCAGTTTGTTAAATCAGCAGAGAAGAAAGTACCTCATGAAAGACTTCAGAAGTCGAAATTGAAACACATTCTATAGAATTTTCACCAAAAGTTCAAAAGAGAAACACCTTTGCTTTTGTAATTTCACCTTTTTTGTCCAGCCCATCTATAAGTCACAATATCAGGCTCGTACCCTTTGGAAATTATTTCATGCCGCAACTCCTTTGCCTTCATAACTTCACCTTTGTTGCACAACTAATCTATTAAGAGTGGTATAAGTCACGGCATTAGGCTTGTACCCTTTGGAAATCATTTCATGCAGCAACTCCTTTGCCTTTGTAACTTCACCATTCTGGCACAGCCCATCTATAAGAGTGGTATAAGTCACGACATCGGGCTCATACCCTTTGGAAATCATTTCATACACCAACTCTTTTGCTTTTGTAATTTCACCTTTCTTGCACAATCCATCTATAAGAGTGTTATAAGTGACGACATCAGGCTCGCACCCTTTGGAAATCATGTCTTGCATCAATTCCTTTGCCTTTGTAACTACACCCTTCTTGCACAACCAATCTACAAAAGTGTTGTACGTCACAAGATTAGGCACGTACCCTTTCGAAATCATTTCATCCAGCAACTCTTTTGATTTCGTAATTAGACCCTTCTTGCACAACCAATCTATAAGAGTGTTGTACGTCACGACATTGGGCTCGTACCCTTTAGAAACCATTTCATGCATCAACTCATTTGCCTTCGTAATTTCACCTTGATTGCACAACCCATCAATAAGTGTGTTGTAAGTCACGACATCGGGCTCGTACCCTTTGGAACTCATGTCATGCATCAACTCCTTTGCTTTATCGATTTCACCTTTCTTGCACAGCCCATTAATCAACGAGTTGTAAGTCTTAGTATCAGGTATAACCCCAGCAGGACACATCTGTCTATACAAACCAAATGCCTTAGCAAGTTGACCTGCCTTACAGAGCTCATCTATAATCGTGCTGTACGTGATAACACATGGTTTACACTCACCGCCATGTTTAACCATTCTATAAAGTAACTGAAGGGAAAAACCAGTGTTACCCTTGGAGCAAAGTCCCTTGATAAGAATATTATATGAAATCACATTAGGTATACACCCCAGCTGAGGCATTTTGTAGAGCACAATGGCAGCAGCCTCACCAGCCCTATTCTCATAACAAAGACCCTTGATTATTGGACTGAATATTACAGCCTTAGCTGTGTGGCCCTTTTTGAGAAGCCTTCCGAGAAAACAAAATGCTAGGTCGAGACGATTTATTTGGGTACAATACTTGATCATGAGCCCATAGGTACAATCATCAGGGCTGATTCCATCGGTTTGGGTTATACGGTCGAAGAGGATAAAAACAGCAGGGTCAGAGTTGCGAACCAAGGCGGTTAGGCGCACATTGAAGGTACGCATTGAGGTTGGAGGATTCTGGGAAGCCAACAAAGAGTGGTAATGATTAAGTGACTCACTGTGTTTCGGCCTCCACCTCGGAATCTTCAAAGGATTGTCAAGATTGGTGTTGTCCAGTAAATTAGCTGTAGAGGATGGTGGTGGTTTTGGTTTGTTGTTGATTCGGAGGGTTTGAAATTCGGAATGGGGGATGGCGTAGCAGAGATAGAGGCAACGACGAGAAGCTGAGGGAGATGAGAATGGGGATTGCGATTGGGATTGGGATTGGGAGAGGGAAATTGAAGGTGAAAGAGAACAGAAAAGGGCGAGAGACAGCACCGGCATCATCTTCTTCTCTTTTTTTGGTTTGAGCGTTTCTCGAGTCTTTCAAGTGATAGCGCGAACTTTGAGATAAAGATTGAGATAAGGAAACAAGGAAGAAAGAGAGCGTTAGCCTGAGGGAGAGAAATGCTACAAAACCCTGGTTGGAAAATGGAAGGATTAAAAGAAAGATTTCTCCGTTCTGGGCCGACTTTGCTGGCCCAAAATTTCCTGTCTTCACTTGCGCTTTCTTCACCTAAATTGGCCCTCTCTTCGAGCAAACTCAAAGGCATTTAATTTCCCAGCAATAGAGAACCTAACTTGGAACACTATTGATTTGGTGGTGCCACGGAAACCAAGGCGTTGGTTCTTCGTCGGAACATACACCATCAGTCTGTACCGATGGAGTGCAGTAGATTTTTTTTACTCTTGATCCTCTGTATCTTGAAAAAAATTTACCAGGTTATATATTATGACTAGGTCTAGTATAGTAAGGAAGCCTTGTCAAATTCCAAGCAAGTTAATTAATGTCTGCATTTATGTATCCAAATGCTAATCAAATAAGGACAGCATGTAATTATAGACCCAAATAAAAGAATGATATCCTAACACAGAGAATTTGCTGAAGTAACAATCTGAATTTACTATGGATTATTGACAGCCACAGGTCAAAAACCAAGTAAAAATTTGATTTAAAAAAAGTAAATTTTTTTAACACTAATAACAAAAAAAAACAATCTGGTGGAAACTAAAAAAGATGGATGAAGTCACACAAGTTATCACTTTGGATAACAGTGATCACATTATTTATTTAAACGACTCAAGTGTTCATCATAAATGTAACAAATCAACTAATTAAACAGTACTAGTATGGTTTAAAGCAGACCCCTTTTCCTCCAACCCGACACCCAACAATGTCGGCGACAGCACCTTGAGTAACGTCTCCAAAGCACTCGGAGCAAACTTCCTAGCAAAAAGCACGCACACGGTCGAATTACGTCCATTGTACTCACAATTCTGCTCATCCATCATCCAGTTCACGAGCCACTGCTTCACATCATCTGCACCGAATGTCGCAGGGTGGGGCCCTCCCCTTGACCAATCCACCCAAGTGATGCTCCTCTTTGCCAAGAGCCCCGGCTTCTCAGCATTCAACATGGTCTGAAAATAGTGCTCATCGGGGTAGCACCAGTGGGCCCGGCAGAACCACAAGATTTTGTTGTAGTACCTAGTGACGTCACTGACGATCGTCAGAGCCAATTCACGGCTCACCTCAAACCACTGCGCCCCCTTGCGCCACGTGGTGGTGTTGATCTCGGGGGCCATGTTCGGGTTGTAGCGGCCGCCGTCTTCCATTGTGTGCACAAAGCTATGTTTTGACATGACAAGGTAGTTGTAGGTGGTGTTGAAGTCTCTGAGCGGGATGCATGACTCGGAGAGTAGCACAAACCGCTCGTTCGATATATCGAGAAGCGCGTTCGCGAGGAGGCGCCGCTCTGCATCGCAGATGCTCATCTGCCCCCACTCTGTGACCTGACACGTCATTAACTAATTTAGTCGGTGAAAGATTAAAGTCCCAAGTAATTATAGAGGTTAAACTAATTCCATTCATTGGATATGAGTATCATATTTGTACAGTTACTGGAGTTTTACTTTCAGTTTTGATTCTTTGTTGCCTGGTAGATCTGGCACACTTTACGGCATAAGTCTTGACATCTGGACCAGAAGCCAGATACCTTTGTGTGACATGCTTCTTTCACACTAAATATTTAAATTTTAGCTGCAATTAGCTACACACTGACATGTAATATACAAAATTAATTAAATGGAGAATCAATATGCTTATTTAAAAATCATAGTTTAGAAATCATCATGCCAACTAAAATTTAAAAATGCTTAAGAAAAAGAACCTACAACATTATCCAGAAATTGAAAAACATAATCATCATGTAGAGTAATGTACTTGTACAGTTTGTAGCACTAAGCACTTAATATACCTTGCTGGGTATAAACCTCTGGTAAAACACCGAATTGGGCGTATGATGTGCGACATAAGTTGGGAGAGCATGTACGTAAATCGAATACAAACCCTCATGCCCTTTGAAAAACATCTCCCACAGTGGTGCAAAGGGAAGCGGCCCCATCGTCAGAAACATAAATGCCACTTTAGGCTTCCTTTTGAAAGGGTACTTCTCTATTGCCGGTGCAAAAGTGGCTCGCCATAATAGCTCCTCATCTGTCATAGAATGCACCAGGCTTGATGGAGGCTTGATGTACCAATCAAGGCTGATCGTTTCTTCAGGACATGGATGGACATGGTGCGAAGTCACGGTTTCAACACCAGTTTGTCGGGTTAGAAAGGAGCTTAGAATCGAGAAACTGGTGCCGGTTGCGAGAAACAAGAGAAACACTTTCAAGAAATATATTGGACAAACCATATTTGCCAAGTCATGATCAGTGGTAGAAGCTCTCTTTTGCATTGTTTTAGGTAGCAAATTTTGGATTTGGTGGTTTTGTTCTTGCAAGAGTAGGAGAGACTTGTCTTCTGGTAATTCCAGTTCTAGTGCATTAGGTCGAGTAAGGCATTAGAGAAGTGCTGGTTCGGCTAAAATATAAATCAAGAATTCTGGTACCGTTTCGTTACTCGCTTGACCGAAAACGGTCTATACCGAAATTTCGTATGAAAAATAATATATTGCTCCTGGATTTTTTTTTAGAGAAAACTAGGAAAAAATCAATATTAAATAAATGTGATTATGTTAGATCATACGATGAATTACAGTTTCTATTTCAGTGAAGGTTATACAGAAATAAATTAGAGAAACTTTTGGTTCATTTCTTTTTTAGTTGGTATAGTATTTTATTACCGACTAGAAAAATACAATAAAAATTTATAATATTTTTATGTAAATTGCAAGATAAATGATCAGATAAAAAATATTTACAAAACAATAATCAATTACTGGTATGTTCACTGAAATAAAAATTTCAGTTCCGTTTCAGTAAATTCCTCCTGAATTATTGATGAATTTCACCGGCATAACTGAAATTGGTGAATTGAATTAATCACAGCCTTCATACGGAGTGAGTGAAACAGAGTAAATACTAAATAGTGGTGTTAAGGCGACCGTTAATACAGTGGGGGCAAACACGAGTAAAAATTGCTCACATGTGAATGTGACCACCCCTCTCACATTAATTGCATTTTTCAGAGTATAGACCTCATAATATGGCCTCTATATAACTATATTACCTTTACCTAGGAATCAAGGTACATTTGTTAGTCGTTTCACAATTTTTACATGATGACAAATATTATTAACAAAAGCTTCTATTTGTATATGTGTCTCGGCGAAAACAAGGAATATTTGTAAAATGATGCAAAATAAAAAAAAAATTGAATTTCTAACATAAAACTGAATGGCCAATTCTAATTTTTATCAACACCACATTTGACTAAGAGAATGCCACAGCTAGCAAGCACCTAGCAACTATTATTACCTCTTCTGGTAATATTATAATAATTTACTTCAAAAGTTGTACAATTTTTACCACATTTTCTTTTACCATACCCCTCGGCATTATTTTAGCAGAGAATCATATATGCATTTCATATGATACATAATGTGGTGTTAATGAACTACTTGTGTTGTGGTCAATTACAAACAGACTAATTAGAGAAAACCTACCAAAGTACATCACAAAAAATTAAGGCACATATTTTCCCTATTCAGTAATATTATTACCTGATCTGACCCAAAACAATGCTAAGTGCATTGTACAAATCAATTGGTTGAAATAATAAATATATGACGAAATTTCCAGGTAACTGATATCAATATGATCCAAAATTACAATAACTTGATTGAATTGCTGAAAAAAAAAAATTGAAAATCAAAATGAAAACCAATAAATCATTTTTTGTGGGAACCCACTGTTCTGGAACTGTCATTTAATTACACTAATAAATTTACAAACTGTACTGAAAAGTACTGATAAAAACCAATCTTTGTGGGGAACAAATCTTGGGTTCACCATTGTATAAAGAAAAGTGTCCCTTTGAACCGATTTTTTTTATCGGTATCATTTTAAAAATAATATCTTCTGCATTTATTTTTATAAATTTTCTATCGACTGAAATAGACAAGTTTACAGTAAAGAAAAAAAAAACTGCAACGCTATGAACAGTAGAGGGACGCTGTGTTTCATAAAAATCATAGTATTCTCGTTATATTTTTAGATTTTCTGAAAAAAAAAAAATCATTTTTAAAATTTATTTATTTTAAAATGCTACAGGTAAAAAAGGCCTTCCGACAAAGGAGCAAATTCTCCGGTTCGTACATTTTATTAATTAGTGTCCGGTGAGATGAAAAAAGAAATTAATAGCTCCCTTATTAAATAAGCCAGATTCCTTTAAACAAAGGAAACTTTGTATGTGTCCGAAGTCTGAACTAATTCTGAAACCTTTTACAAAGTTGCAATCTTTAGGTGAGAGATTGGACTGGAAAAAACGTGCCGTGTTGTGTCGAGCCGTGACTAACACGCTGTGACTTTAGTTTCGTACTGTGACGTGCCGTGATCAAGTTAATTTTTCACTTGTCGTGCCGTACTGTGACTAAAATGTCAAGAGGTGGTTACGGCACGCGAATGGTCACGCCACGTGAGTCATGTCGTGCCTAAACTTACCGTGACCATACGTGACTCGCGTGACTATTTAATCATAATTTAGGTTAGTTTATTCAAGATTCACCATTAAATCAATATCTAATGATCCTAATTACACGTGACTCGCGTGATTACGTGTCATGTTGTGTCGTGCCATGCTAAAGTTTCAAAAGATGGACACGGCACGCGAATGGTCAGACACGGAACACGCGAATCACAGCACGTAACTGACACGCATGCCGTGCCGTTCCGTGACAGAGTCGGCTCCACCGTGCCATTTCGCATTTATTTACCGTTGTTTCATTGCCACCGAAACAAAAGCAGCAGAATGACAAAAAAAACGAAACCAGTACTTAATTAGATTAATTTCGGTCAATATTTGGTCAAATCTAGTGTAGTATAATTATTTTATAATGAGGACCGAAAAATATTGATACATACAAAAAATTACAAGTTTTCAATTTTTAAATAGAAATTAGTCATCTTTTCACTTCAGTACAATCCGCCCCGGTTAAAACTGTCAAATCATCCAAAAATATTTTTTCAAGTTTTTGCATTAACAAATGGTGGTAGATTTCCAAATACATGTGTTGTTTATGTGATCAAGAGAATAATAGAAGATATAAGAAGATAGAAGAAGGGAATATTTAGATTTTATTATTTCTGTTTTTATTGATCTTACAGCGGCTTATCCCTATTGCATTTATAAAAAATTTATCTAAGCTAAGATACAAAAACACCTCGTACAAACTGACAAAAGGAAATTACAGCTCATAAAACAAAACAGAGGAACCAATCCGTTGTGTAGTCATCTTGATCATCTATGGCAAGACTCTGTTGTGTAGGTGTTGCAATATGTGAGCATCCGAGATTAGCCATTCCGGATTAGTCAATGCGAAATTTGGCCGAAATCAAAATCCCTGGTTAAGTAGTAATGGTGGGGACAATGAGGAGTAAAAATTGGTCAGATGAGGGCCCACGGCGCAATATTGTACATTTGCAATATAATTGCACGGTACTACTAACTGCCGATATTTTTATTAAAACCCCCAAAAAAAAACAAATTATCAAATCTGCTCCCACCCCAACTTTATTTTTATTCCTACCCTAACCGCCCGTGGGCTGGGCGGTTCACGTTTTTCACCTGACCGCCCAGCAGCTGGGCGGTCCACTATGCATATCTGACCGCCCAGTGGCTGGGCGGTCCAGTTTTCATAGCTGACCGCCCAGCAGCTGGGCGGTCCGCTAGTGTTTTTTTTTTTTTTTTTTTTTTTTTTTTAGAGAGAGAGACAATATGAATAGGGAGGATATTTATAGAGAGACAAGATGCTGAATTCTTAACGCTAAAAATTCGATTTTTTTTTGTAAATATTAGTTAGATTACTTCTTTTAAGTATATTTATACTAAAATACGCTAAATTACTTGGAATTATGTTAAATTACGTTGAGTTACACTATATTAAGTTAAATTACACTAAATTACATTACATTACGCTAAAATACGGTAAATTACAAATGAATAGGGAGGATAGTTTTCACTGAAAAGGCGAAAAACGACGACGAAACTACAAACGGTCATAAAACGGCGCTCGAGTGTCCGATTTTAGCAAACGACCATTTTTCGGAAAGCTTGAGAAAATGCGCATGCGTCTGTGCCGGCTATGCCGGATTTCGAAATTCAGAATCGCCAAAAAACTAAGGGAAGAGCCTCAAAACTTGAGTTGAAGTGATGCAATATGGTCCTGCGCATGCTTCACGAAAAGGAGCGTAACTTTTGATCCGTCCGTCAAATCGGGCTGAAATTTTGATAGGAACTCCACAGCCCAAAACCGGATCCGAAACTAATCTATGATTGGTTTCGCCCATTTTTTGGGCTCAGATTCGCGATCCGAGTCTTCCTTCATGGACTTTTGGACCTTTCTTTATAATTTTAGAGTTTTTAGGGTCTTTGATGTATCTTTTATGTATTTTCTGTTTTAGGGTTTGTATTTAAACAGACGTCATGTCTTTTGGCAGAAGTTAGTTTTTCATGTATCAGTTTTATCAAAGAATTGAGAATCTGTGTGATCTCAGAACCAAACCTATCTTTTCATTATTTTTTCCAATTTCTTGATCGTTCGTGCATCATGAAGTTTCCGATTAAGATTTTCATTTCTATTATTCAATCTAAGTAGCTCAGTAAATTAGTTACATAATGAAATTGTAGAATACCAATTTTTACTATTTTTTATGATTCGTGAAAGATGGCACAGAATCGGTCTATTTTAGCGTAATTTTGTGTAGTTTAGCATAATTTACTGTATTTCAGCATAATTAGCGAAGTTATTGTTATTTAGTGTAATTTAAAGTAATTTAGTGTAGTTTAGCATAATTTACTGTATTTCAGCATAATTAGCGAAGTTATTGTTATTTAGTGTAATTTAAAGTAATTTAGTGTAACTCAACGTAATTTAACATAATTTCAAGTAATTTAGAATACCTTTCCTATGTTCCTATGTTCAAGTAATTTACACTAAATATAACATAAATTACTCCGAAATACACTAAATTGTAAATTACTTGAACATAGGAACATAGGAAAGGTATTCTAAATTACTTGAAATTACTCGAGCGCCGTTTTATGACCGTTTGAAGTTTCGTCGTCGTTTTTCGCCTTTTTAGTGAAGATATATCGTCCCTATTCATATGTAATTTACCGTATTTTAGCGTAATGTAATGTAATTTAGTGTAATTTAACTTAATATAGTGTAACTCAACGTAATTTAACATAATTCCAAGTAATTTAGCGTATTTTAGTATAAATATGCTTAAAAGAAGTAATCTAACTAATATTTACAAAAAAAAATCGAATTTTTAGCGTTAAGAATTCAGCATCTTGATATTCATATTGTCTCTCTCTAAAAAAAAAAAAAAAAAAAAACTAGCGGACCGCCCAGCTGCTGGGCGGTCAGGTGATAAAAGTGAACCGCCCAGCCCACGGGCGGTTAGGGTAGGAATAAAAATAAAGTTGGGGTGGGAGCAGATTTGATAATTTGTTTTTTTTCGGGGGTTTTAATAAAAATATCGGTACTAACTGCAGCAATTTCATTTCTTTGGTAGTTTGGTTTATTTCAAATTTTACATGGTTGTTGATACGATTTATTTCAGAGAGAATAGGTTGTATATGAAAAGGATTTTTGGATTCTGCTCATCCTGCTTCGGGAGGCAGGCTGAGATTGGTGAAGTTGGTTCGCGAAGTGAAAATGGTTGTGGTTATGAGATATTCGGACTCTAACATGTATGATATCTCGCTTGGGTAAGCAAAAATTCGACCCCCGTTCAATGGGCCGTTCTGCTTTATATAGGTCGTCCCCTAACCGCCATCTGCGTTGTCATGACGATTAGGGGAGACAAAAACGGTTATCCCGCATAAATGCGGTGTATGCCGAGTTCGAGTTGGACCCATATTATATGAGGCTCTATAAGGCTTTGTTGGGCCTGCTTTTTATGGACCCCGGGTTTTTCATATTGATCCCGAGTTAGCCTCTCAAGGAGGCCCGAATTCCGATTTTTTCATCGCCCGTGAGAGGTTAGTAAGGGTCTTAGGAACATAGCCCTATCAGTTGCTTTGACCCTTTTTTTGTCTTTATTATAGCATGGCTAAAATTACAGGGTTTTTCTTTTAAAAGAATTTAATATTTTAAAAAAATGATGGCGAAATTTTTTTGATAGCACGGAAGGAACCACAAATTCATCAAGAAATTGTATATTTTGGTGCGGTTTTTTAGCATGCCACAATGACACATGTTTGGCAGCCATAACACTAAACGTGTAGTGTTGTGACACGCTAACAAACCACACCAAATATGTAATTTTAAGTTATTAGCATAAATTTCAAAGAAACCGCACCAATATGCAATTCCTTCGACACAATCAAAACTTAAAAAATTCTAAAATTACGCTGCTAATTATTTTGGAATAAAAATGTGTTGAACTTGTGAAAAAGAATTCCTTTGATTATATATATATCCCACTTACAACTGATGGTCCATTTTATATGCGTATTTTGAGGTTAATTTGTGTAAGCATATTTTAGGACCAATTTGTATTGATTTTTTAAAAACATAAATAAAGAGTATGTCCGCAGCCTTAAAAAAAATAAGATATTTTGATTATAAGTTCCATTTTACGGTTTTACATTTATACTCAATGTTTATCTCAAAAATACAAGTAAATTATGTATTATTAGATGTATCACATTACTAAATTTCTTGCTAACCAAGAAATCTGGGTTGAGAGAGAGAAGAGCGGGTGGGGGAGCAGAGGAGAGAGAAATATCAATTTCGTTTCACACTTCCCCGACATTTTTATTAATATCCAAAGTTTAATAGAAATTATTATTTATGCTTAGATTCCCGGGTTTTCGTCAAAAATGCCCAAGCCGGCCACAAAATGGTATGAAGATCAAAATATTGAAATCTAATACTGAAAATTTGAATTTTGTTTAAATTATTTGTTAGATTACTTCTTTTGATGTATAACTAGCATATTTATACTAAAATACGCTAGATTACTTGTAATTATGTTGAATTACACTATATTACAATAAATTATGTTCAATTATACTAAATTGCGTTAACTTACAATAACTTCGCTAATTATGCTGAAATACGGTAAATTACGCTAAAGTAGACCGATTTTGCTCATCTTTCATTAATCATAAAAAATAGTAAAAATTGGTATACTACAAGTTCATTATGTAACTAATTTACTGAGCTACTTGGATTGAATAATAGAAATGAAAATCTTAATCGGAAACTTCTACTCAAGTTTTGCGGCTCTTCCCGTTGATTTTTGGCAATTGTGAATTTCAAAAAATAACATAGTGGTCACTGACGCATGCGTATTTTCGCAAGCTTTCTGAAAAGTGGTCATTTACTGAAATCAGACACTCGAGCGCCGTTTTATGACCGTTTGAAGTTTCGTCGTCGTTTTTCCCCTTTTCAGAGAAGATATCGTCCCTATTCATATGAAATTTAGCGTAATTTACCGTATTTTAGCGTAATGTAATGTAATTTAAATTAATATATTGCAATTCAACATAATTTCAAATAATCTAGTGTATTTTAGTATAAATATGCTAATTATATATCAAAAGAAGTAATCTAACAAATAATATAAACAAAAAAATTTAAATTTTCAGGGTTAGATTTCATTATTTTGCTCTTCATAGTGTCTCTTAAAAAAAAAAAAAGGAGTAAGCCAGGCACAAAATGGCCGGTTTACTAAACCGGCCATTTTGTGGCCGGCTTGGACATTTTTGGTGAAAACCTGAAAATCTGAGCATAAATAATAATGTTTATTAAACTTTGGATATTAATAAAAATGTCGGCATACTTCCACTAGGCTCGTCATAATTCGGTATAAAATCCGAATCAAAGATTTAGTTCACTAAACGAAATCTTTTCATTTAATTCCATGGCAAAAAAAATTACAGTATTTTTTATGAAAATTACGATATCATTAAATCATACTTTATGATTTGGAGTAACCTACCGCTCATAAGATAACTCCACTTTTTAATTTATTCAAAATAACATTGTTATTTAATACAAAGCCTACTCGAAATTTGTGAGACAATATTAATAAAAAATGAACTATTTTAAAAATCTGAACGGTATCAATTCAAAATTTGAATTGTCTCATGGATATGAATTCCTATTCATAATAGGCCCATATTGTATGGATATTTTGAGGTTTATTTCGTATACATTTTTCTAAGGCCCATTTTGTATTGATTTCTGAAGCCCAAATAAAATTAAGGTTGTCGTTGACCCAGTCAACCCTTATAAAATTAGAGACTTTTACCCAAATAAAAGGTAGTTCACTAGTTATGCACTTTTACTTTCGTTTTTACCTCACTAATTAATGCAAACTAAGATAACTCCGTACATTCCGAATATCATGTAATCATGTTACTAAATAACTTGGGAATTAAGAAATCGTAATACTGTTTCTCCCGGCGTGTTGAGAGAGAGAGAGGAGCGCGGGAGGAGAGAAAGTAGCCATTTCACTCTTAGAGGAGATCTTATCAAAGATCAACACATTAATTCCATCTAACAAAAAGATTCGTTTCATTATTTCCTTGTAAGTTATAACACTATACAACCATTCCTTTTCCTTTCTCTATATATGTGTATCCCTTCCCTTCTTCCAGTCTCCCAAACTGAACCCATCTTCTTCTTTTTTTCTCAGATAAACAACAGAGACGATCAGAGAGCAAGATAGAAAGAGAGAAATGGCGCCCAGGAAGAGAACTTCTCTGGTAGCCATTGAGGATGAGGCGTCTCATCGTTCTACTTACAAGAAAAGAAAAGAGACGATCATCAAGAAAACATCAGAGCTCTCCAAACTATGTGGCGTGGATGCATGCGTTGTCATCTACGGGCCGCATGACCGTGACCCTGACGTGTGGCCCCCGCGAGAGAATACTATGAAGATTCTCTCCTGCTTCGGTAGCATGCCAGAGGCCCAGAGAAATAAGAATATGGTGGATCAGAAAGGTATATTATCCAAGTGGGTGGAGAAGCTGAAAGTGGAATTGCGGCAAGTCGAGGAAGAAAATTGCCGCCTCGAAACGATGATGCTGTTGCAGGATGTGTTCTCTGGGCAATGCACTCTTGCTGACGTGGCAGATTTTGGGTGGATGTCGAGATTGTCAGCTATGGTGGAGGAGTGCCTCAATGAAGTGCATGGGAGGATGAACGAGCTGCTCTCTGTACCGCAATCTGTGGGTCCCCTGGAGGAAGTACTATTGCAAGCGTCTCTGCCTCGACCCAGTGCTGACATGTTATCACCAGAGCATGAGCAGTACATGGTTGGTCTCCCAAGTATTGACGTGGCATCACCAGTGCACAACTGGTATACTTTTGGTTTTGATAGTGCTGACATGGCACTGCCAAAGCAGAACCAGTGCCTACTTGGTCTGGCCAGTGCTGACATGGCGCCGCTGCTGGGCGAGCAACTATCTTTGCCTAATTTGTATGCTGTGGTGGATAGCAGCAAGGAGGGATATGGGAATGGGACAGAGAGTGCTGACGTGGCAAATGTGTCATTTGGCCATGAGGCGCCGTTGGATGAGATTAGTCAGTTGTTGGATTGTTCTTCAGCGTTTGAAGATATTTGGCCAATATTTGAGTTTGCTAGGTGTTAATTGGTAGTTTATTTAAGAATCTAACAGAATTTTGTTTCTCCGTTTTGTGCAAAATTATGTAGTAATCAGCAAGTACTTCGAATTAAAATTATAGCATCTGGGAATTTTGTGTTGTATGAACTCTTTGCAGCCTTTCCCATGCATTTTTATTACTCTACAAAACTCTCAATTTACACTTTGCATTTGAAATACTCGTCTCCACTCTTTCCATTACTGCTTTCCCGAATTAAGCACCAAAGTAAAAAAAAAAAAAAAACATATTATTATATCCAAGTCCAGTCTCAAAGTTTCATTAAATTATGATCATGTTAATGTACAAGGACGAGAAATGACACCACTAAGTCTGATATAACCTAAAATCCTTCCAAAAATTACAGATCAAATAAGGATAAAAGAGCCCCTACAACAGACGAACTTTCCATAAAAGCCCCTTTTCCTCCAGATAATCCAAACAGCTTTGTCTAGTCCTTTAAAACTTTTTAACTGTACATCACTAATTAACTTGAAATATCAAACCCTAAAACTAAACCAATAAGAAACAAAATAAAACTATATTTATCAATTAGCTGCTGATCCAGCAGAGATGGGCCCATCTCTCATCTGCTGGAGAGATGATTGCAAGGTCTTCTGTACCGTCTCTGCTACCAACCTCAGCCTTCCCTGCTGATTCGCATCTCCCATCATGGCCCCATTGTTTGCCACCTCTACTGTGCGATCCACTCTCTGCTTGCACCGCTCCCAATCCTCATACTGTAACCAGCACGCTCTCCCCCCATGGCTTCCCTCCATCCCAATAAAAGAAACATGATTATTGTTGCTAAGGTTATGGTTATGAACTGCATCTCCAAATGAGTACCTCAGCCGTACTGAAACACAGTATGGCAACCACGCGGCCCCACCAGCCACGTTCATGTGCGGTATCTGCGTCGAGTCAAGAACAAATGTCAGCCCGAAATCGACTAGGTTGCGGGCCCGGACATGGTGGATGTTGCTCTTTGACACTGCCCCGTCATCAGTGGTATAACCCGAGTGGTTCTCGAGGCAGAGCTCGATGCGGGGCCGCTGTGCAGTGGCATTGTCACCACCATGAGCCTGAGAGAGGCCTTTCTTCCATGCGATTAGTTTGAGAAATTCACGCAGAGCAGATATGGGGAGGGTCAAAAGGGTAATAAAGGAGGCCACCCTAGAGGCATCATATGGCTCTGACGCGACCCGCCGGCTGAAGTACTCGCAGATTTCGGTGATTTCGCTGGGGGAGAGTTCTTCTTGAGAGTTGTTTTGGTGGGGCTGCTGTTGTTGTTGCTGTTGTTGCTGGTGGTGGAAGCGCTTCACGCTGAGTACCTGCAGTAGGAGCTGTACTCGATGGACACTCACTGCGAAAACATAACCCCTGAGAGAAGAGGGTCAAAATGCTATATTAGATCTTTTCCTGGAATTGAAGAGTTTTAACTCTTTTATATTTATGTATATGCCATGATGATGATGGATACTTAATTATAATAACAATAGGCATTTTCAATTTTTGAATGCCAACATGTACCAAAGCCATAATAATCAGGTTTTATATGGTAAAATTATTCCGCTTTAACAAAACATTTCCTAGCAGCAACAGCATTAAAAAACAAATATAAGAATTGCAATTGAATCTGATCACTTACCCAACAAAGAAGCGCAATGCTGGCTGTTCCTGATCCAGATTTAAAAGAGCACCTTCGTTCTCCTTTAAGATAGAACCCAGTATCTCTTTCAGAAGCTCTGGTAGCTGTGCAAACAACCACAACACCCCAAGGTACTTCAAGATGCCCCTCAAAACTTTCTTAAGAGCCGCAAGTGGGACCCACCCACCCCCATAACCCCCATCGTCTCCAAGCCCTATAAACGCTGTGTTAAGCTCTCCCTTCATGTGCACTGGCAGACCACCTTGGGAAAGTCTCCCAGGCACCCCAGAAATACTGCCAGCTAGACCTGACGAGGCTGCTAATATTGCACTGGTTGGACGGGTTAACCCGCCTTGTACAGGACCCTGTCCCTGCACTGTGGGACCTGAACCTGGTCTAGCCATCCCACCAGAAACCACCATATTAGCACGACCAGGAGCAGACAACACCAAGGGCTGAGCACCATTAGGGTTAGGGTTTCCACCATTGGTCGGGAAGTTGGGTTCCAGAGCACTCAAACCTTGAGCTACATGTTCCATGATAAAAGGCCGAAACTGGGGGCAAGGTAACGAGCCGCCAGCTGATGGGCCCCCCTTAGGAGGTGTTGCCGGTTGTAACCACACCTGGTCACCAGCAAAGCACCTCATATCAACTGCAAACTTCTTGCGGTATATAATACGTATCCAATATGGGCCCCGCAGTACAACAGACACATCGAAGGGGAGGAGTGAGCTTGGAACGATGCCAGGACGCTCCCGGCCAGCCACCGACAGCATGGCAGCATGCAGGTTTTGATTGGCGAGTTGAGACATTACTGAGGAAGTCGGTGGAACAGCAGCAGCAGCAGTGGAGTGTGGTTGGCTGTGGTTTGCTGATGAACCGTTCGGCAATATCCCTTGTGATGGCACAGTACCAGTTTGTTTCTGCAGAGGGCTATAGGCAGCTGAAACAGTGACTGGCATCCTTGCAGGACGGATTGCTGCACCGAGGGCAAGGAGGGGCCCTGCTGTGAGCCGGATACAATCCAAGAAAGAAGCCACTTCTCCTCCATTCACGAAATCCTCTAAAAACTGAAAGGTAAATGCTGTTTTAGTACAGGTACCATTTAATTTATGCAAAACATTTCTATGGCAGAGTTGTAAGCTAGAGTTATCCACTCAAGTTTAGTGAAACGTGAAAGATGAGCAACAAATAGTTTTAAACAAAGGCATTTAGTGCAAGTATGCAAATAAAAAATGCAGGAAACTGATTTAGATTAAAATGAAGGGACACAGCTCCAAACCTTTGTATGCGGCCAAAGTTGATCAGGAGAAACATGCATGGTGCACCCTTCCTTCCCTGCTTCCCACTCCACAACCAAGTGAACACTTGGCATTGATCCATAAGAGAACCACAAGCTCATGAGACCCACTGCCTCGATTTTGAAAGCTTTCCTGACCTCTGACAGCCTCTCAGCAGAATCAACACCTTTGCCAGACGGCCCCTTCCCCTCTTCAGCCACCTTTTCATCTGGTTTCAATCCAACCAATCTCCTCATGCCACACGCAAATGACCTTGCATTCATGAGCCGGCGCAGATCTGAAACCAGCCTCTTAATACTATCTGCCTCGACTGTTTTATATGACAAAGTAACCCCATCTGAATCAAACGAGATGTGAGAATCCATGTCAGAAGTGTTTGCAATCCGCACACCTGGGCCCCACGGGGTAACCGTGCTGCCCCCATCCAACTCCCAGAGTTCTTTGTAATGTGTGTCGTTGATCTTCACATCCCATGACAAGCTCCCGGGTTTGCCTAGGCGCAAACAGATGCGCCGCCATGCATCATCTTTGGCGAATGGGAGACATAGCCACAAGCTGGAGGACAAAGAGCGCAGCCCAGAATCTTCCCCGTACGATATGTCTAATGCATCCATCTGGCTGGTTAGTTGTGCATGCTTAATGCAGAGCAAGCATTGCCTAACAACCTGGATAAGTATCAAGGAGTAGGTGCTTGCTGGGATCCCATGGTTCCTTTCAGAAAGGAGGTTACCATAAGTCAAGTTACTCGGTAATCTGTTTACAATCGTGGGTGGATATGCTTGAGAGGCAGTGTGGTGAGCACTAGTGGACTCTGAAACTTTCCTGCGCTTGGCCCACTCATCAGTTGTTTTCATCCCTTGCAACGATGGAATATGGCGGAGTATCTCTGAGATAGAGCGCTTCTTTGGGTTTTTTTCATATATGGGGCCTTCAGGTGCAGAGGTGGAGGGGGAGCTTGCGCTTTCTGATATTTTCCCTGCAAAATAAGGGGTGTAAATAACGAAGGGTTTGTGATACCAGAGTAAGGTGTTATCTAAAAGGCTTCTATTTGGTTTGCCATCCCTAGCCCAAAACTATTAAAAAAAAAAATATATAGTCAATGAGAGGGTAAAATATTTTAACAATTGAAAGTTAAAGTTACATGGTTGTTGCAAGACAGACGGCATGGTCTTTCTGACATTTGCTGAAGATCCTGCAATGGCTGAACTCTGACGAACGTCAGGAGAATGTAGGGACCTAAGGTCCTGGTCAGATTTTGATGGACCAACTTTGCGAACTGACAAACTCCTTGAAGGGCTTGAAGCCACAAAAGAATTAGGAGATTGCATATAGTTACTGTGGCCTGAACCGATAAGTCCAGGGGAATATCCATAGCCTGTTGAGAGATGACTTTGTAAAGGAAAAGAACCCGGTATATTAGCATTACTCTTTTCAGACTCAAAGACCTCGTCAACAATAGAAGAGAAGGTCGAACGGGAACCACCAAAGCTGCCAGGAAGCTGTAAAATGGGTTCCAACCCGTTATCAGTTATCTGGTTAGAAGTACTCAGATTGTTCTGAAGCATCATCTGAATCTTGTCCCACTTTATCAGGCTAGTGGTGTTAAGATCATCCTGAGTAACTGGCATGTGGCCTACATCAATCTCACCCACCCTTATAATACTTCTGACATCGGTCATTGAATTTTTTCTCTCTGCAGGTGGGACCAACTGTGCTTCCAGAAGATGGAAGACTGGCTTAAATTCTTTGTCAAGCTGCATCAGTAGATAGTATGAATTTCCACATTGAGGGAATCCAATGATGGACATGTCTGATCCAAGAAGTATCTGCTTGGGAATCTTCAAACTATTCAAGGTCTGCTCATATACCTGAAAAAGGAAAAGGAAAAAGGCTTAAACATTGAACTTGGGTATGTGAAAAAGGGCACGCACTTTGTACAAGCAGGAGAGAAATTCACAAAAACTGTTAGGAAAATAATATTGCACAATAAAAGGAGTAACTTGTAACAAACCCATAAACTATAACTTTGACTTATGATAAAAAAATTCAAAACAACCCAAAGATTGACCCGCACAACCAGGTTGACCCTAACTCGACTGACCGGTAACCCAAACCGATCAAACCCCAATCGGACCAAAGCAACCTGAACAAGAATGACCCAGCACCCAGGCAACCTGAACCAGACTGACCCACGACCTGAGTTGACCCCAATCCAAGATGATCAGGAACCAAAGCCGGATCAGAAACCTAAATGACCCAAACCTGACAGTAACCGACCAGCTCAATTACCACAGATCAGTCAAGTTATTATACCCAGTATATCTCAGGTGTTAGTAGCATTTCATGCTAAGATCCATTACAGATATCGAGTGCTGTTGTACTACCAGAATAATTTACTACAGTCAGAGAACTAGCAGAGACCCTTTCAGAGCCCAAAAATATATGGAATTATAGTGGTAAGCTTCCTAAACCTAGAGAGAGAGAGAGAGATTGAGTATATCCTGGCACAGGGCATAGGCATATCACTAGCAGAAGCGGTGCAGCAGCTAGACACCTTGCAGGTTGACCAATGGTGCATGGCGGGAATTTTTCTCAATGGCCAAGAAGACTCCTTCTACTGGAGGTTTCAGGCATCAGGTATGTTTACATCCAGGTACGCCTATGAGGGGGGGGGGGGGGGGGGGGGTGTGGGTAAGATACAGTGGTATTTCCTTCACACATGGCGTTTCAAAGTACCACCAACTGTACACATTTTCGCTTATCTCTTTCTAAAAAAAAATAAGATTTTAACAAGGGAGAACCTAAGGGCTAGAGGAATGAACTGTGATGGTCGTTGTTTGATGTGCGTTTCATGCCCTGTGGAATCGTAGCCACCTCTTCTTTCTTTGCCAATATGCGGTAGTGGTATGGTTTCACTTAGGCCTAACTGCGGATTGCATAATACCGGCTGAGCACTTGTCAGTGTAAAACATTTGGAATAACCTACAGAACAAGGCGAGGGCAAGAGGGCAAAATACAAAGTCGTTTATGTCAAAAGTGCTGTGTGGATGCTGGGCTATCTGGAAGCAGAGAAACGAGAAGCTCTTTGGGAATTGTATTTTACCTCCTCAGAGATTGGCTGAGAGAGTCAATTCAGATGCATATTTATGGGAGAAATTTTGTTAATTTTGAATTTGAATTTTACCTCCTCAGAGATTGGATGGATATATCTCTCTGTAGTTAAAGTGTGATAGGATTATGATTTTAGCTGTGTGGTTTTAATTATGATGTTTCCTTGCATTGTAATCCTATGTACTATTCATTTTTTATTAATGCATTTGTTTGGCAGCCGCTGCCAACATTTTCAAAAAAAAAACAGAGAGAGAGATTGAGTAAGAGAGAGGTCCCTCGGCAGTCACTGACAAGTTTTTAGAGAGAGAGGAGATACCTTCAGGCCAAGAAATTTTCCTGTATTGGCAAAGAGGTGAAGGATGCTCTTGCTCCTCAAGCTCGCAAAAGCATCAACAGGGGAGATAAGCCCCTTGTTCAAGGCATCTTCAGCTCTGGAAATCACACTTGGGACCAGAATATTCTTCGACGATTGAAGAAAAAAATGGCCAGACCTGTCCATAAGAGAAGGAGAAGGTTATAAAAGGAAACAGTTTAAGAAAAAATGGAGTGGCGTTTGCTTTACCAATTCTGTGGTCAGTGCTACTTATATGAGATCGTAACTGACCTCATTCAATGCTTCAATTAAATAAATAATATATTTATGTCAAGCAGTTCAATTAATTAACATAAATACAAATTGAAATGCATAAAAAATTTACTAGTTCTTGTGTAAAGACGAGCTCCTGGAAGACTAACAATGTCACTAATGCATTTTCACACGTTGTTTCCTAGCTTTGAATAATATTAACAATTCAAAACATAGTTGCTTTTTTTATGAATTATTTAATACCACTCAACTGTCGCCTAAATATGTGCCATTCATTTATTGAAATGCAATGAAACATTTTTGGTAGCTTATTGCACACAAACTATAAAGACGAGGTCCTCAGAGGTTAAGTTTCACTTGTGCCTTTACATGTGTTAGACTCAAAAATTTTGGTCATTCAAATATATTTTTCTTAATTGAATTCTTTAATACTGTTTAACTGGCATTCACAAACCTAAATATATGCTGTATTCATTTCTTGAAAAGCAAGAAAACATATTAGTGGTTGCATTTTAATTGAATTTAATATCAGTCGAATGGCATTTGCAAACCTAGAAGTGTAACATTTGTTTATAGCCCACAAAACACCACAGAGACAAAAATCAAAGTAAGCGGAAAGAATTCAATCACACAACAATTAGGTATTAAGCTTTGAATGACCAAGAATTCTGTAATTATTTCATATGGCAAAGAGCTATTAAGCTTTGAATGGCTCCAGAAACCCAAAATCTAACTTCCAATACCCCAAAGAAAGAAATGCAGAGAAAGTCTACTGGCACATTCACACCCAGTAAACACCAAATTTCTACTGGTGATTTGGTCACTCAAGACTTCTACTAGTATCTAGCAAACAGGAATAAAATGAGGTAGTGGGTATGAAACAGAAAAGAACCTGATGTTTACTCCTAGAGTTATATACGAGTTGCCATAAGCCCGCACCTGAAGCACCTCGTCTGTGTAATAGTCTTCCGTGCTCAGTTTATCCTCTTTCTATATGGAGTCATGCAAAGAAACACAAAGAAAAGGATAGTCATTTTGTGCTTAATTTTGCTTTCCATTGTCCTAATCATTTTTTTCTTATAATAAGTCATATTTTATATTTATTCTGTTATATAAATGAAAGTATCAGTGTCCCTTTTGCGCGTCTGGGTGATAATTTAACTCTCTCTGTGCCTTTCAGTTTTAGGGAACTTATCTAATGCCCCCCGGAGGAACTCATTGGGTTTGGTCTACTATGCTTCAGTTACCAATGCTATTAAGTATTAACATGGTAATCAATCACATGTGCCAACGACAGAGAAAGACAAAAGGATTTATTTCAGTACCTTTCGCCGATCTTCATCAACTCTAAGCCCTTTATGCTTCAAAACCACATCTCCATAAGCGCGGGAAATCTGAACATTTTTAATCAACTCTCTCTGAATCTCAAGCAACCTGGTGTGTCTATTACACGCAATAGCCCTGAGAAGAAGCTTCTCCACATCAATACAGCTCGGGTCGATCGTAAGTGTCGCCTCCTTATCAGTAAGCGGATCCAGTATAAATGACCCGTGCACACACCTTATGTGCAGTTCTGAACTCGGTTTGATCCTCACAAAAGGAGCCGGGCAACCCTGCTCCCCACCTCCAGCACAACTTTTTTCAGTATCGAGCCAGTAAGTTATCTTCAGCCCAGGTATCCTCAACCCGGTGGAATCCAACTCCCCGTCCTGACCTAACTGAGTCGTTGTTGTACCACCCGTTTGACTAGTCTGACTATTCTCTGATATCAGATCAAAGCGAATTGCATCCCGCCACCTCCCCTGACGCAGTATATGAGCCTGCCTTATTACTGTATCCATAAGAAGAGCAACACACAGCTCATGAAGGATTGTATAGAGGATATTAAACGGGTTCTCCGACACTGCCATGCGGCGCTCCAAGTCATCACCAAGTGCATACCTACGGGATGCTTCAAGCTTGATAGGCCCTGTCTTCTCGCCTATGAGCAACTCCAGATGCAGGATTCGCCAGAGATGCAAGTGACCTCGGTAGCCCAGTGTCAGAAGTACCTTGAATTCTCCATCTACACGAAAGGTGGCAACTCCATCGGAGATTGAAATATCAGACACTTCTTTCGGGACAGAAGTTTCTAGAAGCTTTGACCGAACAAGGGTGTTGAGTTTTTTCAGTGCTGGTTTCTGCTCTGCCTCAGATAGGGAGCTCTGCACACCAAGATCTTCTATGCATTTGGGAAGTCTGCTGTATCCACCTGGATTCAAGTACGTCTATTAGTGTTGACCAGTACTGGTATGTAGCTCGATACCAATTTCATCTGGAGTATAAGTACCAGATATAGGGCAGTATGGAAATTGTCGATATAGGGCTTAAGAGTAGATAGTTATTACCATTATCACCAGGGCTGTACTGGAATAGGCATACAGCATAATTCCCAAGGTACAGTTCAGGTTAATGGGGTTGTAGATATTCTAATAAAAGTCCTATCTGGAAAATTTCTCCTTTAGACCATCTACCTAGTCAAGTAGCCTAATACCAGTAATTTTCAGTAAGCCAAATATAGTCTTTATATACACACGCCCTTTAATTTAAGTACTTGGACATGGTGTGTTTGCAATGAAAGAACATTAAAAGAATGAATGATTTGGCATGTAATCACATATTCAATCCTGTTAAGAATTCAATCGTTTTTCACTGTCGTTATAGAAAGCTATGCAACCAAGATCAGACTAATATCCAAGTATAACCCTACCTCTGTATAACTGTGTACCAGAAGTACAACAAACCATGCACCCATGACGGTACCAGTACCATTAAGGTTAGTACAACAGATAATATTCAATAGTACGAAAGAGGCCAAGAGTTGTAACAAGATTAACCACAAATCTTAGGGTGCCATACTGATCAAAAGGTACGTACCGGAGTGAAAACTAACAAGCAAAGAAACATGTTCCTTGTTTAAACTGGTTCTTGTATGTATTCATACTGGCTGGTAACAGCTACTTATCCTATACTAACAAGCTTTGGTGGTACATCCTGGATATATAGTGTGAAATTATACTCGAGTAGACAATGATAGGCACTATTGCCAATAAAATGTCAACACAAGAATAATTAGTTTGACTGTAGGCTTTATTGCACGAAGCCCAGTTGGAGGTTAACCAAGCCTTAATCAGGTCAAATTTCGGCAAACAATACCAGAGGAACTAAAAGATTGACCTCTCAGCTGACTGGAAGAGGAACGCACAAGTTCAAATGACACTTTATGGTACAAAATCTGAGGGTAAAAATTGAGAAAATAAGTACCCGTAAGAAAGACCTCTATGGCGGAGGGGACGTCAAAAATGGGGGCACGGGCTTGCTGAAGCCCATCATGCACAAAGAACAATGAATCAGCTGTTTGAGTGAAACACATCTCATGAATCGACAGGGTCGACGCAAGCTGCCGGCAGTAATCGACCAGCGGGACCTACATAAAAAAGAATCAGGATTGAAATCTAACTATGGTCTCAAAGTAAAGATCTCAATGACAACTGCACACTCTTTATTTCACTCTGCTTCATATGTATACCCTTGGCTAAGCCAATTTTTACCTATACAGGCTACACCCTTGGTGGCGTACGCAATATGCTACTTTTTCCTACACAACAGAAAGTTCTCATCAATGCAAACCCTAGCTTTGGTTTAGTTGACATATCAAGTACAAATTGGCACCAATTCACGAGGATATGGAGCAAACTGAAACAAAAAATAAAGGTAGTTGCCCATTAAGCTTGCAATGTAGCCTACTACCTCAAATGCCCTACCCAAATTGTTAATGTGAGCCTCTCTCTCCTCTCCATTTCCAGCTACGAACTAAAAATCCAATACCAAATAACAGCGAATTGCTTACCTGTTGGCACCACTTGGCAAGTACATGGAGGCGAAGCATGCGCTGCCTGGTTCTGGCGATGAACTTAAGAAGATCGATCTTCTTCTCAGAATCCGAGCGGTTCTGACCAAGCTCATCCCCCTTCTGGCTCTTCTCAACCAGCTCCTTCAGCGCCAGGTACGAGTCCTCCGCCGCTCGCCGTACAAGCGCCGAGAACTCCACCGTCTCGCGCCCCAACTCCGTCACCTCCATCCTGTAAAAAGATTCCGATATCGAAGGAGAGGGATCCAAAACCCTAGTTCGTTTAAGTCGTTGGGAGATTGAAGCTCGTGCCGGACCTTAGAGGATAGAGAGAACCTCCGACACTACTTTGTGCTAATCCTAATCCAGCAGCCGCATCGGCCCCGGTTTCTCGGCGGTGCGTTCACGGTCAAGAGAGAGGGGTTGATTTTCTTTTGACTCAACTGATTGGGTCCCCAAACTCTTTCCCTGGAGGCCTGTAGATGAATGCCAAGATGGCAAGTAAATTCTTGAATTTCTTTATTAATAAATCTTTTTCTATTTGTAAGCTTTGTAGCTTGGTGTTCGGCTCAGCTGGTTATTTATGAGTGCGTATCCTCTGAGCGAGGGCCAGTATTATTTAAGCTTTGAGATTCGTGCAGAACGTATTTGAACGGTTGAGATATTCCAGAAAGTTCGCAAAATATGAGATATCTCAGAGAATGTGAATTCGTTATTTATCGCTTAGGGACTCAAATTTGTAATTATTTTAGAAAAGGTCCTTTATTTCGGGTCTCTGTTGTTATGAACTTGCCTATCAATGATGTGAAAATAGTCCATTAACTACTTGGTGCTGATGCCGACATTTTTATTAATATCCAAAGTTTAATACAAATTATTATTTATGCCCAGATTTTGATCCAATATCGAAAAATGCCCAAACCGGCCAGAAAATGGCTGGTTTACTCCCTCCCTAAGCCGGCCATTTTCTGACCGGTTTAGTACTTTTTTTTTTTTTAAACTGCAAAAACTCTATAAAAGGGCACTCATCCCTTCATCCCAAGGCACACAGCCCGAGGTAGCAGCGCAATACTGTTAAGGTAATTTTTTATTATTTTTTTATTATTATTTTTTATTTTATAGAATAATTAATTATATTATTAAAAAAATTAAATTTAATTAAAAAACCCAAAACCCAATACCCTATACTCTAAACCCTAAACCCAAAACCCTATACCCTATACAAATGTGTCAATTGTTTACTATTTAGTAATATGTCAATTGTTTACTATTTAGTTATCTGACAAATGTCTACCATTTAGTAACCTGACAATTGTTTATCATTTTCTAAAATGTAGTTTGTTTACCATGGCTTTCATTTCATTACACTATGGTGGGAAGATGCTTACTAATGCACAAGGGGCTTATTACAACAAAGATGCAGCTCATTCATTAATGATTCCAGATAACATCTCACTTTTAGACCTCAAATCCATAGTTTACACACACACCGGTTATAACCCAGAAAGGTGAGACCTAGAATTGGCAACCCGATATTGCCATCCCTCCAGCGGGAAATGGATGGTTGCGAAACTGGTAGATGAGAGTACGTGGAGAGGCATGTTCGGTTATTTGAGGTCCGAAGGGAATTTTCTAATAGAAATATTTGCTAGAAGAGTTCCGGTAGAGCTCGGGGTTGGAAGTTCGGGCTCTGGATCAGCAGCACCACATTATACCCCATAACCAGAAACATACAGACGTGACTCCACCTTACCCCTCAACTAACCTGACCCAGAAACCTACAACTACGTCACTCCACCAGCACCTCAACGAAGACACTCAGTTTCATCCCCACCTAGACACCATCGAGGGAGACCAAGACACTCAGTTTCAACCTCACCCAGATCCGTAAATGTGGCTCCTTTATCGTTACCTCCAGTATTACCTTACCCCAGACCTGCACCAGTGGACGATGCAACCTGCCCGGACTTTGAAGATATTAATGAAATACCGGAGGACGATCTGAGGAGCGGGGATGAATTTGAAGGAGAAATGTGGGGGGATTCAGATCACATGGAAGGTTGCGATGAAGACGGGCCGGTTGAAACAGCTGAAAGGCACATGGGTCGTACTGATGAGGGGGGCCGCTTAGTGGCCGGACTGATACGCACCCGTTCCCAGACCTCAATGATGTTTCTGAGTTTAGAGAAGCAGATATTGGTTATTATGGGCAACGGATTGAGTACAAAGGTAAGCTGACTGCAAACCAATATTTCAAAAGCAAAGAAGATCTAATGAAGAAGATCAGAGAGCACCATATAACTAAGAATCAGAAGTTCAGATCGAAGAAAAGTGACAGTGATCGAGTTCATCTGGTGTGCAAGGACCCGAATTGCCGTTATGAGCTTTGGGCAAAGCCAACGGGATGTGCAGACGCATGGGTTATAACTAAGCAAGACAGACCTCACACATGTAGGACTGAGCACACGAGGGACTACCACGAATGTCTGACGGCATCACTCATTGCCGATGTCATTGAGAACAACATTAAAAATGACCCGTGTATGAGCATCCGGACGGTGGCAGACATTGTTTTGGCTGTGTACAACAATGTGACACCTAAATACAACCGACTGTGGAGGGGCCGTGAGCTTACAATAGCCCGACAATTTGGGAGTTGGGAGATTTCATATAGCTTACTGAGACCACTGTTGATGGCAATTCGCCACAACAATCCCGGCTCGACCCACCAATTTCTTACCAGCCCGGTACGGAATAAGAAAACAGGACTAATCATGCCAGGTGTTGCCCAGTTCAGAGCCGTAGCATGGGCGTTTGGTCCATGCATTGCAGCGTTCCAGTACTTGAGACCAGTGATCAGCATCGATGCCTGCTTCTTGTCTGGGCGATATGATGGGAGGCTTTTGATAGCTTGCGGCTACGATGTCGAGAACCAATTGTTGCCTATTGCATTTGCAATTGTGCGGCAGGAGGATACTGAGAATTGGGATTTTTTCTTGCAGTGGTTGAGGAATGAAGTGCTCGGATGTAGTAAATTTATATGTGTTATATCGGACCAGCACAATAGGATCAAAACTGCACTGACGGCTGAATACGGATGGCCTCCTGAGCTTTTTGTGCACAGGTATTGTATGCAGCATGTAGCTGACAACCTGGTTCAGAACTGTGGAGGAGACAGATGGTACAGATGGAGGTTCAGGGAAGGAGCAAAGAGGAAGAAGTCGAGAAGGTTGAAAGAGATGTTCGAAGAGTTTGCTCATGTATGTCTAACTTGTAACATTTCGTTTAATTATCTTATAAGAATTTTATGAAAATGAAATAACACCCCTTTGTTTTTGTGCAGCTAAATCCGAAGTGTAATGCATATTTAAAAATGGTGGGCAAAGTACGTCCTAATGATGCGATGGAGCCTTCCAATTATGAGAAGATTTTCCAAACCTGTGACGGAGGATACCGGTTTGGTATCACGACAACAAACGGCTCCGAGTCGCTCAACAATGTCTTCCGAACGAGTCGTAGATTGCCTGTTTGTGCCATAGTGGAGGATACGTTCTACACGTGCAACAGATGGTTTGTTTAGCGGCGACAGCGAGCAATGGAATTACAAGACAAGGGACATGTTCTTTCTGACCGGGTTTTGCAGAAGATCAGAAAACGGTGGGAGAAAGCTGGAAAAATGCGGTTGGTGCGTTACACGCAAGGCCAAGGTCAGTACCAAGTTTCATCCCCAAATGAGTACGTTCCTTGCACCCGTAGCGACATGGGCAACATGGAACCCACTCACAGGGAGTTCATGTATATTGTGACACGCGGTCCCGACAGACAAATGGAATGCACTTGCAGAGGTATCCAATTAACTTCTATTCCGTGCGCTCATGTCTTAGCTGTTTGCTGTGACTGAAACTGGCAAGAGGACGACTTTGTTGCAGACTGGTATAAAACGAACTATCTTGTGAGTACTTGGAACCATGTGTTCATTCCAATTGGCAATATGGGAGACTGGCTTCCTAATGTTGGAGACAGAATTCTTCCGAGTAGTGGTTGGATTAGGAAGGGGAGGCGAAAACACACCCGTCTGTAATGACGATGGATGAAATGGAAGGTAGACGAATGGGGCATCAGCCTCGCCGTTCCACTTCCGATAGGCAACGAAGAGGTATGTAACATTCATCCAAAATTATTTTTCTTTTCAATTTATACCAACTTACTAAGTAAAACATGTAAATGCAGAGGCAAGAAACGCAGCAAATGCGGCAGAAAATGAGCTAGTAATGGCGTCGGGAAGTGGGTCCGGAGGGTCACGGCGTAGCACAGCTACGAGCCATTTAGATGCAACTGCTATGTATGCCGAAGCAATGGGAGAGGTGGTTGACATAGGAGGAGAGGCGGTTGGGGTGCAAGGGGAGCCATCTATGATCCAACCGAGGAGGTCCACTACTAGACGCACAACAAGGGCATCTACAAGCCAAGCATGGCCATCTACAAGCCAAGCAGCGTCATCTGGAACACAAGCCGGGCCATCTAGTGAGCAACCAGAGCCATCTGCTAGGCCATCTCGTAGGGCATCTTTCGCAAGTGGTTTACTACGGGAATTAAATTTTAGACGTAGTAGTAATAGGTGATTTATATGCATGTCGTAAAAATTGTGTGGACTCTATTTGCAATTTGTGTGTACTTTATTATTTTGTACGGAACTACAAGAAGTAATGAAATTAATTAATACTCAAAGAAATTACAACCCACTTTATCCAACTACAATAAAATACTAATTCTTAGAACCAAACTCAAATGCATTCAAATTTTAAATCATACTAATACTACCACGTCCAGATGGTGCCCTTTTATAGAGTTTTTGCGGTTTTAAAAAAAAAAGTACTAAACCGACCAGAAAATGGCCGGCTTAGGGAGGGAGTAAACCGGCCATTTTCTGGCCGGTTTGGGCATTTTTCGATATTGGATCAGAATCTAGGCATAAATAATAATTTGTATTAAACTTTGAATATTAATAAAAATGTCGGGTGCTGATGGATACTATTATTTATTTAACCCCTTTGAAAATCAATTTATTACTATGTTTGGGTTTAGTTTTTGCTTAACAAGTGAAGGTCGGCGTTTTATTTTTAATTCTGTTAAATTTGTATATAATTAAAACTTGTGAGCGTTTAACATGACAACATGACACTATTTGAGGAACAATCCAAATATTTCATGAGGATGGTTTAGATTTTTTATTTTTTGTTTTTATCATGCCTCTATTTTTTTAATATTTAATAATGATTATTATAAAATTTATATGTCAAAATAAAGTGGCAGGTGTGATCTATATGTTTTTTCTCTATATACACATAAAAACTTATCACTTTTCGGTTTTATTTTTATGTGAATTAACAGGATGGAAAATTAACGTCCACAAATTATCTATATCAGTGTATATTTACAAGCTCTTGATAACAATCAAAATAAAGTTGAGATGTCATAATTTTATGCATGTGCATTGAGAGAATGATGTTGATTATATCTGACAGTTTTATTTTGATATTTAAATTTTAAATTTTGAATTATTAAAATTTAAAAAGGAAAATATAATGTAGACAAAAAAAATAAAAGCATTTTCCTCATATTTGATAGAATCCTATTAAATTTATTATGAATCCAATCATTCATCTTTATTTATGATACTTCTATACGGTCTAATTTTATGAAGTAGCATTTAAAAGTATATCTATTGTTTGTATCTTTGCTGAGCATGTTACATATATGTGAAAGCTTATCTAAATATTTTGTACTTTTCAGAAACTTTTTAATGATGTCAATAAGATGTAAAGTACATGCTCAGTTAGTAATAATTAAATTATAAAACCATTAGAATAATCTTACTATTATGATTAGGACATTTATGATCTACATTTATGGTACGTTCGAAATCATAACTTATACTTGATTATAATATGATGGACTGAAAAATACATTATCTTACTTGCAAACTTTATCTGCATCTTAGATATATCTATATATTTTTTTCAAAAGATGTTCATACTTGATTATAAATTATTTATGATCATAACTTATATTACTAAGAATAAAAACTCTAAAAATATTTTACTCATTCAACAAAGTTTTTAACCTGAACTTCTTTAATATCACTCGGAAAAAGGGGAAAAAAGTAATTAATACTTTATGTGCCAGATATAAACATATATAAATTCAGATATGAACAACTAAAATGGTTAAAATATATATATATTTTTAGCGCATATAAGAGATGATACAAAAATAATTTCTCTAATAACAACTTTGTCGACACATCAAAATTAGTATCTTTCATTTAAAAATGATTTATTATAATTATAGCTCACAGAAAATTGAATTGAATTTGTTGTGTTTTTATAATTTGCAGGAATTCACCAATTTTTTTTTTCTCTTGGTTCTCTTTCCGTGTAATTCGTATATTGTTTTAGTATCAAAATAATGAACGAAATAACCATAAAAGGATAAGGAAAATAACTACAATAAATAAATTATATATCCATTATATCAATGGTCAAAATTGACCATGTCAAATTATATATCCATTATATCAATGGTCCAATCCATGCCTTCTTAATATAAGCTAAAATAAAGTGAGGTTAGCGGATGCTACACTTAAGATGGTCTGGTGAGCTTAAGGTTTAGGGTTTAGGGTTTAGGGTTTAACTTCAAAATTTATCGGATTGTCTTCAAATGATGAATTCAAATTGTTGTTGATACACATAAAAAATAAAGGTTAATAAATAATGAAAATGAAACACTAAAAATAATCTATGAATTTTTAAGACCCAACATTTGGTTTAGTGATAAAGAGCGACACTCTCTGTTTGAGAGGTTGTGAGTTTGAATCTCAGATGGGCCGGATCCTTCGTGGACAATTAAATAGAAGTTGGTAGGTTATATCTTCATCTTTCAATCTCAAAATCTTATAATTTTTTTTTTACCACTTGACTTTATACTAAATGAATTAAAAAACATCAAAATATTACATTTACATGTATCACTCTTGAAGTAGATCTGTTTCAACATTTTCAAATTTGACGATTGAAACTAATTTAATAAATTTTAGAGTTAAGTTCACTAAGTTTTCTTCAAACCTAGCACGCGCTAGCGTCACTCGCTAAAATAAGGCACTAGCTTTGTCGGTTAGAGTAAAGCTAGCGTGTGCTATGCTCACCAAGAGGGTTTGGTGAGCACACCTCTAAAAATCTATTAGATTGGCTTCAAATGACGAATCCATATAGGTGAAACTGATTTACTTCACGAGTGATGCACATACATTCAAATTTTTGAAATTTTCAAATTCATTTAGTACAAAGTCAAGTGGTCAAAAAATTGAATTTTTTATTAAGTTACTTTGTAAGTTATTATATGCATTCATTTTTCATCATATATTTTACCGCTTTACTTTGCACTTCATGAATTCGATAATTTCAAAATTTTGAATGACATGCATCACTCGTAAAATAAATCAGTTTCAACGGTATGAATTCTTTATTTAAAATCAATCCAATATTTTTTTAAAGTTGTGCTCATCAAATTCTCTTGATGACATAGCACATGCTAACTTTAGTCTTGTCAGTTAAATAGTTACAAACATCTAGCCTAATTTCAGAGTATAAAGTCCATATATACACACCTGTTTTAAACAATGTCAACTCAAAACATCTTAAATTCATTTTCAGTTTCCTCTTATTCACTTATCCTGGCCAATTTTGATGTTGCTTCCAATTCCCACCAACCAAACTCCGGAAAATTGTGCTTCAAGTTTTAACCGGGTAATGGGCCCTTCAGCAGTTTGGAAATTTTTTATCTATAGAAATTATTAAATTAAAATGTACGGAAATAGAAAAAAGTGTTTTGTTTATATAGAAAGATTGGGTTCATTGAATCCGATCCAAATATTATGGATCGGACTCAATGATTCAACTTCAAATATTATGGTTATCTGAAATCATCTGTGGACCAGGACTTGATTCTTCTCTAATCGGACGGTTCAAATTTAAGCTAAAAAGAGAAGAAGCTTGGATCTGAATCATTGAGTTCGATCCATAATATTTTGATCGGACTCAATGAACCCGATCTTTCTATATTTGTTGGAAACGAGACACTCTTTCTATTTGCGTACGTCTAAATTTAATAATTTCTACGGATAAAAAACCTCCCATCAGCCCTTTACCCCAACCAAAGAGAAAATTCGCATATAACCCTCAAAAATCTCAAAATTACAAATTATGTTGGATTTATTGCCAACCTCGTTGGATTTAATGTCAACATTGAGCATATATGTAATATAATTATAGATTGTTTACTGTCATATATGATTGCCAATTAAAGTGATCAAATAAGTTAATAGACAATCAATATATTCATTAGGATGTAGTATATAAATGTGTAGAACAATTTAGGCAAAGATCAAATCATTGATGGACTGATTCTGAGATTTGCAATTTAGAAAACTGTAATTTAAGAGGATTGTGTGCGCCACACGGATATCAATGCATCCGCACAGATTTTGATGCGACAGCACGGTTTTTAATGCAGTCGCACAATATACCTTTTTCAAGTTGGATAGGTTAATATATATAAGGATTGGTCCCCAAAGCACAAGATAACATAGAAAAACACAGAAACTGAAAATACGTTTTTTCTCTGTAGAAGAATACAGCTCTGTATTGTTTGACCATAAAAAGTCGGGATTTGGAAATAAATAAAAAAAATATAATAAAAAAAAATAGAAGAAAGGGAGTGTCCATTGAATTTATAAATGGAGAGGATTAAATAGATTCATTTGGTCATGAAATTAAAAAAGGGTTGCTAGAGATAAAAAAAGGTTTGACTTGAAGGTCACGACCTTGAATTAAAATTAATTTAGGGTATCCTTGATTCGGACCAAAGTGAAGAATGAAATGAATGAATTAGGTTTGGGACATATTATATTTGATCGATTAAAAAAATAGATTCAAAGCCTAAGCAAGTAGTAGAAAGGAGCTGCTATAATTGAAGCCGAACCAAATATGAATTCGAATAGAGAAATCGGCTACTGGAATTGATAGGCCCAAAATAATCAATTATTTCGTTGTTTCATTAAATGGCCGAACCAAATTGATGGGCCTGCTGTTGGCCGAAATGAAATGAATAAGCTAGCCCAATTATTGCAAAGCCCAAAAGGATGAAGATGCTATAGAATATGCTCTAGATATTTTGCTTCCATGAACACATGTCACATTACCAATGAAGATACCAAAATGGGAGAATTGGATATTCTCTAGAATATGCTCTAGATATTTTTGCTCTCATGGATACATGTCACATGACTAATGAAGATGCCAAGATGCCAATAATATTCCTTTCAAGCTTGAGGGATAAGCATGACCACTTAGATGCATCTAAACATTTGAATGAGAGTTAATACAAATGAGTGGTGTGAATCATGCCAACAAGGCTCCTCTAAATCCTAGGCTCTACCTCTTGCCTAGCCTATATAAACCCCTCATTTGAAGATGAAAAAGAAGAGAAAACCACAACATATATACCACACACAACACATACAATATATACACAATAAAAGACCGAAACCCTCTTCTTCTCAAGTCAAAAACCAAATAGAATAGGTAGAATTTTATAGCTTTTGCAATGTAGAAACCTCAAGGGTTTCGATTTTTCATGTATAGCTACCATGGATGAATAAAATGCTCTTTATTTGGAGCTCGATATCTATCTTGTTTTCTTTACTACCTCTTGTTTCTTTTCTTTTCCTTACCCTCTTGCTTCTCTCTTTGATTTGTTTTGTTCTTTCTTTGATTTAGAGCTCATGAGTAATAATGGTGAAGGCTTCATGATGGCCGAAGTTCATCTCATGATGAGCAAAGAAAATGATAGCCTAATGATCACTAATGATGCCTCTTCCTTTGATTTTCGCAAAATATTATATAAAAAAAAGTGTTATGTCAATTTAGCTAACATGATTTGTCCTTCTTGCTGCCATATTTCTCTTTTTTACTCCAAATATGCCTTTTAATTCTTGTATAAAATAATCAAATGGCAAGGATATGAATGTTGAGCTGGATAGCTCCGTTTATATCTAATTCATTTCATTATTTTATTATAAAGGATTAAAATGTAACAAAAAATGAAAATAAACAAAGGGTTGATAGGGTTGAGCTGGATAGCTCCCTTATCAATTCCTATTAAAGGACCTATTTCGCACATTAGGAGATATTTAATTTCCTTATATACATGCAAATACACATGTATGCTAAATCAAGCCATATAAGGAAATTAAATAGCCCAATGTGTGAATAGTGAGAAATGGAGGTTCAAAGTGTAAATAGGCAATAGCTTTGGCTATTTCATGTCATTTACATCTTTAAACCCATGATGTTTCAATGATTTGTCCTTGGACCTATGTTGCACATTAGAGGATGTTTAATTTCCTTGAGCAAACACACATGTATGCTAAAGGAAATTAAATAGCCCAATGCGTGAATAGTGAGAGATAGAAAGGTCAAAGTGTAAATAGACAACAAGTTGAACTTGTTCCATGTCATTTACATCTTTAACCTAATGAAATCTCAATGATTTGTCCTCTAATCAAGATAAAGAACACTTAAATCATGATTTCAACAAAAACCAAGGATCTTCTTGCAAAAATCATACTTTAACATTATTTTGATATTCAAACATTTTGATTAAATAAACTTTTGAAACTTTGATCTTCTTTCCTTTGTTTCTGGTACGGTACCAAACCAAACTTAGCAACAAAGCACCATGCAAATGTCATTGATACAAAGAAAGCCCTCAAAATAGTGAAATTAACATGTTCTTGTAAAACAGCCAGTGCAGACTGGTATGAGGACTAAAATGAAAAATAAACTGTACAGTTAGATAGAGGACTTCAAAACACACAATTTAGACCCAAATTTCGCATTTATAGCATTTTCTATGCATTTTCTATGATTTTCTAAAGTTCAGCAAAACAGAAAACTGCTGCCCCATTTACCAGCAAACACTTTTGCACGAAAACACACATTTGGCATAGCTCTGAATTGAGTTTTGCAAATTGTTGCACAGACATATAAATCATGACTAAACAAACATTTTCACATAAAGAATACAAAATTTGGTGTAGCCAATTGGCGGGAATTGACCTTCAAAGTTCGGCAGTTCAGAAAAACAGAAAACTGCTGAATGCTGTTTTAAAACACACGTTTGGCATAGAGTTTTGCAAAACTGTTGCACAAGCATCTAAATCATGACTAAACAAACATTTTCACATAAAGAATACAAAATTTGGTGTAGCCAATTGGCGGGAATTGACCTTCAAAGTTCGGCAGTTCAGAAAAACAGAAAACTGCTGAATGCTGTTTTAAAACATTAATGGAGCCTTGTACATTACACCTTAAATTCTGAAACTTTCATGGCTTATAGAACAAACAATAAGGAACAACCTGGACAAATGTCAGCATGAAATGATAAGCCGATAAGCAGAAATTTAAATCATAAAGCATCACCCTAGCTCAGTTTGGCATAACCCAAAAACGACCAAGTCCCTAAACCAGTTCAACTACCCCTCTTGCAAATTGAATAGAAATTAGACAAAACATCCAAATGACCTGATTCTACTTCTTAAAGACCCTCTGTTCGACCCTCTACAAAGCCATGAACTCGAATCATCCAAATCCAATCTCCAAAGCCCTTAAAATTAAGCTTCAAAATCCAATTTACTTCTGATTGAGCCCATATAAAGCCTAATTAGAACCATACCTTTTAAGAATCGAACAAGGAAACCAATCCACGATCCTCAGTTTATACTGAAAACACTAATGCAAGATCAAGTTGGGGATAGGAAACCTAAGTTGCATCCTCGCATCGCATACACAGGGAAGTTTACGACACCAATATACCCCCTCTCTTATTTTTGTTTAGCGGCCCTAAATCTTGGAATGAGGAGTGTGCTCGAGAGACATAAATCTCGGGGTAATTAACAGCGGGGGCTTGTGCCCGTCGGAAGATTCAACGTCCCTATAATCAATAAACTCTCTCGTGGGAATATTACGCACGGGGGTGAACCACGAAGTCCCTTCTTCTTTTCTCTCTTACCTCACAACAATACCCTTTTTCCACATACCGCATACCATACCATACCGGAAGGAAAAGAGGGTACTACGCTTCGAGGGCAGATGACGATAACGCAGAAAAAGGCACCTCACAGGTATGCTTTCTCTTCTTCTTTCACCATCAAAGAATAGAGAAGAGAAATCCAATAAAAATTTGGATAAGATTTCTCAAGGGTCATATCTTGCTGTCTTGGAAGACTTATTCCTACGACCATATGACAAAACAACAAGAAGAGCTTCTTGTCATTAGAGTCTAGTTTCGCGTTCACGGAGACGGTTGGCGATCTCTCAAAGTATTGAGTTATTCCATGGAAGCATCCATGGAATCAGGTATTATGTTCCGCACTTATAATTTATGTTTTATGAGTAAGTTTTGGCATAAGACGGTCTTTAGGTTAAGGTGGGGAACTGTTTTTCCTTTCCCGGAGTGTAAGTGTTTGACTCTTAGATAAGATGTAATTGTTTGATCTCTAGATTAAGATGTAATTGTTTAGCCTTTATGATTCCCAATTTATTACTCTCTCTAAAATTCTTAATATCATATTTACCTTTCTAAATTTCAATAACTCATAAAGCTATCCAGTTTATTGACTTTTATATTGAAACTCATTTTAATTTGTAAAATATCCATTTTATCTTTTATTAAAAATAAAAAATAAGTATACTGCGTAATAGAATTCTTCCTTAATTAGCCTATCGTCAAACACCTCTCGTGGATCATCAAATTTACCTTCTTTACACAAACACCTTAGAAAATGCTTAGAAGCTGTATAATTAGGCATGCATCTCCTCTTCTAATCCCTTAATTAACTGTCGCTGCCTCAAAACTTCCAATTATTACATTTGATGATATCTGATTGATTTCTGGTTAGTAGCTGCAATTTCAGAGATCAATTCAACCACATCCTCTGGCTTCCCATGACAGATTTAAACATGAAGGATTAGCATTATTCAGTTTGATTTGAAATCAATTGTATCCAATATTAAACTTGGGAACTCTACAATAAAAAGTTTTCTTAATTTTCTTAATGTAGGAAACAATTATGTTTAGTTCGGTGTATTGCTGATTAACACGTGTTAACATTGTTAGCTTTTACCAACACCTCACTAACTGCATTACTGGTAACAGTATTTACTAGCACAGTACGGTCAGTACTAGGCTATGGCAATTCTAAAATGTGGGTCAGCAACTGTTTGAATGTACTTTAGTAGGCAAAAGAAAATAAATAAATAAAAATCAAACAATTTAATGTACATTGAGGCCTTATATTCTATTTATATAATTATATTACATCCCTACAATTTTTTTTCTAAAAAAAAAAAATGCACCAGTACGTTAAATTCAAATAAAAAACAAAGAAACATTACATAATTCCACCCTTTTGTTTCAAGACAGTGCAGATAATATATTAATTATTAAAAAACAAAGAAACAGTATATAACAATTGCCGAAGCAACGCTAGGCACCCACCTAGTAAATTTCTAAAGTTGGAAAAAATAGTTGCTAAATAACATTTCTAAACCAAGAAAGAAATTAAGCACAGGCCCATTTTTCCAGTGAGATGACAAATTCGTGGGCCAAGCCCAAACAGTATTATGGTCTAGGTCATGTGACTATTCCCTTCACTGGTGGCGACTGGCGAGTATCAGAAGTCATTCCTTTCTCTGTCATTTCCATTCTCTTTTTTCTCTTTAAACCACTGGCGACCTGCCTGTCGGGATCTCTCTAGTAAGTAGTAAGACACCAGGATCAGCCCAGCTTAGTCATTTTGTAGAGCACTATGCGAAGCACCTGACCGGTTTGACCGCCTGCTGGCCACCAGTGACCCGGCGCCGTCCATCTATCTCTTCGACCATCTTGATCAACTGTTGTACCCTAGTGGATCTGGTTCGATTAGCTTTTGTTTTACTTGGACGGTTTCTTTGTAAGGATAACAGGATCCATGAAGCTACAGCCATAGTGCTCGACAAAATGCCTAAGCTGGGCTGCGCACCTGATCTATTCTCCTATAGCATTTTTATGAATAGGTTGTGTAAGATGGGATAAATTGACAAGGCAGCGGTACTCCGGAATTACTCGTCAGAGTCTGTTGATACAAGGTCCTTTACAACATTTTCCCTCTAATTTAATTGACTTCACCGTCTCAAGATAGGTAAAATGTCGGAAAGGCCCTTGTATCAACAGACTCTGAAGGTAAAATGTTGCTCATAATTTCCATCAAGATGAGTTTATCCATGCGACTCAATTGGTTAGAAATAGATTTCCAGTCTAGATTGTCGCTATTTGAAAGTGCCAATCTAAGGTGGATCAGTAAGTGTCAACCTAGAGTGGTGGGCCTTAAATTTGGGGGTTAGGTTTCACATAAACATTACAAAGTGATGAGATGTTCCATAGAGATTTAGGTTTCTATACTTATATCTCTAACATCCGACGATTAATGATTAGTTGGAAGAACTTGGGAAATGACTTCAAATGTTGAAATTAATGATCATGTCAACAAAGTTACATTAATGAATTTGATTTGACTGTTGAAGCCTTAGTGGAAACCAAATTATCATTTTGCCCCTATAGACTGTTTGTCCCTTCCGTTTGATTTGTGTGGAAAATTTTGGTAGTATAAGGAAATGCATCTACATGTATGTTTTTAACTTAATATCATATGAAGTTGTATAATCATTGGCCTTTAATTCAAGGTCGAATCCATTCATGGCCATGACCACGAAATGCTAAAAGTTTGAACTCAAATTTGCACTGGATCACAATTTTATTATTGCTCATGTTTTCTGTTGAAATTGGATTTCACCTTCTACTAAATGAACTGATGAGTCGGCTTATCAAGATTTATGTGAGATTTTGTGATTATACAATAGGAACTTCACTTGCATAGTTGCGTTGTCAGATTTATGTAATATTTGCAATTACTAATCTGATTTTGATGTTTCCTACACTTTACATCACTAGTTAATTACTAACTTTAGTTTTCTTCTGATAGCAGCTGAAAATTGAATTATGGATCTCCCAATAACCAACCCACAACCCATTAACAATTAAAACCTGCTCTAGTTCCACTGTCCCAACCTTGACACTGAGCTGGTACACAAGGTGGCACAACTGCTGCACACTTTCTGACAGATTAGAGAATGAATAGAGCAGTGGGTATTATCGCAGTGTTTTGTTGACTTCACTGTGCTTTTGTCTTCTTTAATTTGTCTTGCTTCTCTTCCTTTCTTTTTCATAAACCAACCAAAATTTTAGCTTTATTTCTAAAATAATTAAATAACCTGGCACTTTTAGTGTGTAATTTTTGGGAGTAATTTGCATCTTGCCTTGAGTCCATCGTAAGTTATAGTTGTGGGGGGTAGCAATTTTATTTATTCATAATTTGTCAACTTTGCTCAAATATTTTGTTGAGATACCAACATTTGCTTTTCCAGCTTGGTTTATGCAATCTCAGTTGATTGTTGACAACTTTTGTCATTGCCATTACCTGATTAGTTTGTTAAACCTAAAACCAATCAATGTAAATTTAGATGCAGTGTTTGGTATAGTTTGCAAAATTCACTTATAAGTAGTTGAACCATTTGTCAAATATAAAAGATCAGGTACCAAACTGCAAATTATTCTAAGTGCAGATAAGCTTTTCTGTCCTGATTTAGGTTGTGCTTTCACCTTTAGGGTCTGTGAAAAGGTTTTCGAACCTCGCAAAAGGGTTTTCCAGTGGTTGCTAGTTCTTCGAAAGATATATCTGTACAACAAGGTATGTTGTGTTTTCCTAATGAATCTGATTCTTATATTTGAACTCCCAAGAATTTCCATTAAAATCTCATTTTTTTGTAGATGTATATTATTACATTTGAACTCTGTCAAAGAAATTATGTGGAAATTCCCAATCTGAAACCGGGCATGATGTATGATATGATATAGTTTTATTAATGGCTCATATATATCTTTTTAGTAACATCATTTTATCAGTTTACCCGACTCGTACCGTTTTCAATAAGATGAATATGAGTAATATTTTTTTTGTTAGTTTATCAGTTACGGATAAGACTATATTTTTTCATTAACTTAATGGGTACGTGTCACGTTAAGAAAATTTTATAATAAAATTTCAATCATTTATTTATTTAGAATGTTTAAAACGGAATCGAAATTTGACCGACGAGCGAGGAATGAGAAATTAAAACACGTTAAATGGGTTTATATTGAATTTTAGAATTTTCGGACCATTGATTCATCCTAGCACGGATCGCGAAGCACTCTCTTTAATAAGCCCTAACCTTGATTCATCCTAGCACGGATCGCGAAAAAGAGAGAAAGGAAGAGAAAGAACGAGAGAAAGAGAGAGAGAAGAAAAGAGAGGGAGAGCTCCGAAATCCTGTCGGATTGCGCCACCGTCCGGGAAATCGAGGTTGAAACCGAGAAGGCAGCTGTAAATCTCTCCTAGCCATCCCGTCGGTAATTTCTCTTTTCCCTTCTTCGTTTGAAAATCCGAGATTTCTCGAATCCGCGAGTTGTTCGTTTTAAAACCGAGATTAGTGTTAGAATTGATTGAACTCTAACTCATTTGAGCTTCTTATCTCTCGTTTACCTATTTTCTACGTGATTTCGTCTTCCATTTTGGATTTCCCCATTCTAGGGTTTTGATGCCAAATCCCGAATTGACACGCGGCATTGATTGATTAGGTTAGTCCGACCAACTGGACTCGTTCTCGGTAGGGTTATCTCTTGATTGGGAAAGGTTAGAACATGTAATGGTTAAATCGAGGTTTCGACTAAATTAGGGTTACACTAACCGGCCAATCGAATTGATGCGTAAACCAGAATAGCGAACCAGTACAGGAATGAGACCTAATTGAGATGGTATACGTGTAATGTAGGTGTAGGCTCGGTTGAGCAAAGGTTTGCGGGACACTCCAAGACGCCTAGTCTGTAGTCGTGCGGTACGTCTATTGCCAACAGGTGCGGGATTCTTGGACTTGTTTGATAATTTATATTCATGAATTAAACTGCTTCCAATTGTCATGTTGAACTGCTTGATTGATTGCATAATCGTATTGTTTGAATCATATGCATAATTGTATTAACTTAGAACTGATCTGTACTGAAATCGCCTTATTGCGGGCCGCAACAACTCCCATTACGGGCCGCAATCAATAGCGTAGCTCAAAACATAAACTGAAAAATTCTCTGACTACTTAGCTGCAATAACCTCATTGCGGGCCGCAATAACCTCATTACGGGCCGCAATAAACTCATTGCGGGCCGCAATGAAAGTAGCAGAAGAAATGCTCTCTGGTTGAAAATGGAGGGTTTGTCTGCGGGCCGCAACCACACTCATTGCGGGCCGCAATAAGGGCCTGGAAAATGCCAAATCAGAGTTGGAAACTTGGGGAATTTAAGTCGCGAGCCGCAATAACCCCATTTCAATCCGAAATGAATATCATAGTTGTATTTGCATGTTGAATGGTATATCGTTTGTTTGTGTTCTTTTGTTTTGAGAACTACGGTCGAAAGTCCCCAACAATTTATGACTATCTAGGATGGTCGGTAACGTTTCGAAATCAACGCTGGGCGATGACTCGAAACCATGTGCGCATATGAGGATAATTAATCACTGCTGGGCATTGATTGATTAAGATCAGTCAATGCTGGGCAATGACTGATCGTGACGGAGACTTTGGGTGACTGAGAGAAAACGATGAAATGGAGTCATATCCAGTCTGGGACAGGAATGACAGTTTGGTTTGGCATGTTGCGAGTGGACGATTCTGAGCTTATTGCATACGAATTTTTCTTTCTTTCTGATTATGAACCAGACCATAGTTAATGGTTAAGCCAAAGCACTGCGGATGGGTGTCAGATAAAGGGTCCAGCTGGTGGGCCATCTGTAGGTGTCAGTGACACTGCAGATGTGGGTTGGTTAAAGGGTCCAGCTCGGTGGGACATCCGTAGGTGCTACCAGCTGTAATAAACTGAGTTAAGCCAAAAACGCGTGTGTTTGAGATTCATCTTGGAAATTCCGTAACTTGTATTTCATTTGGTAAATTGTTGTCGATCATATGTACTCGCTTTATTTATAAATATGCACATGTCTGAACTGCTTTTGTATGGTTTCATTTCTGAATATAGATTTTGATTGCAAGTCCAATAATCTAAACTGTGGCAAATTTCGCACTGAGAATTCGTTCTCACCCCCACTCTTGGGTTATTTTACAGGATTTGAGGCGTCGGGTTCTGGAGAGGCACGCGAGTTGTAGACCCTTGGTAGTTACTTCTGTATGGCCTAATCTACCTTTTGTTGTATAGTTTAGGGTTAGGCCTGATGGTTAGTATCTGTATGAGATACTTTTATTGTATTATACTTTGACTAGACCGTGTACCCTTATCTATGGATTGATATATATATATATATATATATATATATATATATATATATATATATATATATATATATATACACATAGGGATGTGCTTGATAGTAGTTAATGATGCATATTTAGATTTAACGGGTAATAGCCTTGTAAACATACACGGTTTGTATGTTTACGGCAGGGAACTGTTACGAGCCGTGGCTGCGGGGTGTGACAGTTCTCTTTGGTGGTATCAGAGCTCAAGGTTTTAAGCCCTAACCGGACCGATAAGATACGTGAGTGGGGTACGTTACACTTGGGTCGTTCCGACTAGCGACTGGTATGTTATATGAAATATGTACGTATAAACTGAGTCAAGATTTTATGGCAATTTAGGATCATGGACGGGCGTCGCGGTAGGGGACGTGGTAGGGGACGACCACCTCGCACGAGAGCTGGTGGACGGGTTCAGGACATAATTGTCGAACCCGCTACTAGCAGAGCTGAGACCGGACCGGCAGGGCCGGAAGGTCAAGGAGTTGAGTTTGGGCCTGGAGGTGCACAGGACCGAGATCGAGCTCTCGACGAGAGGTTGATAGCGGCGTACGAGAGAGGTCGCCAGGCAGAGAGACGTGACGCTGCACCTGAGGCCTCGAGAAATGCTCCTGAAGAATTTAGGAGGTTGTATGACTCCTTCCTGCGCCTCCATCCACTGCGTTTCGATGGCACGGGTGAGTTTGCAGTGGCAGAGGAATGGCTCGCGAGTATGCACGCGAAGCTGGTTCTATGTCGAGCACCAGAAGAAGACATGGTAGAGCTGGCAGAACAGCAGTTGGAGGGGGGTGCCAGATTTTGGTGGGATGGAGCCCGACGTAGTTTCGTCGGGGAGGAGGCAAAGATTCCGTGGGAATGGTTTGAGCAGCAGTTCACCCGACGATTTCTGAGTAACTTGCAACGAGAGGCGCTGCGAAGGAAATTTTTGGACTTAAGGCAGGATGGGAGGTCAGTGGCAGAATACAACAATGAATTTCTCGCCTTGTCAAGGTACGCAGTAGACGTACAGAATGATGTGGTGAGATACCACAGGCAATATTTGGACGGGTTGGATGGGGGTATCTCGATGATTGTTGATACCCCGTTAGCTACTGAGCTTCAGGCGATGATGGACCACGCAGAGCAGGTAGAGCTGCACAGCAAAAGAAAGAGAACCCAGATGTCCGAGAGGAATGTCAAGCAGAAAGAGGATCAAAATAGACAATTCGCGAGGTCAAGTGGTGGACCGTCGACTGCTAGACCACCCCCTAGACAGATGGGGACACCGAGACCCCCTTTCAGGCAGATAGACGCACCGGGAGTTAGGCCGGGATTTGTTCCGACGTGGTGCCATACCTGCAACCAGGAGCACTCTGAAATCCAATGTAGGTGTCGCAACAGTGCGTGTTTTACATGCGGCAGTATGGAACATTGGGCGAGAGAATGCCCAAATGCGGCACTGGAGTTTCAGGGGTACAGGGGACCGGGAGGACCTGCAGGACGCGGGCAGGGTGGACCACCATTCCGCGGTCGAGGCGTTCCCCAGATCGGCGGGGGCAGGACCGGAGGTCGAGTAGCGGTTCATGCGATTGAGGCACCAAGGTTTCCGGAAGGGAAGGATAACATGAAACCATCTGGTTCTCGAGCGGATGTGATGACAGGTATACTTTCTATCTCAGGCTGTTATGCGCACTGTTTGATTGATACCGGGTGTAGCCATTCCGTGGTGTCAAAGGCGTGGGTAGAGAAATGTAACTGGCCAACCGAAACCTGTAACCAAGTCCTTAGTGTCCAAACCCCTTTCGGTTCAAATGACCGAGAAATCACCACATGCCGAAACAGAAAGGTCAGAGTGGATGGTAGGGATCTCGAGATAGACCTGTTGGTTATGGAGATCACCGGATACGATATTTTATTAGGGATGGATTGGTTGACAAGACATGCGGCGACAATCGACTGCCCGCACCGCAGGGTCTGTTTTACAACTTCACGAGGTAGTACGTCGTGCATGCTGAACTGTAGGAAGGTCGGGGGAGTAATACCGTGTATTTCAGAGGTGGAAGTTAGGCATCTGATCGAGTCAGGATGCAATGCGTACTTGGCAGCAATTGTGTATACGGCTACGGAAGTTCCGGAGATGAATGAGATACCGGTGGTGGCGGAGTTTGCGGATGTGTTCCCGGATGAAATAATTGAACTACCACCCGCGCGAGAAGTGGAATTCGGCATAGAATTGGTGCTAGGCACGACGCCAATTTCCAAGACTCCGTATCGAATGGCTCCTGCGGAGTTGAAAGAGCTTAAGGCACAGTTGGAAGAGATGCTGGAAAGCGGGTTCATCAGGCCAAGCACGTCTCCATGGGGTGCTCCCGTGCTTTTTGTGAAGAAGAAAGATGGTACCTTACGATTGTGTATCGACTACCGTGAGCTGAACAAGGTGACCGTGAAAAATAAGTACCCGATACCCCGAATCGATGACTTGTTTGATCAGCTGCAAGGGTCTTCGATTTATTCCAAAATAGACCTGAGAACGGGGTACCACCAATTGAGGATACGACCGACTGACGTGGAGAAGACAGCCTTCCGAACACGCTATGGGCACTACGAATATCTGGTGATGCTGTTTGGGCTGACGAACGCACCCGCCGCATTTTTTTTGGAGCTTATGCACCGGGTGTTTCATGATCTACTGGATTCGACAGTGGTGGTTTTCATCGATGACATCCTGGTGTACTCGCGATCACGAGAAGAGCATGAAATACACCTGCGAATAGTGTTGCAGAGGCTGAGAGAGCACAGGTTGTTCGCAAAATTCTCGAAATGTGAATTCTGGCTCGAGAAAGTGACCTTTCTCGGCCATGTGATATCAAGAGAAGGATTGGCGGTCGATTCCGAAAAGATTCGGGCAGTGACCGAATGGAAAAGACCAGAAACGGTTACAGAGATTCGCAGTTTTCTGGGGCTAGCAGGATACTACCGACGATTTGTGCTTGGATTCTCACAGTTAGCGGCTCCTCTTACGAAACTGTTGCACAAGGGGGTGAAATTCGAGTGGGGTGCTGATCAAGACCAAAGTTTTCAGGAACTGAAGGACCGGCTGGTGTCTGCACCGGTTCTTGCCATGCCAATTATGAACGAAGAATACACCGTGTACACCGATGCATCCCGAACGGGTTTAGGATGCGTGTTGATGCAGAAGGAACATGTGATTGCATATGCCTCCCGACAGATTCGACCGCACGAGCAGAATTATCCGACCCATGACCTGGAGCTAGCTGCAGTGATCTTTGCTTTAAAAATTTGGCGGCATTACCTGTATGGAGTGAGATGTCGTATTTTTACGGATCATAAGAGTTTGAAGTACATCTTCACGCAGCGAGAGCTGAATTTGAGACAGAGGAGATGGCTGGAGTTGATGAAGGATTATGACCTGGATATTCAGTATCATGCGGGAAAAGCAAATGTGGTAGCAGATGCTCTAAGCAGAAAGAGTCAGATAAATCTGGCATCGATTATCACCAATGAGACGCATCTCCTCGAAGAAATGCAAAGGATGAATTTGTACGTCGGTGCATCCCATGAGTTCGCAGTGGAGACATCGTCCCGCTTGATGAGAAATAATACTAAGGCAGGCGCGTCTGCTGTCCCGTCGATTATCTTGGCTGCGGTCGAAATTCGACCGAAATTACACGAACGGATTCGAACAGCACAACAGGAAGACCCAAATTGTCAAAAGTTCCGACAACACTATGAGTCGAATGCAGACTCGTCATTCCAACTTCGCGAGGACGGTATCCTATGGTTCCACAATCGCATATGTGTTCCGAATGACTCAGAACTGAAGAATCTGATTCTATCAGAAGCACATGACTCGGGGTACACCATTCACCCTGGAGAAGTTAAGATGTATCAAGACTTGAAGCAACACTTCTGGTGGCCAAAGATGAAACGGAACGTGCAACACTATGTCGAAAAGTGCCAGGTATGTCAACAGGTCAAGGCAGATAGACGGAGGAGGGCGGGATTACTAAGACCCCTTGCGATACCCGCCCGAAAATTCGAGTCGATCACCATGGATTTTGTGACTGGATTCCCAAGAACGGTCGGAAGATACGATGCCATCTGGGTGATTGTAGATAGGCTGACGAAGATTGCGCACTTCATTCCGCTTCGGGTCGAGACCTCTGGAAGAGAGTTAGCTGATCTGTTCTTGAAGTACCAATTCAAATACCACGGCTGCTTGCGCAACATTATCTCCGACCGAGACCCCCGATTTACCTCCCACTTTTGGGAAAGCTTCCAAGAAGCCATGGGTACGAAGTTGAGGTTCAGTACCGCGCATCATCCTCAAACCGACGGTCAATCTGAACGAACCATACAAACGTTAGAAGATATGCTGCGATCCTGTGCCTTGAGTTTCCGAGGATCTTGGATCGATCACCTATACCTGGTGGAATTTGCATATAACAATAGCCACCATTCGAGTATCGGAATGTCACCACAGGAAGCTCTTACGGGACAGCAGTGTCGCACATCGCTGTGGTGGGGACCAACAGGTACATACTCACCTACCGGGCCTCAGATGCTTGAAGAAGTCGCGAAAAAGACGAAAGTCGTCCTGAGTCGACTTAAATCAGCACAAGAGAGACAAAAGAAGTATGCAGATGTTCATCGACGGCTGTTGGAATTTCCTGAAGGAGATCATGTGTGGCTACGAGTTTCACCAGTCAGAGGCGTGCACCGGTTTGGCGTCTCAGGTAAATTGAGTCCTCGCTATATTGGGCTGTTTCAGATTACACGGCGAGTGGGACCGGTGGCATATGAGCTCGCATTGCCACCAGCATTGGACCGGGTTCATCCGGTGTTTCATGTGTCACAATTACGCCGGTACGTGCGAGATCCATCTCACTGCATTGATCACTCCGATCTGCATGTCCAAGAGGACTTGACGTATCAAGAAGAGCCGATGCAAATACTGGACAGAAAAGAACAGCGACTTCGGAGCAAGGTGATCAAACTTGTTCTGGTCAAGTGGGGACGCCATTCAGATAAGGAAGCAACATGGGAAGGGGAAGAAAGTGTCCGTGAGAAGTACCCCGAACTATTCGACGACTCAGGTATGAAACTAAGTTCAGAGGACTGAACTCTATCTTAAGGGGGGGAGAAATGTCACGTTAAGAAAATTTTATAATAAAATTTCAATCATTTATTTATTTAGAATGTTTAAAACAGAATCGAAATTTGACCGACGAGCGAGGAATGAGAAATTAAAACACGTTAAATGGGTTTATATTGAATTTTAGAATTTTCGGACCATTGATTCATCCTAGCACGGATCGCGAAGCACCCTCTTTAATAAGCCCTAACCTTGATTCATCCTAGCACGGATCGCGAAGCACCCTCTTTGATGAACCCTCACCCCTCTCCCTTCTCCCGTGTGTGTGGTCGGCCAAAGAGAAAGGAAGAGAAAGAACGAGAGAAAGAGAGAGAGAGAAGAAAAGAGAGGGAGAGCTCCGAAATCCCGTCGGATTGCGCCACCGTCCGGGAAATCGAGGTTGAAACTGAGAAGGCAGCTGTAAATCTCTCCTAGCCATCCCGTCGGTAATTTCTCTTTTCCCTTCTTCGTTTGAAAATCCGAGATTTCTCGAATCCGCGAGTTGTTCGTTTTAAAACCGAGATTAGTGTTAGAATTGATTGAACTCTAACTCATTTGAGCTTCTTATCTCTCGTTTACCTATTTTCTACGTGATTTCGTCTTCCATTTTGGATTTCCCCATTCTAGGGTTTTGATGCCAAATCCCGAATTGACACGCGACATTGATTGATTAGGTTAGTCCGACCAACTGGACTCGTTCTCGGTAGGGTTATCTCTTGATCGGGAAAGGTTAGAACATGTAATGGTTAAATCGAGGTTTCGACCAAATTAGGGTTACACCAACCGGCCAATCGAATTGATGCGTAAACCAGAATAGCGAACCAGTACAGGAATGAGACCTAATTGAGATGGTATACGTGTAATGTAGGTGTAGGCTCGGTTGAGCAAAGGTTTGCGGGACACTCCGAGACGCCTGGTCTGTAGTCGCGCGGTACGTCTATTGCCAACAGGTGCGGGATTCTTGGACTTGTTTGATAATTTATATTCATGAATTAAACTGCTTCCAATTGTCATGTTGAACTGCTTGATTGATTGCATAATCGTATTGTTTGAATCATATGCATAATTGTATTAACTTAGAACTGATCTGTACTGAAATCGCCTTATTGCGGGCCGCAACAACTCCCATTACGGGCCGCAATCAATAGCGTAGCTCAAAACATAAACTGAAAAATTCTCTGACTACTTGGCTGCGGGCCGCAATAACCTCATTGCGGGCCGCAATAACCTCATTGCGGGCCGCAATAACCTCATTACGGGCCGCAATAAACTCATTGCGGGCCGCAATGAAAGTAGCAGAAGAAATGCTCTCTGGTTGAAAATGGAGGGTTTGTCTGCGGGCCGCAACCACACTCATTGCGGGCCGCAATAAGGGCCTGGAAAATGCCAAATCAGAGTTGGAAACTTGGGGAATTTAAGTCGCGAGCCGCAATAACCCCATTTCAATCCGAAATGAATATCATAGTTGTATTTGCATGTTGAATGGTATATCGTTTGTTTGTGTTCTTTTGTTTTGAGAACTACGGTCGAAAGTCCCCAACAATTTATGACTATCTAGGATGGTCGGTAACGTTTCGAAATCAACGCTGGGCGATGACTCGAAACCATGTGCGCATATGAGGATAATTAATCACTGCTGGGCATTGATTGATTAAGATCAGTCAATGCTGGGCAATGACTGATCGTGACGGAGACTTTGGGTGACTGAGAGAAAACGATGAAATGGAGTCATATCCAGTCTGGGACAGGAATGACAGTTTGGTTTGGCATGTTGCGAGTGGACGATTCTGAGCTTATTGCATACGAATTTTTCTTTCTTTCTGATTATGAACCAGACCATAGTTAATGGTTAAGCCAAAGCACTGCGGATGGGTGTCAGATAAAGGGTCCAGCTGGTGGGCCATCTGTAGGTGTCAGTGACACTGCAGATGTGGGTTGGTTAAAGGGTCCAGCTCGGTGGGACATCCGTAGGTGCTACCAGCTGTAATAAACTGAGTTAAGCCAAAAACGCGTGTGTTTGAGATTCATCTTGGAAATTCCGTAACTTGTATTTCATTTGGTAAATTGTTGTCGATCATATGTACTCGCTTTATTTATAAATATGCACATGTCTGAACTGCTTTTGTATGGTTTCATTTCTGAATATAGATTTTGATTGCAAGTCCAATAATCTAAACTGTGGCAAATTTCGCACTGAGAATTCGTTCTCACCCCCACTCTTGGGTTATTTTACAGGATTTGAGGCGTCGGGTTCTGGAGAGGCACGCGAGTTGTAGACCCTTGGTAGTTACTTCTGTATGGCCTAATCTACCTTTTGTTGTATAGTTTAGGGTTAGGCCTGATGGTTAGTATCTGTATGAGATACTTTTATTGTATTATACTTTGACTAGACCGTGTACCCTTATCTATGGATTGATATATATATATATATATATATATATATATATATATACATAGGGATGTGCTTGATAGTAGTTAATGATGCATATTTAGATTTAACGGGTAATAGCCTTGTAAACATACACGGTTTGTATGTTTACGGCAGGGAACTGTTACGAGCCGTGGCTGCGGGGTGTGACAGTACGGGTATAAATAGTTCCACCCGACCGATACACTAGATCTTGGCCTATTTTGGAGTTGCTTCCAATTCCCATCAAAACTCCTTTGGAAAATTGTGTTTCAAGTTTTAACCCAGTAACGGGCCCTTTAACCAAAACCTTAACTATACCAAGATCTGGTAACATTTCTCTCCTGAGCCCATTGTCGAACACCTCTCATGCATCATCAAATTTACCCTCTTTGCAAAAAACGACTTAGAAAATGCTTAGAAGCTGTATAATTAGACATGCATCTCTTCTCTTCTAATCCCTTAATTAACTGTCGCTGCCTCAAAATTTCCAATTGTTACATTTTATGATATCTTTCAGGTTTGTAGCTGCAATTTCAGAAATCAATTCAACCACATCCTCTGGCATCCCATGGGTAGATTTGAACATTGAAGGAACATTATACAGCTCGATCAAGTAAAATCACCTTTCCACAAGCATGTCCCATCATACTTCCTTAGCTTCTCATTGTAAAAATGAATGAGCTTACTTAATAACTGGATGCATCATTTCAGGCGTTTTGCCATACATGCAGAGAGAATTGATGAGGATGCCATACATGATCTGGTTAGGTGACATTCGATTGGAAGGTGAGGAGAGAGGTAAAGAGGGAAGGGATCTAGCAGAGGGAATGCGGAAATGCGGTTAAGAGCAGCATTTAATTTGTACAGGTATTGTTTCTCATTTCACCTAATGTAGCGCAACAGCTCTTTTCCATTCTTTGAGAATTAGCATTATTCAATTTGATTTGAAATCAACTGTATCCAATATTAATATTGGGAAATCTACAGTAAAAAGTTTTCTTTTCTTAATTTAGGAAACAGCTGTGTTTAGTTTAGTGTATTGCTGATTAAGACGTGTTTAAGTGTAACTTTAGCTAGCACCTCACCAACTGCATTACTAGTAACAGGTTTTGCTGACCAGTACTAGGCTGTGACAATTCTAAAATGTGGGTCAGCAACTATTTGGATATACTTTAGTAGGCAATAGAAATAAATAAAAAGAAAGGAAACAACTTTAATGTACATGAAGGCCTTAAATTCTAGGAGCTAATCATAAATCCAATCAGTGTTTCGCATACTAAATAAGTAGCATGTGTTGGGCAGTTAGCAGTGATATATATTTTCTCGGTTTGTTTGCTTGCATTATGCATAAGATAGGTGTCAGTTAATATTACAACACTACACTTTAAAAAAAAAATACACTAGTACATTAATTCAAATAAAAAACAAAGAAACAGTACATAATTCCACCAGAGAAGCATTAGCTAGCTAGTTCCTGACTATTAGACTCTGTGAATTGCTACAAATAAATTTTCAGCAATATTGATTTGGTAATTTTGAATTACTTTGGAATGCTCAAGAACACTCAAATAGCATTATATTACTCTAAAGTAACATGAGATTGTTACTGATAGAACTCTACTACAAGATGGGAATAAGAAAAAGAAACAAAATAAACTGCATTTTAATTATTTCCATATTGTTGCAATCAGCAAGATCAGAGAGTTTTTGCTAAAGCCCATTACACAGATAAAAAACAATCACAGAAACAAGATTCAAGAAACTGGATATTGTCATCTCAGTATGTAACAACAGAACCCAAGAAAACAGGAATAAAAACAAGAAATTATACAACAATCAAGAAATGTAAACATAGACAGAACCAGCATTGTCTGAACTTTCTTGCACCGCCAGAATTTTATTAATTGAAGCTTTCTTATTTGGATCAAGATCAGGCCGATCCCAGTTCTGGCCTACTGACTCTCCGCCGACGAACTGGCTTTCTTGCACGTGCAGTTGTGTTGTGCCCCTCTGGCGTGTGAGCCACAACCGGCCTGACGGGCGCATCTGGCCTGACATCAGCCACAACCGGTGTGCTGCATCTGGCCTGACATCAGCCACAACCGGCGCACTGACTCTCCTCCGGCCCAGTGACTTTCTTGCACGTGCAGTTGTGTTGTGCCTGTCCGGCGCGTGAGCCACAACCGGCCTGACAGGCGCTGTCTCAGCTGCATTGGGGTGCGCTGCATCCGGCCCGACATCAGCCACAACCGGGGCACTGACTCTCCTCCGGCGCACTGACTTTCTTGCACGTGCAGTTGTCTTGTGCCCCTCCGGCGCGTGAGCCACAACTGTCTTGACATGCACTGTCTCAGCTGCAGTGGGGTGCGCTGCATCCGGCCTGACCTCAGCTACAACCGGTCTGAAGTCCACTGGCTCATTATCAACTGCCACAGCCAAGAGTTCAACCGCAGTATGGATGTTATCAATGGTCGAGTACAAGGTCATTTGATACATGGCCGAATCCATCATCCCTTGTTGGAGGAGAACGTTTCGTGCAGCCTCCACGGCTTCAAAAGCCAATGTGCACCTGTCAGAGGCGACATTAAGCAAGGCAATGTGCATTTCGACTACATCATTCACAGGCGCCATTATAATTACTAATTAGTATGATGATCGGTGGTCGGATGGGTTTATATATATTTACAGTGAGATGGGCTATTATACATTGCAATGCATTGACTCCTCTGTACATTACAATTTAAACCGTTGGATTCGTTTAAAAAAATGTGCGGATCAGTGATCAGATCAACTTCAAAGTTTCGGAAATTTAATCCTTCAGCGAATTTAGGGACCGGACATCTCCAGTCCTTTCTCTCTCCCCCAACCCAACATTTCCGATATTCTAAAAAAACAAAAACCTAAATCGCACCCGAGACTACCGCCCCCTCCTCAGCAGCCACAGAGCCGGGAGATGAGGGGAGCAGGATAGAGATGAAGCGTGCGGGGGTAGCGTGAGAATATATATTGGATTTCTAATTTGCACCAAAGTTTATTAATTCACAGTGAGAATATATACTATCTGGATTAGTTTTTTTATGAAGATAATACACACACCATGCTTTCATTTATTGTTCCTTTAGAATCTGCAAATTAAAATGTTTTTTTTTTATTTCTTACAGAGTTGCTTTTCAGATTGTGTGAACAGCTTCGGGTGTAAATCTTTAGGAAGATAATACACACACCATGGCAGTTTTTACTTTTTACTTTTTATAATTTTACTTTTACTTTTCCAAAAAAATATCATATTTTATATACTAGACTTTATATTATTAGAAATTTTTTAATAATTATTAATCATAAAATTATTATTGACAACAAGTCTTGAAAAAAGAAAAAGATATATAATTTTTAATGAATATCTTTTTTTAATTAAAATTTTTCATAACTATTTTCACAGTACAATCAAATATTGATTTCAACACATTATCAAGTGAATGGATTCTCATAAATTAATTAATGGGCTCTCTTATCTGAAAATTCTTATTCCGCATCATCTTGTGACAACTGAACATGCTCTAAAGTAATGAAAATATTATAAATGAGCTAGCTTCACCACTAAGGGCCCATTCGGCAACACCACTAAGATTGTACAGTGGTCGGGAATCAATTACTCGGATCTCGTCTGGGTTTTCAATTGGGTCCATCTAAGTTAGATTATGATATTTTCAATCCATGATTAACTTCTATAACATTAATAATCATCCAATTTATATTTGTTTAGACTAAGAAATTTGTTGGTTCATATATTTTGTTGACAACCAGTATTAATGAGTCCGGCTAGTATAATATTGGTGTCATTTCGGCCTATATAACACCAACTCTAAAATCTATCGTATCGACTTCAAACGGTTAATTCAACCGTTCAAACTCTTCTACTTTATGAGTTGTGTGTTTACATGCAAAATTTTATAATTTTTTGAATTTTTTTAGTATCAAATCAAGCGGTCAAATGTGTGAGTTTTTAAGTTAATTTTAATGCATTCATTTTTCAAGATTTTTGACCGCTTGATTTGGTACTAAAATAACTAGATAATATTTTTTTTTGCATGTAAATGCACAACTCATAAAGTAGAAGGGTTTGAACGGTTGGATTAATCGTTTGAAGTCGATACGATAGATTTTGGAGTTAGTGTTATATAGGCCGAAATGACACCAATGTTATACTAGCCGGACTCAGTATTAATGATATAGAAAAAATAGATCAAAATCACAATATGCCTTAGCATAAAGTTACTTGGTGAAAAGATAAAGAAAGAAAAAAAAAATTAGTACCTGGGTCTGAACTTTTCAATTCGGATCCAGTGAAGTAACTCAATCTTTGGGTTTTTGATCGAGACCGTCTGATTCGAATCCGCGAAAATCTATCTGCAAAGTGAGCGCACACATCCGACAACGAATTCAAATCTCGAGACGATCTTGACCGACGAATTCGAATCGGACGGTCTCAATCCAAAACCCAAAGATTGGGTTACTTTAGGGGATCCGGACCCTGAACTTTTGGGAACCAACTCCGCTGCTCGCCAAATAGGCGAGCAGACCCTGCTTTTCTAAATCGAACCGTTCATCTATGTTGAGATCCGTGTTTCAAAAAAACTCAACGGTCTGATTTTGAATAGCAGGGTCCTGCTCGCCTATTGGCGAGCAACGGAGTCGGATCCGAACTTTTGGGGCAAGATAACAAAAAAGAAAATTATTAGAAACTGGAGTAGAACTAGGGCGCTCCTAAGCTCACCAAGCCCTTCGTGAGCGCGACTCTAAAACCTATCAAATTGACTTCAAACGATATTTCCAAACCGTTAAATGTTCAATCTATATTAAAATGTGCTTGGAGACCAAATTTTACATTTTTTGGAATTTTTTTACTATTTATTAAGATGGTTTGAAAATCGCTGTTTTTATTAAAATTCTGTACCATTGGAAAACAGCGATTTTCAAACCATCTTAATAAATAGTAAAAAAATTCTAAAAAATGTAAAATTTGGTCTCCAAGCACATTTTAATATTAGATTGAACATCTAACGATTTGGAAATGTCGTTTGAAGTCAATTTGATAGGTTTTAGAGTCGCGCTCACGGAAGGGCTTGGTGAGCTTAGGAGCACCCTAGTTCTAGAAACTGTCAGCGTCATTGTTGTTAAAGAGATTGTTGTATGAGGTCTATACATGAAATACAAGTATAACATAACGTTTAACAAAGGAATGACACGCAAATTAGTACCTGGGCCCGAAAGCCCGAAGGCCCGAATACCCGCCCCGGTGAGGTTTTATCTTTTTGGTCTTACTTGTGGACCCCACAACATGTTTTTTAAGAAATTTAGCTAACCATCACCGGTAGGGGTGTTCATTGGTCCGGTTTAGTCGGTTTTGAACCGAACCGAATTAGTTTGGATCAAACGGTTTGGTTTTTTCGGTTTAATGGTTCGGTTCGGTTTGCTTTTTAAAACCGAATTATAATTTCGGTTCGGTTCGGTTTGGTAATTTTCAAACCGAAATGACTGAACCAACCAAACTTTTATATATTATGAATTTGGTCCGGACCGCCCCGGTTTATTTCTTAATACCCCGGTTTATTTCTTAATCAATTACTTTAAATACTTCAGTTTATTTCTTAATGGAGTGCGTATCCTCTGATTGTGCTTTGAGATTCGTGCAGAACGTAGTTGAACGGTTGGCATTAACATTATACCATTAAACTAAAGAAACTAAGTGGTATTTCACTTGCACTCAAAAAATAATTACTTCTCCAATTTTGGAGAGTTGTAGCCTCCTCTCTGTAAAACATTTAGGAGGTTAATTCTATGGGTCACCAATTATTGGGATTTGTGTTATTAAAAACAGATGAGCAAATTATTAATATATTAAAATTTTTGACAAACATGCATATCATAGAACATACAAAAAAATAACAAACAAGGATATCATAGTTAATTAATTGTTGCAGGAATTAAGAACATAAAAAATGTGCTACATGCTTGGAGACATAACATTATAACAACAATGGAAAACGCAAACACATACGATCGAGCAATAACAATTACGTCATTGACATCTGTTGGAGATACGTAGCAATGTAAACATAGTGGGAGATGCATCAATGGATGGTACTTAGCATAACAGCTTATAGGAAATTTACAAATTCAACCCTCCTTCTACCTTCTTCTCATTTTACTGTGATTTACTGATTTTTGAGGTTTACCAGTAATAGGAAAAGCATTAACACTTTATTCCATTTTACATTAACGGCTAGTAAACCTCTTGTAAATCATATATAGAACTGAGATTGCATTGTAATGACATGAATAATTACTCAATAAATTAATAATATCTCTCCTCTCTCATACAGACAAACACACACACATCACATACAAAAAACAATTATACATGCATAGATCATTTTAAAAGCACAGATAAGTACCATAACTACTTGTTGCCGATATTGGCATGGGTTGTCTATGTGGAGGCAACCTCACGCAAGGCAACGGTGAACAAGAGCACAACATGAGACGTCCGAGTCACGGCCCTTCCCAAGGCAGTGTATCTCGTGGGGTTGTCGGCAACCAGCCACCCAATCCCTATCATTCCAAGTCCGAAGAGAAAGATAATGGCGAGAACAACACCAAAAGCACACTGCATGTGAATGCGTGACATCATGACGGCACGCTGCAGCGGCCTCAGCATTGCTGAAATTGCCGAGGAGGAAATGAAGATTCCGACTCTGACCAAGTTCGTAGGTAGTGTTGCCGGATCGAGCTGCGGGTCGAATGCGCCGGCAGGGAGCTGTCCTCCAGGAGAGAGGTTGTTCTCCATTTGAAGGGAGATTTGATTACTTTTTTGTTTGCTAAATTTTTGTGAGAAGAAATTGAGGCTTAATTTGAGAGGGTGGTTTGATTTTGATAGACGAAATGATGAATCGTCTTATAATATATAGACGGTAGGCGCTCACTTTTGTATTTTCATTTTGTATTAGTTAATTTTCGGGCCGGTCCGAGCTTCGGATCGGGCTCTCTAATTAATTTATAAGGCGCCATTATGTCACTATCAATTGTATAAATTTTTCTTATTATTTTATATATATCTTTAAGAGGAGGGGTTTAAAATCCCCCGTTAAATTTGTGCTCCAATAACATTTCATATTTTTATTTTCATTTGCAATTCCAAACAAGTTATATTTTTTGAAAAAATATTATTTTTTTAGATAGATACAAAATCACTATATTTTACAAAATTCTCGATCATGCAATAACAATAATTTTGTACATATCTTAAAAAAAGAGTAAAACCAAAAAATATAAAATTTGATCTCCAAACTCATTTTAATGTGGATATTGTATTGAGCGGCTCGGATCGTCAATTTGAACTTTAAAATTGAGATACAGATATGTAGCATAATTGAAGCACAAAAACAAAAAACTTAGGTGCTAAATTTTTATTTACGTCAAATACGATCTAAATTTAAAAACAAATTGAGCACTGAGCATAAAAATGACGAAATTAGTCCAAAACTACTATTTGCATTATAGTTCTTTAAGTTATACAAAAATAACTAAACTATATTCTTTTCTATTAAAGTAATTTGGATATTAAAAAAATTGCTTTTGGAGAATTTTTTGCTCTTCTGTAAAGATTAATTTAGTTAATTTGAGAGAAGTTGATGGATCATCTTCTTTCTTGAAAGTTGAAGGACTGATTTAGTGTAACTAAAATGTTTAGGATCCAACTTGATTTTTTTTTTTCTGAAAAAAAATCAAAGACCAATTTAATGTAAATAAAAATTTAAAGACCAATTTCTTTAAGATTAAAAGTTTAGGGATCAAATCTATTTTTTTTCTTGTACTTGTGTCCTCCATCGAAACTTTAAATCTAACCATTTGAAAATATTCTATTTCATATCACATCACTACAACAAAAAGGGGCTTCAGCGACAGGTTCGGTCGCCGGTCGCTGAAGACCAAAAAAAAAAAACTAAAACTTAAGTGTTTTGGCGACGAACCCTTTGGCGAATGGCGCCCACAACCTTCAGCGATCGATTTGGCCCGGTCGCTGAAGGGTACCCCTAAAAAGCCCCTGCCAAAGTCTTTCTTCTTTCTCTGATTCCCGTGCTAGGTTTAGCGGAAAAAAAAACACAGAGCCGACCCTGCAGGCCGACCCCCGGCCACCCCGACCTCTCCCATCTCTTTCTCTCCCTCTCTAGATCTGTTGCCGACACCGCCGCTGCCGCCCGACCCCACCCCGGCTCTTTAGATTGTTGTTCAATATATATTTGTCATTGCAGCTCTTCAGATTTTCATTTAATTTTAGAAACTATATATGTTAGAATTAATGTTCAAAAAATTAATTGAAATAAAAATTGAATTCAAGTTATTCAATTTTAAAATTCAAGAATAATTAATTTATTTGATTTTAAACTTGTAACATCCTCAAAAAATATTATCTTAATCATCAAACAAAAAACTAATTCTCAATAAAAAAAGTTTAATGCTTATTAAATATAAGATGTCAAAAATCTACTTATTTTGTGTCTTCGAAACTCTTATAATTTTCAAATTTATGTTAAATATTTGGGTGACTTAGCCTCCAACTTTGACTAAAAAAAATTCGATTTTTTATGCATTGATGTACATATGTTTCTAATTTAGTAACAGATAATCCGAAACTTAAAAGGAAACTGAAATTCTTTTATATGCATTGATGTAGATCGATCTTTTCTTTGTATTAATGCTAAATGAACTGAAGTCTGAAGCTTTGTTTCAGTTCCTTTAAATTTCAAAATTCATGTGATCAAACTTAGAGATATGCACCAATACATAAAGAAATCGAATCACTCATTTGGTACCTTCCATGTGATCGAAAAGAATTTTCTCAACTCCTTTTTCCGAAAAAATATTTCATATATTCTAATAATAAAAAATTCGAACTACTTAATATATGTTGCAATTCAATTGCAATTACAGTAGTTGTTATTATGAAAAAAGACATTTTTGGTGTGAGCAGGGAATAGAAGGTGCGGCGGTTCAATTGGATCCATATCCTCGACGGTACCGTAAAAGATTCCCTTTTACAATTAGCTATTTACGGTTTGAGATTAACTCTCAGCCGGTTTGAGATTCGGGCTGACTGAAGGGGCAGTATTATTGGGCTTTGAGATTCGTGCCAAGTTAAAAAGAACGGTCCAGATCGAGTAATTGTAAAAGATTCCCTATTACAGTACTGCACTGGATATGAATTCGGTTTAATTAGCGTCATTGTGAAAAGTATTGATGACGTTGCAACGGTGACGAATTATTAGTTGTATAGGTGGCATATAGTTCTAATTTTTCAATGATACATAGTTCATAGTTCTAAATTTTCAATGCATATATTCGATTTCACAAAAAGGAGAGGAGATAATAAAAGAGTAAATAACTATAGAACTGCCAACATCATTTTGAAATTTTATTTGAAAGCATGCAATTTGGACTCTCTCTCTCTCTCTCTCTCTCTCTCTCTCTCGAAACACACACACACACACATAATTATCAATATTGACAAGAAAAGAAACTCCTAATATTTTGATAGCAAGATATTCATATGTGATTGCAATTTGTATGAATTTCTTTCTATTTTCTTAATGAACTACACGTCTGTTTTCTCACGGCTGATTTTAAAACGAATCTGTTTTAAAACGGATTTGTCCATTGAATGGTTCAATGATTTCTTAGTTAAACCAAGCCGGTCAATCTGGTTTTGACCGGTCCAATAACAAAACCGTTCATTTAAAATAAATAAATCGGAGAGGTAATCAGATTCGGTTTTTTTTCGCCTGCAAGTTCGGTTCTATTTTTTTAAATAAAAGAGCTGTTGTAGTTTGGCAATAATTTATGCGATTATTGTACAAATAATGTAAAATCAGGCGCCTAATTAAGTAGTTGAATTGTATATGACAAAACATGAAATTATGATTTCATATAAGCGGAACATGAAAATTTGCCTTGATCTACTCTCTTTCTATTTAGCAACTTATATGCACAAACTAATTTCCCCACTAATTATCATTATCTATATAATAATACGTTATTATAGTCAGAGTCAGAGACTTCCGAATAATGAAAGTCAAACACATAATGAGAATTAATCATATAAAATTTTCATATTAAGAATAAAAATTAATTTACATTATCCATGACATTTTACTCTTAATTACATAGAAAATCGTCATTTTAAAAAATGAGGCCAATTGATCCAATCATATAACAACCTCTGGTTACAACGGTAACCATTGCTAAGTTGGAATTGGAGAGTGTCCGATGCCTGATAAGAGTTGTTTTATCTGTTTTAAGATTCGTGTACAACACTTTAAAATTTATGCACATCAAATTTGCACGAATCTTAATACGAATTTAACTGTTCTAACCGACTATCAAACAGAATTTGATTTCTTGGAACGCTTCCTTTTTCGCTGCCAAAGAAACAGGATGAGGGGCCGAGTGCTAGTTGTATCAAGAGGTGAGGTCTAATTGGGCCTTCGGGTAATTATTTTGGGCCTAAGCTCAATAAAATAAAAATATTCTTTTACAAGCCGAGACGCCCGGAATTCGTATCCTCTGCGTGAACTAAAAAAAAAATCTTTTGAGTTAATGTATCTGGACCGTCTGATTAGCTTTCAAATTCGTACGAACTAGATCTACACTAATATTAAAGACCCCTGAATTATAAACTGTGGCTGAATTGGTTCCGTTTAAAATCAGACGACTTAACTCTTTTGAGTTAATGCACATGATGCGAACTCAGAGGCCCGAGACCCTGATTTTTCCACTGCTTACTGCTAACTCTTCATCCCTCCGTGGCTCCGTCCCTCTCGCGTTTTCTTGCCATGGGGAAGAAGAAAGAGTTGATGTCGTCAGCGCCATGGCGCGGAGACGACGACGAATCGGACATTTTCGAGGACCAAATATGAAGGTCACGAGGCAAGTCAGGCAACCCAGATGCGACCCCACCATGCACGTGCCCACCAAGAAATCCGCGAAGAAATCGGGCTTGGATTACTTCGTTGCAGCTTCCAGCGCAGTGTATCTACTATTTAGGTTACGCTACAATTTCTTATTGTTTTGCCCTTGTGGAACTTGTAATTTGTGTAAATACCCCCTTAAACTTACTAACAGGAAGGGAGCAGTGCGTTTCACCTTGTTTTTAGTTTAAAATTTGGAGGTAAATGGAGGGAATTGGGGGAGCATGGCCTTCTATTTTCATGTATGGCACCGGAACAATACTAGTACTCATTTTACTGACATTTATTTATTATTGGTTTTTGTGTTTAATTTATGGTTTGTTGGGGGCTTTTATTTTGGTTGTGGTACCAAAACGTGCTTGTTTGGGTTTCATAGCTAAATTGGGGATGAGGTGGTACACTGGTATACTAACTGGTGATGTTTTGTAAAAAGCAGTTCCCGGGATGGATTTTTACTGTGGATACGCTGGTGAAGCCTCTGCCACCTGTCATGGCATACAATGTTTCCCACAACATCAACTTCTTGCGCATTTTCATGCAATTTTGGGGTATGTTTCTGGTGTCTCTCAGTAATTCTAAGATTGGTTTCAATCGGCTGAGATTTACCAACCTGCCCCGACCTGAAAATAAATTGACAACAGATTTGGGTTGGGTTTATTGGCAACAGACCTGAAAATAATCAATTTTCCCTTTTTACAATTGTCAAAAATAATTTCTAAATTTGAAATTCGGCAATTGAAATATAATCTATACTTTATGCACATTATACACATGAAAAATTATGAAATCTGATGCAAGTTTCACCATTCATCAAAGTACTTGAATTTGCAAAGGTCCATATTTGACAACATATGATTGATTATCTAATGCCATTCAAATTCATAAATTGATGCACAACCAATCTAGAAGGCTAACAACATATCTTTAACTTTTTTCAATATTTAAAAATCATTTTGAGTTGATTTGAAAAAGAGTTGCCAAGTTAAGCTGTTGTCAGCGGATATCAACCCTTCACATTTTAGGCTTTTTAGTTTAAACAAAAGATGGAGTAAAGCGGGTCAATAAATTGTTACCAAAATCATATGAATTTGAGTAATCAGGCCGTCAGGTCATGTTTGTTTCAGCCATTGTTGCAGATCAACGATCTCTAAATTTAATTCTAAACGGATTAAAAGGAATTCCTACTGGAAAGTGTATCAACTATTTGATAATAGATTAGTAGTGCTCAAATGTTACTGGTACACTACTTGGCACTTCTATCGAATTAGATGGTAGTGCAGCTAGTGCATGACTGGTATTGCTGTTATACTTGACATTTTCAAGAGATACATGTGTGTACATACTTGAATTTGTATGCTTCATGTAAAGGAGGAATTATCTCTTGCAACTTGCAAATGTATTGTGGCATTTTATATTGTGGCAAATATATTGTGGCAAATGTATTGTGGCATTTTTTTTAATAAATTATAATTTCAATATCCACATACATCCTGCTGCACTAAAAAAAATATATTTCAATATCCACATATTAATACATACTTTGCAACAAATGACTTAGAAAATGCCTAGAAGCTGTATAATTAGACATGCATCTCTTCTCTTCTAATCCCTTAATTAACTGTTGCTACCTCAAAATTTCCAATTGTTACATTTGATGATATCTGATTTCAGGTTTGTAGCTGCAATTTCAGAACTCAATTTAACCACATCCTCTGGCTTCCCATGGGTAGATTTTAAAATTGAAGGAACATTATAAAACTTGATCAGGTAAAATCACCTTTCCACAAACATATCCCATTATACTTCCTTGGCTTCTCATTGTAAAAATGAATGTGCTGGCTTAAAAACTGGATGCATCATTTCAGGCGTTTTGCTAGAGATGCAGAGAGAATTGTTGAGGAGAGAGGTAAAGAGGGAAGGGATCTAGCAGCATTCAATTTGTACAGGTAATATTGCTTCTCATTTCACCTAAATACCCAATGTATGCTGACCCTAATGTGGTGCAACAGCTCTTTTCCATTCTTTGAGAATTAGCATTATTCAATTTGATTTGAAATCAACTGTATCCAATATTAAACTCGGAAACTCTACAGTAAAAAGTTTTCTTTTCTTAATTTAGGAAACAACTATGTTTAGTTCAGTGTATTGCTGATTAACACGTATTAAAGTGTTAAATTTTACCAACACCTCACTAACTGCATTACTGGTAACAGTATTTACTGGCCAGTACTAGGCTTGGCAATTCTAAAATGTGGGTCAGCAACTATTTGAGTGTACTTTAGTAGGCAAAAGAAAATAAATAAAAAGAAAACAAACAACTTTAATGTACATTTAGGCCTTAAATTCTATTTAATACTACATCACTACACTTTAAAAAGAAACAAAAAAACAATACACCAGTACATTAATTCAAATAGAAAACAAAGAAACAGTACATGATTCCACCTGAGAGGCATTAGCTTGTTAATTACTGACTATACTCTGTGAATTACTATTGACTAAATTTTCAGCAATATTGGTTTGGCAATTTTGAATTACTTTGGAACACTCAAGAACACTCAGATAGCATTATATCACTCTAAATTAACATGAGATTGTTACTGATAGAACTCTACTACAAGATGGGAATAAGAAAAAGAAACAAAATTAATTGGATTTTATTTCCATATTGTTGCAATCAGCAAAGATCCCACAGTTCAACACAATCAAAGAAACAAGATTCAAGAAACTGGATATTGTCATCTCAAAGAACATATTCCAAAAAAGCTCATCTCTGTATGTAACAACAGAACCCAAGAAAACAGGAATTAAAACAAGAAACTATAAAAACAATCAAGAAATCTAAACATAGACAGAACCAGCATTGTCTGAACTTTCTTGCACCGCCAGAATTTTTATTAACTCAAGCTTTCCTATTTGGATCATGGTCAGGCCGATCCCAGTTCTGGCGCACTGACTCTCCTCCGGCGCACTGAATTTCTTGCACGTGCAGTTGTGTTGTGCCCCTCCGGCGCGTGAGCCACAACTGGCCTGACGGATGCTGCCTCAGCTGCAGTGGGGTGTGCTGCATCAGACTTGACATCAGTCACAACCGGCGCACTGACTCTCCTCCGGCGCACTGACTTTCTTGCACGTGCAGTTGTGTTGTGCCCCTCTGGCACGTGAGCCACAACCGGCCTGACGGGCGCTGTCTCAGCTGCAGCGGGGTGCGCTGCAACTGCATCCGGCCTGACATCAGCCACAACCGGCCTGACGGGTGCTGTCTCAGCTGCAGTGGGGTGCGCTGCAACTGCATCTGGCCTGACATCAGCCACAACCGGCCTGACGGGTGCATGTTTATCTTGGCTTGCCACGGACAAAAATTCCAATGCGATATGGATGTTCTCAATGGTCGAGCTCAAAACCCTTTGGTACGTGGCCGAGTCCATCATCCCTTGTTGGAGAACGTTTCGTGTAGCCTCCACGGCTTTGGAAGCCAATCTGCACCTTTCCTGGGCGTGATTCAACAAGACAACGTGACGATCGATTGCACTCAGAGGCGCCATTATAATAATTATGAGGAGAGAATGTAGTTTTGGTTTCAAGGATGGGTGGGTGGTCGGATGGGTTAATATATATATAGTTTAATATTACTTTTTTTGCTGAAAAGGCAAAAAGTTAGGTTGGTTTTCTAAAAATAGATAACAAAAAAGATTTTAATATATATCCATGTGTCCACCATTTACTTACAAAAATAGATTTTAATATTGTGTTGTCGGCGAGAAAAATGCCGAATTTTTTTGTTAACACTTGTTTAATTTCTAATTAAACAAATATCACTCTAATCAACTTATTATTTTCAGAGTTATCATCCACGCTTCTCTACTCCGCCCACCAAAATAGGCTGGTGCGCACTCTGGGAAGGGTACCATTTGGCGATCTTTCCCAGAGTGCGCACCAACTCTTTTTTTTGTGTGGTTATGTTCTGTTTTGTTTTGCAATTTTCGAATTATAAATTTTGTTTTAAGTAAAATAAAATTCTGTCTTTTAAGGAAATAAAATTATAAAGTAAATAAAATTCAGCATCCAAAAAAAATTCATAATTCTAAAACAAAATTAATAATTCTAAAATAAAATTCATAATTCTAAAATTGCAAAAAAAAAGAACAGAACCACAAAAAAATAAATAAAGTGTTGGTGCGTACTTTGGGGAAGGACACCATTTGGTACTCTAACTGAGTTAGAGCATCAAATGGTATCTTTCCCCATGATGCGCATCAGTCTATTTTGGTGTGCGGACCGGGAAAGTGTGGGTGGTAACTCTGAAATAAGTTGATTAGGGTGGTATTTATTTAATTAGAAATTAATCGCACGGTAACAAAAAAAAATTTCGGAGAAAAATGTGTTGCACGTAATTTTTTTTTTACCATAACAATTTTCAATCTATCCGACTCCTTCCTCTTTCGGCAAAAAATAATATTTTATTTCTAATTTTTTTTATATAGTTAAATGGGTGCAAGCAAGAAAAACAGAGAGATTGCAAATGTGATACACATCGGTGAAACTTCCATGAGTATTGGGTAGTGCAGATAACATATTAATTAGTAAACCTTTTTTGTTTTAAGCATAAACCTAATGAAATAAATTTCCAAAGTTGGAAAATAATAGTTGCTAAATAACATTACAAAACTTGCTTCACTGGCGAGTATCGGAATTCTCCCCTTTCATTTCTCTGTCATTACTCATTTCCATTCTCTTTCGTCTCTGCAAACCACTTAATTATCCCGTGCCACGGCGACCAGCCAGTTGGAATCTCTAGTAAGACACACACCAGGATCAGCCTGGGTTAGGCATTTTGTAGAGTACTATGACTATCTCCGAAGCACTTGGCCGCCGTTCATCTATCTCTTCAACCATCTCTTCACAGCGCTGGCCTGGTTCGCCTGAACAACTTAACCGACCAATACACGAATATTTTACTTTTCCTTTTTAACCGATTGACTCAAATTAATCAAATTTCACTCGATGTCTACAGGTATAACAATATAACATCTTGATCTATTTTTGTACCTGGGTTGATCGGGTCGGATTAGCTTTTATTTTACTTGGACAGTTTCTTAAGGATGGACCAGGGGCTGATCCTGGTGTCTTCAAACCATTACTAAAAAGGTCTTTGTAAGGATAATAGGATCCATGAAGCTGCAGCCATAGTGCTCGACAAAATGCCTAAACTAGGCTGCCCACCTGATCTGTTCTTCTATAGTACTTTTCTGAATAGGCTGTGTAAGATGGGATAAATTGACAAGGCAGCAGTACTGAATTACTCGTCAGAGTCTGTTGATACATGGTCCTTTACAACATTTTCCCTCTAATTTAATTGACTTCACCATCTCAATATAGGGAAAATGTTGGAAAGGCCCTTGTATCAATAGACTCTGAAGGTAAAATGTTGCTCATAATTTTCATCAAGATTGTTCCTATTTGAAAGTGCCAACCTAAGGTGGATCAGGAAGTGTTGAATCTTTTCTAGTAATGACTTGGGAACAGCAACTCTTTTCAGGATGTGTAGTTGAAAAAGATATGTTCCAGAGGGTGGTGGGCCTTTAATTTGGGGGCTAGGTTTCACATAAACATTACAAAGTGATGAGATATTCTATAGAGATTTAGGTAGGGTTTCTATACTTATATCTCTAAGATCCAATGTTTGAAGATTTTTCATGTCTCCTATTGAGGAACAGATATTGTAGATTTTTCTATACTTATATATCTCTACCCCTCAAGCCCAGATATTGTAGGTTAAACATGTTTGCAAAGTTGTTATTGGGATTGTGAGGTTCCTCAATTCCAACACTTTGAGGAACACAACACTTCCAAGAACATTCCTATCAAAATTAAATGATAAAGGAACGTATATAATTATTTTTCACCTCCGTGTGTTATTTCTTGTTGTCATGATGGATTGCGAAACGGAACAGGGATGCAATTTTTTTAACTCCAATGTGATGAATATCCTTGGTTAAGGTATATGCCAAGTGCTGAAAACTAGATGATGCTATGTGCATGCTGAGAAGAATGAAGCAAGAAGGGGCGAAACCTAATTTAGCTTCCTACTCTGCAATATTAGCAGTGCTTTTAGATATAGGGCGAGTTGATGATGCGAGAGATCTCATGGACCAGATAATAGGTGAGACTGATGATTAAGCACCCAATCAGGTTGAACTATTAAATGAACTATTTGTCCTTTAACTAAGTGAGCTGGTTAGTTGCTCTATTAACTGAAATATTGTACATGTTGCTTTGCTAATTTTTTTCTTTTATCTGGTTCATTTTGCTTTCCTGTTCACCTTATTACAAGGTTGCATTTCCTTTACAATGCATAAAATCTAATTTCTTGTTCATGTTATTTTCTATTTCCTTCTGGGGTTTTTTGAACTTGTATTGGTACCATTATGCTATGTCAGTGAATTTACAAGTACGTTCTCCTATAGAACTGATACTCTTCCAATCATAGACCTGTGCTGAACGTGCATAATTGCCTTGTTTCACAAAATTTTGATCATGATTAGTTGGAAGAACTTGAGAAATGAGTTCAAATACTGAAATTAATGATCATGCCAACAAAGTTACATTAAAGAATTTGATTTGACTGTTGAAACCTTAGTTGAAACCAAATTACCATTTTGCCCCTGTAGACCGTCTGTCCCTTCTGTTTGATTTGTGAGGAAACATTTTGTAGTTTGAGGAAATGCATCTGTATGTATGTTCGTAACTTGAGTCATATGAAGTTGTATAATCATTGGGCTTTAATTCAAGGTCAAAAGTAGTCATGATTATGACCACGAAATGCTATTTCTTTGGTTTGACATGCATCTCTTCTCTTCTAATCCCTTAATTAACTTTCGCTGCCTCAAAATTTCCAATTGTTGCATTTGATGATATCTGGTTTCAGGTTTGTAGCTGCAATTTTAGAGATCAATTCAACCACATCCTCGGGCTTCCCATGCGTAGATTTAAACATTGAAGGAACATTATACTGTATAATCAGGTAAAATCACCTTTCCACAAACATATCCCATCATACTTCCTTAGCTTCTCATTGTAAAAATGAATGAGCTTGCTTAAAAACTAAATGCATCATTTCAGGTGTTTTGACGGAGATGCAGAGAGAATTGATGAGGATGCCATACATGATCTGGTTTGGTAACATTCGATTTGAAGATGAGGAGAGAGAGGGAAGGGATCTAGCAGAGGGAATGAGGAAATGCGGTAAGAGCAGCATTCAATTTGTACAGGTATTGCTTCTCATTTCACCTAATGTAGTGCAACAGCTCTTTTCCATTCTTTGAGAATTAGCATTATTCAATTTGATTTGAAATCAACTGTATCCGATATTAAATTTGGAAACTCTACAGTAAAAAGTTTTCTTTTCTTAATTTAGGAAACAACTATGTTTAGTTCAGTGTATTGCTGATTAACACGTCTTAAAGTGTTAACTTTTACCAACACCTCACTAACTGCATTACTGGTAACAGTATTTACTGGCCAGTACTAGGCTATGGCAATACTAAAATGTGGGTCAGCAACTATTTGAATTACTTTAGTAGGCAAAAGAAAATAAATAAAAAGAAAACAAACAACTTTAATGTACATTTAGGCCTTTAAATTCTATTTAATAATACAGCACTACACTTTTTAAAAAAAAAAAAAAAAAAAACAATACACCAGTACGTTAATTTAAATAGAAAACAAAGAAACAGTAGATAAGTCCACAAGAGAGGCATTAGCTTGTTAATTACTGACTATTGGACTCTGTGAATTACTATTGACTAAATTTTCAGCAATATTGGTTTGGCAATTTTGAATTACTTTGGAACACTCAAGAACACTCAGATAGCATTATATCACTCTAAATTAACATGAGATTGTTACTGATAGAACTCTACTACAAGATGGGAATAAGAAAGAAACAAAATAAACTACATTTTATTTCCATATTGTTGCAATCAGCAAGATCAGAGAGAGTTTGCTAAAGCTCATTCCACAGTTTAACACAATCAAAGAATCAAGATTCAAGATACTGGATATTGTCATCTCAAAGAACATATTCCAAAAAAGCTCATCTCTGTATGTAACAACAGAACCCAGAAAACAGGAATTAAAACAAGAAACTATAAAAACAATCAAGAAATGTAAACATAGACAGAACCAGCATTGTCTGAACTTTCTTGCACCGCCAGAATTTTTATTAACTCAAGCTTTCCTATTTGGATCATGGTCAGGCCTATCCCAGTTCTGGCGAACTGACTGTCCTCCGGCGCACTGACTTTCTTTTACGTGTAGTTGTGTTGTGCCCCTCCGGCGCGTGAACCACAACTTGCCTGACGGACGCTGCCTCAGCTGCAGTGGGGTGTGCTGCATCCGGCTTGACATCAGTCACAACCGGCGTACTGACTGTCCTCCGGCGCACTGACTTTCTTGCACGTGCAGTTGTGTTGTGCCCCTCTGGCACGTGAGCCACAACCAGCCTGACGGGCGCTGTCTCAGCTGCAGTGGGGTGCGCTGCATCCGGCCTGACATCAGCCACCACCAGCCTGACGGGCGCTGCATCCGGTCTGACATCAGCCACAACTGGCGCACAGAGTCTCCTCCGGAGCACTGACTTTCTTGCACGTGCATTTGTGTTGTGCCCCTCCTGCGTGTGAGCCACAACCGGCCTGACAGGCGCTGTCTCAGCTGCAGTGGGGTGCGCTGCAACTGCATCCGGCCTGACAGGTGCCTGTTTATCTTGGATTGCCACGACCAAGTGTTGCAACCCTATACGGAGGTTCTCAATGGTCGAGCACAAGACCAATTGTTACGTGGGCGAGTCCATCTTCCCTTGTTGGACAAAGTTTCGTGCAGCCTCCACGGCTTTGGAAGCCAATCTGCACCTTTCCTGGGCGTGATTCAACAAGGCAACGTGACGATCGATTGCACTCAGAGGCGCCATTATAATAATTATGAGGAGAGAATGTAGTTTTGGTTTCAAGGATGGGTGGTCGGATGGGTTAATATATATATAGTTTAATTATACTGTTCTATAGAAACGGGGTTAATTTAACCGTTTAGGCCGAGTTCAATGGATGGAACTTTCTTTATTTTTACATATATATTTTTGTGGCATCTTAACGCCCGTAAGTAGGCAGTTCTTTATTTTATTTTTTCAACGTCACTCGGATATATAATGGATTTATATATTTATTTAGAAATTAAATATTATTTTCTTTTGCTGAAAAGGCAAAAAACTAGGTTGGTATTCAAAATTTTTTTGCTGAAAAGGCACTCGGATTTATATCCGACTCCTTTCTCTTTCAGTTAACAATAACGTTTTATTTCTAAATTTTTTTTTTTATAGTTAAATGGCTGCAAGAAAGAAAAACAGAGAGATTGCAAATGTGATTTTATGCACATCGGTGAAACTTCACTGAGTATTAATCAAGTTAAGGCAGTGCAGATAATATATTAATTATTAAAGTTTTTTTGTTTTAAGCGTAAACCTAATGAAATAAATTTCCAAAGTCGAAAAAAAAATCGTTGCCTAATAACACATCTAAACCAAGACAGAAATTAAGCACAGGCCCATTTTTCCTGTGGGATGACAAATTTGTGGGCCAAGCCCAAATAGTATTACGGTAATACGGTCTAAGACTCTAGTTAGGTCATTTGAGTGGCCACTATAAATAAAGGTTTGCTTCACTAGCGATTATCAGAATTTCCATTCTCTTCTTCCTCTTCAAACCACTTAATTATTCCGGCTGGCGACCAGCCAGTTGGAATCTCTAGTAAGACAGCAGGATCAGCCCGGCTTAGGCATTTTGTAGAGCACTATCTCCGAAGCACTTGGCCTGTTTGACCTCCTGGCCACCAGTGACCCGGCACCGCCCATCTATCTCTTCAACCATCTCTCCAAAGCGCTGGCCTGGTTCGCCTGAACACCTTAACCAACTAATACACGAATATTTTTGTTCCTCTTTAACCGATTGACCCAAATTAAACAGATCTACATGTATAACATCTTGATCAATTCTTGTACCTGGGTGGATCAGGTCGGATTGGCTTTTGTTTTACTAAAAAAGTCTTTGTAAGGATAACAGGATCTGTGGAGCTGCAGCCATAGTGCTTGCCAAAATGCCTAAGCTGGGCGGCGCACCTGATCTGTTCTCCTATAGCACTCTTATGAATGGGCTGTGTAAGATGGGATAAATTGACAAGGCAGCGGTACTCCTGAATTACTCGTCAGAGTCTGGTGATACAAGGTCCTTTACAACATTTTCCCTCTAATTTAATTGACTTCACCGTCTAAAGATAGAGAAAATGTTGGAAAGGCCCTTGTATCGACAGACTCTGAAGGTAAAATGTTGATCAATTACTGTGACCGGTACATTTCTTCTCTACTTTTAACAGTGAATTTACCTGTAAAACTGGAGCATGTGACTGTAACATTTGTGTTTATTTTAAAGCTACATTCGTGGAAATACACTGTAGTCAATAGGTTTCCTTTTTGTCCTTGTTAACTACTGTATTAAGAAACTTGAACAATTATAAATAAGAAATTAACTAGTATAACTAATAGAGATAATTTAGATAAGTTTAAGTTGTGCTCTGCTTAGATATGAATTGGGATTTGAGAATTTTTCTTTGTCATAGTCTCATGATGGTGTTTGTGCATTGTATCACTTATCTTTGCTATTGAATTGGATTTGATGTTCATATTTGAGCTACTCGCAGGTCATGGCATGAATAGCTTCGATGCTATGGATCAAATCTTTATCTTTTCAATAATTAATTTGGTATTTTTGTCATGCAAAAACTGTACAAAAGTCATTGTTTATCTTCAACATATGGTTTGCAATTTTGATAGTATTTCAGGCAATTTATTCATTCGATTTTCAATTCATGAAGGGCAATTTTGGTCTTTTATGACCTGCTGTGTTGTGAATTTTGCACAGGTCAAACCATAAATCCGAATTTAGAGTTTTTAGTATCAAAATTGTCAAAAGAGCAAGATCTATATCCGTGATTTATTTCAATTTTTTTTGATATTGGTAATTGTATTTGACCATAGGTTTTGTGGGAGACAGATTTCAACATCAGCAGTCCTTAGCAATTTTTGACAGCTTTGTATATTTTATTTTGATGAAAATTCAGCAACTGATTTAAAATGGTTTAAAAGTCTCAAAAATGGAAAAATTGATGCAGACATGATCCTCAAGATGTCATCTATCTATTGTGCAAGTGGCATGACCTGGTGCAAACAGTAAAGGCATTTTTACATTTGTTTGGATTTTATGTATTTTTTAGACATTCTGGTACCAGCAAAGTAGAAAATCAGAAGGCAACAAAAGTTCTTCAAGGAATCGATTGACAAGTCTATTTTTGAAAATTGTCTTTTGACAGGGAAGTCCCTTGTTTTTATTATATTCACATCTTTATTACAAAAATGACCTTGAAAAGGGATATTTTACTTGAATTTCATTGAGTAATCATAGAGAGAATATAAGCACAGTGGCCTACATACTTTCTATACTCTCATTTCAATTTTTTTGCATTATGGTCCCTTGGGTTTCTAAAATCCCTATGATGAATTGGTGCTTATGTAATCTAGTGATAATTAGTTCACCCAAGAAAAACATGAGAGAATTGATAATAATTTATGCATGTCTACAAGTAATGGATTGGTTCATAGTTCATCAGTTGGGTCTAATTGCAAGGTCTAATTTGTAATTTCACTTCTCCTTGTCAATACTCTTTGAAGAATGTTCTTAAGTTCATGTCAATTGGCTGCATGTTTCTTTCTTTCTTTGTGACTTCTTAAATTAAATTGTTTGTCACTAAACAGGTGATGACAAGACTTGACAGGTAAGTGAATTGCTTTGTTGAGTTATTGCACTGCTTACTGTCATGTAAAAATCATGAGCTTATTCAAGCAAGCACTAGTTTGAGTTATAGATAGCTGCAACTGAAAAGTAATACAGGTACTGTTTGTGAAAATCATGCTTGCACTGTAAAATAATTCTCTTCTAACCTTCACTGTAATAAATGGTTTATCGATACTGGTTGATACTGGTACTGTTTGTGAAAATTTTGCTGTGATGTAATCTTAGTACTGTTTGTTAAAATCATGGCCTGTGACAGCTGATCTGATTGTTTCACAACTGTTACTTCTTGATGCAAATGACCCTTCAAAGGAAATCAAATTGTTCATAAATTCACCTGGTGGCTCCATCACAGATGGTATGTAAAATAAAATAGAGGGTAAATTGGGTTCTATTTTTGGGATTCCTGCTTAATTGACAGTTGCTTTGGATTAAGTTGGGAATTGCCCTACTAAGGATCAGATCAAAATAGTCTTGAGTTCACGATTGAGGTTATTTGAGGTAGAGGTCGGTTAAATTGAGCTTTAATCTCATAGAAGAGGACTGACAGAGGGATTAATTGTGGGAGAATGGGCTTCAATTGACAAAGTATGCAAACTTCTACCGATAATGAATAAAATATTTAGATTTTTTTTTTTTCATGCACTGGATAGATTTTGAAAGTTCCTTTTGATCATCATGCATAAACAGCTGCAAATGTTGCTAGTTTCACAAACAGTACCAGTATTACATCACAGAACCATGGTTTATCAATACAGCTACAAATGTTGCTGCATTTGTCTCTTCTAACCTTCACTTTAAAAGTTAAACTAACCAAAGAAAAACTTGCCAGAAGTCACTCTTCTTGTTTTGACGTACTTCATAAAGTTGGGCATTACATCACAAAAATATAGGGGAGAATGGCAACCAATTCCAGAACCAAATCTAGGGTTGTTAATCAATCTAACTACAACCAATACAATACCAAACTATCAAACAACAATGATAGCTAAATTTCTGTCTTCAATGAGCTTTTTCAAGCAAGCACTAGTTTTTTGTAAAATGTTTTACGACCTTATGAACTAGTTTGGTACTGGTATATAGCAGGTGGTACCAGCCACTATTCATGTTAGGATTCTTCCTTTTATGTTTTAATTTATTCGATGTTTATTAACTGTTCTGAATTAAGTTGGGTGCACCAAAAAATTTAGTTGCAAAAATTTTTTTCTTCAATGCTCTAAATGTCTAACTTATAATTTTTGAAGGGTTCCATACAAAAATTAGAAGGGTTTATATTGTTTAGGTTGTATTATTAGAAGGGTTCCACACAAAAATTGATGTTTCACTTAGTTTATTGAATCAAAACATGTAGAAATTCTTTTATGAGTATTTAATAATCTTTCTTGGTTGAAATCTTTGTTGTAGGAAGATGGTTGTCTAATTAAAATAGGATGCAAGCTGCACATAATTTTTAGGAGCAACTTGTTTTTCAATTGATTATAAATACAGTTTTTTTTTTTTTAAATTTGCTTTTGACACAGTTTGTTGGTTTTGGGTCCAAGCAACTTGTTTTTCAATTGATTGCAATTGTTTCTTTCTATTTTGCTACTTATGGAAGTAGAACAAATCTGATTGAGTGGAATCCCAATGAAAAGAAAGCAATTTATACCATATAGTTTTCAACTTTTTATGGATTCACATGATTTAAAACACAATATACTAAATATAAAAAATTCTACAAGATGTCATTCAATTGATAGATGGATGACGTGTTAAATTTTATTAAATTTGAGTATCATGTGGCAAGTATTGAAAGTGATTAATTCAAGCGACTACAAACTTCAAATTGATATTATCTCAGAAAAAAAATTCAAATTTTACAATGAAATAAAACATGTATTCAATGTACCGTATTAGGGGTGAAAATGGTATGTACCCGATCCGTATTCGATTTGTATTCGAAAAATTAGATGTGGATATCCGTTATTCCAATATTCGTGTGGATATGGATATTGATATGGTTTTACGTTTCAATTAAACCATATCAATTATCCGTATCTGAATAGTAGATATATATATCATATATTTTAATATATATTATGAAAAACTATTGTTTTTCACTATTAAAATTAGATAAATATTATAAACTTTGATATTTTTAAAATTAGATAAATATTATCCGGTTGATATCTGATCCGTATTTGTATCTAGAAAATTAAAAAAAAAATATGAATATTTTTTTACCACTATCCGCTCCGTATTCCCTCCGTTTTCACCCATGACCGTGATAGTGAAATTATACCGTGTGATAATACATTGACCGACATTTTTATAAATATCTAAAATTAATTACAAAATATTAATTATACCCAGCTTAGCTGGGTAGTCATTTTTTGGCCGGTTAGGAGGTTTTTTTTTTTTTTGAAATATTTGTTAGATTACTCCTTTTCTAATTATATAAAATACACTAAATTACTTGAAATAATACGGTAAATTATACTAAATTAAGCTAATTTACGCTAAATTACACTAAATTACGCTAAATTATGCTAAATTACGCTAATTATACTGAAATATGCTGAATTACTCTAAGTTATGCTAGATTACGCTAATTATACTGAAATACGCTGAATTATGCTAAATTAGGCCGATTTTGTGTCATCTTTCATAAATTATAAAAAATAAAAAAAAATTTCAAAAATAATAAAAATTGATATTCTACAAGTTCATTATATAACCAATTTACTGAGCTACTTAGATCGAAAAATAAAAATAAAAATCTTAATCGTAAACTTCAACTAAAGTTTTGAGGCTCTTCCCTTTGTTTTTTTAGCAATTCTGAATTTCGAAAAACGGCAAAGCCGTCACCGACGCATGAATATTTTCGCAAGTTTTCCGAAAACTGGTCATTTGCTGAAATCGGACACTCAGCGCCGTTTTATGACTGTTTGAAGTTTCGTCATCGTTTTTTGCTTTCTTAGTGAAGATATCGTCTCTCTTAGCGTAATTTAACGTAATTTAGCGTATTTTAGTATAATTATGCTAATTATACATAAAAAAAAGTAATCTAACAAATATTTCAAAAAAAAAACCCTTCTGACTAGCCATCGAATTTTTAATCCGACAGTCAACCGGTTTGGACATTTTTAAAAATATCCAGCTAAGCTAGGTATAATTAATATTTTGTAATTAATTTTGGATATTAATTAAAATGTCGGATACATTCAATACAGACAAACTGTACCGTGATATTAAAAGCCCAAAATACTAATGGACCTCATTCATCCTTTCGTTAATTTACTACGATCATTTGGGTTTGAGCCGAGCCGGGCTTTTAATGAAGATTGAATGAGCTAGGCCGAGTTTTGAGTTTGAGCAGGCTCATTAGCAGGCCTATTCTGTTACTTGAAACCTAATTACCAATTTGCCGCTGTAGACCGTCTGTCTCTTCTGTTTGACTTGTGAGGAAAATTTTGGTAGTTTGAGGAAATGCATCTGCATGTATGTTTTTAATTTTGAGTCGTATGAAGTTGTATAATCGTTGGGCTTTAATTCAAGGTCAAAACCAGTTGTGATTATGACCACGAAATGCTATTTCTTTGGTTTGAAAATTTGAATATAAAATTGTATTGGATCACAATTTTGTAATTCACTCTGCTTTTGTCTTGCTTCACTTCCCTTTCTTTTTCATATACCAGCTGCAATTTTAAACAATTTTAGCTTTTGGTGGATTTTTCTGTATAAAATATATCTATTTTTCTAAATAAATTAAATAACATGACACTTTTACTGTGTAATTTCTGGGATCGGAGCTTTGAGAGAGTGTGCTTTCTGGGAGTAATTGGAACAGTTATCTATTATCAAACTAAAAAGAAATAACAAAGAATACTGAATGAATTAGGTCATGTGATACTTCTTGCCACAAAAAAGAAATTGGAACTTTTTTTCACTCTCATAGAATTCATGCTTCTTTTTTTCACTCAGAAAGTAACATATCACAACTTTTCCATTTCAAGATGAGAACCTCTATAAATAAGAACCATACAAATACTTAGACCTCAATAGATTTACTAATAATTAAGTCTGGTAGGGAATGCAATAATTGTAGGAACCTACACTTGTTCAAGTATTCTATAATATTGTTAGGAGTTTGGTTTTCTCCAATATCTTATCTTCACTAAGTTTGGTGGAATTCAAATGTCTTTTTATTTTCCAATATTAATTTTATTTTTTATTTTTTATTCTTTTAATCAAGGTTTTTGGATTTTGAAATAGAGAATCAGAAAAAATCAAACCCATTGTTTTAAGGAATAATGGTTTAATTTTCTTTGATATCTTATTTTCAATTGTCGATTGTTGACAAACAATGATTGGACAGAGAAACACAATTATTTGGCACAACACCACAAAAACTAAGTTATTTTTTTTAATGAGGAGGGTTCAAATGCACCCAATTCTTTATCTCCTTTATCTCTATTTTTAAAGTTTGAACAGTCGATCCAAACCGCTCAACATGATTTTCATAATAAATTATGCTTGGAGACCAAATTTTATATTTTTTAGAATTTTTTTACTATTTTTTAAGATAGGTACAAAATCATTGTTTAAGGAGATTCTGGACCATCCGATAAAGTGATTTTGTATCTATCATAAAAAATAGTAAAAAAATTCTAAAAAATATAAAATTTGGTGTCCAAGCATAATTTATTATGAAGATCATGTTGAGCGGTTTGGATCGACTGTTCAGACTTTAAAAATAGAGATAAAGGAGATGGTGCATTTGGGAGCATAGAAATTTGGGTGCATTTGAACCCTCCTCTTTTTTAATTTCTTAAAATGTTGTGCTATATATTAATTGATCGTTTTTCTCAATTATTGTGATGTATGTTGATTCCAGTTCCTTATTTTAACCAACATAAACCTTATTAACTTTTTTCTTAATTCTTTCAAAATAGAGGTTTTGAGGTTGCAATACTGATAGTAACTCTGAGAATTTTAAGTGTGCAACCTACATTTATTTTTGACATTGTGTCAATTTCTTCTACAAGAACACCCTTAAATAGATTAAAATATGTGTTTGAGCTTGTGTTGATTTCTTCCTTTGTTTTTTTTTTATTATCTAACTAAAACCGAGTAACTGGAAGTATTATTTAAACTCTTTTTTGATTGTACATTATGAAAGGTTTAATATCATATAAATAACAAGGTCAAAGATCAAAGAGTATAGGATGACATACGTCTCAAAATAGTACAATATATGAATAAAATAATAAATAAAATAGGTCTAAAATCAATACTAATCTACATAATAATGTAATAATAATTATTAAAATTAAGCATTCTTAAAAAATCCACATAAAAGGACCTCCGAAAATGAACTACCCACAGGACCGCATACGATATCAAAAAGATTCAATATGGTAATAAACTAATAAAGAAAAAAGGGTCATACTAAATATATAAAAAGATCAATATAAAAAGTGAGTAAAATAGTAATTATGGTAAAAAATCTAAGAATAATGCGCTTTATAAAATACGAAATAAAAAAGATAAAACAAAATAAAATAGAATAAATAAGAGAAAAAGGAGTAAAAGGTGTATAAGAGAGACAGAGTAGCATGTTCTTAGGTCCCAAATTTATATTTGCGAGTGGGACTGACCAACAAGCGAAATTGTATTTTATATAGAGTGACAATTGCACCTGTAACCCTATCGAAAGATGCCACTATACACAAAGCATCTGACCAAATAACCACAACAACCCCCAATTCCACAAACAAGGCCCTCTTTTTTGCTTTTTCGAAAAAATTTCCACAGAAATTACCAATAAAAAAAGGAAGTTTTTTTAATGAAACGGATTTATTTTACATCATACTGATGAAATTTTTATATATAATTTACTGTTCAGAAGATTTAAAATTTATAATAAAGCAATTCTTAATCAACGATCTTTAATAGATAATCAAATCATCCTTAAATTACAATAATTTAATTATTAGTTAAGCTAATATTAACAGCACTACTATATTATAAGTTTTTCATCACAAATTAATTCGGAGAATATTATCAAAATTTACAACTTAGACAATATTATGGGATCCTGTTCCAAATTCATAATATAGTAATTTCCGTAACTTTTTATTCATTTAAAAAAAAAAGAAACGCCCAAATCTTTAAAAGAAGTGTTATGTAAGATTTTATAGAAAAAAAATATACAAATGGTCAGTGATACTATTGTTTTATTTTTCATAGGAATTGAGTTGAATATCATAAGATGCCAGAGATGCTGAGAATCTTAGAGAATTTCACTAGAAAAATTATAGTGTACCTTAGAAAGTATTAAAATGGAAATAAAAGAAAATTATAATAAAGACCTTAGATAAGGAAAAAAAAAATATGATGTTAATTTCAACCATGTATCTGTGATCTGATTCGCATAAAAAAAATTAGAAATACTTGAAAGTTTAATATTATAATAACCTAAAATTGACAAATATGCTTATGAACTAAATGCATTACTAGCTACTATACTGATACAAGTTGAGTTTCTTATTTTCGGAAAAGACATAAAAGTTCCCATCAAGTTGAATATATAATAAAAAGGTTCCCATCGATCGTCTGTGCATCCATTCATATAAAAAACCAAGCAGCAAGTTTTCATGGTTTCTTCAACTTACATATGTCCTTCTTTTTATGAACATTTAATGGCGAAAAGTCAATAATTATAGAGCTGATATATATAAAGTAGGAATTAATCACTCTGTAGAAAAAAAAGAAAAAGAAAAAAGAATCAATTTCTCTCAAAGTTTATGATCTGGTGATGACGAACTTGAATTAATAATGTAATCATGTAGACTTAGTTAGCAATCATTGATCGATGTACAAGATTTTAATATTTGGTATGTTTTTGAGAAATTAAATCACGTGGATCGCAAAAATTGCGTTGGTTTTCTTATTAAAAAATATGCAAGTTGACAAACAAAAGTTCTGAAGAATTAATTAATATTCGAAAGCACGTTAATTACAGTTCAAAATTGTAATATTTGGGGGAAGGCACATGGAATCAGCTCTTTTGATTGAAGGGGAAGCGAAGTTGTGGAGCAAGTAGTGCTTGAGTGATTTACATTTTAATTCGAGTTGTATAGTTTGGTAGTTTTAATTACAATTGCTGTCATCTAGTAGGTGCTGATAGAGTTATAAGAGTGGAAAAATAGTGTTATGCTGTGATTAACATGTCGTGACTTTGGTTATGTGTCGTGTCAATTTTTCATGTGATGTGTCGTGCTGTGACCAAAATGTTGAGAGATGGTTACAACTAGGGGGTGATTAATGAGCAAGTTCGAGCGAATTGGGGTATGCTCGTGCTCGGTTCATTAGTTTAATTGAGCGAGTCTACTCAAATTGAGAAGACAATACCGAGTTGATAGCTGTGCTCGTGCTCGGTTTGTTAAATGCTTGAGTTGACTCGTGCTCATTAAGCGACTCGTTAAGAAATCAAGTTTGTAGGCAATTTGAATTTTATTTTGAGTTTTTTGTTTCATATACATCATTCAAAAACTAATTAACATTGATATAATTTAACAAATTGTCATAATCCAACGTGTATAAACAGTACATAATATAACAAAAAATTATCCACAGGTAAATTTAACAAAATCAAACAACTATCTCCTTGTCACAGACATACAAAGTAGGATTTGGGTTTGGGTTTGATCTGGTTGAGATTGGATGTGATATGATTTCATGTAACTTAGTTCTTAATGAGCGAGTTGGGGTATGCTCATGCTCGGTTCATTAAGTTAACGAGCGAGTTGATAATGAGCGAGTTGTTAGCGAGTTGATAATGAACGAGTTGTTAGCGAGTTTTTAGCAAGCGAGTCACGAGTTATGAGTGATTTACTCACCCCTAGTCACAGCACGCGAATAGTCATGCTACGTGAGTCACGCCGTGACCAAATTATGCCGTGACTAAACGTATCGTGACTGCCATTACTGGTCACGTTTGATCACATTTGAATATTTTTTTTAATTTAAATTTGTTTATTGAATAAATTCAAAAAAAGTTATACAAAAGATGTCGAACGATTTTTTGGAATATTAAAATGAAAAATTCATTTTAGTAAAAAAACGTGTCGTGCCTAAATATGTTGTTTTCCGTGCTGTGACTAAAGCGATTTTCGTACTGTGCCGTGTCTTTTTTGTCGAATCACGACACGTAACAGACATACATGCCGTGCCGTAGCTAGGGGTGAGTAAATTGCTCATAACTCGTAACTCGCTCATAACTCGCTCGCTAAATGCTCATTAACAACTCGCTCATTAACTTAATGAGCCGAGCATGAGCATACCTCAACTCGCTCATAACTCGCTCATTAAGAACCGAGTTACATAAATCCTGCCACATCTAATCCACTTCTCTAATAGTTGTTAGTATATCCAGAAAACTAATATTAAGAATTTGCAAAATTTCTTAAAACAAGCAGAATTACAATTCCAATTCAACGCACTATTCGTTAATTTTCTTTGGTTTTGAGTCATACTCATCAATACACTAGTCTCAAAATATAACCCAAAATTTGATCATTAATACACCGTTCTGGATTTGTATAGTTTTGAATTTGTATATTTTTAAATTCTACATTTTTATTATTGTTTTGATAATGCAAATTTGTAGGTATGTGACAAGGAGATAGCTTTGAGTATGTGACATGTAGGGCCGTGAGAACAACAAAAAGATAGTTGTTTGATTTTGTTAAATTTACTTATAGACAATTTTTTTTTTAAATTATGTACTGTTTAATTAGGTTGAATTATGATAATTTGTTAAATTCTATAAATGAAAATTTGTTAAATTCTATAAATGAAAATTTGTTAAATTCTATAAATGAAAATTTGTTAAATTCTATAAATGAAAATTAGTTTTTGAATGATGTATTTTAAATAACTCGACAACTCGCTCATTATCAACATGCTCATTAACAACTTGTTCTAACTCGCTCATTAACAACCCGCTCATTAAGCTAATGAGCCGAGCATGAGCATACCCCAACTCGCTCATGCTCGCTCATTAATCACCCCTAGTCGTAGCTGTATCGTTCTGTAACAGAACCGGCTCCGGCGTGCTATTTTTCCCACTCTAAGAGTATATATGAACGTAAAGAACCTATTTTCATTTATAAATTCCACTTGGCATGCATCCTCTGTCAAGAATTTCCAAAAAGAAAGGATCACCCATCAAATGCGCACTAATTTGTTGAATTAATTAGGTTCTAAAATGTTACGAGTTGATGGGTCTTCGCATCAGATACCAACAACCACATAGCATATCATAATTCATTAATTTGATTAGGTTCAACGACCACTTAATATAATATTTATATATCAACTCTCACCCTTTCTGATGTTGCGCATATAAACTAGTAATTAATATAAAGCGAAAGGAGATCTCATATCTGTCGGATGAGGAGCATAGCATTCACATTGGGTTCCTTTCTTTCGTACTTGGAGAAGAAGAGATGGGTTCAGCAGAGGAGTTAAGAAGTAGTCTGCTAGTATTTGAAGAAAACCATAATGAGGTATTTTAAATCTTTCAATATTAATTTGGTCCCTTTGAACTGTCCTGTCAGAACTGCTGAATTTATATCACTTTCATGGAATCCACATACAACTGGATATATTTTTGTAATTAATGTCAATAATTGGACTCTAGCTTTGGGAAGTCTTGGGTTCAATTTTATCAATTATTTCTTACAGATTTTTTAGAGGTTCCTTTTATTGTTAATTCTAACCTTTTGAGAAACATGGGAGTTGTTAAACGATTTTAATCAAACAAAACTAAAAAAGATTGTGAACAAAGCCAGGGATGATGGACTTTTTACTGATTTATTCGTTACAATTTTTCATTCCTTTTTTATTAGAATTTTAGAACAATTTGCTACCATAATGTAGGAAATTGGTCCAAACACCTCACCAGTGAAGCAACAAACTGGAGGCTGGAAAGCTTCCTCTCTGATTCTGTGTAAGTAGCTAGAAAGTTATTCTTCTTCTTGTACCCTATGCATGGCTCCTTTGGTTGCATTTAGCAAGGTTTTTTTTTACTGGTAGATTTAAGTACCTGAAATTAGTTTGCCTCAGCTTGAAAGACTTGAATGGCCCCTTTAATTAGTAATTAACAAATCTCGAAAGAATAGAGTTCTGATGGAAGTTTCCTTATGAGTGAGATTAAACTAGGTTATCTCTTTGCTTAGGGTTGATTGCCTGAGCTCCAATCGAGTTCAACTTGTGCTTTATTTTTTATTAGCTAAGCTAAGGCAGTACAGCTCATTAGTAACTGATATATATCAACTGGTTACTGGTACCAACATTATGTATTAGGACGCAGTCCGATCCTTCAATGTAAAAAGTCCGACATGGTATTCAAAATGCATCTAGGAGAAGTGAACTAATGAAGATCTTATAGCTTACAATTGTTTACTTTCTGATAAAAATAACAGTTGCTGTGCTATGTCTGTGCATTGCTTTCTCCGGCATCTCAAAGAACCTAGTGGTTTTTCTGAAAACAGAGCTATTTGAAGATAATGTTATGGCAGCAACACATTTCTCGACATGGGTGGGCACTTGTTTTCTTACCGCAGTTATCGGTGCTTATGTGTCAGATTCTTATTGGGGAAATTATTTAACTATCATGGGTTTCACTATCATTTATATGACTGTAAGTCATCGACTCATGTTTTACTTGCTTACAGTTTGGTTAATTGTACTGATCAGTATATATGTCAATCAAGTAGCATGATGCACGGCCACGAACTGGAGTATCAAAATTTTTTACAAGAATAATTCATAGGAAAATAAGAAATAGACAAGAAGCTGAATTCACTACAAAATAAATAAAGAAATATGTAAGTTAGCTATGTGTCATACCAGACTGCCTCACTTAGTATTATTTTTCTGCTAAAAAAAAAAAAAGGCAAAAAAAAGGTACTCTAGCAAGCCACATTCCATCTGTAAAATTATGCTTAGAACAAGGAGTCCTGTTATTCAAAAGTGTCAAAACCAACATAGAGATGGTTTCATATTGTTGTATGAGAAAGAAGTTTAATCTAATTGAGATTTATATTCGATGTATGTTGTCTTCTTCCTTTTTCCAAAGGGGATGGTGGTATTGACTCTATCGGCATCGCTCTCTGTCTTGAAGCGCTCCCCTTTCTTCACCTTTCTGGGCCTTTACATGATTTCTTTAGGATCTGGCTCCATAAGTCCATGTCTTTCGGCATTTGGTGCCGATCAGTTCGACAAAACTGATACAAGGGCGAAGGCATCCTTCTTTAGTTGGTATTATCTCTCAGCCAAGGTTGCTGTTTTCATTGCGAGTACAGTTGTCGTATGGATTCAAGATAACTACGGATGGACCATAGGATTCGGTATACCTACCTTGCTAGTAGGGCTAACCTTCTTGGGTTTAATGTCAGGTTCAGGATATTATAGGCACCGCAAACCCAGCGGGAGCCCTTTTACCAGACTGTGTCAAGTAATTGTTGCGGCTTCAAGAAAATATAATATGAATTTTCCGGAAGACAATTCTCTTTTATATCAGGCAAAAGGAAAGTTGGCAATTGTCCAAGAAAATGAAGAATTGGAACATACCCTTGGATTCAGGTGATTCTTTATTTATTTTTTCTGAATTTGGGTAGTTTTCATAATGTGTATTACCTATGTTATTCAGTAATACGGTTTGTATTTCTTTTAAATGGAACAAAAAACATTAGAAGATTAAATTTTGATCCACCAACTTCTACTTAACATTGAAAATGAAAATATAAACATCATTTTGCCGAAATTTTTATTAATATCCAAAAAAAATATTAAATTTCAAAATCTACATCTTGTTTGACAAGATTTTGAAAACTGCCCAAACTGCATATTTATTTCACGGTTTTAGGCCAAATTACCGCATAATTATTCCACGGTTTTAGGCATCTGAAAACTGCAAATTTATATTGTGATCCTTCTATTTCTGAAAAATAAAAAAAAATCTCTGAAAAATCTCTGACAAATATTGATCCGGGTTCTTTGTCGCAGTCTTTCTAATAAATCAAATTATATAGTATTTCCATCTATTTTCAAAGAAATATATAAAATATTTCTAATATTTCAATTAAAAAAAATAAAAAAATAAAAAAATTATAACATTTTTTGTTTAATTAAAAAAACTTAAACGCAATATAAATTTGCGGTTTTGGAATTCAAAACCCAAAACCGCAGAATTATTTTGCAGTTTTAGGCCGAATTTCCACAAAATAAATTTGTGGTTTGGACAGATTTTGAAATTCCACCGAATGAGGTGTATATTTTGAAATTTAATACTTTTTTTGGATATTAATAAAAATTTGGGATCATTTTGTGCTAACATGCATGCATCCTCTATTACTGCAGTTTTTTTGACAAAGCGGCCATTGTCACCACTTCAGACTTCTCCATCTCTGGCGCTCTTAACCCTTGGAGCCTTTGCACTATGTCGCAAGTCGAAGAGTTGAAATCTATACTTAATTTGCTTCCTATTTGGGCCACATTTATCCTCTTTGCCTCGGTTGTAAGCCAAGAATCGTCAGTTTTTGTAGAACAAGGGATGGTCATGGACCGACACTTTGGCTCTTTAAACATCTCACCGGCCTCGGTTTCAAGTTTCAATGTGCTTGCAGTTGTTGTATTTGCACCGATATATGACAAGATAATTGTGCCAATAGCTTGTAGATTTACTAAAATAGAGGGAGGCATGTCTCAATTGCAACGTGTTGGGATTGGTTTGTTCTTTTCCATTCTTGCTATGTCATCAGCCGCAATTGTTGAAGCAAAGCGGTTACAGATTGCGAGAGATGAAGGGCTTATGCATAAGAATGTTGCTGTTCCAATGAGTGTATTCTGGCAAATACCACAATATATCTTAGTAGGTATTGGAGAAGTGTTTAGCCAGGTTGGCATGCTCCAGTTCTTCTATGACCAAGCACCAGATTCCATGAGGAGTCTCTGCATGGCGCTCGTTTTTCTTACAATGTCACTTGGGAACTACGTTACTTCATTTTTATTAACAGTTGTTAATCAGGTTACTGGATGGATCCCCGACAATTTAAACGAGGGACATCTTGATCGCGTTTTTGGGTTGGTTGCGGGTTTATGCTTGATTAATCTGGTTGTGTTTGCTTTTTGTGCCTCCAGGTACAGATATAAGAGGAAATAGCTCCATACTTGCATTGGTTGATATGTCTACCAATTCATGTGTTGCACTCTATAGGTGAAAGTTTCATGGTTTTAAAAACTTGATTTATAACATTGTTGATAGAATTTCGTCAGAATGAATGAAGCAAATAATACTTGTGCAAGCATGCATCTCTCGTTTAAATGAATAAAACATATATGATGATCTCTTCTTGAGCATTCACTCATATATATAGACTTAACAATATAAACCTTCCTGCTACAACAGCTAGGTACGTACCGATGATAATCAAAGGTTGTTTATAAACTTGGTGTTGAATCATAAACTTAATTTTCACTACAAAAAGTAGGCACTTATTGCGAGGGAACTCTGTCGTGAAAAGTATCGTTGCGAAAAGAAAAAGCACAGTTATGACGGTACTCCCTCGCAAAAAGTGCCTCGCGATAAGTGCCTACTTTTCGCAACGATACTTTTTGCGACGGAGTTCCCTCGCGATAAGTGCCTACTTTGTTGTTGTGTTCCATAATAAAGTTAGATTTATTGAGAAATATATATAAAACTCTTTGAATTCTAGAGTGGACATAATTTGAGGCGGATTAATGACAAATTTTGAAAGGGAAAATGTTGGTCAATTTGAGTTTATGACCTATGGATTTAAAGGTATTTTAAGTCTAGTTTTAAAAGGTGAAAGTTTCAAGTCAGTTGGACTCCAATAGATTGTTATGACTGTACGTTTTATTGAAGAATTATCAGAATTTACTGTGTTTTTAGAATTATGTTTTTTGTTTTACTGCTGTACGAAATGCTAAAGTTTACTTTTCATGTTTAGGAATATAAAAGTTGTACTCTGTTGTTATGTAAAAGAGTAAGAGAATATAACAGAAGAAAGTTTTTTCTCATAGAATGTTCTCTCTTTCACTATTAAAATTATACCAAGTTCCTATCATATATTAAATCGATCATAACAAATTGGTATCAGAACCATAACAACTAGCGGCACATCGATAGGTACAATCGGACAAGTCTCATGCATGTGTCTCTCGAAGACTAAATACGACAACTAGAGCATCCACATGAAGGTGCAATTTGCAGTCGCATGACGCGGCTGCAAAATTGATGATCGCTCAAATAAAGACTTTGAAGGAGTCATGTAAGAGAGATAAATACTACTCTTTATCTTCTTAATCAAGCGGTTGATGATTCAGATTTTGAGAAGATAGCTGGTGTGGCAACCTAGCTCAAAGGAGGCTTGGGAAATTCTTGAGAAGGCGTAGTGTCAAGCGAGTTAAACAAGTGCGTCTACAAACGCTTTGCGGTGAGCTTGGAGCGATGAAAATGAAGGAGATCGAAGGCGTATCTGGCTACATGTTAATCCAAAACTTAAGTTTAATACGTTTTTTTTCACTAAATTTGGAGACAAATGAATCTATCACTTTAAAAAAACATGTTAATCCAAAACTGAAGAATCATCGCATTATTATTTACCTTTTTAATAAATGTAATATGTTTCTATTTTCTGCATTATATGGCTTTGAAGAACTATTATTTTTTTTTTTGATAGATAGCGCCCGTAGGCAAGAGATTACAAAAATATGTTGCCTTGCCACTACAGAAAACAAAAAGAGTGCAGTTATAACTAGTCCTGGACATTCTATGCTAACTCCCTCGTATCTAAAAATAGTGGGAATGTGTTTCCTTGGCAACTCCATCCTTCAATTCGTCCCTTCTTAGCCAGATAGTCTGCCATTTCGTTATGGCTTCTGCCTGCATGAACGCATGTGTAATTTGGATTGCCTTTCAACAGCCTCCATGAGTCGAAGACTTCCCTGTAAACTTTCCAGTCAGCTTGCAGTGGCGGACCAATGCCGGTACATAGTGCAACCAAAGGCTTGTTATCGGAGAAGAAAGAGCAGGTCGGAATTCCCATCTCCATTGCCATGCGAATAGCGTCCCTCAAGGCTCTAGCTTCTGCCTGCAAGGGCCCACTAACCATGGCCTTGCTGGAATGATACCAAATCAGCTGGTCCCCTTTGTATATAACAAATCCCACCCCTCCATACCATTGACCAGCCCACGACCCATCTGAGAAACATCTGTACTCGGATGTGACCTCTTGCAGATTCTCCTCTCTTCGTATTATACCCCTCCTATGTGAGGCTGCTAGTTGGGACTGAAATGAGATATGGTCAAAGAATTTGGAGAACATTATGAAATTCGGTTTGACTCCAGCATAGGCCATACTGTTTCTGCACCGCCAGATAGCCCACAGACTGTTAGCCATTATATCCCACCGACTATCAGAGCCTTGGCGAATGATGCACAACATAAGCTGCTGAATGTTTTGAAACCCATCCACTCTAACTGCCAGGCTACCAGTAAACCAACACAACCTTGCGAAAGGGCAGTGCATAGTCATGTGTGCAACATCCTCCAACTCCCCACCACAAGTAGCACATGATGAGTCCCCTCTGCTTAACCTCGCTGACATAATGGCACCCAGTGGCAAACCATTATGCAGCAATTTCCACATGAATAGGCATATTCTAGGCATAACATCCCCTATTTTCCAGATTGCTCCCCAAATCGGGTTGTGATGGTGATTGACCTAATGTAGGTGGCCAGCTAGAAATCTATAGGCCAATTTTACTGAGTATGCTCCATTTTGGGACATGGTAAAGAAAATACAATCCTCCCCAGCCCCCATCTCTGGTGGCTTAACATGTGAAATAATGAGAATGCTTGTCTGATGACCAAAGCACTCTATAAGTTTGTGCACATCCCACCCCTGTCCAGAATCAGTGAGAAGGTCCCTTAACCTCATACCCTGCTGCTGATGCGTCTGAGAACGGAATTCCATGGCCCCTGGAAACCACGGCTGGTTGAAGACAGAACATAGTTCCCCATTCCCCACCTTCCAGCTGAGCAGCGGTAACAGAGTTTGCCTCACCCTCATTATGCTTCTCCAAAAAATGGTGGTGTTTGCCGTGCGCTTGGTCATCCAAAGCTCACTCCTGGGGAAGTACTTAGCCTTCAGAATTTGCACCCATAGTGCCTGAGATCCAGAAGCCATGTGCCACAAGTACTTCATGAGCATAGCGTCGTTCATTAGGCTTAAGTCCCGTAATCCCAGCCCCCCGTCTGCCACTGGTGCCATGATCTTTTCCCAAGCAATAAATGCCAGATACCTATCCTGCTCCACTTTTCCCCAGAAAAATTTCCTGATTCGCTTCGTAATTTCATCGATAACCCTCTTTGGTATGGTTACCGTGGACATACAGTAAATTGGGAGGGCTTGCAGAACCGAGCGGATCAGTGTCAGACGCCCTGCCTGAGATAGCATGTTGCACTTCCACGATTGTATTTTGTCTGAGACCCTATCAATCAGGAAGTCATAGGCGTCTCTGGTCGGGTTTACTGGAACACCAAGGTATGTTTTTGACTCCTGCTCCAGAGAGACCTGCAAAATAGAAGCAATTGTCAGTCTGTCGGGGCTTGGGGTGTGAGCAGAGAACCAGATGGTGCTTTTTTCCGGTCCTATGCACTGTCCTGAGACAGCAGAGAAGTCCTCAAGAGCTGATAGGAGAGACAGGGCCTCTTGCTGATTTGCTGCCCCGAGGATTAGGAGATCATCGGCATACATGCAGTTTGTCAGAGGCCGCGCCGAGTGAGCCAGCTTTACCCCCTTAATTTGCATAGTCTCAAGCTTAAACTGAAGACTGCGGGATAGGAGATCCATGCCTAAGATAAACAAATACGGAGATAGGGCGCAACCTTGGCGCAAACCACATGTTGGATTGAAAAATCCATCACCCCGGCCATTAACCACCACAGTAAATTGTGCAGATCTCACACAAGACATCACCCAATTTCGCAATTTAGGGGGAAACCCGTATAGAGGAAGGATATCTTGTAAGTAATTCCAATCCATTCTGTCGAAGGCTTTAGAGAGATCGACCTTCAAACAAAATTCATCCCTCCTGTACCCTCTGGACATAAAGGAGTGAAGCACTTCTCGCAGTAATATTATATTTTCAGCAATTTCCCTACCAGGCACAAAAGCACTCTGTGAAGGTGAGATGCAATCAGGCATAAAAGGTCTTATTCGGGCAGCAAGGATTTTTGACACAATTTTGTAAATTAGATTACAGACAGATATGGGCCGATAGTCCGTTAATCTAGCAGGTTCCTCTTTTTTCGGAATTAGCACAACATTGGACCGGGCCACCCCTTGATTCAGCTGACCTGTTCTGAAAAAATCCCCAACCTCTTTAATTATAATAGGCCCAAACGAAGCCCAGTTGTCCTGGACCACCTTAGCACTGAACCCGTCGGGCCCAGGGGCCTTGTAAGGCCCAAGTGCCATGGCGGCTGCTTTGATTTCTAACTCTGTCGGTTCGGCCTGCAAAGATTCATGCATAAAATCTGGGATTTTAGGAAGAGAGGCCAGAACCTGATGCGGGTAGGTGTCCTGGACCCTGGCCCGCGCCCGAGATGTGTAAATGCCCTTGAAATGAGTCACAAAGGTGCGTCTGATGTCTTTGTCCTTTGTAACCCATTCACCATTATCTAGCTGTAGGGCCCTGATAGTGTTTCTTCTGTTTCTAATCCTTGTTGATGCCTGAAAAAACCTAGTGTTGCCATCACCAAAAATAGCCCATTTGACCCTGGACCTTTGATGCCAGTAGTACTCCAGCATCTCCAAGCACGTGGCATGCTCTTTTTGTAGTCCTTTGATCTCTTAAACTGCTGATTCATCCTGTGGAGTCGCATTAAGATGTAGCATGCGAGTCTCCACCTGTTTGAGCAACTGCTCCGGTGAGGAGCTTGTGCCCACCCAATCTTCTTACTTCCTTGATAAAGGCTGCATTGAACTGAGCCCAGTTCATGATCCCCTGACCTGCAACCCTTTCACACAGTTCCTTAAATCCTTCCTTGACCAACCACCAATTCTCACACTTAAAGTCTTTCTTTCCTTTGACACTAGCCGGTTTAGTTCTCAGGAGGATAGGCAGATGGTCACTGTTAAAGCATGGGAGATGAAATACAGCTGCCGTAGGGAACATGAGGGTCCATGAAACATTGGACAAGACCCGATCAAGTCGTTGAGAGATGTTTGCCCGACCACCTTGGCCGTTTGACCATGTATATGCTGGCCCAATATGGCCGAGATCCAAGAGTCCCTCATCCCTTATCCATTGCCTAAAAGCCCGATTTGATGCACTAAGCCGGCTGTTGCCCCCTCTCTTTTCCATGCCATCAACTATGGCATTGAAGTCACCAATGATACAAGTCGGTAAGTCCTGAGCAGCGACATGTCAGTGAATATCAGACCATATCCTAGGATTGTCCACTCTAGACGGATCACCATAGACGGCCACCAAGAGCCACATATCGCCGTCCACTCCTTGCGAGATTCTCGCCACAATCATATTTAAGTTAGCCTCCAACACCATCACCTTCACTTCATTACTCCAGATAAGCCACAAACCGCCCGACATCCCTCGCGACGGAACCACAACTGAATTGCACAAGGGTAGGAGATTTATTCTCTGTTCCGCTAGACTAACACCACACCTAGTCTCCGAAACAAACGCCAAATCTGCCCTTGTGCAGTGGAGGTAGCGGTTTAACGTGCGAATTGTCGTGCCTCCACTACCCCGACAATTCCACGACACTACATTCATATATCTTGTGCCGGCGTAGTAAGGCCCGCCGGCTTTGGCCGTTTAATTAGGTGAGAGGTTGAGGAGGTGGTAGGTATGACAGTGACTAAGGCATTTTTATCAGGGGCTGAGGTGACGGCTGGGTCAGTTCGGGAGGAGTTTTGATCATGAGTTGGTTTGGTCTGTGCAAAGGTTCTTTTATTCTTGGGTGGGGTGAACTTGGTAGTTGGTAGCTCAGTAGACAGTGACGAGGCTTTGGGAATTAGACCATGGTTGACCAGCCAAGGACCTCTGGTTGGGGAAAGAATGTGTTGCAATTGAGAATTACCCTCTTGTGCCTTGCTTGCTAGCAATTTGGTAAGGCGCCTGTGGTCAGAGCATTGGTGCAGTTGGTGGCCTAAAGTACCACAGAAGGTACATATGCGCGTAGCCTTCTCATATGAACAGAAAACCATGATCTCACCCAAGGAAGGGTGGTCAAATTTGACTTTATCCTTGAGAGGCTCCCCCAGTTTCACCATAATTTTAAATTTGACAAACGGGCGACCATTGATAAAACCATGTACCGGTGCCGAGACAGGAACCCCAACCTCGTTTGCCACAAATACTAGCCCCTCATCAGTCAAATAGTTGAAAGGTAGGTTAAAAAACTGTACCCATATGTCGATATGTGTAATGAGGTCCGGATGTAGATCTGCATGGCCGGACACTTCCTTTGTTGCGATGAGATCCCCTCTATACACCCAAGGGCCTTCAAGGTGCACCTTCAGCATATCCTCGCGGTTTTTGAATTCCAGAAGGAAACAGTTGCGGGTAATCGGGCGTATAATGGAATCCGGATCCACATTCCAGAGTCTCGGCATGGTGGCTGCAAAAGGCGCATCTAAGACAGTTCGGTCCGTTACAACTTTTGCCAAGAGACACAACGTCCAGTCAGTGGATGTGGTTGTAGTAGAGGGGAGCTTAATTGTTGGCTGGTCATCGGCAGTATGGAGACCAATGAATTTGGAGATGAGAGCCTCGTCCTCCGGTGAAATCCCGGCCATAGGGGAGGGTTTTAAGCCAGGGAGGTTAGGGAAATGTTGGGGAGGTGATTGGCTGAGGTGATTTGGTTGGAATGTTCTAGGAATTAGTGAGGGGCGTGTGAGTGAAGCGTGATGGTTTGGGGTTATGTGATAATATTCTGTTTGGTTATGATGAGAAGGGCACGTGTCGAAAGGTGAGTGGAGATGGAAGGTTCTGGGTTTTGGCTGTTTGTGAGCAACGCTTTCTAGCCCAGCTGGGCTGGCAGGCGCATGCACAGGAGCATGCAACCTTACGTAGGAAGGCCTTGCCTATTTTGTTTTTGGTGGGGTGTGGGGCCTGGGAACAGTGACCTGGTGTATAGACCCAGCGTGTAAGTTATTACCTTCATTTGTACCGTTTAGACAGTGTAGACTGACCCTATGCGTCTGGATGTTAGGTGGGCCTGGTCCATCAGTGGAGCGCGTGGACCTAACCCCAGAAGAGCCTCTCTCCATTGCAGCCGGCGCCGCCATGTGGTCAGGGTTCCACAGTGGTTGCTGGACATGCTCCCGGTGTCGCCGGGCTGGAGGCACGTATGGTGGAGGCGAGTGGTAGGTGTTTGGATCACCTCCATGATTGTGATGCGGTGGTGGATCAGGTGGGTGTGGCGGAGAGTCGGGCGGCTGGTCATCAACATTCAGTGAAGGTTGTCTGCCTTCCAGCACCACAGGGCACTCAGTACACCTCCCTGCATGGCCCAGGAATATCTTGTATGGGATCAGACCTTGATCGCAGCAGTCTAGAAGCAGTTTGACGCATGTTTTATCATCGCCTCGCATCTGTGCCCTAGAAAATCCCGCCATGACCCCCATGGACGCCGTAGCTTGACGGAAATACACTGGATGGAAGAAGTCCAGTGGAAAGTTGAAAATGGTGATGAGCACCCGGTTCGCTTGCGGTAAAGGGTATGAGTCGTCCATCGTTTGCCACGGAGCAATGCTGAGTAGCAATTCCCCTTCCCAGTATCCGGAGTCCAGAATTAGATCATTTGGAAGCACCCAGTCCGGAGTACGCACCAGATAACCCCCCTGTACAGCCGTTAATGGCCAGTTAGTGAGGGTGCCACCATATCTGTTGGTGAGATGATGGCCCATGTCATGCAATGGAGGGACCTGACCCCCTGGCAACCGATAGATGAGTATGGATGCATTCAGATCTACTAGGAGATGGTGATGGTCGTGAAGGGGAGAAAGGAAACAGAAGTTCGCTAGGGTTTGGTTGGAAATAGGGAAAGGCGGTGGCATAGAGCGTTTGAGTGGTTGTTTCAGGTCTAGAGGGTATTCACATTATTGCTGGGGTGAGAATGCGGTTAGAATGTATGGGCGGGTAGGGGATGGCCGGATTCGGGGGAGGATGGTGGCCGGAGGGGGAGAGAGTAGGGTCTCTAAGGGAGGATGGTGGCCGGAGGGGGAGAGGGCAAGGGTCTCTAAGGGCAAGGGTCTCCGTACGTCAACGAAGAACAATTCAAAACTGACTTGTGACGAAGAATGGTCTGTCTAACCGCATGCTTTGAAGAACTATTATAACAAGCAGATTCATTACCAACAACAGTTCAAAAAGATAGACAATTTTAATTGACTACATATTTTACTATTCTGATTTTGAAATAAGATACGAAATAGAGGATAGTAAATTGCATTTTTAAGTTGGTTCATACAGTGAATTATTTTTACTTTTTGGTCTTTTTAATTTTTTGTTTAAATTGCATTTTTTTTCTTTTTTCTTTTTTGCAGGCGGAGATTCAATTCTTCCATGAAAAAGGTAAACAAGAGAATACTATATTCAATTACCGCAGGTACTGACAGTATTCTATGTTACTCCCAAGCTATTGATCAAATTTCAAGTTAAAAATCTTTGAAATTTGTTAATACTGGAGTGGTACATAATTTTCAAATATTGCGGGCCGGAACTAGAAAATAGGATGGCTAGAAAATTAGTGTAGTGTAATTTCATTTTATAAGAGAGTTCAACAATATTGGTACATACAAAAATTTAATTTACAAGAAGAGCTTAGTTTCTTTTTTTCTTCATTAAAATTGGCCCCTAATGTGCAACATAATGACAAGTTGGTACCAATGTTATGAGGATATGAGCTTTATGGCCCCAGATATATCAAATGAGTTACAACTTACAAGTGTTAATTTTTTTTTTAGAGGAGGGCTCAAATTCCCCATTGCTTCATGCTCCAATCGTACTCCAACATCTTTATCTTCAATTTTAAAGTTCAAACAGACGATCTGAACCGCTCAACGTGATATCCACGTTAAAATATGATTGGAGACCAAATTTTATATTTTTTTGGAAATTTTTTACTATTTTTAAAGATGGATACAAAATCATTGATTTTAGATGGTCCACAATTTCCTAAAAAACAATGATTTTGTACCTATATTTTTAAAAATAGTAAAAAAATTTCAAAAAATATAAAATTTGGTCTCCAATCATATTTTAACGTGGATATTACGTTGAGCGGTTCGAATTGTCTGTTTGAACTTTGAAATTGAAGATAAAGATGTTGAAATACGATTGGAGCATGAAGCAATAAGGCATTTGAGCCCTCCTCTTTTTTCTATTTTCTAACTTGGGGATATATAAGATGAGTGCCAAGTGTTAAGTTTTTTTGTATTTTCTAACCTATACCAGCAAGAGCAGCTATGTGCGGCTTGGAGCAAGTGCAGTATCAATTTGAGTGTTGGTTGTATGGTATCAAAGATTGTTGGATGGCATCAACGAATTTTGGATAGATGAGTAATTGTTTTGAGAGGAACTGTGTAAACAAGCTTAAGATGATTTTAACTAATGGGTGCAAGAAAGAAAAACAAAGAGATTGCAAATGTGACTTTATGCACATTGGTGAAACTTCAGTGTATTGATCAAGTTAAGTCAGTACACATAATATATTAATTATTAAATCTAATGAAATAAATTTATGAAGTTGAAAAATAAAATAGTTGCTAAATAATATTTCTAAACCAAAAAGAAATTAAGCACAGGCCCATTTTTCCTGTGGGATAATAAATTTGTGGGCCAAGCCCAAATAGTGTTAGGGTTTAACACTCTTTAGGTCATGTGACTAGCCGCTACTTAAGGTTTGCTTCCCTGGCGACTATCAGAATTCCCATTCCTTTGTCATTTCCATTCTCTTTTCTCTTCAAAGTTCAAATTATCCCGTGTCATGGCCACCCGCTTGTCGGGATCTCTAGTAAGACACCAGGATCAGCCCGGCTTAGGCATTTTGTATCCATCTATCTCTTCACAGCGCTGACCTGGTTCGCCGGAACAACTTAACCAACCATTACGCCCCTTTTTTTTTTTTTTCCTCTTTAACCGATTGACCCAAATTAAACAGATCTCGCCCCATGTCTACACGTATAACATCTTGATCAACTGTTGTACCTGAGTGGATCGGTGGATCGGGTCGGATTAGCTTTTGTTTTACTTGGATGGTTTCTTAAGGATGGACCGGGGGGTGATCTTGGTGCCTTCGATCCATTACTAAGTGGTCTTTGTAAGGATAACATGATCCATGAAACTGCAGCCATAGTGCTCGACAAAATGCCTAAGCTGGGCTGCGCACCTGATCTGTTCTTCTATAGCACTCTTATGAATGGGCTGTGTAAGATGGGATAAATTGACAAGGCAGCGGTACTCCTGAATTACTTGTCAGAGTCTGTTGATACAATGTCCTTTACAACATTTTCTCTCTAATTTAATTGACTTCACCGTCTCAAGATAGGGAAAATGTCGGAAAGGCTCTTGTATCAACAGACTCTGAAGGTATAATGTTGCTCATAATTTCCATCAAGATGAGTTTATCCATGCGACTCAACAGGTTGTACTCCTGAATTACTCGTCAGAGTCTGTTGATACAATGTCCTTTACAACATTTTCTCTCTAATTTAATTGACTTCACCGTCTCAAGATAGTGAAAATGTCGGAAAGGCCCTTGTATCAACAGACTCTGAATGGTAAAATGTTGCTCATAATTTCCATCAAGATGAGTTTATCCATGCGACTCAACAGGTTAGAAATAGATTTCCAGTCTAGATTTTGTCCCTATTTGAAAGTGCCAACCTAAGGTGGATCAGGAAGTGTTGAATCTTTTGTAGCCATGACTCGGGAACAACAACTCTTTTCAGGATATGTAGTTGAATTTCCATTGAAATCTCATTTTTTTTCTAGATGCATATTATTACATCTTAACTCTGTCAAAAAAATTATAACATGATAGAGTCAAGGGATCACATCATGTATCGCTTTACGTACTCAAAAGAAGTTTGGTGTGGACTCATAAAAAAATTCAGCATACCAGTCAATACTGGTAACCAGGAAACAGTGCCGACCCTTTGGTGGAACCACAGAATTAGGCTGTCATTGCAGCCACGACAACTTTGGGATATCACCTGGGCAGCTGGATGTTGGGACCTGCGGCGTGAGCGAAACGGCGTGAGCGAAACAGAAGGCTCTTCCCCCAGGAGAGGAAACGTGCAACAGCACTGCACTGATCAGCGACGCCGGCGCAGAGTTTCAGAGTTGGTACCAGAACATATAGTGGACTCGGGTTTAATATGTGTTGAATTGCAGGGGTGCATGAAAAGGCCTTCGAGCCTCACAAGTGGGTTTTTGAGTGGTTGCTAGTTCTTCAAAAGATACATCTAATCAAACATGAGAGGAACAAAACAGGAGATGGAGACATAGTGCTGAATCGACCTGGTACAGGTACAGGCTGGTACAGGCCGGTTAGAGTACTAGATTAGGATCTGTAATAGTTTAGGATCTGGTACAGGCTCTAGCATTGGCTGGTTGTGTAAATTGTAAATACTAGGTTGTAAATTTTTTTTTTGTTTAAATAAAAATTGTCAGAGACCTCTCTGACCTTAAAAAAAAAAAAACTGACTAATTTTTGTGTGTGCATATTTAAGTTAAAAGGCTTCACTCACATCATTATTTCAAAATTGTGAGTAAAAATAAGGGTTAAGTCCTCATTTCATTGATGATGTTGTTACAAAAGTCTTATAACAGAGAAGTAAAATAAACAAATAAAGGCTCAACAGGTTGAGACCTAGAGAAAATGCGTTCAAAAACTTGAATTGAAAAGAAATCGACAGCAAAATAAAATTAAACTAAGGACTGTCAAGGAGCTGGAAGCTGCTGTAGCTTGTAATTCCTTCCGCAGCCCGAGATATCTATTGTGCCAAGCTATAATTGCACTATGTTGATATTTGGCACAGTAGTTCTGGCAGCGTGCTGTCTTCACTCCTGAATGTCCGCCCGCATTGTTCTCTCCATATGACAAAATGTGTTATAAGAGAGATGGATTTCTAACAACGTGTGTAATATGTGTTTGTCAGACTCTTGAGGTTTGGCCGTGTGGGAAACAGTTGGGTTGTCATGGAGTGTATTCTTTAGGTAAGCTGTTTTGACTGAGAAATTGGCATCTGAAGACCAGTTCCAATTTGCATCGTCCCTTAAATGCGCCTGCAATGTGATATCCCTAATTTCTTTATTCAGGGTCAAGAGTTGTTGTTGTACTTGTGTTGGCATGACTTGTTTGAAGAGATCCCCCAATCGCAGCGCTTGCCACATGTCTGCTAGGGTCTGAGTGTCATCCTATAGTTTTGCCATCCCCCGGCTTCCTTCTTATCGATACCTTACATATATAATTGCATAATTGCATTACCTGTTTCAAAGTTTTTGAGAGAACAGATTAACTTTGGAAGTGTTTGATGATCCATGCCCATGTGTGTCAGTAATGGTTTCCATTAGTTTTGGTTGGGATTCACACAATGCCAGTAGTAATGTTACATCATTATCTCAAAATTATGGTTGAAATTTCAATTCACGCGACTTGTGTTTGTCTGAACTTTTCATTGACAATAGCAATCAAGTTTTTCTAATTCTTTATCTCTGAAGAGCTGTAAAATACTTGAAAGTATGTGGGGGCCATGTACTGTGAGTGTGTATGTGTGTGACCGTAAGTGTAAAAACTAAGCAACCAACTTATTAAAGTCACTGCTCATTGCTCAATACTCATACACCAAAGAATAGTATCAAGCGCGTGTAGACCGAGTGTTGTCCCAAAAAGTATCAACCTGACTGGCACAGAGTCACCCCTTCATCAAATCAAACTTACAGGGTTAGATACGCAAAAAATATAACATATATATTTTAAGGCAATCAGAAATTAAATTTTTTAAATTTGAACCTTAACTTCTTGTTTACAGAGAGGGTGCTGACAAGTCCTCGAGTTCCACAAGTGTTTGGAATAGAGCTCACAAATTTCAAGCATATCTTAATACCTAGGTTCCCTGAGCTTAAGGCCAAGTTTGATCATTTTAATGAACTCATCTGATTGTTGTCGACATTTTCTGTAGTTCCACGCTATACATCTTTCGGCAAATATGTCTAGCATGGAGGGAAAGATGTCTAGCATGGAACAACAAGAAAATGCGGACGACGGGTCAAAACTGGTTCACACATACCAGGTGCCGGGTAAAGAAAATGAGTTCGATTCGATCTCTTCCTTTCATTTTGCTTTTCTTTTCTCTCTTTTTTTTTTTTTCTTCTTTTTAAGCAAAGCAGAATAGGAGATTTTGAGGGCGGGGACCGCAAAAAATGAAGCGGTAAAGGTATACTTGTGTTTTCACAAGGCACAGTGGTAGAGTGCAGCTATATATAGAGAGAGATTTGTAATTAATGAAATCTTTCTCGTATTTTAATGTAAATATTTATTTGGATATTTGAAGTAACAGCGAATCAGTTCTCGTGTTCTAATATTATGCACAGTCAACTCTTTTACGGTATCTCGCTCTCTTCTCCGAACAACCACCACCTACTCTCATAAATATCTTTAAAACCCATTCTATCCAACGCTAATTAATATCATACTACGATAATAAATATGTTGAAATAAATGACATAGTAATGAGTGCATCAAAAATCCAATTTTCACCTCGCTAGCTAGCTACTATCTGCATATTTGGCCTTTTGTAATAGTATTTTTTTTTTACTTTTATCCAATACATTCCTACGTAGGTATTTGACACCACAAAATAAAAGCACAAATTCAGCCGAAATTTTTATTAATATTTAAAAAAAATAAAAAATTTAACATTATGCACCCAAATTCGAGAAAATTCAAAATCTGCCAAATCCGGAAAATAATTATCTGGATCCATGCCTTCTTTCCAGATAATTATTCTCCGTATCCAGGGGCGCCTCGGTTAACGCGGATCCGGAGAATAATTTTCCAAATTTGAATTTCCGAGAGATATAATTCTTGTATTTTTTATTTTTTTAATTAAAATAGAAAATGTTATGATTTATTTATTTTTTGTATTAAAATATTATAAATATTTTATATATTTTTTTGAAAATAGATGTAATACTATATAAATTAATTTTTTAGAAACATTGCGACAAATAATCCGGATTAACATTTTTCAGGTCAAATTTTTCGCTGCCGTAAGAAAATTAATTTTTTTTTTGTATGTTATTGAAAAAAAATAAAAATAATTTAAATCTGAGTTATTGATTCCGGTTCAAAAATCAGTTCTAGGTAAATACAGGAAATATTGTGTCATTCTATTTAAAATAAAAAATAAAAATTTACTCTGACAAAAGTCGGACGAAATAATTTCTTATCCATTTTTTTCAAAATGAATACAATATTTTAGAATTTAAATTTACTAGAAGGACCACAATATTTTCTTTATTTACTCAGAAATGACTTTTGAACCCAGATAAATAACTCAGATCTAAAATATTTTTATTTTTTTCTAATAACACAAAGAAATATTTTAATTTTTCTTACAACAGCAAAAAATTCGGCCTAAAATTGTTGATTCGGGTTATTTATCACAGTTTTTCTAATAAATAAAATTTTATAATATTCTATCTATTTAAAAAAAAAATATAAGTTATTTCTAATATTTCAATACAAAAAATAAATAAATCATAACATTTTCTGTTTAATTAAAAAACTCAAATCCGGAGAATAATTCTCCGGAAAGAGAACCTTTGAATCCGGAAAATTATTCTCCGGAAAGTAAGTCTAGATTCGAAAAATTATTCTCCGGATTGGGCAGAATCAGAAATAATCCGAAAACGGATGCAGATTGTTAAATTTTGAATTTTTTTTAATATTAATAAAAATTTCTGCAAATTCGGCTTCAATTTGTTACAATTTGAAAGTGAGTCCTAATTTAACTATGAAAAAACAAGTTATATATAAGGATATTAATAATTGCTTGGCCTCGTCATTAATTAATTCTAAGAGTGAGTCTATGTACTATGTATATCACGGGTTAGTCCGTAATATGGATCAATATTTCTATTTTTAAAATTCTAACGGTCAATCCGAATCAACATGATCCCCATATGAATAAGTACTTGCAGATCGAATTTTATATTTTTTAGAATATTTTTATTATTTTTTATGATAGGTAGCTTGATCTGAAAATTCTGGACCATCCAAAAACAATGATTTTCTATCTATCTTAAAAAATAGTAAAAAAGATTCTAAAAAATATAAATTTCGGTCTGCAAGTACATATTCATATGAAAATCATTTTGAATGGTTCGGATCGACTGTTAGAATTTTAAAAACAAAAATATTGATCCGTATTAGGAACCAAATCATAATATGCATAGTACCATAGACTCACTCTTCCATTAATATCTGAATATGGTACAATTTTAATTGTATCGTTTGTTCATATCTCGTGTGTACCTCAGAATCTGAACCACACATCTGATTTTAAATTTGTGGTTTGGATTTTCTCCGCCTGGAACCTTTCTTCTTAAAGAAAAACGCTCCTTTGATCTCCCTGTCCCTCTTTCTCTTTTCAGCGGTCAAAAGTTGTGTTGTATTATCATACCATGAAGGAATTGACTGTATTAATTACTTTTTTTTTCAATTTTCCCATCGTTCAAGTTTCAATTTTTTTCGTTTTCCCAGGTATAATTAAAGCACCACCTTTATTACCATACCAGAACCAGAAGTCGTTGTTTAGGGTTCCAAAAGATATGATGTTTTAATGAGGTCTGATAGCAAGTATATTGTACTTCATTATTATTTTCTTATCAGAAAAAAATCAACATCTAGCAGCGCTATTCATGATTTTAGTTCTCCAGTCTCCATTGATATGTTAAATTAAATATCCATACTATATACTTAATTAAATTTCCTTGTGTGTATCAGCAACAGATATAAAATTAAATAAAAATTTCTTATGATCCTGTGATATATGTTGTATTTCTTAAATCAAATTTGCTCTGTATTACATTATAGAAGAAAAAAGGCTTGTATTAGCACTCTTTCTCTAGTTTTGGTTGGAATCAGCTTTTCAAAACATCTACTTTCAAAATTTATCACTAATATTTATTTTGATGGCCACGCCACCACAAATATGGGAACGCTTTCAAAGAAATGATAACAATCCCATATACATTGTGAAATATTTTAGTCATGAAATTGAATTTGAGATATATACAATAGCCATTGGAGAGAAGAATAAAAAATATAAAGTGTACACGGCAAGGCAAATTGCTGCTGGAACAATATCCATAAATGATTTTTTTTTAAAAGAAGGTACGTAAAAGTTTGAAGATATTTTTTTTAAACTTCTCTTTTAAATTTTACTTAGTATACCCAAGATAACATTTTCCAATTTTTGTATTTTATTTATTAAATCTTCAACAGAGTTTCTCATTGTTTTCTCAATGAGACAGCTGATACCAAAGTTCTGGAACAATTTCCAGAGCAACAAACAACCTGTGTGTGCTTAGAGCCTTGCTACTGGATTTCGTATCACCTAAGTTAACAGAATATTTCTGTCTGCTTAGCTGGCATTGGTGACATCAAATATTCATACAAAAGGATAGAACCTAATAATTTATACACATTCTAAAAAACAATACAAATGTCTCATATAGTACGTAGCTAGCTAGGTTCAATTTTTAAAAGATTAATGGTCAAATCAGAGGCGGATGTATATTGAAACAATTAATGAGAATTAATTGACCTTTATTTTTTATTTTTTATAATTTTATATAAAATTTAGATTAAAATGTCGTGATATTGTAAAATTGACTTCCATTTTGATCTATAAACAAAAATTATATGATTCACCTTCATATATATTTATTTAATCCTCGTAGTCTCAAAGTCAGGCTTGATCCATGAGTCAAACTAATGTCTCATTTGAATTTATATCTGTAATTAAAAGATTGAAGGATATGATTATAATTATAATAACAAGGTCCAAAGAAGCGATGAACCGAATTATATGATGAAGTTAATTAACGGACCCATTCGGCCGGAGTCCACCTTCATGAGAGCTCATCTTCTGCATGTGTGAGCTGAATTTGAAGTGTGACCTGCGGTGCAATATTCGGCAATAAAGGCAGTGCATCTCTGAGTGATGATCGAGACCTGAATTTCAAGTATCCTTCCTCTCTTACCATGGCCGTAGACTGTTAAATTTGTGCGGAAAATGAAGTATGATGATTTGAATCTTTGTTATTGCAAATCTGAATTTTGTTGATGTACAGTGACTATTTTATAGCCGAAAAGAAAGGAGAAAAATAACGGTCACTAATTTTACCGTTTGCTATCTAACTCTAACGGGTGCCTATAATTTCTAAAAAAGGAAAAAGATTGAGTAGCTTTATTCTATAAATATAGTAGCTCTCTTTTTTCTAAAAACAAGCCAATGATGAAATTAAATCCTAATTGGATTCTGAGGCTTGATTAGTCCCTAATCTTCTTGATTCGCAACACTCCCCCTCAAGTTAGGCGTGTAGATGTCGATCAACCCTAACTTGCGTATATTTTCTTCAAATGGCTTGGGATCTAATCCTTTTGTAAAGATGTCCGCCAATTGTTCTTCGCTTCGTACAAAGGGAGTTTCGATTTCTTTCGCTTGAATTTTTTCTCGAATGAAATGGCAATCCACTTCAATATGTTTAGTTCTTTCGTGAAACACGGGATTGGATGCTATATGCCTCGCCGCTTGATTATCGCAAAACATTTTTATTGGTGCTTGAATTTTAATTCCCATATCCGCAAGAAGTTGCTTGACCCATGTCAACTCGCTTGCGGTTGAAGCCATGGCACGATACTCCGCTTCGGCACTTGATCGAGCCACGACGCTTTGTTTCTTGCTCTTCCATGTGACTAAATTTCCGCCTACAAATGTGCAAAAACCGGTTGTCGATTTTCTATCGAAGCTTCCGGCCCAATCTGCATCGGAATAGCCACATAGATCGTTAGAATTATTATTTTTCATCCACACCCCTTGCCCAGGTGTTCTTTTTAAATACCTTAGAATTTTATTTATTACTTCTAGATGTGATGTTCTTGGTGTATGCATAAATTTACTAATTTGGCTTACCGAAAAGGAAATATCGGGTCGTGTAACGGTAAGATATATTAATTTTCATACAAGTCTTTGAAATTGATTTATATCATCTAAAAATTCACCATCTTCGGAATTTAGTTTGTATTTGCCATCTATTGGTGTTGAGGCCGGCTTACATCCTAATTTTCCGGTTTCTTTTAGTAAATCTAAAGTATATTTTCTTTGAGAAATAAATAGACCTTTATTTGAACGTGCTATTTCTATTCCTAAAAAATATTTTAAATAACCAAGATCTTTGATATCAAATTTTCGTTTTAATTGAGATTTAATTCCCTCAATTTCCTCTAAATTATTTCCGGTGATTATAATGTCATCTACATACACTAATATGATGGTAGTGTCATTATTTTCAATTTTAACAAAAAGTGAATGATCGGCACTACTAATTTTAAAATTACAAGAAATTAAATAAGTGCTTAGTTTGCCATACCATGCTCTTGGAGATTGCTTCAATCCATAAATTGATTTCTTCAATTTGCAACCTATTTCTTGATTATTTTCTTTTTCATGACCGGGTGGTAAATTCATATATACCTCTTCTTCAAGTGTTCCTTGAAGAAATGCGTTTTTTACATCCATTTGGTATAATTTCCAATTTTGGTTTACCGCAATGGAAAATAAAATCCTTACGGTGTTCATTTTGGCCACCGGTGCAAAGGTCTCATGGTAGTCTATACCATATGTTTGGGTATAACCTTTGGCAACTAAGCGTGCCTTATACCGTTCTATAGTACCATCGCTATTGTATTTAATTTTGTACACCCATTTACATCCTACGGGTTTTTTATTTTTTGGTAATTGTATAACTTCCCAAGTTTCATTTTTTTCTAAGGCTTTTAGCTCCTCTTTCATAGCTTTACACCAAATTGGATTTTTTATAGCTTCATGGTAACTATTTGGTTCTTGTTCCTTTGAAATAGAGTTTAGAAATACCTTATGTGGAGATGAAATATTTTTATAAGAAATAAAATTTTGGATAGGATATTGTACCTTGTATGTCACAAAGTCCCTTAGCCTTGTCGAGGGTTGTATTTGTCTTGATGACCTTCTTAATGGTGTTCCCTCCACATTTATTTCTTCCTCTTCCTCATTTTGTGAGATTTCTTCTATCTCACCTTCGTTTTCTATTGAATTTCTATTTTCTTCCGGAATATTGATTTGTGGCAATATTATATTACTTGGTGATTCTTGAATGTTGATTTCTTTATCAACATCTTTGTAATAAGGCTCATTTTCTAGAAATGTTACATCTCTCGAGATGTAGAATTTTTGATTAATTGGATCATAGCATTTGTAGCCCTTTTTTTGTGAGGAGTATCCCAAAAAAATTGCTTTGATAGAAGTATAATCCAATTTATCTAGTTTATTTTTGTGTACATAGCATTTACATTCAAATACTCTCAAATGGCCTATGTTAATTTTTCTTTGGTAAAGGATTTCCAATGGACTCTTATAATTTAAATTTTCACTAGGCAATCTATTTATTAAATATGTTGAAGTAAGAACGGCATCCGACCAAAAAAATTTTGGAACATTATTTTGAAATAAAAGTACCCTAGTCATTTCAAGAAGGTGTCGATTTTTTCTTTCCGACACTCCATTTTGTTCGGGTGTATAAACACAAGTAGTTTGATGTAAAATTCCTTTTTGCTTAAAGAAGCTTGAGAAATTTTGATTTACAAATTCCGTTCCATTATCGGATCTAAAAATTTTAATTTTTGCATCAAATTGGGTTTCTATAAAATTATAGAATTCTTGAAAATATGAAAAAACTTCACTTTTATTTTTTAATAAATATAACCAAGTTGTGCGAGAAAAATCATCTATGAATAGAACAAAATATTTGTATCCATTAAATGAATTAATAGGGGCCGGTCCCCATACATCCGAATGAATTAATTCAAAAGGTTTTTCACTCTTACAACTTGAAGAATAAAATGGTAATCTAGTGTGTTTTCCTAACTTGCACACTTCACAATTACTACAATCTAATTTAGAAAAATCAAAAATACATTTTAGTATTTTATCGGAAGGATGCCCAATTCTTCTATGCCAAAGAGTTCCTAAATCTTCTTGTCTCTTGACACTAAAATTAGTTTTGTCATGAGTTAAATTATAGAGTCCATTTTGTAAAACACCTTCACCAATCACCTTCTTGGTAATCCATTCCTGAAAAATCACATTTTTTGATGAAAAAATGACTTCGCAATTTAATTCATTTGTGATTTTACTAATGGATAACAAATTGGATGAGCAATTTTCAACATACAAGACATTTGGTAGTTCCTTGGAAAAAATACTAATTGTACCTATTCCTCCAATTTTCATTTTTTCACCGTTGGCAACAATTACAAATTCTTTGGTTTTGCATTCTTTAAAATTGTTCAACAATTTTTTATTTCCTGTCATGTGGTCAGTCGCACCAGAATCTAGAATCCAATTTTGAATTTCAGAATTGTAAATTAAATTGAATGCAATACCAGAGTTTTTGAGACTATTTTGCTGAAGCAGCACAGAGAGCTGCTGCACTAGCTGCCGCATTTGATCCGAATCAGGATTAGTGAGGTCGGTTCGAATGGACTCAGCCCCTTCACTTCCGCTCGGACCCGCTTGATCTCTTTGAGCCCCGAAACCTTTCTTTTCTCTCTTCTCTTCGCGATACTCCTTTCTTGCGCCACCGAAGCTTTTCTCTCGGACTGGGCGAAGGTGGGGATGGAGGAACCAGCAGCCGTCCCGTTTGTGACCGGCGCGATTGCAGTGGTCACAACGGTCGGCGCTAGGTGCTCCTCTCCCCTTGCTGCCATCTCTAGGGTTTTGGAAAGGTTGTGCTGTGAAGGCTTTGTTCTTTGAGGTTTGCGTATTTTGGGGGTTCATCAGCACTCTTCTCGATTCTTCCCTTTCTATGGTAGCAACAATTTTATCGAAGGAAGGTAGTTCGGTTGAGAGAAGGATTTGGGAACGAACGGCTTCGTAACTCGAATCCAGTGAGCCCAGATAAGTAAATACTAAGTCTTGATCGGCTCTTTTTTGTATTTCTTCTGGATTTGTTGTTGGAGGGAGGTAGATTTTGAGCTCCTCCCATTTTGTTGTGATTTCTGTCACGAGTTGGGTGTTGGTTTTGTTGCCTCCTTGTTTGATTTGGGCTAGTTCTTGCTTGAGGCTGAAAATATGGGCGAAATTGTGCTGTTGGCCGTATCTCTTTTTTGCTGTATCCCATACTTCCTTTGATGAGTTGAGATACATGAAAAATTGGGAAATTTGGGGTTCCATTGTATTTATTAACCACGACATGATCATGTGATCAGTCGATTGCCACTCTTCTATTTTTGTGTTTTCTTCGTCGGTTGGTTCCAGTCTGTTTGCTGGTTCGGGTTTTTTCTTTGTCCTAGTGACAAAGGTCATTTTTCCTCTGCCACTGAGTGCTAACATGACCGATCTCGACCATGGGATGTAGTTTCTACTCCCAGAGAGTATTATGGCTGTCAATTTTGCATTGTCGGATTGTTGTGACATTGTTTCTGGTTTTTTGTTGATACTGGTATTGTTTACCAGTTTTCTGGTTTTTTGTGAGATTGGGTTTTTGTTGGCTCAGTGGCTCTGTGACCCTCTCTGTTTGTTTACTGGTATGAACCTGGCTCTGATACCATGTTAAATTTGTGCGGAAAATGAAGTATGATGATTTGAATCTTTGTTATTGCAAATCTGAATTTTGTTGATGTACATTGACTATTATAGCCGAAAAGAAAGGAGAAAAATAACGGTCACTAATTTTACCGTTTGCTATCTAACTCTAACGGGTGCCTATAATTTCTAAAAAAAAGGAAAAAGATTGAGTAGCTTTATTCTATAAATATAGTAGCTCTCTTTTTTCTAAAAACAAGCCAATGATGAAATTAAATCCTAATTGGATTCTGAGGCTTGATTAGTCCCTAATCTTCTTGATTCTCAACATAGACATCTCCTCACTGCTGTCCTCAATGTAGAGTGGAGTAAGTGTTAAGAATGTAAGATGTGAAATATGAAATTGAGTGAGAATCATGAACCGTTGGAAGTACAACAACAGGAATTGTTAATTGCAAATTGTAAATAGTAGTGAGATATATGTGCTGTACCTACTGGAATGTAGTATGTTGCGAGGGCAATGCTGGAGAAAGTAAGTTATATTACTATTCCACCGTACAAGAGTACAGTTTACAAAATATTACAAAATACTGTTACAAAAGTTGGTGGGTATACTTGCCGGGAAAGTTAACAATATACATAGTATTTATACAGGAGGATAGTTGGATGGTGAACATTTATCAGTTCAGTCAGGTTGGCGCAACCAGTAGCAAGGGGGTAACATTTTGTGCTGTGTTGCCATGGATTGTGGCCTAAACACTGCTGACCGATGTCGATGTCTCATGCGGCCTTGGTAGCTGAAGTAGGCTGTGGTGGTTTACACTTTACACAGAGCAAAGTGTTCATGTTTTCTAGATAGTGTACACAATTTTGTAGAAGTATGATTTGGCTTCGTTGCCTGACAGTCTCGTTAGACAGTTCTTTTAGGTGAGAGTTAATTCTGAGCGTCTCCAACATGTGGGTGTGGTTTATTTTCTCTTAGAAGATGGTGTAAATAAGTCTACTCTGGTATAATTGATCATGCAGGTGTAATTAAGTCGTGTCACGTGCTATGTCGAGTTGATGGCCCAAGCTATCGGCGATTGCTTGCCATGCTTGCTTTGTTTGGGCAAAAATGTGGGAGTTCAGATAGGCGGAGACGCGATTCTCCTGCATAGTACAATGGGATGAAGTGTAATGTCATTCGTGAAGCGATATCTTTAGCAATGATATAGTTATTCTCAGGCATAGATGCGAAGGTTCTTTCTAGGGGTGGTATATTTGCATGGCTGTCATATACAATCACCATCACGGTGGTCAGCCCTCGCATGTCGGTCTCACGCCGGTAGGCTGGGAGGCCCATAATGGCGGACTTGGATTAACGACTCCTCATAATATTTCCGGACGTTCAAGCCATTGATGCTGTTGTTCAAGAGGTAATGTATTGTATTAAATAGTTAATTCTGCACGCATAAATATTAGAGAAATGTAGGTCAAGCTCCACAATATCTACTTACAATCTGCACATTACACAAGAGTATGGTTAATTAGTTGCACAATCTAATTTCGACTTTGTACAACCAGTACAATAAACTGAAAAAAGGGATAGCTTGTACTATGGAGAATTGGTGTGGTAGTAGTACTATTAGCAATTCTAACTGTTAATTACCAGAATGATAGATTCCCATTGAAGTCTCTAATTAATTATCACTTACTTTCTGCATGCATGTGACATTCCACCTAGGGCATGTATGCTGTACTGGGGAGGGAGGTGTACTTCACCCTATACCCTTACTCCGAAAAACCTAATGGTGAAGGAAGGGAAGTATTTCGCACAGGTTGATGTACCAAATGCATTCTATCTTTTTAGTCATAGCAAACATAATTGTTTTCAAATCATAACTTATTTGAAATTTTTAGTTATAAAAATACCTTTAAAAGATGTTGACAACATTTTTCTTGTAATTCCATGCTAGACATCTTGCCCTCCAATTCCAGCTTATCTGCTCTCCAACGTAGCAGAAGATATATTTACTTTGATAGAATACCGGATGCCAGGAGATCTGTAAAAGTTTGTAAGGCCCAACACTGTTAGGATCTTTCTTCACAAAATTCAATACCAATTATAAAATCAGGCATACATGCATGAGATTGTTCAGTATAGCAGCTGAAAACAATTAATTCAATTTACTACGTACCAAATAAGAAAAAAGATTGTTAATCTTGTGTTGTATCTATTGTGACAATCTTGTATAGGCAAGAAAAATTATGTCCAATTTTACCCACCACACACCTGACAGCAGGGGCATATCCAAAATTTTCGTAGAGACAAAAAAATATCGAATTGGTTTAAATAACTAATCGGGTTTAAATCTATTTGCTAATTGGATACTTGATAAAAAATAATGTTTTAACTTATACTTTCCAATGCTTTGATTTGTAATTTCTGATGCTCTAACTTATAATTCTAATTACAATCAAAATTTAACAAATTTATTTAAATTTTAACCCTAAATTTAATCTGAATTACAAATCAAACATCCAGAGGGGGCAAAAAATTTTTCAGAAGAGACAGTCAGTCAGGACCGATAGATCTCCACTAAAACTCAAAATCTAGGAGGACACTATGTGGGTCCGCCCCTGCCTGACACCTTGAGCTATTAGATTAAATTAACAGAAATTGAGAGAGAAAAAATGTGATAAATAAGTTGCAATGATTTTTAAAAATTGATATCACAAACCAAAATTTATTAATAGTTGTCATATTTAAAATAAACGGACAGCTTTAATATAAAATAAAATAAACGGACATTTCTTCTTAGCACATGATTAACAAACTCTTTTAAACATTTCTTTAATATAAAATAAAACAAAAGCTTCTTTCTTAGCACATGATAACTTCTGAAAATAAACGGACAGCTCTTCTCTTTGTAAAATGGATTTCTACAAAGGAAGTTGAAGGATTAATTGGCTTAAGAAAACCAACCAACGCTTCGAGATGGTGAAGAGATTTAAAAAAGATGAAATCTAAACCCCTTGCATAATGAGTGGATATATGCACGATTATATATATTATCATGCAAACCTCTAAATTAATAGACATATTTACAATTAATCCCTTTTCTGTATTTACCTCACAGGAATGAGTTCTCTTCCTTTTTCTTTTTCTTTTTGCTTTCTTTTTCTGTGTTTTTTTCTTTTAATTTCTTTTTGAGCAAAGCACAAGCGGAGGTTTTGAAGGAGGGGACCGCTGTATCATGTTATTCATTCATCTGTAGAAGGCATTATATAGGTTGTAGATTAGGGTTTCATGTTGTTTCATCTCTCCATTTCTGCTTTTGTCCAGTTTTTTCCAGTTTCATGGAGCATCAATGCTGGCTTTATAAACTATTTTGGAACTTCTTCTCGGATTTTACCATTTTTTTGGTAACATTATTTGGTATTTTTTGCATTTTTTTTTCTACCGAATTACTACACATATATGCAACCAAAAATCTAATTTATAATTTAAAAAACTTGTGAATCGGTCTAACAATTATAATTACGACAGAAAACAAATGATACAACTATTTTGGAAAATATTCTCGGATATTAATATTTTTTAGTGACATTATTTGAGCATAGCACAACCAAGTTTTACTCATTCTTCATGTACAAATATATATACAATATTTCTTTTCATTAATTTTACAATATTCTCTTATTTTGTGTTGCCAAAAAATCTTACAATTTTATAATTTGTTTCCAAACCTATAAGCACGTTAATTATGAATATAATTTGAAATAATGTTGCTCGAAATTATGAATCCAATTTTTTTGAGAATTAATACTTGATTTACATATAAATATATATACATCATTATATATAGTAGAATGATATTTTACATATTCAACAGTATTATTATTGATATTTGATGATAAATTATCGTAATCAAATAAATGAATAGTGTTATGTTATTAAAATCAGACCGGTCGGTTGGAACGGAAAAAACCAAATTCAATCATTTGTCCGATTCAGTTTCTTTGAAAGATAGTTGCAAGTTAACCGGAAAAATTGAGTTAATTTACCGGTTTTATGAACCAATTTAAAAAAAAAACTGTTTAATGTGTTCTCCCTTAATTGCGTGCATTCAAATGAAAGAGAAAGCAGTTTGTCATTTGTTGGTAAAGTGAGTAGTTTTATTATATTTGTGAAAGAAATTTTTAATTATTATATAAATTTATTTTTATAGTATATTATTAATTAACATGTACATGTGAATTTTCATCGAACGAAAACATGTTTATTTACAATAATACTCATGTTTCATAAATAAATAAATATTAAAAAAAACAGCGACAGACAGATGACCCACCAATCTGACTGACGAACTGTTAACTCGAAGATTAACCGGTTTGAACTCGGGTCAATAGGGGTGTTCAACCGGTCGGTTCGATCAAACTGAACTTTTTTTGCCGAACCGCGGTTTTAACTGAATTTTGAAAACCCAACCGAACCGACCGAATTAAAATTCCAAACCGATCTAAAACCGAACCGATTAAACCGATTTAAACTTCGGTTTGTTCGGTTGAACCGAATACAAACATTTCAAGTTACAAATAAACATTTTAAAACCGGTTGGTTCGGTTCAAACCGATTTGGATAACATTTTTGATAACCACACAAGCCGGTTTTTAATAAACCGATCCATTATAAACCACACAAAATAAACCGATTCATTATAAACCGATCCATTTTTTATTAAACCGGTTTGTTCGGTTCAAACCGATTTGGAGATCCCAAAACCAAACTGAACCGTTTAAACCGAACTTCTTCAAAAACTAAACTGAACCGAATCATTTAAACCGAACAACCGATCCAATTAAATCAAAATTTGCCGGTTCGGTTTAAAACCGAATAAACCAATCCATTTGAACACCCCTACCGGTCAGATCTGATAACATTATAATATATACATGAAAGCTTGCCGAATGAATCAATATATCATAAATTGCACCGAACACCTACCTATCATAAATTGCACCAAACACCTACCTCTCCATCTCTCTCCGGTTCTCTGTTTTTTTTTCGCTGCCTTCAATTTCATGTCAGCGGTCAAAAGTTGTGTTGTTTCACCATAGTACCATACTATAAAGAAATTGGCTGTATTAATTTATTTTTCAATTTTCCCATCGTTTCAACTCCTTCCCAAGATCATCCTATATATTCTTTCTTTTCGTTTTTCCAGGTATTAAAGCCCCGCCTTTATTACCATACCAGAGGTGGTTTGCGTGTTTTGGGTTCCATAAGATATGATGTTTTTTTAGAGAAAATTAAATATGATGTTTTAATGAGGCCTGAGAGCAGCGCTATTCACGATTCTAGTTCTCTCGAGTGTCAAGTCTTCAGTCTTTGCCACACTAACATTGGTGATATATTTGCGTTTTATTCGTTTTTTCACGTTTCCGAATCGAACATCGAATAAAACGCAAAAAACATATAATATATTTTATTAGCGAATAAAACGCAAATTACGAATTATTTGAGAATAAAATGTGAAAAACAAATTTTCATTTTTTAAAATTTTTTGAGTGATTTTTTTTAGTTTTTTTTTCTTCCTTGTGGTACCAAATTATTCCCGAATTATAACTGAATTATTTCCGAATTACGAATTTTTGACTCCGCCGAATCAAACCCGAACTATTTGTTTGTCACTATGGTCTCTACCGATCCCTACTCTTTCCTGGTGCGAGCTGGTAATAACAGTTTATGTCAAATTGTCGCCCTATAGGATCAAACGGTCCTCGAATATTTAAGGATCAAATAAAGTTGTATATATACACACACACATATACACACACACACATATATATACACATATATATAGGAAGTGTCTACGGTGCTATGCATAGCATAGAGGCCTTCGTGCTACGGCTTAATTTTTGAGTTTTCAAAATTCTAACGGTCGATCCGAATCGTTCAATATGATCTCCATATGAATATGTACTTGCAAACCAAATTTTACATTTTTTATAATTTTTTTACTATTTATTAAGCCACTTTGAAAAAACAGTAATTTGTACACAACAGTAAAATCTTCTGGACTATTGGATCAGCAATTTTCAAAGTGGCTTAATAAATAGTAAAAAATTCTAAATGTAAAATTTGGTTTGCAAGTACATATTCATATGGAGATCATGTTGAACGGTTCGGATCGACCGTTAGGATTTTGAAAACTAAAAAATTGAGCCGTAGCACGGAGGCTCTCTATGCTACGCGTAGCATATTAGCCAGATTCCATATATATATATATACACACACACATATATATACACATATATATATCAAAAATTTTATTAATACCCTAAAAAAAATAGCAAATCTACCCTCCGCATTGAAAAAATTTCAAAAATAACCTAACTGCCTCACGTTTGGGCAGTTTGCTATTTTTTTTTATTTTCCTTTTTTTTACAAATGTATAGCTGACCGCCCCACGTTTGGGCGGTTTGCTATTAATTTTTCTTTTTTACAGATGTTCACCAAACCGCTCCACAGTGGGGCGGTTTGCTACAAATATGTTTTTTTTAGAGATCTTAATATTTCCATCTAATCTGTATAATATATGACACCTATTTTAGATGAGTATATATATATATTTTTTACAAATGTTCACCAAACCGCTCCACAGTTTGCTACAAATATGTTTTTTTAGAGATCTTAATATTTCCATCTAATTTGTATAATGCATGACACTTATTAGATGAGTATATATGATATGTAATCAATTTAAAAAAAATATAAACGATCGACAAGAGCTAAGACTATTATTATAGATAATGATCATCTGATCCTTTGCAAGGATCAGATTCTGTACTATTACATCAATCAGATTTTGTGATGGAATGTGCGGTGCCCCACAAGATCCTGCCACATTAGATTACTTCGAAGAAACATTCTAATTCAGAAATCCCAATTAGTTAAATACCAATTTTCTAAATTTTTTTTCTAAAATTTAATATCAAATACCAATTTCTAAACTTTTTATTAATATTAAAAATATTAAATTTTAAAATCTACATCGGATTCCGAAAAATTTAGAAATCTGCACAATTTTGTGGTTTTAGAATTCTTATTTCCGCAAAATTATTTTTGCGGTTTTAGGATTTTTTTTAATTAAACAGAAAATATTATAATTTATTTATTTTCTGTATTAAAATATTAGAAATATTTTATATATTTATTTGAAAAATAGATAGAATACTATATAATTTGATTTATTAGAAAGATTGCGACAAATTATAAGATCAATACTTTTTAGACCGGATTTTTTTCAGCTGTAAGAAAAATTAAAATATTTCTTTGTGTGTTATTAATTTCGATTCACAAATTACTTCTAAGTAAATACATAAAATATTATTGTGATCGATCTTTCTACTTAATTGGAGCGAAGAGGAGTAGGGCTCCTCATAATAAACTAATTAAATATTAGAAATCTAATGGTACAACCCCAAGGAATGTAATTATGTTATTATTGCCATGACTCATTTTTTTTAGGAATTAATACTCATTCAATGGTAGATGAAATGGGAAGGGAAGACAAGGGGGACGGTTAATTGTCAGTCTTGAAATAATTTTTTTTTCCGACTAAAAAGTTAATCTTTTTTTTTTATCAATTCTGTAGGTGGAATTCATTATTAATAAATGATAGATTATATCTGATACTTGGAAACCGAAAGGGACAGCAACTGATTTTGATATTTTAATTAGTTCTCATTGCATTGTAAAATGTAATATTATATCTTACTTTTGTTAATTATAGACATTTTCGACATGAATTTACTTATGTTACAATAAAATAACTATTTATTTGAGATGAAACTTGAAATGAATAATTTTAGAAAAAATATTTTAAAATGTTAGCATTCGAACTCATTGTTAAAAATATGAGATAGGTATTGTGATAATTAATGTCATTAAAAATTTGTGACCATGCAATCCTCTCCTTAATTAAAATAGTAAATGATGGTAATTAGATCATGGTGCGGTTTCAAAGCAGCATGCATGCAGGGTATTTTGCTAATTTCTTCATTTCTTCTGTCTAATCTGCATAATTTTCATGAGCTGATTGAATTAAAAAAAGTTCAGGGACTTTAATTGAACAAAATCGAAGAACTCCGGAACCAAAAACAATTTTTTTGGTACTTTTTTCATTTCTTCCTGTCTAACATGAGCTGATTGAATTAAAAAAGCTCAATTGAACAAAATCGAATAATTCAGAAACAAAAAACCAAATTTTCTCTATTTTATATGCAATTGTGCCTCCTCAACCAACTCAATTTAGCCTCGATTTATAAGTTTATCAATCAAGAACTATAAAGTGGAGAATGGAAAGATGGAGAAGAAACAAAAAATGGCTTTAAATAAACCAACCATAATGGATAAATATCATTTGCTGACCTCATGCTTTTCTTCTTATCATGATTCAAATTCAAAATAAACTCCTGCATTTTAAATTCAACATCATGGATAAATAACAAAAGTAGTAATATAATGCAAAAAAATTCTAATACGAAATCCATATTAATAAAATAATGTCACAAATAATAAAATAATAAAATGGATATTTTATATTTTTTTTAAATAATTTATTTTGACTTTATTTTGATACGTTACAAGAGTGATCAAAATAAAATAAAATCTTGTGTATTTTTTATATGAAATTAATTTAGATAATAAAAAACATATCTTATGAGTTAAGTTTGTTATTTTAACATAAACCAAAAGCATTTAACATTGGTTCACTTTTTGTACCTTAGTTTAACAGAGAGCAGCTTGGGTCCGATGCCCATCGGACTCAAATTTGGGTTCGATGAGTTCGATGACCGCCTGATCTGCTTTAAAATTTGTGCGCACGAATTTTAAAGCATATGCGAAAGTTGCGGACGCGAATCTTAAAGCAGATCGGACGGTCATCGAACTCATCGAACTCACTTTGAGTCTGATGGGCATCGGACCCAAATCGACCTCAGTTTAACAACATGCTACTACACTCATACTAGTGCTTTTCGGCAGCGCAAAGCATGGGCCCTGAATACCTTGTTATGGTTAATTTTTAAGATAATTTTCTATTATTATTTTTTATTAAATTGAAGCTATAAGACACCCATGAAATTAATTCCAAATAAGCACATATATGTTTATGAGTAGAACTAGGGTGCTCCTAAGCTCACCAAGCCCTTCCGTGAGCGCGACTTTAAAACCTATCAAATTGACTTCAAACGACATTTTCAAACCGTTAGATGGTCAATCTATATTAAAATGTGCTTGGAGACCAAATTTTACATTTTTTGGAATTTTTTTACTATTTATTAAGATGGTTTGAAAATCGCTGTTTTCCAATGGTGCAGAATTTTAATAAAAACAGCGATTTTCAAACCATCTTAATAAATAGTAAAAAAATTCCAAAAAATGTAAAATTTGGTCTCCAAGCACATTTTAATATAGATTGAACATCTAACGGTTTGAAAATGTCGTTTGAAGTCAATTTGATAGGTTTTAGAGTCGCGCTCACGAAGGGCTTGGTGAGCTTAGGAGCACCCTAGTTCTACTCTATGTTTATAACTATTTTACATTGAGAAGACACATTAATTAAACGAATAAGAAATAACTGACTGTAGTACAGAAAATAAAGTTGCATGCAACTGCCATAAAATAACGCAAAGCATGTGACAGCCACATCATTTATTTTCATAGGGTGTTACGTGTAAAGGGAATTCGTTGCACATCGGACCAAAGTCGATGATGTCAATTCGCATCGAGATTTATTCGTACGGTTTAGATTCACAGAGAAGTAAATAATTTTGCATGAATCTTAATATAGATTGAACGGTCCAGATCAAACATTGGATCGAACTTTATCTGATAGCCGTCGGTAAGCAGTTACATGAAAAATAAGTAGATCAATTTGATATCTTGTCAATGTTAATTATAATAGGCCCATCTAAGGCATATGAGCCCAAAAGTTTTGGGCCTTTTGTAATACAACATGTAAATTCAATTTTGATGGAAAACCAGGCCTATGCACACAAACACCGAATGAATACTTCCTGGCCTAGTTACATAAACTAAAACCCAATATTTATTTGAGGGATGCTTTTATGCACCTAAGGACCTATTTGTAAAATGAACATATTTTCATTTTCAAAGTTCAAACAGTCGATCCGACCGTTCAACATTATCTCCATATTAAAATGTACTTGGAGGTCAAATTTTACAATTTTTTGAATTTTTTTGCTATTTATTAAGTATTTTACAAAACTAGTCAAATTCAGACCATTGAATTTTGTACCCATCTTAATAAATAGTAAAAAAATTCAAGAAAATGTAAAATTTAACTTCCAAGTACATTTTAATATAGAAAAAATATTGAACGGTCGGATCGACTGTTTGAACTTTGAAAATAAAAATATATTTATTTTACAAATAGTGCATAGAAGAATTTGCCTATTTATTTACATCCAAGGAATTAATACAGGATAATGCATCCCCATTTGTGGAAAACAAAGGGAACCTGTCGTTACAAGTTCTTTTTATTTTTTTGTTTTTGATGAATTATAATTTATTTACTATTCAGAAACCATGAAGTCCTGGTTGTGGTTATCTTGAATTCCATGGAATGCAATCGGATAATCCTCAAAAGATCGGGACCGTTCAATTCAAATCGCCGAGTTATGATGCATGCCTTGTGGACCTAGTTTTGAGAAGAGCCAGACATTTTATCCACCACAAGATCAAAATCTGAGGGTCCACATTTGAGGCCCAAATAGAAGTACACATTTCTTATTGGATTAGAGGACCTATTGGGCTCAGAATCACCATCATCCAACTTTGGAAGTAAAAAAAGGACCAACAAAATTAAATAAATAATGAAATAGAAAAAAGAAGAGGCCTTTTGAGTAGCAGCTTCCAGAGTAATTAGTGGGAGACACCGCCTACCGCCTAGAGTTCTCTAGCAATTCCCACTCTACTCTGGAAAACTCTGGACAATGATAAACCGAAGCTATCTATTCTTTTCCTATAAATACGAACCAAATCAATGAGCATCACCATCTGTTCATTAACAAAGTAAAGCAAACAAAACAAAGCAAAGCAAACACAATTTCCAAATTCCATTTCCAATCCAAGACTACTTGAGACTCTTCTTCTATTAATTGCAACATGTCGATCATTAGGAGCAACCTTTTCGATCCCTTCTCACTCGACGTTTGGGATCCGTTCCAGGGTTTCCCTTTCAACAGCAACCGTTCTCTCAGCACTTTCGACAACGAGACCTCGGCCTTTGCCAATGCCCGCATTGACTGGAAGGAGACTCCGGAATCGCATATTATCAAAGCCGACATTCCTGGAGTCGAGAAAGAGGAGGTGAAGGTGGAAGTGGAGGAAGGTAATGTGCTCAAAATTAGCGGAGAGCGTAACAAGGAGAAGGAAGAGAAGAACGACCAGTGGCACCGCGTGGAGCGCAGCAGCGGTAAGTTCATGAGGATGTTCAGGTTGCCGGAGAACGCAAAGGTTGATCAGGTTAAGGCAGCGATGGAGAATGGTGTGCTCACTGTGACTGTGCCAAAGGAGGAGGTGAAGAAGCCTTAGGCAAAAGCAATTGAAATCTCTGGTTAATTTGAGCGATCGATCAATGATATGAGATATGATTGTGGTTCATCCGGTTGTTTCCGTGGTTGTTCATGCTTTAATTACTTGGCAAGTATGTTCTGTGTTTTGAAATCATCAGATTAAATTTGATGTCTACTTGTTTCGCTTGCTGGAGTGGAGTGTACTGTGATTATGCATGTTAATATGTTATGTGATCTCAATTTAGTTAAATAAGTAAAACTTGTTTTTATCTAATTTTCAGAATATTATTTTCACATATGGTTCTCTTATCTTGATTAACTAATTAATTAAAAATATATTTGTTGTGTAATGATAAAAAGTAATATGATGTGGCTACAGTAATGGAGCCCGGCATAAGTTCATAGGTTTAAGTGATAAATTAAAAATAGAAAGTTTTACAGGCAGAGATTTTACGGGGACGGAACGCATGGGACGATACCTTTTCTCTTTATTTATTTATTTTCCTATTAATAAAAAAATCGACAATAACTGCAGAACTGCAATTGAACCGTAAACAAAAAAATGAAAGCCCGCAAAAAGTTGGAAGAAATAGTATCTTATCACCTGATGCTATGTATACGAAAATTTCTTATTTGTATGATCTAGAAATTCACTGGGAAGTGATAGGATATGAACCATCAACAAATTGCAATCAAACAAGTCGGAGTAGGAGGTACCAACTAAAACTGCTAACAACACCAACCATGGTGATTTTTCAAAAGCGAGACCGACCTAGCTTTTCGCAGGTCCAAATTTGGATTTTGCTTCGAAGAGATTAGGACGCGCGACCCCAATTTTTGCATGAGGAAAGGAGAGAAGTGAAGTTCCGTGCTTAGGGAATGAGAGACCAGGCGAATTTGTTGCTCCAAGGACGCCGATAAGTTCAGATCGAGAGAGAAGATTTTTGGAAACTCGTGTTATCTGTTTTAAACTGGTTTTTTAGCGGACGACTTAAGTGATTTTCTTAGTAGAATTCGACCTGTTGAACCAATTTTTACCGGTTCCTAACATATCCGACCCTTTGTCAGAATCGGACCGGACATGTGACCGGGTCTGGTTTTTTCGATCAAACTGACGATCCAGTACGGTTCTAATAACACTGCTTTTTAGTCAACTTCACAAACCAAATATCATCGAAATTTTTTGATAATAAACAAACATGGCTACATTGAAGGAACAACAAACAAGGAATTTTTGGTAAAAAAAATGGACACCATAGTTCCATACCTCAGAAGACACTACAATTTGATGACAGGTTCTCTGTACTACTTGCAAAACCCCAACGCCAACCCCAAACTTTGTTTACAAGCCACTTGAATTTGTCACAAAAAATTTCATTTCATAAATTAGTAATGGCAAGTAGCATAGAGGGCAATTCAAAGATAGTTGAATAAAGAGAGCTTCGCAACAATATGAGGGCACATTGATGATTGATCAGAGGAAAAAAGGGGTTTCTATTATAAGTGCTTTTCATATCATTAGATGAGCTCAAATAGTTTATCTAAAAGTAACTTTAAGTTAATTAAGAATGGTGACAAAGTATTTTCCAGATAAGAATGGTGAAATTGTTAATCAAAATTCTTTACCAGATAAGTACCTACCCATGGTATAACATGGTAGCAGAAGTACAGTACATACTCATGGTTAAACATTTTGAAATCATAACAGTCAGGTTAGATTTTTATACCAGTATGTACTGAACAAAAGACTACATGTGGTCAAAGTAGTTCCCCATGACTCAAATACTGAAACAATTTTGGGCAAACAAAAAGAAGAAAAAACAACCCTCATTATCTCCTAATATCTAGCAATAAACCTCTAATTATATAAGCACTTTAAGATCCACATTATAACGGTATAACCTACAAACAAGTTAATTACTGAGAAGCACAATTGAACCTGCAAAAACTCGATTCAACAAGGAATTATCATACACATTATAAACACGAAGGGATTATAATTTTCTGAAAGTTATAAAAAAACAAGGTCACCTAATTTCAGTTGAAAAGGAAAATTCGAGACAAATGTCCTGCAAGCTAAGTAATTTCATACTAGCTCCAACTCCAATTCCAGACCAATGGTATGTACCATTCCATGTCTTTTAGAATTGGAGTTAATATTGCCATAAAGATATTGCATGCATTCCCAACATAACAAAATTGCAAATAGCTTCTACATGAGCTTTACATAAGCTTCCATTTATTCATTGGTGTAGCAGAGCCTGGAATGGTCGAGGAGACAATTTAACTTTAGTATTGCTCCTAGTTTGGTAGATAAATAACTAATTACACCCAGCTGCAGCTTCCGTTTTTGTTTATATCAAAAAGCATAATAAATCATTCAGCATGAATAACAGCACTCGCCTGATTTTTCATGGTCTTTCTGAATAATTATTAGTCCAAGTAATCAAAATCTGTCTAGTTACACATAATCAGGAAAAGAAATCTCTATTCAAAAAAGAAAATTATTAAAAAAACTATTCATGGAGAGTTGGGCAGTCAATTCGGGGAGTATGGTGGGGTCGTCGGGCTTTCCAGCCAGTTCCCGGGACTGCGCAGCCCATATGAAGTAGGAGAGTACTCCGGTGATTTTAGTTCTTCCTCAGCTCTTTTTTCGTCAATCCTCTGCTCACTGTCCCTTCTTGCCCTTTGAAGGAAAAAGTGGTTAACAAATAATTAGTTTTGTCAATAATATGCAACTCCAACCACTAAAACCAAAGTGACCTCACTCGGCCCTGAGTGAGGGAAACACACAAGAAAAGAAAAGAAAAAGACATATCAGTGGAATTACCAGCACCAAATACAAGCCATTCTTAAAAGGTAAGATAAAGGATCAGACAATTACCTTCTGATGACTTGGAACATTTTTAAAGGAAAAGATACAAAATTGAAGTGCCAGAAGTATGATCATAGGTTTATCTACAATGCTGTCATAGATGCTTCACACAAGCACCAGAATTTCACCATAAGAGGACAATGACAACAAATGAGGGCCATTGAATCTCATCCCTAATTAGTACCAATTGCATTTGGCAAGTTTTAAGGTGTTTCAAGGTACCAAAAGGAAGTGCTTTAAGCTGCTTTTATAGCAAAGTAAGTTAAAGTAGATCAACAGGTGCTTTCAACTTAAATAACCACAATCTCTAACTTCTGACACCATTTTTACCCATATTACTTCTACTTGCATAGTATATGCAGATAATTTGGCCTTTTTTTTTAACACTACTTCATCTACTTTACTATAACCAAACACCAATTCTTTATGGTAATTTAATCACCACTTATCTTGCAAAACACAGGGTATAGTTCAGCCTAAGAAGATGCTGAACAAGTTAACTTTTTTTAAAATATACTAAAGAAGAGATTTCAGAGACTATTTGTTGCTTAAATTTCTTTTTTTCTTGGTATTGACACCTAGTGAAAGCCCTAAAGGTAGGTCCCTGAGGCAAAACCTCCATCCGTAACATCATACCTGATATTAGAAACAGTGCCCTGGGCCTCCAGGCAGTGATTCGAGCTCGTAGGACTATAGCACCAGCACCCGGGGTCGTACGGTGGGGTCGTCGGAAGTTTGGAGCTGTAGGGCCACTGGGGTGAATTTAGTTCTCTCTCTACTCTGATTTCATCTACCCTCTGCTCGCTGTCCTGTCTTGCCCTTTGCAAGCAAAAGTTGTTAACAAATAATTAGTTTTGTCAATAATATGCAACTCCAAACACTAAGTCCACAGTGACCTCACTCGGCCAAGGACCTAAGTTGCTAAACATGAGTGAGGGAAACACACGAAAAAAAAGACAAATAGTAAAAATAGAAAAAGACATATCAGTGGAATTACCAGTACCAAATACAAGCCATACTTAAAAGGTAAGATAAGTTCCTTCTGATGACTTGGAACATTTTTAAAGGAAAGGATACAAAATTAAAGTGCCAGAAGTATGAGTATGGGTTTATCTAAAATGCTGTCATAGATGCTCCATACGGGCACCATAATTGCACCATAAGAGGACAATGACAACAAATGAGGGACATTGAATCTCATCCCTAATTAGTACCAATTGCATTTGGCAAGTTTTAAGGTGCTTCAAGGTGCCAAAAGGAAGTGTTTTAAGGTGCTTTTATAGAAATTAAAGTTAAAGCAGATCAACAGGTGCTTTCAACTTAAATCACCACAACCTCTAACTTCTGACAACATTTTTACCCATATTACTTTTACTTGAGTGAGCAAAGTTATTTGCATATACTTTTACTTGCATAGTATATGCAGACAATTTTTCTTTTTTTTAACACTACTTCACTATAACCAAACACCAATTCTTTATGGTCATTTAATCACCACTTAGCTGGCAAAAAGCAACGTAAAGTTGCAATAGTTCATCCCCAACTTGGTTGTTGTTGTTGTTGTTGTTGTAATAAAGAAGAGATTTCAGAGACTATTTGCTGCTTAAATTTCTTTTCTTCTTGGTATTGACACCCAGTGGAAGCCCTAAAAGTCCCTAAGGTTAAACCTCCATCCGAAGCATCATACCTGATATTAGAACCAGTGCCCGAGGGAGTATAGTCCTGGGCCTCCTGGAAGGGATGCGGCCTATTAGGCCGATATTCCGGGCTCCTAGGACTGTAGGACCAGCCGGGGACGTACGGTGGGCTCGTGGGGCTAAGTTCAGAGCTGTAGGGCCAGTACTTGGTACAAGTGGTCGGAGAGCACTCGGGTGAATTTAGTTCTTTCTCTACTGTTTTGTCATCTACCCTCTGCTCGATGTCCTGTCTTGCCCTTTGAAAGTAAAAGTTGTAAACAAATAATTAGTTTTGTCAATAATATGCAACTCCAACCACTAAGTCCACAGAGACCTCACTCGGCCAGGTCACACATAAAAAGGTAAAATAAAGGTTCAGAAAATGACCTTTTGTTGACTTGGAACATGTTTAAAGGAAAAGATACAAGCTTCAAGTGTTAGAAGGATGATTATTACAAGTTTATCTAATATACCAGAATAGATGCAACATACGAGCAACAGACTTGCACATAGGTAAACAGAGGGCAATGACAACAAATGAGGAACATTGAATCTCATCCCTAATAGTACCAATTGAGTTTGGTGCCAAAAGGGAGTGCTTTAAGGTGTTTTTAAAGCAGAATAAGTTAAAAGCAGCCCAACAGGTTTTTTGAATTTAAATCACCACAACCTCAACTTTTGGCACAATTTATCCTTATTACCTGTAATTTAATCTCCACTTAGCTTACAAAACACAAGGTAAAATTGCAATTTTTAGCTCAAGGCTCTAAGGGCATCAAAAAGAGCTTAACAAGTTCATTTTTTTTTTAAATGTACTAAAGAAGAGATTGCAGAGAGTATTTACCTCTTAAACTTTTTTTCTTGTTGGCACTGACAGCCAGTGAAAGATCTAAAAGAAGTCCGTAAGGCGAAACCTCCATACCTAGCAACGTACCTGGTGGTAGAACCAGTGCCCGTGGGAGTATAGTCGTGGGCCTCCTGTAAGTGATCTGGGCTCATAGGCCGATATTTCCATACCCTCTGCTCACTGTCCTGTCTTGCCCTTTGGAGGAAAAAGTAGTTAACAAATAATTAGTTTTGTCAATAATATGCAACTCCAACCACAATCCACAGAGAGCCCACTAAGGCCATGGACCTAAATTGCTAACCATGAGTCAGGGAAACACACAAGTAAAAAAAATGTTTAAAATAAAAGAACGAAAAAGACACATCAGTGAAATTACCAGCACCAAATACATACATAAAAGGTAAGATAAAGGTTCAGACAATGACTTCTGTTGACTTGAAACATTTTTAAAGGAAAAGATGCTATATTAAAGTCTCAGAATATGATTATAGGTTATCTAAAATGCCAGAACAGATGCTACATATGAGAGCAATGAAGATAAGTGAGAAACACATAACCTCATCCCTATCAATACCATCTAAGTTGCAACTATTCAAATGTAGGCTCTTTAACCATATAAAAAATCAATTACCAGTTTCCAGTTTCCCCAACCAATTACTAGATGCACCAGTATCATAAAATCCAAAAATTCAAACTTTTGGCAACTAGAAAGAGATTATCATAAAATTCAAAAATAGTTGTTGAAAACAAAAGGAGCACATTGGCTAAAACAGAGTTATGTGATGTCTTTTACCTCTTAAGTCCGTGATCTTTCTTGGTGTAACAGCCGCTGAGAACCATTTCATCACTCGCCAACTCACGGCCCCCACGCTTTTGATCAGGCCTGATTAGAGCAAGGGTTAAGAGTTAGGGTTATAAAATTCCAAAAGAGAACAAACGATAAAAGAACAATGAACAAATTAGAATACCTCGCCCATCTTGTTTGTACAGTACCATACTGGACCTAACCGGTAAATGAATTGGTAACATCTAATTCTATACCGAACCTCCTACCATAACCCAACCCAACCATGTACCTCGGCTGATCTAAATTAGATCAGCCTAAGTCGGAGGAGAACTGACCGGATCATGGCGCACCTTGCAATAGGTGAACCAGATTTTTCTTTAAGTGTCTGCGCCGGTGATCGGGCCATCTCCAATTGTCGACGGTGAGTCGCAAGGAGAGAAGGGAGAGGAAAGGAAGAGCTACTTCTGATTAGGCGAGGTGGGAGGAAACGAAGGAGGGTTTGGAGAAGAGGGAGGAGAAAGGGCGAATCTCAAAAGAAATCAAGAAATCTTTCTTGCGAAGACGGAAGAAAGAGCGGGAGAGTGCAAAATGGAAAGTCGGCAGAGAAAAAGAAAGAAATAAGGGTCATAATTATGTTAAAAATAGAAATCAGCTCCGCTCCCATTAAAAATAGAAATCAGTAATTCAGTCATCGGTCTTTATTTAAAGCAGATTGAAAACACGGAGGGATAGACATTATTCACAGGCCTATAAGGCTATAAGTATAAGCTCGCAAATGCCTTGCTATAATAAGGTATTTATGACCTACATTTAATTTCTACTGTGCATCCAGTATTATGATACGTTCAAAATCAACAAAGAATATTATAATATGATGGAATAAAAAAATACATATCTTACTTGCAAACTTTATTATAAAATAATCTAGGAAAATACTATACATTACTCGGAATAAAAATTCTAAATGTCATATTTTTACTTGTCACTTCTTAAATAGAAAAGTGATTAACATTTTAAGTGCACCTGTTTCTCTTGTTAGAAATTAATAATTTAAGCCTGTAAAATTATACTAAATAAATGAATCAAAATAGGAAATAGAAATTTAAACAGTTAATTTGTGAAGTCTGTTCTTGTCAGTTGTATATTTTTTGAGCTAACACTAATTTTTTTTATCAAAGTAATTTATTGTAGAAAATTAAAAGTACATTGATCACTCACAAGTACAACATTTGAGAACTATTTGTTTCAGATGTTGTAGTGACCCTCATCTTTTCTTTTCTTTTTTTAATATTTCGACGTTCTAATGACCAACCACACTTATTAAAGAGTGAATTTGATTGCAACTATAGTTTAAAGAAGTTAAAATTCAATTTGTTGTATGGTTTTTTTTTTTTTAATTTGCAAGAATTCACCAATTGTTTTGCTTTTATAGTACGACAATTAAATGATTCACCATGGTCAAAATTGACCCGGTCAAACTAGGAAGTAAATTAGAATTAAAAACTCCAATGCATTGTGACATAAAATAAACTGAAGAAAGATAAATGAAAATTATTATAAGAAAACGGTTTAAAATTTATTAAAAATATAAATTTACAAATACAGATTTATTATTGACATGCGTAATGTCAAAACGTGATCCATGTACGCTATTACACAAATAGATTAAAAAATATTATTTGAGGAAATGCAATATAAATTTCGGTATGGTTATGGTTGTAAGCAAAACCAATTTCGAACAAAATCTTAAAACAAATAAAATTAATAATTATTCATAAAAATTTATTATATTTTCTAACATCCCTTGCTCTACAATATCAAGCTAGTGCTCACAAGCCTCACATAGAAGCCCCCTCCGGGATTGATACCAGCCATCTGATCCAGCCATAGCTGATTTAGTGAAGCACAGCAGCATAGCCCAAGGGAATGAAGAGCATCGACCATAATCGGACTGCGAATAGGCATAGGAAGAAGAGGTGCATTACACTTTCAGCTTCTCCTTGCTGTAACATCACAGGTCGACAAAACCCACTATGCAGCAAAAGCAGGAAAAACATGCGCATAGATGAACTTTGATTTTCCATACCTTTGCAATGTCAGAATTTACTCTTTCCCAGCTTCACACAGTTCCCCAAATTAAGCAGCAAGGGTTCATGCTTGGACCAAAGGAAGGATGACTATGCAATAAATCCCCCAATTAAGCAGCGAGGGTTCATCCAGTTTTTACAAAAATATAGCCTAATCTCAAAGTATAAAGCCTGTATATACACCTTTTGAAATAATGTCAACTCAAACATCTTAAATTCATTTTCAAGAAAATAGATACTTTTTCCCCCCTTTATACCCAAGTTTCCCATTTCAAAACAGATTAATGAATAATAGATATTTGAGCAAGCAGCATGTGAGACTTGGTATGCCCGTGTAGAGGGCAAAACTACAAATCTTAATATTCTCTAAAAACTGTTTGTGTATCTGTGACCAGGAAAACATAATACTACAATTACTCTAAGATAAGAAATATGTATTAAGCCCTGCAAAATATGAAAAGGTGTTTAACATCCATGCACAATACAAACATACATAAGTAACTCGGCCATAAACCAATCGTAACCAAACCAAACCGATAAATTACAACTTCAACTTTTTATCAAAGTCTAAAACAACCCGAACCCAATTGACATTTCACAAGCACCTGACTCCACTAACACATAACTCAAAGCAACCAAAATGCAATTGACTGTCCACACACGCACATGACAAGCCTTGACTTGAACCGGACTGACCAGTAACCCAATGAAACCTGAACCCGATTGACTCAAGACTGAATTAACGTGACCCCCCACTGATCTGCAACGCGAATTGACTGGAACGGTGGTAACTTAGACCCAACGCCAGACCCACACCCGAAATGACCTGAACACCACATGACTCAACCTGACCCTGAACTGCCCTGTCCCACCTGATTGCCACTGATCTGTTATTTTAACAACATCGAGTACGATCTCAGGTTTTGGTAGAAATTCACGTTAAGATATATGCACCATACTAGAAAACTTACAGCCAGAGAACCAGCAGATAGCCTGACAGGTCCAAAACAATCTGGGGTAGTAGTAGTAGGAGTAACCTACCTAAACGTAACTGAGAGAGAAAGTAAAAGGAAAATAACAACTCGGCAGCCACTGCCAAGCATTTCGAGAGAGAGGAGAATACCATCGGGCGATAAACCATTCTACTTATGGGGATATTGTTCCTTAGTCTCAAAAAAGCACTGGCAGGGGAAATGAGCCCCTTGTTCAAGTGATCTTCAACCCTCAAAACCACACTCCGGTCCAGAATACCATTGGAAGATAGAAGAAAAAAGTGGCCGGATCTGTGTATAAGACGAGGTAAAAAAAAACCTATTTAAGAAACCAGGAAGCAATTTAAAAGCGACCGCAAAAGGTATGCCCATAAAAATCTACATTACTGCTACTGTTCTGTCTCCATTAAGAAGTAACAACATACAAACACTATTATTTTATATGGTGTAAAGTTGTTAAACTATGAGATGTCTGTAGAATACCAAAATTAGCTCCCAATGCCCCAAGAAAGACAACGTGGAGAAACTTAATTCCCACAAAAAGTAAGGTCAAGAAACTCTAATGGCACGTTTGCTCCCTATACATACCATTTGACTGGTAATTATTGGCCACAGATTTTCACTAGTATCTAGAGAAGAGAAGGAAAATTACATAAGGAGGTGGTAAGGTGAAGAACAAATAAGAACCTGATGTTTACTCCTAGGGTGAAATACGAGTTGCCCTTAGCACGCACTTTAAGTACCTCATCTGCGTAGTAGTCTTCAGCACCATCATCTTTCTTTATGGCGTTATGCAAAGGAACAAAAAGAAAAGCTTAGTCATAAGTGTTTAATCTGTGTTGTGCATACTGCTAATCCATTTTGGTTTGGAGTCATATTTTAGATTTATTTAGTTATACAAATGAAAATATCAGTGTCTCTAATGTTGTGTATTTGGATGAGTTCATATTTATGTGTTTCTAACTTATAGGGAACTTATATGTCACCTATGGAGACCTCTTTTGGGTTTAGTCAAACATGCTTCACATACCATTCCTAACAAAACCACATCTTCGGGAGCACTGCAAATCTCAACATTTCTCCTCAACTCTTCGTAAATCTCAAGCAACCTTGTGTGTCTATTACATGCAATTGCCCTAAGAAGAAGGTTCTCCACATCGATACAGCTCTGGTCAAATGTAAGTGACGCCTCCTTATTACCAGTAAGTGGGTCCACGATAAATGACCCATGGACACACCTGACTTGCCGATCTGGCCCCAGTTCAACCCTCACAAAAGGAGCCAGATTCCCAGGCTGCCTGCCTCCGTTTTCAGTATCAAGCCAGTAAGTAAACTTCAGCCCGGGTAGCTCCAGCCCGGAGAAATGCAACTCACAATCCTGATATAACTGCATCCTTGTTTTGCCACCTATCTCACCAGTCTGACTATTATCTGAGATCAGGTTAAAGCGAATTGCATCTTGCCACCTCCCTTGACACAGTATCTTCGCCTGCTTTACTATCGTATCCATAACGAGCACGACACACAGCTCATGAAGTATCGTGTAGAGGATATTGAATGGGTTCTCTAAAACCGCCATGCGGCGCTCCAAGTCATCACCAAGTGCGTAACTACGGGATTTTTCAAGCTTGATAGACCCTGTCTTCTCACCTACAAGCAACTCAAGATGCAGGATTCGCCAGAGATGCAAGTGGCATCGGTAGCCTAGTGTCAGAAGTACCTTGAATTCTCCATCAACCCGAAGAGTGACGATTCCATCAGACACTGAGATGTTAGACACTTCCTTCGGGATAACAGTATCCAGAAGTTTCAAACGAACAAGGGTGTTGAGTTTTCTCAGTGCTGGTTTCTGCTCTGCCTCAGATAGGGTGTTCTGCACACCTAGATCTTCTATGCATTTGGGAAGTCTTTTGTATCCACCTGTAATCAAGTACATCCATTGTTTTATCAATTATCAGATATAGATCTGTTTGAAAATTGCTGGCGTATGCCTTGAAGGTAGCTAGTTAATACCAATATCACCAATCTAGTTAATTTCTGCTGGTCTATTGCCCTGGAAGTAGCTAATCAATACCAGTATAACGAGTGCTGTACTACTATCCTTAGGTACAGAAAAAGGATATCAGGGAACTTTCTTGTTTAGGCCATGGCAAGTACTTATTAAAGTAGGCTAATACCATATGTATTAAGTTACCCTTCTAAATTCAAGTATTGATCCTGGCAGGCACTCCAAAAAAGAACATTAAAAGAAATGAATAATGTGACATGTTATATCACATTCTATTCCATACAAGTTTTAATTGTGGGTTTCTTATGCATCTTGAAGCAATAATACAAAGAAACAAAAGCTTCACCAGTTCAGCTTTGAATGAAAGAAAAAAGCACAAGTTCAAATCACACTTCCATTCTATTGTACACATACAACCTAACTGTGAAAGGAGAAACAATACCTGTACGAAAGACCTCTATGGCAGAGGGGATGTCGTGAATGGGATGTGCGGCTTGCTGAAGCTCCTGATGAACAAAAAAAAAACGAATCAGCTGCCCGAGTAAAACACTTGTCGGGCAATGGGACTTACATAAAGGGACCAGTATTTATCTCTTAATATGTTCGCGAGTGAGCTCACTAACAACCACAATCATTTTGGGCACTTGTGTACTTATGCATGTGTACACTGGCTATGCTCATTTTACCTTGTATAGTAATAGTATGCACAATATATAGTACATATTACTCGATTTTCTCCTATGCAGCCGTAGGTTTTAATCAATACATATATACCCATTTTTCCGTTTAGTTTTGACCTAAAACAAGTACGGATCGACACCAATACGAACAAATAAGCAACTTTACCCGTAAATTTCCAAAATAAGAAATAATATATTTTATCCGTAAAATCCGAGCAAAGTAGGCAACTCCTCAAATAACACCTTAACCAACTTTTGATGTGTCTCTATCTCCTACATACTAAACCAAAATTACAAAACAGAGCAACTACCTACCTGTTGCTGGGCAAGTACATGGAGGCCAAGCATGCGCTGCCAGGTTTTGTCGATGAACCTGAGAAGATCGATCTTCATCTCATCATAGGATGGTTTCCGGCCGAGCTCGTCCGTCTTCAGGCTCTTCTTCATGAGCTCCTTAAGTGACAGGTACGATTCCTCCGCCACTCGCTGGACCAACGCCCAGAACTCCACTGTCTCGCCACCCACCTCCATCCTGTCAAAAGATCCGAAATTGAAGAAGAAAAGATCCAAAACCCTAGTCTGTTTGTGTCGCTGAGAGACATTGAAGCTCGTGTCGAACCTTAGAAGATTGCGAGACGTCACCGTTTGTACTAATCAAATCAAGCAGCTGAGTTTCTCGGCGGTGCCTCGCGAATCGCTATCGGAGGTAAAGGCTGATTCTTGTTTATGATAAAACGATTGGAGGGAAAGATTGATTCTTGTTTTTTGGGCGCCCGTAAAAAATTTTCCCCGCCAGATCCCAAGATAATATGGATTCGTATCTTTACCTGACTCAACACAGTTAAAACGGACGGTCCAGATTTACTCTCAGTCGGTGCCTATTTGGTATGGCGCATCAGTATTATTTGTGCTTTGAGATTCGTGGCAAGTTAAAATAACCATCTTGGACGGTCCAGATTTACTCTCAGTCGGTAACATGAGGGGATGTGAATTCAGATAATATAGAATGTAATTTCACATATTTGGTAATAACTTTAAAAAAAACCCTGCAATTTTCGCTATTCCTAGTACCCAGAGAGAATAATTATAAAACTAAATATATAGGTCAAGCAGAATCTCAAAAATCGACATGGGGTACCTCATCTCACTTCGGCTTTGGCCTGTTTCGTTAATATAATTTTTTATATATCACGTACTTTTAAGAATTTAAACATTTTGTTAATGAATATGATAACAAAGAAGACATGTTTGTTTAATAAATGTTTTCTTTTTCAATGTTTTAAGAACTAAGGAACGTACAAAACATGCAAACATGAATGGTACAATTTTTTTACAAATGAATGAATTTTAATAGTTTATACTTTTCAAGAAAAAGGGAAAATTATTGTATACTAATACTATCAAGGCAACGTTATCATATGGAGATAGTTTTTTTTTTTTTTTTTTTGGAGTTTTTTATGGTCAGGGTTTGATGAGGGCTCAAATACAACTGGAAGTGATTTCATTTACTTATATGTCTTCATTAATATCTACTAGTATCGTATCCGTGCGTTGCAACGAGTACATATTCAATCCGAAATTTCATTTTATAATCACAGCTATTGACGGATCAGGACATCTACAATCTTAATATTTTTGTTTTTTTATGTGTGGCGGTTACTTCTTTGATTTATCAGGTACAACACTATTAAAGGAAGGTATCGGGATAGGGATATTAAATCAGACCTATTGTTATAATAATATGTTAGCATTAATTGCTCTAAGAGGTTATATGCAAGAGTAGATGGTCATTTAATTTTTGGCAAATTCTTCTATGGATATAAGGACCTATTTGTAAAATGAGCATATTTTCATTTTCAAAGTTCAAACAGTCAATCTGACCGTTCAACATTATCTTCATATTAAAATGTACTTGGAGGTCAAATTTTACATTTTTTTGAAATTTTTACTATTTATTAAGATGGGTACAAAATTCAATGGTCTGAATTTGACTAGTTTTGTAAAATACTTAATAAATAAAAATTCAAAAAAATGTAAAATTTGACCTCCAAGTACATTTTAATATGGAGATAATGTTGAACGGTCGGATCGACTGTTTGAACTTTGAAAATGAAAATATGTTCATTTTACAAATAAGTCCTTATGTCCACAGAAGCATCCCTCTTAATTTTTATATCTTAACCATTATCTCCTTTATTTTTCTAATATATTATATGCAATCTTCAACCTCCCACTTCTAAACTATCTTCAACTAATCGTTCTACAAACTTTTAATATAAAACTGAATAAGCAACTATGTATTTAACTATGCATTAATGTACGTAAAACTGGAGTGTGCATTTAAGAAGTTTAAAAGATAATTTTGAAATATTAAGAAAACGATTGAAAATTTTCAACAATTATGTCTGAGAGAAATGTACATCATGAATACTATAAATAAGTGTGACTCAACACAATAAAATAATTAAAAATGTGCATTTAAAATACGTGAAAAATTTATAGAGAATAGGGGATGAGTGAAAAATTCATAGTGGTTAGGGATGAGTATTGGAGTGGTTATCAAACCACTTAAAATTTATACAAAATAAATAATTAGGGGCAAAAGAAAATAAAAAGTACATTTATCTTTTGGATGCTGATACAGTAAGATATGCTTGTACGCGTGTAGCCATATTGATATATAGTCTTCATGTAAATGGAGTATATTTAGTCAAATAAAGATACATAGCTTTCATGCAAATGGAATATAATAAAAAAAAATAGAGAATAAGATCATGTTTACTTAAATGAGATCATTAAATGACAAACAATGGGAAAAATGGAAAAAAAATGGGAAAACCGTACCAGAGATCCACTGAAACCAGTACCAGTATTGAAAGGGCAAAACTGGAAATTGGGTAGGCTATGTAAAAAGGGAAATTTAACTGTCCAATTAAATGGTAGGTACCGGTAACAGTGTTGGGTACGTATTACCTTGACAAAGCAACTACTCAAAATGGCAATACATTACAATGCAACTATTGATAGCTTTGTGATCAACTAAAATTAATTTTCCCTGTTTCTAATAAGCAGATGGGTAATTCTTAGAAAAATATGACAATTTTTCAATATGAAATGTAAACTAATCAATTGTGCCTTTTGCAAAGAGACTTTTAACAACCTTATTAGAAAAAAAAAAGGAAAAAATGTTAACTGCATTTCTATAGCAGCAACTACTCCAGATCAATGCTGAGATGAATACCTAGATTATTTAAACAAATAACAAACATATCATAACATTCTCTTCTTACAAAAACTACCAACATTTTATTAAAACTTGTTAATTAATACATAATCAAGCCGAGTCAAAAGTGAAGCATACTTCTTTCAATGGACTTGAGAGTAGGTCCGATGCCCATCGGACCTACTCTGGTTCGATGGGTTTAATCACCGTCGATTTACTTTAAAATTCGTGCACATATGTTTCAATTTTCGTGCGCACAAATCTTAAATTAGATCGGACGGTCATCATGTCGTTGAACCTAAAAGTAGGTCCGATGGGCATCGGACCTACTCCGTTCTCCTTTCAATGATAGTATAAAGCAAGTACAGAAAAATAATCATTGATGAAGCAAAATCATATCTTAGTTGCTCAGCCGCAACAAGTAAAAAATAAAACAAAATACCTAAGAGAACAAAACCACAGAAATTAAGGACAAACCAACTTGCATTTCAAAAAGGCACCAGAAAACAGATCAGTTAAAAATTGCATTTAAAAAAAAAATAAGGCAATAAAAGCATATATTGCTCAGAGCAAGTTCAACACACAAGTAATAGCATATAAAAAAAAGAGGCTGTTAACAGCACTTGGCTCAGAGTTACCAGTTCCAAGAAGTAACATAATATCACTGATATTCGTAACATCTATTGCATCTTGCACACTACTCACAGCAACTCAGAAAAAAAAAACAAAAGGGAAGTAAAACAGTAGAGCTTACAAAACTAGTAGAGTCTCCCCTTGCACTCTGATGCACCGCAATAACACTCTTTAACCTTCACACTGCCGTCAGAATCACGTATCGCCCCTATGCCATAGTTATAGTGGTACGTCAGTTCCTTCAGAGGCGGTATATTCTCACACGCAAAGAACATAACATGCGGCATCTTTTTATCATCATGATCAAACAGCACATTTTGCGCATAGAGATTAGGAGAGCAACTGTGGTTTATGAACCTCCCCACATTCCCCCTCTCCAGTGCATCTATAGTGTACCCCTCCTCTGACGAGCTGGCCCCCACCTCGTCAGTGATGACATCATCATTGCTCAACAGCCCCTCCCACGATGCAGAGTCATCATAGTTGTGCCCAATGTCAAAGAGGTACTCATCATTTTTCCTCTGGTCTGCCTCCAGGTCCCGTAACAGCTCTCCTATGTACTCACACACAAAACTGCCTGAAGGGATTGAACTCAGAGAACGCACTCCCCAGCCCCGCTTCTTGGTTTTGAATACTTCTAGCGGGTACTGGATGCCATGCTGGCTGACCCGGTTGTAGCATGAGGGAGGGCATCCACACATGGGCCCACACTCATATATCAGCCGCTTTGCCTTCACAATAGCACCATTGAAATTGAACGGGATCTGGCCCCCGTTTTTACCCGCACAGGAGCAGGTTTTTGCATCAGAGCAGGGACCTTTGCACGTGCAACCCCTAGGTCGGGTTTTCTGGTACCAACCCGGGTAGACTGTTTTGGTGATGTATTGAAACTGCCGTGGATTCTTGTTGTCAATGGTGTTTATAACACAGATTGGAAGTTTTTCTTTACCTAGAGATATATCCTTAAAGCACAACCCTTCACGCACCTTTGACCTCTGCACCTTCTTCAACTTGCTCCAGTTCAGTTCGGGTTGCCCTTCTAACCGCTGTAACTGAAACTTGAACACAGAAACAGTCTTTGGTACTCCTTTAACCATATAAATCTCCTTCTCACGCCAGTACTTCTCAACCCGGTACAGCCCGTCATAAGTAAAGGTCATCACGACCTTGCCGGAGTTGCTTGTATTCTGCCCGTGTATAACCCGTACCGGTGTTTTCGTCTCTATGCTGTTTTTGAGAGCAAGATTGCCTCTCTCTAGCTTCTGATCTTCTGGCTCGGTATGACCGGGCTTACCAGTCGGTTTACCTCCAGCACCAGTATAAATCAACACGTTTTCATTCTCCATGTCATCTGAATAACCACCTGAGGCAACAATACTGGTGGCAATGTGTATTCCATTCCGCATCGTATAGTCAATGCCGGCTTGGGGAGGCCGGTGGAGGCCCAAAACAGAGAGTTCAGCTCGGTAGCGGTACTCGTCTCCGACCTCAACCCCCGGCACGGCACCAACAACTGGTTCGTCTCTGTTTAGCGTCTCATTTCGTTCCCCCAAGATGCGGGCAGTTCTCAGGTCAATTCGGTTTCTTTCCATAGCTGGAAGCTTCTTACCAGATTCAACCTCTTGCAACAGTTGTCGGCATATTACTTGGAACAGGCGCAGGCACCTTTTCACCTTTGCTCTCGGGTCTGTCGGTACATCATCCTTTTTAGGTCGAAAATTGGTAGTGCTCTTGCTCTTGGATTGCATAATGGCAAGGCTACCATACTCCTCCAGATCCACATCCCCCGATTCACGCCTATCAATACGGGGAAAACTAGGGTTGTAGTTGCTTATCGGGCGCTTGATGCCAACCCGTTTCTTAGCAATGACTTTCATGGGAGACTTTTTGACTCTTTCAGTTGAGCTCTTAACGGATGGGACAGTTGTTTTAGATGCTTCTTCTTCTTTCGCCTTACACCGAATTTTTATCTTAATTGGGTTCCCCGCCTTGTTTTGTGCGGTATTTAAAGTGCACTTGCTATCCACATTGACACCCTTTCCTTTAAATCGCTCTGCATTCGTTACACCCGCTTCACCAACCTCCTCACTGTTTCCATTAATCTCCTCACATTGAACTCTTTTACTATCAAAACCAGCCACAGTGAAACCTGGATTTCGACCACAACCCGGCGGGTACCGACGAATTGCCGAAACCGACCTTCTCTTAGGAGGTGGGTACACCTTTGATTTCATCCACCATTGATCACTTGCACCATCATTCTCTAGTATAGATTTACCATTTTGCCCCTCGGAGACTAGAGGCTCTCTTGCATGGCCTTCTTCAATAACTGCACCTGCTTTATGTGAAGAATTACAGTTTTGCCCCTTGTGAAGTGGCATCTCCTCATGGGGTATCTCACCCTCCTCTAGTTCAGGTTCAGCCGATATCGACCTTCGCTTCAGATTTTTGGCCAATTGTACGTCAGAGATCTTGTGTGACAGCTCCTGTATCATCACCGCTTCGTCCATTCTATCTCGGCAAAATAGAAAGAGCACCTAGTATTAATTGTGCTGAAAGAGAAATAAATAGGAGTTAAAACAATAGCAAACAAGGAATCCAATCCATTAAAACAAAAACACAAGCTGCTGATGTATAAATTTATAAATTTCATAAAGTCCAAACAAGGAAAACAATCTGTTGATATCTACCTTCATCAAAAATTCTACATGCACTTCAAAATTTACAAATTTTTAGTTCACTCCACATATGATCAAGATGCATCAAGTTAATTAAACAATATTAATAGAGAAATTTTAGTGTGTGTGTCTTTCAGCCTCTTAATCTTTTACAGAATTAACTCAAAAACAACAATTTTTTCACCTGAACACGAAATTTGAATTCTTCTTCTGGACTCCAGATTTTGGAAAAGGATGATAACTTGTGGCATTAAAAATTGTGTAGAAATTTTCTCCTTGTTCAATATAACGAACCGAGACTTCTAAATTTGTAATCTATAATTGTGCTTCATGAGAGTGAAAGAACCGGACTAATTTAATCACTAATTCAGCTACAGATCAGACCAAAATACGACAATAAAACAAAATCAATTATGGAAAACATAACACTTTCTAGTAGTGGTATTATCTCCTAGATAAGAATCAGGATCATGTTTAGGAGTGACATAAAGTAAGAGATAAGATAATACTTCTTAATTCCTTATCTCTATTCTCACAAGATAGGGTTCTATTTCTTTACTTTATCCCAATCTCAAACATAATCAAAAGGATTAGTACTTGGATTCATCTAGTACCAAGCTACAAGTGCAAAATCCCCAAACAAGAAACCAAAACAACTAAAGATCTGAAGTTTTATTAAAAAAACAACTCAAAATACAGATTCGGATCTGAAGCATACAGCTCTCAATAGCCTTAGAATAGCTTCCTCTAAGTGAACTATCATTTTAGGTTTAACTACTTCAGATCTGATCTTAGAAAGATAAAAAACGATGGAAAAATGAAAAAACGAAGAGATCAAACAATAAGAAACCTTACATTCAACCAGTCATCGCTACCACAACTTAATTAACCATCAAACACACATAAACTATATCTACTGGATAGAATAACGATAAAGATACTACCTTGATGAGAGAAGGGAAGTCTATGCCAATTGCAAAGTCAAGTTCTCTTTTTCTCAATTTTGAATTTTTGTTTTTCAGAACAAAAGTGATTTTAAGTTTTTTTTTTTTTTTTTAGGAGAAGCCCTTGGGCATAAAGTGATTTTAAGTGATAATTAGTAGACAGTAGAGTGTAGAGTACTAGAGTGATTGTGGAAAAACTATATGGGAGGTTTTAGATAAACAATGAGGGTTTTGGTTCATTATAACTTCTTGCACCGAAGATATAAAGTTGATGGGATTTGTCTTTTTTTTGGTGTACAAATTAAATATTGAACCAAACTAAATAAATCACAGGCGGAGCCGCGTAGTGGCTTGAAAAGGGTCCGGTTCGGTCCGGGCCGGTCCAAACCCGCCCGGTCCCCGGGTTGACTCGGGCACGGGTTAGCCCGGGTCAACGGGTTGAGTCGGGTAGGGGGGCGGGTTGGGGTCTGACTCGGCCGAACCTAACCCGAATGTGAAAATAAAATAAAATTGCAATAAATTGCAACTCTTTTTTTGTATTTGTATTTTGTAGAATGAAAAATAAAATTGCAACTCTTTTTTTGTATTTGTATTTGTATTCTGAGTCGGGTAGGGGGGGGCGGGTTGATTCCTTTGCGTATTTGTATTTTGTAGAATGAAATAAATTGCAACTCTTTTTTTTTAAACAATAAAAATAAAATTTGAGAATAATAAAAATATTGAGAGTATGAGAATATGAGATTGAGAGAATGAGAGATTGAGAATAATGAGTATGAGATTGAGATGTGAAAATTTATGAAGAATGGGGGTATATTTAAGGGTGTGTTTGGGGGGGGGGGGGGAATTTGCCGTTGGAAACAGTAAAAAAAATTGAATTTCGGGTTTCACGCGGGTTGGCTCGGGTTGACTCGGGTCCCGCCGGGTTAGACCCGGGTTTCGGGGGGGTTAGGTCGGGTCTGACCCGGTTTCACGCGGGTTAGGTCGGGTTAGGGTCGGGGTAGATCGGGTTCACCCGGGTTAGGCCGGGTTTGGGGGGTTCAGCCGGGTTTTGGGTCGGGTTAGGCCGGTTCGGGTCGGTTTTAGGTCGGTCCGGGTCGGGTCCGGGTGGACGGGTTGACTCGGCGGGGGGAAGGTCGGGTTTCGCCCAGAAAACCGGATCCGACCCGTTTTAGACCCGACCCATCACTCTAGGACGGGTCGGGTCGGGTTCTGAGTCGGATCTGGGTCGGTTCGGATCCGGGTCACGGGTTTGTGCGGGTCGGGTTGGACCGTGCGGGTTTTGTCAATACACTAATCTCCCCCTAGCTACACAGACAATGAATGAGAATACTGTACAATTTGTAGGTATGCAAATCGAGAACAAGTCTACAAGCAGACATTTCTTCGAACACCGTCCATGCTGTAATAAGATCTCCATTTTTGCACATGACATCACATAGGGTGAGATTGGCATGGCTGTAGATATGTTCAAAGAAATCACTACCGAAGAAGCCTACATTGTTATTAATATCCAAAGTTTAATAGAAATTAATATTTATGCTCAGATTCCTGGATTTTCGCCAAAAATGCTCAAGTCGGCCACAAATTGGGCGGCTTACGCCCTCCCCCCCAAACCGGCCATTTTGTGGCCGGCTTACTCGTTTTTTTTTTAAGAGACACCGTGAAGAGCAAGATAATGAAATCTAACACTGAAAATTTAAATTTTTTGTTTAAATTATTTAATAGATCATTTCTTTTGATATATAATTAGTATATTTATACTAAAATATGCTAAATTACTTGAAATTATGTTGAATTACACTATATTAAGTTAAATTACACTAAATTACATTACATTCCGCTAAAATACGCTAAATTACGCTAAATTACATATGAATAGGGACGATATCTTCACTGAAAAGGCCAAAAACGATGACGAAACTTCAAACGGTCATAAAACGGCGGTCGAGTGTCCGATTTCAGCAAATGACCACTTTTCGGAAAGCTTGCAAAAAGACGCATGTGTCCGTGCCGCTATGTCGGATTTCAAAATTCAGAATTGCCAAAGAACTAAGGGAAGAGCCTCAAAACTTGAGTTGAATTTTCCGATTAAGATTTTCATTTCTATTATTCATTCTAAGTAGCTTAGTAAATTACTTACATAATGAACTTGTAGAATACCAATTTTTACTATTTTTTTTATTTTTTTTTATTTTTTATGATTCATGAAAGATGACACAAAATCGGTCTACTTTAGCGTAATTTTGCGTAGTTTAGCGTAATTTACTGTATTTCAGCATAATTAGCGAAGTTATTGTAATTTAACGTAATTTAGTGTAATTCAACATAATTTATTGTAATATAGTGTAATTCAACATAATTTCAAGTAATCTAGTGTATTTTAGTATAAATATGTTAATTATAAATCAAAAGAAGTAATCTAACAAATAATTTAAACAAAAAAAACGAGTAAGCCGGCCACAAATGGCCGGCTTAGGGGGGCGTAAGCCAGCCATTTTGTGGCCGGCTTGGGCATTTTTGGCGAAAACCCAGAAATCTGAGCATAAATATTAATTTCTATTAAACTTTGGATATTAATAAAAATGTCGGCCGAAGAAGTGAGGCCGGACATGATCACTTGTACCATTCTCATTTATGGCCTGTGCAAAAATGGAGATCTTATTACAGCACAGAAGGTGATCATTTGTACCATTCTCATTTATGGCATGCTTGTAGACTTGTTCCCAATTTGCATACCTACAATATTCTCATTCATAGTCGTATTAGCTTTTTCATCGTGTCAAACTCAACAAATTATAAAAAATTACATTTTCCAAGTGTCCTGTGGACATATAATATAAGTTTATGTAATTCATACAATTTGAATAGTTTCATACTAAATCTTAGTTTTTTTTTATTTTAGATCGTTCAAAATTAGAAATCGTCCATTCAGTCATGTTATATTTTTTTCATTTATTATATTAATTTAATTGTAATGATTAATGAGTCAATTAAATTGGTGCATGTAATATGTTAAGCTTTAGACTTTCAAAATGGATGAACTAATTTGTTGAGTAGAAAAACTATATTTAAAGTAATTTTATTATACACTTTAAATAATTATTACAACTACATCTCTACTAAATATGTCTTACAATTCCAATCTACTATCACTCTTAATTAAAAGTTAAGTAATTTGATTTTTTGCTTGATGCCAACTTGCTACTCCACGAACCTATTTATACTTGTCCTAAGAAGACTAACAACCTACGTTACAAGATATTTTATTTAGTTATTTTTAAAAAGTCTTGACTCTTGAATATACACAGTGCAAATAGATCATGGACTTGGACTTGCTTGTAAGTTATCACAAAATAAAAGTGGAGACGTTGCTTCATGGCCCTCCAGCATAATTGATGGCCCACCTTAATCCTTTTGATCCAAACATGAACTCTGGCTGCTTAATTGGGAAACTGTGGGGTAAATATATTAACAGAGATGTTTTGGCTACATGCAGTGCACCGATTATATATTTTTTCCATTTCTCTATTAATCATGCACCGCGTAAAGTCAAATGAGCTCTGTCAATATCGTTTTCCGAACTGTGTGGAGGTGGGAAAGAGTAAATTCTGAGGACCTGTTTGGCTGCACAATGGGAATGAGAATAGGAATAGGAATAAGAAATTTTTGAACTAAAATTTACTGTTCATGTGGGAAAAAAAAAGTTCAGTCTGAGTGAATTTTTTCTTTCCTACGTGAACAGTATTTCGTGGGGAAGCAGCCAAACAGGCCCTGACATTGCAAAGGTACTGAAAGCCAACGTTCCTCCATCTATGTGCATCTTTTTCCTGCTTTGCTGCATAACGGGTTTGTTGACCCGTCCGCTGAAAGTGCACTAGCTACACCTCTTCTTCCTTTGCCCACTCGCATCCCGATTATGGTCAACGCTCTCGATTCCCTCAGGTTTAGGGTTTGAGGTTTAGGGTTTAGGGGTGCTTATTGAAGAGGGATGTAGAGGGGATTTTGCATCGCAATTTTGTGCCCTAATTGCAGTCTTATTTTCGCTTTAGAGGTGTTGTACTAATTAAATAATTAAGTGGCTAGTTAATAGCCACAGAGTTGTACAGAATTCTTCTATATTTTTAATACAATTGTTGGTGGGCATCTAGCTCACTTACCTTAAAAAAAAAAATAACTTGTCTTATTCTCAACCATTTGCTCTTTGTTTTTGATTTTGATTTTTATTTTGTTCCCTCCCTCTCCTTCTATCCGCTCTTTTCCGCTCCACAGTTATAGGCTTATAGCATCAAAATCATCAGAAAACTTTAGCTCATTGAAGGTTCTGTTGTAATTTTTTTTCTTTTTCTTTTTGGAAGAGTTTTTATGGTCAGGGTTTGATCAGGGCTCAAATACAACTGGAAGTGATTTCATTTACTTTTATGTCTTCATCAATATCTATTTTATAATATGCTAGACTGCTAGTGAAGAAGAAAAGGAGGAATGGTGGGGCCAGAGAGACCAGTGATTGTTCTGTTTGGATCGTCAATTGTGCAATTTAGCTTCAGCAATGGGGGATGGGGCGCTATCCTTGCTGACATTTATGCCCGCAAGGTCTATTCTCAATTTTATTATCGACTTTATTTCCTTAAAATGAATCTTTTGTAATTACATGAAAGCTGTTATATTGAGTGAGACTATGGTACTATGCATAGCGCAGATTGGTCTGTACTATTGATCAATATTTTCGTTTTCAGAGTTCAAATAATCAATCTGAACCGTTCAACGCGATCTACATATGAAAATATACTTGCATACTAAATTTATGTTTTTTATAATTTTTTTACTATTTTTTTAGATATATGTAGAAAATCACTACTTTTGAATGGTCTAGATTTTTATCATATGGAGATCATGTTGAATAATTCAGATCGACTGTGGTCCTTTGTAAGTGAATTAGAAAGTTGTAATTTCTGTATATCTTACTAATCAACGTTACATACCTATATAATGAAAGACTAATGACAAAATTAGGAAAGTAATTAATACAAATATTCACACAGCTAATCCTAAATCAATACAGCTAATATCCCTCCGACTTTCTATCTTTAACACTCCTCCTCAAGTTGGAGCGTATATGTCTAACATGCCCAACTTGTTACATATAGTATTAATTGGAGTTTTGCGAAGAGGCTTGGTTAGAATATCGGCGAGCTGAAGATCTGTCCGAACGTGAATGAGTTGAATACATGGGGGACAAGAAGATGTTCTTATGACAAGATCTCGAATCAGATGACAATCCACCTCAATGTGCTTGGTCCGCTCATGGAAGACCTGATTCTTGGCGATATGCATGGCAGCCTGATTGTCACAGTGTAGCCTCATCAATCCATCATGGCGAACACCTAGCTCACTGAGTAAACGCTTCGTCCAAACTAGCTCACAGGATGTGTTTGCCATTGCGCGGTATTCTGACTCCGCACTGGATCGAGATATAACTGTCTGCTTCTTACTTTTCCAGGATATAAGGTTACCACCAAAGAAGACACAATATCCAGTAGTGGACCTTCGACTAGTAGGACAACCTGCCCAATCGGCATCAGTGAACGCTGCGATCCTACTATGTCCCTGATCAGAATATACGAGTCCTTTACCTGGAGATCCCTTAAGGTATCTAAGGATCCGAATAGCTGCGTCCCAGTGTGTAGTGTGCGGGGCTGACATGAATTGGCTAACTACACTCACTGGATAAGCAATGTCTGGTCGAGTAACTGTTAGATAATTTAGCTTCCCGACCAATCTCCGATATTTCTCAGGATCATGTAAGGGTGCTCCGTCATCAGGCATGAGCTTGGTCTCAGGGACCATCGGTGAGTCAACAGGTTTGCATCCAAGCAACCCGCATTCTAAAAGCATATCAAGAACATACTTTCTTTGACAAATAAAGATCTTACCAGGAGACCGTGATACCTCAATGCCAAGAAAGTACTTGAGTTTACCAAGATCTGTAATCTGGAATTGCTCGCTCAAAAACTTCTTCAATGCCGAGATCCCTTCGACATCATCACCAGTGATAATCAGATCATCGACATATGCAACTAGGATGATGGTCTTCTCCTTTAAGTGCCTATAAAAGACTGAGTGATCATTAGTACTCCTGGTCATGCCAAACTGACCAAGTGCTTGGGAGAGACGCCCAAACCAAGCTCGGGGAGATTGTTTCAGACCGTATAGAGACTTTCGCAAACGGCAGACTTTAGAAGCCTCCTCCTGAACAACAAAGCCAGGTGGCTGAGTCATATAAACCTCCTCCTCAAGAATGCCATTGAGAAATGCATTCTTGACATCTAATTGGTGCAGCGGCCAGCGGCGAATAGCAGCTAGAGACATGCAGATGCGAACAGAGGCCATCTTAGCAACGGGAGAAAATGTCTCATCATAATCAATGCCATAGGCCTGAGAGTACCCTTTTGCAACCAAGCGAGCTTTGAGTCGGTGGAGTGATCCATCAGGATGAACCTTGATCGTGAAGACCCACTTGCAACCGACTGCCTTTTTACCAGGAGGGAGAGGACAAAGATCCCATGTTTCATTTTTCCACAGAGCTGACATTTCCTCCTGCATAGCACTAAACCACCCCGAATTTTACAGAGCCTCTGGCACATTCTTAGGAACAGAGTAACTGTCAAGGCTAGTAGTAAAGGCACGGTGATATGTGGATAGGGATGCGTAGGAACAGAAGCGGTCAAGAGGATATCTGGTACTGGGGCATTTACGTGGGCCTTTACGGAGGGCAATGGGAAGGTCAAGATCGGAGATTTGAGGTGGTGGGATTGGAGCAGGAATATGTGGACTAGGTGTGGTAGGGTCAGGTGCTTGTGTAGGAGATTGTGGGGATTCAGTGGTTGGGTCAGGTTCAACAGGGGACGCACAAGTCTCATGGTCCTGCATAGTCTGAACAGAGTTAGTATTAACAGGGAGATTCTTACCCCTTCGAGTATATACCTGAGTAATAGGAGGCGCAGGAGGTGTCGGTGGCACGCCACTCTCAAGGATTGAAGAAGAGCCGATGTGAACATCAAGATATTTCAGAATAGTCATGATAGGTGGAGAATTACTAGATGTAGATAATGGACTAGATTCAGAATTTAAGGAATACGGTACAGACTCCATAAAAACAACATCAGAAGAAACAAAGTACCTTCTAATAGTGGGGCTATAACATCGATAACCTTTTTGAGTGACAGAATAGCCTACAAAAATACATCGGAGGGACTTGGGATCAAGTTTCGTACGACCTGGTCTATTATCATACACATAACAGACGCAACCAAAGATCTTGGGTGAAACAGGAAATAAAGGTGCAGATGAAAATAGGACATTATATGGTATTGCACCATCAAGTACAGAGGATGGCATACGGTTTATCAGATAACATGCGGTTAGAACTGCGTCAGCCCAGAAACGATGAGGGACATGTCCATGTATCATCATAGTGCAAGCCACCTCAAGTATGTGTCTATTCTTTCGTTCAGCCACTCCATTTTGTTGAGGTGTATAAGCACATGATGATTCATGGATGATACCATTATCAGTCGTATATTGCACAAATTCATTTGTAAAATATTCTTTGGCATTGTCACTTAGGGCTGCTAATGAACGAAAGCCCTGTTCATGATCAGCCCAGATCGAAATTGAAAGAAACAGGCCCTGTTCATGATCGGCCCGAAACAAAGTTCTTTCTGCTCATGTTCAGCCCGTTCATTGTTGTTCAAAACTGAGCCCTGTTCAGACTTGAGCCCTGTTCGGAACAGGCCCAGTTCAGTGAACAGGGCCGAACTGTGGACAAGCAATCGGGCTCAGTTTTGGACAATTCTGTGAACACTGAACAACAAAGATTCAAGTCCGAACTATTATATCTCCAATAAACATAGAAATTAAACTGAACATTGGGATTCGGATTTGAACTCCAATAAACATATAATAAAACTGACATCAAATACATGCCTTAACTATATCAAAATGCAAAAAATCTGAAAACTGAAAACCTAATAAAAACTCCAGTTCTAAAACATCAAATACATGCCAAATTAAATTTCACACATTCAAACATTCAAACATTCAAACATTCAAACATTCAAATTTCAAATTTCAAAACATTCAAGCATTCAAACATTCAAATTTCACACATTCAAATTTCACACATAACTTGCCAAATTAAATTTCACACATAAAAACAACAATTAAATGGTATTTCTGAACTCCAAGCATTCAAAACATAACTTGCCAAATTTCACAACTCGAAGCATTTCAACGTAACCTGCCAAATTTCACAAATAAAAGTATTAATAAGTGAAGAAATACAAGTTTATCCCAATGAATGAATCTGTATCATCCCAAATGCTCTGCATGAGTACCTTGTGAACTAATTTATATCAACTACTTTTTACCAGTACAGGGCTACCTACCTTTTGTTTAACTTTTTACTGATATTTAGATTTTTGAAAAAATATTATAGCACTATATCTAAAACTATTAAGAAATCAGATCTAATGTTGTGTGTTTTCAACTATCTAAATGTATGCATTTATGATTAACCGTGAACACGATCCTAACACATTCGTTCAATATTTTTTCTTCGCCTCCTACTTGTAAGAATTATGTTTCAACATAAAGAATGCATAAAGAATGCAAGTACTGAATTGCTGCTGAATGTATGCTTATAAAAATGAACAATTTCTTGTCAAATATTTAAGATCCAAACTATTAGAGTTACTTTTAAAAAATACAATATAGATATATAAAATAGCATGCATTAAGCTATGCAAATTCAGGATTTAAAAAAAAAATACAATATAGATATATAAAATACAATAAACCTGTATCAAATATATATAGCATAAACCTATATCAAATTTCAATATTAGAATAAACCTGTATCAAATATTAGAATAAACCAGAAAATATAACCTGTATCAAATATATATAGCATAAACCTGTATCAAATTTCAATATTAGAATAAACCCTTGATCAATTTAGATAGGACTGATATAAAGTTGGTGCAATCTGATCAGAAATAATATACATCAAATATATATAGCATATAGTTTTAACCATACTATGGACATTACTTAACTACTTAATCAATTCTAAAACCAAAATATATTGTAGGGGTAAAGAACAAATCTACTGGTAAATGTACTTTAATTCTAACATAGTTGGCCACAATTATAATAACTATTGAATCTCATTCTACCAAATAAACTAACAAACATAACAATCTAGTTCACTTTTTTTTAAAATTTATCATTAACTGACCTTGTTCATCCTTGTAGCTTTCCACAAAGCTTGATCATGTGCAAAATCTTAGTAGCCTGCAATTATTAAGCAAAATCAGTCTGAAGTTTAATTAAAGTTCAGCTTTACCTAAACTGAATCATTTCTGAACTAAACTAACCAAGACCCAAACTGATAATTTTCTTATATTTATTCTATATAAATTTCAGATTAATTAGTGTAACATGCTATTGTTAGGAGTGACCCATAAAGTCCAAAGAAAAATTAAAACTCTTGATTACCAACATACCCTTATAAGAAGAAAGATAAGAAAATAAAGATTCATTGCTTACCAACAGACCGCATGAATGGACGAATTTTGTCCAAATCGAAACCTTCAATGGAGCCAAACCAGTCTTTTGTGCAGACGAGAGCCTCAATGGTTTCAGCGTTCATCGAGTTGCGCAAGTAATCTGTTAGTCGACCCGCTGCACTAAATGCCGACTCTGACGCAACGGTCGAGACCGGAACAGCCAAAAAGTCCCTTGCCATTTTTGCTAAAGTCGGAAACAAATCTGAGTTTCTTCTCCACCACCCCAAAACATCGAATTCGTCATCCTCGGACACCACCAAGGGTTCTTCAAGATAACTATCCAACTCACATTTCTTTTGTCGCGGATTACGGTTCTCAACTTGAAATTCAGAGAATCTCATCTCAAACTTCTTTTTAATGAGTATTCTACTCTCCACTTGTGGGGACTGACTACTTGTCGCCCGGTCCGTATTGTAAGACATCCTATCATACTCATTATAGAATTTTCGAAGTTCAAATTTCACATCTCTTACCTTTTCATTGTACAAAACGGTCCCTTTTCCATATGCATCTTCGAAAAAAAATTCTACACAAACCATCTTTCTCCGAGGATCAAAAACACATGCCAATGTGAGGATCAAATTCGGGCTTTTCCAATATTTGTCAAACTTTTTTTGCATCTCCTTCGATAATTTTCGCATAATTGTATTGGAACTCATATCTTCCTCCAACAATGCACTCCGAACGGACCACACCTCCTTCATATAACAATTTGAAGATGGTCGCCTCACGGTTGAGAAAGTCTTCGTAGCATCTAGGAATACTTCCAAGAACTTCGCCATCTCTTCCGCCTCCTGCCACTTCTCCGAACTAGGAACTTCCATTGAAACGCTATCACCATACCTTAACAAAGCCTCTTTGTATTTCAGAGCTTTAGTAACCATCTCGAAAGTGGAGTTCCACCTAGTTGGGCAATCTAAAATCATACCCCTCTTAGATGGCAAGTTAAGATCTTTTAGGATGTCATTAAACAATTGAAGTTTGGCGCCACTCGATGATATATTCAGTATTAAATCTCTAATCGTAAGCAAACACGGCTGAATAGTCTTCATACCATTTTGTACCATTATATTTAAGATGTGTGCCGCACATCTCATATGCATGTATTTCCCTTCAAAAATGGATTTGTCCCAAAATTGCTTCTCTAAAATCTCAACTGCCAAATCATTCACCGCACAGTTGTCTAAAGTAACCGTGAAGATCTTACCCTCCAATTTCCACTCCAATAAAATATTTCTCATTAAACCCGCAACATTTAAACCCGTATGTGGATACGGAATTTGCTTGAAGGAGATGATCTTCTTTTGAAAATTGAAGTCCTTATCTATGAAATGTGCCGTTAGGCACAAATAACCTAAACTCACGCTCGATGTCCATATGTCACTTGTGAAAGAGACACGTGAATCTAATCCTTCAAACTCCTTCATTGCTACCCCCATTCCAGTCCTAAATACTTCCACGCAATCATTTCTAAGCGTTTGCCGCCCAACAGCTCTATATTCAGGTCTCAAAGATCTCATTGCCGGTTCCCAAAACCGACTTTCAATCACATTAAATGGTATTTCGGCATCAACAAAAAGCAAAGTCATCAAACTACGGGTCAATACGGGATCAAACTTGTAATTGGGCGCACCAAATAAATCAGAGTCTTTGCCGGTTACAAACATCTCTCTTTCTACTTCACCAATATTTGGGCAAACAGGGACATGCCGAAGCAAGTGTGTTGTTCCAGCCTTAGAACCGGCAACAAACTCCATGGAACAATATTTGCACACTGCTTTTTTTCCTACAGCACGAAAATAGTTCCACGCTCGTGATCGTTTTCGACTTCGTTTTGATACGATCGATCCGCTCTCGGACTCAACAACAATATCAAGATTTTCGTGCGTCTGGGATTGCGACATTATACTCTACAAAAAATAACAATCACTAAGACCTGGTTACTGGAAGAGTAAACCAAATGCAAATACTCAAATACTCAAATTGATACTAAAATAGCAATCAGTACCAGATCAGTACCAAAATATCAGGTACCAAATCAGTACCTAGTTAGCTGGGTTGATTTCATACTACAAATGAGTAATTAATCAAAATGAATAAGTATATGATTGATATGCTGCATAAGTCAAATCAGCTCTGTTAATATCTTTTACATCCTTTTGAGATCAAGATGTACTCGAGTCATTTTTAAAAGAAAATGTTTACACAACAACAGAATTTATGTTCAAGGAAAGAAAAAAACACAAGCATTACTCATTAAACAACCAAAGCATTCAAATACCAAAAATAAGCTAATTGAACAATTTCCAATTAAATTATACCCGTCTTCATTTTAAATAAACCTTCAGCATGTTTTGAGATTTTAGAACCAGAACTAAGCAAATTCATTATTTATGTTGGTGAATGTTTGATTGAATTTTCTTGCCAAGTAGCCATCCAATCCATCACAGACAAAACTAAAAAAGGACAAAAAAGAATCAATGAAATATAAGCTCGTTAACCTAGAAAGTGACTAAACTATTACTGTACCACTACCAGTTTTGACTGTACATTGAAATGCAATACCATACAAAGACTTTACCTGCAGTAGCAGGAGATAGAAAACACAGAAACAGAAAATGATTCATAATTACAAGTAAACAACATTCAGTACACTTTATACTAAATAAATAATCTTATAGTGAATTTAAACTAACCTGAAGAAGTAAAGGAAAGCAAAAAGAGGCTTATTTGTATAGCAAAGTGCAAATCCGCCACAGTTTATTATCACTCTTATGTATCCTGTGTACCAAAAATACATAATTATTAGAAAAGGAAGAACAAAGCAAGAGGCTATTATTATATATTAAAAGTTGTTCTTAGTATTTGATGCTACGTTGAAACTTGAAATATCAGCCTGCACTCAAAAGTTCCAAGAGCAACATATGCATACTGGTATTGACTGGTACTTAGCAAATTTCAAGAGCAAGATTAACTATTTGAACTCTTTTATACTCAAATACTCAAATTGATACTAAACCAAATCACACAACGTTAAAAACCCTAAACTTCAAATTGATTGCTAAGTATGAAGTGTGAAAAGGCGAAACGGTACCATTTTTGCGCAGCGGCTAAGAGACGCAGCAGAGGCGGCGCGACGAAGGAGAGGCGGTGCGACGAAGGAGAAGCGGCGCGACGAAGGAGAAGCGGCGCGACGAAGGAGAGGTGGTGCGCCGAAGGAGAGGTGGCGTCGGCAAGAGAGAGATCACTTTGCGGGTGCCCTAGGCGAAGGGGGAGAGAGAGAGAGATATCGCTGCTGCTCAAAACCTTTTCAAACGGGCTGCTCAAAACATATTCAAACGGGCTTCTCAAACGGGCTCATGAATGAACATAACCGAACTTTGTTCGGGTCCTGTTCGAATTCTGTTCGTAAAAAAAAAAAAATTGAACTGAACTGAACATTGGGCTCAGTTCGGATCACACATCGTTCAACTTCTATTTTTTAAGTGTTCAGCCCGATTTGTTCATGGACGGCCCTGTCCAATTAGCAGCCCTATTGTCACTACGAAGAGTTTTAACAGTGGTATCGAACTGAGTTTTCACAAAAGAACAAAAAGCTGAAAATTTTGCAAAAATTTCTTGTCTAGATTTAATAACAAAGATCCAAGTTGCACGAGAGAAATCATCCACAAAAGTAACAAAATATCGAAAATCTGATACAGATGTAACTGGACAAGGACCCCATACATCAGAATGCACTAAAGCAAAGATACTGTTAGACCGATTAATGACTCTAGGTGGATGGGAAGCACGAACATGCTTTCCCTGGATACAGGACTCACAAACTAATTCTGAAATAGACTGAAATTCAGGACGTATCTTCTTCAACACTTGGAGAGATGGATGCCCCAACTGATAATGAACCTCCTTAGCACTACTAGTACTCAGGTATGCCACTCGTTGAGGTGAGCTCTCCATGCAATACAGACCTTTGTCCTTATATGTAGTGCCAATCAACCTGTTCGTCCCCAGTTCCTGAAAGATGCATTTAGTTGGGGTGAAGGTAACGGAGCAATATAACTGTTATGTTATTTTGCTTACAGACATAAGGTTCTCAGGAAAGGAAGGAACATATAAGACAGATGATAAGGGCATGTTTTGTGAAATTTGGGTGGATCCAATTCCTTCTATATTGCAGGTAGAGCCATTGGCTATTTGGACAGGTGGTTGTGAGGTAGTGGTAAGGCCTGACAATATACTTTTGTTACCAGTCATGTGGTCAGTAGCTCCTGAATCAACAATCCATGATAATTTTGATGCTATAAAACAGTTAGAAGTCATACCTGGGTGAGCTAAAGTAGCCCTCGGAGTCTGTGGCTGAGAGGTCATGTCGGCACGAGAGAAGCCCAGCTGCTCGAGTCGCTGAACAAGTGTAGCAATTTCACCTGAATTGGTGCATTCGCTGGGTGATTGATCGACAGTGGCCACCTGAGCATGAGGAGGGTGTGGTGAACCTTTTGGGCGCTTTGGGCAGTCCCACTTCATGTGACCCCACTCCTTGCAATAGCGGCACTGCACATTCTTATTGTTACTCGAATTAGAAGTGCCCTCATATCCTTTTCCTCCTTTCACAAATGACTGACATGTGCTCTTACCTCTGTAAGAGTTTGCCACTAATGCTGAGTTTTCAGTAATAGGTGACGAACCAATCCCATCAGATGGAAACATTTCCCGCAGAAGATGATAGGTAGCAGACAACGATGGTATAACTGTCTGACCAAGAAGGATCGGTCGTGCTAAGGAGTATCTGGATGACATACCTCCAATAAATGTGAGTGTATTCAGCTGCTCCCATACTGTGGCTGAATCCGCACCGAAGGGAAATAAATCACTCATCTCATCAGATAATTTCTTGAATTTGGTGAAGTACTTGGTAAGAGTTGCATCACCCTGTTCACACCGTGCATGTGCCTGAGAAATTGTGTATGCGTGTGCCATGCTGGTTCTTTTAGAATATGTGGATTGGAGATGATCCCACATTTTCTTAGTGGTCTTAAAGGTGTGTACAGTGGACAAAATATCGGGCTCCATTGCATTCCATAGAATCATGCGAATAGAGCTATCCTCAGCTTTCCAGTCTTCGGTAGCTTGTGATTCTTCCGTGAGATATTTTCTCTTTCGAAGCGAATCTAACCCAGTCACAACAAATGTGGACCATTGTTCTCAGTTGGAGCTAGAGAGGTTAACAGGAATTTTCAGTTGCTGAATGGATATCGATTGTGGAACCATAGGTGCAATTTGAGTAACAGGTTGTTTATCCATTAAAAAATTCTAGATAAAATCAGAGTTGTTTATCAATACGAGTCTCGGTGGGACCTCCAGAGGAGAACAAAAAATATGAGTCTCGGGTCCGAACTCTTTCCTTCTCCAAAGAAAGAAAGAGAGAGGGCCGAAGAGGGAAAGAGGGATCGGTACCGAGAGAGAGGGCCGAAGAGAGAAAGAGAGATCGGTACCGAGTCCTGATCGATGGGCGGTGCGGTGGGCGGTGCGGAGCGGCGTACACAGGGCGGAGTGGAGCGGCGCGCAGCACGGAGCAGAGAGGAGCGGATCGGCGAGCAGCACGGGGCGGAGCAGAGAGCAACACGGGGCTGAGCGGAGGGCAGCACGGGGCGGAGCGAAGGTCAGCGCTGAGCGGAAGGCAGCACTGAGTAGTACGGAACGGCCGACTGCCGTGGATCTGACGAAACCCTAGCCGCCTAGGGTACAGAAGCCTGATACGGCTCTGATACCATGTAAGTGAATTAGAAAGTTGTAATTTCTGTATATCTTACTAATCAACGTTACATACCTATATAATGAAAGACTAATGACAAAATTAGGAAAGTAATTAATACAAATATTCACACAGCTAATCCTAAATCAATACAGCTAATATCCCTCCGACTTTCTATCTTTAACATCTTTGAAAACAGAGAGATGTTGATCCATAGTATGGAATAATGCGCGCTATGCATAGTACCATAGACTCACTCCTGTCTGTTATATTTATAAAAGCACAAGAAATGATATTTTCTGTGCAAGCAGATGTGCTTCTACGAGGATACCAGGGATGGAACTCAAGGCGAGCAGTCGAGATCCTTGACAAAGTTTTTTCCAAGGTTGGTCCTAAATTGATTTACTTTGGTACATACTGCTTGTATCTGGTAGCTCTTTTTATAATGTTTTGCAATTGGGCAAAGATGGAAAGTTCAGTTTTTTTCGAATATTGGAACATAAACTTAGAAATTCCTGTGCATTAAATCATTAGTAGTTTCAGAAAGTAAAGTTAGAAGGGGATCATTAGAAGGATGCTTGTGATGCCAATTGGATGATCTGGATTGAAGAGATAAAATATAAGGAATGGCTTGTGCCTAAAGCAGCTCAAAACCATTGTGTTTGATTGAGCATCTTAAAACCTTGCTATCAGGCAGTTTAGCTTTTCTACCAAATAAATTATTAATTCGGCCTGATTGTGTACATACTGATATTTTTATGTCCTGTACCCTTAATAATGAAGATAGAATTTCTAGTGTACCCATACAAACTTCTAAAATAGCCAATTTACCCAAGAAACCAATATAATATCCAATATTCCCATAAAAAATTTAATTTTCTTTTTTCTATCCCCTTTTATTCATTAAACATGTGATTTAGTTATTTTAAAAGTTAAATTAACAAATATACCCTTTCATCCTATATACTCTTCTTTGTGAGACTGGGAACTGGGCCCTTCGAAACTTCTATCCAATGCACAAATCAGTTTCTTTTACCAGCTCGAGGACTTGATTCTTTGAAACTTCGATCAGAAACCTGGATTTAGTTAACTGAATTGAAATAACAATCGATTTATCACAATCAAGCAGTAAGGATGTGCAATCAATGTTGATGGAAGAAGCACTGCTTACACTATTGGGGCTGTTCCAAATTTGACTAAATTAGTTTATGTACAGAAAATTTGACTAAATTCTTGAAAGACAACAATTAGGTAGTTAGCAAACAAACCCTGCATCATATACAAACTAGTTAATGGATTAGATCATTTCAAACCAATCTGTTATGCTACTCTGCCTGAGAAAATAACATGTCTTACCAATCAGCAACTCTCAGCAATTCGGATGGAAGAATGAAGAGCTGACAAACAGGTCACGAACTGGCAGTAATCTGCGAAGCCTTTATTATCAGGGAAATTGTTCGTCTGAATGCACGATCTCTTGTGTTGCATTAGTTTTTTTCAATTCTTTCACGATTCGCGAAGGACAAGATTCCAAAAGTAAAATAATTTTTCTTTTCTTTCGTCGGACAAGATTCCGAAGAATCAAAGTCCTCAAGCTGATAGAGTTTCGAAGAATCAAGAGTGTCATTCGACTCTTGGGATAAGGGCGATGCCAATCCCATCAACTGCTTGGCCGGCCGTGGTCGGAAAATCTCCAACCAGGAGGAAAGAGCAAGAACCCTGGGTTCTGATTAAGGCTTGTGTCAAGATTGGTAATGTGTTCGCTGATCTTCAGATTTGAGTTCTAACAGTCATTGATGAAGGTCCGGTCTCCAGTCTCACAAAGAAGAGTAAACAGGATGAAAGGGTATATTTGTTGATTTAACTTTTAAAATAACTAAATAACAGGTTTAATGAATAAAAGGGGATAGAAAAAAAAAGTTAAGCTGTACTGTGAGTGATAATAGTAATTTAGTTTTCACCATCCAGAATTGATGGATGTCTTTGAGGAGGCAAAGTAACTGCTGAATTAACCTTAAATTGATGACCTGCTCAGTGTGACATACTGTGCTTTTCATTTTCCTACTTTTCTTAGGATGCACCGGTGCCGCCTTCATTGGTAATTGTATATTTTGGTGGCAATGACTCGATAGGAGCTCACCCATCTGGCCTTGGTCCCCATGTGCCTCTTACAGAATACGTTGAGAACATGAAAAAGATTGCAATACATCTGAAGGTATTGTATTGCTTTCCCTTTTATTTATTTTAAGCTCTGGCACTAGCTGATATGATTGAACTGCTTTTGACAATTGTACTATCAGATCTGTCCATAAGATAGATTGTATGGTTATTTTAAATGTAGTAGTAAGGTTGAGCTTTTACCACTCATTGGTATTTCGATATGCTTTTGTGAATAATTTTACTACAACTAGTTGTTTAATCTGTAGGGTCTGTCAGAAAAGACTCGCATCATTTTCCTTGGTTGCCCTCCATTGAATGAGGACATGCTTCGTAATAAAACGGTGATGTTGTCTCCTAGCTATTTAATTTGGATGTTTATCAGTGTGCATGTTCAGTGCTGTTAACCTGTATTTTAGTTATTTTCTTATTTAACAGTATTGTCCTTAGCAAAGTAGATCGAACAAATAAAGTATGCAAGGAGTACTCCGATGCTGCAGTGAATTGTGCAAAGAGATGACATTAAATTTGTTGATTTGTTCAAGGCAATTAGGCAATACCGAAGGGAGATGACTGGGCCACCATTTGCTTCACGAAAGTACATAAATCACGCATAAATCCTGAATACACGAATACTGTCATGTAAAAATGTGAAATGAATTGATGCAGGGACTGGATACACCTGTCAGAGGAAGGCAGCAAGAGAGTGGTGGGAGATATACTGGAGGTTATAAAGGAAGCAGAGTGAAAACCATCCCTCTACTGGAAGTCTCTTCCAACTGAGTTTGGAGATGACTCACAGTATGATATGGTTGCATCTGATGGTACATCTACTGTTAACTTTTCTGAACGCACTTTCCATCGTCAGATTCAATGGGACTAGATCCATCTACCCTTCATTTTGTTAGGCAAATAATGGTTGAGAATAATTGTTTTGATTTTTGCTTGCCCTTTTGTTGCCTTTGCTTGATTATATTGCTGCTTGACTGATTGCTTTTTAATTGCCTAATCATAGTAGGATGAAATGATGTATTTAGATGCAGTGTTATTATGTTAAAAATTATTGTATTCATCTTGTGCAATTGCCACATGAAAATTCTAGTTCCCTAATCAGAGTAGGATGAAATGATGTATTTAGATGCAGTGTTATTATGTTCAAAATTATATTCTAGTCCCTTTGAGAGTTATGCTTGAATTCTTTGTCCCCAATTTTTGAGAAAACATTTGTTTTCATGTTTTAGCAGAAATCTGATATTTATGTTTTTAACAAATCTTAATTTCTCTATGATTTTGCTTTAGTTCACATTATTAGTTAAATCTTTTGGAAAGCAATTAGTAGTTAATACTATAATAGATTCTTTCTTAGATCGGATAATCCAATTTGATCATTAAAATAGGGGAGTGCTATACTAAGGGCAACTATTCAAATTCTGAGAGCTGAGAGAATATTTTGTTTCTAAATACTTAATTTAGAGTAGAACTAGGGTGCTCTCGAGTTCACCAAGCTCTTGGTGAACTCAAGTCCAAAACTCATCAGATCGGCTTCAAACGACGAATCCGACCGTTGAAACCCGTCTACTTTACGAGTGATGCGTCTACATGCAAAAATTTGAAATTTTGAAATTAATTTTGCATAGAGTCAAGTGATCAAAAAACGTCAAAAAATGAATGCATTAAAATTAATTTATTAACCTTCTAATTTTGATCACTTGACTCTATGCAAAATTAATTTCAAAATTTCAAATTTTTGCATGTAGACACATCACTCGTAAGGTAGACGGGTTTCAACGGTCGGATTCGTCGTTTGAAGCCGATCCGATGAGTTTTGGACTTGAGTTCACCAAGGGCTTGGTGAACTCGAGAGCACCCTAGTTCTACTCCTTAATTTACTCTTGCTCTTTAATCAGGTTGATTGATTAATGGTTCCTCTTCCTCTCTCTCACCTAATTAATAATTGAACTATTATAGGAAAGTTTTTTCCAATAGAAAAATAAAAAAATTTAAATCCCCAAAAATCTTTTCCTTCGGTAATGTTTCAAAATTTACATTCTAATCATGTATAAACTAATTAAACCTTTATAAAGATCAATAAGAAGATTTATGCCACTCCAAAATTCAGATATATCTTACAAAGTTGTTCTTATTTTATTTGAGGAAAAAAAATTTATGATCAATGAAACTAGTACAGTTTCTACATGGGTATAACAAGTTGTTCTTGTTTTTCATGTTACATTTTATTGCTCCAGCTGCTTATATCAGAATTATTATTTTTTTAGGAAAAATATGGGTCCTGCCCACATTTGATTAATTATTGTAGTTATAAAGTTTACCCACAAATTACAAAAACCACAATTCGCCCAAAACAGTTGAGCTTAAATTAAAGCAAAATAAAATTTAATGAAAAATAAAACTACATTAAAATCCTTGGAAAATAAAATATAGAAAAACAACAACTTGGAGAATGAGAGCGGTGGAAATGTGATCCAGCTTCAGCACATGTCAGGGTTCATGTGTACCAATATGCTATGCCCTCATGTCAGCATAGCAGTTCGATGTCCAATGCCCTCCTTTTAGCACACCAGTTCATCTGTACCAGTCCAGTATTCTATGCACTCACGTCAACATACCAGTTCTTCATCTGTACCAGTCCGGTCTGATTGGTATCAGTCCATCAGTTTGCTAGTTACCTGCAGATCTTGTTCTGTACCAGTCATTCGTACCAGGGTGTCCTTCCAGTTTGCAAGTAGTAGCAATTATGTGTATTTTTTCTAGCTTGGATGTCTCTTCTCTTATATCAGAATTCTATCAAAATTTCAGCGTATATGGGAATCACAAAATTTGATTTCATACTAAGTATCCCAATGATTGATTTTCGATCTGATTTATTTTCATTCTTGGGTACAATACTATTTTAAATTAAAAGAAATTTGGAGGAGAAAGAAGATAAACGAATCATAATTTTTGAAACATCACAGACGGAAAAGATTTTTGAGGATTTAGAATCACGTAAGGATTTTTATATTTCTAACAAAAGAAAGTTTCCTATATTAGTTCAATTATTAATTAGGTTAGAAAGTGGAAGAGGATCCATTAATCAAGCGCTCTGTTTAAAGAATAAGGGTAAATTGGACATTTAGAAACAAAATATTCTCTCAGCTCTCAAAATTTAAATTGTTGCCCTCAGTATAGCACTCCCCATTAAAATAATCATTATCAAAATTTTCACCATCTTTAGATATTATCTAATGGAGCTTAATAGGCATGTTAATTATGGAAGTGACCAATGGTTTACAGTAATTTACAAAAATAACCTTCTAAAATCTCAAAATGTCTTTTTTTTTTCCACAAAGCTTAGAACGATTTGAGTTAAACGCTAAAGTTAGATGTTAACAGTTGTAATTATTTCAGAAATAAATGCAAACACTGGTCCTCCGTGCCAGTTTACACGCTACCCAGTTAATTAATTAATAATAGAAGGGAGGGGATTATGTCCGAAGCCATTTGGACTGCATCATTGTCCAAAGTATTTTTTGTCCGTCCGATCGATTAAGTTTATATTTTAGTTTTTTTGAGATTGTAAATGGACCCCACTTAAACTTACAAAGAAATAATTTATCTTTCCTTATTTGTTGTGTAAACTAAACACAAGAAAATTAAAAAATTGTTGTGTTATACTACTCTCCTACTTGTGCATGAGAACAAAACAAAAATGAGATAAAGATCACAAATGGTTGTGCTCTTTTTGAAGAAATGCAAAAGTTTCAACGCATCTTCAAAACTCCACACTCCAATTTATTCAAATCAAGAATTTTAGTAGTTCATTTATTTAACAGGAGTTATAAAAGTTTAAATAAATTCAGGAATTAATTTATAGTTTGAGTAATTATAAACTTTATGATCTTTCTTTCTGCTTGAGGGTTGTTTTTTTTTTTTTTTTTCAGGAGCGAAATTTTTCTATCCTCTTTGAAACAGATATATAAAAGATTAATAATAATTTAAATGTTCTTTTGGTTTTTTTAGAAAACGATAAAGTTGAGGGAGGACATTATTAAGACAAGTTGTAAAATATTTTTGGAAGGAGATAATGGACATCTCATTTTGCTGACGTACTGGATCTAGTGTACCTAATATATATTTAATGCACTTCCTTTTTTAATTTGAACGGTTTTAATACGCTTTGATACGATCAGATATGAAAAAATTATCACACGGTGAATTGGCTATTTGGACGAGTTATGGTCCAAAGCCGTTTGGACTAATTCCGCTCCCATAATAGAATTCAGTAATAAATTAAATAAGGAAACAATATAAACAATTATACTTAGCTTAAGAATAAATAGTATATTTTGACAGAAATGGAAATGGCGGTTTATTAGCCTTCCATAATTGCTTCTCTAATATTTCTATATTTAGAATTAGGGTCCGTATAAACAACCAGAGTACCAGACGCTCCTCTCTCTCTCTCTGTTTTTTTTCAATTCTATACGCTCCTCTCTCTCTCTCTCTGCATCGCCATTTTCACAAATCATGGCGCCTCCCTCTTCTACCAAAAAGCACAAACATTTTCCTGATCACCTTATTCACCAGAAGATATTACCTCGTCTCCCTTTCAAATGCCTCAACAGATGCAAATGTGTTTCTAAGGAATTGTATTCGCTCATCAGCGCGGATGCCGAATTTGCTGCCGATCAATCCCGCTCAGCAGGCACTTCATCAAGTGGCTTTGTTTACATGACACACACCGGGTTATCGTTCTTCCCCGACCCAGAAATTATAGGTGTACCTGACCCGTCCCTCAATTTCCTCAACCCGACATCTCGTGAGATCAAGCTAGTCTCTTCCACAAACGGTCTACTTCTCCTTTATGGTGAATTCAATGGCATGAAATCCCTGTGTGTGTGTAATCCTGCTATCAAAGAGATGGAGTTCGTTCCAAACAGGGAGAAATATTACCGCACTGAAATGGGTCTTGCGTACGATCCTTGCGAGTTGTCTCATCGGTTCACCATTGTTGATCCTGTGGTGCACAATCATAGAGACGGTCTCCTGTACCAGTTTGACATCTTTCATTCACACACCGGCAAATGGACCCGTTCTAGCCAGACCATATATATAGACACGATTTCAGCAGCGGTTAAAGCATTGTATGCAGCAAAGGGGGTGATATATTGGTGTTGTGGAAAGTACCTTATGTGGTACGATGTAAAGGGGGATATAGCAGGGTCCTTTTCATTGCCAGTGACTGAAGGAAAGGTGATAGAAGGAGTCACTGATGTAGGGGTCTGTGCCGGTGATATCACATGTTGCCGTGCTTGGAGTGGCGGGATTGAGGTGTGGAGACTGACTGGGGGTTCCCACTGGGATAGAATGCATGCGGCGAGTTGGGACGGCATGGTAAATATGTTTGACTTCTGTCTTGGCATGCAGTTGCGCAATAAAAACATGTCTGATTTGTTCTACAAGCGACGCATCATACGTCCGGTAGGATTTGATGGGCAGTTTGTTTACATTGCTGTCCGGCTCAAGTATCGAGATAACACTGAGAAGTTGTTCAGCTGGGAAATAGAAACTGGACGAATTGAAGGGAAGGGTATGATTACTATAAAAGGAACATGGTGCAGAGATCAAGCTTTCAATTATGCTAATAGCATGGCCCGAGTGCCGCAGATTTTGAAGGGGATTTCTAAGGAAACTGACATGAATATATGATTTTGTTTAGTTTTAGGATCTAGAACTTTGGTTATTCATGTAATTTGGAGAACAAAGGGGGTCTTTTTAAAAGTTTGGTTATGTTCTTATTTCTACGGAGTTTCCATTAAAAAGGGATGTGCATGCTGTTAATTTTGCAATTTGGTTATGCTGTTGGTCATGCTCTTATCTCTACCAGCATGTGAAAATTTACGGATCAATACTTGGAAGGGGTTCTATTGGGAATATTTTATTTTTCATCTAAAAGTTATTACCAGTATATATTGATCAGCTGTCATATTGTACAGCTTGTTTCAGAAATTTTCTTCTTTCGAGTGGAAGTCAATTTCCTTTTTTCCGGGAGTTAATTTTGTTTGCTAAGCAAGAATGTTTTGTGTAATGCTTCTTAATATTTTTTTCATTGATTCCAGAAAGCTTAGTTTTTCAATGTAAGCACACTGTACTCTTTGCTTCTCAAAGGGGCATATGAGCAAGGTAATCAATAGGGGTATAAATGGAAGTTGTCACAAAAAATTTTTAACCATATTGTTGCACTTCTTTTCTGATCTGGTGAAACAGGGATATATTGAAGTTAATGTACTGGTTTGCTTTTGCACATAAATTAGCTTTTCTCTCTTATAATGATTTGTTATTTGCTATTAAATTCACAGAAATTAGCTTTTCTGTGCTCAAAAAGTTACAGACAACTAATTTAGAAAAGAAAATCAATAATAAAATATACAAGTATGAAACATACCACAGTACGTAGACGTAGTACCTGTACTGTTACATTGACTTCCAACACAAATTACAACGTAACTAAAATAGTCAAATTAGATCCGTAGGATTATTATATAATGTTTTTTTCTTGAAGATAACAGATTGGATCCATTTCTCTTCTTTCTACCATGACGCTTGAACCTTACAAACTGTGAATTGCATAAAGGAAAACTAGCTGTAAAATTCTAAACGCAATTCTAATAGCACTCCTAAACACGAACTGTTGGCTTAGTGCAGTGGCACGAGCTCGTCTCTCTATGGAGAGGTCGTAGTTCAATTGTTGAGAATAGCATCTAAACAAATGCTCTGAGTTTAATCTTTCCCTCTCAATCTGGTTAAATTGACCTAAAAATTTCTGGTGTACTGGTACTGTACAGTTTTACCTATATGAATATTAATTCACCCAATTAAGAAATTCTCATTAATAAACCAAATCTGAACTATTTACAAAGAGAACAATTTTTTGGTCCATTAAGCAATTACCCTATTAATTTCAGTTCTATTGTCATGCTCCTTTCAAAATTGAGCTGTCGAAAGAGCCATATCAGTGGATGCAGTACCAAATACTAATCATTTTTTTTTCATTTCTAAATGATGATGAGAAAGTTCAATTAAAGACTTTATTGAACAAGTAAATATAATATTCTGAATTTTAGTTTCTAGTAATTAAAACTCAGAAACTTATTAGTAATTTTAAATTTTAATTACTAGTAATGAAAAGGAAGCTAACCGAGTTAATTAACTGCAAATTAGAACACAAACCGCATGCGCTTGGAGACATGGCCTAAGTCACCACAGTTCCAGTCAATTCGCGTTGCAGATCAGTAGGGGGTCACGCCAATTCAGTCTTTAGTCAATCGGGTTCAGGTTTCATTGGGTTACTGGTCGGTTGGGTTCAAGTCAAGTCATGTGTGTGTCTATAGAAAGTCAATTGCCTTCTGGTAGCTTTGAGTTATGGGTTAGTGAAGTCAGGTGTTTGTGGAATGTCAATTGGGTTCGGGTTGTTTTAAACTTTGATAAAAAATTGAAGTTATAGTTTATCAGTTTGGTTTGATAACAATTGGTTTAAGACCAGGATACTTATGGATTTTTTTTTTTTTTTAGAAAAAATAGGGATCTTGTCCCTATTTGTTTTAGTGATTATAGGTTTCAAGAAGAAACCTATTAATGAGTTACAAAAAGATTCAATATAGTTGAGTATGGTTCAATTATAAAATACAAAAATAATAAATTAGAAAAACTTCATTCTTAGTGTAAATACTCTCATTGTTTCTGCACTTCCCTGAGTAGATCTTCTACTGTCTTGGCTTTATCTGTAAATACCCTTGAACATCTCTCTTTCTAGCAAATGAACATGGCCAATAGCAGAAGTTTTCTTGATTTTATTTCCCCTTTTTTATGTACCACCCAAAATTGTGTCTGTTGTTTTTTTAACATGACTTTCCAATTCCATGCTGGCAGTGTAAAAGTCTGAATGAGCCTCTCATACAACTGTAATGCAAATTTGCATTCTGAGAATAAATGTGTGATTGTCTCACCTGCCCCACTGCACATAACACATATGCTTGGCATATTCCACCCTCTTTTTGCCAAATTATCAACAGTCAAAATTTTACCATAATAAGATAATCATGCAAAAACTTTTATTCTCGGAGGCACCTTCATCTTCCAAATCTTATGTATCATGACCTTGAATGTTGGTCCATCTTTCATTCTTTGATATGCTGACTTAACTGTGAATTCACCAGTGTTGTCCAATTGTCAGGTTATCTTGTCTTATACTACATTTGTTACCGGCCTTGTTGCCAGTATAGAGATCAGTTTTGCTAACTGCGAGATGAGCTGCATTGATCCTATCATATTGAACATAGATGAAATATCTTGTATGTTCAGGACTTCTTGTAAAGAAATACCAGGGTCAATTACTTCTAGGAAGAGATCCTATAACTCATCCCTTAGCAGTCCAAATTCCCAATCATGACGCCAGAATTTAATGAAAGCTTCATTTCCTACTTCCCATTTCATATTGCTATGAAGCAAAGTTTTTGAATTTTTAAATGATTGTTTGAAAAATTTGCAGTCAGGAGTATCACACAATCTTCCATTGTGGGATATTGTCAGAGCTGATTTCCAGAGTCTCATCCCAGGCTCACTCCAATACCAGTACCATTTAGCCAATAAAGCATCATTAAAGACATATAGGTCAATTATACCCGGTACTCCCAATTTTTTTGGCTTACACACTAATTCCCAGTTTGTAAGAGCCATGCCCCTGTCTTCTCCTGCATTCTTTTTCCAAAGAAATTTCCTTCTTGTCTTGTCAATTTCACTTATTACCCAGGCAGGTAATCTGAATACTGACATGAAGTAAGTGGGTGTAGAAGAAAGTACTGTATTAATCAGAACCAACCTTCCAGCAATGGATAACTGAGTTGCTGCCCAACCTTGCAGTCTGTTATTGAACTTCTGTATCAAAGGAATGTATGCTGATTTTGGTAGTTTCTTATCTGACAAAGGCAGTTTCAAATATGTAAAGGGAAAAGAACCTTTCTTACATCTTAGCAAGTCCACCAAGTGTGGAAAAGTATGTTCATCTTCTGCTGAGAATAATATTTCTGTTTTTTCCATGTTGACTGATAAACCAGATATTTGTTTGAAGACCAATAACACAATTTTTAAAGCTTGAATATGCCTTGTTTCAGGTTTGATAAAGAATAGCGAATCATCAGCATATAGTAAACACGACCTCATATCATTAAATGGCAGTTGCCAAGTCCCACTAGATACCAGCTTATCTAATTATCTTGGATGAAGTCCATTGCCAAAATGAATAGCAAAGGAGATAGGGGATCGCCTTGACGCACTTCTCTTTTCAGGAAAATCTTTACTTATGGATAATTGGATACGAAAAGGTGCTTCAAACCAAATTGTGCGGCTTCAAACCAAACGGCTTGTATTCATTCCCAAACTGGCATGTAATTAAATAAAGGTGCTTTCTTTTATTTTTCTTCTAATTTGAAGCATAGCTCCAATGTAATCATAAAAGTGTGTTTGGTCACAGATGTTTAGAAATAGAAATCCCTTCTCAATTGAAGATCCATATGAAAACATATAGTTTACTAGTGTAGGGAGATAAATATGATATATATAAAATATACAAGCAACTACGAACTATGCTTCTAATCTATCAAACATTACAGATATTTTCTTTTATAAGAAGCTAATAAATAGGAATATTACACTACACATTTTCCTTTTTTCCTTTTTTAATTATTTTCCATTTTAATATGTTACAACATAGATGTCTTGTAGTATGTTGTACAGTAAAATTGGTACAAAACATATCCTAATAGTAAATCAGTTGTCAAATTTGCTACATATTTGTACAAAACAAATCCTGTAGGATTTGCTACGCTTCATTCGAGTTCTCAGATAGTTTCTTCAAAACCTTGACTCGAAATAATGCCTACATATCCAAAATATATGTTTTAAGATGAGGGATCAAGTTACAACAAATTTGAGTTACAACAAAGTTACAACAACTATTTTTTTCATTTTCAAAGTCCAAATCGTCGATCCAAACTGTTTAACATGATCTCCACAATAAAATGTGCTTGCAGATCAAATTTTATATTTTTTTGAATTTTTTTACTATTTATTAAGTATTTTACAAAAAATAGTCATATTCAAACCATTGAATTTTGTACCCATCTTAATAAATAGTAAAAAAATTCAAAAAAATGTAAAATTTGATCTGCAAGCACATTTTATTTAGATAATCATGTTGAACGGTTTGGATCGACGATTTGGACTTTGAAAATAAAAAAAAATAGTTGTTGTAACTTGATCCCTCCTCATGCTTTAAATAACAATGGAAACATGCAAGTCTAGCATTGACCGATACAATGGTACTCAAATTTGGAAGCAAATTCTTTTTTTTATGGTTGGCGGCAAAGCCGTCAACGAATATATATTAGGATAAAGTTGTAAAAAAGAGTTTATTTACATGGACTTTTTGTAGAAGTCCCTCACACAATAAATATTTACATCGCTAGCTAGCAAAATTTGCCGCCAAAAGAGTACAGTAAGCTCCTGCGTGATTTGTCCCTGAACTACACCCATTGAGACCAAAGGGAAATATCCATTGCCGTATCATTAATTAGTATATGCACTGTTTTTCTCCAGTTGGAGAAGAAGCGTCTATTCCTCTCTCTCCAAATCATCCATACGCCTGCCGCCCATATCAGATTCCTCTGCGCATTTTCTCTTTCCGACCTTCCCACAGTAGATAGCTTCCAAACCCTCACAATTGATGAGCCTGCCGGTAGAGTCATGTTGTAGTGCATGAACAAGCCTCTCCAGAAATTTGACGTGACATTGCAGGACCACAATAAATGGTCTCTTATTTCCATGTCCAAAGAGTTACAAAGGCTACATCCGAGTGGAACCACACATCCCCACTTGATCAATACTTGTTGTGTTAGTATTTTGTTTGCCCTCAGAAGCCAAACAAAGATTCTAACTTTGAGGGGGACCTTTAGTTTCCACAGTTGCTCGTGTGAAGTGGACAAGATACCCGTTTGGTGCATTAATTTGTAAGCCGATCCGCATGTGAATGATCCCGAGGAGGTCCAACGCCACTGTAAACCTGTTGTCCTCTCCACCGAGACTCTGAAGAACAGAACCAGGTTGGCCAGATTTGGAAGCAAATTCATACATCTGCTTTTTTCAAATTCAAATTCTCAGTAGCATTTTTCAGCATAAATGAAAAACAAAAAATTACGAAGAACAATAAGTACATTTTTGTCAGATCCAAATTCAATTACATCAAAGGGATAAAGCTGTAAGTAGACGTTATCGTGCTCAACTACTTACACACAATCATTAAAATAAGTACAACTAATCATCTGTAAAGTTTCGATAGCGGAATTAAAAAACATTAAAAGCAAATCAAAGATCTTAGAAATCAAAGTCTCCACGTGTAAATCAATCAATTAGATTACACACCTTTATCCATTGTAAACTGTAGAACAATACTCTTGAAACGTTCTTCGCAAACCGTCAGAAGAACTGCAAAGCGATTTCTCTCCTCTTTCTCTTTCTAAGCAATGACAACTTGTTCTTTATGAAATATCGATGAAGAGAGGATCAACCTTACTGTTAGAATATATTTCTTACTTATGCTTGTCATTAAAGCAATTATTTATAGGGGAGATGCACAGCGCACCCTTTAATCATGCCTGTTATGAATCGCACCCTATTATGAATCACTACTGGTCAACGCACCTTTTGAATCAAAGATTAATATGATAAAGGCACCAGGCACCCTTTAATCAGTATGCATCCTTAATTAGCGTCTTTTTAATATATCAACGCACCTTTTTAAATTAGGCCAATTAAAATCAGCCCATTAGTTTTATTTTGGGCCATATCATGTTATTTTCTTACATTCTCCCACTTGGTCCATTATAAAACTTTATGACATTACAACGTTCATAAGGTGCACAATAATATTGTATGTCTTTATATTTCATAAATTCTAAAATCATAATATTTATACTTAAGTAAAATTAATACGAGTCATGGCGGTTGCTAATAATATTTGTTACTAACTTCCTTCCATGTACTACAATATCAATTCTAACTTAATATAAACCATAATGGTATACTTGAGGATCCACGTTAATTGTCTAATTTATATAGACTAATTCCTATTAATAGAAAACAATAATATATATATATACTTAAATAAATAGGAATTGTATTTGAAACAATCAATCAATAATAATATCATAAATAATCATTCATCTATAATATAAGTTTAATTACAACAATTATTTATCACAGATAACTATTCCCATTCTTTCGACATGTTCGTGAAATATCTTGGGTGGTAATCCTTTCGTCAAAGGATCAGCTATCATCATCTCTGTGCTTATATGCTGTATTGTTATTGTTTGTTTCTGTACTTCTTCTTTCACGGCAAAGTACTTAATCTCCATGTGCTTGGCACCTTTGGAGTACTTGTCGTTTTTGCTGAAGAAGACTGCTGCAGAATTATCGCAATAAATCTTCAGCGGCTTGGCAATGCTGTCGACAATTCCAAGTCCCGAAATAAAGTTCCGCAGCCATCGTCCTTGTACCATGGCTTCAAAGCACGCCACGAACTCGGCTTCCATAGTGGATGCAGCGATTACTGTCTGCTTTGCACTTTTCCATGAGATTGCTCCGCCGGCTAGAAGATACACATATCCGCAAGTGGATTTTCGTGTATCGTAACACCCGGCATAGTCTGAATCTGAATAACCGACTGTCTCTAAGTAGTTTGATCTCTTATACGTCAACATGTGATCTTTAGTACCTTGAAGATATCGTAAAACTTTCTTTGCTGCCTTCCAATGTTCTATTCCAGGATTGCTTTGATAACGTCCAAGCATTCCTACAGCAAAACTGATATCTGGTCTTGTACAAGTTTGTGCATACAATAAACTACCCACAATTGAAGCATAAGGAATATTATTCATTTCTTCTTTTTCCAATTCGTTTTTAGGACATTGATATAAACCAAATTTATCCCCTTTTTGAATCGGCACCTTACCAGCTGAACATTTCTCCATCCTAAATCTCTCGAGAATTTTATTAATATATGTTTTCTCAGACAAACCTAACAAACCTTGTGATCGATCACGAAATATTTCTATTCCTATCACATAGTTCGGCTCGCCCATATCTTTCATTTCAAAATTCTTCGAGAGAAAATTCTTGGTGCTTTTCATCATTCCAAGATCGTTAGTCGCAAGTAAAATGTCGTCAACATATAGAACTAGAAACATTATCTTACTCCCACTGACCTTCAAGTATATACAACGATCAACAACGTTTTCCTTAAAACCAAAAGAAGTAATCACATCATTGAACTTGAGATACCATTGTCGTGATGCTTGTTTCAGCCCATATATCGACCTTTTCAATTTGCAAACCATATCCTTTCCCCCAATTGAAAAACCCTCGGGCTGATCCATGTAGACTTCCTCTTCGAGTTCTCCGTTCAGAAAAGCAGTTTTGACGTCCATTTGGTGTAACTCAAGATCGTAATGAGCCACTAAAGCCATGATGATACGCAAAGAATCTTTCTTAGAGACGGGCGAAAATGTCTCTTTATAATCAATGCCGTCTTTTTGAGTGAAACCTTTGGCAACCAGTCTAGCTTTATATCGGTCGATTTTGCCTTTTGAGTCACGTTTGATCTTAAAGATCCATTTACATCCAACTCGTTTGGAATCGTGAGGCAATTTGACAAGATCCCAGACTTGATTGTGTTTCATTGATTTTAACTCGTCTTTCATGGCATCAATCCATTTATCGGATTCGTCACATTCAATAGCTTTCTTGTATGAAACCGGATCATCAATTGCAGAATCAATTTCAGATTCTTGTAGATAAACCAAATAATCGTCAGATATAGCCGATCTCCGTTCACGGGTAGACCTTCTTAATGGTATATCATTCGGTTCAACTACATCATCAACAACGATGTTATCAATCGGAATGTCCTCAGTAGCAATTGGTTGTTCTGGAACAGTCGGACGAACTATTTTCGAAACAACAGTTGGAACAACTACTTTCGAAACAACAGACAAAGGAACAGTAACTTGTTCTGTAATTTCTTGAAGATCAGAATTACACTGATCAAAACTTCTTGCACTGACGTTAGCATTCTCGATGAAACGTGCATTTCCAGATTCAACAATTCTCGTACTATGATTCGGACAGTAAAATCTGAACCCTTTGGATTTCTCTGGATATCCTATAAAGAATCCGCTAACAGTTCTGAAATCCAATTTCTTTTCGTGTGGGTTATACAAACGTACCTCCGCAGGGCAACCCCATACATGTATATGACGTAAACTAGGTTTCCTTCCCGTCCACAGTTCGAAAGGAGTCCTTTCTACTGCCTTACTAGGAACCAAGTTTAGTAAATACATGGCGGTCTTAAGTGCATACATCCACAAAGATTTAGGCACAGTTGAGTGACTGAGCATACTCCGAACAATGTCCATAAGTGTTATGTTACGACGTTCAGCAACACCATTTTGTTGTGGTGTGCCGGGCATAGTGTATTGCGCACATATCCCACGCTTTTCTAAGAATTTAGCAAAGGGTCCAGGATTTTGTCCTGATTCGTCATATCTACCATAAAATTCCCCACCGCGATCAGATCGAATGATTTTCACTTGTTTTTCTAACTATCTTTCAACCTCATTTATAAACACCTCAAGTGCATCAATAGATTGTGATTTCTCATTTAGAAGATAAACAAACCCATAACGTGAAAAATCATCGATGAAGGTGATGAAATACTTTTCTTTATTAAAGGAGGGAACGTCAAATGGTCCACAAATATCCGTGTGAATTATTTCTAGACGTTGAGAGCTACGAGTGGCACCTTTCTTAGTATGTTTCGTCTGTTTTCCTTTTATACAGTCGATACATATACCTAAGTCAGTAAAATTCAAGTTTGGAAGAACTTCAGACTTCACTAAACGTTGCATTCTTTCTTTGGATATATGACCCAATCTTTTATGCCACAATACGCCGACTTTTCATCATTCATATTTCTTTTCATTCCAATAGTATTGTTTACGGTAATCAAAGATTCTACATAAGAATTATCTAATTCTAATTTATACAATCCATCAATCAAATTGCCACAACCAATCATGCAATTATTTTTATATAAACTAAAGCATTTAGATCCAAATTTAAATACATAACCACAATCATCCAACTTAGATACAGATAATAAGTTGCGAGAAAACAAAGGTACATATAGTGTATCATACAAATCGACAATATTACCAGAACCTAATATAAGTCGGTATGTACCGACACCTTCCACTGGCACCTTGTCTTTATTGCCCATAATTACATATCTTTCACTTTGTCGACTTTGGTTTGTGGTTTGGATCGTAAGAAATCCCTGTAAATTGTTTGAAATATGAGTTGTAGAGCCCGAGTCAATCCACCAAGTATTATTAGGAACATCAATAAAATTTGACTCAAAAGTAACAAAAGTATGAGTCATACCTTTCTTTTCGAACCAAACCTTCCTTTTCAGACAATCCTTCTGAAAATGACCCACTTTACGACAAAAGTGGCACTTTTGCTTGTTCCCTTCTTTCTTAAAGCTTGCATTAGAAGACACCTGAAAAGCTTTCCCCTTCTTCTTGTTCTTGGTCTTAGCTTTCCCTGGTTTAGCATTAGAACCCGACCCAGCTTCTAAATTTGAAAAATGAACAGTGTTAGGTTTCAATTCCTTAAGCCTTGCCTCTTCCTGAACAAGTTTACTAGTCAATTCATTTATGTTCCATTTCTTTTCTTGAGCATTATAATTAATTTGGAACGGACTATAAACATCATTCGGCAAAGAGTTCAAAATAAATTGAACTAGAAACCCTTCTTCAACTGTCATTCCCAAACCCTTAAGTTTTGCGGAGAGAGATGTCATTTCTACGATATGTGCATGCATAGTGCGACTACCATCATACTTCATGGTGGTAAGTTTTGCCATAAGCGCACCGGCAAGCGACTTATCGGCTGTCTGTGAGTGTGCCTTGACGTTTGCTAGAAACTCTTGAGCGTTATCCGTGTCCGGAAGAGCAACCTTAATGTTTCCATCAACCGTCATTCGCAAAAACATAAGGCATAACCTGTTAGAACGTTCCCAGTCTGCCATAAAGGCCTTATCTTCCTCGCTGCTTTCATCAGTTATAGCATCGGGCTTATCGAGTAATAGTGCTATGTCCAAGTCCTGTGCACCTAAGTGAAATTGGACTTGTTCATTCCATTCAGCAAAGTTAAGACCATTAAAGACCGTCACAGATGACGCATGCGATTACATCGATACAGGTACATTAACTGTAATTTTAATAGAGAAGATGAGAAGAATTATTAAAAATAAATTAGGGAAAGAGAAGATCATAAGGAAAAATTGAGAAGAAATAAAATTTTCGAAACTTGCATTGAATGAAAAGAAAATCAGAAAACATAATATATTATACTTTGATTTTTCCATCTTTAAATGATTTCGAAATTTCATAAACTTAAATCTTTAAATTAAAAATACATATAATATTTATATAACTTAACTCAAAGAGAAGATCAAAAGATAGGAGACGTAATGCAATAATTTATAACTTCAGATTTTCAACTTCAGATTTTCAATTTCAGATTTTGGAGCAATAACTTAATTAATATATATCCTAATTATCCTTTGGGATTTCTTAAGATATATTAAACATAATATTTTACTAGAAAATACTTTAATATGATAATTTTATTGTTTCAATACATGTTGTTGCCTTTGGGTAACCAACAATTGAAGAATAACGTAAATTATCAACTTAAGTTGTGTAAATTATGAGAATATAATCAACCTTTGGGCAATTCAAAAAAATCTCATAATCTACTAATTAATTAAACCATTAATTTCTATGACAGATTTTAATATCATATAATCTTAATAAATGATCAATTAATTTTTTTTTTAATCTACGGTTTATAGAAAATAACATACTTTGATTTCTTTAGGGTAAGGACACTTTGGTGTCTAGCAATACCGTCATAATTCAAAGTTACCGCAAATTTCAATCACAAATCATTAAAAGAAAATAGTAAATAATAAGATTAATAAATTCATAAAACAAGTAATTTAATCGGGAGATTATGAATTCCAAAACCGAAAGCTCTGATACCACATGTAAGTAGACGTTATCGTGCTCAACTACTTACACACAATCATTAAAATAAGTACAACTAATCATCTGTAAAGTTTCGATAGCGGAATTAAAAAACATTAAAAGCAAATCAAAGATCTTAGAAATCAAAGTCTCCACGTGTAAATCAATCAATTAGATTACACACCTTTATCCATTGTAAACTGTAGAACAATACTCTTGAAACGTTCTTCGCAAACCGTCAGAAGAACTGCAAAGCGATTTCTCTCCTCTTTCTCTTTCTAAGCAATGACAACTTGTTCTTTATGAAATATCGATGAAGAGAGGATCAACCTTACTGTTAGAATATATTTCTTACTTATGCTTGTCATTAAAGCAATTATTTATAGGGGAGATGCACAGCGCACCCTTTAATCATGCCTGTTATGAATCGCACCCTATTATGAATCACTACTGGTCAACGCACCTTTTGAATCAAAGATTAATATGATAAAGGCACCAGGCACCCTTTAATCAGTATGCATCCTTAATTAGCGTCTTTTTAATATATCAACGCACCTTTTTAAATTAGGCCAATTAAAATCAGCCCATTAGTTTTATTTTGGGCCATATCATGTTATTTTCTTACAAAAGCCACACAGGAAAATTTGGTGAGATCCAATAACTCCTCCTCTCAATGCTGAGTAGATAAAGATAAAAGAAAACAAGGAAAATATAACCTAAACTTCAGATCTAGTAGTGTTGTAAGAAAGATTTCATAATATTCAAGCACATACTCGGTAATTCCCAGGTGCCATGCTCATTGCTCAAATCAGTCAAATAAAAGACATTATTCTTACAAGTTATACATGCATGTTTTTATGATACCTGCAAATTAAATGAAGATTTGTAATTGATATCCCTAAAGAATAATGAACAAGCAGATACTTGAAAAAAATATAGGTACCTACCTTGTTTTGTTTGACTGATGCTGCTGGTGTGTCACTTTTTTATCAGTTTCTTATACAGAGAAGTAACATAAGATGGGATTTTTTTTCTACATTTATTTTTCTTCGAGGACAAAAGAAAATGAAACTAATAAGTGCATAAAAATATGCACATTTTTCATCATTTTTTTTATACATATAAGAAAACATAAATGAGCTTTCTTGACCTTCCAAGTAGAAAAGAAAGGAAACTAAAGGGTTGTAGAACTTGGATAACTTATGCCGTTTATAGGAAGACAATGATCTAAAACAATTGCAGTACCCGGCAGATATAGGAATCTTTTTGTCCTTTATCAAATGGATATGTCTAGTTGCATCACTGTTTCCACAATTTACTGGGAAGAGGTACCACCTGTACAAAACATTAAATTAACTCAATTTTTCTTCTCTACCAAATAGTCAACTGTAGCCACAGCATAGTTTTCTTTTTGCTACTTACTGGGTCTTAACTAAACTTATTTTTGGTAAACAGCACAATCTATCCTTTATCAGGTGTACTTATAATTTATTTTAGGCACTTAAAACAGAATGGTACATGCAAAATAATCCTTAAGAGATTGTTAGACAACATGGAAATTTTGTGAGAATGAGAATTTTTTAATATGAGAATGGAAATTCCAATTTGTCAAAACCAAAGTCATTTAACCCATAGAAAATTTTAGAATATAGGTGTTTGGCAAATGCATAGGAAATTTGTTATGATGTTGGTTTTTTTTTTCTTTTATAGAAGATGTACTACAATTAATCTATATTAAGTGTATCAATACTAATCACTGATTATGATCAATATAATTATATATATCACATTCTAAAAAAGTTTAAATGAGTGAATTGATTATACACTGCAAAGTGATATCATAGTGAACTGTACTAAAGGGTGCACTCGACAAAGGATTCACAATACCTGTTGTTTCAAGCAATTCTCTTTTAGTTTATTTGACTAATTTGCAAAACATACAATGATTGAATTTTACGATTTTCTATATTTTAGAAAGAATGCAGGTTCAAGACGATAGGAATTGCAATATACAAAGTGCTTGAACTGAAGAATCATCAAGTTATTTATCAAGAATTTAAACTGTAAAATTATAGTTGGTAAAGTAGCTTTGAGTTGATTCACAGGGACAAAACGTTGGAACGGTTAACAAAACGTTCAGACGTTTTACCTCGTGTAAAAGATCTAGAAATTGATCGATTAAAAGCTGAAAAATGCTCTAAAACGTTGCAGACGTTTGTCAAAACGTCTGGACGTTTTAATTCTCTTCTCAGACTTCAAATTAGGCTGAAAAATACTCTAAAACGTTTTGGACGTTTGTCAAAACGTCTGGACGTTTTAATTCATTTTTCAGACTTCAAAATAGCATTTTAGTCGATAAATTTCCAGACAAAAACGTCTTGCAACGTTTTATAATCGTTGGAAACGTTTTAGGAATTCTCACAGAAATTTGAATTTTTGAACTAAATTAAAGTAAAACGTTTTCTACGTTTTACAAAACGTTGGGACGTTTTATGGCAGAAAACTCATTTCAAAGCTGCCACTATAAATAGAACCTTAGGGTTCTCCTCAAAATAACACAGCCGACCCTAATCATTTCAAAAGCAATTTTCTGTGAGCTCAAGTTCCTCCATTGTTGTGAGAACAAAAACTTCAATATCCCTCAAACAACCTCAAATCCACTTCACTAATCTTAAGTTAGATTAGGTTAGAGTGAGTTCTTGAGTGTTCATCTTGAGATTTCAAACTTAGAGACTTCGTTCTCGATTCAAGTTGGCCATGTGACTTCCCATTGGTTGTAAGGGCTCACCGGTTCACAAGTTGTAACCTTTCTTCTTTGGGTAATAGAAAGGCGCACCGAGAAGCGGTTGCGACGCCCCGGAGACGTAGGCATTTTAAGCCGAACTCCGTTATCACTCCTTGTGTCAAATCTCTCTAAACTCATCTACTTTATTTTATTTGCAATTATTTCTTTATTTTCGAAATTAGTGGTGCCTAAGGGACAACAATACCATGAGGCAAATATATTTTGGTTGATGCTGGTTATGCCAATACACCGCAATTTATTGCTCTTTATAGGAGTGTGAGATATCACGTGCGAGAGAAAGGTGCAGCTAATAAACGACCACAAAATTACAAAGAGCTCTTTAATCTCCATCATGCACAACTTAGAAACCATATTGAAAAATTTATTGGTATTTGAAAAATGCGGTTTCCCATTTTAAAAGTTGCAACATATCATGCAATTGATAAACAACTGGACATAGTTCAAGCAGCATGTATTATACACAATTTTATTGTATATCACAATGGCGATGCCACTTGGACTGCGAACGCTAATTTGGAAATTGATCCAAATGATATTGTGGATGTACCAGATGGAGATGAAGAGTACGGTGAAGATGTTGAAAGGCTTAACAATCAACATCAGGCAGGGAATGAAAAAAGAGATAAAATTGCTAGGCTTATGTGGGGTGATTATGTTAGAAGTCAAAATAGGAACTTAACTTAAAATTAGCTTAATCTATTAAAATTAAGTGTTGCTAGTTTAATTATGCTTGTTTAATAATTTATTGTATTATTAAATTGTGCTTGTTTAATTAATTTTAGCCTTTGTATTATTAAGTTGTGTTTGTTTAATTGAGTGCTTGATTGTACAAGTTAATTTCAGTTTAATTAATTAAACAAGTATTGATTAGTATAATTCCTCTTTTAATTAATTACACAATTAACTATATATTTTAATTAATGAACAAAAGTTGTTATCTAAATTTTAAACAACTTTGAATGGTCAACTTGGAACAAAAGTTACTATATATTTCAATTGTTTTGATTCTTCACAAGAGGAGCACCGTCTGGAAAAAAAAAAAAAACAGAGCTCCAAGTGAATGTATTTTTTCCATAAAAATTGAAGAGAACAAGGGCAAGATACCCATATGAAATTGTGAAATAGGAAATAAAATTTGTATGCCAAACGGGTAATAGGAAATGTTTCGATAAACAAGCAATTCCCAAAATAAAAACTATAGGAATCAACCCACCGAATAGGCCCTAAGAGTGCAAACCAGTAATAATTTGACTGTGACAGCTTATGCATTCTGATAGTCACAAAGTTCAGGATGAAATTGACAAATGCAATGGTGTCAAAAGAAATAACGAAAAGAGAAAAAATGTCATACTCTCCATTGAGAGCCTGCTCCAATGCATCATCATCTTCAAACCATTTCTAAAGCTGGTAGTGGCTACCAAAGCAATAGTTACAAAGTACCAACCCCATAAGAAGCATGCAGGTGGAGGATACATCCTATATTATTACAAGTTAGTTGCACTATGTTTCAACCTATTCCATCTCTACTTATTGAACTTCTACAGTACCTCATCCAAAGGTCGCGTTCTTGAATAATTTACTTCTCCAGAATGGTTAGAGGCATGGCTATATCTCTAAGTACCTTTTCATTGTGCTGCTTCCATATCAGCCAAGTTACACACATTAGCCGTGTGGTCCAGTTCTTCCTTGATAAATGGCTATGAGCTCTTACTTGTAGCCACGATTTGTCCCATGTGTGTTGTACCAAATCCCCTTCAACCATGATTTGAGTGTTCATGCTCCTGTGTATCTCCTCCCAAACTGACTTTGCATATCAGCATGAGAACATGATATGGTTTGATGTTTCAAGTTGGCATGAGTGCCAAAGCACACATCTTAGGTCACAATGAATACCCCTTCTTAGTAACACCTCGTGTGTCAATATTCTCCCTATAGAAGTAATTGAACAAATACCTTTACCTTTAGTGGGGCATAACAATGCCATGTATAGGCAAAAGGCCACCTGATTCTACCTCCCACCAACATTTCTTTGTAAAAGGAAGAGGCCGAGTATTGCCCATTGTTTGTCCAGCGCCATCTCTCTACATCTTCCTATTGGGTGAACTGTATGGTTCCTTATTCTATTTGAGGTGCCGACTCTTGTGACAAAGGCCAAGCATCACATAGAGATATTCTTAGAAAAGGTGGTCTTGGTAGGCAATCTTTTAGGTCTCTTAGAGGTTGTCCATTTCATGAATCAAACTAAAAGGATATGATTGTGCCTTGACCTATTTCCCAGTGTGTGCTTCAGTGATAGAGGTTTTTTAATTTGATCAAGGCCTTCCAAAAAAATGAGCCTAACATTGTCCAGATTTGGGGGTCATCTGATTGACTGTGAATACCTCTCAAAGTTAGAGTTTGTTTGTTTTCATCTTATACTAGTTGTTTTTTATTTTTTTTAGTTATACTTCATGTTCTTCTAGTTGTATTTCTGCTTCCTCTAGTTGTTTTCATCTTATACTAGAAGATGAAAGTAGAAGAACTTGAAAGACAACCAGTACAAAATGAAATACAACTAGAACAAAATAAAAAACAACTAGTGGAAGATGGTAGACCACCAGTACAAGATGAAAGATAACTAGAAGAAGATCAAATACAACTAGAGAAAGTAGAAATACAACTAGAAGAAGATGAAATATAACCAGTAGAATATGAAAGACAACTTGAAGAATATGAAATACAACTAGAGGAAACTGAAATACAACTAGAAAAACATGAAAGACGACCAGTACTAAACGAAAGACAACTAGTAGAAGATAAAAACAATCAGAAGAACAAGAAAGACAACCAGTACAAGATGAAAGATAACTAGAAGAAGATGAAATACAACTAGAGAAAGCAAAAATACAACTAGAAGAAGATGAAACACAGCTAGAAGAAAATGAAAAACAACTAGTAGAAGATGAAAGAGAAACATAAGAATATGAACGACAACTAGTAGAACGTTACAGACAACTAAAACAAGATTAAAAACAAGCAGAAGAAGATGAAATAGAAGCAACACTAGATGAAAGAAAACAAGTACAAAATGGAAGACAACTAGAAGAAGATGAAAGGCAACCAATGAAAATGAAAAACAACTAGTAGAAGATGAAAGTCGACTAGAATAACATGAAAGACAACCAGTACAAAATGAAATACATGTAAAAGAAGATGAAAAACAACTAGTAGAAGATGAAAGACAACCAAAAGAATATGAAAAACAACTACTAGAACATTACAGACAACTCAGATGAAAGACAACTAATAGAAAATGAAAAATAACTAGTAGAAGATGAAAGACAACTAGAAAATGAAAGTCAACTAGAAGAACATGAAAGACAACCAGTACAAAACAAAATACAACTAGAAGAAGATGAAAAACAACTAGGGGAAGATGGTAGACGACCAGTACAAGATGAAAAATAACTAGAAGAAGATGAAATACAACCAGAGGAAGCAGAAATACAACTAGTAGAAGATGAAAGACAAACTAGAATAAAATGAAAAACAACTAGTAGAAGATGAAAAACAAACAAAGTAATATGAAAGACAACCAGTAGAACATTATAGACAACCAAAACAAGATGAAAAACAACTAGAAAAAGAGGAAATACAATTTGAAGAAGAGAAAATAGAAGCAGTAATAGATAAAAGACAAACAGTACAAGATGAAAAACAACTAGAAGAAGACGAAAGATAACCAATAGAAAATGAAAAATAACTAGTAGAAGATGAAAGACAAAAGAAGATGAAAGTCAACTAGAAGAACATGAAAGGCAACTAGTACAAAACCAAATACAACTAGAAGAAGATGGAAAACAACTAGCGGAAGATGAAAGACGACCAGTACAAGATGAAAGATAACTAGAAGGGGATGAAATACAATTAGAGTAAGCAAAAATACAACTAGAGAGAGATGAAAAATAACTAGAAGAAGATGAAATACAACTAGAGAAAGCAGAAATAAAACTAGAAATAGATGAAAGACAACAAGAAAAAAATAAAAAACAACTAGTAGAAGATGAAAGACAACCAGTTGAACATTACATGCAACCAAAACAAGATGAACGACAAGTGGAAGAAGATGAAATACAACTAGAATAAGATTGAATTGAAGAAGTACAAGATGAAAGACAACCAATACAAGATGAAGTACTACTAGTCGAGATGAAATACAACAAGTAGAATATGAAAGACAACTACAAGAATATGAACAACTAAAAGAAGTAGAAATACAACTAGAAGAACATGAAAGACAACTAATACAAAATGAATGACAACTAGTAGAAGATGAAAAACAACCAGAAGAAAAAGAAAACAACAAGTAGAAGATGAAATATAACTAGAAGAAGATGAAATACACCTAGAACAAGATGAAATACAACAAGAGGAAACAAAAATACAACTAGAAGAAGATGAAACACAACTAGAAGAAAATGGAAAACAACTAGTAGAAGATGAAAGAGAAACAAAAGAATATGAACGACAACTAGTAGAACGTTACATACAACTAAAACTAGATGAAAGACAAGTAGAAGAAGATGAAATAAAAGCAGCACTAGATGAAAGAAACAAGTACAAAATGAAAGACAACTAGAAGAAGATGAAAGACAATAGAAAATGAAAAACAAGTAGAAGAAGATGAAAGACAACTAGAAGATGAAAGTAGACTAGGATAACATGAAAGATTGCCAGTATAAAACGAAATACAAGTAGAAGAAGATGAAAAACAACTAGTGGAAGATGAAATATAACTAGAGGAAGAAGAAATAGAACTAGAAAAAGATGAAATACAACTAGTAGAATATTAAAAACAACTAGAAAAGTATGAAAGATAACTAGAAGAAGATGAAATACAACTAGAAGAAGATGAAATATAACTACAGGAAGCAGAAATATAACTAGAAGAAGATGAAAGACAAATAGAAGAAAATAAAAAACAACTAGTAGAAAATGAAAAACAAACAAAAGAATATGAAAGAATAAAAGACAAGTAGAAGAAGATTAAATAAAAGCAGTACCAGATGAAAGAAAACCAGTACAAGACAAAAAACAACTAGAAGAAGATGAAATATATCTAGAGGAAGCAGAAATACAATTAGAAGAATATAAAAGACAACTAGAAGAAAACAAAAAACAACTAGTAGAAGATGAAAGACAAACAAAAGAATATGAGAGGCAACCATTAGAACATTATAGACAACCAAAACAAGATGAAAGTTAACTAGAAGAAGATGCAATACAACTAGAACAAGATGAAATAGAAGTAGTACTAGATGAAAGACAACCAGTACAAGTTGAAAGACAATTAGAAGAAGACGAAGACAACAAATAGAAAATGAAAAACAATCAGAAGAATATGAAAGAAACTAGAAGAAGATGAAATACAACTACAGAAAGCAGAAATATAACTAGAAGAAGATGAAAGACAAATAAAAGAAATTGAAAAACAACTAGTAGATGAAAAACAAACAAAAGAATATGAAAGACAACTAGTAGAACATTAGAGACAACTAAACGAAAGACAAGTAGAAGAAGATTAAATAGAAGCAGTACCAGATGAAAGAAAGCAGTACAAGATGAAAACCAACTAGAAAAAAATGAAATACAACTAAAGAAAGCAGAAATACAGCTAGAAGAAGATAAAAGACAACTAGAAGAAAATGAAAAATAACTAGTAGAAGATGAAAGACAAACAAAAGAATATGAGAGACAACCAGTAGAATATTATAGACAACCAAAACAAGATGAAAGATAACTAGAGTAAGATGAAATACAACTAGAAGAAGATTAAATAGAAGCAAACAAGATGAAAGACAACCAGTACAACAAGAAAGACAAATATAAGAAGATGAAAGACAACTAATAGAAAATGAAAAACAACTAGTAGAAGATGAAAGAAAACTAGAAGATGAAAGTCAACTAGAAGATGAAAGTCAACTAGAAGAACATGAAAGACAACCAGTACAAAACAAAATACAACTAGAACAAGATGAAAAACAACTAGGGGAAAATGATAGATGACCAGTACAAGATGAAAGATAATTAGAAGAAGATCAAATACAACTAGAGAAATTAGAAATAACACTCAAAGAAGATGAAATACAACCAAGAGAATATGAAAAACAATTAGAAGAATAAGAAATACAACTAGAGGAAGCTGAAATACAACTAGAAAAATATGAAAGACAACCAGTACAAAGAGAAAGACAACTAGTAGAATATTAAAAACAATCAGAAGAACAAGATAGACAACCAGTAAAAGATGAAAGATAACTAGAAGAAAATGAAATACAACTAGAGGAAACAGAAATACAACTAAAAGAAAATTAAAGACAACTAGAAGAAAATGAAAACAACTAGTAGAAGATGAAACACAAACAGAAAAATATGAACGACAACCAGTAGAATGTTACATACAACTTAAACAAGATGAAAGACAAGTAGAAAAAGATGAAATAGAAGTACTAGATGAAAGAAAACAAGTACAAAAAGACAACTAGAAGAAGATGAAATAAAAGCAGTACTAGATGAAAGAAAACAAGTACAAAATGAAAGACAACTAGAAGAAGATGAAAGACAACCAATAGAAAATAAAAAGCAACTAGTAGAAGACGAAAGACAACTAGAGGAAACAGAAATACAACTAGAGAAAGCAGAAATACAATTACAAGAAGATGAAATACAACCAGTAGAATATGAAAAACTACTAGAAGAATATGAAAAACAACTAGAGGAAACAGAAATACAACTAGATGAAAATGAAATACAACTAGAAGAAAATGAAAAACAACTAGTATAAGATGAAAGACAAACAAAAGAATATGAACGACAACCAAAACAAAATGTATGATAATTAGAAAAAGATGAAATGGAAGTAGTACTAGATTGAAGAAAAAAAGTACAAAATGAAATACAACTAGAAGAAGATGAATGACAACCAATAGAAAATGAAAAACAACTAGTAGAAGATGAAAGACAACTAAAAGAAGATGAAAGTCGACTAGAATAACATGAAAGACAACCAGTACAAAACGAAATAGAAGTAGAAGAAGATGAAAAACAAATAGTGGAAGATGAAAGAGGACCAGTACAAGTTGAAAGATAACTAGATGAAGATGAAATCCAACTACAGAAAAAGGAAATACAACTAGAAAAAGATGAAATACAACTAGTAGAATACGAATGACAACTAGTAGAAGATGAAAAACAACCAGAAGAACAAGAAAGACAAACATTACAAGATGAAAGATATCTAGAAAAAGATGAAATACAACTAAAGGAAGCAGAAATACAACTAGAAGAAGAGGAAAGAAAACTAGAAGAAAATGAAAAACAACTAGTAGAAGATGAAAGACAAACAGAGGAATATGAACGACAACAAGTAGAAGAAGATGAAATAGAAGCAGTAGAAAAGACAACTAGAAGAAGTGGAAAAGACAACTAGAAGAAGTAGAAAAGACAACTAGAAGAAGTAGAAAAGACAACCAATAGAAAATGAAGAACAACTAGTAGAAGATGAAAAACAAACAGTATAAGATGAAAGACAACTAGAAGAAAATGAAATACAACTTGAGGAAGAATAAATAATACTAGAAGAAGATGAAAGACAACTAGTAGAAGATGAAAGATAAACAAAAGAATATGAAAGACAACCAGTAAAACATTATAGACAACCAAAACAACATAAAAGACATCTAGAATAAGATGAAATAAAACTATAAGAAGATGAAATAGAAGCAGTACTAGATGAAAGACAACCAGTACAAGATGAAATACAACTAATAGAAAATGAAAAACAACTAGTATAAGATGAAATACAACCTGTAGAATATGAAAGACAACTAGAAGAATATGAAATACTGTTGTTTCAAGTAATTCTCTTTTTAGTCTATTTGACTAATACGATTTTCTCTATTTTAGAAAGTATGCAGGTTCAAGACAATTGGATTGCAATATAGTGTTTGAACCGAAGAAATCATCAAGACATTTTTCAAGAATTTAAATTGTAAAATTATAAACTTGGTAAAGTACTTTTGATGTTGTTTTACAGGAACAAAAGTTGGTAACGTTTTATCAAAAGTTATAAAGTGTTTTTGATGTTGTTTTTTCAGGGACAAAAGTTGGTAACGTTTGATAAAAGTTATAACATTTTATAAAAGGTTACCAACGTTTGACAAAAGTTGGTAACGTTTGATAAAAGTTATCAATTGATCAAAAGGCCAAAGGAACTACAAGCGTTGGAAACGTTTGTCAAAACGTTGTAACGTTTTAAATAATTTCAAAACTTCAAAATGGCTGTTTTGATCTATTGATTTCCAGAGGAAATCGTCTGGTAACGTTTGAACTGAGCTAACAGAAATTGAGACCTAAATTTGAATTTTTGAACTAAAAGATTTCAAAGTTTTATCAAAAGTTGAGACGTTTTATGCCAGAGAGCTCTTTCTAGAGCTGCCACTATAAATAGAACCTTAGGGTTCTTCTAAATATTAGTGGAAGCCGCCCCTAACTTTCAAAAAGTGATTTTCTGTGAGCTTGAGGTTCCTCCATTGTTGTGAGAGCTTAAAACTTCAATATCTCTCAAACAACCTCAAATCCACTTGACTAATCTTGAGTTAAATTAGGTTAGAGTGAGTTTTTTTAGTGTTTCTCTTGAGATTTTAAACTTAAAGACCTTGTTCTCTATTTGGACTAGCCGTGTGACTTCCCATTGATTGTAAGGGCTCACCGGTTTATAATTTGGCCGTGTGACTTCCCATTGGTTGTAAGGGCTCACCGGTTGACAAGTTTTCTTTATGGGTAATAGAAAGGCGCACCGAGAAGCGGTTGCGACGCCCCAGAGACGTAGGCATTTGAAGCCGAACTCCGTTATCATCCTGCGTATCAATTTCTCTAAACTCTTCTACTTTATTTTATTTGCAATTATTTTCAGTTTTTAAGTATTAGTGGTGCCTTAGGGACAACAAATACAACTAGAGGAACATGAAAGACAACTAGTACAAAACGAAATACAACTAGAAGCAGATGAAAAACAACTAGTGGAAGATGATAGACGACCAATACAAGATGAAAGATAACAAGAAGAAGATCAAATACAACTAGAGAAATTAGAAATACCACTAAAAGAAAATGAAATACAACCAAGAGAATATGAAAGACAATTAGAAGAATATGAAATACAACTAGAGGAAGCTGAAATACAACTAGAAAAACATGAAAGGCAACCGGTACAAAACGAAAGACAACTAGTAGAATATTGAAAACAATCAGAAGAACAAGAAAGACAACCAGTACAAGATGAAAGAAAACTAGAAGAAGATGAAATACAACTAGAGAAAGCAAAAATACAACTAGAAAAAAATGAAAGACAACTAGAAGAAAATGAAAAACAACTAGTAGAAAATGAAATAGAAACAGAAGAATATGAACGACAACTAGTAGAACATTACAGACAACAAAAACAAGATGAAATACAAGTAGAAGAAGATGAAATAGAAGCAGCACTAGATGGAATAAAACAAGTACAAATGAAAGACAACTAGAAGAAGATGAAAGACAACCACTGAAAATGAAAAACAACTAGTAGACAACTAGAAGATGAAAGTCGACTAGAATAACATGAAAACAACCAGTAGAAGAAGATGAAAAACAATTAGTGGAATATAATACAAGAACAAAGACAACTAGAAGATGAAAGTCGACTAGAATAACATGAAAGACAACCAGTACAAAACGACATACATGTAGAAGAAGATGAAAAATAACTAGTGGAAGATGATACAAGAACAAAGACAACTAGAAGAAGATGAAATACAACATGAGAAAGAAATACAACTAGAAAAAGATGAAATACAACCAGTACAATATGAAAAACAACTAGAAGAATATGAAAGATAACTAGAAGAAAATGAAATACAACTAGAAGAAGATGAAATACAATTACAGGAGGCAGAAATATAACTAGAAGAATATGAAAAACAAATAGAAATAAATGAAAAACAACTAGTAGAAAATGAAAAACAAACAAAAGAATATGAAAGACAACCAGCAGAACATTACAGACAACTAAATGAAAGACAAGTAGAAGAAGATTAAATAGAAGCAGTACCAGATGAAAGAAAACCAGTACAAGATGTAAAGACAACTAGAAGAAGATGAAATACACCTAAAGGAAGCAGAAATACAACTAGAAGAAGATAAAAGACAACTAGGAGAAAATGAAAAACAACTAGTAGATGATGAAGGACAAACAAAAGAATATGAGAGACAACCAGTAGAACATTATAGGACAACCAAAACAAGATGAAAGATAACTAGAAGAAGATGAAATATAACTAGAAGAAGATGAAATAGAACCAACAAGATGAAAGACAACTACAAGAAGATGAAAGACAACTAATAGAAAATGAAAAACAACTAGTAGAAGATGAAAGAAAACTAGAAGATGAAAATCAACTAGAAGAACATGAAAGACAACCAGTACAAAACGAAATACATTTAGAACAAGATGAAAAACAACTAGTGGAAGATGGTAGATGACCAGTACAAGATGAAAGATAGCTAGAAGAAGATCTAATACAACTAGAGGAAGTAGAAATATAACTAGAAGAAGATGAAATACAACCAGTAGAATATGAAAGACAATTAGAAGAATATGAAATACAACTAGAGGAAGCTGAAATACAACTAGAAAAACATGAAAGACAACCAGTACAAAACGAAAGACAACTAGTAGAATATTAAAAACAATCAGAAGAACAAGATAAACAACCAGTACAAGATGAAAGATAACTAGAAGAAAATAAAATACAACTAGAGGAAACAGAAACACAACTAGAAGAAAATTAAAGACAACAAGAAGAAAATGAAAACAACTAGTAGAAGATGAAAGACAAACAGAAGAAGATGAAAGATAATTAAAAGAAGATGAAAGTCAATAAAAAGAACATGAAAGACAACCAGTACAAAACAAAATAGAAGTAGAAGAAGATGAAAACAAATAGTGGAAGATGAAAGAGGACCAGTACAAGTTGAAAGATAACTAGATGAAGATGAAATCCAACTATAGGAAGAATAAATACAACTAGAAAAAGATGAAATACAACTAGTAGAATATGAATGACAACTAGTAGAAGATGAAAAACAACTAGAAGAACAAGAAAGACAACCATTACAAGATGAAAGATCTAGAAGAAGATGAAAGACAACTAGAGGAAGCAAAAATACAACTAGAAGAAGATGAAAGACAACTAGAAGAAAATGAAAAACAACTAGTAGAAAATGAAAGAGAAACAGAAGAATATGAACGACAACTTGTAGAACGTTACAGACAACTAAAACAAGATGAAAGACAAGTAGAAAATATTTCTACTTCCTTTAGTTGTATTTCATCTTCTTCTAGTTATCTTTCATCTTTTACTGGTTTTCTTTCATCTGGTACTGCTTCTATTTCATCTTCTTCTACTTGTCTTTCATTTAGTTGTTCTATTGGTTGTATTTCATATTCTTTTGTTTGTTTTTCATTTTCTACTAGTTGGTTTTCATTTTCTTCTGTTTGTCTTTCATCTTCTTCTAGTTATATTTCTGCTTCCTGTAGTTGTATTTCATCTTCTTCTAGTTGTATTTCATCTTCATCTAGTTATCTTTCATATTCTTCTAGTTGTTTTTCATATTCTACTAGTTGTATTTCATCTTTTTCTAATTGTATTTCATCTTTTTCTAATTGTATTTCTTTTTCCTCTAGTTGTATTTCATCTTCTTCTAGTTATCTTTCCTCTTGTACCGGTCCTCTATCATCTTCCACTAGTTGTTTTTCATCTTCTTCTACTTGTATTTTGTTTTGTACTTGTTGTCTTTCATGTTATTGTAGTCGACTTTCATCTTCTAGTTGTCTTTCATCTTCTACTAGTTATTTTTCATTTTCTAGTGGTTATCTTTCATCTTCTTCTAGTTGTCTTTCATTTTGTACTTGTTTTCTTTCATCTAGTGCTGCTTCTATTTCATTTTCTTTTACTTGTCTTTCATCTTATTTTAGTTGTCTGTAACGTTCTATTAGTTGTCGATCATATATTCTTTTGTTTCTCTTTCATCTTCTACTAATTGTTTTTCATATTCTCCTGGTTGTATTTCATCTTTTTCTAGTTGTATTTCTTCTTACTCTAGTATTCATCTTCTTCTAGTTATCTTTCATCATTTACAGGTTGTCTTTCTTGTTTTCCTGATATTTTTTATCTTCTACTAGTTGTCTTTCGTTTAGTACTGGTTTGTCTTTCATGCTTTTCTAGTTGCATTTCAGCTTCCTCTAATTATATTTCATATATTCTTCTAGTTGTCTTTCATATTCTACAGGTAATATTTAATCTTATTTAGTTGTATTTCTACTTTCTCTAGTTGTATTTCATCATCTTCTAGTTATCTTTCATCTTGTACTAGTCATCTTTCATCTTGCACTAGTTGTTTTTCATCTTCTTCTAGTTGTATTTCGTTTTGTACTGGTTGTCTTTCATTTCCTCTAGTTGTATTTCATATTCTTCTAGTTGTCTTTCATATTCTGCTGGTTGTATTTCATCTTCTATTAGTTGTTTTTCATTTTCTATTAGTTGTCTTTCATCTTCTTCTAGTGGCATTTAATCTTGTACTGGTTGTCTTTCATCTAGTACTGCTTCTATTTCATCTTCTTATAGTTTTATTTCATCTCATTCTAGATGTCTTTCATCTTGTTTTGGTTGTCTATAATGTTTTACTGGTTGTCTTTCATATTCTTTTGTTTATCATTCATCTTCTACTAGTTGCTTTTTATTTTCTTCTAGTTGTCTTTCATCTTCTTCTAGTTTTATTTCTTCTTCCTCTAGTTGTATTTCATTTTCTTCTAGTTGTCTTTCATCTTGTACTGGTTGTCTTTCATCTTCTACTAGTTTTTTATTTTCTATTGGTTGTCCTTTCTACTTCCTCTAGTTGTCTTTTCTACTTCTTCTAGTTGTCTTTTCTACTGCTTCTATTTCATCTTATTCTACTTGTTGTTGTTCATATTCCTCTGTTTGTCTTCCATCTTCTACTAGTTGTTTTTCATTTTCTTCTAGTTTTCTTTCCTCTTCTTCTAGTTGTATTTCTGCTTCATCTAGTTGTATTTCATCTTCTTCTAGATATCTTTCATCTTGTAATGGTTCTCTTTCTTGTTCTTCTAGTTGTTTTTCACATTCTACTAGTTGTATTTCATCTTTTTCTAGTTGTATTTCTTCTTCCTCTAGTTGGATTTCATCCTCTTTTAGTTATCTTTCATTTTGTGCTGGTCCTCTTTCATCTTCCACTATTTGTTTTTTATCTTCTTTTACTTCTATTTCGTTTTGTACTGGTTGTCTTTCATGTTCTTTTTATTGACTTTCATCTTCTTTTAGTTATCTTTCATCTTCTACTAGTTGTTTTTCATTTTCTATTGATTGCCATTCATCTTCTTCAAGTTGTATTTCATTTTGTATTTTTTTATTCAATCTAGTACTACTTCCATTTCATCTTCTTCTAATTATCTTTCATTTTTTTTAGTTGTCTGTAATGTTCGACTGGTTGTCGTTCATATTCTTTTGTTTGTCTTTCATCTTATACTAGTTGTTTTTTATTTTCTTCTAGTTGTATTTCATGTTCATCTAGTTGTATTTCTGCTTTCTCTAGTTGTTTTTCATATTCTTCTAGTTGTCTTTCATATTCTACTGGTTGTATTTCATCTTCTTCTAATTGCTTTTCTGCTTCCTCTAGTTGTATTTTTGTTTCCACTAGTTGTCTTTGATCATCTACTAGTTGCTTTTCATTTTCTATTGGTTGTCTATCATCTTCTTCTAGTTGTTTTTCATTTTGTACTTGTTTTCTTTCATCTAGTACTGCTTCTATTTCATCTTCTTCTAATTGTCTTTCATTTTGTACTTGTTATCTTTCATCTAGTACAGCTTCTATTTCATCTTCTTCTCGTTGTCTTTCATCTTGTTTTAGTTGTATGTAACGTTCTGTTGGTTGCCATTCATATTCTTCTGTTTGTCTTTCATCTTCTACTAGTTGTTTTCATTTTCTTCTAGTTGTCTTTAACATTCTTCTAGTTGAATTTCAGTTTCCTCTAGTTGTATTTCATATTCTTCAAATTGTCTTTCATATTCTACTGGTTGTATTTCATCTTCTTCTAGTGGTATTTCTAATTCATTTAGTTGTATTTGATTTTCTTCTAGTTATCTTTCATCTTGTACTGGTCGTCTACCATCTTCCACTAATTGTTTGTCATCTTGTTCTAGATGTATTTCGTTTTGTACTGGTTGTCTTTCATGTTCTTCTAGTTGACTTTCATCTTCTACTAGTTGTTTTTCATTTTCTATTAGTTGTCTTTCATCTTCTTCTATTTGTCTTTCATCTTGTACTTGGTTTTTTTTCTTGTTTGCTTATATTTCATCTTCTTCTAGTTGTATTTCATCTTCTTCTAGCTATCTTTCATCTTATTTTGGTTGTCTATAATGTTCTACTGGTTGTCTCTCATATTCTTTTGTTTGTCTTTCATCTTCTACTAGTTGTTTTTCATTTTTTTATAGTTGTTTTTTTATCTTTTTCTAGTTGTATTTCTGCTTACTTTAGTTGTATTTCATCTTCTTCTACTTGTCTTTCATTAAGTTGTCTGTAATGTTCTACTAGTTGTCTTTCATATTCTTTTGTTTATTTTTCATTTTCAAATAGTTGTTTTTCATTTTCTTCTATTTGTCTTTCATCTTCTTCTAGTTATATTTCTGCTTCCTGTAGTTGTATTTCATCTTCTTCTAATTGTATTTCATCTTCTTCTAATTGTATTTCTTCTTCTTCTAGTTATCTTTCATATTCTTCTTATTGTTTTTCATTTTCTATTTGTTGTCTTCGTCTTCTTCTAATTGTCTTTCAACTTGTACTGGTTGTCTTTTATCTAGTACTGCTTCTATTTCATCTTGTTCTAGTTGTATTTCATCTTGTTCTAGTTAACTTTCATCTTGTTTTGGTTGTCTATAATGTTCTACTGGTTGTCTCTTATATTCTTTTGTTTGTCTTTCATCTTCTACGAGTTGTTTTTCGTTTTCTTCTAGTTGTCTTTTATCTTCTTCAAATTGTATTTCTGTTTCCTCTAGTTGTATTTCATCTTCTTCTAGTTGTCTTTCGTCTTGTACTAGTTTTTTTTCATCTGGTACTGCTTTTATTTAATCTTCTTCTACTTGTCTTTTATTCTTTCATATTCTTTTGTTTGTTTTTTATTTTCTTCTATTTGTCTTTCATCTTCTTCTTGTTATATTTCTGCTTCCTGTAGTTATATTTCATATTCTAGTTGTCTTTCATATTTTCTAGTTGTTTTTCATATCTACTAGTTGTATTTCATATTTTTCTAGTTCTATTTCTTCTTCCTCTAGTTGTATTTCATCTTCTTGTAGTTATCTTTCATCTTGTACCGGTCCTCTATCATCTTCCACTAGTTGTTTTTCATCTTCTTCTACTTGTATTTCGTTTTATACTGGCAGTCTTTCATGTTATCCTAGTCTACTTTCATCTTCTAGTTGTCTTTCATCTTCTTCTACTTGTTTTTCATTTTCTATTGTCTTTCATTTTCTTTTAGTTATCTTTCATCTTCTTCTAGTTGTATTTCATCCTCTTCTAGTTATCTTTCATCACGTACTGTTGGTCTTTCTTGTTCTTTCGATTGTTTTTCATCTTCTACTAGTTGTCTTTCATTTTGTACTAGTTGTCTTTCAAGTTTTTCAAGTTGTATTTTTGTTTCCTCTATATGTATTTCATTTTCTTCTAGTTTTCTTCTAGTTTTTTTCCATATTCTCTTGGTTGTATTTCATCTTCTTTTAGTTGTACTTTTGTTTCCTCTAGTTGTATCTCATCTTCTTCTAGATATCTTTCATCTTGTACTGGTCGTATTTCATCTTCCACTAGTTGTTTTTCATCTTCTTCTAGTTGAATTTTGTTTTGTACCGGTTGTCTTTCATGTTCTTCTAGTTGACTATCATCTTCTAGTTGTGTTTCATCTTCTACTAGTTGTTTTTTCATTTTCTATTAGTTATCTTTTTATCTTTTTCTAGTTGTCTTTTATCTTTTTCTAGTTGTCTTTCATCTAGTACTGCTTCTATTTCATCTTCTTCTAGTTGTATTTCATTTTGTTCTAGTTGTCTCTCATCTTGTTTTGATTGTCTATAATGTTCTACCGGTTGTCTTTCATATTCTTCTGTTCGTTTTTTATCTTCTAGTAGTTGTTTTTTATTTTTTTTCTAGTTGTCTTTCATCTTCTTCTAGTTATATTTATGTTTCCTCTAGTTGTATTTCATCTTTTTTCTAGTTTTGTTTCATCTTGTACTGGTTGTCTTTCATCTGGTACTGCTTCTATTTAATCTTTTTTTAGTTATATTTCATCTTCTTCTCCTTGTTTTTCATTTGTTTGTCTGTAATGTTCTACTAGTTGTCTTTCATATATTTTTTTGTTTGTCTTTCATCTTCTACTAGTTGTTTTTTATTTTCTTCTAGTTGTCTTTCATCTTCTTCTAGTTGTATTTATGCTTTCTCTAGTTGTATTTCATCTTCTTCTAGGTGTATTTCATCTTCTTCTAGTTATATTTCATCTTCTACTGCTTGTCTTTCTTATTCTTCTGGTTGTTTTTCATCTTCTGCTAGTTGTCATTCATTTTGTACTAGTTATCTTTCATGTTCTTCTAGTTGTATTTCTACTTTTTCTAGTTTTATTTCATATTCTTGTAGTTGTTTTTCATATTCTACTTGTTGTATTTCATCTTGTACTTCTTCTATTTAATCTTTTTCTAGTTGTATTTCATCTTCTTTCACTTGTCTTTCATCTTGTTTTGGTTGTCTGTAATGTTCTACTGGTCGTGTTTCATCTTTTACTAGTTGTTTTTCATTTTCTTCTAGTTGTCTTTTCATCTTTTTCTAGTTGTATTTCTGCTTCCTCTAATTGTATTTCATCTACTTCTAGTTGTATTTCATTTTTTTCTAATTATCTTTTATCTTGTACTGGTAGAATTTCTTATTTTTCTGATTGCTTTTTATTTTCTACTAGTTGTGTTTCATTTTGTACTGGTTGTCTTTCATGTTTTTCTAGTTGTAATTTTGCTTTCTCTAGTTGTATTTTATTTTCTTCTAGTTGGCTTTCATATTCTATTAGTATTTCATCTTCTTCTAGTTGTATATCTGCTTTCTCTAGTTGTATTTCATCGTCTTCTAGTTATCTTTCATCTTGTATTGGTCATTTTTCATCTTCCACTAGTTGTTTTTCATCTTCTTCAACTTGTATTTCGTTTTTTATTTGTTGTCTTTCATGTTCTTCTAATTGATTTTCATCTTCTTTTAGTTGTTTTTCATCTTCTACTAGTTATTTTCATTTTCTTCTAGTTGTCTTTCATTTTCTTCTAGTTGTCTTTCATCTTCTTCAAATCACAATGATTTTCTACCCATTTAAAAAAATAGTAAATGTTGTAAAATAAAATGAAGTTGCAACAAAAGTAAGTAAATAACAAGAGAGAAAGAGAGAGCAATAGCAGAATTTTATTCTCTTATAATTGTGTGTTTTAATCTTGTTTTTACAAAGCCTCTATTTATAGGCTAGAAAGAGATGTTACAATAATAAAGAAGAGAATAAATGTCTATATTAGTGGAGTAGTGGGGCAATGAATTGAACATTCACATAAATCATATTAAATTTGATTTACAACACTCCCCTTGGATGTTCATCTTTCATTATACGCTATTAATATGATACTTCAGGATCAATATTAACACGATACTTCCGGACCGTGTACTGCCTCATTAAAAACCTTATCAAGAAAAACTCATTGGGATAAAAACTTGATTAAGGAAAAAATAGTACAGTGCGTATAACGCTTCCCCTCATTTGTGTAGACCTATCTTCTTTGTGAGTTGTTCAAAAACCTTCGTCAGCAAAGATTTTATTAATAGGTTTGCCAAATTATCGATTGATCGGACTTAGCAAACATTGATTACGCCTTCCTTTTGTAGGTCATGTGTTGAAAAGAACTTTGGCGCAATATGTTTAGTCCGGTCTCCTTTGATATATCCTTCTTTGATTTGTGCAATGCATGCTGCATTATCTTCATGCAGAGGAGTAGGGTTTTCCTTGATGTTTTCAAGCCCGCATTCTTCTTGAATATTTTAAACCATTGACCGTAACCAAACGCATTCTCGACCTGTCTCGTATAAGGCGATCAGCTCGGCATGATTTAATGACGTTGCCGTAAGAGTTTGTTTTGTTGATCGCCATAAAATTGCAGCTCCACAATAAGTGAATACATATCCCGTTTGGGATCGTGCTTTATGTGGATCCGACAAATATTCCGCATCTGCATATCCAATTAATTTGGATTTTGTATCCTTTTGATAATATAACCCCATATCTCTAGTTCCGCAGAGATATCGAAATATGTGTTTAATTCCAATCCAATGTCTTCTGGTTTATTTGGAACTATATCTTGCTAACACATTTACTGCAAATGCGATATCGGGTCTTGTATTATTTGCAAGATATAATAATGTCCCAATTGCACTTAAGTATGGTACTTCAGGACCAACCACTTTTTCATTATTTTCTTGCGGGCAAAAAGGATCATTTTCTGCATTTAGCAATCGTACAACCATTGGTGTGCTCAAAGGATAAGCTTTATCCATATTGAATCTCTTTAGTACTTTTTCAACATAATTTGATTGATGGATAAATATTCCATTATTTAGATGCTCGATCTGCAGGCCGAGACAAAATTTAGACACCAAGGTCTTTCATTTCAAACTCATTTCTCAACAGTTTTGCAGTATTCTCAATCTCTTCAGGAGATCCAATAATGTTTAAATCATCAACATACACTGCAATGATTGTAAAACCTAAATTTAATCTTTTAATGAAAACATATGGACTAATTATATTATTTTTATATCCTTCTTTTAGAAGATACTCACTCAGCCGATTGTACCACATTCGGCCTGATTGTTTTAGTCCGTATAAATATCTTCTTAATTTTATAGAGTACATATATCTAGGTATTGATTTATATGCTTCAGGCATTTTCAATCATTCGGAGATTTTCATGTATATGTCACTATCAAGTGAACCATATAAATATGCTGTTACGACATCCATAAGTCACATTTTTAGATTTTCTGTAATTGTGAGACTTATTAGAAACCTGAGAGTTATCGCATCCACTACAGGTGAATACGTCTCTTTATAATCGACTCCAGGTATTTGTGTAAAGCCTTGTGCCACTAGCCTTGCTTTATATCTCACAATCTCATTTTTCTGATTTCTTTTTATAACAAATACCCATTTGTAACCTACAGGGTTAACATCTTTGGGCGTTTGGACTACAGGTCCAAATACTTGCCGTTTTTCTAATGAACTTAATTCAGCTTGTACGGCATCTTTCCATTTAGGCCAATTATTTATATATCTACACTCTTCCAGAGTTTTTGGCACAATATCTTCTTTGTTTATAACATCATTTGCAATAGTGAATGCAAAGATTTCATTAATATATGTTTCTTCTGGAACTTGATCAACCTCTTCTAGAGTTTTATCAACTTCTTCAGAAGTTTTACCATTAATCTCTTATGGGATTTTATCAACTTCTTCAGGAGTTCTACTATCAACCTCTTCTAGGGTTTTATTGACTTCTTCAGGAGTTTTACCATCAACCTCTTCTGGGGTTGGACCAACTGCTTTATTCTGCTCTTTCCTTTTACGTGGATTTACATCCTTAGAACCAAGTGGTCTTACACGTTTTCTGCGCACATTAGATTCATTAGATATTTTTGTAATGTCAATTCGAGCAGGTGCGTTTATAGCTGGAATATGTGAATTAGTAAGTAACTCTATTTGTATCTGTAAATGCATTAGGCAATTCATTTGCAATTCTTTGCAAATTTATAATCTTTTGAACTTCGAGTTCACATTGACCACTTCGGGGGTCAAGATAAGATTACGATGAATTCCAAGTTACTTGTTTATCCAGCTTTGGTTTTTCTTCTCCTAAGTTTGGGAATATTGATTCATTAAAATGATAATCAGCAAATCTTGTTGTAAAAACATCTCCTGTTAATGGTTCCAAATATTTAATAATAGAAGGAGAGTTAAAACTAATATAATTCCCAACCTTCTTTGAGGTCCCATTTTGTGCGTTGTGGAGGAGAAATTGGAACATATACTGCACAACCAAATACCTTTAGATGGGACAAATTTGGTTCTCTTCCGGAGACTAATTGTAACGGGGAATACTTATGATATGCAGTTGGCCTTGACCTAATTAGTGCAGTAGCATGTAATATGGCATGTCCCCATGCAGAAGACGGTAAACTAAATTTCATAAGTAAAGGTCTAGCAATTAATTGTAACCTTTTAATCAACAATTCTGCTAGACCGTTTTGTGTATGAACATGGGCCATTGGATGTTCTACCGTAATTCCAATAGACATGCAATAATCATTAAAAGTTTGAGAAGTAAACTCACCTGCATTATCAAGCCGGATTCTTTTAATTTGATAATCCAAAAAATTAGCTCTCAATTGGATAATTTGTGCTAATAGTCTAGCAAACGCAACATTTCTTGTTGCTAACAAACTCACATGTGACCAGCGTGTTGATGCATCAATTAACACTATAAAATATCTAAATGGTCCACATGGAGTGTAATAGGCCCACGTATATCTCCTTGAATTCTTTCTAAAAATGAAGGAGCTTCAGGTCCAATTTTATTTGGAGATGGCCTAATAATTAGTTTTTCAAGAGAGCATGCTTCGCATGTCAATTCTTTTGATAATAGGATCTTCATGTCCTTTAGGGGATGCCCATTTGCACTTTCAATTATTCTCCTCATCATTATATTTTCTGGATGACCAATTTGTCATGCCACAAAGTAAATAACTTTGGATCAACTAACTTCTGGTTAGTAACCATATTTGATTCATTATACTTATATAAGTACCATATAGTCCAGAAGACAATGCTTGCATCTTTTCCATTATAATTTTCTGGCCATTTTTAATAGATGTGATATGAAGATATTCGCAATTTCTCTCATTCATAGTTTCAATATGATAACCATTCTTTCGAATATCTTTAAGACTTAGTAGATTTCTTCTGGATCTACTAGAATATAATGCATCATCTATTATTAATTTTGTTCCTTCAGGTAACAAAATACAAGCTCTTCCGGAGCCTTAAATTAAATTAGTTGTGCCAGATGTAGTGTGGATATTAGTCTCACCATGATGCAATTGTGAAAAATATTTCTTACTTTTCAATATGGTATTTGTTGTTCCGCTGTCTACTAGACATGGATATTCTTTACTTACCATTGCGTCAGTCATTTTCCTTTAAAATAAAAGAATGCAAGAATAAATTAAAATAAACTACCTTTATTCATTTGTTTGCATCTAAAAATATAAAAGTAATCTAAACTTTTATTAAACATAAACATAAGCTTCTATATTATATTTTCTCCATAAGTAATAATATTTATTTCTTCATCCATATCCTGGAAGAAATCTGATACATCAAGATGTGTATCCATATGGAATTCATATTCGGGGTCATTTTCAGTAAAATTAGTTTTCACATTTTTCCCTTTTTTCTTGATTGAGGCTTGATAAAGCTCTACAAAATGCTTGGGGTGTAGATTTTAACAGCTAACTTTTGGCTCAAAGCAGCAAAGAGGTTAGAGAAATTTTTAAAAATGGCCATTTACTCCTTCTTAAATAGATACCTCATTAATTGAGTATAATCAATTGATAATTCTTTAATAGATACCTCATTAATGCTTTGAGTGCGCTATTTCTCTCTTCTTCGTTTAGAAATTCTCAAATCAAAGGTAATTTAAAATATTTAACTAATTTTATTTTCGAAGGTAACAAGTGTTAGTTTCTCTCATCAAATGTGGACGAAACTTTTATTTTTAAGCAAATTTAATTAAATTTTGATGCTTGAAAGTCTAGCATAATAATAAAAAAATATTTTTCTACAATTTTTATGCTAATGAAGCGATGGATGAATATGAAGACCTTAATATGATATTTGAGAATAATGTTACTACTATGCTTAATTTAAATGAATTTCCTAATTTTTAAATTTTTTGTTTTATTGTTAGTATAATAATAAAATCTTTATCGAAATCTCTATTCGAATTATTATTGTTAAAATAAAGTTTTTAGGAATAATGGTTGTTATTTTTATGTTATTACGTTATAGATTGTAACGGCTCAAAATATGTATGTGGTATGTTGGTTGATCTATTGTTAAACTTATCCTTGATATTAAAAATAAAATAAAAATAGACTCGTTTGGTAGAACTGATTCTTGAGAGGATAGTTCCATCAAGAGAAACAAAGGCATGCAGTCCTAAAATTTATTTTTGAAATCAACTTATTTACTTCATGATCTACTTGTATGCGTGTCTTCAATAATTAATTATGTAGTTCACAAAATCAAAAGGAAAAGACAACAAAACAGTACCCAGTTAGAAATTTTGAATTGTACAAAAAAATGTATATAAAACTCAGATTTGTTGTTATATTATGTTGAAAAAAAAATAACGACATAAATTAGGATATAAAATTTCAAATGTAGAAATTCAATATTTAATATAAAATACACGGGTCATTTTTTCTAGCAAAAATAATGTTTGATTTTGTAATAATAAAAAGGGAAATACAATATTCTCAATTCATATGTATATCTTTGAATTTATTTGAAGAAAATATTTCCATTAAAAGGTGATGCTTCATTAATGCTGATGGTCTTCTAATATGCTGTTATAATAGTTTCCTTTTTAAAACATGAACATAATGGTCCAAGTAAAAAAATTCTCTCACCTGATCGCTGCATTGAGTCAATTTTATGCTGTTAAAATCCACACCCAAATGCTTGGGCGTACGACAGGTACGCAATCAATGATTTGTCATCCCACATCTGTAACAAACATCTTCAGGATGTTTTCCTTTCTCATTTTTCATCAATACGTATTTATAACAAAATACAACTTCAGGTTATTAATACCATAACTTCGAGTTATGATAAATGAAAAAGGAGATAAATTCAAGCTTTGTGAGATTTGTCATATGTATTACGTATTAATAATTTCAGATTATTAATATCATAACTTCAGGTTATTAATATCATAACTTCAGGTTATTAATGCCATAACTTCAGGTTATCAATGTCATAACTTCAGATTATTAATATCATAACTTCAGGTTATGAAAAGGGAGATAAATAAATATAAATAAAAGAATATGTAAATTGCATAAATGAATAAATAAATAAATTTAAATGTATTAATAACTTCATGTTAATATTATATAACTTCAGGTTATAATAAAATATTTATTTAATAACTTCTGGTTATTAAATTACTTGACTGCGCAATTGTAAAATTTAATTTGAAAAAACTTCGGGTTATATTTTCATCTAGTGATCTATAATAACTTCTGGTTATTATATTGATTTTATATGAAAATTTCAAATAAAACTTCAGGTTTTAATTGGGAATAATTTCAGGTTATTATTCATCCAGTGGCCTATAATAATTGCTGGTTATTTTACACTAAAATTTCTAATAGAACTTCAGGTTCTAAACAATTATAATAATAACATCAAGTTATTATTCTATTCGAGTAATACAAACTTTGGGTTCTTGATAAATTTTTAGTTTCAATAATAACTTCAGGTTATTATTCCATCATTCACTTCAAGGAATGATTTCTTATAAACTAAAACAAATATAATAAAAAATTCAAATGAAATTTAAATTAATGAAAGATATAATAACCAATCATATAAATTACTTACAGAATAACTTTGCAACTTCTTCCGAGCAACTCGTGCTGATAACATGTTGTAAAATTAAAATGAAGTTGCAACAAAAATAAGTAAATAACAAGAGAGAAAGAGAGAGCAATAGCAAAATTTTATTCTCTTCTAATTGTGTGTTTTAATCTTGCTTTTACAAAGCCTCTATTTATAGGCTAGAAAGAGATGTTACAATAATAAAGAAGAGAATAAATGTCTATAGTAGTGAAGTAGTGGGGCAATGAATTGAACATTCACATAAATCATATTAAATTTGATTTACAACAGTAAACAAATTCTAAAAAATATAAAATTTTGTTTACAAGTACATATTAATATGGAGACTGTGTTAAACCGTTCGGATCGATCGTTAGAATTTTGAATTGGATCCTAAATATTGATCCGTAGTATAGACCAATCCGCAGTACGCGTAGTACCATAGCTAGCCTCACTCATTTCTAATACATAAAAATAGTTAATTCTCTAAATTCTTTAATTATGTCACATCATTTATGATTTTAATCGTCTGATTTATTTAGCTCTTATTATTATTTATTATAATTTGATAACATAGTTTCACCAACACCGCATCTACTTCAACTGTTTGTTAAATGTTTTCCCTCAATATTTACACAACACATTTCGATCGAATCCATAGCTATTCAAACTCTTTTTTATCCAATGCATTGCTAGAAGCTCTTTTAATTTTTTTGTTGTTGTGAGAGTAAGTATACAAGTTTCTTTGATATTGTGCATTGCTATACAATCCTTATGCGACCATACTTGAGGTGTTCGACATGTATGCATTCAAATGCAAGGGAGGAAACGAAAATTTTAGTATGTAGATCTGAATTTATGGTATACAATATTGAGATTTGAGAATATTTGATAGAATGATTGTGAAAGATCTGTTGTGAGCTTTATAGGAAAGTAATTTAGGTTGAGAATATTTGATAGAATGATTAGGGAAAGATATACTGTGAGTAGTTTAGGAAAGTGTTTCTGGGCATTTGTATAAAGCATGTAGATTGTAATTGGAAAAGCAATAAAAACACAGAAAGTTATTTTCCATCTTTAAGATTTTATCATAGTAGAATGGGGCAAAATTTTAGAATGAGACACAACGTTATAATTATTTTGAATATTATGTTTATTTTTATAATTTATATGACAAAAGCATAGAAATAGAAATACAAGTATATTTTAGAGAGAGAAAATTAAGGTGAAGAGTATTTTATAATTTTTTGAATCTTAAATAAATATTTATTATTTTTCTTGAAAAAAGTATAAAAATAGAATATTTTTTTGGAATTTTTTTTTGGAGTGAGGGGGACTAGTGATTCCCTCTTGCTCTGTGGCTCCGCTAACCGCTATTACTGTCCAAATGTAAAGGGGTAAAATTCAGTCTACGGCTAGTGTTGCTCTTACTTTTTTAAGTGAGCGCCTAGGAAATTTTGAACAAATAATAAAGGTTTTCTTGCTAAAATATGTATGGTAGAAAATAAATAGAGGAAGAGAGAGGAGCTAAAAATAAGGCACCATCTCTTTCGGTTTAATACCTGTTAGCTGCCTAAATCTAGCATAAGCTCAAATTCTCAAGCCTATATAAACACCTGTTTCAAACAACTCATCAACTCAAACATCTTAAATTGAATTTCAAGAAAACAGAAACTACTTTCCTTTATCCTACAAATTTTTATATTTCAAAAAGAGAAGATATGGCGAGCGAGCAACAGGTGAGGCTTGCTGATGCCCGTGCCGAGGGCCAGGTATATACATTAATCTTTCTTTTTCTTCTTTTTTTTTGGTGAAACACTGTTTGTGTACCTGTGAACACAAAAATATTATGTTACTATCACTCTGAAATGAGAAATATTTAAAGCACCTTGCAAATTATGAAAAAGTTTTTATTATCCATGCATAATATGAACATGACTTTTGGTACTCAAAATCAATTTTGCATGATGTCAAATAAAGTCAAAATTTGAGGTACTATGATTTTAGTTTTTTTGTTCAGACCAGATGGACCGAAAATAAAATATAAATCTCAGTTCTTTTCTTTGTGGTATTGAGATCAAAGTATATGTAAATTAAGTCATGATTAACATTGGATTTGCATTACTGTTTATGTTTTTCCTCTTTTTGTTCTTTTGGAAACATATAGGCTGAGGCTGACAGGTGGGCCGATGCCACCAGGGACATAATCGACTCGACCAAGAGCAATGCATCAAATGCAGCCGATTCGGTGAAGGACACAGCTGGTTCAATCAAGGATGGCACATGTGAGGCAGCCGGTGCGGTCACTGACTCAATCAAGGAAATCGGATCAGATGCTGCCGATTGGGGAAGGGAGAAAGCTGATTCGATCAAGGAAACCGGATCAAATGCCGCCCAGTGGGGAAGGGAGAAAACTGATTCGATGAAAGAATCCATCAATGATGTCACATTTCGTGCACAGGAGGAGAAGGAATATACTGCTGGTTTCATTGAACAGGTTCACATTATCTCAAAAGTACTAATAAAATAAATAATGATCTGATATTGTAAACTTATTTGCCTTAAATGAAATGCTATACTGTAATTGTACAATCATAGTTCACTTTTAAATGATATATTTTAATGTAGAAGTGATGAGATATAAATAAGGGAAGTCCTGGATCCAGTTTTGTTTAAGATGAAAGAGATCATTATGTGATTAAACTTCTCAGAATGTTGTATTCACCTTAATTAAAATATATGTTATGGAATACAGAGTGGAGAGAATGTGAAGCAAGCATTCCTTGATGCAGATGAATCAATGAAGCAAAGCATGGAAACTGACACTGGTATCCCTGGTACAACCAGTCTCAACCGTACCAACACTCCCTCCTTCGACGAGTTTTGTTAAGAGATCTCAAATTCAAGCAACCTCCTAATGAGAGTTGATTAGTTTTTACTCTTTTATCATCTCATGTGTTGTGAGCCAAGAGTCATGTGCTCATATTGGCCTTATCGTTTGCTTTTGTTTCAGTTGTTTTGATTTTGTGGTATATGTTGGTAACTGAGGAAATTCAGCATTGAATTCTCCTATTATTGCTTTATTACATAACTAACATGTAACAGACATTCCTTGTTTGTCTCCACAAATATTGTAATAAAAAACAATACATTATTTCTACTTTCATTTCTCTTTTTTCTTTTGTAATATATTATTTGTAAAATCCTAATCTGATCTGTTCTCTTCAACTTAAAAAAAGCCAAGCCAAAGCTTCTAAATAATTTATAGATTTCTGTGTGCTTGGAGAAACAATTTAATTTTCAGTTGAAAAGTTGAAAATGAGAAAATATTCCATGCATGAAATTCTCAGAATAGATTTCAACACAGGAGAAATACATACCACGTGTAAGCTATACAATCACCAATAAACTTGCAACACGTACTTTCAACGCATTAAAAGCCATTTAACTAAATCAAGTTAATTTCCCCAACCAGCTTGAGTACAGAATCTTACATTCATTAGCAGAAAGCATCACTACAAAGATGCACCGCATAAATAATCTTTCCCTAATTCTAGAACTAACTAATACTTATCTAAAAACAGACATCATACGGTACCTGAACAAGCAAATTGCTTCAACCAAGTCAGCCTCCAATGTTAATTGATCAAACTATCACTGCACAAGTGGCACCAAAATAAGCCCCTGTAACCACATAATTTACACCCCCCCCCCTCCCCTCTAATTCCTAAATTAACCAGAAAAAGGCACAACAACAAAATCCAAGGGTCACGGGTTAAATAAATTACAACAAGCTGTCGGCCTTGGTCGGCAGCCTCCTGAAGAAGTTCATAACTGGAGATGGCATTCGGCCCCGAAACCTTGGAGGCAGAAGCAAATACAAACCAGAGAAGCCGATAACTAATTTCATGGGCACACAATAGATTGCAACTGCAGCCAGCACACAGAATCCTAGAAAGAGGAGAGTAGCACGTGGGTCACGCCAGCTCAGCAACGCTTCAAATCGCTCTGCTTGTGTTGCCACATCACCCACCACTGTTTGAACCCTTCCTGCTACACTCCTTAGCCTGTCATACCTGAAGAAGATTTTTTTTTTTCCATAAAAACTGGCGGGTACTAAATGTGAATTTAGAGGGACAATACAGCATCTAAAGTTCATTGGATTACTAGAAAATAGCACACAGCTATTAAAAGCTTGTGACCTTATGTCGGACACAAAATAAGACTAATTATCACACCATTTATCAACAATATACATTTATTTCATCACACTATTTATCAACAAAGAAGTGGAATAATGGAATACCAAAACATAGTTTTCATACTCATTATTGCACAAGTAGATCATCAAGCATCACCAGTGACATTGTAAAGATGAGTATATTAATTTCAATAAAATTATACTATATTCTCACCTCATGCGAACAAGTTCTGCAGAACGGGATGTAGGAAACGGATCAAACTCCTCGTCAAGCTCATCAGGGAATGCCACATCAGCATGGGAAAGCCTCATGTCCATGTGCGGTGGGTGCCTAGGCCTGGTACGATAATTCAACATCCCAACTAAGCCCATTATTAAAAATAATGTCGGCAAAATAATCTCAGGCGCAAGGACAAACACCATAAAAACCAGCACGAACATCGCTGACAGCACCGGCCGGTTCCATGAGCGCACCACCTCAAACCGCCGGCCAAGATCTATTGTTGTTGAGAGAGTATTGACCAGCCTAAAGAAGTTAGCCTTGCTACGACGCATGCTCCATAGGTGGGACCCATGGTCCAGCATGAATTCAACAACCTCACGGCCGAGAGGTGGCTCAGCCCGGCCCAACCGAGCTGCCACAACATTTGTTGCCTGGTAGCGCAGGTGCTCGACCTGACGTACCAGAAGTGGCTCAACATAGTGCATTTTAGGCAGAAGAGGCCTAACATATGCCTGTAGCATGTTACCCATGTTTGCACAAGAGAAACGCACCGCTAAATGAAGCTCTCCCATTTTTTTGACACCAGATGGATGGAGCATAAGTAACGGGTATGCATGAGTATAGACCCGGTCAGATTCCAGGGTGGAGAGCCTGATCCGGACCTTCCCGACACGGGCATCCCGTGCAGACCCGGATCCATTAGTAGCCTGGTTTTTGTCCACGTGACAGTTATCAAACATGCCAATTGTTATAACAGTGCATGGGTCATACACCTCCCACGTGTATTGTTCATTCCACCGTGGGTTAAGCGAGTCGACCACAGTACGAGTGCGGATCCACTTCTGCCCATATTTTGCCACACAGTATGCATCGGTTGAACCACTGCCTTTACCATCCCGTACCTTCATAGGCATCAATCCAGAGGCACTTAAAATACCCAGCTCAAGGACCCCAACATGTGGGACCCGCAGCTGTTTCGCTGTTGCACAAAGGTCACTGCTGTACATGGTCGATTCGTCAAGGACATGGTACCCACCATCTAAGCTCAGCCGGAGGTGGACCCGGCTGCCAAATCGAGTAGCCCCAGCAGCATTCTGGCCTCGGTCCAGAGGGAGCCACCTAGACTGGACCTGCTTATCATTCCAACGTCGCTCTATTGCAGACACTGGTACCATGAAACGACCAAGCAAATCATCCCTGCCAGGTCCCACCCGGTCTTCAATTGACACCATTAGAACATCATCGAACGGCTCAGCAACCACAAATATCAGATCCTCTTTCCAAACAGGATTTGATGGGCCCCGGTTTGCAATAGCAGGTGCAACCCGGGTACGCAGAAGTTGGTTACCAACCTGTGCCTTCGCGAATATCTCAGGGTACCGGTTCATCATGGCAGCATTTTTATCAACTGGCATAAGGTCTTGCGCCTCCAGGATAGTCACACGCAAGTACCACAGCTTAGGCGCCACATAAACCTTTGATTTAATTGACCCAAGACCGTCTCCATGTACACCAGCTGCTTTAGAGTGCCATGCCTCAGCAAAGGCCTCATCAGCTTGTGTGCCGAACCAAACTGAAACCATCAACTCACCAGTACGAGATTTATCACCCTTCTTGTCCTCAAGTCTGTACCATTGAGGGGCCAGTGTACTGTCAGGCTGGACCCGCCTAGGGACCTCACTCAAATCAAACATGATCCTGCCAATGTAGTCCTCACTACGGTCCCGCTCTTTCACGAATATTTCAGCTACAGAAGATTGTATGCTGTCTCTTGAAAAAGCAAACACTTGATCCCAGTAATGGCTTGAGTGGGGTCGGGTCACTCCCCGGTAATTCCCTAATTTCACCTCAGCATGTGTTTCTCCTCCAATTGAGCCACCTGAGTACAAGTCACGAGCCCGAACCACACGCACGTACAAATATTGCATTTGTTCAACCAGGTCGTACGTGGAACTAGTCTTGTCTTGCGGCTCTGTAGAGGCGCCCCCAAGACGAGGCTTGGTCTCCTTTATAGAAAAATCATGACCATTCATCGCACCAGGATACATACTGGGGACATGGTAAAAGTCAGGTGGGCCCAATGTACTACCTGGTGCGAGCACGACCGGCTTCATACCACCACTGACTGGACCTGTGTGCTCCATCGGAGGAATTATTATTTGAGATTCTGTTTGCCTCTTATTCACCTGTTGAAGCGGTACCGTCAATGCACCGCCTCCTTTGGCCACCGACTTCTTCTCATGGCCGTTATGCCCTTTCACCTTGGTGACTAAGCTCCGCTCTGTGGTGGGGCCCACATGAGAGTCCACATCTGCATTGACCCTATATATCTTCAGACTTATCTCTCCTCTTATGTGAGAGAACAGACCCCTCTTCTCCAGCGTAAACAGCTGGGGTACCGATTCTTCACCAGGACCCGGTACACCAGAAGCAGGGATGCGTACCTTGCCTAGGAACTTCCGACCGGAGGAAGCGGCGCCACCGCCGCCCGCCACGGTTAAGGAGGCCGTTAGGCTCCTGTCATTATAAATAGCCACATCAATTGACCGGTACGGCAGGTCATCCGGGTCGGATACCGCGAAAACGAGCCGCTCATTCCATACCGGGTTTAGGTCCTTGGGTTTGGATCGAGTACGCCTTTTTTGGTGCTCAAATTCGACCTCCACATAAGGGGAGGAGGAACCTTGACCATCCTTTGGCATCAGGTTGTGCGCTCCTACCACCTCCACCACTAGGTTCTCTCCCTTCGCCATTGTACTTATTGTACTTATCAATTTTGGCAATTTTTGGTTTATTTTCTCCTTTATTTGTTTTTCAGGAGAGGAAAGGTGAGAACTGAGAAGAGAGGAAAGCAAAAGAGAGTGTAGTGTTTAATGTTGTAAGAATGTTTTGAATTTTTCCTAGGAGTTTATCGGGACGAGGGAAACAAGAAGTAAAGATCGTTGACTGGTCTAGGTCCACAACAAAAGAACTTGTTTAAGTTAGTGGGTCCAACTTGACAGTAACAATCCAAGATTTAATAAACGGTGGACCAAATTTTAGGAACCGAATTCACGGGAGTCGAGCTGAAGACTATATTTACATCTTTGTGTCAGCTTTCTCTGTAGCTAAACGTGAAGTGAGTACTAATAAATTAAAGTATTCCTGTGATTCCAGCTGCTACATAAAAAGATGCAAATAGGAAAGGTATAGAGGAGTCGTATAAGGTGGAGACAAAACGGAGGAGGAGAGCAGGGGAGAAAGCAGAGCTTAAAGAGGGAAAGCCATCCGACGATGTCAGACTTTGGCAGTCTTGTTAGGGTTTGCTTTCTTTCGGCCCAATGTAAAGGAATTCAAGGAATAGCGGGAAAGGAATTTATAAACTTAAAAATGTGCATACTTAAAAGGTCCACTCTGACAGCCCTCAAGTGGGAACGGGAGTAGGTCCGATGGGCATCGGACCTACCTCAGTTCGACGGGTTTAATCACCATAGATTTTTTTTTAGATTCGTGTGAAATGCTTTAAAACCCGTGCGTTTATGTTTCAATTTTCGTGCGCACAAATCATTACGTTATCCTACGGTAGATCTGCCCATCGGAACCAAACTAGGTCCGATGGGCATCGGACCTACACCCATCCCCCTCAAGTGACATTTGTTGTACAATTTAGCAGGGACCCAATTCCTCTCTAGAAGTGCTAATTTGAGGCATTAGAGGTTCAGAAGAAAAAAATAATTCCAAGCAACTTGTAATGTTGATCAAGTAGTATAAAAAAAAAAAATTGCTATTTGAATATCAATTGTTAAGACTGATAACTAAGAGTAGGCAAATATTCCCGTAGCAGAACAGAGCTCTCACATTCGACAAGATACACATGCCACAGCCTTGTGCGATCGAATGCGACCAACTTACTATCTGATAAAATTAAGTCGGTAAAATTTGACTGATAAAATAAAGCTGATGTTGTGTGAAAAGAATGATCCAAACATAACAAATTTCAATTAAGTCGGTAAACAAGACCTTTGTTCTGTTGTACCTGCGGAACGGTTTAATGTTTCAATGAAACGCGCATATTTGTTGCTTTATGTGGGGTAATTCTGTAAATTCGTTACTCTTCATATCCATTATCCAGAGAGAAGATCAGTGCACCTACGGGGTTTTGAATCAAAACAAGAAAAGAGAGAGAGAGGATCAGTGGATATAAGAATCAATAATGAAGAGAGCGGAATGCCCGTGCAAACATCTGCATTACAAATTTTTGATCATCTGTGGAAACAACTATGTGTTTCTCATAGAACAAAGATTTTCATCTGTTGTTTAATAGACATTACATAAGATATACAGAGGTAATGCAACAGAAAAATCTATTCCAATATCTGGAGGGAGTTCGCACCGAAGCAAGACAAATGAGAACATCACACGTGGATGAGTTCGCTGCTCGAAATCACACAGCGGATTGGATAGGAGCAGAACAGCGGCAGGTCTTAAAAGGCTGCGACCGTTCCGTCTATGTTGATAAGAAATAGAAGCGTGTTCGTACTTCAATATCTTAAAATTTGTACGGACATGGCATATAGCATTAAATGTAAACCTTAGTATGTACTATGTTGGAAAGAAAGAGACAATACGCCGCATCGCACGTCCCACCGGATTTCATATGCCCTGCGGTTCGTTAAAAATTTAATGCATCGGGTCTAATCAATTACTACGGACTGACAATCTTGGAGATCGAATCGACCGAGCAGCAAAATCAAGTTTGCATAATTTTTTTCAAAAGAATTAAAATCAGGTTTCCTGTCTCCTGTGCGAGCAACTAGATATGTCCTGCATTCGTCTTTCATTTTCCAGCTAGTTTCGTAGTTTTTTTTTTCTATTGGTGAAGAATAATAATTTAATAGTTTACTATACATAATTCCTAATATTTATTAAAATGATAACAAAAAAAAAATTTAACAAAAATGGTTTCGAGACACCTAACTTAAAGCTAACAAGAGAAAATTAAAATAAAATATTTAAACAATTTCAGTGAAAGAAAAAATTACACTATTTTATCCAGAAATATTACAGAGTAAATAATTCAGCTGTGGCTAGGTAAGTAGCATAACAATATTTTAATTTCTGCAAAAAGTGCGGTTTCTTTTTCTATCACAAGGTACTTTAATTTCGTTAGACATGATAAATGGACATTTTCTCATTCTTACAGTAATGGAGAGGATTGTAGTTCCAGAAAGCAGGGTTTTTGTTTTTGAGTAAAAGAAGGATAAGGCAGAGAGAGCAAGAGACAGGACAGAATGTGTTGTGTTGAGCCCAGGCGAGCGCTTTTTGGAGGGGAGAAGGGGATCAAACTGTGACGTGTTGCATAGCTCGTGATCCGTGTTGCTTCTTTTTTTACTTTATTATTATTATTATGGGGAATTCGTGCTAAATGCTCATGGTCATGGTTCATGCTTCGGGAACTTGGGAATCGCGAGTGGGAAAAATGGCACGCTCCGTCACGGAACGGTACGGTTACGGCACGTGTGTCAGTTACGTGCTGTGATTCGTGCGTTCCGTACTGTGATCATTGGCGTGTTGTGATTATCTTTTGAAACTTCGGCACGGCACGTGAAAGATCTGATCACGGTACGGCACGTGGTCACACGAGTCACGTGTAATTAGAACCATTAGATATTGATTAAATGGTGAATCTTAAAACTAATCTAAATTATAATCAAATGGTCACGTGAGTCACATTTGACCACGGCACGTATAGGCACGGCGTGACCATTCGCGTGCCGTGACCACCTCTTGATATTTTGATCAGGCATGGCACGACACGTGAAAAATTAACTTGGTCACGACAAAACACGGCACGAGACCAAAGTCACGGCGTGTTAGTCGCGACACAGCACAACACGTTTTTTCCACTCTACTTGAGATTCTTCGGCTTCGTTTATTTAATTATTTTATGTTTTATTTTTTTCGTACGTAAGATATCCAAATTTGCTATAATATTTTCACATTTTCTTTTTGAAAATTTGCTATAATATTTTCAACAGTGAAATTTGAACACGGCATATATCTTTCATATTATCTTGAGCAAAATTGATAAAATTATAAATCAATGCATATGCAAAGTTGAATAATTAGGTCTCAAGTTTGACACTGCTTTGATCCGTTTTATGTTTTATAGATAAAGAGTTGAAAAATTATAATTTTTTACAATACAATATGAACTATGTATACATTTCTTTAGATATCTTATACTTGATTTAATACATATATTTAAATATTGAAAAGACCTTCATATAACTGTCATTTCTATATATGGTAGTTAAATAGATAATAGGCCACGTATATATCTTATATAAAACCCAGTCAACTAATTAATACAAACTGCGCAACAAAAACTTTTCACCTAATTATCAAACAAAGATAATTCGTCCTCCTTATTTTTAGTACGATGTTTTATTAACTCGAAACAACATATTTTTTTATCCCAGAAATATAATGTATTATGAGTGAGGGTTCAAATGTCTATATTTTTTGTGTTTCCATCATACTTTTATTTTTAAAAACTTTAATAACTCAAATTTTAAAACTTAAAAATTAAATGTCTATATTATGAGGAGGGTTCAAATGTCTATATTTTTTGTGTTTCCATCATGCTTCTATTTTTAAAAACTTTAATAACTCAAATTTTAAAACTTAAAAATTAAAATAAAACTGTTGGATATGATTTACATAAAAAAAAATGCACATGTAAAATATTATAACATTTTAACTTTGTTTAGGTTGTCATTAAGAGCTTGTAAAAACGTACTAATGTGGATAATTTCTAGACGTTGATTTTTTAACTTATTGATTCACATAAAAACAAAACCGAAACGTAATAATTTTTCATGAACACATAGAGAAAATAACATAGATCACATCTAACAGTTTTATTTTGACATTTATAATTTAAATTTTGAGTTATTAACGTTTTAAAAATTGAGAGACAGTGGAAGCACAGAAAATGAAGACATTTGAACCCTCCTCATGTGTTATATATACTGTAGTTTTACGTTACTTCCAAAGGTATACGGAAGAAAAAAAAAGTATCAACTATTTAAGTACAAAGGAACTTAATGAATGTGTAAATGATTTATTTAATGTTTGTGTTAGAAATATGTTATGTTTTCCAACTTGTCGGTTTATGAGAATAAATGATTTATTTATCTACTTGTGACGTATATACAGTGACATTTAGGCATATCTTTGTATGTGCATCACGAGTATGAAAATGAATCATTTGCTTTCAAAATTAACCAATTAGAAGACTACTATTTTTCTTAAATATCCTATATTATTTTATTTTTAATAAAGAATAAAATGGGTACTTCATAAATTTAAAAAGAGTTCTAATAGAAAAAACAATAAATTGGCTAAATTTGTGAGTTGTCGAAATTTAGAAGGGAAAATATGATATTATGAATTTTAGAGGAGAAAATACGTAACTTCAAAGTTTTTGAGGGGTATACATAAAATCCCCCTAAAGGACGTACATTAACTTTTAATGAGGCACAATTAGAGGTGAGAAAATTGTTCATAACTTGTGACTCACTCGTTAAAAACTCGCTAATAACACGCTCATTATCGACTCGCTCGTTAATTTAATGAACCAAGCATGAGCATACCCCAACTCGCTCAATAAGAACTGAGTTACATGAAATCATGCCGCATCCAATCCCAAGTAGTTCCCAACAGGTTCCAAACCCAAATTAAATTAAAATTACAAAAGGACCCACCAGCAGACGGACCCTACCCAGACACGATGTTTTGAATGATGTATCTGATATTCTTTGAAGAGGATCTGATTAAGACAATTTACTTTTCTTTTTTATTTGTCTGGTGTAATTATTCATTAATTATGTAGAAATATGCAATATTAAGACACGTTGTTTGGGTTGATGAACAAAAACAAATTCAAAACAATATCCTAATATTTTGTTTTATGTGGGTATCTGATAGGTCCATATACCGACGGACCCTAAAAAGCCCAGGCCTGGCCCAAGATAGCACTCCCAGATTTAAAATACACAAAAGGCCGGCCCAAAATAGAATGAAATAGAATAAGCCCCCTCCCCCTGCAGGAACAGGCCACTAGCCAGAAAAGCCCGGGATTCGGACCCCCTCCCGGGGCCAGCCCGAGGTCAAGAATTGCCCGGGACTCGGACCCCCTCCCGGGGCCAGCCCGAGGTCAAGAAAAGCCCGGGATTCGGACCCCCTCCCGGGGCCAGCCCGAGGTCAAGAATTGCCCGGGATTCGGACCCCCTCCCGGGGCCAGCCCGAGGTCAAGAAAAGCCCGGGATTCGGACCCCCTCCCGGGGCCAGCCCGAGGTCAAGAATTGCCCGGGACTCGGACCCCCTCCCGGGGCCAGCCCGAGGTCAAGAAAAGCCCGGGATTCGGACCCCCTCCCGGGGCCAGCCCGAGGTCAAGAACTGCCCGGGACTCGGACCCCTCACAGGGGCCAGCTCGGAGTCAAAATAAGACAAGGCTCGAAGCCTAAGCATGCCGAACGGCCAGAAAAGGCCGACGTACGGCCTCGCCGATTAGGCTTGCGCCAGATTACGTGGATATTATCGCCTATTATGCGGACGCCTCCAAAACAGTTACGCGGGCCCCCATCATTAATGGTGATAAGACCCCGCTACAGTAAAGGCGACCCCTATTTAAGGCAGAGAAATCCCCAGAAAAAGGGATCGCATTTATCACATCTTGGAGCCTGGAGAGGTATCAAAAAGGGTTAGAGCGTTAATACCCCTCCGACTCCCCGCGTGCCCACTGTTCCGACCCGCTTCGCTCAGGGCGAGACGGGCCGCGCAATTAGCACCGAATCCCTGCACGGCCGGTTTCCCTAGAACAGGACGCGCGTGCACCTTACTGGACCCAGTCCAAGTACGGCCCGGCCCCTTCGGGAAGGGACGTATCAGTATCTATAAGACACTATTGAAATTAATTAACTGGTCATTTGTGAAGCCTGAGTCTGGTTGTACAACTTGGCATGTCAGTATGCCAATATTTTTTATTAGAGGAATTAGCTACCACTTATCAGTTTGTTTAGTTCTGAAACAGAAAACTCGAAACAAAATTCAAAATAACCTACAAGCTTGATTTCTTAACGAGACACTTAATGAGTACGAGTCAACTCGAGCATTTAACGAGTTGAGCACGAGCACAGTTGTCAACTCAATATTGTCTTCTCAACTCGAGTTGACTCGCTTAATAACTTAATGAACCGAGCACAAACATACTCCAACTCGCTCGAACTCGAATCATTAAGAGTCCTAGACACAATTAGCTAAAAAAAATACAATAAACAACATAAGAAGGGAATTTTTTTTCATAGAATTTATATAATTAAAAACAATTTCATTCAATTAATATTGCAAAACTCGAAACAAATTTTTTTCTTATTTTTTAAATTTTGCAAGAAGAAATAATGTTACATTCAAAATAATTCCAATTTAATATATTTTTTTCCATATTATTGAGGTCAAAATATAAAAAGGTGCAATAACATTATGGATATAATTATGGAATGTATTCAATAGAGAGAGTTCAAATATTTTTATTTTTTATGTCTCTATTATACTTTCAATTTTAAAACATCCTTAACTTAAAATTTTGAAGTTAAAAATCAAATTAAAACAGTTAGGTATGAATCATGATCTATATAATTTTCACTATAAACATGTAAAATATTATCATTCTAGACATTAATTTTGTAACCAATTAATTCGTCTAAAAACAAAACTAACTGATAATTTTTCTGTGCATGAAGAAAATATAATATATATCACATTTTAACAGTTTTATTATATTCAAAAGTTTTATCCCAACATATAACTTCTATAATTTTTGTTATTTGAAAAAAAGAAAGACCAAATGAAAATATAAAAGTGGAGACATTTAAACTCTCCTCTATTCAATATTAGACTCCTTTTGTTAGGGGTGTAAACAGATCAAAATTATTCACTACGAATTTGATCCGAATCCGAATTCAGATAAACAGAGCGGATAATTTTAGAAATCTAATATTTGACGGAGCAGAAAATTTCACAAATCCAGATATTTGTTCAATAAGAAGGAAAGATCTGTATTCGTATTCAGTCATTCAGATGATTTCGCGGATTTGAAAACAGAGCGGATATTCGGATGATATCCGAAACCCAATATATAGGAGCAGATATCGCATATTTGAAAACAGACCCCCTCCGATCTCTCTCCTCTGCAAATACGGGTCCGGATTCCCTAAAGTAACCCAACTTTTGAGTTTTCGATCGGGACCGTCCAATTCAATTTTGTCGCTCGAGATCGTCTCGGAATTCGAATCTGTCGTCGGAATGTGTGCGCTCCATTTCATAATAAATGATTCGGATCCGATTTAAACGGTCCCGATTTAAAATCCAAAAATTAAGTTACTTCACTAGATCCGAATTCTGCAAATACTCTCCCACACAAGTTATATATAAATCCCAAAATCGGATCCGGACTGGATATCTTCTCATTTTCTGTTCCTTTTCTTCTCTTTCTTCTCATTTTCTGTTCCAAGCCAATGGACGGAACAACAACTGCTCATTTTTATTCCCATTACGTTCCGTACTGGATATCGGATTTTTTTTAAAAACAATAATTAAAATAATTAATTTTAAATAAACAACATGATTGCTACAAGATTTACAAAAACCATCAGAACCGAATTGCCAATTCGGTCCGACGGCATTTTTTTTCTTCGGACCGAATTGGCAATTCGGTCCAGCTCAATTTCACAATAAAACTGTGTTGCCTTTCATGTGGAGGCTTTTTTTAGCCTGGACCGAATTGCCAATTCGGTCCAAGTTTTTTTATTTTTTTATTTTAGAGACAAGAGCAAAATAAAGAAATAAAATTTGAATTTTTTTATTTAAATTATTTGATAGATTACTTCTTTTGACATATAATTAGCATATTTATACTAAAATACTCTAAATTACTTTAAATTATGTTGAATTACACTATATTAAGTTAAATTACACTAAATTACATTACATTACGCTAAAATACGGTAAATTACGCTAAATTACATATGAATAGGGACGATATCTTCACTAAAAAGGCGAAAAACGACGACGAAACTTCAAACGGTCATAAAACAGCGCTCGAGTGTCCGATTTCAGCAAATGACCACTTTTTGGAAAGCTTGCAAAAATATGCATGCTTCCGTGGTAGCAACGCTAGATTCCAAAATTCAGAATCGCCAAAAAACAAAGGGAAGAGTCTCAAAACTTGAGTTGAAGTTTCCGATTAAGATTTTCATTTCTATTATTCAATCCAAGTAGCTCAGTAAATTAGTTACACAATGAACTTGTAGAATACCAATTTTTACTATTTTTGAATTTTTTTACTATTTTTTATGATTCATGAAAGATGTCACAAAATTGGTCTACTTTAGCGTAATTTACCGTATTTCAACATAATTAGCGAAGTTATTGTAATTTAGCGTGATTTAGTGTAATTCAACATAATTTATCGTAATATAGTGTAATTCAACATAATTTCAAGTAATTTAGTGTGTTTTAGTATAAATATGCTAATTATAAATCAAAATAAGTAATCTAACAAAAAATTTAAATTTTCAGTGTTAGATTTCTTTATTTTTACTCTTCTTAGTGTCTCAAAAAAAAAAAAAAACCTGGATCGAATTGGCAATTCGGTCCAGGCTAAAAAAAGCCTCACAACACAGTTTTATTGTGAAATTGAGCTAGACCGAATTGCCAGTTCGGTCCGAAGAAAAAAAATGCCGTCGGACCGAATTGCCAATTCGGTTCTGATGGTTTTTGTAAATCTTGTAGCAATCATGTTGTTTATTTAAAATTATTTATTTTAATTATTGTTTTTAGAAAAAATCCCTGAATATCCTTCCCTTTATTTATTTTTTATTTCTTTATCTCTTCTTCTTTTCTCTATTCTAAAGTTCATGACATCTCTATTTTATTTTATTTTTCTTAATTTTTTAATTTTTTAATTAATATTTGTATCTTAATGATTTAATTATCCAGCAATTATTTGTTTTATATCTGTATTCATGTATTATCTGTTATGTATCCGTATCCGTTGATTTTAAATTTCGATGTGTTTATTATATGTATTTATATTCATATTCACTCGTTAAAAGACAAATATAAATTTAATATTAACATTATCTGCTTCAAATTCGCTCTGTTTGCACCCCTCCCTTTTGCGCATATAACGATTATATGGACATTTTGAGAAAATGATCCCAATTCCATATTCGCAGGAGAAGATATGAATTGTTGAAAATTACAACTATACTTTAAGTAAATATTCTCGTGATTATCATACTTAACAGGGTCATTACTGCAAATATTTCATGCATGTGAGGCTACGCTTGTAAATATTATTTTTGCAAGCTCCATCACCCATGTACTACAAGTGGAGTCACAGGCGATCGGCATAGTTAATTTTGCGACCGGGACCGCATGTCTTGCATTTTGCGATCGGCATAGTTAATTTTGCGACCGGGACCCGCATGTCTTGAATATTGCGATCGGCATAGTTAATTTTGCCGACTAAATTTTCCTTGTGGGCCTTCCAGTCCACATCACCCTTGTTACTTGGTAGAGCAACGACTGGGAGCGCCTGGAGGCCGCACACATACAAGTAGAGCGGACAAAACGTGCTGTGTCGTGCCGTGCTATGATTAACATGTCGTAACTTTGGTCTCGTGCCGTGCCGTACCGTGATTAAGTTAATTTTTTATGTGCCGTGCCGTACCGTGACCAAAATATCAAGGAGTGGTCACGCCGTGTCCAAACATGTCGTGACCAAACGTGACTCGCCTAACCGTTTTATTATAATTTAAGTTAGTTTATTCAAGATTCACCATTTGATCAAGATCAAACGATCCTAATTACACGTGACTCGCATGACCACGTGTCGTGCCGTGTCAAGTTTTCAAATGATAATCACGGCACGCGAATGATCACGACACGAGACACGCGAGCAGAGCCGGTCTTGAGGATTTTGGGGCTCGGGGTGGGAGAAAATTTTGAACCTTTTATGTAAACAATTTTTTTTATTAATAAGTCATATCATATACAATAGGGGGACATAAAACCAATACCCCTCAAAATAAAACATATACAATGATGAATAGAACATTTTTGCGGTTTAATTTTCTTCCAAAGCTTTTGAATATAATCTTTTTGAGATTTTAATTTTTCTTCTCCCTCTCTTTTTCTATTTCTTTTTTCGCTACCTGATGCATATTTTCTAGAAAACATTGTTTTAAATTAAAAAAAAAAGTATAGAACCTAGGTAATGAGGCACAGAGAACCCAACTATGAGTTACTCAAATCTGCCGCAAAATCTAAGTTAAAATTACCTCTGTGCAGTAAAATTCATCTCCAATTTGCATCTGTGAATATGGAAAAATGATTTCAGTATTGAAATAAATTGTACAAAATTGTTGGTATGAAATTGCATATCCAATTTGTACCAATTTAATGTATTTGGTAAAGGTACTGAAAACATAATCGATCCAATTTGTACTAATTGTTGTATTTTGTGAGGTAAAACTGAAATGATCCAATTTTAAAGTAATGGCTTTATCAAAATATTAAATGCACCGGCCGTAACATAAACCCATCAATCCATCATGTACCACCTCTTTGAGGAATGAGAATTGAGACCAATAGAATATAGTAAGCACTAAGCACTGACGCAATGATTAAATTATAATGAATTTTCTCCAATCTTAGGCCTTTGACTTCCCGAAAAACAACAAACACATATATGATTTCTTTGACCATAGAAAACTTACAAATTAAAAGAAACAGAGAATGGACTGGCGGAGCCGCTAGAGGCAGAGATCAAGATTTAGGCGGACTAGCGGAGCCGCTAGAGAGTAGAGGCGGAGATCAAGGTTGGAGCCTGGAGGCGGAGCCGCGGAGATAAAGCCTAAAGGTTCAGCGGACAGCCGGACAGCGGTTCAGCCTGGAGGCAGAGAATCAGAGATCTGGAAGCGATATAAGTTTGGAAAGAATTAGAAACGACAGAGCAAATTGGAAATTGAAAATTAGAAACGACAGAGCAAATTAGAAACGATATAAGTTTGGAAAGAATTGAAAATTGGAAGCGGAGATCAAGGTTTTACCATATACAATAAAAAAAAAAAATTTTGGGCCTCCTGAATTTTTGGGCCCGGAGCCATCGCCCTGGGTACCCTGGGCCAGGGCCGGACCTGCACGCGAGTCATGACACGTAACCAACACAAATGCCGTGCCGTTCCGTGCTAACCGTGCCGTTCAGTAACGGAGCGAGCTCCGCCGTGCTATTTTTCTCACTTTACATACAAATCGGCAATTTTATACATCAAATCAGATTTGATGTTGGAAACTTAGGAACCTCATATATAGGCTATATAGCACAAGTCGGCAATTCAGTTTTTTACATCCATCTTATGATAATGAGTAATAAGGTGGAAAAAAATTGGAAAGAGTAATAAGGTAAAAAAAAAGCTTCATCATACTTATTGCAGCGAGTTTAAATTCGAATCTAGCTGAATCAAGTTCAAACTCGTTAACTTCGTTAATAATAGTCGAATCAGAATCAAACAAGTTAAATTTTTTTTTTGCCTACCCTAATCCACTCCGCACAGTACAATCTTGATTCTCTATGACAAGCTCGTCGTATAATAATGTATTAGCTCATATTTTAACCCAATTTTTGTCCATGCACAACCCGTTAGGTAAACATATATTTCAGATTTTGTTCCAAAGATTTAAACAGAAAATCAGCAAAAAAAATCTCAAAATATGTTTGGCTGGATTGAGAATAGGTTATTCTTAGGATTAGACTATTTAGAATAGCCTATTCAGTGTTTGGTTGGGTTAAAATAGCTAGAATAGTGAATCCAAATTCTCTATCTTATTAATATAAATTATTCCTAAAAGTTTTGAAATTTAACTATTCTAATAAGACAAACAATAGTTATTCTTGATTTATTCTATCTATTTTTGTTTTACAACCAAACATACCTTAGAAAGTTTGGAGAAAAAAGAATGAGGTGAAAGTGGAGAATTTATAGCACGAGTAATTTGTTAATTCTTCTACTGGATAAAATAAGAATATTACGTTACCTTAAATTTCGGACTGTCCGATCAAAATTTCAATCAATTCGGTCTGACTAAAAAATTCACAAAGTCTCTTTTAATATAACGTGCCGATGTGAATCGGACTGTCCAAATTATTTCTACAGTAATTTAAATTTGAGTTATCGATACAAATTCATAAAATAGAACCTCGTCTGTTCTTACGGTGTAGACTATTTAAAATATATCACGAAAAATATGATCCGTTAGATCAACCGGTTTAAAATAGGAATGCAATTTTTTTTAGGGACAACATTAACAGTAAAGAGTTGGGCAATGCCCTGAGCTTAATTTTTGAAGTATCTACAGAGTTGTTCGACAACATCTCTTAATCTATATTAGAATTAAATCTTAAGAAGACTTAAAGAACCGATATTCGGTTGTCTTAATTCATAAATGATAGTTAAAGAAGGTAAATGAAGGAGTAGATGTGCCTTAAGACTCAGACATAAAATTAAGATCTAGATAAAAACAAGCTAAATGAGGTGATCTTAATCCGTACTAAGGAACCGGTGTTCGACGGAATAAGCGGTTAATAAAGTTAAATGAGGCTCCTTTAATCTTAAGGAGATTTAAAGAAAGCGTTGTCGAACAACACCTATATATATCACTATTAATTTCTTTTTAATTAATTTAAATAAATCAAATTTAAACAACAAAAGTACCAGACTTAGGCATACAAGTAATAGCCAAAAACTAAACAGTTCATTTTTCTTATAAATCCAATATTATTAGTCATTTGTGTCTTTGCTTGTGTTATCATCTAAATTGGTCACTAGTGTTTGTTAGTTCAAAGTAAGGGTGGCAACGAGCTGGCTCGGTCCGAGTTAGGCCCTACCTCAGCTTGTTAATTATGGACCGCGCTACAGTGAGCTGGACCTAGGGCATCCGAGTTAAAACCTCAATTTGAAATTGTGACAAGCCAGTCCGAGCTAGCTCACGAGCTGACGAACTGGCTCACTGGGTCTGGATGGATCTCGTTTAAAGAAGAAAATAAATTCTACAAACTTTTTAGATCGAGCTGAACCGAGTTAGACAGTATAAAATGAATTTAGATCCAGTGCATTAACCCAATTTTTGAGTTTTGATCCAAACCGTCCAAGATGCTCTAACACGAATCTTAAAGAGCCTGGACCCCACAAATAATACTGGCCCCCTGCGCTACCACCGAATAGGCACCGTACACGTCTAAACTCAAAAATTGGGTTACTTTAGGGGATCCGAACTCGTATAAAATGCACACAAATTCATACAAATTCACAAATTGATGCCTAGCCGAGCTAGCTGGCGAGCAAGCTAGGCTCCAGCTTGAACTCGTTAATTCTGGACCAAGCTAATGGCGAGCTTGCTCGTTAACAGCTCGGTCTAGTAACGAGCGAGCTGTTAGCATGCGAGTCAGGTGCGAGTCACGATCGAACCACGACCTACGAGCTTTTTTACCACCCTAGTTCAAAGGGTGATTATTCTCCAGAAATCAATTTGCACGGTGATTAGTTTGTTTGAATATTCTCCAACAAATTAAGTGCTAAAAAACGATCTAGTCCAATCATGCATGGCACGAGCCAGAATGCGGGATCAAATTTTCACATGTAGATCTATCTCTGCATTTTAATAAGAAAAAGACACCCTAATATATATTTCATGTTTAACGAATACAAACCATTATACAGTCCGAAAAATATTTGCACACAAAATCGAAGAAAAAAATAAAGAGGAGAGGGAACAACGGCCGAAAACAATTCAAGTGTAAAGAGCCTAGCCTAGGGGGGTTAGGGGAATTAATTACATAGATTAATGAACTAGTAGAGTGCTTATGAGTTGCAACGGGGACATATTATAAGATAACATAAAAATATTCTCATACAACATGACATATTTTCATTAAAAATAAATCAATGAACAAAATAATTATTCAACAATAAAAAAATAAACTAATATATTCTCATACAAATGTAAAATTCATTCTTGAATAATATACATATGAGTTTTTCTTTTACTAATACATAATTTTTTTTGTTATGTTGCTTAATGGGTAAACCAGAAAAAAAATCATCAAAATAAGTTATTTTATTTGTTGTTGTCAACTTGTCATATTATGACACCTTATATTGTCATATTATGACTCTTGTTATTATTATAAGGATTGTCTTCCTCATCCTAGGATTTATATGTATTTGTGTATTTAAAATAGAGAATAAAATCATGTTTACTTAAATGAGATCATTAAATGACAAATACCATTTCTTATATGATATAAAAAATGGAAATAAATGTAATATGACTTTGATTGTCAGAATTTTGATTATAATTCTTAATAATTTGAAAAATTGATTCTGAACCATACTGAGTCTTGAAATGATTTTCAGTTCTAACAATTGTGGCTATAAAAAAATACGTTATTCTTCTAACATTGACAGATTTTTCTTCAATTTTTTGTTGTTGCACATAACTTCATAATTTCATAGGTTCGTCAAAAACAAATGAGATGACATACTTAACTGCTAAATGCTGCTTTTAGCGTTAACATCATCGTTATTAATTAAGACAGCATGAATGGTAAATACCAATTATGACAATAGTAGTATTGGGTAAAATACATTCCTTACAATGAGAGTATCAATTATCAATCAATCTAAAAATTCTTTAAATGACATTTAAAAAATAGAAATAAATCATGACCAAGAGAAGAAAGACTAAATAAACTTGTGACGAGTATGCATGGTGAGTACGTATCTAAATAAATTTAGACTTTTATACGTAAATAAACATAAAAAAAATGCATAGAATCAAAAGAAGGCTTACTATTTGATAGAAGGACTGATATTCAATTCGTAATTTCATCTTTTAATCACAACCGTCAATTAATTAGAACATCTACGTGTTTAATATATATAAGAAGAAATAAGAAAACTAATTAATTTTGATATCAAAGCGGAGATATTAAGAGATGACTTATATGGTTCAGAGTTTGAATATAGAGCACTTATATGACAATGGTATCCAAAATGATCAAATGAACAGAAAATGATCTCAGACTACATTAGCACATATATGAGTAAGAGCCATTTATAGAATTGGATTTTAAATAAATAATTAAAAAATGGCTTAATTTTAAAGAAAATTTTGATTAAATTGATTTATTGTCAGACAAATATACGCAAAATGTCCGGGATGTTGTCCAATATTTTCAGAGCATTTGCCGAAATTTTTATTAATACCATAATAAAAAAATAAATTAAAACACTCTCATTGTGGGAGAATTTCACATCTACCGGACCGCCAAGCCAATCTGCGGCCCCATTCTTGAGGGGCCGCAGATTGGCTTGACAGTCCCTCAAAAGCCGAAAAATGCACAGTAATATTAAATATATTTATGTATTTGAGGGGCCTCCAAACCAATCTGCGCCCTCCAAAAATAGAACCACAAATTGGTTTGATGGCCTGGGTAGATATGAAATTCCCCATATTTTGAGGTTTTTTGGTTTATTTTTATTTTAAAATGGTATAAATAAAAATTTCGGGAGCATTTGCTCGCCGTACCGTTTGGTTTGGACCCCTTGTGAATCATAGTATCTTATGTTTATTTTTTTATTATATCATATTAATTACATCCGTGAAGAATGCATAAATAATTGTTCAGTTAACATATTTTAAGAAATTCAGTTAATGAATGATATGTTGCAAAAGAATGTGGATAACTTATAACGACCGGAAATGACATGTTAAAAAAATTATGCTAGTCTCTAATTCTTAGTCATAACAAAAGAAAAAAAATTTGAATATATTTACCTCATTCTACTGTAAGTTGAGCTATAATAGTGTTAAATTGGAAATTAGCACAAACTACAAAAATCACAGTTAAAAACCTTTCCCTGGCTATTTTCTTAATGTGCGAATTTTAAATCTAAATCCCATTTTTACATATTAATTTATACATTGTCATATTTTATGGAATTATTCAAGACAAGACGAACATATAATTTGAGCACAAGTTTATTTCCCTGGCTATTTTCCTCATTTGAATTTTATCCGCATCAAAATCGTCTATCAAATATGTTTCTGGGGCCATGCTCTTAAAATGAGGAAATAGTTTCCTAGCCTATCAAAACAGCGGGCTTCTTTTATGGGCTTTAATAGGAGAGATAAAGTTCCTCTTTCTTAACAGTTATTTATTTCACTGAGGATGATTCAATTTGACAGTCCGATGTCCGGTTGGAGTTGTCTGATCTGTATTAAGATTTGTGCAAACTTGATCAGTGCGAATTATAGAGTTATTAGCACGAATATTAATGCGAATCGGATGGCTTCAAAATTCAGTTCGATGCCCATCGAACCACCGTAGGCAGTTACAGGAACTAATAACTTATATTGCATTCCTGATACATTCAAGCCGAAACAAACAGTAAACACATCAAATCTAATTTAATGTTTCTGGAAACATTGGATACGAATACCAGTATAATTCCATCCTTCAATCCTCCCCTCTTTTTGCTAGAATGTCGGCCACCTCATTCTGACGGCTGTCGATATGCTGACACTTGAACTCCTTATTTTCTTTCAACCTTTTTCCATATTTGGTATATCTCTCTAGAAGCTGTCCAATCCGCATCCATCGGGGGTTGTAGTCTTGTGCACACCTCCACCAAGTATTGGCAATCAGTATAGAAATTACAAGAACCAATACCCTTCTGCAAGACCCATTCCATCGCTTCACTGAGTGCCATAGCCTCCACCTGTACCGGGCTACAAGCCGTGACCTTTGCTGTTTTATATATTATCAATTATCCCCTTCTTTAATGATATAACTGGCCAATACCCCTATGCCATTGTTCCTTCCAAGACTCATCTGTATAGCATGAATGGGAATACTCATGTGCTTGTTCTTCCTGCTGCAGTTGCGCTTCCCCGGTACTTGTCAGAAGCAGCCATGTTTGATGCCAGCAAGGACTCATTGTTTACATCTCTTAAAAATTTATGGAATTGTGGAAACGATAGCTTCATTCCTTCATATGCTTCCTCATTTCTACAGTGCCAAATAGCCCACATTGAGTTAGCAATTCATGTCCATTCCTCCTTGGTTGAATCCTTATGCAACTGTATTACTGCTTCCCGGAAATTTGGGATAATACCGTCAGACGTGATTGACATAGGACCTGCAAACCAGCATGCTCTTGCAAAAAAATGTGATCTCTGTGTTAATTCTTTGGAATCGCTACTCTCGCTACAATAATTTTGTATTTAAAGCACAACGATCACCTCTCCTCTCCATCACCCTTTAATTAACTACTAATGTCTAATATGTTCTTCTCTGTTATCCTAATGCAACTGTTCTTTCTCTTGCGAAACTCTCAAGCACAAACACAATTCAGTCTTAGCAAAGGATCTTCTCTGAATGGAGAACGCCATGATCAACCCTTCCTTATCTCTCAGAAGACCAAACTTTATATCGCAGGTTCTACCAGGTCAGTAAAAATGCCTTTACCTTTTCTTTTTTTTTGATAAATAAATAATACAAAAGGCAACACTTTATGGCAGAGCTTTTACTCGCCCACGGATACACTGTTACCGTAACCGTCTCTTACAAAAGCATAAAATTTATAGGATGCATATTTTAGTCTATGATTGCAAAATCCGATATTTTTATTAAAACCCCCAAAAAAAAACAAATTATCAAATCTGCTCCCACTCCAAAGTTATAATTATTTCTACCCTAACCGCCCGTGGGCTGGGCGGTCCACTTTTTCCACCTGACCGCCCAGCAGCCGGGCGGTCCACTGTGCATAGCTGACCGCCCGGCCACTGGGCGGTCCAATTTCCATAGCTGACCGCCCAGCAGCTGGGCGGTCCGCTAGTGTTTTTTTTTTTTTTTTTTTTTTTTAAAGATTAGATTAGAGACAATATGAATATAAAGATGCTGAATTCTTAACGCTAAAAGTTCGAATTTTTTTTGTAAATATTAGTTAGATTACTTCTGTGAAGCATATTTATACTAAAATACGCTAAATTACTTGGAATTATGTTAAATTACGTTGAGTTACACTATATTAAGTTAAATTACACTAAATCACATTACATTACGCTAAAATACGGTAAATTACATATGAATAGGGACGATATCTTCACTGAAAAGGCGAAAAACGACGACGAAACTTCAAACGGTCATAAAACGGCGCTCGAGTGTCCGATTTGAGCAAATGAGCACTTTTCGGAAAGCTTGAGAAAATGCGCATGCGTCCGTGCCCGCTATGCCGGATTCCAAAATTCAGAATCACCAAAAAACAAAGGGAAAAGCCTCAAAACTTGAGTTGAAGTTTCCGATTAAGATTTTCATTTCTATTATTCAATCCAAGTAGTTCAGTAAATTAGTTACATAATGAACTTGTAGAATACCAATTTTTACTATTTTCGGAATTTTTTTACTATTTTTTATGATTCATGAAAGATGGCATAGAATCGGTCTACTTTAGTGTAATTTTGCGTATTTTAGCGTAATTTACCATATTTCAGCATAATTAGCGAAGTTATTGTTATTTAGCGTAATTTAGTGTAATTCAACGTAATTTAACATAATTCCAAGTAATTTAGCGTATTTTAGCGTATTGAGTAATTTAGCGTATTTTAGCGTATTGCGTAATTTAGCGTATTGAGTAATTTAGTGTATTTTAGCGTATTGCGTAATTTAGCGTATTGAGTAATTTAGCGTATTTTAGCGTATTCATTAATTTAGCGTATTGAGTAATTTAGCGTATTTTAGCGTATTGCGTAATTTAGCGTATTGAGTAATTTAGCGTATTTTAGCGTATTGAGTAATTTAGCGTATTTTAGCGTATTTTAGCATATTGAGTAATTTAGCGTATTGAGTAATTTAGCGTATTTTAGCGTATTCAGTAATTTAGCGTATTGAGTAGCGTATTTAGTAGTTTAGCGTATTGAATAATTTAGCGTATTTTAGCGTATTGAGTAGTTTAGCGTATTGAGTAATTTAGCGTATTGAGTAATTTAGCGTATTTTAGCGTATTGAGTAATTTAGCGTATTTTAGCGTATTGCGTATTTTAGCGTATTTTAGCGTATTTTAGCATATTTTAGCGTATTTTAGTGTCCGATTTCAGCAAATGAGCACTTTTCGGAAAGCTTGAGAATAACTCACTTAAGTAATTTAGCGTATTGAGTAATTTAGTATAACTCACTTAAGTAATTACATATTGAGTAAATTACTTAAGATTTTCATTTCGTCGTCGTTTTTCGCCTTTTCAGTGAAGATATCGTCCCTATTCATATGTAATTTACCGTATTTTAGCGTAATGTAATGTGATTTAGTGTAATTTAACTTAATATAGTGTAACTCAACGTAATTTAACATAATTCCAAGTAATTTAGCGTATTTTAGTATAAATATGCTTCACAGAAGTAATCTAACTAATATTTACAAAAAAAATTCGAACTTTTAGCGTTAAGAATTCAGCATCTTTATATTCATATTGTCTCTAATCTAATCTTTAAAAAAAAAAAAAAAAAAAAAAAAAAAACACTAGCGGACCGCCCAGCTGCTGGGCGGTCAGCTATGGAAATTGGACCGCCCAGTGGCTGGGCGGTCAGCTATGCACAGTGGACCGCCCGGCTGCGGGGCGGTCAGGTGGAAAAAGTGGACCGCCCAGCCCACGGGCGGTTAGGGTAGAAATAATTATAACTTTGGAGTGGGAGCAGATTTGATAATTTGTTTTTTTTTGGGGGTTTTAATAAAAATATCGGTTACAAAATATGCCGACATTTTTATTAATATCCAAAGTTTAATACAAATTATTAATTATACCCTGAACTCAACTCAATATCGAAATATACCCAAGCCGGCCATTTTCTGGCCGGCTATGTTCCCTCCCTAAGCCGGCCATAAAATGGCCGGCTATGTACCTTTTTTTTTTTTTTTTAAGAGACACTATGAAGATCAAAATATTGAAATTTTTGTTTAAATTATTTGTTATATTACTTCTATGAAGAGGGATCAAATTACAACAATTATTTTTTTTATTTTCAAAGTCCAAATCGTCAATCCAAACCGTTCAACATGATTTCCACAATAAACTGTGCTTGCAGATCAAATTTTACATTTTTTGAATTTGTTTACTATTTATTAAGTATTTTACAAAAAATAGTCATATTCAGACCATTGAATTTTGTACCCATCTTAATAAATAGTAAAAAAATTCAAAAAAATGTAAAATTTGATCTGCAAGCACATTTTATTTAGATAATCATGTTGAACGGTTTGGATCGACGATTTGAACTTTGAAAATGAAAAAAATGGTTGTTGTAACTTGATCCCTCCTCTACTTCTTTTGATTTATATTTAGCATATTTATACTAAAATACGCTAGAATACTTGAAATTATGTTGAATTACACTATATTACAATAAATTATGTTCAATTATACTAAATTACGCTAAATTACAATAACTTCGCTAATTATGCTGAAATACAGTAAAAAAACACTAAACTACACAAAATTACGCTATAGTAGACTGATTTTGCTCATCTTTCATGAATCATAAAAAATAGTAAAAAAATTTCAAAAATAGTAAAAATTGGTAATCTGCAAGTTCATTATGTAACTAATTTACTGAGCTACTTGGATTGAATGATATAAATGAAAATCTTAATCGGAAACTTCAACTCAAGTTTTGAGGCTCTTCCCTTTGTTTTTTGGCGATTCTGAATTTCAGAATCCAACATAGCAGGCACGGACGCATGCGCATTTTCGCAAGCTTTCCGAAAAGTGGTCATTTGCTGAAATCGGACACTCGATCGCCGTTTTATGACCGTTTGAAGTTTCATTGTCGTTTTTCTCCTTTTCAGTGAAGATATCGTCCCTATTCATATCATATTTTAGCGTAATTTACCGTATTTTAACGTAATTTAATGTAATTTAACGTAATTTAACATAATTTAGTGTTATTCAACATAATTTCAATTAATCTACCGTATTTTAGTATAAATATGCTAATTATACATCAAAGAAGTAATATAACAAATAATTTAAACAAAAATTTCAAATTTTCAGAGTTAGATTTCAATATTTTGATCTTCATAGTGTCTCTAAAAAAAAAAAAACAAAAGGTACATAGCCGGCCATAAAATGGCCGGCTTGGGTATATTTTGATATTGAGTTGAGTTCTGGGTATAATTAATAATTTGTATTAAACTTTGGATATTAATAAAAATCACAACAACAAAGTAGGCACTTATCGCGAGGGTACTCCGTCGCGAAAAGTACCGTCGCGAAAAGAAAAAGCACAGTTATGACGTCACTCCGTCGCGAAAAGTCACTTTTTACCCTCACAACTGTGCTTTTTCTTTTCACGACGGTACTTTTCGCGACGGAGTACCCTCGCGATAAGTGCCTACTTGTTGTTGTGAATGTTGGCAAAATATGCAACCAGAAATTGTCATAATTTATTATGCTGAAATATTGTCAGGCGTCCCATCTAATTTTTTTGAATAATTATTTTAGTACCCACGCTACAGTACCCGCACTGTACCCGCACTTTCATAACTGTAAGGTTGCGGTCCCCACAACTACCGATCTAACTAACAATGTTATCAGACCTTCCATTTTGAATTTCAAATGTTCCTTTCTCTCCGTTTTTTTCTTTTTCGAAGGCTTCGGCGATTTTGAGGCGATTTGGAGGCGATTTTTGAGGCGATTTCGAAACTGGAAGCAATTTCGTGTGGTTCTCACAAGTTTAATCGGTGATTTTGAAATGTAATCAGCTAGATTAATATTGTTTATTTTCGATTTGTTTTTGTTCTAGTGAATTAATAATGATATATCGTTTTTTTTTATTTCATATACACAATCGTGTTTCAGTGTTGCTGGATTTTGAGATGTTTGTGACAATTTGATTTGCGAAGATGATGTAATTGTCTATTATGTCTTCAGATATAAATACTTGGTAGTTCAGATATAAATACTTGATGTGTTCAGATATAAATATTTGATAGTTTAGATATAAATACTTGATGTGTTCAGATATAAATACTTGGTAGTTCAGATATAAATACTTGGTAGTTCAGATATAAATACTTGGTAGTTTAGATATAAATACTTAATGTGTTCAGAAATAAATACTTGATGTGTTCAGATATAAATACTTGGTTGTTCAGATATAAATACTTGATCTGTTCAGATATAAATACTTGATATGTTCAGATACAAAATTCATTTTAATAAAGTGGCAGTTACAATTTAAAGTTAAAAAAAATAATAACAACCAATTATTAAAAGGAAATAATGTTATATGGTTTAAATTATTTATTTGAAAAAAATATAAAATAAACTTCCGATGGGCTGATTATTATATATGAATCATATAAACCATAGATAATACTAACATATTACAATTAGTGCAACATATATACATATTGCTTTTTGTACACATGCAATCTCATGTGATCTATAATAACATATACTCTTCAAGATCCAATACAATGTTTGTATAAAAGTTATATCCTTACCACTTAGTAACCATGCGATCAAGGTTTGGCCCGAGTTTCGTAAAGTTGGGCTCATGTTGCCAAAACTCTTGGTTATGATCTAGTTTGGACCAAAATTTCATACAAACTAGTTGTATTAGATCCAACATATAAAAAAGAGAGTGTACATGTAATCCATGACATAATGCCTCTTGGTTAAAGGTCTCCAACATTTCAACTCAAATATTTTTTTAAGATTCTTATTCATCCAACGTAATATAGATATAAATACTTTAATTCGTAGGTATAAATACCACACCCTTATAGTTATAAATACTTTGTTTCGTAAATATAAATACCACAAGAATAGAGATATAAATATTACCCGCACATAAGCTAAGTCAACATTTTTTGGTCAACATTTTTTGTTGACAATTTTAGTGGTCCCCACATGCCGTTTGAGTGGTCCCCAAATGCGGGTACGAAGCGAGGATTTTTCAAAAAAAGATGCGGGTACGGTTATTTTAGGAAAATATATATCATATATGTAGTTCATAAATACTTGTCTTGTATAGATATAAATACTTCACAATGTTACTATTAATACTTGTAAAATAAAATTACAGTTTTGGAAACGGTTGCGGTCTCCAAAAGCAGTTATGGCAGTTTAGGTGCGGGTACAGTGCGGGTACTCAACTGCGGCTACTCATATGAGCTTCCAATTTTTTTTAACGTACTAACCTAATGGCTCCGATTTACATAATATGTCTCCTATGGAAAACTGATGATCATGGTATAGTTATCTATGTTGGTTATAGCTTGAACGGGCTATGTCAGTGAGAGATCGTTGGCTTGACAAATTAGTTTATATATCGATTGAGGAGACTATATATATCTCTTTATGTCATTAATTTTAAAAGTTAATATCTACGATTTATCTACTAAGTTACACATTATATATATATATATAACTTGCAGTCTGACCAGTATAAATTTATTATCATGAAGGTCCGTGCATAACTACTTAATTTGAAAGTGAAATAATTATCGAGCACAACAACTATGCTTTGATGCCAATTTGAATAATGTGGGAAATTGTATTTTTTTTTACATGGAGGATTGAAACATAGTACATTTTGATACTCTAATAATTTTTTACCTATTTGCTATCTTACGACCTAATCTTCCTCTTAAAAGTGTCTCTTTCTCTTTGCATCCCCATTTATGCTTTAAAACTTCTTCGATGCTTGCTCTTACGTGATGTATAAGAGCATCGATATCTCCTATTGTAAAAAGAAAAAGGGTCATATATACTATTTCTATTTAGTATTTATTATCATCTAGCTTTGGATATTCCATCAACATCAATCTCCATTCCAAAAAAAAAAAAAAAGAAATTAAGTAATAATCGAAAAACGTAACTATTATTTTCCATCATATCACAACAGAACACTTTCCTAACTAAAAATTCAGTAATACTAAAGAAAAATGGGGGATATATAACCTTCACAATAATTCAGTTCATAGAAATTGTAACAAATATTAAACAATGCATAATTTACACATATAAAATTATAAATTTACATTTGTAGCACAAGGAAATGAAAACAAAAGAGTTTATTAAACTACATCAAACCAAATTTGCATTAGTAACCCGCTAACCTGCCAACTATCCCTCACTATTACAGTATAGTTACTGTTTAGGATTTACAGTTATAGATTTTGTTGTATAAGAGTAGCTTGCTAAGTAGTTGTAACTAACCAGTAACAGACTGGTTTAGCTCTATAGTCAAACTCTATATAAACAGCAGATGTACTCGATACTAGATTGAAATGAAATCATTTTCCAATATCTCTATTCTCTTCATATCTACTCTCTCTCTCTCTGACTTGTAAGATGGTATCAGAGCTTGATCCCTAAATCAAGATCAAGTCTTTTTCTTGTCTCCATGATTTCCGACGGCTCTTCAGCTTCTCAGGCCACCTCTATCTCTCTTCCCACCCCTGATCCAGTTGTTCACATCACTATCCCAGTCTCCACCAAGCTTGATCGCCAGAATTTTCTAACCTGGAAATCTCAGATTGAACCGATCATTGATGGATTCGGGTTAGCACAATACCTCTCTTCTTCTTCTTCTTCGCCACCTGATAAGAATGTGGTTGTCTCTGGCCAATCGGTTCCCAATCCGCACTATCTGTCATGGCATCGCCAAGATAGATTCTTACTAGGCTGGCTCAGGTCCACGATTTCTGGACCGATCCTCTCTCAGTACGTCTCGTGTCAGACATCCCGTGACTTGTGGCATTCCTTGCACACGGTCTACTCAGCCATCTCGTCGGCACGAATTATGGAACTCCGCCGCTTACTCCAGACTACTACTCGCGGTGGCTCTCCGTGCAATGATTACTTTGAGAAAATGAGAAGTATTTCCGATCAGCTTTCTGCCGCTGGTGATCCGGTTCCTGATTCAGATCTGGTTCGCTACATTCTCAATGGTTTGGGAGCTGATTTTAACTCCTTTGTGGTGGCTCTAACCACTCGCTCTACCCCTGTCAACATTTCTGAGCTCCACGCCTTCCTCCTTACTCACGAGAACCTCATCAATTCTCAGCATGCCGCCATTGGTGCTGGTTCTTCGGATCCTTCTGCTTTCTATGCCTCTTCGGGTAGAGGAAGGGGTCGTGGCCGCTCCAACAAAGGAGGCCGTTACACCAGAGGCCCGAATCCCTACTCTTCTTCAGGCCCGAATCCCTACTCTTTATTGCCTACTCCAGGCCAAGGCAGAGGTGGATCGGGTCAAGGTCGTGGTGGATCGGATCCTGCTCAGGGCCCAGGCCGAAATGCATCTCCAGCCTCATCCTTTGCTACTGATGATGTTCCTACTTGTCAGATTTGCTTCAAAAAGGGGCACGGTGCATTGATTTGCTGGTATAGATATGATGAAGCATATGCTGCTGCCTCTCCTGCTCAAGCCTATGTAGCCGAACCTCCACCTCAAGCCTTTGTCAATACCTCTATTACTTCTCCGAATGAGGCTTGGTTTTTAGATTCGGGGGCTACGCATCATGTTACGGCTGATATTAATAACCTCTCATCTTTCACTCCATATGTTGGCCATGATCGCCTTCAAGTAGGTAATGGTTCCAACTTAACTATTTCTCATCTTGGACATTGTCTTTTACCTATGGCTCTTGGTAATTTACATCTCAAAGAGGTCCTTCATGTCCCTCTTATTACGAAAAATCTTATTAGTATTTCCCGGTTTACTCGGGACAATGATGTCATTATGGAATTTCACCCATCTTTTTGCCTTGTTAAGGACCGCCTCACTTTGAGACCGCTTCTTCGAGCACACCTCACTAATGGTCTTTACCAATTATCTTCACCACCTAGAGCTTTCCTTGGTGAGCGTGCTTCGGCCGATTTGTGGCATGCTCGATTGGGCCATCCTTCCTCTTCTACCACTCGTCACATAATCAAGTCTCATGCTTTACCTATTTTTTCCAATAAATTGAGCTCATGTGTAGATTGCTCAAAGGCAAAAGCTCATGTTTTACCTTTTTCCCTTCTTCCTCTAATGTTTCTTCTCCTTTAGAGGTGGTGCACTCCGACTTGTGGGGTCCATCACCTATTACTTCTTCGAGTGGTTTTCGCTACTATGTACACTTTGTTGATGCATTTTCCAGATTTTCATGGATTTACTTCTTGCACTCAAAAGATGAGCTTGTTAGTGTATTTACCAAATTCAAGTCTCAAGTTGAAAATCTTTTCTCTACATCTATCAAAACTCTTCAATCGGATGGTGGAACCGAATATAAACCCCTCACTAGGCTCTTTCCCCAACTTGTTCATCGCATCTCATGCCCTTACACCCCACAACAAAACGGGTTGGCGGAACGGAAACATAGGCACATTGTCGAGCTTAGTCTTGCACTTATGTCTCATGCATCGATTCCGACTCATCTTTGGGATCATGTCTTTCAAAGCACTGTTTTTCTCATCAATCAGTTGCCTCCTTCCGAGCCACCTCATATCTCACCATTCACTCGTCTTTTCAACAAAAACCCGGATTATACATTTTTTAGAGTTCTTGGCTGCCGGTGCTTTCCCCTCTTACGGCCTTATAATTCCCATAAATTACAATTTAGGTCTTTACCATGTGTATTTTTGGGATATTGCCAATATCAAAAGGGGTATAAATGCCTTCATTTACCCTCCAACAAAATTTATGTAAGCCGTAATGTCAAATTTGATGAGCATATTTTCCCTTTTGCCGAAACTTCTATCTCTCTGCCTGAGGATTCTTGTTCTCTGGAGCATCTCGCTGGAACTTCTTCACAGCCCATTACTCTCCTACCTGATGCTACTACTCAACCTCAGGTTCGGCCTTTACCTCCTCTTGGGCCGACTTCACCTCTGGTTCCACCTAGGCCTTCTCATGGGCCGCCTTCCCCTCAGGAGCAGCCCCTTTCTCAGGATCGGCCTGCTTCTCCTTCTACTAGGCCTCCTCTCCCCACTCGGCCTTGTTCTCCTGCTGGCCCTATACCCGAAACCTCTCAGCCCTCTTCTCTTAGTCAACATCATATGTTGACCAGGGCCAAAACAAACTCCAGAAGGCCGAAACTTTTTCCTGAGCATGTGACATTTTTAACTTCCACTCATGCTATGCCTGACCTAGCCTTGGCTGAACCAACCTCCTTCTCTACTGCCAACAAACTACCTGAATGGAGATTAGCAATGGCTAATGAACTTAGTGCGCTTGCACACAACAATACATGGGATCTCGTGCCTCCTCCTCATGGTCGGAATGTAATCGGGTGTAAATGGATTTTTAAACTCAAAAGGAAAGCCGATGGGTCTATCGAGCGTCACAAAGCAAGGCTCGTTGCCAAGGGATACACGCAAGAAGAAGGCCTCGATTATCATGAGACCTTTAGTCCCGTGGTGAAACCGACTACTATTCGAGTTGTTCTTTCCCTCGCCGTGTCACATCAATGGGATATCCGACAACTTGATGTTAATAACGCTTTTCTTCATGGAGATCTCGACGAATGCGTTTACATGTCTCAACCGCCGGGTTTTAGTGATCCTCAATTTCCTCATCATGTGTGCCGACTTAAGAAGGCTTTGTATGGCCTTAAGCAAGCCCCTCGTGCTTGGTTCCACAAGTTAGCCTCGGCACTTGCTACTCTTGGCTTCACCCCTTCTCATTCGGATCCTTCACTCTTTGTGCGCTTTTCCAAAACCGACCTTCTTCTTGTTCTTGTTTATGTCGATGACATAATTGTCACGGGATCCAACAAGTCTCTCATCACCGACCTCATCTCCTCTCTCTCTTCTTGCTTTTCCCTCAAATATTTGGGTTTCTTACATTTCTTTTTGGGCATTAAAGTGACTCAAACTGAAAAGGGGCTGCACCTATCCCAATCGAACTATGTTCATACTCTTCTTCTTCGATCCAACATGGCTGGTGCTAAGCCGTGCAACTCTCCTATTACACCTCAAGACAAGGTTTCCAAACATAATGGCTCCCTCATGGCTGAACCTAATCTTTATAGAAGTGTTGTAGGAGCGCTCCAATATGCTACTATTACGAGACCCGACATCTCTTATGCGGTTAACAAGGCCTCGCAATTCATGCATGCGCCTACCAATGTTCATTGGGAACTTGTCAAGAGGATTTTGAGGTATCTCAAGGGAACCCTCACTTATGGTGTTACTATTCATGCTCGGTCTTCTCTTGCCCTTCATGCTTATACGGATTCCGATTGGGCGGGATGCCCGGATGATCGCCGGTCTACGTCGGGGTTTTGTGTGTTTCTAGGCTCCAACCTTCTCTCTTGGGGATCTAAGAAACAACAAACCGTCTCCCGTTCAAGTATCGAAGCCGAGTATAGAAGCATGGCCATTGCGTGTACGGAACTTATTTGGCTCCAACATCTCTTCAAGGAACTTCACATTCCTCTTTGCTCTAAACCGACCTTATGGTGCGATAATCTTGGGGCAACCTTTCTTGCCACTAACCCGGTCTTCCATGCACGTACAAAACATATTGAGATTGATTTCCACTTTGTACGAGAAAAGGTGGCTTCCAAAGAGCTCTTAGTTCGGTTTATTTGTTCCAAGGATCAACTCGCCGACATATTTACCAAAGGGCTTCCGGTTCCTAGATTGCAGTTCCTACGCAGCAAGCTTCACCTCACAGAAGGCTCAGCTTGAGGGGGGCTATTACAGTATAGTTACTGTTTAGGATTTACAGTTATAGATTCTGTTGTATAAGAGTAGCTTGCTAAGTAGTTGTAACTAACCAGTAACAGACTGGTTTAGCTCTATAGTCAAACTCTATATAAACAGCAGATGTACTCGATACTAGATTGAAATGAAATCATTTTCCAATATCTCTATTCTCTTCATATCTACTCTCTCTCTCTCTCTCTCTCTTTGTGACTTGTAAGACTCACGCTTGATGTGTTGTTTCATCTATGGGGAGCATGAAGCGGCAAACGGGACATGTGTTGTTGCAGCTGAGCCAATGCACGATGCAATGTCTATGGAAAAGGTGGTCGCAAGGCAGCTTTGTAATGTCTTTATCATCGTGCGAGCACATCTTGTCAAAACATATGACACAATCTGCACCGTCATCATCCAACGAAACTATAACAGATGGCAAGGATTTGAGCGCGTGCTCGGCTGCCGGGGTGCCACCACCTTGAATCACGTCGTCGATCTCTAGCACCTGAGGTGGTGCGTCATAAATCACAAGCTCAGGTTCATCTGATGGCTGTGGTTGCACCCTATCTGCATAAGAAAGAGCAGTTGGACCACCTTGCATAACTGACACGTAATTCCGGCGTTGCCTGGGTGGTATGTTGGCACGGCGTTGCCTTGACGGTATGTAGCCGCGGTTTTGCCTTGGAGGTATGTTGGCACTTCGCTGCCACCCAGGTATACTTGACTGACGAGGACCAATTGGAACTGTGATGGGATGATGTTGCGGTGAGGGTAAACTATAATGCGTGGATGGAACATAAGCTAGATATTGTGGGCGTGTATGATAAGGCCATAAGGGCAGAGGTGCAGTAATTGCCCCATATGATGGGTGTGGTACAGTTCCCATGTACGGTGATGGTATGACATATGCTCCATATGATGGGTTCCATAGATGAACCAAATGGGATGGTCGTTGCATGTCGTGTGAAGTGGTCTCCGGGACAAGAAATGTATAGTTGGTTGTCTGCATATTCTCTCTTTTTTCTATTCGAATACCTAATTACTTTTGTTGTGTACAGAGAAGAATGTTAAATGAATATATTTCACCAATATATAACTAGAAGGTAGTCTAATTATATTTATGGAAAGTAAAGTTATAATCTAAATTTGTTTGTTTCCTAATATACTATACTCTATTTTTTGAATGCATCTAAAACTGATATATAGATGGCATAATTATTTGGATGTGTGCGGAAGTAATGACGCGCCTATGTTGTTTTAATAGAATTTTCATTTATGGAAAGTTTGACGTGTACAAACTTATCATGTTCTTTGATATATAGTGCTTCTTATATTGTGCATGTATTAAACTTATTTTTAAGAATCTAATAACTGGTTCTGCTATAAATTGAGATCAGCGACTGAGAGCGCTTTACTGGTTAAGGCGAGTTACCAACAGCCACAAGCTGCTCCTTCACTTTGCAATTTTATTTGGTTTTTAGATAAAGTGGATTCTTTCTTCCAATTTCTTTTATTTCCATTACTCGGTAAACTCTCCGCTCCATGTAAAATTGACACAACTTGTGTCTCTATACATGAAATTTTGGAGTTGACCCCCAATATACTCTAATATATATATATATATATATGATGGAGGTGATAATTTAGTAAATTGATATTACTACTTATAGTGATCTAATAAATATTTAGACAACTATTTGGTTATATTTGGTTATATTGAGGATCTAATCACCTGAAATGAATTTAGAATCAGTAACAAAACATATAAGGGTTGTTTATTTCCTGAGTGAACTTTCTTCCCTCGACATCTTATGAGAAACTAAACCCTCCAAACTGAGAATGGCAACTAGCGGAGAATGGCAACTCGTCACCAGGCGCCGGCGATACCCTCCAAACTGGAAGGTCGCCTCTGATCCAGCCACCCCCCTCACTAAACCCTATCTACCTCGTAACCCTCGTCCCTCCTATGCGCAAATGGTAGCCACTGGCCTCACCCTCTCCTCCTCCACCCCCCCATCACCTGTTGCCATATCTCACTCTCCCTTACCCGTCACCAGACCCATCCTGGCTCCACCCTCTCCCAAATCCACCCCCCCTCATCACCAACATCGCGCACCACTGCTACTGTTTACATTTCTCCCCACAGCCCCACTCGTCTCCGGTTCCCTCCCAGCTCCCAGTTTATGGAGTGGCATGGCCGCTGCTTCCGTTGCTGCAAGACAGGACACAACGCAGCAGCATGCTGTAACCCCACAAGGTGTGGGAAATGTTGGGGCACAGGTCATACCGGCACCAAATGCACCGACCGTCGGCTCCACCAAGAGGTCCCCCCTTCGCGTCCGATGGTCCAACCACCGCTGATCAACCTTACCCGGACAGAGCCGGGTTTTGATGACCTCCTAGTGGGCACCTATCCCTATGTTCCTCCCACGATGCCGGCTGATCAACCCAGGAAGTTGTATTCCTTTGTTGATCGAGATGCTCAATACTATGATGAACTTCAACGCCTAAAACAGGCAGTGGTCCTCTACTCAGCTCATCCTGAGGCAGAGCTACTGATTGATGAGGTAGCTGAGATGGTGACCATGACACAGCTGGTCTCAAGAGAAGAGATCTCAATTAGTAGGATGACCAGAGGGCGTTTCTTAATCATGCTCCCGGAACACATTACACCGGCAACCTTCATACAGGCCACTTCACCATCCTTGTGGGACAAGGGTCATTCCTTCCAACCATGGTGCCCTTTGGAAGATGCCTCCATCACAATCCCAAACTACAGGAAAATACTCGACTTGGTTGGAATCCCGGCGTGCCTCTACTGCGAGAAGGAAGTTGCCCGTGCAGTCAGTGGATTTGGCCTATTTCTAGGAACTATCTCCCAATGCAACGACCATGACATCAATGTTTGGACGGCGGTAGTGGCTACCGATGACCTAAGAAGGGTGCCGGACTATGTTGCAATGGTGGTGGGTGGCATGGAATTCCCAGTACCGCTATATGTTCGCAAAATAGCCACCGGTCTAATATACTCCACCCAGGACCTCCCCAAACAACCCCCCAAGTTTTCCCGGCCGCCACCTCAGGCCCCACATCCCTCCTCCCCACACAATGGTGGCGGTATAGCTCATACCGATGACATTATCTCCCTCTCCCGAGCAATGGTGCTTCAGCTATGTCAGGGCCTAGATCCCAACACTCTGCCACCGTCGGTTAGAAGCCTGGTCATGGCCGGCGGAACCGATACTGAGACACACGCCACAGCGCCAATCTCGCACCAGCTGGCCACAATGAATCCCGGCACCCAAGCTTGTGACACTCACATGACCAATGGTGTAACGGGTCACCAACAGAAACCTCATATGGATAATGCCAAGGTGGTCCTCCTCAGAAGGCCGCAGCAGATCCCAAATACATTGGATCAGCCGCCAAGACTAACTCCTATTGCAAACTCAGAGATGGCCACTCCCTCCAACACGCGTGTGTCCAAAAAAGATTCACAGCCACGTGGCGCACAACGGTCACCTGCCGCCGCTCAGACCACTGCGAGGAAGCAGCAGTTTGTCTCATGCGCCAAAAGAGTGGCAGGGCTCGCTTTGTCGGCTACGCCAAATACCGGAGAACAGAAACTTCCAGACAAAGGAAAAGCTATTGTTACCTCGCCAGATGTCACCCTGGGGCAAATCAGAACCCAAGTGAGGCAAAAGAGGAAAACGGGCCTTGGGTTAGGTGCGGCCCATGCAACTCCAAAGGAAGCGGTTCATCATAGACGGGCCCAACGACGATCTCTTCGGGCTTCTTCAAGCCGAGACCGTGTGGCCCGGAGAACTGGCCCAGCAACAAGATATCCCCAAATATCTCCCCGGTTTTTACCCGACACGGACCATATGGCCTCAGCACAATAGAAGCCACGTGCAGATAATCGTTCACAGGTCATAGGCCTTGACCCAGCAGAGGCCGCACCTAACGAAAAAAGGTCTCAAGCCTCGATCCAACAGAAGCTACAATCCCGCACAGAGGCAGCGGGCCCTTCTTCCCGGCCGCTGGCATACGCCAACCTTAATCCGGAGGGATACTTCCAAATTGAAGTTGACAGTAGTCACTGCGTAGCGCTGGGCACACTCTGTGGGATTGATCCCAAGGATGTAGCAACACTGGTGCAGACTGACAACAATGAGAGGGCTACTCAGGCAGCAATCAACTCAGAGATGGGGATTGATGACGATGATGATCGAATCCCAATTGATTTTGAATTGAAATCTGACGATGACATCTCGGTGGATCTGGCTGCCGATGAGGATTAGACAGTAGGTACTGAGTCATAGTGGGGCTTGGAAGTAGTATTAAGTTTCTCATGACAAAAATTAAAAAATTTAATCTGCTTTCATGGAATTGCCGTGGTTTGGGGAATGCCGATAAATGTAATGTGGTGCGGGATGTCATTCGACATTCCCGGTGTGATATCTGTCTATTACAAGAAACTAAATTAAACATGTATGAGTTTTCTTATTTTTCCTCTTTTCTTCCCTCATTCTTTGAAAAAAGATGTGCCTTTATCAATGCAAGGGGGTCAAAATGTGGCTGCATAATCTCCTGGAAAAGGAATTATCAATTGATATCTGCTTGGGCGACAAAACATACCATTACTGTGCACCTGCAACAAACAAACTCGGGTGCCCAATTGTTAGTAACAAACGTGTACGGCCCATCACTGGAGATGTTCAAAAGAAAGTTTCTTACGGAATTACGGAGTCTCTCAACACTTATTCATCTGCCTTGGATCGTGGGCGGAGACTTTAACTTAGTTCGATGGCTTGTAGATAGATCGGGTGACATGCGAGGAATAAACTTGATGTGCCTCTTCAATGACTTAATTAGAGATCTGAGTTGGATTGAGATACCACTTAAAAACAGGGCTTACACTTGGTCGAGTAAGCGGCCTACTCCCTCCTTCTCGAAACTTGACCGTATTTTTTTGTCCACTGAATGGTCTTCGATTTTCCCAATAGTCACTTTATCGGCTCTGGAAATGACTGTGTCTGACCATACTCCATTGCTGCTTCAGTGTAGACAGAACCATACGACAAAAAAGCCTATGCGAATGGAACTTTTCTGGCTGCAGCACGCTCAAGCTAAAGAACTAATCCATAGTGCCTGGATATGCCCACACTCAAGGCACATGGACCCGTTAGCAAGCTTTTCAGCCAAACTGAGCAACACGCATGCCAAACTGAGGGAATGGCATAGGTCTAATTTCGGGAAACTTAGACCCCAACTACAGTATTGCAAAGAGGTCATACTATTCTTTGATACTATAGAAGAAAAGAGGCCACTGTCCTATAAGGAATTCAACATCCGCATTAAGGTTAAGGAACGAGCCTTTATGCTTGCTAACATACTTGAATCACGTTGGAAGCAAAGATCGAGATGCAATTGGATACGGCAAGGGGATAAAAATACCCGTTTCTTCCATGCATATGCTTCCGCACGGTTACGAAGGAACACGGTGCTTCAAATTCAGCACGAGGGCAATACCATCACATCTGAACCAGAGATTCGTCTACTATTCATAAACCACATGTGTATGCTGCTAGGGACAGAGAAGGATTGCCTTCCCTTTGACCCAACGGCCTTATATCCGGACACTGCCGAATTGACACCCCTGCAGCGACCTTTTACTGATAATGACATAGAAGGGGCAGTGAGGCAGCTGGCGAAGCACAAAGCTTCCGGGCCGGATGGTGTTCCAAACGAATTCCTACAGTGGCATTGGGATGACATAAAGGGTGAAATCTTACCAATCATTCATGGATTCTTTGCTAATACAGTGGATTTAAAGTCGATTAATCAGGCTAACATCGTCATGATCCCAAAGATAGACACACCGCAAAAGCTGAATGATTATCGACCAATTAGCATTGTAAATGGAATCCCAAAGATTATCACCAAGATGTTAGCGAACCGACTAACGGAGGTAATGCCAAGCCTGATTTCTGAAAGGCAAACAGCATTTATCAAGGGGCGCCAAATTTCAGAAAACTTCGTTTCTACTCGCGAATTGTTGCAGCACATCTCGTTTTCGAAGAGATTGGCCATCTTTGCGAAATTGGATTTCTCAAAGGCATTCGATTCGGTGAATTGGAAGTTCTTACTAAAAGTTCTTAAAGCTAGGGGTTTCCCACAATCTTGGCTGAACTGGATCCGAAACTTGTTTCATACGGCATCTTCCCGGGTACTGATAAACGGGGAACCTTCTGAGCCTTTCTATCATCGTAAGGGGCTGCGGCAGGGGGACCCATTATCCCCCTTCCTTTTTGATTTGGCAGCAGACGTCCTACAAAGGATGCTACTCTTGGCTAACTCGTTGCTAAACTCCCCACTTTCACCTAGGTTCATGGACTCCATTGTCACGTTCCAGTATGCTGATGATACAGCGATTATCGCAAGCTCTGACATTACAACAGTGATCACACTAAAGCTTGTCTTACGGATGTTTACTGCAGTTTCTGGTTTGGAGATCAACTATCATAAGAGCACAATGGTTCCCATCAACACCGAGCCTCAGCTAATGCAGGAGATTACTGCAATCATGGGTTGTGCTGAATCCAACTTTCCGGTAACGTATCTAGGGATGCCTCTCACAGTCAACAAGCCGACTAGGCAGCTCTTTCTACCACTGATAGAAAAATTGGAAAAGCGCTTAGAGGGGTGGCAGCAAAAGCTGATCTCAAGAGGTGGGCGCACATAGCTGGTAAATTCTGTCCTCTCTGCAATCCCAATTTATTACATGGCGTGTTTCTCTTTACCTCAATGGGTAATTGCTCGGATGGACCAAATCCGAAGGCGATTTCTGTGGGGAAGGAATGACGATGGCAGACAAGGCATTTCCCTTCTAAACTGGAATTCGGTAACTCTACCTAAACAATGGGGTGGGATGGGCATAGCCGACCTACGACTACGGAACATGTCCCTCCTATTAAAGTGGTGGTGGAAGGGATATATGGAGCCGGACTCATTATGGGCATCGGTAATTTACCGACTGCGACTGATCGGAACAAATACTGATGGCCCACTCATTTGGTCATTACAAGGTTCTTTCTTTTGGAAACAATTGCGAAAAATTAAGACACTGTTTCACTGTTGCTCCAGATGGATAGTGGGACAGGGTTCCACTATTTCCTTTTGGTATGATACATGGGGTGACAGACCTATCCTCACCTCGGACAGGCAATTGACGCGCCCGCCTTTCCAACGGATCTCGCTGCGCGATGCCATGGAGATCATTCATGACATAGCCCCTCAGGTGCCGCCCCCGCCTCACACACTCTTCAGTTCTGAAGATGATCAATTAGTTTGGATTTTAACTACTTCTGGGGTGTATTCTGCAAAGTCGGCATATGACATGCTATCTGGTGCAGGGAAAGTTCAGTGTCGCAATAAAGGAATTTGGAGAATCAAGTGCCCACCAACAGTTAAGATCTTTATCTACTTCCTGCTTAAAGGCAAACTTCTAACACATGAGGTCATGGCTGGAAGAAATCTTCACTGTGATTTGAGATGCGCCATGTGTGCGCAGTGCCCAATAGAAACAGCATTACACTTGTTTTTTGAATGTTCCTTTGCCATCCAGGTTTGGGCTCATGCGAAATGGTCACCTCATACTGGTATACATGCACAATCGGTACAGCAGATATGGGACCATTCTATGCATAGGCTTCGGGCTTCCGGTGGAGGTAGATCCACATTTATAGCAATTTGTTGGGCAATATGGAGACAACGAAATAAGCAGATCTTTGAAGGGAAATCCCTCAGACCGGATATGGTAGCAGGGTGGGCGGTGCAAGAAGCCAGGCTATGGTGTGCGTTCAGTTAGATGACTATTAGCTGTGTCTGAGTCTTTTTTTGATTTGCTGTTACTGTATGTTACTGCATGTAGTTAGATAGTTGTAACAATTTGACAGCCACTGTCAAATCTTTCAAAAAAAAAAAACAAAACATATAAGATGCATACCACATGCATGCTCTAAATGCATTCCTACATTTTATGATGCATAGAAAAATATTTCTAGTTCGATATTGAACCGATAATATTTCTGGGAGTATTACACAAGTGCATCTATGGCAATTAAATAACAGGAAATAACTCAGAGTAAAATAAAAAAAATTGTTGCATGCAACATGCCGAAAATGCATTTCACAGGTTGTCGACGCGTAAAAATATATGTACACACATTCAAAAGTGATTTTATAAAAATGCTTACAAGAAGTTGGCAATATTTGATGTATATCTAACATGTTTTGGCGAATTTAATCACTAGAAATGAAGCCAGTATCAATCAAAACCGTTTTGAATGATGCACATGCTGATGAAGATGATGATTTACTACGTACTTGTTGTGTGGTGCAAATCATCTATACTTCTGAAGTTGTTCTAATAAATATTTCTGCAAATTAATAGTATATCATATTTGAATTAAAATGTCAATTTTGGCTATTCAATAACTTCAAATGAGCCTAGAATATTTACAAAAATATCTAAGATACAAGCAACATGCTGAAAATGTATTTCTGCATTTTATGATACGTAAGAATATATTTCACACAACACATATTTAGACTCATAGTTCATCTCTCGCTTGAGCATGACATCATGAGTTAGCATTCTATTCTTTAGCACAAAGTAAGTGAAATTTTTAACCTTATATAGCTGTGAACAAACTTCTCCAAACCTCCATACATCCCCATTTGATATTACCAGCACTGATCATTATTGAATACACCGAAGAAGCAGTGTAGTTACCGTGATTGAACCAGCACCAAGATAGTGTATCATCCTGATCAGTAAGGAATTGTACCGGACCAGTTGTGTGAGAGAGCAGTGCCGGTCTGTTGGTAATCACCTCGTGCAAAGATATGCACTGAAAAGGGGGTCTAGGCTGCCTGTCTGTGACTGCCCAGATGGGTTTAGAACCCCATGCATTGTACCAATATGAGATAGACTTGCCATTGCCTATACTTCAAATGACGCACTAGTGAATATTGGGTTGAGTTTGATTAAATGGTTCCAAAAGAAGGATCCGTTAGCAAGCCACACATGCATGCATTTGGATCTTGTTGCGATGTATGCATTCTTAATTTGGTAAATGTTACAAACCACAAACCATCATATTTATCATGGGCTTTCCACCACCACCTTAACAAAAGCGAAGTGTTTCTTAGCTTCAAATTCGGGACCCCCATTCCCCCATAGTTTTCAGGTAAGCAAACCGTCTCCCAACTGATCAAAGGTACTCCTCTAACCTCACCTTGCGTCTTACCCCATAAGAAATTCCTATAATGCTGATCTACCTGGACTTTTGTTGAACCATTTCAGCGTAACAAAGCATGTCATATAGTAAATAGGCACACTAGTTAAGACCAAATTAATGAGTTGCAACCTCCCCCAGAGAGCAATTTACCTTGCCATCCCTCAATTTTTGCTCCAATTTTTTCAAGCAATGGTATGAAGTCATGACGGCTAGATTTCTTGATAGAAAGAGGCATGCCAAGTAGGAGATATGCATCTGCGTTTGCGAACACCCCAAGACCATAGACACCATCCAAACTTCAGCCACGTATAGATTTACAGGGCAGAACAAGCTCTTCTCAAAGTTAATTTGCAAGCCCAAAATATTACAGCATGCTGTATTATGCGTCTTAGATAATTATTTTTGGGGGAATTTCATGTATATCCCTAAAAAGTTTCAATATTACATATTAATCCCTCCAAAATTAATAATTACATATTTATCCTTGAAAATTATACAAACTCACATATTTGTCCAATCTAACTCTATAACATATAAAATATCTCTAAAAATAATTAAATAATATTTTTTATAACTTTGAAATTTATTTTACAATATTAATTAAGAATATGTTGACCATTATGCCCTTCGTTTATGTCACTTTAGTCTGTCTGAGTTATCTTCTCTTTAAGGTGCCGAACCTCCCGGTTCTCTCTCCAAACGTGCCAAATCACAGATTTCTCCCCGCCTTCTCTTATCGCCTCCCCTCTCACAGATTTCTGCCACCCCTCGCTGCTTTAATTTTTCCATCTTCATTTGGAGAGAGAGGCGGGAATTTTTGCGTCTTAGAGAGAAGAGAACTCAGACGGACTAAAAAAACAGAAATGAAGAGCATAATGGTCAATATATTATTAATTAATTTTAAAATTTTAAAAAATATTTCTTAGTTATTTTTGGAGGTATTTGATATGTTATAGAGTTCGATTGGACAAATATGTGAGTTTCTACAATTTTCAAGGATAACTATGTAATTACTGATTTTGGAGGGATAAATATGTAATATTGAAACTTTTGAGGGATATACATGAAATTCCCCCATTATTTTATATTGAATTGTAGTCTTTGTTTGGAGCGATTAAAGTAGCTTATATGATATTTTGTGACTGCATTATATGGTAATTAATTCATTGAATAATACACTTTATAGAATTGTAAATACATTGATCAGTACGTGTCTTTCTGAAGCAGATTCACTGAATGATATAATTTAAGCATTATTTTTTGTAAACAATCAATCTTTATAATGATAAATGCCATTAAATTCTTATTGATTATCCTCCTAATAAATTCGATAACAATTGAAAGATACTCATTGACTGATGACATTTAGTAACCTTTATGGTTATAATTGATGCATCACTAGTATGGTCACATGTATGTTTATTATCAACTCGCAACCTGGCGTTTGCGAGATTATTTGCTCAATTGATTTGATTAAGAGCATAATGTATGATTATTCAATTAAGAAAATACGTCTAGACAATGCTAGTGAATTTATTTCTCAGACAATGCATTTCTATTGGAATTAACGTTGAACATCCTGTAGCTTATGTTTATACACAAAATGAGAACATGTTATTTTGCATGCAGCAACACTAAATCGCATTAGGCCAACTAGTTATAATAAAACTTCCCCTTTACAATTGGTTTTTGGTCACATACATAATATTTCCCATATAAGAATTTTTGGATGTGCAGTATATGTTCTAATTGCTCCACCACAATGCACTAAAATGGGACCTCAAAGAAAGTTGGTAATTTATGTTGAATTTGAATCTCCATCTATAATAAAGTATTTAGAACCAATGACAGGAGGTTTATTCACAGTTAGGTTTACCGATTGTCATTTTGATGAATCAATATTCCTAACCTTAGGAGGAGAAAACAATCAGCTGGGAAAAGATATTAGTTGGAATGAATTATCATTGTCTAATTTTGATCCTCATACTAAATAATGTGAACTAGATGTTTAAAAGATAATTCATTTGGAAAGATTAGTTAATCAATTGCCAGGCGCATTCACAGACTCAAAGAAAATGACTAAATCACATGTACCAGCTGCTAATGCTCCAATTAAAGTTAATGTCCCTGTTGGACAAACTAATGAAATTATAACACGCATGAAGCATGGAAGACCAATCGGTTCCAAAGATAAAAAAATCCTTGAAAAAGAAAATGATCAAAGAATGAAAATGGTCAAGTCGAGGATATGATAATTTCAGATAAAACTCTAGAAGATAATCAAATTATAAGTAATATTAGAGTTCCAGCAGAAACTCAGGTATCTAAAATTCATGAAAATGAAGAGATCTCGATAAATTATATCATGAATGGAATAAGCTGGAACCGAAATGAAATTGCTGTCAATGATATTTTTTCATATAATATAGCGCTAAATATAATAAATATTGATGATCATGACCCGAAGTCTATTATAAGAATGCCGACAAAGAAATGATTGGTCAAAATGAAAAGGTGCAATTGAGGCAGAGTTAAACTCTCTTGAAAAACGAAAAGTTTTTGGGCCTGTAGTCCCAATACCTGAAGGTGTAAAACCAGTAGGATATAAATGGGTATTTAAGCGAAAAATAAATGAGAAAGGTGAAATGTAAGATATAAAGCGTGGCTTGTCGCCCAAGTTTTTTAGCAAAGACCTGAAATTAATTATGAATAAACATACTCACTTGTGGCGAATGCAACAACTTTTCGATACATAATTAGTCTGGTAGTCCATGAAGGACTTGATTTGCGACTAATGAATGTTGTTACAGCCTATTTATATGACTCGCTTGATAATGATATTTATATGAAAATCTCTAAAAGGATTTAAGATGCCTGAAGCATATAATTTAGGTTATTGAGAATATTATTTAATTAAATTGAATAAATCTTTATATCGATTAAAGCAATCTGGACGCATATGGTATAATCGTCTAAGTGAATATTTATTGAAACATGGATATAATAATAATAATATGATCTGAGTATCATTGGAACTCCTGAAGAGCTTCCAAAAGCAATAAATTATTTAAAGGAAGAATTTGAGATGAAAGATCTTAGGAGAACAAAATTTTGCCTTGGATTGCAAATTGAACATTTAAAAAATGACATTTTTATGCATCAAGAAAATTATATTGCAAGAGTGCTGAAACAATTTTATATGGATAAAATCACATTCATTGAGCACTCTGATAGTTGTAAGATCATTAAATGTGAATAAAGATCTTTTTAGACCTTGAGAAAGTAATGAAGAACTACTTGGTCCTGAAATACCATATCTTAGTGCAATAATAGCATTTATGTATCTTGCTGGACATACAAGATATGATATATCATTTGCTGTAAATTTATTAGCAAGATATAGTTCTTCTCCCACGAGAAGACAGTGGAATGAAATTAAACATATACTTCGCTAACTCTAAGAAATTTTAGCAATACACGAAGCAAGCTGAGAATGTGTTTGGTTAAGATCTTTGATTTAACACATTCGTCAGACATGTGACTTGTCTTCTGGAGAAATGATCCCGTCAATCATATATGAAGATAATACTGCATGTATTGCTCAATTAAAAGAATGATACATTAAAGGAGATAGAACAAATTATATTTCACCAAAGTTCTTTTTCACACATGATCTCCAAAAGGATAATATTATTAATGTTCAGCAAATCCGTTCAAGTGAGAATCTAGCAGATTTATTCACTAAGGCGCTCCCTACAGCAATATTCGAAAAGTTAGTTCGTTATGTTGGAGTTCGTCGACTTAAAGATCTTGATTGATGTTGTCATGGGGAGTTAATATGCATTATATATTCCTTAACCATTTTCCACTGGGTTTTCCGGGTAAGGTTGTAGTTGCGTATTTAGAATAATATTATACTTTTTTTCTTTCGCTAGATTTTTATTCCATAGGATTTTTCCTAGTAAGATTTTAATGAGGCATATTCTTATGGACACCCAAGGGGGGTGTTATGAATAAATTATTAATGTGGATGTCCATAACACTCAATATTCATTTCTCCACTACCCCACTACTATTGGAATTCATTTTCCCATTTATTATTGTCATTAATTTAGATGACTTTCATTCACAATTTGTGACCTGTAAATAGAGTCTTTGTAATCTTGTATTGACTAATTGAAGAATAGCAAGAGTTTCTTAGGAGAGTAATCCAGGTAAATAATAATGGAAAATAATTCCTTATTTTATTTAAAATTATAAAATGAAACCAATGATATTATCTATGGTGTTTTTTATGTGCATGTATTAAAATTATAATGTTTCAACTTTAATTTAAATGGAAGCAAAAATAAAAAAAATAACTTCTAAAAATTATTAAAATTAATGAACTTTTACATGTTTTCAATATCAACTAAGACAAAGTCGAATTTTCAAATTTTTTATTTGTGTAGATAAAATTATATAGATCGCATCTTGACATTTTATTTCTATATTTGACATTTTATTTCTATATTTGAGTTTTAGGTTTTCACTTTTCAATGATTAAATTTTAAAAACTAAGGGTAATGAAAACATAAAATATTAAGATATCTGAATCTGTCTCATGTTGCGCTTAGGACAGGAGCGGAGTCAGACTTTCAGACTATGAGAGTCAAATGTGAATGAAAATCAAGCATATAAAATTTATATACTGCAAATGGAGGTCAATTTGACAGTTTCATAACAATTTTTACTAAATTATATATAAATTTACTAATAAACACAAAAATTTTGAAAATAAATGAGATCAATTAACTCCATTTATTACAAGTGGCTCCGCCTCTGGCTTAGGATAGCTACAAATCGATATAAAAACAAAGTTAAAGAAATGCCATGTAAATATTGCATAACTAAGATGTTGCTGTGTCCCTGACGCAGCGAAGTACGATAACACGTGAATTGAACAAAGGAACAAAAAATCGAAACCAATTTCTAATTAAAGCTCGGATACAAAACAATGGCGTAAGTCGAAGTTCTAAGTGAAACACCAAAATTGTTGAAATTACAATAGATTTACAGTATTTCTAACTAATTCCGTTAATCTAATATTGCTATTGAATCTGGTGACGACACATCAGCATCTGCCAGCTATGTCATCGATCCGTGGCTGGTCTGGGACTCTGGATTAATGAATACAAAACAACAATTCTTCTTCTCTCCAGTTCCTTCATTACAGCCCTCTATAATACTGATCCGCTCTGGCCCACTTCGCAGGGACTGCTTCCTTTTAACAGCTCTGGGCATGTTAACAGCGGGGCCCAAAATCAGCGATTCGCGTTTTAACTCTTTTCTGACCGCCCCCTTGACCGAGCTGACCCCATCCTCTGCTTCTTCTTCATCGCTCCCTTTGACCAAGTTCAAACTTTGGGTTGTTTGGGACAGCAGCTTTGGCTTGTTTGGGACATCGCTCCCTTCTTCTTCATCGCCCCCTTCTTCATCCTCTGCTTCTTCTTCTTTATCAGCAGCTTTGGGTTGTTTGGAATAGCAGGGCAGTCTGATTTAATCTGCATTTGATTATTAGTTTTGAAACAGATGAAGAATTTCTGGAAAGCATAAAAAGAGAGCAACACAATGGGATTCGGATCTCCTAATATAATTTAAATGTTGAGCTTCAAACCAGTATCGTCCGATTAGACTTCGGACTAATTTAAAAATAAGGGTTCAAATATCTCATGCCTCAATCCTCATCATGTCTCATATTATATATCTCCGTTTTCAAAATTTAAACTGTCGATCCAAATCGTTCAACATGATATCCATATTAATATTATTCTTGGATATTACTATTTTTGTAGATAGATACAAAATCATTATTTTTTGAATGGTTGAGAAACAATGATATTGTACTTGTTTTAAAAAATATTAAAAGAATTCCAAAAAAATATATAATTTGATCTCCAAGCAAATTTTAATATGAAGATTGTGTTGAGCAATTTGAATTGACAATTTGAACTTTGAAAACAGAGATATAGAATATGAGGCCCAATAAGGTATGATAGGCACTAGTCATTTGAATCCTACTTTATAAAAATTTATGAAACTCCTTTAATATTTGTGTTAATTCAAACTCAAATTTTGAGTTACTTTAGAAAATCCAAACTCAACACAATGATGGCGGAATTAGTATGATTTGAAGGGATTGAATTAGGTGAAAATTGGCTGTGAAAATGGTTGTGCGAAGGTGGAGTAATATTTTTTTTATAATCTTTTGGAAAAGAAAAGGAAAATAGTGCAAGAAAAGTAAAGATGAGATAAAGAGAGAAAAATTCAAAATTTTGATATTTCATTGCTTGTGGAGAAATCAATAGGATTGCTTAAACACTACAGTGATGAAAAATTAAGAAAAAACATAATATTGATTGTCTTTTAACATACTTGACAAAACATATTATTTTCTAAATAATCACTTTGGATTCGAAGGCAATTCCTAGAGATGATAATAATAGAAATAACGGGAACAGTATTAATAGTTTATCTATTGAGTATATATATAGAGGAGGGATCAAGTTAATAAAGTATTAATAGTTTACAACAAATTTGAGTTACAATAAAGTTACAACAACTATTTTTTTCATTTTCAAAGTCCAAATCGTCGATCCAAACCGTTCAACATGAGTTTCACAATAAAATGTGCTTGCAGATCAAATTTTATATTTTTTTTTGAATTTTTTACTATTTATTAAGTATTTTACAAAAAATAGTCATATTCAGACCATTGAATTTTGTACCCATCTTAATAAATAGTAAAAAAATTCAAAAAAATATAAAATTTGATCTGCAAGTACATTTTATTTAGATAATCATGTTGACCGGTTTGGATTGACGATTTGGACTTTGAAAATGAAAAAAATAGTTGTTGTAACTCAAATTTGTTGTAACTTGATCCCTCCTCATATATATATATATATTCTGTGAGATAACTTTTTAGGTTATCTCAAAATGGGTGTTAATTTTTTTTTTACGGTGTCTATTTAGATGTACAGGACAGTATTAATAGATAATAAGTTGCTTTACGATTCGTACCGTAAAAATCTGAACAATCTAACTTTTTTAGAAATCAACTTAAATTTTGTGAATTCATATTAAAAGGTGTTGTTTTTCCTGCTCGATATTATAATTATTTTATGCTTAAAATTGAGTAGAAAGTTAGCTGTTAAAAAATATTTCTTACCGATTACAAAACTTGTGATTCTTAAAACTTAAATTCAGAAGACAACTTGTTACAAATAAAAATATTTTAAAAAATTATGAAATTATTCCTTATTTTGAATTGACCTGCCTTGCTCTAAAAAATATATAAATAGAGACTTCACAAGCGTTATGTTTTTCTCTAATTTAAAAAAATAATATGGTATTTATATAATAAAAATAAAGTAAATTTCGCGGGAATCTCTAAATTTTGTCCTTTGTTATAAACTTATAGTCAAATTTTATAACAAAAAAAATTCAATAGTTACATAGGAACAAATTAAACTTAACTTGACAAAAGACAATTTAGTGATATCCATCAAAATTTATCCTAAAAATAATATATCAAAACAATAATTTTTTGAAAAATAAACAATAAACTATGTAATTTCCAGTATAATATAGGAAAAAATAGAACCAATACAATACAAAAATTATTCGAAGATTTTGTACACCGCCCACTTAAAAAATTGCAGCTGTTGAAATTAAAAAGAACCTCGCTATTGGATCGGGTTCATTAGTCACCGCTTTCTTAATTCGCCCACTAACAAGTAACAACAAGCTGGCCTTGTGCCCTTGTCATCTTAATTTGATTCAACGGTCTCCTTTTGACTAATTTGGACACACACCAAACAAACTGTACTATGATAAGCCAGTTTTAAAATATCTCCCAGCATTAAAAAATTATTGGAAACTGACAGCTCCATATAATAATGGTAGAAAAGAGAACTGGATGCCGAAGGAACACGTATCCTCTGCATTAACGCACCGTTTGAGTTAATTTATGAACCGTACGATCAGAACTCGGACCAATCCTGTCCACTTCTATAATGCACGTGTACTTTAATATTAGTGCGGATCTCAATAGGACGGTTCAGATCTTAACTCAAAATTTGAGTTAATGCAGAGGATACGGATTCATGCCGAAGCCGGCAACAAAGTATTAGGTCTTCTGTGGATTTTATTTTGTTAAATTCCGTGTTAGTTATTAAATTACTAAAGGTTAAAGTTTTAAGATGACTCACTACACTAAAAAATGTACTAGAGCGCTACTGAAACAAGCACTGGGACAAGGTAGGGTCAAAAATGGACGTGCACGCGCTTCGATGCATTCCGCCTCTCCAGTTTCCAGTGAATGCTCAATAAATAGATAAAAACAAAACATCAAGAATTTGGTTAAAACGGAATAATACGTCAGAATATAATGAACTAATAATTTTTAATTTAGAAAATATTAAATTTAAAAATTAGATAGATCATATTTCCTCATCTAAAATTAAATATGTATTAATTGATTAATTCTTATAAAATACAAAAATTTCCATATTTTCTCTTAAAATACTAAAAAATATATTTTTTCCATACAAACTCTCAGTTCTCAATTTTGACTTTCTAAAATCTCCAACTCACCTATTTGCCCTTTCAAAATTATTAGTATGGGTTGGAGGTCAAGCCACCCAACACATTTCTATCTTTTTTTTTTAATATGAGTTAGAGGTCAAGCCATCCAACACATTTTAAACTCATGTGTATTAATACAGATGATCTTCCTACTTTGTGAGTTTCGAACTCATGACCTCCCACATAGAAATTATGTGCATTTGCCACTAAACCAAATGCATGTTTTTCATATCTATCTTTTTAAAAACATTAAAACCCTAGTATTTATCAAATTTCTCTCTTTCGTCAAAACCAACTCTATACCTATAAATTACTTCTTTTTTTACCTCACACTAAATGAAAAAAAAGTTCTCTCTTCCCCATTATTTGTCTCTCTGTCTCTCATCTAACGATGCTAGGGTCAATAATAAAATGCAAAAAGAGTCTAGAGTAAATGTGGGAGAGAGAAGTTGTGGTCTAGAAGAATACATTTGCTAATTATAATTATGAAGGAGAAATATGAAATTTCGATTTTTTAAAAAGTTAAATTTGATAGGTTTTATATTTTAGAATGATAATCAAACTTAATTTTGAGGAAACAAAATGTATTTTTTATACTGTAGTAGAATAAATGTGGGAGATGTGTTTAAAAAAAAAAAATACATATATTATAATTTTGTTTGGAGCTATGTAATTCTGTAATTTTGAAAAGGATAGACATAAAATCTGTCTTAAAAGAAAATTTTCGCTGAAGTTTATAACTTAGACCGTAAATTGAAAGAAAATCTCAACTTTTTGAAAGATGCCAACAGTTATAATTTGAAAATTCGCTCATGATTTAAAATCACAGCTAAATTAAAAAAGAGGAGGGTCCAATTATACCATTTTGTGTTGACATATCTTGACATCATATGCTTATAAGTTACTTTTGCGATTTTAAAGTTTAAACAGTCGATCTGAACTGTTCAACATGATCTCCATATTAAAATGTGCTTGGAGACCAAATTTTATATTTTTTAGAATCTTTTTAGTATTTATTAAGATGGGTATAAAATTATTGTTTTCAGACAATTCTGGATCATTGAAAAACCGTGATTTTCAAAAATTATAAAAAAATAGTAAAAAATTTCCAAATTTTTAAAATTTGGTCTCCAAGCACATTTTAATATGGAGATCATGTTGAACGGTTAGATCGATTTTTTGAATTTTTAAATCGCAAAAATAACTTATAAACATATGGTATTAATATGTGTCACCATAAAATGATGTAATTGAATCTCTCCTTATTTAAAAATTAGAAGTTTTAAAGTTTCACATTTTTAAATTTTAAATTGAAAATTCGAAGTTATATTTAGCTCTAAGCAGTTATGAAGAGGTTTGAGGAACAATTGTCAGTAATAAGTTTTTCATTTATGGACACTGATAACTATCCCCACACTCTTGTCCCTGCACTGTTCCCGCACATAACTTCCATAACTAACCTGGGGGGACCGTCCCCCCACAGTTTTCTTATACAATACGTATTGTCCCCTCACAATTCTAAAGTGTTAATACTTATAAACGAAAATATCTATACCTCTGTACGGAAGTATTTATACCTATGCACGAAAGTATTTTAACGTAAATAATTGTCTTCCCAACCAAATCTCCCAAAATGTCCCCGCACCATAAATACCTATGGGGGACCACTCAAACTAAATGGGGTGGGGGGGCCAGGGGGTACCATACACGTTTCTAAATAATATCAATATTGTCATAACTATATGGGGGGCCGCAATACTTAATATTAATATTTTTTTTTACATATGGCGTTGGATGACGTTTGAAAGGATTAATATTAAGTATTCAAAGTATTTATACCTATGCACTGAAATATTTATATGTATATACATTGTACAAAGTTTAATCTTCAGGCGTTTGATCATATTAAGTTATACATCAAAGTATTAATATCTTATTTTGCAAATATTAATATCTTATTTTGCAAGTATTGATACCTATGCGCTGAAGTATTTATACCTATGAGGTCAACTATTTTTGTTATTAAAAGGTTGATGCGGAGATAAGAGGTCCCCACTATTTCATTAGAGGAAGGTTGATGGCGGGGATAAGAGGTCCCCACTATTTCATTAGAGGAAGGTTGACGTGGGAACTATTGGGGGACTGAAAAAGGGGATCATCATATCAAGTTACGCATGCAAGCATTAATATCTTACTTTGCAAGTATTAATCTGTTATTTCTCAAGTATTTATACCTATGAAGGTTGACGCGAGGACAAACGCAGGAACTGAGAAAAGGGGACAATATAATTAGTGGGGACCATGGTACAACTTTCCTCTACTATAGCTGTGGGGACAGAGGGGGGACAGGAGTGCGGGGATGAATATAATTATTCTTCATTTATACCCGCCAGAAAAAAACACTTGTCATAAAATAAGAAGTATTCGGTCAAACTTTTATTTCATATTTTTAAATTTATGCTTAATTGTAATCTAAAGTTCCTAATTTCATAAAAAAAAATAGTTTGGATAACTTTTTTTTCAGGTCCACTTCCCTGAAAACTATTATATTATATTTCATATTTCTTTCCAGGATATTGCATGTTTCACGTTTGTAGTTTTTTCTTTCATGAAACTGGTAGCTGTTGCTACTTTTTCAAAAACAAAAGTGCTACCCCAGCTCAATGACAAACTATATCCAATATCGTAGCCTGGTTGGTGCCAAGAAGAACCAGCCAGTATAGTACAAATTTCTAGAGATACTTTTGATTCTACCACAGTTCAAATTGTCTTTCTTATTTTCAATTTTCCAAAGTGTAGTAATTTAGTGCAGTATATATTTTGACTTTGTACTATTACACAGAATCACAATTGCTCAAGATATATATATTTTTTAAATCACCAATAGTTTATGAATTACTATTCTTGTTGTTACATTCCTTTCTAACGAGATGAAACTTTTTTTTTGTACAGTTAATGTCTCAAACTGTTCTTCAATATAGTCAAATGGATATGCGTACACAGAATCTCCTTTGATGAACATCCAAAAGTATTCTCTTAGAAAATAATGAGAGGAATTCACAAGTACAAGTAAAGAGATGGTACTGGTACAATGCGGAGAATAGTTTCCAGTGTAGGTTTTAGTGATTTCACATTTGTTTTTGTTTTTTAGATATTTTTTTTAGAATATTGCGTTAATCAAACAAATAGCTGTTGCATGTTGTGAAAAAGCCCAAATATGGTCTGAGCCGGCTCGCGAGCCGGCTCGGCCCGGCCGAGCCGAGTCAATTATTTACATGAGCCGAGTCGAGTCGAGTTTTTTCTTTCAAAATCGAGCCGAGTCTGAGCCGGGCCGTTATGCTTCTCTCATTGAGTCCGAGCCGAGTCTGAGCCGAGTCAAGCTCATTAGCAGCCCTATCCGATATCTATTGGACTCAAATTTGAGCCCGATAGATTCCGCATCCGTCTGATTCATTTTAGGATTCATGTGTGTTACTTTAATATTCGAGTACATCCGTTTTACTATTTATGCAGACATATGCGAAATCTATCGAACTCAAATTTGAATCAGATAAGCGTCGGACTCAAATTGTTTCCCATTCCTATGTTTCGGTTATTTGTGTTTGCGGATTTCTTGTATTATCTGAATACAATGCTTTACGAGTTACTTTTCTCCGTGCAATTACATTTTATTCATATTTAGTGACTTCATATAATTATATTATTAAGAAATATATCCATAAAGCATACATGATTATATAACATAGACGGTATGTAGCATACTAACTAGTTTAATATTATTGGAATATTGGTATTGTGCCCTTGGAATTGAATAGGAGCATAGTCAAGATTTCTAGCAGGATGTGATACAATTTTGAGTAAAGATGTTGTTCCCGCACTCTAGTCCCCTAAACGTCCCCCCCCATTCCAACTAACTTTGTCAATCATTAAACCACCTTGAAAAACGTGTAAAACGTGTAAAATATGAGTCCAGTTTTTTCTTTAAATACTTGATATCTTAGATATGAATACTTGATGAATTATATATGAATATTTGATATCTTAGGTATGAATACTTTCCATTTTGGGAGAATACTTTCCATATATGAATATTTGATGAGTCCAGTTTTTCTTTAAATACTTGATATCTTAGGTATGAATACTTGATGAATTATATATGAATACTTGATATCTTAAGTATGAATACTTTCCATTTTGGGAGAATATTTTCCATATATGAATATTTGATACCTTGAAAAACGTGTAAAAGTATGTCATCATGGATCTCATTTGAAAGAGAAAATTGTGTATAACACGTTCGTGGTTTTAGATTTGCAAAATTCGTCATAGATCATCAGAAATATTGGTTAGATTGAACGGAGAAAAAAAAATCACCTTGAAAAACGTGTAAAAGATAAGTGATGTGTCCAGTTTTTTTTTAAATACTTGATATCTTAGGTATGAATACTTGATGTCTTAGGTATTCATACTTTCCATTTTGTATGTGAATTAATTTAATCAATGAATGTAGCAGTAGTGGTGTGATCCACGTGACTTTTTGGTTGTGGTCCCCAATGCAGTCTGACAGTTATTGCTCCCGAAAAGTAATGGTCCCGAGTTTGTATGTGAATTAATACTTGATATCTTAGGTATGAATACTTGATGAATTATATATGAATATTTGATATCTTAGGTATGAATACTTTCCATTTATATTATTTCTGACAGTTGTACTTTGATGAATTAATAGATGTCTGACAGTTGTACTTTGACCGTTAGGGGGACGTTTAGGGGACTGAATGGGGGGACTGTTAGTCGATCCCTAAAATTTTAGGATATGGTATGATTTTATATTATTTATATTAAGTATATACTTATAATTTTTTGAGAAAGTACAGAAATAGAAATATATTTTGGAGAAAAATTTAGAATGAGGTATAATTTTATAATTATTTGATCTTATTTATATTTATATAAATTTCTAAAAAATATATAAAAATTAGAAGTATATTTTCCAAAAATTTCAGTTAGCGGAAATAAATACCGCTCAGATTCTATGTGACTCCGCCACCGTCTAGAACCACCAAAAAAAATATCAAACATAAGACAAAAATAGTAAAATACAATATATTAAGCGGCGAATAATAATATACAAAATACAAGAATAATACGAAATTAAATATCTAAGCGGTGAAAAAGCAAATGCACCAAAGAAATTGCAACAAAATCTTTGAAAAATTTGCCCTTTGATATTATGAACACGCCATACAAAATATACACATATTAACCAAAGTCAGTATAATCTGTCAAAGAGATATGTTGTTGACAATTTATATTAGGAGGATATTTGAAATTATTTCGAATGGTCGAATAAAGAGTCTCTATGTGTTTTATTAAAATTTTGTAAGATATTAAATTTAACTATTTTGATAACTTTTTTTACCTTTTTTTGTTGGATTTTCAAGGGATGGTCCTATTTGATATGCAAATATTCTTGCTTTGTATTATTTGAGGTCCATTTTTAAAAAATATGAAAAAAATAATAAAAAAGATTTAAAAATAATAAAAGCTAGTATCCGATAAAGATTTTAAATTTCAAATTTGCGAAATATATTTGAAGTTACCTATTGTAAATTATATATGGAAAAAATCACCAAAAAAGGTCATATATGAAAAAAGTAAAACAAATACAGAAGTTACAAAAGAGAGACAATTATAAAGAACAAATACAGGCAGTGATGCTAAAAGTTTAAACATCCATGTTTCCAGCACCATAGAAAACCAATTAACCATACACCACGCATCCCGTTAGTTTAACACTGGCTCAGTAATCCATCATCTCCAGTCATCCATCGCTGTCACACCTGTAAAGTTTCTCTTAATACAACAGAAAACATCATCAATGGATGTTTCCATTTACGAGGACTGGAGATAGTAAAACGCATTGTTTCCCTCTTCGGGATTTGAAACAAATAAAGAAAAGAGAAACAGAGAGAAACCCCTGAAGCTTAACACACTCTCTAAACCCACAATTAGAGACGCAATAAATGCACACACGAATTAAAACTGCCCCTCAGAGCGAGCGAGCGAGCGAGGCGTATAGAGAGAGAGAGAGAGAGAGAGAGTTACAGTTACAGTGAGCGAGAGAGAGGGAGATCTCTAAACCGAAGCTAAGAGAGAAGAGCTAAAAATTCAATCTAGTCTCTCGTCTCTAGTACATTCCTCTCTCTCTCACCGCTTGCGCATGAACCGAACTTATTCCGGGAAGAAAGGAAGAGAGAGTTTCCTGTTTTGGTGCGCCGTTGGATCTAGGGTTTCACCTGGCGTTACAATGTGGCACGGGAGGGTTGGCGTGCGAGTCTGATTGTCCAATTCCGAGGTAGATGGAGCTCGATCGGTGGTTCTTGTGATGGTTTCTTTGCGATTTGCTTGAATTTGAACTTGCAAGATGCGCGGAGTTGCTGTCACTCTTTTTACGGTTCTTCATTTGAGCTCTCTTTGCTTAGGTACTACTTGTTTCTCTCTTGTGCTATGTGAATTTCCAATCTAGAAGCGGTATCTGTGTGAATTGGAGTTTTTTTCGGGATCTGTGTTAATATACTAACCGAGCATTGGGCATAGAAATATGATATGATTGTTTTTACCAGAAAGGCTTTATAGAGACTGAATTTTATATACAATTTCCACGTCCTTCACTAATTTCTCTAATTTTAGATTTTTCTTGAGAGAATAGAATCAGTGAAGTAAAATATGGCCGATTCATAATTAAGAGATCTCACTACATTGATTCTTGAAGAGCTGATCAACTTAATTCTACTTGATCGGGATGCAGTTTTTGCACATATGCAATTCTAATAAGTCTGTTTCAATCATTTGGGAATGGCTTGTCTTGTCTCCAGTTGGTGTGTACCTGAGAGGTGATGTTGCTGAAGTGGCACTTCCTATTGGCAAAGAGACTTGTGATGTTTACTAACTACAAAGACCTAATCTGCTTTATCCATTATCTAATTTGAAAATTGGAATAGCATTAATTGAGCTAATACGGTTTTGATCAACGAATATAATTAATGCCTTGTCTTGATCCCAGAATTAATAAATGATTAGTTGCATTTTGCAGGGTATAATTCAATGATGTTGGAAATTAAATATTAAGATGCTGGTCTGTTGTGCAGATTATACTAATAACATTTGGTTGATCATGGCATTCTATGGTTATCTATCTTTAGTCATGCCTCTTCTGTGACATACACACACGCGCACATGCACACAGACACAAATAGACAACACACATACATATGAGTGCATTTGCAATTACCAAAAGTTATTCTGGCTATTTACACAGCTAAATATTTAATGTTGTTTAATTTTCAGCGAGGATACCTTTTTTCCAAGCTTCAAGTCCCTCCAGTGCACCATTTGCAGCTTCAAGCCCATTATGGCCACCTAAAGTAGCTCCTTCTGCACTGACAATACCACCACAGTTTTCTCCAATTTCACAACCACCAGCTTCTCCTGGTATTTAAGATGCCTTGCAAAACATCATTTCTCCCTTTCACTTTTTTCATGGAATAATCTTTATGTTGGCTTGGTAATCTCCTCTTTAGGTTTTTCCGCGAATCCTCCCCATCCTCGGCCAAAGCACCATAGAAGAGCACCTCCTCATGCCAATTCTCCTTTTCCTCCCCCTCAAGGTCTGAAGATAGATATTTTTCATTTGAGTTTTTAGAATTGGAAATTGTATACCCTTCTTAAATAATGAGAAGTATCTGCTAATTCCTTGCAAAACTTTGAACAATCAAAGTCAACATCCAGATGCTGATCCCTTGCAAAACCTTTAACAATCGGAGTTAACTCCCAGATGCTAACCCCTTGCAAAACCCTTAATTTTCAGAAAAGTTAATTTTAGATGTTGCATGTTTTGAGAAGCATGTCTGATGCTTCATATACATGTGATATTTCCATTTTTAGGTAAACAACATGAAACTTCTTTAGTTGCATGCCAGAAGTGTCTTTGAATAGATGCTGACTGCAACAATAGAAAATTCCAGCCACATGCCAAACTCTATACAATATTTTATCATGCATATTGACTCATGATGAGTGAAGAAGATACTAGACCAAAAATGAAGTGTATTGAGTGAGAAATTGAATACCAGGGGTAATTTCGGAATGCTTTATCTTATTTTTTGTCCTAATTATCTGCACTTAATTTAATAAAATTTCAGTTTCCTCCCCAGCCGGTTGTGATGAAATCATATGTTCAGAGCCCCTAACAGCGACCCCAATCGACTCTCCCTGTGGTTGTGTCTTCCCAATGAAAGTCACAATGGACCTTGATGTGGCGCCATACCTTCTATTCATGCACATTGCTGAGCTGGAGGTTGAGGTTGCTTCTGGAACCTTCCTGAAACAGAGCCAGGTCAAAATTATGGCTGCTGTGCCAAGTGTTGACAACCAACAGAAAACAAGAGTCACTATTTACTTGGTGCCTTTAAGGGAGAAATTTGATGACACTACGGCATTGTTGATCTATGATAGGGTTTGGCAGAAGCGGGTTTCCATTTCTTCTTCTGTTTTTGGGGATTATGCAGTGGTTTCGGTTGAGTACCCAGGTATGTCTTTTTAATCCGCATCATTTTGCTGGTTCTGGAGAGATATGTTGTGCGCTTGTTCAGGTTTCTTCAGTTGTTTTGGAAGAATATATAGTGATATATTATCTTGAATGGTTTCTTAATATGATTGTGCATATTTTTAGCAAAGATTGTTGTTTATGATGTTAACACAAAATTTTACCCAGTATTTTCTGATACACACAAATTGATTCATTCAGCATAGTAATGATTGATGTGTCTGTTGGAGTGGGTAATGTGATAGTGTAGCCTAATTTAACAATTGAATGTTTTACAAGCTACAAATAAATTGGAGACCTATTTTCGATAGGTTTCAAAGTGCTAATCTAATATTATATCAGATTAAAGGAAGCTTAGATGTAAATGAAATTGTGGAAATAATGCATCTGGATTCCTCAGGATAACATATATTTTTGTCATGACAGGACTTCCATCATCTCCACCAAGTTTATCAGAGCCGTCCATAGGAGCGGGTCCCACCAGCAGTAGAGGCATTAACCAGCGGCCACTTACAGCAGACGTTGGGGATACTTCCAAATCCCAGAAACTGAATACTTGGATAATTGCCGTGATAACAGTTTCTTCATGCTTTCTTCTGTTAGTCTGCGTTGGTGTGGTCGTTTTCGTGCTGAGGTGGCGCAATCACAGACAACTTGGGAGAGGTTCTGTAGGCCCTGCAACTACAATGCCTACCACCAAAAGATCTGGTAAGAACAACATATTACAGTTTTTAGTAATTGGAATTTTGTAGTTGAACAATTTGACCTTTATATAGTAAGTTATAGTGGAAATGAACTGGAGATTGAAGGATTCCAGTAATTGCCAGCTTGATTATTTTTTAGTTTATAAAAGCTATTTTTAAGTTGCATTAGTATTTGCTAGAAACAAATGTAACAGTGGTCTGTATACAATTACAATTAGAGAAGATCAGGATAAGTAAATGAGGCTTCAGCTAATTAGGGTTAACGAAAAAGTACATATCAGATGGCTGATAGAAGAAATTTTGTTGTTTAGGAGGCTCAGTCGCAGAAGTGCATGTTTCAGTTAATTCTTTGTATGAAAATCCTATTGTATCATTTTATTTTCTAGTAACTCAATAAAGAGATGATGATGATTAGATTTTTATCCTAATCTGTTAGGAATGAGGCCATCAACACTGTCCACTAGTATAGGAAGTTCCTCTGTCTCAATTGCCTCAGCAATGGCAACATATCCCCCATCAGTAAAAACATTCTCCCTGGATGAACTCAGCAAGGCCACCGAAGGCTTCAGCTCCAAACGGGTTCTGGGTGAAGGTGGGTTCGGACGGGTCTATCAGGGAACCCTGGAATCAGGAACTGAAGTTGCAGTGAAACTTCTTACTAGGGAGGATAGGAGTGGGGACCGTGAGTTCATTGCTGAAGTGGAAATGCTCAGCAGATTGCACCACAAGAATCTTGTGAAGTTGATTGGAATATGCATCGAAGGGAATAAGAGGTGCTTGGTGTATGAAGTGGTGCGCAATGGGAGTGTTGAGTCTCATCTTCACGGTACGTGTTATCATTTGAGTAATCTATGTCTATACCCACATAAAGTTCTGTTATTGTTTCAGTCAGTAATGTTTACATCTATCTCATTAAATTTAAATGACCATTCTTGTAGTAGTATCAACTTCCATTTTGTACTTCTTGTGGCCTGAATTTAAATGCACCAGCACATTGGCCCACAGACAAAAAATGAGATCCATTTATGGTACTACAACACTTCCCATTATAACACTATCCATGAACCGAACTTCATACTGGAATGTATCAAGCAGGGGTTGATAAGAATAAAGGGCTATTAAACTGGGACATAAGGATGAAAGTGGCCTTAGGTGCTGCGAGAGGGCTTGCGTACCTCCATGAGGATGCGAATCCTCGTGTAATACACCGAGATTTCAAGGCGAGCAACATCCTCTTGGAGGAGGATTTCACCCCGAAGGTCACTGATTTTGGCCTTGCCAGGGAGGCAACAGAAGGCCTCGACCATATCTCCACCCGTGTTATGGGCACTTTTGGGTATGTTTTCTTCTCTCCAGTCTTCCAAACTTTGCTTCTGTAACTTTATAAGATTTGCATAGTTGCATACTGGATGATTAAGGCAAGTACTGGTTATGTACTGTAATTATCAACTTTAATTAGTATTTCTGCATTGCATGGCTTGTATTATTACATTTATTATTTACTTAACTATCAGTGGTGTTTGGTTGGTACTCGTATCCAAGGATGGTAATCATGGGGTCCAATACTGAATTGGTTAGGCTGATTAGTTAAATATACTTTCTAATGCATCTGTACCAAGCTAATGTCAAGTAAGATTGATTGGGGAACAAATGTCAGTTCCAGCTAATAACCACTGAAGAAAACCACAATTATTTGGAATAGCATTAGCCGACATGAGATTGACAAATTGCAGTCTTGCCTTTACTTTTGGCGTTGAATATGCTTAATCACTGCCTTCTACGATAATACAGCTATGTGGCACCGGAATATGCAATGACGGGCCACCTCCTTGTAAAGAGTGATGTTTACAGCTATGGTGTAGTTCTCCTGGAGCTCTTATCAGGGCGTAAACCTGTGTACATGTCAGAATCTCAAGGCCCAGAAAACCTGGTCACGTGGGCTCGTCCCCTACTTGGAACCCGTGAAGGTCTAGAAAAACTAGTAGACCCAGCTTTGCATGGTAACTATGACTTTGACAATGTTGCAAAGGTGGCATCCATCGCTTCGATGTGCGTGCACATCGAGCCATCTCAACGACCCTTCATGGGTGAGGTTGTACAAGCGTTAAAACTCGTGTACAATGATGTTGATGAAGCGTGCGACGATTCGTACAGCCACAGAGAGTCTTCTTCTAATGCTGATTATGACTGTAGTCGGGGTGAGTTCTCTGAAGGAGGTTGGTGGAATGGTCATAATTCCCCATTTATTACCATGGATTATAGCTCAGGCGGAATGGAGGGGATGTTGGAAAGACCCCATTCAGCAGCCTCCATAGGTGGCAACCGGGTTGAGTCAATGAATAATAGATCCGGTCCGTTAAGGACCAAAAAGAAGAGGTTTGCTTCTTTTTATAGATTGAGGGGGAGTCTTAGTGAGCATGCATGTCTACCAAAGGTACAATCTAGGGATATTGGGCTTTAGTTGAGTTAGTGTTGGTCAAGGCAAATTGACTTTTGTTGCTGTTGTTACCGATTTTTTTTTTTTTTCTTTCTTAGTTGTACAGGTCAGTAGGGGTTATGGGTCTGCTGTGTAATGTGTTTTTGGTATAGTTTGGTTTGCCATCATCTACCCTTTGGTAATGTTGGGGGTAGTGTTGGTTGTCTAATTTTTTTTTTTTTGCAATTTTATGGTTCATTCTCATGCATCTGATCTGTATTCAGGATTATTTTAGAGGATATTCGGCACATGCCTCTTGTGCCGTGATGATAAAATGGCTTAATAGCATTGACTAGGTGGATTTTTTTTTTTCCTTGTCTGATTCTTGTGTTGCTAATTTCAAGAAGTATTTTTCTCTTTCCGCTTTTCCTTTCGTCTGAGTTGGTAGGAAGTAATTGAAATGTAAAATAATATTATCTCTTGTTCCAGTTCATCTCAAAATATTTACCTGAAGTAGCTATATTTGCACGGTTCAATGTGGAATATTATATAACACAGCAAGTCTGAATTGATAGCACTGTTGTTAGCTTTAGATCAAAGGTTGCTAAAACATTGATATCCGTTATCCATTAGAGTGCCAGGCACAAAGATGCAAAGTTAGCCACTAAAAATATACTAAGATTTGCTAGTAGATCGGAGGCAATACACCTCCTATTCTTCCTCAACCCCTGAAGGTTGCCATTGATGATAGAGTCCAAAACCAAGGATATATTTATTACGACAGGGAAGATAAGCGTTTTCTCAATTTTGGAGTGGAGGGGAAGGTTAAAGTGGTCCTTTTTAAGAAATTTCAGAATACTTTATAAAATGATCTTTGCAGATCAAATTTCCTTACTCCTTTTGCTGCTTGGATAAGTCCCAAACAATGCCATCAGTTCCAATAATCTAAAAGAAGAAAAAATTAAACTAGCTTGAAGGTGGTAATGTCACCGTTGTGGTTTCACCAAAAGGAAATAATAGATCATTGTAAGAAAATGGAACAGTTGCCAGCGCATGCAAACGCCGGTGTGGTGGACATGGACGAGGTGGTAGCAGCGATGGGGGTGGTGGTGGCGGTGGAGGCCGTATTTCACTAAAAAGTAACAGCGCAACATATATATGGTCAGCGTAAATTAAATGTTTACAATTATTTGAGTTTTTTATTAAAAAAAAAATTACATACATAAAATCAAGTCAAGGATTGGTTGGCATAGGGAACTTACATCAATTGCAATAACTAAAACCGATCGACTGGAATTGTTAAATAAAACCACTTGGAATTTATGATGATGTTTAATTAATGGAGTAACGCCTGGAACAGTAAGAAATTGGTACCACTTCTTTTTCTTTTTCTTTTTTAAAAGAGGCTATAAGCCCATTTCATTTGACTGAAATAGTTAAGTTACATCATCCCTAATCACCACAGAACTGACCTACTGCAGTTCTAACCAAGTTAAAGTGCAATCAAACAACGATGTAAAAGAGAATATATACAAAATTATTGTGTACCACTTCTGATCCAAAATTATTGTATAAGAACGTATTTCATATATACAAAATGGTACAACTTTCGATATGGTGTTTCCTTTTAACAAATACAAAATTGGTACTTCTTTTTTACTTTACAAAGCCAGTTTGTGGGGTCATCAAACAAAAAAAAAAAGAAAAAGAAATATGAAAGATGTGTGCATACATGAATACAAATATTCTCTACATGTAGCACCTTCAATTGCTATGGTATATTGTGCACATCAAGCCTGACATGCTCTTCTTCAATTCGATAAACTGGAACTATTTCAGCCTCTACCAAACTTGGAGCAACCCTTTTTTGTTTTTTGTTTTTCTTACGAGCAGTTGCACGGTTTTGAATCACAAAAATTGCCAAAATAATCAATGAGACTCCAAAGCTAAAGACAAAAAGGCTCCAAAACACATCAAATCCCAAGCTCTGCCGCTCTACGCTGTTTGTTGTTGTCCCAAAATTAGACAAGGAAACATTAAACCATTTGCTCTCTAGTTGCTTGATGGTGCCATCTTCTGCTAATGTCAGTATTTCTTTCGAAAGATCAGCTGTCATCGGATCGCCTTTCTGTAGAGCCTAATCAATAATAATATGTAAGAAAATTAGGACATCTCCTGACATTGATTCTGCATGGATACATTATTTAATCCAATTATTTCAGTACTGATTCAATCTATCTAGAAATGATTTAAATACTTTTATCATATAGTTTCCACACTCAAAATTTAAGCATAATAAACTGATTCTGTTCAGGATCGATGTAAACATTTTAAAAAACAGATTAAAACAAAAAGAACATATGTACTTGCGAAAGCGAAACCCCCGAGCATCTGTGTTTCTCCATAGACAGCATAGTCATTGTGCTTTGATAAAAAAACTCGAACATAGGGCGACTCAAGGTATGCAGATGTTATACTTTTTTTCTGAAATGCAACTGGATAATCATCTTGGTCTGTGATCCGCACAATGTTTTCAGGTTTATAGTTGAGCACGTTTTCGAGATAACTGATGACAAATGGAGCTCCATCACACCCAGCTACTGATTTATCTACAACTGACTTAAGCCTCTCGGTCACAAGAATTGAGCTCAAATTTGCGGTGAAGCAATTGCTCACAATTAAGACAACCAACAGCCATGAAATGATCACAGTCTTCGTATAGAAATTGCCGACCTCTGTTTTAGAAGTATACATATATTTATATACAAATAAACGAACAACTAGGATTTATTCTTTATATCAACTTGTAGCAGTTTGAAACTTGTCGGATATATCATATATGCAATGTAGAGAAACCTATATATCTCCTGAATATACTATATAACAGGAAGCAAATTTAGGTGGAATAGCACTCACTGTCACCGTGGTTCTGGAAGATAGTATTGCCGATTATCCAAAATGTCGCACCGATCTGCCTGTACCACGGGCCATGGAAATCTTCGTCGGCCTTCTCGTGATTCCGCTCCAGGTACCAAACAGCACCAAAGTTGTAGAACAGCAAGGTGAAGATGGTAATCCAGAGTAAGGGGGTGAACGGTTCCGTTAGCATCATGCTGACATTGTTGTGCTTCATTGGAATAATCATGGCAAGGCCTGATGTTACAAATGGCTGCGTGAATGATACCTTCTCAGATCGAGAACTTGTTGTTGTCAGGTCACCAACGGCAATATCAATATTCTGTGTGAATATAAACAACTTTTTTCTCTCAAATCTTGTGTATTATTACACTTAATGAAGTACGATTAAAAAGTTTGATTACAACAAGGTATTACGCACCAAGATGAATAGCGTAAAACAATCAAGCAGGATAATTATATGATAAATTAAGAAAATGAGTGGCATAACATACCTTCAAGTATAGTTGGTCAACAAGATGATCGTAGGTAAAATTCCCTTTAATCTTAAAAGGAACAAACTCATACAAGATGAGGGAGTTTAAACGGTTTATGGCTGCAGTGAACACATCGATGCAAAATCCGCTGACCAATTTCAAATTTTCCGTTCTATTATCATATTCCACTTTGACAAATCCATCCCATATTGAATTTTCTGGTACTCCTATTTTCAGTCTCTTCAATCCCCCGGGGGTTTTTCGTGCTCCTCCGGGCCAAAAAACAACATTCAGTTGTTGCAATAATGCTGACCCCTGTGAATTCAACTGGGACTCGTTGTTATAAAATCCGAACCCATCTAACCAAAGTCCAAATTCTTAAGAACTCCTGCCAACTACATTAACTACCCGGAAAGCCGAATAACCACCAGCCACTTCTACATTCCCGATAATTGGCCAAACATGTCCACTTAACCCCGTGAAATTGATCGAGAGCAAGTTATCCACCAAAGATTTGTTATTTAACTTTGCTTTATTTGCAGCTAAAGTAATTGCTTGTACCACATCATATGCTCGTGCAGCATGTACTCCAGGACTGAAAACCATCTCGCCAATCTTCTCATACTCATCTTTAAAAGCTTTCTGGAAATCAGAATAGAACATGACGTACTCGCTCGTGGATTGCTTGACGTATGGCTCGACAGCTATCACACCTTGCATGTGGTTCAAGATAAAGGAAGAGTTGAGGGTTGAATCAAGGAGAGTCACTACATCAGGGCCGCATATCCACGACGAGCCTTGCTCCATCATCCCCAATGCCGTTGCCTCCTGAAACAGAGTTACCGTGAGATTCTCAGAACTTCTAAGGACGATGTAAACGGTTGAAAGATGTTTGCTCATTCGGTTCAGTTCCGCTCGAACAGTGCTTTTTTTATCTGAAATGGTGTCCATGGGTGGGAACACTGCAGAGTAGTCGAGCTGGATCCCGACTTTCTGCAGCTCAAGCGCAAGTAGTAGTGAGGTGCCTGATATGGTTCCATAATCATCATCTTCATACACTATAATTACTCGCCGCCAGTTGTAGGACGCAACAAATCTGGCCAAACACTTAACCAGAGTGTCGTCTGAATATGACATCTGAACCAACAAAGGCATCGCAAAAACAGTAGATGGTGTTAGCGAGACGGTGGGCATGTTTGTTCCTTTGCTGATTCCTGAGATGGAGAGTACTTGTGGCCATGTCGCTGTTGATACCATCACTTCTGCTCCCTGTTGAATTAAAAATTGAGCTGCAATGCAACAAAAGCTCACAAGTCATAACCCTTGTAATCCACTTGTAATCCAAAGAGCAGTACAAACATTAATATGATATGACCGACATTTTTATTAATATCCAAAGTTTGATAGAAATTAATACGTATGCCCAGATTTTCTGGTTTTCGCGAAAATTGCCCAAGCCGGCCAAAATAGCCAGCTTACTCCCCACCCTAAGCCGGCCATTTTGTGGCCGGCTTACCCTTTTTTTTTTCTTAAACCCGTATTTGACCCTATATATACCCCCTTTTTCTCTCTCCTCCTCACATCTCCCTCATCTCTCAACCGAATTTGCTCTCTTCTTTGAGGTAATTTTTTTTTATCTAATTTAAATTTAAATTTATTTAATTTAGGGTTTAGGGGTTAGGGGTTAGGGGTTAGGGGTTAGGATTTAGAGTAATTTGTTGTAATTTAGTGTAATTAGCACAGTTGACCATATTTTAGGTATTTTGGCCTTTTTTAACATAATTAGGCTAATTAAGCGTAATTTAGCCGAATGTAGCATAATTAGGAAAATTAGACCATTTGATCATATTTTACCGAAATTAGGCTATTGTAGCCTGTTTTAACCTCAATTGGCCTATTTTAGGTTATTTTGACATTAGGATGCCTAGAGCACGGTCTACCCGTCGTCCAGTAGTGGATGAGCCGATCAGTACCAGCAACACGGAGCACATCAGTCCTCTCATGTGGATTTCCCACGACGATCACCAAGTCTCACTGGCTTCTCGTGAGGTACATATCTTTTTTTAGGTTTTCTTTAAATTTTGTTGAGTTTAAATTTTATTATGTTAACACCATGCGGATTACTTTTTTCAATGCAGGACACGTTTCTTTTAGATGTGAAGTTGCGGTGCATTCACATGCAGTACTACGAGATGATGAACCAGTACCTCATCAACCTGGGTCTCTACCAGGTTGTGGACATTGTGCGGGCAAAGAGAAACATCATCAATGCATCTCTCATCGCAGGACTGGTGGAGCGATGGCGTCCCGAGACGCACACGTTTCCATGCCATTCGGAGAGATGACAGTGACTCTTCAGGATGTGAGTGCCCTTTGGGGTTTGCCTATCCGTGGCACACCCGTTGGCAGCGTATCTGACAGCACCAGATTCGTAGGTGATGTCGACGAGTTGTTGGGAGTTGATCCTCTCTATCTCATTAGGGAAAATGGGAGGTCCAAATTCCATATGAGGATGACGAGGTTACGGGAGCACTTCAGCGTGGGTCTCTCGGCAGATTCCACCGAGCTGGAGATTCAAAGGTAAAATCTATAATTTGTTTCTATTAATCAATACAAGGATTCTATTACATTTACTATAAATTGTTTCTATAAGAATTTTTATATGTTTTGTACACGGGGCTACGTGATGGACCTTTTTGGTTCTATCATGTTTCCTGATCCAGCGGTGACCAGATGCCAATTATGTATCTCCCGCTGCTGCGAGACCTTGAGCAGCTGTCGCCATACAACTGGGGTGGGGCTGTCCTAGCCCATATGTACTCCCACCTGTGCCGTAGTAGTGAGGTAAGTTTCCAACTCTTTTCTTAGTAAATCATTTAATCAATCAATCTATCCAAATACGCTGACGTCTAATGATCTTGAAAATGCAGAAGAATGCGAAGCAGATGTACTGGCCGGTACTCCTGCTTCAGCACTGGTCGTGGTCACGGCTACCGGTGGGTCGGCCTATCCAGAATGAGGCGCCGGATTAGGGAGCGCCAGATACTTGGAGATGCCCGGCAAACGGGAAGAAGTGGCACGGTTACCACCACTATTCAGATCGGATCCACGGTGCTACCGTTGGGATTAAGCCAGTCCGGTCAGAGCTTCAGAGTTTGCCTGCCGATCTTATTGAGTGGAGGTCGTACGATCAGTTGTACGTGGAGGACCTCTTGCCGGGGATGTGTCTCCAGGACGGGAGATGTGGTTGTACAGAGGTCCACTCATACACTTCTGGGTAGTGGAGCACCACTACCCAGACTACGGCCGTTCATTCCCACAGATCCATCGTTGCCGAGGTCCACGCACACAGACATGCACAAGTAAGTCGTATCCTATTGTCAAATACCTCATATTACTTGATAGCTTTGTATTGCAACTAACGTTCCTTACAGGATGAACCACCGAGGGCGACTGGACTGGGACTGGAGCATCCATCTTTCAGACTACTACGGTACGGCCCAGGATCCCCAGTATCTGGACTTCTATCATGAGCCAGATGCGATCGTTCAGACCCAGGGGGATCCCCAGTTGAGGTACGATGTTTGGTACACGTAGATCTGCATGGCCAGTGTCTATCTGCAGGGCGATTACGGTGCCCATCTCCGCGATAGGATCAAAACCGATATGGTTACCATCCCAACGGCATCCCATGGGCTCGCCAGGTAATGCACATAAAACTACATAGTTTTTCTCTAACTTAATAGTTCATCAAGATTTGATCTGACATGCCAATTTTTTTTCAGCTTCTGGCCTAGATCAAGGAGTGCGGGCATGGGATCGCCATGCTGGGAAAGAAGAATTGGAGATAGCTTGGGTACCTCGTCCTCAAGAAGAATGCGAATTGGGTTTAGGATACCGGACACGGTGAAAAGATCATCACGATGCTGAGAGACGCCGGAGAGAACATCAACTAGCGTGAGATAGATCCGACCGAGCCCGACGAGAGCCCGGTTAGGATGTCTCAGATGCCACATTCCCTCGATTTGCATCCAGAGTGGGACTACCATCGTTGGGTATTGTCCAACGTTGGGTGGTCGGCATGGTATGACGAGCATGGACGTCCGGTGCAGACTCAGATATGTCATAATTCGGTATCTGTCAGGTTTTAATAAATTTCTTCATTCAGATCAAATTTACTAAATTATGTGTATGATTGCAGGGTCCGGCAGAGATGCCGCCACAGCCACCACCTGAGGAGATCGATACTACTAATTTCGAGTCCCTCTCGTACAGTCTCCATGACTTCGGAGTATACGAGGATGATTTCATGTCGGCACCGCCAGTACCCCGATATGGCACAGAGATGCCGCATGATGGAGAGGCTAGTAGTAGCGGGTCTCATACTCAGCCTGCCTTTGGGACTGGGTTCGCCGCATCTATCTTCGGTACACCTCCGCCAGTACAGACAGTCTCCACGGGCGATAACAGATGGGATACCGCCGAGCAGATACTCAGGTCCGCCGATGCTAGTGTGGTGACCGAGAGAGACAGAGTCTGGCCGCGCAAGCGTCGAGCGAACGCCGGAGTACTACCTCAGCGATATATCCCCTCTCAATTTTAGTTGTATTTTTGCTAGTTTTGTACTATTTATATTTGGTATACTATTTATGTTTGGTATGTTTGGATTATCCTATATTTCGGTTCTTTTGTATGTGTATTTTTATGGTACTATTTTTATATTTTTCAGATAAAATAAATTATCATGATAATGCTAAACAGAAAATATTATAACATTAAAATAGTAGTACAACATAAAAAATAAACAGAAAATTATTTAAAACAATTGAATAAGTGCGTTAAACAACAAAAATAAGCTTTAAAGATTAAAGGCACACCAATTGGCTCATTCCGAAATACATTGAGTCGGTGTGACTGACATAAGTACCCAGAAAAATAGTTAAGAAAATAATATTACAATACAATAACAAAATAAAATTACACTATATACAAGAAGAAAATAATTTGTGTAAAAAAAAAAAAAAAGAGGTAAGCCGGCCACAAAATGGCGGGCTTAGGGGGGAGAGTAAGCCGGCCATTTTGTGACCGGCTTGGGCATTTTTCACAAAAATACGAGAATCTGAGTATAAATATTAATTTCTATTAAACTTTGGATATTAATAAAAATGTCGGATGATATGATAACAAAAATTATATTTGAAGTAGAACCTCAAGTGACAACTACTTTAAGAAAAGATATCACAACTATTTTACCATCATAACTCGCTTGAAGAGTGTCAGTGCTTTTGAGTTCGGAAATGGCAAGGAGAATGGGCTGAGACGAGGCATTGAACCTTCTCGCTGCGACCTCAATTGCAATCTTTTGCTCCCTCCCAATCCTGGAGTTGGTATCCAAGACCGCTCCGATCGAAAGAGCAAACACTGTACTTCTAGCAACCAAAGCTACCAAAAGCATGGGGAGGAGGAGAAATGGATACATACTTGGTCCCATTTTTCAGAGATTGAACTTACAATGTAGTGATTAACAAGGAGAGTTAGTAGCTATAAAGAACAATTAATTTGCTGGGAGAGTTAGTAGTGATTAATTGGTGTAGTAATTAATTGGTGTAAGATCAACAAGGGGAGTTAGTACCTATATATACTTCATTATTTATAAGAGGTAATTAATTAAGGCGTGTTGACTATAAATAACAATTAATTTGCTAGCATTTGTGAGGTCTTATTGAAGATTATTTTTAAATATGCCCTTGACAATTAATCTTGGATTCAGTTTTGACAATTTCATCTGGATTTTGAAGAATGCAATGCAATTTCTCTGAAACAAAACCATTGACGTGGAGGAGCTAGAGCCTGAGCATAATTTCCCAGAAAATTACAGGTACAAGTCAGTCATAACAAGAAATGGACTTTTGATTTTGAGGAATTTAGAATTAAGATCGTATAGGGACTTCTTAATCAACTAGTCAACTACTATGACTAGGTAATTTGTGTAGTGGAAACTTAATTATGGACAAAACTGTATGTCAACATCCTGCCAGTACTAATTGGTTGTTTGTATGAAAAGAAGATGAGGAGGGTTCAAATGCCTTCATTTTTTGTGCCTCCATCATGCCTTCATTTTTTAAAACTTTAATAACTCAAAATTTAAAATTTAAAAGTCAAAATAAAACCATTGGATATGATCTACATCATTTTATCTATGTGCTCATAAAAAATTATCACATTTTGATTTTGTTTTTATGTGAATCAATAAGTTGAAAAATCAACGTCTAGAAATTATCCACATTAGTACGTTTTTTACAAGCTCTTGATGACAATCAAAATAAAATTGAAATGTCATAATTTTTTACACGTGCATAGATAAAATAATGTAGATCATATCCAACAGTTTTATTTTGACTTTTAAGTTTTAAATATTGAGTTATTAAAGTTTTTAAAAATAAAAACACGGTGGAGGCATGAAAAATGGAGGCATTTGAACCCTCCTCAGATTAAGATTGGAGAGCTTTTCCTCGGATATGTCAAGTTTCGAGACTCTTCAGGAATTTGGGATGAATAGTATACTTTTCAACAGTCCAAGGGGTTGAAGAAATAAAAATATCAAGGGGCTGTCAACATCTTTGAGACTGCTCAGGAAAAGTCAAATACAAATGCATTAATTATTTATTACAAAATTACAAAATAGTTTATTTTTGTGCAAAAACAACTCAAAGATCATGTCAATTTTTTAAGTTTTGTATTACGTTTTTCTTTTTGACACTCAAAATTATCAATTTTCATTTGAACGGTTGTAAATCATTATAGTCAATATATAATGATTCTAATTTTTTGAATGTATAAATGCCAATTTCAAGTTCTATATCAGGTTAAATTTATTTTTAAAATCTTCGTTTCATTTTTAAGGGTAAAACAATTCCTTTCATTTTAGTGATGTGATATATATATGAGGAGGGTTCAAATGCACCATATTTTTTGTGCTCTAATATGCTCCACATCCTTTATCTCTATTTTCAAAGTCCGAACAGTCGATCCGAACCGTTCAACATGATCTTTATAATAAAATATGTTTGGAGACCAAATTTTATATTTTTTAGAATTTTTTTACTATTTTTTTAGATAGGTACAATATCACTTTATCGGATGGTCCAGAATCGCCTTAGAAAGGTGATTTTGTACCTATCTAAAAAATAGTAAAAAAATTCTAAAAAATATAAAATTTGGTGGTACCCAAGCATATTTTATTATGAAAATCATGTTGAGCGGTTCAGATCGATTGTTCGGACTTTGAAAATAGAGATAAATAATGTGGAGCATATTGGAGCACAACAAAAATGTTTGAACCCTCCTCTATATATATATAGGACAGTGCTACGGTGCTACGCATAGCATAGAGGCCTCCGTGCTACGGCTCAATTTTTGAGTTTTCAAAATCCTAACGGTCGATCCAAACCATTCAACATGATATCCATATGAATATGTACTTGCAAACCAAATTTTACATTTTTTAGAATTTCTTTACTATTTATTAAGCCACTTTGAAAAAACAGTAATTTGTACACAACAGTAAAATCTTCTGGACCATTGGATCAGCAATTTTCAAAGTGGCTTAATAAATAGTAAAAAAATTCCAAAAAATGTAAAATTTGGTTTGCAAGTACATATTCATATGGAGATCATGTTGAACGGTTCGGATCGACCGTTAGGATTTTGAAAACTCAAAAATTGAACCGTAGCATGGAGGGGTTCTATGCTACGCGTAGCATATTAGCCAGATTCTAAATATATGAGGAGGGTTCAAATGCCTCCATTTTTCATGCCTCCACCATGCCTCCATTTTTGAAAACTTTAATAACTCAAAATTTAAAACTTAAATTAATCAAAATAAAACCGTTGGATATGATCTAAATCATTTTATCTATGCACGTGTAAAAAATTATGACATTTCAATTTTGTTTTGGTTGTCATCAAGAACTTGTAAAAAACGCACTAATGTGAATAATTTCTAGACGTTGATTTTTCAACTTATTGATTCACATAAAAACAAAATCAAAATGTGATAATTTTTTATAAGCATATTGATAAAATGATGTAGATCATATCCAACGGTTTTATTTTGACTTTTAAGTTTTAAATTTTGAGATATTAAAGTTTTTAAAAGTGGAGGCATGGTGGAGGCATGAAAAATGGAGGCATTTGAACCCTCCTATATATATATATATATTCAATAACTTTGAAAGTGTCATTTATTGTAGAGGCAGCTTGACAGCAGAGCCATTTCAAAGTGGATTGGTAACACAGTTGTGATGGGCACATTTCAATTTAGATCACAAATCACTATCCTCTGAGTTCACTCAAATTTTGAATTTAGATCTGGACCGTCCAATTTAAATCCGCATTGATCAGACAGAATGGAGCTAAAAACTCAAACGATGCAGTAATGTACAGGATGAAGACTCAACCCTAAACTCGGAAGATTACACATGCTCCCAAACTTGGAAGATTCAACCCTAAGAAACAGCGTTTCAGATCAATTATACCTGGGACACTAATGAAATCCGCACCATTGTAAAGCTAACAATCGAAACATTTGATAGTTCAAAGAGAATAGATTGATCTCAACACTCAGTACTAACAACCACATAACATGAACAAAACATGTCAAAATTATAACAAGAACCATATCTTAAACTCAAACCTACCAAAATATTCAAAAACACTAGAAAGTCTCCCCTCTTATCGAAGTAATTAATCACCAACTCCACAAAACCTAAAACAAAGAGAGGAGCTCAGTAACCTCCCTTGAGGTCGTTCACCACATCATACGGGATGGGTGTGACGGTTTCCAAGGTATGGGCCTCCACCATGAACCCGGGTTTGGGTCCCTCAGGCTTGCGCTTGGTGGAGATGATCTCACCACGTGCCTTGGCTGCCGACTTCAGCTCGTCATTCTTCTTCTTCCTCAGCTTGAATTCCTCATTGCACCGAGATGGCATCACGTGCTCCACTCGGACGTGGATCCTCTTCTTCAAAATCTTGTTTCTCACCTGTTTTGTTATGTAGACAAAAAAGTTATATTCAATTTTTGGGTACTTGTGTGGGACAATCCAGGCAATTTAAGATTCAGAATCAACTTAAGAGTTATGATTCATCGGACCTGACAGCAAGTGTCTAAAAAACATATTATTTTGTTAACGAGTTAAAGAGGGATGTCTTGGGCCATGCTAAATAGCACTTGGTTAGATAACAATCTGCATTTGCCCAAAAACTATCAACTTTGTTTTACGGTAAACAGAAAATAAATTATGGCTTAGTCAACCCCCTCGATAGTTTTAAGAGGCCAATATCACAGTGATATACAAGTAAAATACAGATCTGATAGCAAAAAAAACAATACAACTAAAAACAAATAAAATACATTAAAAAGTCCATAAAATGATCTTTGCAAATCAAATTTCCTTACTCCCTTTGCTGCTTGGTTAAGTCCATAACAATGCCATCAGTTCCAATAATCTAAAAGAAGAAAAAATTAAACTAGCTTGAAGGTGGTAATTAATGTCACCGTTGTGGTTGCACCAAAAGGAAATAATACATCATTGTAAGAAAATGGAACCGTTGCCAGCGCATGCAAACGCCGGTGTGGTGGTGGTGGAGGCCGTATTTCACTAAAAGTAACAGCGCAACATATATATGGTCAGTTTAAATTAAATGTTAACAATTATTTGAGTTTTTTATTAAAAAAAAAAATTACATACATAAAATCAAGTCATGGATTGGTTGGCATAGGGAACTTACATCAATTGCAATAGCTAAAACCGATCGACTGGAATTGTTAAATAAAACCACTTGGAATTTATGATGATGTTTAATTAATGGAGTAACACCTGGAACAGTAAGAAATTGGTACCACTTCTGATCCAAATTATTGTATAAAGAACGTATTTCATATATACAAAATGGTACAACTTTCGATATGGTGTTTCCTTTTAACAAATACAAAATTGGTACTTCTTTTTTACTTTACAAAGCCAGTTTGTGGGGTCATCAAACAAAAAAGAAAAGAAAAAGAAATATCAAAGATGTGTGCATACATGAATACAAATATTCTCTACATGTAGCACCTTCAATTGCTATGGTATATTGTGCACATCAAGCCTGACATGCTCTTCTTCAATTCGATAAACTGGAACTATTTCATCCTCTTCCAAACTTGGAGCAACCCTTTTTTGTTTTTTGTTTTTCTTACGAGCAGTTGCACGGTTTTGAATCACAAAAATTGCTAAAATAATCAATGAGACTCCAAAGCTAAAGACAAAAAGGCTCCAAAACACATCAAGTCCCAAGCTCTGCCGCTCTACGCTGTTCGTTGTGGTCCCAAAATTAGACAAGGAAACATTAAACCATTTGCTCTCTAGTTGCTTGATGGTGCCATCTTCTGCTAATGTCAGTATTTCTTTCGAAAGATCAGCTGTCATCGGATCGCCTTTCTGTAGAGCCTAATCAATAATAATATGTAAGAAAATTAGGACATCTCCTGACATTAATTCTGCATGGATACATTATTTAATCCAATTATTTCGGTACTAATTCAATCTATCTAGAAATGATTTAAATACTTTTATCATATAGTTTCCACACTCAAAATTTAAGCATAATAAAAACTGATTCTGTTCAGGATCGATGTAAACATTTTAAAAAACAGATTAAAACAAAAAGAACATATGTACTTACGAAAGCGAAACCCCCGAGCATCTGTGTTTCTCCATAGACAGCATAGTCATTGTGCTTTGATAAAAAAACTCGAACATAGGGCGACTCAAGGTATGCAGATGTTATAATTTTTTTCTGAAATGCAACTGGATAATCATCTTGGTCTGTGATCCGCACAATGTTTTCAGGTTTATAGTTGAGCACGTTTTCGAGATAACTGATGACAAATGGAGCTCCATCACACCCAGCTACCGATTTATCTACAACTGACTTAAGCCTCTCGGTCACAAGAATTGAGCTCAAATTTGCGGTGAAGCAATTGCTCACAATTAAGACAACCAACAGCCATGAAATGATCACAGTCTTCGTATAGAAATTGCCGACCTCTGTTTTAGAAGTATACATATATTTATATACAAATAAACAAACAACTAGGATTTATTCTTTATATCAACTTGTAGCAGTTTGAAACTTGTCGGATATATCATATATGCAATGTAGAGAAACCTATATATCTCCTGAATATACTATATAACAGGAAGCAAATTTAGGTGGAATAGCACTCACTGTCACCGTGGTTCTGGAAGAGAGTATTGCCGATTATCCAAAATGTCGCACCGATCTGCCTGTACCACGGGCCATGGAAATCTTCGTCGGCCTTCTCGTGATTCCGCTCCAGGTACCAAACAGCACCAAAGTTGTAGAACAGCAAGGTGAAGATGGTAATCCAGAGTAAGGGGGTGAACGGTTCCGTTAGCATCATGCTGACATTGTTGTGCTTCATTGGAATAATCATGGCAAGGCCTGATGTTACAAATGGCTGCGTGAATGATACCTTCTCAGATCGAGAACTTGTTGTTGTCAGGTCACCAACGGCAATATCAATATTCTGTGTGAATATAAACAACTTTTTTCTCTCAAATCTTGTGTATTATTACACTTAATGAAGTACGATTAAAAAGTTTGATTACAACACGGTATTACGCACCAAGATGAATAGCGTAAAACAAGCAAGCAGGATAATTATATGATAAATTAAGAAAATGAGTGGCATAACATACCTTCAAGTATAGTTGGTCAACAAGATGATCGTAGGTAAAATTCCCTTTAATCTTTAAAGGAACAAACTCATACAAGATGAGGGAGTTTAAACGGTTTATGGCTGCAGTGAACACATCGATGCAAAATCCGCTGACCAATTTCAAATTTTCTGTTCTATTATCATATTCCACTTTGACAAATCCATCCCATATTGAATTTTCTGGTACTCCTATTTTCAGCCTCTTCAATCCCCCGGGGGTTTTTCGTGCTCCTCCGGGCCAAAAAACAACATTCAGTTGTTGTAATAATGTTGATCCCTGTGAATTCAACTGGGACTCGTTGTTATAAAATCCGAACCCATCTAACCAAAGTCCAATTTCTTTATAACTCTTGCCGACTACATTAATTACCCGGAAAGCCGAATAACCACCAGCCACTTCTACATTCCCGATATTTGGCCAAACATGTCCACTTAACCCCGTGAAATTGATCGAGAGCAAGTTATCCACCAAAGATTTGTTATTTAACTTTGCTTTATTTGCAGCTAAAGTAATTGCTTGTACCACATCATATGCTCGTGCAGCATGTACTCCAGGACTGAAAACCATCTCGCCAATCTTCTCATACTCATCTTTAAAAGCTTTCTGGAAATCAGAATAGAACATGACGTACTCACTCGTGGATTGCTTGATGTATGGCTCGACAGCTATCACACCTTGCATGTGGTTCAAGATAAAGGAAGAGTTGAGGGTTGAATCAAGGAGAGTCGCTACATCAGGGCCGCATATCCACGACGAGCCTTGCTCCATCATCCCCAATGCCGTTGCCTCCTGAAACAGAGTTACCGTGAAATTCTCAGAACTTCTAAGGACGATGTAAACGGTTGAAAGATGTTTGCTCATTCGGTTCAGTTCCGCTCTAACAGTGCTTTTTTTATCCGAAATGGAGTCCATGGGTGGGAACACTGCAGAGTATTCGAGCTGGATCCCGAATTTCTGCAGCTCAAGCGCAAGTAGTAGTGAGGTGCCTGATACAGTTCCATAATCATCATCTTCATACACTATAATTACTCGCCGCCAGTTGTAGGACGCAACAAATCTGGCCAAACACTTAACCAGAGTGTCGTCTGAATATGACATCTGAACCAACAAAGGCATCGCAAAAACAGTAGATGGTGTTAGCGAGACGGTGGGCATGTTTGTTCCTTTGCTGATTCCTGAGATGGAGAGTACTTGTGGCCATGTCGCTGTTGATACCATAACTTCTGCTCCCTGTTGAATTAACAATTGAGCTGAAATGCAACAAAAGCTCACAAGTCATAACCCTTGTAATCCACTTGTAATCCAAAGAGCAGTACAAACATTAATATGATATGATAACAAAAATTATATTTGAAGTAGAACCTCAAGTAACAACTACTTTAAGAAAAGACATCGATATCACAACTATTTTACCATCATAACTCGCTTGAAGAGTGTCAGTGCTTTTGAGTTCGGAAATGGCAAGGAGAATGGGCTGAGACGAGGCATTGAACCTTCTCGCTGCGACCTCAATTGCAATCTTTTGCTCCCTCCCAATCCTGGAGTTGGTATCGAAGACCGCTCCGATCGAAAGAGCAAACACTGTACTTCTAGCAACCAAAGCTACCAAAAGCACGGGGAGGAGGAGAAATGGATACTTACTTGGTCCCATTTTTCAGAGATTGAACTTACTACGTAGTGATTAATTAATTACTGAATTGGTGTAAGATCAACAAGGAGAGTTAGTAGCTATACTTCATTATTTATAAGAGGTAATTAATTAAAATGTGTTGAGTATAAAGAACAATTAATTTGCTGGGATTTGTGAGGTCTTATTGAAGATTATTTTATAAATATGCTCTTGACAATTAATCATGGATTCAGTTTTGACAATGTCATCTGGATTTTGAAGAATGCAATGCAATTTCTCTGAAACAAAACCATTGACGTGGAGGAGCTAGAGCCTGAGCATAATTTCCCAGAAAATTACAGGTACAAGTCAGTCAAATCAAGAAATAGACTGTTGATTTTGAGGAATTTAGAATTAAGATCGTATAGGGACTTCTTAATCAACTAGTCAACTACTATGACTAGGTAATTTGTGTAGTGGAAACTTAATTATGGACAAAACTGTATGTCAACATCCTGCCAGTATTAATTGGTTGTTTGTATGAAAAGAAGATTGGAGGGCGGCTTTTCCTCAGATATGTCAAGTTTCGAGACTGTTCAGGAATTTGGGATGAATAGTATACTTTTCAACAGTCTAAGGGGTTGAAGAAAAAAAAAATCTCATGGGGCTGTCAACATCTTTGAGACTGCTCAGGAAAAGTCAAATACAAATGCATTAATTATTTATTACAAAATTACAAAATAGTTTATTTTTGTGCAAAAACAACTCAAAGATCATGTCTATTTTTTAAGTTTTGTATTACGTTTTTCTTTTTGACACTCAAAATTATCAATTTTCATTTGAACGGTTGTAAATCATTATAGTGTGCAAAATATACACGATAAAGATTTCGATTGCAAATTTATTCAATACTTTTTGTATATTAATTTTTGTAAAATTTATTATTTGTCAAAAAAATCTCAATATATAATGATTCTAATTTTTTTTAATGTATAAATGCCAATTTCAAGTTCTATATCAGGTTAAATTTATTTTTAAAATCTTCGTTTCATTTTAAGGGTAAAACAATTCTTTTTTTTAGTGGTGTGATATATATATACACACCTACGGAAAAAATGAAAATAATAACATAACTGTTATAAAATAAAGAAACACAAACATAAACAAGATAGAGAGAACACATAAAAGATGGCAATCTCTTTATTCATACATTTCTTATGTGTACAATACAAAATTACAATGCCTCTATTTATAGGCCACAAATTGTAAATGAAAAGCCATTACAATAATAAATAAGAGATTAAATTACAAATACTAGTGGGATATAAATTCCAATGGTAGTGGGGTAGTGGGGAAGTAAATGAGGATTAATACTGGGAGTTACAACATGAATGGACCATCCATTATATTCATAACACTCCCCCTTGAATGTCCATTACATAAGAATATGTCTCATTAAAACCTTACTAGGAAAAACTCTATGTGATAAAAATCTAGTGAAGAAAAAATAGTACATTATTCTTTTAATACGCAACTACAACCTCACCACAAAAATCCTGTGGGAAAAACCAAGGTAAAGTTTTGTCCTCCCAAGATCTATGATTCAACACATTCGTGAGACATGTGGTTTGTCTTCTGGAAGAAATAATCATGATGATCATATATGAAGATAATATTGCATATATTACTCAATTAAAGGAATGATACATTAAAGGAGACTAGTTAAGTGTCCGTGCGTTGCAACGGAGATTGAAAAGGCTCGACTCGGGCTCGGCTCGATCTTGAAGAAAAAAACTCGCTCAATTTAATGAGTTTGAGTCTTCAGCTTGGCTCATAACTCGCGAGCCCAACTCATGCCAAGCATTAAAAAAACAAACATTTACTTAATTAAAAGTCATAACTTTACCTAAACTATTCCTGCAAATCAAACATAACCAAGCAGTGCGAATGAAAATTATGAATCAAAATCGAGATATATAGCACTTTAGATTTCAAATTTATTCAAAGCACGCTGAAATTGGTGGAAATTTCTTTCAACTTCGACAATGAACTTCTTTTTACGAACCAAAAAATTACTTCAAGATAGATGTGAACAAATTGGTCTAAAATTAAAAACAAAAATTATTTATAAATAATTAATTCATATAAAATCGAAATGTGTTATACAAAATAAATTAATTCATATAAAATAAAAATTGAAAACAAAAATTATTTTACTGCACTTGCCCATGGACTTCGTAACAAAAACTACTAAAATTCACATGCTTGCACACGGCCTAAAATTCATATAAATTCTAAATGAACATTCAAATCATATAACAATAAAATTAAACATTCACATGCTTTATAAAATCTACTAAAATTTAAAATTCACTAAAATTTAAAAATTTAACATATCATTTTACCACTCAAAACCACTGGTACCAACCCCTTCAAGTACAAACTGTTTTGCCATTAGTAGTATATCATCACATCCTACACCTTCAAGTCTGACCAAGTTACAAGTATTTTCATCTAAAATGGCAATCTCGTGCAACAAAGATCATCAAGTTACTGAATATTCTAATTCTCGAATAGATCATAAATCTGAGTCAGAATTTTTTTTCAAACGTTACTGCTCTTATGTTACAAAAAATGAACTAAGTGTTGTAACCTTGTCAACAAATGAATGGTATACTCTAAAAACCTATACAGTAAATTCATCTATCCAAGTAAAAAGAAACAAAAAATAGTAACTACATAATAAACTGCCTCCTATATTCAAAAGACAGAAATGGAATAAAAATTGTCCCCAACTCATGAGAATTCCTTATTTCTTGGACTTGCCACACTTGGTGGTGGAGAAAAATACCTAGAGACACCAGCACTTCTAGGAGAAAGACTCACCTCCTCCAGTGCGCGTAACTGCAATTCTGACGGGTAGTCCCTCACAACCCCTATCCTAGGCCCAGCTCCTGTGCTCCACTTACATGAGAGTTGTTTTCCTAACTGATATGATTTCAAGCCTTTTTTTGAGTTTATTCTCTGTAGAATTATCTCTTTTGGCACTGCCACTTGCTCCAGTTCTTGGTTTTCTTCTTATAGTTCACTGACTGAGGATGATAATTCTTGGGGTATATTTTCTTCAAAACTCTTTTGGGCCTTTTCTGTTGGAGCGGTAACTACTGAACTGGTACTATGGGAAGGTTGCATTTCATTTTCTTCCTCTTCTTCTCTAGCTATGCTGAGTTCAGATCTAATGCTTTTTAGCTTATTTGAGAATTCTTCTTCCTCTTCTGGACTAAACTGCAACAAGGAAAATTAAAAAAAATATAAGATCTTAGAAGCACTAAAAGTTTGTCTCAATGAATTTAATTTGAAATTCCTGAACATTTCGAGTTCTATAATCTGATTGTGGTTAATTCCCTGTAGTACCCTTTAGTGTCAGGTAAATGAAGGGACATCTCGTACCAGCCAAATACCGTACAGTATCCTCACATTAACCAATTACAAATATCAGAGCATCGCAAAACATGAAAAACCCTAGGTGAAGTTCATATCAATTTCACCCCAGATGAGGTGGTGCTTTTTTCAGCATAATTATGTATTTTTCAGTAAAATTTCTCACCTTAACATCTGTAAGATCCACACTGTTATCCTTTAGAAAGTTCGTGAACTCCTGAAAGTTTTCCTCTGTTGGACGGTAATGACCACTATGCGGCCACATAGCCTACATGAAAACGAAAACAAAACTATGTAAATAAGACGCTCTTCAGAGCAACTACTTGAACTAATTAATAGTTTCTACTGGCTCAGAGAAATATATGCATACCTTTAAAAGCCCGTCTTCAACTACCAATCTCCCGGCTGCAGATGTAGCTCCACCGGCAAGAAAACTCGAGTGCTGAAATTTCCCTTTTTTCTTCTGCATAACGAAGAAGGTACATAATTAGAATCAAAGTAAAAGGGGCAGTTTCTAGCATAACCCTGCAAAACCTCAAAGTGTCATGCATATACCAGAAAAACTAAAGGAGGGAGGGTAATTTGGCATTTGAGGACATTATTATTAAATTTTTTGTTGCCCCCCGAAATGATAATATCGTGGCTCCGTCCCTGCATTCCATGTTTACTTGAAAAGGATACACAAAGTGCTCCTTCCTTGCATTTTATCTCAACAAAAACAAGGAAGAAAGGAGAGTGCTTTGGGCATCTTAAAGAAAAATCAAAGAAAGAACATGTGATATTTTCATCTTCAAGAGGGGCATATGCGATTTTTTTTATTAATAGGGTTAAGTATAGCAGCTTTTATATTTCTTAAGGGCATAAAATTTATGTTTTGGTCCAACAATATAAGTATACTTTATATGAAAAACAAATTACGCATACAAAAAAGAAAAAAAATGAAAACGTACCTTGCCAACATACAAAGACTTTGAAGTGCTTAAAACAAAGATCCATTTGTCACTTTTCAGCCCCTCTGATGTATCTATCAATTGTTGACTTTGCTTGTACATGAGCTTCCCTTCTTCAATTATCACTCATAGACCTCTCTTTCTTTCTGTAGAAGAAGTCATATAAACAGTAAATAATCATTCAATAAGAATTTGCCAAAAATACATTTGCAAATACTAAAAACAGCTACTCAAAACCACAAAAACTGTAATCCGGAACAAAGAACATTACAACCAAGTTATAGTTCTAAACAAAAACCCTGATCACCTAATACCAGTATCCCTAACCCTTGCCCCAGCTTCATATTTCACTGATGTCTATGCCATTTATATGAAGCTATCCACTTGCTCCATGCCATCACTGATGTCTATGCCATGTATTGATTAGTGAGATGTGTCAGAAAGCAACAATAAGAAAGCATCGTTGTGTAAATACCTACAAATTTACATGTCAGAAAGAAAAAAACTAAGGCATTGTTACAAAAGCATATTTAAAACAAAAAAATTAAAAAGGCATTGCTTCTTTGCTTTGAGTGCTTAATATTAGAAAGGCATTAGTACCAATTTGACTTTACCAACTCAACCTAACCCAATAACTATGTGTTTGGGATTTCAGTTTGTCAGATAAAGATAGAATTTTGATTAGCCTCACAAATAAGTTTATGACAACATATTCGATTAAATATGATGGATAAATCCCAAATCAACCCACGGTATAGCTATTTATTAATTTTAGTTTTATTTCATGCAAACACATGTATTTCCTTCCATCTACAGATTCCTAATTTAAATAATTTTTTTAACAGTATGCTTATATTGTTTTTAAATGAAGCATATTTTGTTTTTACATAAAAGCTTTTGTCACTTGTTTATTCTATTATCGAATTTCCTATTTGTTGTTACATACAAACAAAATATGAGAACAACAAGACGCAGCTCAGTAAACTCTTGTTGCCAATTAGTATAAAGTTTGGTAAAAAAGCATCCAAAAAATGAGAATATGGAAACCCATACCTCACAAGAAGGGTTACACGACTTAGAATTGTGACATGAGAAGAGGCTGTGAGAAAAAATATACCAGGCATTAAATGTACCAGTAAAAATATAAAACTATAGAACTAAATTGAACATGTGTAATAATTAATAAGAAAAGAAAGGTCTGTACCAGTTTGTACTGGTACGATTTCCTATTATAAACCACTTTTAAAAATTAAACCTATACCACATAAGGTATAATTGTACCAGCAACTAAGGTACTTATGAGCACTACTCTTTATCGACCCACCATGTCAGAAAATCAAGCCAAATGAGATAATTTTACTTGTTGCTACAAACATGATATCAATTACAATGGAAATACTATGGATTGTTATGACTTATGAGCTAAATCTCAAATTAATTTTCACATGTACGGTAGATGTACCAGAGAAGCATCCTAAAATTACATCCACACCAACAAAATAGTAGGAAAATGCAAAACACACCCAGAGAAGCATCTAGTAAGGTTCAAAGTTTTCCATAACACTCACAAAATATTACATATTAGATGATATTACCAATGAAAGCTCCTCTGCCATTGATAATAATTATATATTTACATATACATATCTTTTTGTTTTGCAAATTTAGAAATTATGAAAGTATTTAAGGGTAAGTAAGAATGCATTGTACCTGATTAAGGTTGCAATTTAAACACTCAGCTGAAAATCTACACAGTAAAGCCCTAATTGAAAGAGATTGTCAACTACAACTTAATCTACCATAACAAAAAAAATTATAATACACTACAAACGTACCTTTTCAATTTTAGAATCATGAATTCAGCAAAAATTAAAATAAGTCAACAATGATTAATGTGAAAATAAGTCAACAAGTCAGCAAGTAAAACCTTATATTAGAAGCATGAAGTCAGCAAACATTAAAATTAAAATCCCTCTCCATAATCATTTAATTATTCTTTTTTTCTCACTACTGATTTATAGATATTAAAACCATTTAGATTATCAGCTTCATCATTATATTAATAAATTGAGATATACATGTCTACAATATATATTTCATGATTGCCTATGAAAATAAAAATTAGGAACAAAAGGTGAAAAAACCTGATTATTTTGTCCTAGTTTGCTCGATATAAGGAGATTAATTTGAGAAATCCAAGCGACCTCCTTTACAGGTGCGTCATGCATGGCAACAGTTATTGGCTGAGCACTTGCCTTAAGGGGCCACATCCTAATTTGCTTATCACATCCATCTGAGAACACAACAGTGTTGCCAATTTGCCATCATCTGTTCATGTACATAGCACCTACAACACGAAAAGAACTTTTAATGTGCCTCAACCAGTAGAAGGGCAAAAAGGTCATAGTTCCAACAGATTGCTTCCGAATAACAGTAGAATTATAATGGATCAAAGGAGGGGTAAAGGTCTGTGCATCTATTGTGGTGATAAATATGATCCAGGACACAAATGCCTCAAAAAGTTTATGCTCATGATGCAAGAAGATCAAATATTGCAGTACCTTAATCGAAAGTATTAATTTTAGGGTTTTTCAGCGAACATCCCAGAGCAAGGAAAGCAAATCGCACGAAATCGTACAAGAAAAAAAATTAGGGTTAACAGAAAAAAAATAGGAATTACCTCCGTTTCCGCCGGCTGCCTCCGTCACGGAAGTCGGCTCAGAGATAAAAAAGCTTGATGAAACTTTTCACTTTGTAAGCTTCCGTAGCACGACCATGAAATACCAAGGAAGTCGGCTGAGAGAGAGAAGGAGATCGCTGCTCCTTGCTAATGGTCGTGCTACGTCGGAAAGGAGAGGGACGCGTGGGGAAGGAGTAATGAAAAACGCGTGTAAACAGGAGAAAACGCGTGGAAAATAAAGAGAGAAAAGGAGATTCAGTGATACAATTTTTGTGTGTCATTATATGTAGCGTGGATATAAATCACTAAATTTAGATTTCTACACGTTTGACAACATGAAACAGATGTATAAAATCAAACTATTTTAATTAAAGGCTGAGATTGAGATCTGTTTTGATGAGTGGCTGAGATTTATATAATGAACGGCTCATATCTCCTCTTGACAGATAGAGGATTGGATCCCAAAAAAATATGTGTGATATTTAGTAGTCCTGATTTACAAAGGGCCAATCTAAGAACAGTTACTTTAAAAGACAATTTGACATATTTTTTATCTAAGGTCTTCTTTAGAGGGACAAGGCACGACATCCAAAGATGTCATAAATTTCCATTTTTCAACATGAGCTTGCTTTGTAAAAACAATTCCAGTATATCATGGAAGTTGCAATCTCCAAACTTACCTCCAGGAAGGAACAAATGTGAGATTCTTCATTAAAAAAAGCATCTTTAGCTTTTCCCGTAGAACTATTTTGCCATTAATAAGAAGTTACTTGAGAGAAAGTAATAATCCAATTATAACTTGAATTAAAAATATATCATGTCACGAAAAGGTACAAACATTCTTAGGGCAAGGAATTGAGTGTGTAGTACAATTTACCTTTGCAACGTTAATATTTTGGCAATCCATAGCAGCAACAGCTACTTGTTCATAAAGAGTCCATTCTACATGAACAAAAAAAATAAGTAAATCTCTAATCTCTCAAATTTTAGTTTCTATAAAACCAATCTTACTGGAGATCAATGGAAATTGTACATTCAATTCTTTGAATTGTTTTCATGAGCTATGAGAATTGCCTTCAAAACCAACTTGTGTTAAAAGAGAAAAAAAAGGAAAAAGAGATTAGGAGTAAAGATATATATACCTGATACTTCTTGAGAGAATGTACCGACTCGCTGGCAAGCTAATAAACTCCTAAAGAATGCTCGAATCGAGTATGTACTACTCCAGGATACACCAGATATGTCAGACCTATAAAGATGAGACGAAAATAGCACTATTGCTCGGTTTAGGTCCTTGTCTACCAGCTGAAAAATTGAATTAAGAATTTTTCAGAATTGGATTTTTTGATTAATGAACACAAAAGAACGTAAGTAGGAGAGAATCATACCACAAATTATTCAATAAACGCATATAAGCAATTCTATCAGACCTTTTAGCAAATTTGCTCCTTTAATATCCCTGCAATAAATCCGAAAAGGAACACCAAAAATAGAGATTAAGGACATGCAGATGTAAAATTTCAAACAACAGATTTTGTCATGGTCCCATAATGCTGGCGCACATACTTGTTAATGGAACTTGGATGAACGTACTCTAGGTATATGTAGAACCTATCTTCTGTCTTGATATACAGAAAAATATTAATACTTCAATTCGTAAATAGAAAATTATATCACATATTGTTTTCTTAAGGAAAGAAACATCGGATACCCTGGTAGAAACAAGAAAGGAACTTACAATTTCACTGCCATAGTATTGCACAATGTTCGGGTGCTGATATTGGCTCAGGAACCAAATTTCCTGAAATCAAAACATACTTTCAGATGATTGATATTGAATGCACAATTTTTCCACTGTTCTAATTTACATTCCAAAACCCCTCACATATTACCTTACTTTTGCTTTAGATATTTTATTGGGCAACACATAACTTTTCATTTGTGGAATATATTTAGGGAGTTAAGAAATGAAATATGTATGAACATTGGTAACAACAATGAACAACCTACAAGAATATAAACCCCAAGTTTTTTTATATTTATTTTCTTTTAACATAATAGAAGTACACAACTGACCTGTTGAAGCTGCTTTAGAGATTCAATTGATTTTTCATCCTCAGGAATGATATTCACCTCCTTCATAGCACACAGCGCACAAGTATGCCTAACATATTACCAGACACACTTTTAATGGGCATAGTTAGCCGAAAATTTGACAGCTCAAATGAATTATAGTGATGAGACGGCCTTTTTTTATTATGATTACATGATCTACGGTAGAGAAAAGATCGATGCTTTCAGGGACTTCTATTTGGATTGCCAATCCTACTTCAGAAAGATAGGGATTATATGATTTCAGTTGTTCTAGTAATAGACATTAAAATCAATTAGAAAAGAAAACTAATAATTCATCTGAGTAATCAACTATTAGATTGAGTTAAGTAATAGTTGCTTACATCGATAAAGATCAAAAGGTGAAATGAGCTTGATGAGTCCAGAGCCTACCTACATTTTCAATTAAATATACTTGTTTAACTCTTTTCTTTCCCAAGCAAATGTATTCCAAAAATCTTACTAATAAAAAAATAAAAAAGCTGAGCAACGACCAATTTGGACTACAAGAACAGCATTCACCAATTGAGCTACTTTCTATAGTCAATTTCAAAATTAAAGACAGTTGAATGTCTAAAATCAGTTATCGTACCTGCTCAATGTAACTGAGCACACTGTCATCAATGAGTTTGCAACCGTAATAAATCAAAGAAAGATTACCAATATGGTCCATTTTTTATTTTTCCGTATTTATCTTATTTTCTGCAACAAGAATGATAAGAATAAAAAAAAATCTTTTTCTTCATGTCCAAACAAAGAAAAATAATTTAGTCTTTTTAATTATTTAATATCTTAGCAGAATAAGAAAATAAAGGCAAATTTTCTATCATTTTTAATTTTATGATAAAAGATTATAACTCTATAATAAAAATTTTATGAAAATATATAGGGAATATAAATCTCATTTTATATTGATTGAAGTTCTATTAAACTTTCCACAATAGAAAAAAAAAATTCTTCTATTGTGAAAACCTAGAATTTGAAAACACTGAGAGAGTTAATTTGAGAAAAAGCACCTGCTATTGAGAAGTTTTCTATACCGCAAGCATTGGCAGCCCACACCAATAGCACCTGAACTTACCAAAATAACCTCATACCCCTGAGAGTTTAGTTCTTGAAGCTGCATTTGTATGAAATTAAATTAAAACATAGTTTAATATGCAGAGGTAAAAAGAATGAGAGCATCTTTTGACCAATTTAGTATTACCTGCTCAAATAAAGAACCCAATCGACCAACTGCTAACCTCCCGTCTGGTCTCGTCACAACAGCAGTTCCAATCTATTAAATTGCGACATACAAATTGATTGAGTCACTGAATTTGTTTCAAAATTTAATCCTCTGCGGAGAAACTGAATGGGAGGCGGGGATTTAGGTCTTGGACGATTTGGGTTCGAGGAAATCCACCGTCGATTACATCAATCAACCCTCTCAACCCTCTCCTTCGCCTTTTTCATTTCTCTTTGTTTTTCCCATCTGAGAGAGCCGGGGAGAGGGAGGAAGAGAGTCTCAGAGCCGTCATCGTTTCCCTTGGCCGCGAAATGGAAACCCTAGAGGCACCGTCGTTGTCCATCTCTCTGCTCTCTCTCTCTCTCGCGGCGTATTGAAAGAGGAGACGCCTAGATCGGTGCTTCGAAAAAAGAAAAGAGACGCGTATTCGCATTGGGAAGAAGCGAATACAGAGGAAACGTGTTTTTCTGTTTGTTCAAGTGAAATAATTTCTATGTGGTTTTTCATGTAGCAGGTATGTTTCGAAATAAATTTAGATTTCTACACACTTGACAACATGAAACATATGTATAAAATCAAAATTATTTATTAAAGGCTGAGATTGAGATGTGGTTTGATCAGTGGCTGAGATCTTTTGAATTGATGGCTCAGATCCTCTCTGAACGAATAGATGCTTGGGTGCCAAAAAATCCAACGTGATATTAGTAGTGCTGATAGAACAAAACATATTTTACCAAAGTTCTTTTTCACACATGATCTCCAAAAGGATAATGTTATTAATGCTCAGCAAATCCGTTCAAGTGAGAATCTAGCAGATTTATTCACTAAGATACTCCATACTTTAATATTTGAAAATGTGATCCGTAATATTGGAGTTGGTCGACTTAAAGATCTTGATTAATGTTGTCATGAGGGGGAGTTAATATGCATTACATTTTTCTTAATTGGATAATCAGAAAAATGTGTTCTTAATCGAATCAATTGAGCAAGTAATCTCACAAACGCCAGGTTGCGAGTTGCTAATAAACAGCTCGATATTTTGCTCAACTATAAGGAGACAAGAAATTTACTCAAAATATAAATTTCCGCATCATATAATTTTTTCTTTAAATCTTCTTCAGAAAGATCTTCTTAATATCTTTTGAAATCTTCTTCGAGAAGATTAAATTATTGAAAAAAAATATATGAATCATATCTAAATTTCACATTATAAAATTTATGATTAACAGATGGCTTCGGACCATTTGATAAATTGAGAACTTATGATTAACCTATGACTTTGGGTCATTTGATAAAATTGAAAATTTATCTCAAATTTAACAGATTGTAATATTTGTTTAATTTGAAATCTCATATTATGATATTTGCTAATCTGGCATTCGGGTACCATATACTTAAATGGTGGCATTTAATCCCGCACAACTAACTAGTACAAAATTAAAGAATAGTAACATAACAAAAGAAAAGAAAAGAAATAATACGCATTTGAAAAGCTCAAACAACCCAAGGTGTCTGCCCCGGTTCTGGACCAGATCCAAGCCGTTTACCATTGAAATTTAGGTGTATTTCTTTTGGTATAATCTTCTAGAGAAATTTGGAGATATTAAATTTTAAAATCTTTCAAAGATATATACCAGAATAAAGCTATATCATAATCTGCGTACTACCAATCACCGGTAATCAGCAACCACAGATATAGTATCTATGTTTTGTTCTTGAAACCTTATGCTAAGAAAAGACTTGCGTATTTACAATCTCCTCTAATTGTTAATTAGAAGTATTATAATATTAAAATAAAATAATACAAAAAGTTTATCTTGAATCTTCAAATAGTAGTAGAGTTCTCGTGCTGATAACGTGTTATAAAATAAAGAAACACAAACATAAATAAGATAGAGAGAACACATAAAAGATGACAATATCTTTATTCATACATTTCTCATGTGTACAATACAAGATTACAATACCTCTATTTATAAGCCACAAATTGTTAATGAAAAGTCATTACAATAATAAATAAGAGATTAAATTACAAATACTAGTGGGATATAAATTCCAATGGTAGTGGGGTAGTGGGAAAGTAAATGAGGATTAATATTGAGAGTTATAACATGAATAGACCCTCCATTATATTCATAACAATAACTTTGAAAGTGTCATTTATTGTAGAGGCAGCTTGACAGCAGAGCCATTTCAAAGTGGATTGGTAACACAGTTGTGATGGGCAAATTTCAATTTAGATCACAAATCACTATCCTCTGAGTTCACTCAAATTTTGAATTTAGATCTGGACCGTCCAATTTAATCCGCATTGATTAGACAGTATAGAGCTAAAAACTCAAAACGATGCAATAATGTAGAGGATGAAGACTCAACCTAAACCTGCTAATGGGCCGGATCAAACTCAAAATTCAGCCCGGCTTTATCAACCTTCATTAAAGGTCCAACTCGAACTCATATCAAATATGAAGGGAAAAGCCCGGCTCGACTTGGTCCATTTGATCCTCTCGGCTCGGCTCGGCCCGAACTCGACTCGTTAATAAAGAGTCGCTAATAAAGAGTCACTGAATTGAACTTCTGAAAACTTGACGGCACACCTGCTTACGATGTCACTGAATTGGACTTCTGAAAACTTCTGAAAACTTGATGTAACAGAAAGTTTTGAAAAACAACTATGCAAACAACTAGTATTAACAGAAATGCAACTAAGTACTGTCATGCAGTAGTGCTGAATAATCGATAATCAAAGTAGAAATCCTATCAGTTCATGGTATAACCTTAAAGGGTTGCATTCAAAATCAAGTAGAAATCCTATCAGTTCATGGTATAACCTTCATAGGTTGCATTCAAAATAAAGTAGAAATTCCTAATTAAGCTCAAAAGATCCGAATTTTTATCTGTTGTTAAAACTAAGACATGAAAATCAAGCACGAGCTAGTGAGTTACCAATTGAAAGACCAGTTGAAGAGAAAAAGGAAGGCGCGCGAAGAGGGGGCGAAGAGATAGCAATATGAGGAGGAAAATGGTGTGCAAAGAGAGGCGAGCAGAAGAGATAGCGATCTGAGGAGGAAAACGGTGTGCAAAGAGAGGCGAGCAGAAGAGATAGCGATCTGAGGAGGCGGTTCTCGTGCGCAAAGAGAGGCGAGCAGCTTGGGAACGAAGAGGAGGGAGACAGTGTGTGATTCGACTCGCAAACTCGACTCGGCTTAGGTTAGTGATGAATTATTTGGAGTTCGAGCCGAGTTTGGACTAAACTTGAATTGAACTCAGTTCAATTTAACTCATTCAAGAGCCCAACTCAAAGTCCATGAGTCGGCCCGACTCATTTAGCAGGCCTAACTCAACCCTAAACTTAGAAGATTACACATGCTCCCAAACTTGGAAGATTCAACCCTAAGAAACAGCGTTTCAGATCAATTATACCTGGGACACTAATGAAATCCGCACCAGGAAATGGTTAATGCTGCACCATTGTAAAGCTAACAATCGAAACATTTGATAGTTCAAAGAGAATAGATTGATCTCAACACTCAGTACTAACAACCACATAACATGAACAAAACATGTCAAAATTATAACAAGAACCATATCTTAAACTCAAACCTACCAAAATATTCAAAAACACTAGAAAGTCTCCCCTCTTATCGAAGTAATTAATCACCAACTCCACAAAACCTAAAACAAAGAGAGGAGCTCAGTAACCTCCCTTGAGGTCATTCACCACATCATACGGGATGGGTGTGACGGTTTCCAAGGTATGGGCCTCCACCATGAACCCGGGTTTGGGTCCCTCAGGCTTGCGCTTGGTGGAGATGATCTCACCACGTGCCTTGGCTGCCGACTTCAGCTCGTCATTCTTCTTCTTCCTCAGCTTGAATTCCTCATTGCACCGAGATGGCATCACGTGCTCCACTCGGACGTGGATCCTCTTCTTCAAAATCTTGTTTCTCACCTGTTTTGTTATGTAGACAAAAAAGTTATATTCAATTTTTGGGTACTTGTGTGGGACAATCCAGGCAATTTAAGATTCAGAATCAACTTAAGAGTTATGATTCATCGGACCTGACAGCAAGTGTCTAAAAAACATATTATTTTGTTAACGAGTTAAAGAGGGATGTCTTGGGCCATGCTAAATAGCACTTGGTTAGATAACAATCTGCATTTGCCCAAAAACTATCAACTTTGTTTTACGGTAAACAGAAAATAAATTATGGCTTAGTCAACCCCCTCGATAGTTTTAAGAGGCCAATATCACAGTGATATACAAGTAAAATACAGATCTGATAGCAAAAAAAACAATACAACTAAAAACAAATAAATACATTAAAAAGGTATTTTGATACATAATTTATACAGAGATTGTGATGATAGACATACTACTACATAAAATAAATTACTACCAAATAGAAAATGCCCAATGGAATTGCCTCAGCTTTATCTACTTGAAAATGGGAACACCAATTTAACCAACAGGATCCTTCATTCTACTTCAAGCAAATCATGAAGAAGAAATCAAAATGATCGACTTACAGAAACTCAAATCAATATCCCCTTGGAACCTGTTTTACATTTTCACCTACATTTCTAATTTAGCAGAAACATTATACAAGGCCGCATATCAACAATTCTCAATGGCCAGATTCGATCTACATCATTCAATAGTTCTTGCAAAAATCAAGCTAATATCGAAACCAAATTAGACAGTACACAGAAATTCTACAAACCAGGAATTACCATTTCAAAAACTTCGAAAAAAGAAAAAAACCAACAGAGGGGATGATTACCTGTTTGTTGATCTCAACACCGATGGCGCGCTTGGTGACATTCCAGACGATACCAGTGCGACCATGGTAGAACTTGTGAGGCATACCCTTGTGCACAGCACCATTTACCTTGATGTCGACATAGTCGCCGATCTTGTATGTGCGGAGGTAGGTTGTGAGAGCGATGTACCCCTTCTTCCTAAACGGACGAGAGAAGGAATCCCTCGTGCGGCACCTCAGACCGTGTCCAGCTGGCATGGTGGCGCTACAGGTCTAGGGTTTCTCTCTGGCTGGGTACTGCGGCTAGGGTTGGAGTCGAGAGGAATGAAATGACCTTATTGAGGTGTGGTTTTGTAAAAGGACCAGATTGCCCCTGTTTCGGGTTTATTTGTCTTATACGGGTCATAAACAGGCTTTGATTCGTTGGGCCTGATTGGGCTTTCATGGAACCAGTATAAGGCTGGTAAGTTCTTTATTATAACGGGCTTTGATTCGTTGGGCCTTATGTGTTTGGTCTGAATGAAAGCAGTATAACGCTGTCATTACGGGTCCTGATCCCCTAAAGTAACACAATTTTTAGATTTTGAATCGGGACCGTCCAAATCGAATCCGTCAGTCAGGATCGTCTCGGGATTCGAATCCGCCGCTCGGATGTGCGCTCCACTTTGGAATGGATTGTCACGGATTCAAATTGGACGGTCCCGATCCAAAACCCAAAAATTTAGTTACTTCATTGGATCTGAAGGCATTCTTTTTTATAATTCCAACCAATTTTTTTTTTATAACGCTGGTAATGCCACCGGATATGTAAAGCCTGGATAGCAACAAAATTTTATTCACCAAATTATATCTGAAACTTTTAGCACAATTGTACAGAAGTATCCAAAATGAAAAAAAAAAATCTCAAAAAAAAAAATATTCATGAAGCAAATATATAGATTGAACTCTATGATTCTAGTAGTTTATTTAATAAAATACTATACTTAGCAGCTGCCAAAATTAAAAAAAAAAAAAGATTCTAACAATAGTTTATCATTTTCAGAAATATCAGAGTCACAGAAAGCATTTTTTTTCATCAAAATATTTGTGATTAATATTTAAGTACCCTTTGAATTTGTTTTAAAAAAGAATAGTGAATACCGCACGAAATTATTTCTATTACGAATTAAAATTAGGGTCAGCTGATTCCAATTTGATATATTAAATATGTAAATCATGTCACTATTACCTCTATTATTTTTTATTTCTTCATTATGTCTTTATTTTTAGAACTTTAATAACTTCCAATTTAAAATAAAATTATCAGATATTATACATATTATTTTCTTTATACATAAAAGATGATGACATCTTAACATTATTTTGATTGATACCAAGAACTTACAAAAATACATTGATGTGAATAATTTATGAACAATGATTTTTTATCTTATTAATTCATAAAACAAAAAATAATAATTTTATATGTGCATGTAGAAAAAATAATATAAATATATTTAACCGTTATATTTTGACATATAAATTTTAAAATTATTCTTATTAAAAAATTAAAAAGTAGAGATATTATAAAGACATAAAAAATAGAAAATTTGAACCTCCATTATTATTAACTCCTCTATTATTATTGTTTATAAATCTGGATTAGACATTAGAAAGCAAATCAGTTCCTCACAGCTCCTAATGAGTCTTACTAGTATGATATGAGTGTCATTTCAACCTATGTAATACCAACTTCAAAATCTATCAAATTAACGTTAAACTGTGAATCAAAACCATTCAAACTGATCTACTTCACTAGCGTTTAACATACAAAATTTATAATTTTTCGAATTTATTTAGTATCAAGTCAAGCAGTCAAATGTGAGAGTTTTTAAGTTAATTTTAATACATTTATTTTTTAACATTTTTGACCACTTAATTTGATACTAAAATAATTCAAAAAAATAAAAGATTTACATATAAATGCATCGCTCGCTCATAAAATAAATAGGTTTGAACTATTTAAAGTATTTTGAAGTCTATAAGCGGGACTCTTCCCCAATACTTTCTTTCTCGATTTTTTTTAATATCTAACAATTAATAAAAAATAATACAAATGCTCAAATATTCTGAAGAATTTTTTAAAATGTCTAGACCGTCGAAACTTTCGGCGGCTGAAAAAATTATTGAACTGCCAAAATTTTTGGCGGCCGAGGAAACATAATTTTTTTTTATTTCTTCGATTGCTGTTAGAAACCTTATGTTTTAATTATAGTTTTTTTATTTAATTATAATTTTTAGAATTTATTTATTTTTTATTAAAATATTATAAATATTTTTTTGAAAATTGATAAAATACTATATAATTTGATTTATTAGAAAAACTTCAACAAATAATCCGGATCAACATTTTTCAAGCCGGATATTTGTAGTTGTAAGAAAAATTAAAAAAAAATTCTCTAACAAAATAACTTAGATTCAATAAATTTTTCAGACCAAAATTCTCTGACAAAAATTTTCTCTGAATTTTTTTAGACAATTTTTTTATTTTTCCCAAAATAGAAGAATCACAATATTTTCTGTATTTACCTAGAAGTAACTTTTGAAACGGGATTAATAGCTTAGATTCAAAATATATATTTTTTTTTTCCAATAACACACAAGGAAATATTTTAATTTTTCTTACCGCTGCAAAAATTCCGACCTGAAAAATGTTGATCCGGATTATTTGTTGCAGTCTTTCTAATAAATCAAATTATATAGTATTCTATCTATTTTAAAAATATATATAAAAATATTTCTAATATTTTAATAAAAAATATAAATAAATCATAATATTTTCTAATTTAATAAAAAGCTATAAATAAAATAAGATTTCTGACAGAAACCAAACAAATAAAAAAAATTATATTTCTCGGCCGCTGAAAATTTTCAAACAAATAAAAAAAAAATTTATTTCTCAGCCGTTGTAAATCTTAGCGGTCCTATAAAGAATTCAGCCGGCCAAAATTTTGACGGCCTGACTATTTTTAAAATTCTTTAAAAATTTAGACATTTGTATTATTTTTTATTTAATGTTGGATATTAAAAAATCGGCTTTCTTTCCAACAGCATCTGCGGCGCTCCGGCGCACGTGAGCAAGAGGCTCTAATCAAATAAACACTGCTGGACTCAAGGCGCCGCTAGCAGAGCCGAGCAAATTCACATGGTAGGGATGATGATAGACGGCGCCGGAGAAGAAGCCGATGAGTTGGTCACTCCGGGAGAGTTTCTAGGCGAAGCCACTCAGCTCGTCGCCGGAAAGGGTGCCTACGTCAGCGGTCGCTCCATTCTCGCGTCCCTTACTGGGCGGCGCAAAATCACACCTCCTACTCCTGGCTCCTCCGATAATGTCAGTGCTCGATTTCCTTTTCATTGTGTGAGGTTTAGGGTTTAGGGTTTTTGGGTTTAGGGGTTTGGTTTATGCGACTCCGTTTAAGTGCGATTTTGCGTCTTGTCTGATCATTTACAGAGATCGACTATAGAGGTCGTGGGGCATAAAGCTCATGGCGCGGTTCCTCAGCCTGGATCGATTGTCATTGCTCGTGTAAGCACTTGTTGTACTCTCCTTTGAGTTATGTTTTTAATTGAAGCAATGAAATATTATATGAAGTAATGTTTATTTGGGATGTGGTCGGAACTGAAAACTTTTTTCTGGTAAATAGTGGTGCTGAGATCTCAATGTTTGCTAACAGGTCACAAAAGTAATGGCAAGGAATGCATCAGTTGATATAATGTGTGTTGATTCAAAAGCAGTCAAGGAAAAATTCTCTGGCATTATAAGGTACACCAACCCTTCTGGTAACCTTCTTGTTTTCAAGTTATGTCATGGCTCGTTTGCTTATGAAAATCATACAATGGTTTGTTTAATTTATAAATTTTGGTATCATACTAGGCAACAAGATGTGCGTGCAACTGAAATTGACAAGGTAGACATGTACCAATCTTTTCGGCCCGGTGATATTGTCAGAGCTCTGGTTGTATCCTTACAGAAAACTTAGACATGTTATTTTTGTCCATTTTTGTGGTTTTGCAATTACTGTTGACATTTTTTATATTACGAACAATTTCAATTCCTGAGGAGAATTGCTGGACTTGACTATTGTATTAAGCTATCTCTGGGTGATGCAAGAGCATATTACCTTTCTACGGCCAAGAATGAACTTGGAGTCGTCTCTGCCCAGAGCATTTCGGGTAATAAGAATGATTACAACTACTGGATGAGATAAAGTTTGAAAAGAAAATATTATATTTTCCTATCATCTATTATATATTTGTTTGTTATCCATTGATCTATGCTTATATGTTGTTATTTATTTAATTATTGTGTCAGGTGGTACAATGGTGCCTATCAGTTGGACAGAGATGCAGTGCCCACTGACAGGACAAATAGAGCAGAGGAAGGTAGCTAAGGTTGATTAATTTCCTTCATTAGGAAGTTGGAATTTAAAAAACAGGTATGTGAATTTTTAATATTATAACTTTGTAGTCCAGTGTTGTTTGATTTGTTCACATGTATCTCATTAGTTCATGTGAGCTTTTAAAACTGTTCAATTGTGAAATTGATAACATCTAATTCTGAAACCAAAGTTGGAATTGCCTTGATACATGAAAGACTTCTGACCCTTATTTTCTGGATATCTCTCTATTTGAAATTGGTGATTTTTGGATCTGATGTAGACCAAGTGTTTACCCTTTCTGTGTTCATTTTGTTGTTCTGATGTAGACCAAGTTTTTTTTTTTTTTTTCAGAACAGCCCGTAGGCAGACCAAGTGTTTTTGTATCTGAGAAAAATACACTTTTTTGCAGAAATATTTGATGTTCTGGTAATTGCAATATTGCTGTTTTTTGCAGAAATATTCTGATGTACTACCCTTTTGACTCGGCAAGCTTGGAGTGCTCTCACATGCTCAAAGATTTACCTTTTGTGACTTTTAGTCATGATTTTTGTATCAGAGAGGATGGCTTCTTTCTTATATATGTAGCTGTTATTATCTTGTATTAGACAATATCTTACTATCGTAATTAGAAGCCTTTTTTTTGGGCCGTATATCTTTGTTGTTGTTTTTATTACTTGCATTTTCTTCTCAAAATACCATCCAGTTTTGCATAAAGCTGTTATTTACATTTATAACCTTGAGCGTCAGTAATCTTGTAGGACAACCAATCATATTGATATTAGCAACAAACTTCTCTCAAATAATTAATCAAAAGATAACTTAACCCCAAGAAGAAATAAATACACGAAGGATGAAAAAGAAACTTAAATTCAATGAAGGATCCAGCGCATGTTATAATTTTGCAAATAACTGTGCTGGATTGAGATTACAAGGGGCGGAGAGATCTCTTAGGCAGCCACAAAATCCTTCTTCATCCATTGGAAATGGCATTGGGAGAGGGTGGTCGGGTATTATTCCAACCTATCACGAGTTAATACAAGTCAAAAGGTGACATGGCATATACCCCAAAATCATACAATATCAAATTCTTTTTGCTAATTATCCAGCAAATAAGACTTAATTAGAAACTCTTAAGGCATGCCATTACACTTTGTTCCAGTCTTGTACTACTTCAGTTTTATTTTCTTTTGCTTATTTCATATATTTCTTTTGCTGATTTCAGGAAATTAAGGTAGCCCAGTTCGAACATTAAAAAATACAAAATATGGCTGAAAAATGCGAGAAAAACTCTTCCAGCATTTTGCCCATTCTATACTGATATTCAGAACTAGCTGTGAATTGCACAAGTGAATGGTTTGTTGACCAATCAACATTTTCAGTTGCATTAAGTGACAACTTGAACAAATTACATTGCTAACCTTATCGATATCAATGTGGGCAGGGGTCTCATAGCGAGCCACAGTAACTGCTAACCCTGATCCATCGGACAGCTCGAAAACTGACTGAATCTTCCTGTTAAAAATGATACGCATGGCATCAGATCTTCACCATTTCAGATACATTATCTTCAAATTTGTGTGTGTGTGTGTGTGAGAGAGAGAGAGAGACCCTTTTCCGAAAGTTGGTTCACCATATAGCACAGCTCTTTTATTGTCCTTTAGTGCTCCGGCAAGTATCTCGCTTGCACTTGCAGTTCCTTTGTTAACCTATTAATTCCAATTGCATTTATGCTCTTTCAGTTATGCATAAAATGACCATGCCTTAAACATAGTACCCAGTAATTAAATGTTTACTAGTTGAATTGTAGTATGATCTGACAATTCCATAAAATGTCAACTAAACCATTATTTGATAGAGGATCATAGGAACATTGAGGGGCAGAAGTTGCAAATAAGACTTGAGATGGGCATTAAGAGAACATTACCAGCACAACTAATGGTTCTGAAGCAGCAACAGTATTGCCTCCATCAGCCTCATATATGTCACGGACCCCACGGCTGTCACATATATAGACTATGACTCCTTTCTCTAACCTACAAAAAGGATGTCATCAGCATCAGCAGCATATTCCAATTGTTCAACAAAAAAGAAAAGAAAACCATAACAAAGTTTCCAAAACTTGCATGAGATATATTATCACTCCATTGGTTTGAACTACGGTATGAGAGAGAGAGTCTTACCAGATCTTAGCAATTTCAATTCCTTGAGGAAAGAGGCCACCACTACATCATCAAACAATATTCCATCATGTCCAAAAGGTTTGCAGCCTTCCAGTGAATCATTTCAATTGTTTTTATTCTTGCAGGTATCATGAAAAATTGTTTACCTGTTATTCCTCAAATCCAGAATAAAAGCTTTCACATTGTCATTCCTTAGTTTATCAATAGCATCCCTAACAGCAGCTGCAAGTCATTGGAAAGAAATAAGGGAGTCATTTTGAAATAAAATTAATTAGTTTGCAAAGGATCAAAATTTTTGACACGTTCCCAAGTTCCAGCTGTAAAAAAAATACAGTAATTTATACAAAATCCATCACACGGGACTATTGGCCTTTCAATCTTTATCACTGTTGCCTATTTTCCTTGATCACCTTTGTTGAAGTTTAGGGTGAATTGAGGCATATATGTAAGATAAAGAGTATTTTGAGGTTCTTTTGCAAAAGTAAGCTTGTATGTGTAAAATTGAAGCTTTACTGAGAAGTGAGACAGCATACAATTAATACAACTCAGTACATAGATCTGGCCATTTTTTGCATGCAACAAAACAAACCTGAGGCATTTTGGTTAAAAGTAGTTAGTTTAATATATCCAACCCTTGAGCTTTCCTTCCCAGCACCAGGTATCTCACACAGAGTTGACTTCACTGGGTTTCGAGTAACCCTCTCCCTCCTATGTGAAAAGTATAGCAAATATTGATAGTATGATTAAAATGATAATAAGAAATACATAAAAAAGTAGCTTTTTTGCACCAAAAAAAATTAAAAATTTATTCTACCTTAAGAGACTGCAAACGAGAATTGGAAAAAGTTGGTGAACCATAAAGCAACAACTCTTAGACTAAAAACTATTTACATTCAAGCTTAAGAGAACGGAAATTACTTTACAGTGACATGCTTAATGTCAGATCCTTTGCGAATCGTTAAATCTACCAAGCTTCCTTCTTCGCCTCTGTTGCAAAATTTCATGATAAATCAACGGAAACTCAGAAGATTCTTTACTGAGTTCAACAATAGATTGACTAGTGGACAGTAGTAAAAAAGCCTTACTAGAGTTGCAACAAAGAGCCATACCACCCGGTTAGTTTATTTAACCTGGCAACATATGACAGGAACATTTGCAGTTTACTGCAAGCATCTACATTGGTAATTTCATTCCAATTTCAAATCCTAGGTGGCAATTTCAATTTGCAATTTCAGGGAGGTATCATAATTTCATAAATAGAAAGATTTTTTTAAATGAAATTGCTTTCAAAGTCAAAAATACTAATTCTTATTCGCTCATACATCCCAGAAATTAATTTCTGGGATGTATGAGAATTTCTTTTTCAATTTATGAATGCTAAAATCAATCAAAATTAATTGCGCGAGTGCAGTGTTTTTTAAATTAACATTAAATTAATTTCAATTAATTTTAGTTATTTCTATTCTAATTTCAGGAATGTACATGCTCTAACCAGCAGCAACCATTTAAATTTTCAGCGGAGCCTGGTCCAGTTAGGTATACTAACTTCTGAATCTGTACCTGTAGGGGTAGTACCTGATAACAACAATTATGATAGCACTGCCTACTACTGACAATCTACTTTCAGGTAAACACAATTTGCTGTAAAATGAGAGCAACTACTTACTGTAACCGATCGGCTGCATCATATATGTCCATGTTTTTAGTAGATAAATCATCTATAGCTAAAATAATATCTCCAGCAGCTATACCAGCCTTGTCAGCAGGCCCATCAGGGTTCGATGACACAACCACAAAACCCTGGTCTGGCCCATCAAGCACCCTCGGGTATGCAAATGACAATCCTACCCCTGTAATGGCCGCTTTAGTGCCAGACTGCCTTCAACCAAAGTAATTTCAAGTTTAAAAGAGTTTGCTACCTAATAGAAGTTTGGGAATATTTTCATGTATGCACTACAAGGCTCAAAACGACACATTCACCCCTGCACAAGATTCAATGCATGCACTGAAGATATTTAAACATGTCACATGTACTCAAACTGACATTAACCCATCATGTCTATGACATCTGAATTGCTCCTCCCAGGTAATCCCTCTAGGTTAATAAGGAGCAACAGGTATTTTTGCACATTTAAGAAAATGTGACGTGTATATCCCATGTTTAGCAGGGCTGCACTAGATATTGTACTAAGGAAGCATTAAAATTCTGTAAGAATTTACATTTTTTTTTTTTGAAGTATTAGATAAAATAATAGTAAAGGAGCCATACCCGCAAGTTCTTGAATTTTTCTGGCTCCAGAAAACGAGTGAAAGGATCATCCAAGGTTGAAAGCATCTTTTTTATTGCAGCATCTGAAATAAAGATAATTGCAGCTTAGTTCTATTAAAATCATCCTAAGCAAATGAAGGAAACGGATAGTCGAGTTCTTCTATGGCTGTTATTAACCCTGGACACGATGAAAATTATGGATGTAAATCTCAATTTGTGATTTGAGATAAAAAGAAATACTATAGATTCATGTGAAGAAGTCTCTTTCCTTCAACAGTGTACAGAAATTGAAATAAAAGAAGTAAAGAACTACTTTAAACCAAATGGTGTGTGAGGCTGATAAAAACATAATAATAAAAAGCTATATTACATCATCAAATAATGCAATAACTCAACTCTAATAGTGTTCTAGTTAGTCCTTACGTATACCTTAATGAAAATTAATTTTTTGCTGGTGTCAAGAAAACAAAAGTTCAAAGGTCCCACATATCAAACCAACCAAGCATGCATATTATTAGAACTAGAAAAGCAACAAATAAATCCTTAATATTAAGAATAGAATAGTACATGTCTCTTCACGTGTATTCATAGGTTCATTTTTCAGTGCAGTTTCTCGGTATCTGAACCAACTTTGACCATTGAATGATTTATCATAATAGGCACGGTCTACTACTCTCCATGCCTCCAAGAAAAGAAGGTTCTCCTCTGTTAGAGCATCTGTTTCAATCGGAAAGTACAGAAGTGCAATTACTAGGACTTCTAACAAGCACGCCCTTGTACTACTAAAAGGTATGAGCTATGTTAAATAGCACCTAACCAGTCTTGGTTTGCAGAAAATAAACAGACTTTAAAGCATAAATGCAAAAGTATCAGAAAACCACCATAAGAGATGATCTTTTGCACTTCACCCCAGAACTTTTCCATACTTGCAGATTACACACCAAGTATGAATCACTACAGATGACTCAACATTTACCTTGGGATTTTCATAACTATATGCAATCTAGAAGCTAAATATGCTTAGCTTGATATCAGCTCTATCCGGACTTCAAAATAACTGCCCTCTTAAATAAGGAAGATAAATTCTCCGATATCTCAAGAGACCAGACTCATTAACTCACATTGAAGTTTTTGGGGCATAAATAATGGCTTAGGCTAGCTATCAAGATGCATTTTTTTTAAAATATCTCAAAATGTTAAATGCCAGTTCTAAATAGGCTAATAGGTCTGCTGCAAAAACAATTAAATGAATTTACCAATTAGTACTTACATGAAGGTGCCGTGCTGACTGTGAAAGAGATTGCCATTACAAAAACCATTCCCACAACCATTCGAACAAAACCAACCAATGCTTTTTGTTTCAACTTGCCTCGACAGCGTGCTACTTTAAGAACCCTAGCTTTTTGAGTGAGATTAGACCAAAATCTCTTGAAATTCAAATTGTAGTGAAAGGAGATGATCTCCAGCGGGTTCATTGCATGGAAAGATGAATTACATGAACCTTGACTAATATGATTCTTCTCAAATACATGACATCTTGTTTTTCGAGTTACGTTGATTTTCCCCACATATTGTAAAGGTGAGCTGAGATGGGCAACATATATCCTTGCTGCCTGTATATCCAAACAAATTTGGAGGAACCAATAAGGAGTATACTAGTATATTGCTATATAAAATTCATAGAGGAAACTAACTGCCAAAATAAAAGTACCAACTGGTGCTCCTCCTAAAGTATCAAAATAGTTTGCATTTCAATTTTCATGTCTATTTCTTTTGCCCAGAACTACATACTTATGGTTCCTTTTATGGTACAATTATTTGTCAATATACATCTGAAAACCAAAGATTCAAGGGAACAAATGAGGATGCAACATAATTTACTTGAATATAGTAAGAACAGTACAAATTCTTTAACCGACCAACAAAAGATGAGCAGAGAAAAAAGCATTAGAAATAATCAATCCATCAACTAGGCAGTAATTGAAGCAAAAACGATCAAATCAATACCTGACTACAGCTGACTGTGCATCGATGAATGAATAGAAGACTGAAACTAGGGTTTTTCTTTTGGGAAGAAGAGAAGGGGGAGAAGAATAGGGGGCGTAGAGCTAAGCTCGAAGCCGCAGTCTCCATTACAGACCAGTGAGAGAAGCCAGGAAACACAAATTGTACAGAAACCCGCGAATTTTATATGGCGGGGAAAGTGGATAATGGCCTCTTCGCATTTCTCGCCTCAGCTTTCTCTCTGTACATAAAGCGAGAACTTTTAGTGCTTTTCAGACTTACGTGGCCGCTTACCTGGCGTTAATCCGGCCATGTGTTGTAAAGTGGGATCCGACTCCGCTGCTCGCCAATAGGCGAGCAGCACCCTGCTATTCAAAATCAGACCGTTGAGTTTTTTTCAAGCACGGATGTCAACATAGATGAACGGTTCGATTTAGAAAAGCAGGTCCTGCTCGCCTATTTGGCGAGCAGCGGAGTTGGTTCCTGTAAAGTGAGTCTGAAAGTAATGGATTGGTCAATGAAACTAGAAAAAGGAGAGAAGGAAAAAGACAGCAGAAATAGGCTCAAATTAGCCCAAGAAGAAGCCTATTGGGCTTTCTCGACTGGACCTAAAATGCACTTTGCCAAATCAGATCCGATTAATTAGTCCATGCAGTCCAACCTAACCGAGTCCGGATCCCCTGATGTAACTCAAATTTTGTATTTAGATCTAAACCGTCCGATCAGAATCCGGATTAATCCGGCCCGAGGTAGAATGGAGCCGTTTTAATACTCGTGTCGATATTCGAAATGCACGCGTTATATCACGGTGTTTTTCAGAGTTTCTTTAAGATGTGTGCAATTTTAATCAGATGGTCCAGATCGCATAACCGGTAGCAACTGGAGTCGAGTCAACCCAAGCCTGCTTATGGAATATGGAGTCAAAGTCTCTGAAGCCTGGTGCTAGAACAGTTTAAACCCTAAAAATTTCACAAACAAGTGAAGGAGAGAATGGCGAAACAAGAGGAAGAAGAGGCCTCCACCTCCCCCTCCAGCTCTGCTCTCGCCATCTCCAGCAATCTCACAAACCCTAACCCTAAACCGAAACCTACACCGAAGCGTTTCATCCATACGCAGATCCCTTCTTCTCTCCTCTCCAACCCAGTCCTCAACGCCGCCATCTCGCTCCTTCCCTCCTCTTACGATTTCGAGGTACACAAAACCCTACATCGCATCTCGACCGCCTCTGCGAAGGGGGTCGCGCTTCAGCTTCCCGATGGTCTCCTCATGTTCTCACTGCCTCTCGCTGACATCATCTCCTCTTTCGCCCCTTCCAATCCATCTGTTTTTATCCTTGCGGACCCCACTTATGGTGCGTGCTGTCTTTCTGATATTGCCGCGGCTTCCCTCTCGGCTGATTTGCTGGTACATTATGGCCATAGTTGCCTTGTACCGGTGACGGCTTCATTGCTTCCTGTATTGTATGTGTTTGTTGATATACGGGTAGATGCCTCCAGATTGGCCGAATCAGTACGAAATACATTTCCCGACACATCTACCCCCATTGCTCTGGCTGGTACAATACAGTTCGTTTCAGCTGTGCACTCGGCTCGTGAAATTTTAGTTTCAAATGGGTATGATCAAATTCATGTGCCCCAAGCTAAGCCACTCTCTCCAGGTGAAGTGCTCGGCTGTACTGCACCGACAATACCCCAATCAAAGAATGTTGAAGCAGTGATTTTTGTGGCAGACGGGAGGTTTCATCTCGAGGCATTCATGATTGCAAACCCTAAAATCAAGGCATTCAGGTATGACCCTTTCTTGGGAGTGCTGGTTTTGGAGGAGTATGACCACGTCGGCATGAAAAAGGCACGAAAGGATGCGATATTGAAGGCCAGGAAAGCAAAAAATTGGGGTGTCATACTGGGTACATTAGGTAGGCAAGGAAGTGTCAAGGTCTTAGATAGGGTTTTGGATCACATGGAAGAGAAGGGTTTTGACTACACAATTGTTCTTATGTCAGAGATTTCTCCTCAAAGAATGGAGCTTTTTGGTGATTCTGTCGATGCATGGGTACAAATTGCCTGCCCAAGGCTTTCAATTGACTGGGGTGAGGGGTTTAAGAGACCTATGCTGACTACATTTGAGTTTGATGTGGCTTTGGGGTATGTAAAGGGTTGGTGGGAGAAAGATTTGGGCAGTTGTGTAACTGGTGGTTGCGTCGGGTGCAATTGTGGTGATGTGAATGAGGAATACCCTATGGATTACTACTCTCAAGATGGCGGGGAGTGGAATAGTTGTTATATGAAGAAGAAAGCTTCGGCTGGAGAGAGGAATAAGGCTGTACGAAGAGTTGGTAAGCTAATTTATACACGTTATCTGCAAAGTCTTTGTTTTGCTATTTACAGGACCTGGCTGGCATGGTACCAAGTTAGCATTATTACAGTGTCAGTATTATGTCGTAGTTTGTTAATTTGCACCCTTGATATATTTCAAAGGTAGATGTGCAATTTTTAGGAAGAACCTAAATCATTCAAGGAAAATGAAGTCAGGATTACTGGCGCCTACCGGCTTACGGGCTTCCATTCTTAAAAAAAGAAAGTACTTACTGGCATGTCCTGACAGTCCAGTATGATGCCCTGATTTGATAATGCCTCTTTTTATACTTGTGTAGTAGAGAATTTTTAGAGTTTCGGTCATTATTTCAACAAGTTGATGGTACAACATTTGGATATGGCAGTTGAAATTAGGTTCCTATATGTTCCAAGCATAAAATTATAACTTTCATCTCCTCTTGTTGTTGAATTATTTGCAATGATTGCTAAATTTTGATGCATTGATAAAAAAAAAAAGTTGAAGAACTTTTCTCTGTTTGATTGCTAAATTTTGGTTTCCTAAATTTTTAAATAAGTTGAATAATTTTTCTCTGTTTAATGTATGTTCCAATTTACATTTTGATCAGGTTTTGGAAATGTGCAACTGAAGCAATGATTGGCTGTAGAGTGCAGAACTGAGACTTGTTCATTAGCCTTGTTTTAAGATGTCATATTTCAGATGAAATAGGCTGTCTTTTGGTCTTTTGCAAAAGCTGCAGCTTGTAGCCCGGGCAAAACCTCAGAAGGCATTTAAAATACCTCTGGAAAGAAATAGAAAACTTTGCAAATCCTCCCTTATCATTCTTATATTTTCTTTCTTGTGTCATTTTTATGCTTTACAAGATATTTTCCATGTCATTTTTATACTTTGTGGTTAGCATCGATACAAGAAAAGCGTCATTTTGTATATATTTTGGATTAAATTTGACATGCTGTTATTTTTTTTTTGTTGGCTTAAATTTGACAATGGAAGTGGCAGGGGAGTCTGACAGTAGAAATAAGGAGTTTGTTTGGGTGTCAAGGAATAGCAGGGTTAGTTGGGTTATCGACTATTCCAAATTCGGGTTAGCGACTATTCCACGTTTTGGTAAAAAAATAGTTATTCTCAACACTTGGGTTAGTTCGGGTTAGCCGCTATTCTTCTAATCCATTGAAATGTTGGATTAGCGGCTATTCCGAATTCAGGATTAGCGCGCTATTCTCACTAACCTCACTCTCAATCCAAATGCACCTTTAAAAAAAAAAAAGAATAAAGAATCAGTGAACTAATATAAGGGTGTAGATTGGAATTGATAAACTGGCTGATACTGAAGCAAGCTAATTGGTTCAGTTAGGTACCTGACTTGGTAACTGGGAAAATTGGTACCAAGCAGTGCTTGTTTACTATTACATTTCAATGATTTCATCTGTGAAATTTAAATGCAGATTTTGGGTCTCCAGAAAGGTACTGAGATGTTTTTGGAGGCAAAGCGATAGTATTCGTTCGTTTCTTTTAATGTATTTTGAGCATTTAGTCGGTTTAATGTATGATGTATCACAAACTAATAATGGTCGGTTCAAAGTAAACTCTACAGGTTTGGATATTGTCGTTAAAGTATGCAGGCTTGCTATTGTCACTGTATAGACACAAGGACCAACTTGAAACTATTAAAGTGCCAAATTGGCTATAATTAAGTGCAAGTACTATGTAGAGGAAGTATTTCTAAGAATGAGAACAGCCGAAACGTAATCCAATTGCACAGGTTAATCTGATTTTGTGTCTCAGTTACTTTGGTCAAGTTGGGACTCGATTGGCAGGTTATGACCTGAAACCAATTTTATATTATTTTAAATAGAACGATATTATTTTCAGTCTTGATAATGATTTTTTAATTCAATAAAAATAAAAAAAACAAAACTAAATATTATAGGGATGTTATTGAATATATAAAAATCTAATAATGGGATTTTTAAATGAGGATGATTCAAAAGTCTCATGTCTATCATGCGTTCAAAAGTGCCTTATATCCATATTCTTTTTCAAGTCAAAATAGTTGTTTTGGACCGCTCAACATATATTTGTATTAACATGTGCTTAGAGATTAAATTTTATATTTTTTCCGAATTTTAGTTAGATACAAAATTATTGTTTTTCACAAGATTTTGGACAATTCAAAAACAGTAATTTTGTATCTCATCTAAAATATAGTAAATAATGGTTAAAAAAATATAAATTTGTCCTGCTTACACATTTTAATATGGAGATCATATTGAATTGAACAGTTACATAGATTGTTTAAACTTTAAATTTTAAAAATAGAGATAAAAATATGAGCCAAGACAAAACAATGAGATATTTAAATCCTAATCTTTTTAAATTTAAGCGAAAATAAATAATTATCGAGTGATTCCATCTTTTAGTTTAAAAGTAGCAGTGAGTGGGCCCTACTTTCTATGAAAAGAAACGAACATGCACCGACGAGCCACCAACTATGGTTAGAAAAGGAAGAAGCTGCATTTTGAAACCTAACCCGTATATTACCTTCACCATTCGCTGCATTTTGAAAGATAATATAGCAAACTAACTAAAATTTAGTTTTATTTTTGTAAGGAGGTGATCAAGTTGTCGAGCTCGATTGGTCGGGCAATCTCGACTTGCTGGCGAGGCAGGTCTAAATTTGACCCATGTGTCATAATATAAAGTAAATTACAAAAATGATTTTTAAAGCATTACTCATTTTATTCTTAAGATTTTTTATTTATATTAAAATAGTTCTATTTTTATTACCGATTAAAAAGTTAGATGAAAATCCATACTAGCATCGTGTATTTATGATAAATTTCCCAAATTCATAGTTTCTTTGCATTGATTCTTACTATCACGTTGGTTTGGATTCTCTTTGATTTTTCAACTCTTTTTTTTATTCTCTCTAGTAATCAAAATTATAATTCCAATTGAACGATTATAAAACATTTATCATAGATATCAGTATAGCACGATTCTATTTTTTATGCATGTATATATGCTCAATTTTAAATTTTAGATCTAGTTCATCTATTTTGAAAATGTTTCTCGCGTATTTACAAGCAAGAACGAGCCAAATTTTAAATAGATTTCACGAGCCATGTCAATAATATATTGATATTCTTTTAAAAATTGAAAAAAAAATGTTCAACTTTTTCTTCAACAAAAATTTTTGTGCTCCAAACGAACCTCGGAATAAGAAGCCCAGTATAAAATGAATCCATATCCTATGAGGTAACAAAATATTTATGTTTGAATCGCGACCGTCCGATCGGAATTCAGATAATTGGTCCAAAATGGAATGCACGGACCGTTTTAATAGTCGTGCAGATTCTGATTGGACGGTCCAGATCCAAACATAAATATTCTGTTACCTTAGGTGAACGAATTCGTATAAAATAGTATATTAGTATATATTCCATCCATTTGACATAGAATCCTCATTTGAACTATTTCCGCATTCAAAATTACTCATATAGAATGTAGATGTATTTCTATTGGACATAGCATTAAGTTAGTAAATGGTACAACAACCCATTTAGTACAGGTCCAATTCTTTTTTCTAAAGAAGGGGGAATGTTATGTATCCCCGAAATTTTTATTTATAATATTTAAAAAAAAAAAATCAAATAACCATCGTTTGGTGGGATTTCGAATTCTAGCATGGCCGCACCGGCATTCTACGGACCCAAATGTTGGAGACCGCACAGGCATTTTGCGGACCCCTGGCTGGGTCCGCAGAATGGTTCAGCGGCTTTTTTTTTGTTTTACCGAGGAGAGGACATGGGTATGATGGGAATGCGTGCCACACATTTTGTTTTATCCAGCGACATATCTCAAATTTTTAGTTTTTCAATATTTTTTTATTTTCTAAGAATGTGTGCCACACATATATCTTAAAGTTTGAAACGAAATAAAAAAAATGGGTCCGCATCGGTATTCTGCGGTCCCACTAAAATGGGTCCGCAAAATGCCGGTGCGGCCATGCTAGAATTCGAAATCCCACAAAACGATGGTTATTTGGTTTATTTTTTTTTAAATGTTATAAATAAAAATTTCGGTATGTATCCTCCTCAAAAACTTCAATATTACATGTTTCTCCCTCAAAAATTCATAATATCATATTTACCCTTTAAAATATACGGAAACTCACATATTTATCCAATTCATCAACTTTATCATTAATTCTAATTTCATTACCCTTGTAAATTCATAATTCCCATTTTACCCTTATAAAAATTAAAAGGAATTGATGCTAGTTTCTACTGACTACTGATATCTCTCATTTCACCCTTATAAGATTTCACAATCTATAACATGATTCTCAATAAAACTATAAAGGATCGATGTTGTATGGGACAAGTGGAGAGGGGGCGAGTCAGTCATATCAGAGAGGGGCGAAAATAAAGGTGAAAGTGTTTGGAGCACAGTGAAGGCAATCAAGCGGAAGTGGAGAAAAGGAGGATATAATGGTCCATGGTTTATTAACTAGGATTGTATTTAGAATTCTAGTCTTAAATATTATTAATTTAATATTTTTGGATATATCTGATATAAAATTATATTGGGTAAATGTGAGTTTTCATAATTTTGAAGGGTAAATATGATATTATGAACTTTTAACGAAGAAATATATAATATTGAAAGTTTTGAGGGGATACATGAAATTCCCCCTTTAAAGAAATAGCAGAAACTTTGAAACTTCATTTACTTTTTACTTTGTGATAAATAATTTCTGAGCATGCATGTTAGCTGCTTTTGACATGAGACAACTTCACACGAACGTTCCCATACACGAGAAATGTATGCATTTATGTATGGTGGACATTTATTTATAATAATTATTAGAAGCTATAAATATACTTTACTCATTTCCATTGACCATTTGAGAACTATAATTAGCAAATGAGATGTTTTGGATTGGTGTTTATCGCAATGTCACTAATAAATTCATAAATAATAAGATATTTGAGGAAAATCAACTAGAAAAATTAAATTGCAAATGTGATTTCTGATAGTTAAATGTTAATTAAATATTAAACTTAGAGCGATCAACCATCTCAACAATTATGAGTTTCACCAAATGTAAGAGGGTTTGGTTTTGGGAACTCTTGCTATTTTTCTGGTTTGTGTTTGTATGATTTGTAATATACATAGAAAGAATGGTTATATGCAAAAGTATGACATATATGCAAATGTGAGACTATTTTTTGGTTCTTAGATGTCACTCCCACTAACGTACTATCTTGTTCACTCCCACTTGCTCAGGCAAGAAACAAGATGCAGGCAATTTTAATCTATGTCAAAAAAGATGCATGCTCCTGTACAGAGATTGCGGTAATATATTGTGATGTTTACACATGATTTTTCTAAAATTGTTACTTATCAGACCACTTTGTTTCTAGCTGATAGTTGGCTATGCACTATGCACATTGGTGTTGCAATTCTGCATTTTATCTATGTTTATGCTACAATATTTAATGAAAAGAATACCTACGGGCTTTACTGTAAAAATAATAATAATCAGTTTAACGTTCTAAATTTATCAACCCCAAACATCATAAAAACTATTATTATCAGGCTCAAAAATTATATGAGAAAACACTCTATCAAATATTATAAAAATGACTAAATTGTTAAGATACAAATCAATATGATTATGTTAGCAAAATCCTAATTATATTTAAGACTGACTTTGTCACATGTTATTCTCAATGTAAAGATGTATCTCGTAGTGGCTAGTTTAATAACTACAATTGTCGACATTATTCACTTGTTATATTATGAATATTTTTTTACAATAAATATTATATTATATATAAATTAAACAAAATTTTATCATATGAAAATAAACTGTAAAATTCTGTAAGCATTATTATTTAGATAATAGAGAGCTCAGTTTTAAACAACATTTATTTGTACTATTAAATTTTAACTCTAGGTTAGGAAAAACATGCTTTGATTTAATCAAAATTTTGAATTAATATGAGCATTTGATTCGGTTTAAAAATGAAAAGACTAAGAAATTGAATTAAATAGGAGCTTGTTTTTAAGAAAATAAATTACCTTTTCTTACGCTAAAAAAAAAACCCTTGTTTTTTACATGATCCAACACAACCCTCTTTTGCTTCCGTAGATTCATTTCTTCCAAAAACAACTCTTTATCTTTCTGAATTCAATTATATAACGTAACTCAAAAATTAAGTTGAAATATGGACCGTTCATTGCAATTTAACACGAATCTTAAAGTTGCCCCTTCCCATTAAAATTACCATGTAAATTTCTATTAAGCACATTACTCAATCCGATTTTGAACAAACTCAAAACTTAAATTACTCTAAGATTCGGACCCTATCTCTCTCTCTCTCTCCTATCATAATTTTGCCGATTTTTTTTAAATACCAGAAAAAAAAAATACTAATAGACGGAGTTAACATAGATTTGAAAAAATAATTTAATATTAACCGGTGTGCATTTAATGAGAATCACTCAAAAAGTGACACTCTTGTGACACGCATGCATTACCAAATTCTTGGATGATGCGTATATATTATTGCGCACTTGATAATATTGGAATTTTTCCAAACTTGTATCAACTCCGTCTATTTTTTTTAAATTGTAACTAAAAAAATATTCAGATAATTTTGGTCGGCAAAAATCCGGAAACATTCATCCAATTTTGAATTGTCGAAACAAGAGGGAAATTAGAGATTTAATTAATAAGTGATAATAGTGTTTTTCCCATGAGATGAAAAATTCATCTATCTATTTTTATCAATTTCCAATTCTACCTCAGCTAAGCTAGTTAAAAAAAAAGGGATTGGGTTTTGTCGATAGGGTTTTGGACAAAGTCTCATCTAAAGTCAAACTTAAATGACCAATTTGTATTGAGATTCGTGCAAATATATTTAAAATTTAATAAATTTAAATGGCTCATTGAATCTAAATATTTATACGAATTTTGATGCAGATCGATCAGACGGTTTAGGTTGGACTTTGAATGAGACTTTGTCCAAAGCCGTTTAAAAAAAAAAAATTACCACCAATGCTCTTCCCTCATAAAAGGCGCTTTATGTCGTGAGGGGTGGAGAGGAGAAGGAGAGAGAGAGAGAGAGAGAGAGAAGAGAGGTGCACTCGAATTGTAATTTCAGAAAAAATTAACAAGTTTTATTTTTCGATAATTGTTAATTATACCAAATTAATAATAAATTAAATCTTGTTTATGACTAAAAAGTTATTAAATATATAGAAATATGATGTATTGGATTTCAAATCCGTTATGAATAACCACGTATACATATCACAAACCCCCCTGTAATTTGTGTTTTTTTCTATATATTTTCTTTTTTTTGAACTCATGATTGGGTTTCAATTAGAAATATACCAGTCTCAAATATAATAATTATTGATAATAAACGAATTTATTTACCGATTAAAAATAGATGAAAATTCATCCTAGCATCGTGTAATAATTAATGATAAAGTGAGATGTATGTAAGTATTATTTTAAATTTATTTACTATAATACGACATCAGTGTTAGCATTCTTCTACTTGATATATGATGCCAGGAATAATGATTATATTAGTATTCATGCATAATTCCATGCAACAAATTAACAATTACAGAATAGTAAATGGTATACTATTTTTTTTTAATATTCTATTGACTATTGCAATAATACCTCAGAGAATCTATCAACAGCAAAATTTAGCACTTTTGCATATTGATCCCAGCAAAATTTTAATATTTATCATATATCATTTTTTTAAAGACATGATGGTGGTTGATTGTCTGTTGTTAATGTCAAAGCAATTATGTTTTAGCAATCGTCTAAATAATTATATTTTTTTTTTCACAGTGAGATTGTCAGCATGGAATATCATATGAACACATTCCATTAATGGCGTAAGGATTATAGGCTACTTAAATATGTACATATTAAGTGTAAATGTACTAAAATAGATTTTAGAGAGTGAAGAAAACTTGACCAACTATATACAGGGGCGGATCTTAGTGTATTCGAAAGGTGGCTAAGTCATTTCTATGATTCTAATTTTTTTAAATATGTATTTTAAAATTTAATTGAATTTTCTGGTTTCTTAAGTTTTTTATTGCTTAGCCCTTCATAATATAAACAAATGTTTACTTGTAGCGTAGTGATTAAAATTACTTATTGAGTTGTAGGAAATATTGAGTTCAAATCCCACCCACTCCTATCTAAATTTTCTAGTTCCGCCTTTGACTATATGGTTATGCACAAACCAATATAATCATGTGAGCAAAACCCTCGTTGTATTTGAGGTCAACTTTGTCGCATACTCGCATACCACTCAGGATGGTAAAGGAGAGCAGCTTGGGTCCGATTTGCTTTAAGATTCGTGCGCACAAATTTTAAAGCATACGCGAAAGTTGCGAGTGCGAATCTTGAAGCAGATCGGATGGTCGTCGAACCTATCGGACTCACTTTGAGTCCGATGAGCATCGGACCCAAATTGACCTCAAGGTAAAGATGTAGCTTACAGCGTCCAATTTGATAACTATAAGTGATAAATTATGATGATACATATTATATATGGAACTTTTTTTTACAAAACAAATAAATCTTATGACACAAAATAAAATTTATTATATATAAATTAAGAATAAAATTTTACCATATGAACAAAACATCAAAACTCTATAAACATTAATTAGATAATAGATAGCTCAGTTTGAAGTAATTTTTTTGTATTTTTAAATTTTAATCCTAACTTAGGAAAGCATGTTTTGAATTAATCAAGATTTTGAAATAATATGAACATTTGATTCGGTTTAATCATGAAAAAGACTGAGAAGTTAAATTAAAAAGGAACCCATTAATTATTAGATGAGAGTAGTGTCTTTTAGATAATAGAGTGCTCAGTTTTAAATAACTTTTTTGTATTTTAAAATTTTAATCCTAACTTAGGAAAGCATGTTTTGAATTAATCAAAATTTTGAATTAATATGAACATTTGATTAGGTTTAATCAATAAAAAGACCGAGAAAGTTGAATTAAAAATTGAGTTAATTCAATCTAAACCATCCGTTACAAATTAGCACGAATTTTAAAACTGCTCCTTATTAAAATGTCTCGTAAATTTCAATTAAGCACGTCTCTGCTCGACTGTATTTTGGACAAACTAAAAAATTAAATTAACACGTCTCTGCAGTTCCAGAAAAATTGACAATTTTTTTTTTGTAATGGTTGATTATACCAAATTAATAATATATTAAATCTTGTTTAACACTACAAAATCCAGAACGCTGACAAAATTCCGTACCAAATAACATTTCCTCAAACATCAAAACTCCAGACAGTAAACTCTGAACATAAACAAAAGTCTTAATTGATAGCAAAAAAAAAAAAAAAAATATATATATATATATATATATATATATATATATATATATATAGGAAATTGTTAATATGCTATGCATAGCATAGAGGGTCTCCGTGCTACGGCTCAATATTTGAGTTTTCAAAATTCTAACGGTCGATCCGAACCGTTCAACATGATCTCCATATGAATATGTATTTGCAAATCAAATTTTACATTTTTTAGAAATTTTTTACTATTTTTTTAGATAGGTAGAAAATCGATTGATTTGAAAATTATGTACCATTCAAATCAAGTGATTTTCTACCTATCTAAAAAAATAGTTAAAAAAATTTAAAAAATGTAAAATTTGGTTTGTAAGTACATATTCACATGGAGATCATGTTGAACGGTTCGGATCGACTGTTAAGATTTTGAAAACTCAAATATTGAGCCGTACCACGGAGACCCTCTATGTTACGCGTAGCATATTAGCCAGATTATATATATATAGAGAGAGAGAGAGAGTGGCTAATATCAAAACGTTTGCACCAAGCCCCTCGTGCAACCAAGTCATTTTCGAATTTTCAAAGTCCAAACGGTCTATCCGAGCCGTTAGATGTGATCTCTATATTAAAATCTACTTGGAGACCAAATTTTACATTTTTTGAAATTTTTTTACTATTTATTAAGCCACTTTGAAAAGTACTGATCACATGGTCCAGAATTTAATTGCACTGTTTTTACTGTTCATCCGGATCAGCAATTTTCAAAGTGGTTTAATAAATAGTAAAAAAATTCCAAAAAATGTAAAATTTAGTCTCCAAGCAGATTTTAATATAGATTGAACATCTAACGGTTTGGATCGACCGTTTGAACTTTGAAAATCCAAAAACAACTTGGTTGCACGAGAGGCTTGGTGCAAACGTTTTGATATTAGCCTCTCTATATATATATATCCCTAAATCACAAGAAGTGAGCCTTGCAGCTCTTAACGGTATGTGCTTGACAGACGGACAAAATATAATCAAGCGATTAATAAAAAATAATCAAGAATAATCAGTCATAATCGATCGATTAGTAAAAAAAAAATCATAACAATTTGATCACCGCGAACAACTAATTGGACGAATAATTTACAACACTGCTTGCGACGGGAGCTCAAGACGCGTAGGTTGTACTTCATCTCGACAAAGTTCGAGGGTAGAGGAATCTTAACAAATATACTTTCAATAACATGGTCTTATACATGATAACAGGAGCAAACACATACTAAGCAGAGACAATATTTTGTTGGTAATAAAGAATCTTATGAAAGATACTACAATAACATGATCTTTTACAGAAGCACACTGAAGTCAGAGCTGTAATCAATTATATTATTTCTTTTTCTTCTTTTCCTTTCTTAATTTCACCTTTTCTTCTCTTTCTTTTTTGCTTCTCCTTCTGGTAACAATTCCATCTTTCTCTTAAAAAGAAAGATTCAAATATCAATGATAGGAATTGAGAGAGGAGCAGGTTGCTGTTGTGTAATGCAGTGTATATTCCCCCCTCCTAGTACTATTTCCCTGGCACCTTCCACCATCACCACCTGAAATTAACCATCAATCATTTTAAGGCATGAGAACTGAAAAACAAAGAAAATTAGAAACTAAATAAACTATGCTGCAAATTTTAGCTTTAACATCGCTCAATTAGAAAAGCATCCTACATTTCTTAATTTTCTAGTTCATTTAACATAATTTGGATTGAAACAAAAACCGCTAGAGTAGACTTCACATTGGGCTTGATAAATCCAAGTTGTTTTTAGTTGACCACCACGATTAAACAAACTGATTTTGTGCAGTTAAACTTTAACCGTCATCTTGAGCATGTTAAAATAATTGTGTTAAATAGGAGGGACATGCAGGCACTAGATACCATCATATTTGTATAAAAAATCTACGGGCCAAATTGCAAATACAAATTGCTAAAAAGAATTTATATCATTTTTTATACTCCCACATTAAAAGAGTCCCCACTTTGCCTTTTTTTCTCTAAAAATAAGATAATGTTGATAACTTTTGATGTATTATTTTTTACCCTCTCAAAAAACAACCAAAACAATCTCAACATGACATTATTTTTTGCACTACGGGGTCAGTGGTTATTTATTTTATTTTTTTGAAAAAGTAGGATTGTGCCATTTATTTTTCATTAAATCATATAAAATAGTACAAACAGAATTACAACAAGAAAATAAAATAAGCTAAAAAGAGATAATGAAATACAAGTAATGTCGCAATGGTTTGAATTTTTCATTTGAGATTAGATAAAGTTCTGCAATTCTGATTGGTTATTTGAAACTCCCACTTCGAGTTATTAGTAGCATATTGATAAAGTAAATTATCACATTTTCAGATTTCTTATTGCATTTTTACATTTTTTTTCACTTAGATAATTTTGAAAAGCATGCTTTTGCAATTTAATCTTAAATTATAAACTCAGTTTGTTTTTATCATCCAGTGAACTTAACATATCTGAACTTCTTGGCAAGGATCCTGTATTTACTTTTGAACTAATCAAAAAGGAAGAAGAAAATAAAACGATGCAAAGGAATAGGCGCAACAATGTGCAAAATTAAAATTACCTCGTGATTGGGAAATGCACTTTTAAGAACAACATATGCTTCCTGGTCCCGCTTGTCATCCCCAAACTTAGGAGCTATGATCCCACCATTTGCAATGTAGAAGTTCACGTATGAAGCAGCTAATCTCGTACCAGCCTTCCTAGGAACTGCATGCCCCTTTTATAACAAAAAGGATCATAAGATGTATTATCTTATTTATTACCCCTCAAAAGCACAACAAATTAGCATATAGCCCTCAAATGGTGAAAATCTAGTGCATTGTTCCTTTTTTTCTCAAAGAAAAATGGCCCAAAATAACCTCTACTACTTGTGTCTACTTGAGAGTAAAAATACATGGGCATTTTTGGGATTTGGTGAACAAATGTAAAAGAGATTAGTACCGTATCTACAAATCCCTGAGACTCTTCATCGGTCATGTAAAGCGGACCTGGTGTGTGAATTTTGGTCACCTCTATTTTCCTCCCTTTCGCATCGGTGCAACTAGAGAGAATAGAAAGTGCCTCAAGTGACCTTTCATGTTGCGGGTCTGATGGGTCGTTGGTCCATGACAGCAGCACTGCACCTGGCTTTATGAAGCAACACATGTTGTCTACATGGCCATTTGTATCTTCATCCCCTGAAAGAAGAACATAGATTATTCTGTGCTCTTTTATGTGCATATGCATTTCTATTTGTCATATCTTCTGTTTACTAATTGGTTTGTGCTTGTGCACTTTTCTATACTGTTCGCCTATTTTATTTACAGATATTTCCAGCACAGCAGAGTATCGTACTTGACCTGCCAGATGCAAAACAAAAAAAACCAGACACTCTAATTTTGGTGAAATTGAGATAAAGCCCTATTTTTGGGTTTCTCAAGTTTAATTGATGTTGAAAATTACCTAAAAGTCCTCGAGGTAGCCAAATGACCTTCTTGACACCAAGATACTGCTTGAGTTCATTCTCTATCTCCTCCTTGTTCATGTCAGGGTTTCGGTTTGGATTTAGCAAGCACTCTTCTGTTGTTATGCATGTGCCTGTAGCAATAGTACCACTTAGGTACAAAGAATCAATAAGATATAATAAATAATTGAAAAATAGGTTCAGTATCCTCAGCCTCATTCAGTTGCAACATGGCATACTAATGCTTGACTACTTGATCAAAGGCTAGCAATACTGGATTAGGAACCATTGTTGCTCAATTTCAGTACAGTATGCACTGAGTGGTATAACATGTTGCCAAATTGAGTGTTTGTTAGGCAGTTCCTTGTAAGATTTTCTTCTATTTTCATTTTTTGTGAAAGTATTCCTTGCAAGCTTTTCTTGTATCCCAATTTTTTAGCTAAAAGAAAAGTGAAGCTAATTGCACAACAGATGAGGAGCAATTGCTAAGAAATTGGACAATATTGGGGGTTTCATCATATTGAATGCCAATTAAGTTGATACTCATTTTTTTTTTTTGCAAAAGTGAAAACCATTTAAGCTGAATTTCAGTCAAATTGTAGTCCAATCAAAACATTGAGAGATAATTATCACATGGTTTGGTTGCATCAGTGCATGATAGAAAATTTTGGGAGAACATTTGCATATCCAAACTTGACCTGACATGCAGTAAATAAAAAATCCATACCAGTAAACACCCAAAAAAGGATGAGTTTAGGCCTATAGGATATGCTGAGTTAACACACAGGTCAGTTATGAGTTCAAACCTTTTCTTTAGATTATGTGATTTAGTAAATTACCTTCTCCATCTACATGGATGCTTCCTCCTTCAAGGACCATCTTGTGTGGAATCCTTGGTTGCTTTTCCATTTCAAGAATCTACACAAAAACAAATTAGCAGTACAACAGTATGATAAAAAAAAAACAATGATAAGAATTGAAGTCTAATTATCCGATATTATGCTTACAAAGAAAAATAAAATAATGCCACTATTTATCTTCAAGGATAAAGAAAAAAAAAATAACCTTCTTGGTAACAAGACTATCAAGGCTCCAATCATCGTAGCAACCTTCTTTGGGCCCTTTCAAATTAATTTATAATGAGAAATATTTAAATAAATATCATTAACAACAACTAACAATAGCATAGCTTCTTTACTTGTCTGAATGATGTGGAGCATTTGATTATCACACTTTTACTTGATGTCAAATCTCTCTTTTCATCAAATGTTCCACTCAAAGAATGAACAAATCATTAGATTATAAATAATATAATAATGATTATTACCTCCCCAACAATTAAATTGCCAATCAATTCCAGCCACCCTTCCTTTGTTTGACAAGCTTGATTTCAAGTCACACCTGACAAACTAAAATCCAATGAATGTTATTTTCATACATCAATAAGACATGTCCAAAAAATAAAATAAAAAGAACTCACAAAGGTACTTGCATCATTAGTATCCTCTTAACAGGTGCAAAAGCTTACCGTAGGCCCAGTATCACGAAACCATGCATCATTCATGCTCATCTCAACCACCCTTATGGAAGGCTTATTATTCATCAAAGAATGCACTTTTTCATACTACAAAATCAATAATATTTAACAATTAACAATTAAAATTGCAACAAAAGTCGTAATTAACAATAATAGTTGATGCAATTATCAAGAAGCAATGTTACCTTGGTAAAAACTCAGAGGGGACTGGTATGTTAATTTTACCAGAATGATGAGTTCGTCTACTTTACCTGGGCAGAGCTAACACATAGAGTGACTGGCTCAAAATTTGAAATTGCAAAAGCCACATCAGCAAATGTTTTCTGACCAGGGCCCGCATTGTCTCTCCAGTTGTCAGGCCTTTCCTACAATTATAATGATTTTGCTTTTATCTGTGTATGATTATGAATTTTTCTGATTCATTATAATGATGATAAGATTGGGTGATAGGGAGAGGGATAAAGAGTGATAGACTGGAGAAGAGAGAGAGAGAGAGATACCGGCCATCCCATCCAGCACTGCTCGTGAGACTCCCACTCTGCTGGCATGCAGTATCCGGAACTTTCCAGTATTGTCTTCGCCATACCTCAAATTAAATTCAAACTAGGCTTTGTGGACATATACCTCAAGAATGCTTTGTTTCTTTAAGGCCGAAGAAATCTAAAGGTGCTGTTGAGAATCTGCATGGACAAATGCCAATATATGTTATGTTTCCAATTTCAGGATCACATAATTTTTCTTGTAGAAAGTATCGAGATAGAAATTAATCCTATCTTTAATTGTCATGTGCATTCCCCTTCTATTTTTCACTTTGTTCTTTTCATGCAGGCCCTCACAAAACTTGTCATCAGCATTCAACTATCTTAAAAAAGAAATGTGCCGTAAGTTTGGGTGAGCATGTCGAGAATATGTCTAATAATACAGCACCTTCAAATGGATAGAGATAAATTAAGGTCAGTGGATAGGGTTACTTAATTTATCTTAATGCTAATTTATATGTTGAAAAATGTTTCAGTGCGTATGGTGCTGGTGTTTCGTTAACTGTTTCTGCGGGGTCCACTGCCAGCGTATCACTGGATAGTATGACTGAGCTGGAGTCACGCATGACCTCAACCATACAGCACCTCCAAAACAAGAATTTGTGCCTCATGCCTATTGCACTTGCCATATCTACCCAATAGAGAGGCGAGAGGTGTGTGTGTGAGAGAGAGAGAGAGAGAGCACCAGGTAGGGGAGACCTATAGAGAGGAGTGAAAGGAAGCTTCGAGGTGGAGGTCGTGGGGCTAGATTCGCAGGAGATCGATGAGAACGTCGATCTATGAATCTTCTATCTATAACGCGGGACGAGAGTCGGAAATAGCAAGGTGCTAGGGTTTAGAACCAATAGAGAGGCGAGAGGGGTGTGTGTGAGTGAGAGAGAGAGTACCAGGCAAGGGAGACCTATAAAGAGGAGTGAAAGGAAGCTTCCAGGTGGAGGCCGTGGAGCCAGATTCGTAGGAGGTCGATGAGAACGTCAACCTATGAATCTTCCATCTATAACGCGGGACGAGAGTCGGAGACAGCGAGGTGCTAGGGTTTAGAACTAATATGAGTCGGAGTCGGAGGTGAGTTGACTGTATTCTAAATTATAGAGAGACTGTTAAAGTTGGCAATCAATTGTTATTCTAAATTACAACATTTTGACAACAGCGAATGCATTCAGTAGCAGAACTCGGATCCGGTCAAAAGTGACTAAATCATCTCTACAATTTTAAAATATTAATTATATATATTGAAATTAAATAGAATTTTATTTTTTAGAACTTTTTATATAATCCAGCTTCTTTCAACAAATAATAAATATTAGATTGTAATCTAGTAGTTAGAGATACAATAAACTACAAAATCAATAGTGGTTAGAGTTATATCTTCTTGCACCTATAGGCTACAACTACATGGGTGGCTGGCTATCGTGCATCATCGTCTCACCTCACCTCACCTTCGACTCCGACTCATATTAGTTCTAAACCCTAGCACCTCGCCCTCTCCGACTCTCGTCCCGCGTTATAGATGGAAGATTCATAGATCGACGTTCTCATCGACCTCCTGCGAATCTGGCCCCACGGCCTCCACCTCGAAGCTTCCTTTCACTCCTCTCTATAGGTCTCCCCTGCTTGGTGCTCTCTCTCTCTCTCACACACACACACACCCCTCTCGCCTCTCTATTGGGTAGATATGGCAAGTGCAATAGGCATGAGACACAAATTCTTGTTTTGGAGGTGCTGTATGGTTGAGGTCATGCGTGACTCCAACTCAGTCATACTATCCAGTGATACGCTGGCAGTGGACCCCGCAGAATCAGTTGACGAAACACCAACACCAAACACACTGAAACATTTTTCAACATATAAATTAGCATTAAGATAAATTAAGTAATTAACCCTATCCACTAACCTTAATTTATCTTTATCCATTTGGAGAAGCTGTATTATTAGACATATTCTCGACATGCTCACCCAAACTTACGACACATTTCTTTTTTAAGATAGTTGAATGCTGATGACAAATTTTGTGGGGGCCTGCATGGAAAGAAATAGGGGTGTTCAAACGGTCAGTTCGGTTGAAACCGAACTATAATAGTCAAACCAAACTTTTTTTGGGTTTTTAAAACCCAACCGAACCGACCGAATTAATATGGCAAACCGAACCGATTAAACCGAAATAAACTTCGGATTGTTCGGTTCGACTGAGGATTTCAAGTACAGAAAAGACTCGCTATTTCAGATTTTAGCAAAAAGCACAATGGTAGTCTCTCAAATTTCTAAGCAGTTTGGTTGCTCTTCAATGTCTGTAATAGATTAATCAAAAGGTACTTCAGTTAACAAAAAAAAAAAAAAAAATCAAACTTGCAAATTCAAAATAAATGAGAGAAGAAAATACTAAACTTATCTTTCAGTTTGATTGGACCAGAGCTATCTTTTTCTGAAAATTTATGATCCTTGCGAGAAAAGAGAGAGAAGGAACCTCAGAGGCTCAGACCGTGTTCAGCTGGCATGGTGGCGCTTCAGGTCTAGGGTTTCTCTCTGGCAGGCTAGGTTTGGAGTTCACAGGAATGAATGACCATGACCTTATTGAGGTGTGGTTCATGTAAGAGGACCAGATTCCCCCTGTTTCGGATTTCTGTCTATCCGGGCCATAAACAGGCTTTGATTCGTGGGCCTGATTGGGCTTTAATGAAACCAGTATAAGGCTGGTAAAAATTTTATTATATGCCTTGTGTTTTTGGTCTGAATGAAACCAGTTATAACCCGTGATTTTTATTTTTACCCAAAAAAAATATATATTTTAATATAAATAACCACGTTTTTAAAAGAATTTTATTTTACCCAAACCGCATATATTATTTGCGGTTTGAATTAACAATTCAAACCGCACAGAATATATGCGGTTTGAATTGTAATTCAAACCGCACAGAATATATGCGGCTTGAATTGTTAATTCAAACCGCAAATAATATATGCGGCTTGAATTAACAAGAATTTAATATTGTAGGTAATGCGCAAGGTAGAATAATATTGTAGTCGGGTTGAATATTAATTGACCGGTCAACATTTAAAGTCTAGCTTGTTCCAGCCAAACACATATCTCAAAGTTGAGATTTATCAAATCAAATGACATCAAAAGCTAATTAAGGTCAGGGTCAGGGAATGTGACTCTCTCTAGTTGAATAATCTAATATCATTAATTTATTCTACTCTAAATAATAATATCTCTACCTCCTACCTGACAAGTTGATAACATTAACACTTAACAGCTGCGGCAGCACAGGCTAGGGCTTGTCGCAGCTCCTGTCGGCTTCCCGCAGTGCTTGCCGCAGCCAAACACCATGGCACTCAAACAAGTTCCTCAACCGGTGACATGACCATTGAAGAATTCAAGGAGTGGCTAAAGCAACTCGACACAAATAAAGTCGGCCAGTTAAGCCGACAGGAGCTGCGGCAAGCACTACGCAAGAGAGCTGCGGCAAGCACTGCGGCAAGCCGACAGGAGCTGTGGCAAGCCCTAGCCTGTGCTGCCGCAGCTGTTAAGTGTTAATGTTATCAACTTGTCAGGTAGGAGGTAGGGATATTATTATTTAGAGTAGAATAAATTAATGATATTAGATTATTCAACTAGAGAGAGTCACATTCCCTGACCCTGACCTTAATTAGCTTTTGATGTCATTTGATTTGATAAATCTCAACTTTGAGATATGTGTTTGGCTGGAACAAGCTAGACTTTAAATGTTGACCGGTCAATTAATATTCAACCCGACTACAATATTATTCTACCTTGCGCATTACCTACAATATTAAATTCTTGTTAATTCAAGCCGCATATATTATTTGCGGTTTGAATTAACAATTCAAGCCGCATATATTCTGTGCGGTTTGAATTACAATTCAAACCGCATATATTCTGTGCGGTTTGAATTGTTAATTCAAACCGCAAATAATATATGCGGTTTGGGTAAAATAAAATTCTTTTAAAAACGTGGTTATTTATATTAAAATATATATTTTTTTTGGGTAAAAATAAAAATCACGGGTTATAACTGGTTTCATTCAGACCAAAAACACAAGGCATATAATAAAATTTTTACCAGCCTTATACTGGTTTCATTAAAGCCCAATCAGGCCCACGAATCAAAGCCTGTTTATGGCCCGGATAGACAGAAATCCGAAACAGGGGGAATCTGGTCCTCTTACATGAACCACACCTCAATAAGGTCATGGTCATTCATTCCTGTGAACTCCAAACCTAGCCTGCCAGAGAGAAACCCTAGACCTGAAGCGCCACCATGCCAGCTGAACACGGTCTGAGCCTCTGAGGTTCCTTCTCTCTCTTTTCTCGCAAGGATCATAAATTTTCAGAAAAAGATAGCTCTGGTCCAATCAAACTGAAAGATAAGTTTAGTATTTTCTTCTCTCATTTATTTTGAATTTGCAAGTTTGATTTTTTTTTTTTTTTTTGTTAACTGAAGTACCTTTTGATTAATCTATTACAGACATTGAAGAGCAACCAAACTGCTTAGAAATTTGAGAGACTACCATTGTGCTTTTTGCTAAAATCTGAAATAGCGAGTCTTTTCTGTACTTGAAATCCTCAGTCGAACCGAACAATCCGAAGTTTATTTCGGTTTAATCGGTTCGGTTTGCCATATTAATTCGGTCGGTTCGGTTGGGTTTTAAAAACCCAAAAAAAGTTTGGTTTGACTATTATAGTTCGGTTTCAACCGAACTGACCGTTTGAACACCCCTATTTCTTTCCATGCAGGCCCCCACAAAATTTGTCATCAGCATTCAACTATCTTAAAAAAGAAATGTGTCGTAAGTTTGGGTGAGCATGTCGAGAATATGTCTAATAATACAGCTTCTCCAAATGGATAAAGATAAATTAAGGTTAGTGGATAGGGTTAATTACTTAATTTATCTTAATGCTAATTTATATGTTGAAAAATGTTTCAGTGTGTTTGGTGTTGGTGTTTCGTCAACTGATTCTGCGAGGTCCACTGCCAGCGTATCACTGGATAGTATGACTGAGTTGGAGTCACGCATGACCTCAACCATACAGCACCTCCAAAACAAGAATTTGTGTCTCATGCCTATTGCACTTGCCATATCTACCCAATAGAGAGGCGAGAGGGGTGTGTGTGTGTGTGTGTGTGTGTGAGAGAGAGAGAGAGCACCAAGCAGGGGAGACCTATAGAGAGGAGTGAAAGGAAGCTTCGAGGTGGAGGCCGTGGGGCCAGATTCGCAGGAGGTCGATGAGAACGTCGATCTATGAATCTTCCATCTATAACGCGGGACGAGAGTCGGAGAGGGCGAGGTGCTAGGGTTTAGAACTAATATGAGTCGGAGTCGGAGGTGAGTTGACTGTATTCTAAATTATAGAGAGACTGTTAAAGTTGGCAATCAATTGTTATTCTAAATTACAACATTTTGACAACAGCGAATGCATTCAGTAGCAGAACTCGGATCCGGTCAAAAGTGACTAAATCATCTCTACAATTTTAAAATATTAATTATATATATTGAAATTAAATAGAATTTTATTTTTTAGAACTTTTTATATAATCCAGCTTCTTTCAACAAATAATAAATATTAGATTGTAATCTAGTAGTTAGAGATACAATAAACTACAAAATCAATAGTGGTTAGAGTTATATCTTCTTGCACCTATAGGCTACAACTACATGGGTGGCTGGCTATCGTGCATCATCGTCTCACCTCACCTCACCTTCGACTCCGACTCATATTAGTTCTAAACCCTAGCACCTCGCCCTCTCCGACTCTCGTCCCGCGTTATAGATGGAAGATTCATAGATCGACGTTCTCATCGACCTCCTGCGAATCTGGCCCCACGGCCTCCACCTCGAAGCTTCCTTTCACTCCTCTCTATAGGTCTCCCCTGCTTGGTGCTCTCTCTCTCTCTCACACACACACACACACACACACACCCCTCTCGCCTCTCTATTGGGTAGATATGGCAAGTGCAATAGGCATGAGACACAAATTCTTGTTTTGGAGGTGCTGTATGGTTGAGGTCATGCGTGACTCCAACTCAGTCATACTATCCAGTGATACGCTGGCAGTGGACCCCGCAGAATCAGTTGACGAAACACCAACACCAAACACACTGAAACATTTTTCAACATATAAATTAGCATTAAGATAAATTAAGTAATTAACCCTATCCACTAACCTTAATTTATCTTTATCCATTTGGAGAAGCTGTATTATTAGACATATTCTCGACATGCTCACCCAAACTTACGACACATTTCTTTTTTAAGATAGTTGAATGCTGATGACAAATTTTGTGGGGGCCTGCATGGAAAGAAATAGGGGTGTTCAAACGGTCAGTTCGGTTGAAACCGAACTATAATAGTCAAACCAAACTTTTTTTGGGTTTTTAAAACCCAACCGAACCGACCGAATTAATATGGCAAACCGAACCGATTAAACCGAAATAAACTTCGGATTGTTCGGTTCGACTGAGGATTTCAAGTACAGAAAAGACTCGCTATTTCAGATTTTAGCAAAAAGCACAATGGTAGTCTCTCAAATTTCTAAGCAGTTTGGTTGCTCTTCAATGTCTGTAATAGATTAATCAAAAGGTACTTCAGTTAACAAAAAAAAAAAAAAAATCAAACTTGCAAATTCAAAATAAATGAGAGAAGAAAATACTAAACTTATCTTTCAGTTTGATTGGACCAGAGCTATCTTTTTCTGAAAATTTATGATCCTTGCGAGAAAAGAGAGAGAAGGAACCTCAGAGGCTCAGACCGTGTTCAGCTGGCATGGTGGCGCTTCAGGTCTAGGGTTTCTCTCTGGCAGGCTAGGTTTGGAGTTCACAGGAATGAATGACCATGACCTTATTGAGGTGTGGTTCATGTAAGAGGACCAGATTCCCCCTGTTTCGGATTTCTGTCTATCCGGGCCATAAACAGGCTTTGATTCGTGGGCCTGATTGGGCTTTAATGAAACCAGTATAAGGCTGGTAAAAATTTTATTATATGCCTTGTGTTTTTGGTCTGAATGAAACCAGTTATAACCCGTGATTTTTATTTTTACCCAAAAAAAATATATATTTTAATATAAATAACCACGTTTTTAAAAGAATTTTATTTTACCCAAACCGCATATATTATTTGCGGTTTGAATTAACAATTCAAACCGCACAGAATATATGCGGTTTGAATTGTAATTCAAACCGCACAGAATATATGCGGCTTGAATTGTTAATTCAAACCGCAAATAATATATGCGGCTTGAATTAACAAGAATTTAATATTGTAGGTAATGCGCAAGGTAGAATAATATTGTAGTCGGGTTGAATATTAATTGACTTGTCAACATTTAAAGTCTAGCTTGTTCCAGCCAAACACCTATCTCAAAGTTGAGATTTATCAAATCAAATGACATCAAAAGCTAATTAAGGTCAGGGTCAGGGAATGTGACTCTCTCTAGTTGAATAATCTAATATCATTAATTTATTCTACTCTAAATAATAATATCTCTACCTCCTACCTGACAAGTTGATAACATTAACACTTAACAGCTGCGGCAGCACAGGCTAGGGCTTGTCGCAGCTCCTGTCGGCTTCCCGCAGTGCTTGCCGCAGCCAAACACCATGGCACTCAAACAAGTTCCTCAACCGGTGACATGACCATTGAAGAATTCAAGGAGTGGCTAAAGCAACTCGACACAAATAAAGTCGGCCAGTTAAGCCGACAGGAGCTGCGGCAAGCACTACGCAAGAGAGCTGCGGCAAGCACTGCGGCAAGCCGACAGGAGCTGTGGCAAGCCCTAGCCTGTGCTGCCGCAGCTGTTAAGTGTTAATGTTATCAACTTGTCAGGTAGGAGGTAGGGATATTATTATTTAGAGTAGAATAAATTAATGATATTAGATTATTCAACTAGAGAGAGTCACATTCCCTGACCCTGACCTTAATTAGCTTTTGATGTCATTTGATTTGATAAATCTCAACTTTGAGATATGTGTTTGGCTGGAACAAGCTAGACTTTAAATGTTGACCGGTCAATTAATATTCAACCCGACTACAATATTATTCTACCTTGCGCATTACCTACAATATTAAATTCTTGTTAATTCAAGCCGCATATATTATTTGCGGTTTGAATTAACAATTCAAGCCGCATATATTCTGTGCGGTTTGAATTACAATTCAAACCGCATATATTCTGTGCGGTTTGAATTGTTAATTCAAACCGCAAATAATATATGCGGTTTGGGTAAAATAAAATTCTTTTAAAAACGTGGTTATTTATATTAAAATATATATTTTTTTTGGGTAAAAATAAAAATCACGGAGTTATAACGCTGATAATGACTTGAATTCTTTTTATAACGCTGGTAATGCCACCGGATTTGTAAAGCCTGGATAGCAACAAAATTTTATTCACCAAATTATATCTGAAACTTTTAGCACAATTGTACAGAAGTATCCAAAATGAAAAAAAAATCTCAAAAATAAAAATATTCATGAAGCAAATATATAGATTGAATTCTATGATTCTAATAGTTTATTTAATAAAATAACTTAGCAGCTGCCAAAGTTAAAAAAAAAAAAAAGATTCTAACAATAGTTTATCATTTTGAGAAATATCAGAGTCACAGAAAGCATTTTTTTTTTCATCAAAATGTTTGTGATCAATATTTAAGTACCCTTTGAATTTGTTTTAAAAAAGAATAGTGAATACCGCACGAAATTAGTTATATTACAAATTAAAATTACGGTCAGCTGAATCCAATTTGATATATTAAATATGTAAATCATGTCACTATTACCTCTATTATTATTATTTATTTTGTCTTTATTTTTAGAACTTTAATAACTTCAAATTTAAAATAAAATTATCAGATATTATACATATTATTTTCTTTATCTTTTCTTGACATTATTTTGATTGGTATCAAGAACTTGCAAAAATACATTGATGTGAATAATTTCTGAACGTTGATTTTTTAAATTATTAATTCATAAAATGAAAAATAATAATTTATACATACATGCTATGTTAATACTCCACATTGGGCTCTGTACCCGTGTCGGATACGTATCGGACACGAATACGGGCCCGATAGTGCCCCGATATGTATCTGATACGCCAGCTGGCGTATCGGCTTACGTGGCGTATCCTTAATTCTTTGATACGGTCTCCGATAGCTCTGATTCGTCTGGATACGGCTCTGATACTTTCGGATACAGTCGGGATATGTTGGACCAGTGAAGATTCTGCAGAATTGGATCGTGGACCGCGCATACACCAACCAGCATCCACCATACACTGCTCATACACCCATTGTTGAGGCAAAACATTTTTCCCAACGCCAGAAATCGAACTAGGATTATGCCGCACAGCACCATCAACCTTTACCACTACACCACTCTCTATTTGTTGTTAAATGCTAATAGCATTTATATTTATATATATTTAGACTATTTTATCGCACCATATCAAGAATTTTTATATATAATTTATATATAAGTAAAATATAATATATAAAATAAGCGTATCGTATCCTTGATTTTTGAAAATTGTCGTATCGCCGTATCCGTATCGTATCCGATACGATACCCGTACCCGTATCCATGCAACATAGCATACATGTAAAGAAAATAATATAAATCATATCTAACCGTTATATTTTGATATATAAATTTTAAAACTGTTCTTTATTAAAAAAATAAAAAATAGAGATATTATAAAGACATAAAAAATAGAAAATTTGAACCTCTATTATTATAACTCTTGGATCCTGATAATTGTCCCCGCACTCTTATCCCTCCATTATTCTCCCAATTAATTTTCATAACTACCATGGGAGACCACTAAAACATTAATAAAAGAGAACTATTTAACAGGAAGTATCAAAGTATTTAACATGAACAATATAAGTATTAATCTCTATGAAGAAAACTATATTTTCGTACATAAATAATGTCCCTGCACCTCTGTCCCCGCACATAACTTCCATAACTAAAATGTGCTTGGAGACAAAATTTTATATTGAAATTGTTTACAATTTATTTAGATTCTTGACAATCATAAAAATAATTTATAATCTTGAAATCTTGAAATCTGACAAGTTGAATAAATATTATACTTCATACATATCATATACATGAAAAATGATGAAATTCAACACCTCTTTCATCGTTCATTAAATAAACATGAAATTTGTAACAGCTCATATTAAACGACATTTGATGAATAATCAAATAATATCTAAATTGATGAAAATTGACATACAATCAATCTTATAATTAAGAAAAATAATGTGTACATGTTTTTTTGTATATTTTTTATACGATGTGGAAAAGCATTGTCAGAGTTGTCAAGATATCCTAATTACCCTTATTTTATATATACTAAAATCATATTATTGATCCTCACTGATAGCCACTATCAGTTTTTTTTTTTTTTTTAAATCATATTATTGATATGGTACAACCCATTTACTACGAGTCAACAAATTATAAGAAAATAGAAGAAACTTCCAAATTATTTATGTAACATACTTTTTGATAAATAATTTCTGAGCATAAATTGCATGTTAGCTACTTTTGACATGTTACAACTTCACACAAACGTTGCACGCCATGAGAAATGTATGTATTTATGTATGGTGGACATGTACTAATAACTAATAGTAGCTATAAAATATATATAGTTAACTCATTTCCATCGGTGAACTATGTATAGTGGCATTGAAATATTTTGAGATTAATTAGTGCTTATCGCAATGTCAATGATAAACTAATAAATAATAAGATATTCGAGAAAATCAACTAGAAAAATTAAGTTTCAAAATGTGATTCCTGATAAAAAAGTGTAAGATCTTAAAAGTTTTCAGAGGTAACTATTTCATTTATCAAATTTAGATTTATTTTTTATTTCTTAATAATAATTTCATTGCATATACTTAACATATAGGTACACTGAGTTGTCTATAAAACAATTGGTCTACCGACTAATTTTTTCTGAGAAAATGAACTGAAGAAGGTCCAAGACAACATTAGGAAAATATTACTTACTCAAAATATGAAAAAGTAGAAATAATTTTCTTGTTGATTTGAAACTACACTTACTGTTTTGGTTAATCTTTTTATACTTCAATTATTTTCTTTTTTATGTTATATGAAAATTTTTGCTATATCGCACTGTGAATTGTCTAAATATTTTTGAAAAATATTTTGTATATAACATGTTTAAAAATGAGTTGCCGAATGCCATGTGTTTTTCTTTTGTACCCAAATTAAACTAAGCATGAAACAAGAAGGTTTAAAATTTACATTCCAGGCTTTACTTATCAAGTCCATGACTGTGTTTGAGTTAACATGATAAAAATTGACAAGTACCACATAATTTTATCAATCTTCACTTTCAACTATTTGGAGGGTTTGGCTAATGTGTATATTCAGTCACGTGTTTGAAAATATCAGCTAAATCCCGACCTCCACAGTACATTTAAACAACAGCCATTGCCATTGAAAAGTAAAATCCAATAATTTAGGTACAGATCAACTATTTTGTGCTAAATTTGCATCGATATGATCTTACAATTGCCGATCTCACACGAATAGATCTGCAAGTTTACCTTCGAATTGTAATTAGATGCGCTAAAAGCAATTGTTGCGGTCCAATTATTAACAAGTCCAATGCGTAACAGACAACTGAGCCACCACTTCTGACAGCTATTTTGTTTTGAATTATTGGATCTTCACAGTATCCACAGTTACCTGTTTCTTATTTTTTTTTTATATATATACGTATGAAAAATATAATTTTCATGCTTGCATGATCTTCTGTTCTGACTTGGATCTGCCAGATAAATATAAATAACTGATCAAATTTATATATTTAACAAAAATAGTACAAATCTGCAAAAAGAAAAAGAAAAATATATATTTTTGGTGTTTTACGAGACCTCCAGATACCTTTTGATAATTGGTTATATATCTCAGAAGTTTTATCTGATACGATCTTGTAAATATAAGTTGCCTGTAGAGAACAGCGAAAAGAGAAATATCGATTCGATGTTACATGTTTATTTTAAATATAAATGTTTTTAACGGAGAATTTCAGATCATGAACAAATGAATGGTCCAAAAAAAAATTTAGGTTTTGCCGTGGTTAAATATGCCGGTGATGATGATCTGGTCAATCCAAAACGGGGCAAATATCCTCTCCGGTACCGTAAAAGATTCCCTTCATTTTACGGTTTGAGATTAACTCCCAGCCGGTTTGGGATTCAGGCTGACGGAGGGGACAGTATTATTGGGCTTTGAGATTCGTGCCAAATTAAAAAGAACAATCCAAATCAAGTAATTGTAAAAGATTCTCTATTACGGTACCGGGAGTGATGTGAATTCACCCAAAACGCAAGACACTCCGTTAATACCGTTATGCTGTGATTCAAGACAAGCCACCCTTGATAACTTTTGACAAGGTCATTACTCTCGAGTCTCAAGCAGGCAAGTATTGATTTTTTTATTATCTTAAAAATGTTTCAACTTTTTTCTAAAATTTGTTCCAATAATCATTTTTGTGGTACATTTTCTTTTCCCAAATTTCATGCAAGCAGGAGTTTATGATAAACAGCTTTTTCTTCTGCCGATTTCCAGAAACTACGGTTAACAGCGTCCCATTTTTTTAATTACTTGTTTTTGTTTTTTTTCTGAAAAATGTTTTATAAACCGCAACGTGTTCCTATCAAAAATGATATTTGAAAGCGCAGTTTAATTAAAAATTAGTTTTTTTATTTCTATTAATAAAAAGTTCGGAAACATATATGGTCCTTTCTCATTGGCAAGTGCGTACCAGACAAACGGTATCAAGTATCACTACGCTAATTTTCCATATTCAAGGTAAATCGAAGGGTTTCCTTGAAATAGGGGTGCAAACGGATCGGATACGGATCGGATAGTGGTAAAACCATATCCGTATCCGTTTTTATTTTTCCGGATACGGATACGGATCGGATATTAAACGGATACGGATACGGTTCGGATATTAAACGGATACGGATACGAATCGGATATTAAACGGATGCAGATACGAATACGAATATCATTCGGATACATAATACAGATGTTGTATTAAAATTAACTTATTATTCAACAAATTAATTTTTCAAATAAAAATTATTTAATAAACATAATTATTGTCAGTCTCTCAAATAATAATCACACTATCATCTCCGCATGTTATTGTTTAATTTTTGTTTACTAGAATCATGTTTATATATTCATGTACATAATTATAATAATCAACGTAAGAAACAAAAATTTCTTACGGTGCTAAAATCTTCTACAGTTGAAGGCTTAAAGCACCGTTATTTTATATTTACTTTTTGAAATTGTAGGTTCAAGTGTCAGCCTTTAGTATATTTGAAATTTTAATGTAATTGGTATAAGGATAAAATGAATCCAAGTTGACAACAGCTGTTTGCATATAATATTGTGGTAAGAGAATGTAACAAAAGGAATAAAGTAAAAAAATTAGTAGTGGGTTTTGCAGAGCAGATGGCTTAATGGATATCCGAAATCTAAAAATTTACGGATCCGTATCTGTATCTGCTTCTAAAATCAAAACCGTATCTATATCCGTATCCGCATCCGTATCCGCAAATTATCCGTATCCGAATATCTGTATCCGCAAATTATCCGTATCCGAATATCCGTATCCGCAAATTATCCGCATCCGAATATCCGTATCCGTAACCGTATCCGCTTTCAAAAATTGAAACCATATCCGTATCCGCATAAGTAATATCCGTATCCGCATCCGTATCCGCAAATTATCCGTATCCGAATATCCGTATCCGTAAAAAATCGGATACGGATCCGGATCCGCACGGATAATATCCGATCCGTTTGCACCCCTACCTTGAAATATGTTTACCCTAACAATCAATAAAAGAACTTCTGAACAATGCATTGCATCCAGCAACCATTGATAGATCTAGCAAATACTAAACTGGCTTTTAACAGTACCACAACAAAACAAGGAGACAAGTACGAAGAGATCAAGAGCAGGCATACACACAAATGGCTTTATTGAAGCCCTTTTCTCCATGACAAGGAAAAAAGAAACTAAAAAGAGGACACAAACAACACAACAAAAGCACGCTACATAAAAAAGCAGCTTACTATTTACTATTTTATTCATGCACAGAGAGCACACAGCGAAGACAGCCACCTTCATGCATCAGGTCGAATGCCTTGTTGATCTCAGGAAGTGTCAGACTGTGTGTGATGTACTCATCCACCTTAATTTCCTGCAATAATTATAATAGTATTTTTAGAGCTTCTACTAAGCCCCAGATGCATTGATAGATAAACAGCAGTTGGAGTCCGATAACAAATCTGACTATTTTTTTGCAGTTAGTACACAAAATAAAAGGAGTTTATTAGAGAAAGAGGAAGACAATCTGATTCTTTTTTTGAATATTCTATTTATAAAAAATATTATAATAATAGAGGAAAAGAGAAAGAGTATCTCGGAAGTTGCATGCATAGAGGGACCAGAGAAATTTTTCTGGCTCCAAAATCTGGACCGGATAAGTTCCTCCCAATCCAAAGTGTTTTTTTTTCCGGCTGCCTTAGATCCTTCGATCCTCTGTGGCCTATGGTAAGTGGGTCCTACTTCCCATCATTTATGTCATGTCACTATACAACATGTTGTACAATTGTCCAAGGCCATAGAAGAAAACAAAAACAAAAAATACCCTTTTGGATCGGGAGAAATTTTTCCGATCCATCTGTGCATCGAATCCCAAGGTACTCTTTCTCTTTCCCTCTATTATTTTATAATATTTTCAATAAATAAAACAAATCTCATTATTTTTGCAGTAGGTTTTCCTGCTAAATTTTATTACACAAAATAAAAGGAGTGTAATAAAGAAAGAGGAAGGCAATCTGATTAGTGCATAATTAAAAATTCACATATTATAGCGGTACCTTGTTCATGTACTTGTCAACGAGCCATGGAACCTGAGAGCGGCTCTTGAAGCCACCAAAAGCGGTACCCTTCCAGACTCTGCCGGTGACAAGTTGGAATGGACGAGTGCTTATCTCCTGTCCTGAAGCCGCTACTCCCACTATCACAGATGTGCCCCACCCCTGTTAAATAAAGCATATTTAAAAGGCATAATAACAGAGCACAAGGTTTCACCCGGAGTTGCGAATTTTAAGTATATTTAGTCTTCTTTTACCCAAACTTGCATAAATAAACCAACATATTGCAGAATAATAGCATCCAAAATCTTTTGGGACATTTACATACCATACTTGGCTGTTATATTACTGCAATAGGAAAAAAATTTCCTAAAGCTCGAATTGAACTAAAATGTAGCCATGCTGATAGGTATTGGATAACAGGTGTTGGTTTAAATGTAAATAATAAAATAATAGGACATTTGCACCTAGCTTGCGAAATATCATATTTAGATAGTAAATGGTTTCCTATGTTATCTTCCCTGATAAGAAAATGTTGAAATTCCGAAGTGCATGAGCATATTGAAATTTCTGAGAAAATATGTGTACCTTGTGGCAACACTCCAAAGCAGCGCGCATAACAGAAACATTTCCAATGCACTCAAAACTGTAATCCACGCCGCCATCGGTTTGATCAACAATCACTTGTTGTATTGGTTTGTCATGATCTTTTGGGTTAATAAATTCAGTCACTCCAAAGTTCTTTGCTGAAATTCAAGAGCAAGCAAGAGTGAAAACTGTTATCTTCATACAAAATTTCAGGGTTTGATTATGTTTTAAGAAACAAAAACATATTTACAAGTACAAATATAAGATTTTGCATTAATGACAACTGTCTTTCAGGGTTTTTCAGATGAAATAAAAACCAATAATATAAAAGATCAATAAACACAGTGCAAACATAAATACTACCAATATATTGTCAAGCATCTCATCAAAACCAATATGCTGATGTTGTCATCCATAAGGGCAGCTTTTGGAAACAAATAAAACTGAAACAAAATAAGGGAAAAAAAAGAGGCATAATGAATAAGATATTTACCAACATCATACTTCTTGCTGTCAATGTCTATTCCAATAATTCGAGAAGCCCCTGCTGTTTTGGCTCCCTCGGCAACCTACAAAAACCTTATAATATTACAAAGAGAAAGAAGAACGAGTCATCATGGTTATAAATCTTGTTCAGTGAGCAACTAACCGCTAGTCCCACAGTACCAAGGCCAAAAACTGCCACTATTGAGCCTTCCTCCACTTTAGCTGTATTCCACACAGCTCCAAGGCCTGAAGTAAAGCCACAAGTGTTTACAAAGAGAACATAGGCTCTTATTGCTCATTTTAATTTATAAGAACCTCTTACTAAAATTTAAAAAACAAAAAAACTTTACCAATTAAAGAACTAAATCATAGTCAGGCACTATGACTAGTTAATAGGTAATAATAACACAATAAGAGTTATCAAACTGATCTTTTTATATTTCTGCATGCTCAGTATTTCTCTTGTAGCATTTAACTGTCACAAAATATCAGTTAATAAGTAGCATTTGATTGAGGATCAGGCTTAGGAAAAAATTGCAGTTATTAGATATTATCATACTGCTTTAAAGAGAAGTCTAGTTCGGTAAAAAAAAAAAAACAGGAATAATTATGTAAAAGTATGATCTGCATAAAAAAGATAGAGAATGTACCTGTTGGAACACCGCAGCCGAGCAAGCAAACTTTTTCAAGAGGTGCTTGAGGATTTATCTTGGCAACACTAACATCATGCACAACTGTGTACTGGCTGAAGGTAGAGGTGCCCATAAAATGGTAGATGGGCTTCCCATTAACTGAGAACCGACTCTTGCGGTCGTTCATCATAACTCCTACACCAGTGGCCGCACGGACCTTGCCACAGAGATTTGTCTTCCCCGACTTGCAGAACTTGCACTCCCTGCACTCTGCTTGGTAGCATGGTATGACATGGTCGCCAGGCTGGACCTCAGTTACACCCTCACCAACACTCTCCACAACCCTGCACAAGTTACATTTATTTAGAGAAAGAGAAAAGAAAAAAGGGTACAATCCTAAAGTTGTATTGCTCCTTCAAAACAAGAGATATAATGTAGATCCCACAAAACATACAAAATAGCACATATACCCCTATAAAACATGGCAAAGTATCACATTTAATCACCTCTGCATCTGATTGTTGTATTCCAAAACTACCCTTCCCTCATTGTTTCTAAGCACAAAAAACATACAGAAGAGAAGGGCGGTTTGGATATTTCTTTACAAAAGCTAAATACTTAGTGTATAACATATAGGTAGTTTCAGAAAAATAGGAGCTCTGAGTATACGTTCCTTCTGGAAAAAAGTGGGCATTCCAGTATATTAACTATTATTGAATTGATCTCCGTTTTTTTTTAGTAGTAACACTTGATTTTATCAAATCCATGTCTCTCTCAGATTGCAGTTTTAGCTTTTCAGACCAGTCAGGCTATGTTTATTACAAAAACCTTTATTTTTTTCTTCTTTTGAACTTGTGACATGCATTTATAGGTACGCAATAAGCATACGACTTGTGACATACATTTGTAGATTCTCATTCTACTACAGTACAACATGATAGGTTGAGGTTCTATAGAGGCACACATCAAATGCAAACTAAAAATAGTTTCAATTTCAGAGCAAGTGTCAGCTTACCATTTATTATGGTTATATTGTGCTAATTGGGGCTGCTAATGATTTTGCAAAGACAAACTAATTTGGACAATCCACAGAAACCTGAAAGAGGCTATATCTTGGTAGTGAATCAGTTTGCTATGAATTTAGTCGGGTTCAGCCAAAATTGTGATGATTATTTTATAACAAACTGAAAGAAGGCAAGTTTGCTCACCCAGCAGCCTCGTGACCAAGAATGCATGGGAAAAGTCCCTCTGGATCCTGTAATTACAATAATTAGTTTAACACAAGTGAAAGGTAGAGATCTAAAGAGAAATACAATATATACAAACACTCAGAAAGACAATGAAGATATAAACTCTAATGTGTTAAAAAAGAGCATAGAAAAGAATTGTATTTTTACTGAACACATTTATATTGTATGCCATGCGTAAGGAACTATTGCTTCATCTTTGACATAATGTTCAATATTTTATACAGGTGAACTGTTCAAACTATAAAGGGCACAAGTGAGCACCTGCATGTCAGCTATAGTTGACCCCACTACATAAATAAATTCCAGAAACAAGAATCACTTGTTGATAAAAAAAACATAATACATTCGCTTCATCACTTGCAAAAGTAAAATTAAGTGATGTCATTTTCTCTCCGCTGAACCCAGTGACTATTCAAATTAAGTAGCCCTAGGCTACACCAACACTAATAGATCCATCTTTTAAAAACTACTTTAATTATTAAAAACATCAGTTAGATAGGTATCAGACTGAAGTATTGTTGTAAGTCAAAACTCAATTTTCAGCATATATAATAGGAAAAAGGCAGCAGTAGAACATATATGAGAAATCAAATTGACAATGAAAAATGGAAAAATGGAATTCCTTGCTCAAATAAAATCCATGTATTTCCTAAAGTTACTATGCTCACGACCAAATTAAAATCTAACTAAAAAGAATTTAACAAAATCACTGTAAGTAGCTACTATATAGATTGCTAATTTCATAAATAAATAGCTCTAGAGACTGATACTAATTTACTAAACTCGAATCAACGAGAAAAATGCACAAATAAATCGAGGAATATATAAGCAGGACTCAAAGAGAGATCTAATCTAGCAAGGAAAGTATGAGAAGAACATATTAGTTAGAACGAAAACCTTTCCGCTCCAGGTGTAGGCGTCGGTGTGGCAAAGTGCAGTGAAGAGGATCTTTACTCTCACCTCCCCAGCCTGAGGTGGCGCCACCTGTACATCCTCTATCACCAGCGGCTTGTTCGCTTCCCATGCCACCGCAGCTTCAGATCAAACCCGCAATAAAAGAACCAGAAATATCAGAAAATCGAAGAGAAAAAAGAGAGATAAGCACAAATGGATCGATTTCAAGGTGGCGAGGCATTTACCTTTGCAAGTGATAACCTGACCCTGAGTCGCCATTAGAGGAAGGAGAGATGAATGAGTGATTGAATGGATGGATAGGATGCGGATCAAGAGCAGATAAATAGACAGCTGATCTATCGAACTGTAATAATGGAGATCCGATGAATTCGAATCCTCTGAGTTAACTCTAATTTTGAGTTTACATCTGGTCCGTCAGATTTAAATCCTCACGAATATTAAATAGTCCCGTGCATTACAGGTATTGGCCGGATTAGCCCCGAACTGATTAGACGGTCAGGATCTAAATCCGAACGGTACGTTAATGCAGAGAATACGGACTCAGATCAGGTAGGGTAGCTCAAGCAGTCAAGCTCAATCCGCTACCAGCTTCCAGCCGAGCGATTGGAATTCGGTCAGTTTTGAGATTCGTACTGGATTAAAAGAGACGACTCGGATCTCATTCTACTCAGTCAGGTAGTGCACTGGATCTGAATTCCCTCAGTGAGCGGTGCGGTGATATCAGATATCCGTCCGATTTATTTCGGACAATTTTGTATTTCACCAGAATATTCACTCTGTATTCTTTGTATTTTTCTCGCAAACTAACAACGATATTGTAAAAATTAAAAAGTTCAAGTTACCCTATGTTAGAGGCGTCAACGATATTGACACCGCTGACTATGTTCAGTCGGGGTGTTCAATCGAGTGATCCGAACAATATTTTATTTTATTATTATTCATATCAAAATCGAGTGATCGAATTTTTAGAAGCCGATTTGATATGAATAATATCAAGTACCTCATTCTTTCCATTTGAATCTGATCCGTATCAATTTTAAAAAATACGAGAAAACAGGTGTCGATGGAACGAACGCGAAGACGATGGGAAAACACGTGTCAATGGAACGAACAAATATTGTTATTAACCGTGCGATATCGATCGAACAAAGGGATGTGCCAGCACTGAGTGAACAGTGCAAAACCATTCAAAATTATATATATAATAGTATATGTGCATTATATATTTGAGTTGGATTGACTTGGATTCTGATCGATTTGTTCGGATTCAAATTCAAAGGTAATGCAGCTGATCAACACTTTTGAGACGGAAATCGGAACATGTCCGATTATTAATATATAAAGTGAATGAGTATCACATAAGGGTATGTTCATTTGTTATGAAATTACTCATTATGAGATTTGACGGAAATGAAAATTACTTTTGAAAAAGTGAGAACCTATAGGTATGGAGATGCGTGGAATTGATTATAAGAATGTATTGAAATAAGTATTCGGTTGTATCATGAGATTAGTTGTAAAAAATTTTATTTTTCTTTTCAAAATGCATGATATTATGCAATTATATTAATAAATAATATTATTATAATAATAATTAAATAAAGTATATTAACATAATAACGTTTTTTTAAATATTATTGCATGAATATAAATATTTACTTTTATAACTAAATAAATTGTATTTAATGAGATGAATATAATATAATTGTTGTATTTGATAAATAAAGTTTAAGCTGTTGCATTTATTAATTGAATAAAATTGTTAACAAAGTTTGTATCTTATTTAATGCTTAAATCACATCTCAAATAACTTTTATTGTCAAAATCACTTTGGTCCGAAATTCAAAAATATGCTGTGATTTGTTAAAAAAAATAAAAAAATTGATGTCCGGATCAGTCCAATAGATTAGTCCCACATATGTTGTTTAAATAAGTTAACAACTTCTTATATATATTATCCATTTCTTTAGCTTGTGTTGTGTAAAGTGGATGAGAGGAGATAGACTTCAAAAGGCTTTCACGTGAAGACAGAGGAGAGAGAGGAGAGAGAGAAATTGGGAAAAACAACATTTGCTCTGAGAGCAGGTTCATTTGTCAAAAAAATGACATTTTAGTGGTGTGATGATTGGAAACTACTCGAGGAATATTTTGGAAACAAAATCTGACAGCCAAACGCATTAAAGATACAAATTCCCGTTTCTTTAAAAAATCCAATATAACCCATGTTATTCCTAGGCGTGTTCGGATGACAAAAATTTCATGGTAATCGATGGGATCGGAACAATATTACAACAATATTTCCCAGCAGCGTTCGGAGGTCTCATTTTCTTCCCATCCGTTCTTGTAGTTTCTTCCCAAGCCGTTCCCACCGCAGTGTAAAATGAAGTCGGAGTCAATATTTTTTTTCCCACGGCTCGTGCGTCTCTCTCCTCTTCTCTCGGTTCCCTGCCTCTATTTGTTTATATGTTTATAAATGTTTTTTTTTAAGAAAATTACGTATTTTAAATATTTATTTGGTTATAAATATTTTTTTAAATGTTTTTAATTATTGTTTTCTTATCTTATTTTATTTTTATTTATTTTCTTATTTTATTGTACCCATTTAGTAGTAATTTTTATTAGAAATGTTTAATCTATTTACTATTATTATTTAATCAATTTTATTTAATTGCATTATTATAATTTTATTAATAAAAATAATTGTATAATTTTAAATAATTAAGCAAAATGGAAATCTTGTATTAATAACCACAATAATTATTAATAACCACAACTATTTCCACAGTACAACCGAACACTCATTCAGTACATTCCCATAATAATTCCCGTACATACTTAAGAGTATGGGTTCCCGCAAATAAAAAAGTGGATTCCCAAACCCGTCAAATCCCATCCCGTACAATCCCATGACAAACGAACAGGCCCTAAAGGCCTGTTCGGCGGACACATGGACAGGGAATGGATATAGGAACAGCAAATTTCGAACTGATTTTTACTATTTACGTGGAAAAAAAAATTCAGTCTGAGTAAATTTTTTTTTTCTCACATAAACAGTAAAAATAGAAGTGCAGCCGAACAGGTCCTAGCAGCGGAACAGCCTCTAAGTGAAGGGTAATAATGAGTATCGCATTTTTTATTAATTAACCAATCTTTATTAATTGCTCTTTAATGGGATAATAACCAGCTCACAGCACATTATTAAAGATCTCCATTAGTTTAATAAATGGAATCTCCATTATCTTCTCAAATCCTCCATTTCTCACAAATAATGAAAAACTAATCTTATTTTGAAAAGAAGTCAACATAAAAACAACCTGTATTAAGTAAATAGAACTTTTAGTTTAATCGATTTTGTTCTTTTGCTATATTTAATATCTCTTATCAAATGATTACATATATTAATTATTGTGAATTATGAAAATCATGAACAAAATATATATCGTCCCTGTTTTGGTCGTTTTTCATTTTCTTTTAATATCTAGAGCAATAAAATTGGATGGAAAAAATATGAGATGTGAACTCTTACAAATCTTTGAGATAATTTAATGATGCAGAATGCAAAGTTTTTTTTTTAAAAGACAAGTTAAAAAGGTCATGATTGAACGAGAAAAAGATGCTGCGGGCATCCATTAATTATTTTTCACTTCTCATTATAAACAAAACATATATTATGTCCTTTCGAATTTGAACAGAAGTAAATGCATCATCTCAATATTTCAGATTTGTGTTTTTAATCGCACAATCAAGGAACCCTTTGGACTCTCCATGAATTACAATTTAGACGCTATCCGCTTGAATCCAGTAACTAACTAAATAATTCATGCATCAGGCACTGAATAAAGATCTTTTGAAATAATAAATTGGGGTTTATTGATTTTTCAAATTATTATTTAAAAAACGAAATCAATGATATATTTGAAAAGAGATCAATGGCCCCAATTTCTTATTTCAAAAGATCTTTAATCACAGAAACTGAGCTGTCCCAAACAAAGTGGTTTTAAACAATGAACGTGAGATTAATCTTTACTAAATGGGTATTATGCTAACTACACCATTTTAATTACAAGCGGTTTAATCTTTTGGTTTTAAACACCACAATTAAAAAAATAAAAAGTTTAGATTTAAATAGTTGGCAGGGGCCGCGCGAACGCGTACCCCCTCTACCACAAATTACGACGTCCACTCTCCCTCTTGGGGAGATGGTAGACCAGCGCTCCTCCAAAGTGCAATGGAGGCCACTGATCCAGGCCATGAACCTTCTTGATCGTTCATAGACCCCGTCCAGGTAAGTGCTTTAAAACGCTGCACCTGCCTCCTCTTTTATAGCCTCTCCTGCTGTTCCAGCGCTTTTTATCCTTGTTGTGGGATATGCAGCCGTTGGTTAGATAGTAAGATCCGGATGCTGCTGCTGGTAGGAACTACTTGGGTTCCATTTTTGGGCCGTTCAATTTTTATTGGGCTGCTCCCATAACTTTTTACTTGGGTTCCCGTACTGGACAGTATTTTTTTTAGCAAGGAATCAAGGATTCATACTGTACAATTTTTTTTGGAAGTTCACACACACTCCTGTGCTGGTCCGTCAATTCAATTCCCGATCTGAAGTGCCTTTTCGGCTGTGATATGTATACAGAGGAAACCATCACTAGACTCCTATCACTTTAATCAAGTAAGGATGATCAAATTTGCGTCCACAGGATGCACATACCCCTGTGCGTTTTTAGTTTTATTTAGCTGTATGTTTTTACAGACACTCGTTGCCTAATTTTATGTAACAACTACTTTGTAACTTTTTTTTATCAATGCAATTGCCTACAGGTTTTCAACCAAAAAAAAATTCACACACACTGACACACAGCGTTATCCGGGCGAAACAAGTCCCGGAAATAAAAATATTATACATGAATTAGTACGTTGTCAAACTTTTATTAATTTTCAATTTTGTTTAAACTCGTGATTTTTTTTTGGAAGATAAGATAGGGAATTTAGTAAGGGGTGGAGGTGACTTAATTATCCTCATGATTTTTGAAATCTTGATCATATATATTAGAGTTTAATTGGTATTATTATTTAAACATGTTCATCATGCGTAATCTAAAAAAATATTTTTGTGATCTAGATTTAACTTGAACAATAAAAAAGGAACACTAAAAAAAATAAATGAACGATCGATTTTAGCCTCTAATTTCAAATATTAATTCTGCTATTAACTACACAAGTCAAAAGTAAATAAATAAATGAAGTTATACTTCTTTTTTTAATTTAATGAAGTAATATTTATCCACCATAAAATTGAAGAAGCCCTGAACAAAGAAATTAATTTCTTAATAAAAGGCGAATGCAATGTAAACCTATTTTAAGTCAATTGCAAAATCTTGAAGTAGAAAATTCCAAAATAGATATGTTTTTATTTAATTAACACATCCACTGAGCATATTTATTTACTATCGTAGTCAAAGATGCCTATTTCAAATTTTGAATAGATGAAAATGTTATGAATTAGTTTATTTAATGCCATTAATTATGTAATATTGAATAAGAAAAGAAACCTTCTTGACCACTTAATGGTGGGATAATTTTATAGCCGTCTGATGTTCCACTCAATTATTGATTTACAATTTTTTTTATATCAAATGTGCTAGTATTAAATATGCCACAATCCAACGGCTAGTAAAACCAATGAACTAATTTTATATCCGTTGTGCATTAGTCCACTGGTAAATTGTGAGATACTGCTGGTATTTTAAAGCTTATTCTATAAGGAATTGGCTTTTATCAAATATTACTTTCAGTTACAAAATAAAAAAAATAACACCCACCCCCTTAGACCCCATGAAATAAACTTAGAAGAGAAAAAAAAAATACAGAGGAAGAAAAGGGACAAAAAAAATGAGGAGAATAGGAAATTATCCTTTGAGTAGAAAGGAAATAGATTTTAAAGAAATGAATAGTTTTTCTAATCTCTAATTATCTTTCATTCACCTTTATTTCTCCTCAATCCTTTCTCTCTCCTCCATTCTTCTAATTTCATAAATTTGGAGCAAACCCTAAATAAACCTCTCTAGGAGCGGAGAGTAAATCAATTGGCAAGAAAAGAAAATAAAAGGAAGTAAGCATATTTCATTTTAAGGTAAAAATTTAATCTATAGTTCTCTGAATTTACGTTTTTCGTGTGGCATCGGCGACGCGCAATTATTTTTTGCGATTCTCCTATTTCTAAATTCTTGATCTGAATTTTCTGAAAATTTTATAAAGATTTTAAATTGTTACATGGAAATCAGAAAATTTGATCTACAGTCGTGCAATATTTTTTTATGAAAAGTTGTCGAAATTATTATACGAGATTGTGTGTGTGCACATATAAAAGAAAAGAAAAAGAAGTAAGAATCTTTTATTTTTAGGTAAAATTTTAATCTACAATTCTCTGAATTAATGTTATTTGTGTGAAAAAGACGACGCACAAATATATATTTTTTCTAATTCTTCCATTTCTAAAATTTTATTATGAATTTTATAAGAGTTTGATTAAGATTTTTAAATTGTTAAATGAAAATCAGAATGTTTGATCTACAATTGTGTAACTTTTTTATGAAAACTTGTTCAAATTAATGTACCTAATTGTGTGCGCGCGCTCAAATTAATGTATCTAATTGTGTGTGCGCGCTCACATCTTCCGTTTAAGGTAAAAAATTGATATACAATTTCTTAAATTAATGATTTTCATGTGGCATAGGACATGCGCAATTTTATTTTATTTTAACAATAAAAAAATTATTTTATTTTTGCGATTCTTCTATTTCTAAAATTGTGGTCTGAATTTTAAAATTTTTTTTATTTAGATTATTAAATTGTTAAATGGAAATCAGAAATTTTGATATATAGTTGTGCAATTTTTTTATATGAAAATTGTCCAAATTAATGTACCAGATTGTGTGTGCGCGCACACACATATATAAAAGAAAATAAAAAAAAGTAAGCATATATATATATATACACACAATTCTCTAAATTAATGTTTTCGTGTGGCATAGGCGACCCGGATTTTTTTTTTGTGATTCTCTTGTTTCTAAAACTTTGGTCTGAATTCTTTAAAAATTTAATTAAGAATTTAAATTGTTAAATAAAAAAACAGAAAGTTTGATCTACAATTGTTCAAATTTCATTTCCACAAAAGGTTGTCCAAATTAATGTACCAGCTTGTGTTCGTATAGACATAGCTCTATATATAGATCGAATTGGTGATAAATTGGAGCGCATAATCATTTAAAATGATGTCAATGAAATCCGTTTATTTCTTAATTCTATCTTTATCATACTTGATAAGATAGGTATGATTTTTTTTATTTTTAATTTATCAGGTAAAGGTACCGATAAGAAAAAAACCATATGATAACAAATGATTCAGTACATGTCCTAGTCATTGCTGTGCCATCTTGTGCATGGTTGTTAACCATATGCTAATCACATCGTTATATATATATATATATATATATATATATATATATATTAATTTGTTACACTAGATTATTTTTTTTCTTATTAAATTCTAACACATCCTTGTAGGAAAGTAGGCTACAGAAATTAGAAGGCCAATGGAGAACCAATCACAGAATCAACCAGAGCAGCAACAGCAGCAACAGCTACCAGAATTGCCTCCAAGATATCCACCGCTATCACGCACCGGGTTGTTGCCGCATCAGCAATATGAACTTGACATGCTTTGGAAGAACCATAACCAGGAGGTGGAACACATGAGAGATTTCAAACACCACCAGCTGCCTCTAACGCGCATGAAGAGGATGATGAAAGCCAACCGGGATATTAAGTTGGTCTCGTCAGAAGCGCCTATTGTGCTCGCAAAGGCATGCGAGATGTTCATACATGATCTCATTTTACGCGCGTGGCTCGATGCGCTGGAGAATCATGTATGCACCATAGAAACCATCAATATTTATGATGCAATCTGTCGTATTGACAATTACAAGTTCCTAATTTTGCCTAGTAGTGGCAGTACTGGTGGCACCGGAATCAATTCCTCTGAGGTAAGAGGTCAAAGTCACGATTCGTCTGTCGGAGAAACAAATCCAGGTGTTACGATGACAGAAGAGGAACAGCCGATTGGGGTCAATCTGGGAACGTATATCGATGACGAGATCATATGAGGAGTTGTGGTTACAATCATCGGCTCGTGGGACTACCGGCAACCGCCAAAACTCTGTCTTATTGTTTGTGAATTTTTTAAATCAGTCTCTGTGTGTTTTCTGGAACATGTGCTTTATTTTGTTTAGGATTTGCATCAGTGGAGTTTATTTTCCATTATTCTTGTGTTTGTGGCAATGTTAGATGCAGTTTGACAATTTTACAGTATTTTGAAGTTAATTAGAATATGAAGTAACTCTTTGAAATGCCAGGGAAGGGTATGCTTTATTTTTTCATTGATATCTGATACTGAGAAAAAATTGAAAGAAAATGGGCAAAAAAGTTCAATAGAGAGATTGAATGTACAGAAACAATGTATCTAGGGTGACGCGACTGTACCAGTGGCATGGTAGAAAGATCAAACAGAGAAGAAAAATAGGAAGTTCTATGCACAGCTTAATTAGGTGAAACCATTTAGAACTTTAGATTAGGACAATATTTTGTTTGAGTTGCGTAGTAAATTAGGCCCAAAAAAAATTGGTTCAGGCCATTTACGGCCTTGTTTGGGCTGTGTGGGGTCAATCTAAAAATTAGTGCAGGCCATTTACGGCCTTCTTTGGAATGCATCTATGTAATTGCCTAATAACACATGTTGGTCGCTCTTTAGTTCTTTATAGCTGTAAACTTTATGAGGATCTATATCTCTAGTGTTGTAGGTATATATAGAATTCAAAATCACATTTCTTTTTGTCCAAAATGCTCGTAGGCTTTTCATTGATACTTAGTTCTAAGTTCAGTTACATATATACAACATGCACTTCTCATACATTAAGAAACAGAGGGTAAGTAAAACCTACATGATCACTAAACATTTTTGTTCTTGCCAAATTTGCTATATCATGGGCCAACTTGTTTCCTTCCCTCTGAATATGGATACATTTGTAGCAACTGTGCTGCGACAATATCGAAAAAATGCGCCTGATTTCTGTACGCACCCGCAAATTTTCATTTACGGGTGTTTGTTTGTTTTTCAGTACGTGCACCAGTTGCTCTGAATCGGTGTGGAAAGTGCACGAGTCAATCCCAGATGCAGCAGCAGCGCGCATGCCCATCAGAAGGGCAGCCGCCTCCATATGAAAAGGGGAGAAAGCTGAGTAGTACTTGAGGCCATACTGCACCAGTATATAGTCATGCTTGAGGACATAGGCGGCCTCACCTTGATCAGGCATCTTGAAAGAGCCATCAACCGAGCATGAGTACGCAGTTGTTAAACTTGTTATCACATTTTGGTTGTCTGTGGCCACGCCTCTGTGCCCTCTCATTTGTTTCATCAGTTGACAGTGCTCGGAATTGTGAAGCAATGCCAGTGCTTGCTTCCTACCGCCATAGACATGCGAACACCTGGATTTCCACAAAGACCATGCACATAATATACATAGAGAGGTGATGTGAACTACATCGCTCGTGCATCTGCTGTAGTTATCTATCACGTACTTTGGAAATATTCGTCTGAATAATCGAGGATTTTTCTTAACGACAAAATTTAATAAGACTGAAATATAGAAAAATAACTATCAAAATTGAAGATCAGAGAGGAGCATGATGGTTCATGTATTCTCTGATAGGGGAACGGACTTGAATGGTTGTTCATTTTGCTAAAATTGAAATCAGCACACGACTTTTAAGTTTTAACAACAAGCAGGAAACAAACTTCTCTCTTAACCATTAATGACTATTTGAAGTCATAGCCAGGCAACATTAATAAAAAAAAAGAAAAAAAGAATGCATGTACCAGTAAGCAAGGAAATTTTGTGTGCAGTGCATGTCCTTCCTCCCTTCTTGATCACCTTCCTGTGCTTTTTTGTTCGATTCCCAACAAGAAAGAGAGGATCGGAAAGAGGAGTAAGAGAGAGAGAATGCGGCGGATTCACCAAGAAAAAGGAGCAGAGAACGAGAGAAAGATAGGTGATGAACAGAGACTAGATAACTAGATCGGGAGATGGGAGACAGGAGTAAAATCGGGAGAGAACCAGAGAGGGACACGCAAGAGAGAGGGAATGAGACCGAGCGCGCGAGTAGGGGTGTCAATGGTTTCTTTTTAGCCGTTTAGCCTCGTATGCGATACGGTGGGTATGTTAATTTTTTTTTCGTTAGTTTATTAGTATGAATATGGATAAAAAAAAAAATTTGTTAATCAAATGGATAAGAGTATGGGCTATGTTGCATGGATATGGGTATGGGTATCGTATCGGATACGATACGGGATACGGCGATATAACAATTTTTAACATGATACGGGTATCGGGCGATACGATACGGGTATTAATACCGTAATACGATACGGGTATTAATACCGTAATACGATACGTATTGGATACAGGTACGGGACCATATATGAAGTATCAGGGTAACATAGGGTATGTGTAATGACTATTTCGTACCCGTTAACCTATAGGGTAATTATAAAATCTAAATATATATTCAATTCAATTTCCGGATCACCTAAATATATATTCGTGTTTTTGAATTTTCTTGTTTTTTAAAAAATAATTTAGTTGGAATTAATTGCAAACTTATTTTTATTTTTTTATTAGAAAAGTAATTATATATGTGTGAATGAATGAGTTTTTGATGTTTAAAATTGTAAAATATAATAAAACTAATTATTATATTAGTATTATCTGTTATTCAACCACTACCGTTTTGTTACCCGATAATATTAACGGATAAGAGTAAGACAGAGTAAGATCAATTTTTAATGTGTATGGGTAGGATATGAGTAAGATTAATTTTAATGGGTATGAGTATGAAAATGTCTCCACCCGATCCGTACCGTATCCATTGACACCCCTACGCGCGAGAGACAAGTGGGTGCGGTACACTTGACAGAGAGAAAGAGTCTACTGAGTGGGATCCACTTGTCAGGTTCAGTTTATTTAAATCATTGTTTTTCCTTTTATTGTCCCCTTGTAAATTTTTCCACGCAAGCGAAATCAAGCAATTCGGCTTCAAAGTGATGAGAAAGGTTTGCATCTCTCTCTCTCTCTGTTTTTTTCTTCATCCTTTGTATACACCAGCAGCTAAGCTCCATGGCTAACTGTGAGTCAATAAATATAATGCATGATTTGACTTTTTTTTTATTTCTTCATTTATTTTTTCTTTCCCACCTTCAGTGATTTGTTTAGCAAGATTAAATAATGCACCAAAAATCAAGTAGTCAATTGTGATGTTTAGACGTTTCGGATGAAATTCAACAAATTTTATAACACAAATCCGAGTTTGACCTTCTTAGGCAATGCAACAACTAACAAGAGATATAATTGACTCTTTCATGGTTACTGTAGAAAGCAAGCAAAAAATCAGTAGCCACCACCGTTTCATTTCCTATTGAATTAACAAGCTTTCAGTTATTTTGGTCCAATTATTAACAGGTTTTTATAACTACCACCATAAGTTAATCATACCATATGACATTATCAACTTCCATTTAGAAAAACATATTTTGTACAAGCATAGATACAGTGGTCATGCCTCAAAACACAACTTACAAACAATAAAAATATCTCTACTCAGATTTACTTTCTGAGCTTAGCTGCCTTCCTAGCAAGAGAAGTCCTATTGAAGCAACTGCAGATAGGATGGTTGACGAGTAACACAGCACAAGAAGTGTTCCCCTTAAAGACTACACAAGTCCATGCAATGAGTTTGGTTAGACATGAAAGTTCAAGTTTTACAGAGAAAAATGGAAAAAGATTGAAATTTTATTTTATCTACCTTTGCATATTGTAGTGAGCTTTCTGGTGAGCTTTGTACTCCTTGTGTTAGTGCCCATGACAAAACCCTAATCAGATAAGTTCATAAATCACCATAAATAACCTCAATGATGGGTGATGCATATTTGTACCAATTACCAAACAATTTCAACTATTTGATATTAACTCTTTGAGTGAAGCTATGGTACTATGCATAGCGCACTTTGCCCCGTACTATGGATCTATATCTTTATTTTCAAATTTTCAATAGTTGATTTGAACCATTCATCATGATCTCAGTATGAAAATGTACTAGGAGGCTAAATTTTACATTTTGTAGAAGGCTTTTACTATTTTTTTTTAAATAGGTCCAAAATCACTTGATCTAATGATTCTGGACCACCGAAAGTAGTGATTTTCTACCTATCTAAAATATTGTAAAAAATGCAAAAAAAATGTAAAATTTGGCCTCCAAGCACATTTTCAAATGAAGATCATGTTGAGCAATTCGCATAGACTGTTTGGATTTTCAAAATGGAGATATGCATCCATAGTACGGACCAAAGTGCGCTATGCACAGTACCATAGCCTCACTCTTAACCCTTTATTTACTTGTTGATTACCTAACAAGTTTTATGTCATTAGGCACAGTAAAGAAATATCTTACTTAATTTTGTAATGATGCAAATTTTAATGAAAGATTTGGCAAGTTATTCTAAACCAATGATTCTGGTCAGCTTGGTTGACCTAAAGATTGAATCCCGCATAAAAGAACATCCCTGAAGTTAAGATACCAGAAATACCACATTTTCTAGACCTTGTACCGGCTAGAATAAGAAAAAAAATGTGCTTAGAGCAGATGTTAAGATAACTTACCCAAAAAACAAACCAACTGCGGCGCCAATGTTTGCTTTCTCTGGGGTCATTTCAAACTCCATCTCTCCAAACTGAAATAAATAATTAAAATTTTGTGACCCTCTTGTTGACTTTCCATTTCTCTGAATCCAACTAGGCGTAAAAAAAAAAAATTTAAAAGGGAAAAGGATGAGCACCTTCAACTTCCTGCTTGGCTTTTCAGGCTCTTCATCCGTGTCAAGTACTTGAGTTTTAGAAAGCTCTTTTCCAGTCTTAATCATTGAATTAGCTATCTGAGGTAAACATAAGATGTTATGTTTAAATAATCATATGATTAACAAAGATACCGGACTAAAATTGCAATTTCCAAAGAACTCTCAAGCAATTTGGTCTTGAGGTTAGGGACAGTGCTGTTACATATTGATGCAGATGGAGTGCCTTTTTTTGTTGTCAGCATTTTTTTTATAATTGATTTGGAATTATTTATATAATGAGTAAGTTGTTTGTCGTTGGGTAGATTAAAGTAATCAAACAATACCTGTACCATGCCAGCCATACTAGGTTTTGGTCAAGTAAGACTGTAAGAGCATCTACATCCCTGGTACTATTAGAGTTTCTAATCTGACGTGGTAATTTCTAATCTAGTTTTCGGGATGTGGGTGAATTTCTTATTTAGAAATTATGCAGTAAAGTTTCTTATTAAGAAACTGTTTATAAACTCCATACTGATCAAATGATTGACTCAAATTATTTCTATTTTTTAATTTGTTGCTGACGTGACTTAATAAAAACTCTAAAATTAATTTCTAAAGAGAGGTTAACAGTTATTTAGAAACTCATTTGAGTTGCTAAGATGTAGATGCTCTAAGATACCAGTATCTATCCACACTAGCCATTTAATTCTTGTCTATTATAAAGTGGATCCATCTTTACAAAACAGAAATTTAAACAAAAAATTTATGTTAATATTAAATTCCCATTTAACCCTACCCTTTGAACCTCTCCTTTACCATATTGCCCCATTGCCTGAAATCTTCGCCCAGCAGATACCAAGCGCCTGCCAAGTGCTACACTAAGTATAAAAAAAAGAAGGATAATTAAAATTGCGGAAATGAGAAATCTGGTAAACAATTGAGAACTATGAATTATTGTTTGCCTGATTTTGCTCTTCCTTTCAAGGAGCTCTCAAAAGATGGAAACTTCTCTACAATACTATTAGAAGTTGCTGTGTCGCCACGTTCCCAAGCCCGAGACAGATTTAGCATCATTTCTCCCACCTCTTCACCACACTGTTACACGAAATTAAAGGATTTTTTTTCATAAAAAAAAGTATTCCTCAATATTTTCTAAATCATTTCTAGTGTTTTTATAAAATTTAATTAAATTAAATACAACATTATGTAGTTATCGTTTTTCTAAAAGATTTCATTAACTAAGTTTTAATAGATGTGCTATTAATTTATGGAAATATATTTAGACTATAATAAAGCTTTGTCACCTAATTTAGTAGTTAACTCTACTGCTAAATGTCAAAATCACCTCACAGTCCTGGTAGTTGACCCTTAGTATATTAATGGTTAAATAACCCTTACTACATTCAATGGTCAAAGGGACAAATATGGTCCTACCAATTTTAGAAGAAGGAAAAAAAAAGCTAAGTCGATTACCAATGGTAATTTCATGAAACCAAGTTATTAAGCATTTCATCAATTTCCATCATGATAGTATGTTTCAAGTAACCTTATTTCTTGGCTAATTAAACTAACATAATTTTGTACTATTGAATCAGATATCTGGAAAAGAGAGAGGCGAAGCACTAACCTCATCCATCACAGGTCCATTTGATAGATCAAATGCCGCATCATTAAGCTTCAGTACATATTAAAATAAACAAAATAGATATACCTTGTCAGAAAACGTAAATCAAATGAATTAAAACTAATTCTGAAAAGAATGAGCTTACATCAAGACGGAGATCTTTGGGGAGTGAGGAGAGGAAATCAGGCGGAAGCTTCATACTATCCTGAAATTCAACAAGAACAAGATATATTGAAGTGGCTAATATATATGTAGAGTATATATTTTTTCAAAAAAGAAAAAAGAGAGAGCTTACGGATAGCTCTTGGAGGAGGAGTAGAATGGACTGGTCCTCAAGCGATTTAGTGGAGTCTGATTCAGCGAGAGCGAATGAGAGAAAGCGAGTTCGAGAAATGGAAAGAGATCTCTGAAGGTTGAGACATACGAAAGGGGGAAATTGGCGGGAAGAGGAGAGGGACGAGCAGAAAGGTGAGCGAGGAGAAGAGGAAATGGAGAAAAACGGAGAGAAGCGGAGAGTCGCCATTGCCAGAGAAGAGGATCTCCATTTCTGGGCCTTAATATCGGATTTGTGGGCCCGATCTCTATCCCCTGTTCAAATCTCGAAATTTATCTTATTTGTTTCTTCTGCAAGGTGGCATTTCATTTTTCTCTTAATTTTCTCCTTCGGCCGATCTACACTTGAATTTTTTTGTGCGGTCAATGACATGCCGACCGAATTTTGTATTGTTAATCTTAAGAAAAAACGAAATTCCAAACATAACCTTGAATTTCCGAAATTTCAAAGTGTACCCCTACCACCAGATATTTATAACATATTTTGTACAAGCATAGATACAGTGGTCATGCCTCAAAACACAACCTTACAAACAATAAAAAATATCTATCTCTACTCAGGTTTACTTTCTGAGCTCAGTTGCCTTCCTAGCAAGAGAAGTCCTATTGAAGTAACTACAGATAGGACAGTTGACGAGTAACACAGCACAAGAAGTGTTCCCCTTAAAGACTACACCAAGTTCATGCAATGAGTTCAGTTAGACGGGAAATTTCAACTTTTATTGAGAAAAATGGGAAAGGATTGAAAATTTATTTTATATACCTTTGCTAGCATCAGAGCATTGTCATTCGCATATTGTAGCGAGCTTTCTGGTGTGCTTTGTACTCCTTGTGTTAGTGCCCACGACAAAACCCTAATCAGATAAGATCATAAATCACCAAACAGTTTCAACTATTTGATATTAATTTTTTATTTACTTGTTGATTACTTAACAAGTTTTATATCATCAGGCACAGTAAAGAAATATCTTACTTTGTCATGATGAAATATTTAATGAAAGATTTGCTAAGTTATTCTAAACCAATGAATCTGGTCAGCTTGGTTGATCAAAAGATTGAATCCCGCATAAAAGAACATCCCTGAAGTTAACATACCAAAAAGCCACATTTTCTAGACCTTGTACCTTCTAGAATAAGAAAAAGAAATGTGCTTAGAGCAGATGTTAAGATAATTTACCCAAAAAGCAAACCAACTGCGGCGCCAATGTTTGCTTTCTCTGGGGTCAATTCAATCTCGAACTCTCCAAACTGAAATATATATTTAAAATTTTGTTACACTCTTGTCAATTTTCCATTTCTCTTAATCCAACCAGGCATAAATAAAACAATTATAAAAAGAAAAAGATAACCACCTTCAACTTCCTGCTTGTCTTGTCAGGCCCTTCATCCGTGGCAAGTACTGGAGTTTCAGAAAACTCCTTTCCAGTCTTAATCATTGAATTAGCTATCTGAGATAAATATACCAACTTTAATCCCTTTTTCGTAAGATATTATGTTTAAATAATCATACAATTAACAAAGATACCGAGCTAAAAATGCAATTACCAAAGAACTCTCAAGCAATTTGGTCTTGAGGTAAGGGATAGTACTGTACATATTGATGCAGATGCTAAAGGCCATTATTTTGAAGTACTATTTTTTGTTGTTGGCAATTTTTTTTTATTTGAATTGAGAGTATTGATATCACGAGTAAATTCTTTGTGGTCGGGCAGATTAATGTAATCAAACAATACCTGTACCATACCAGACATACTAGATTATGGTCAAGTAAGACTGTAAGATACCAATATCTATCCATACCAGCCATTTAATCCTTGTCTATTATAAAGTAAATCCATCTTTACATAACAGATATAAACAAAATAATTATGTCAATATTAAATTCCCAATTACCCTTTGAACCTCTCCTTTACCATATTGCCCCATCACCTGAAATCTTCGCCCAGCAGATACCAAGCGCTTGCCAAGTGCTAAACTAAGTATAAAAAAGAAGAATAATTAAAAATTGCAGAAATGAGGAAATCTGGTAAAAAATTTAGAACTATAAATTATTTCTTGCCTGATTTGGCTCTTCCTTTTAAGGAGCTCTCAATAGATGGAAGCTTCTCTGCAATACTATTAGAAGTTGCTGTGTCGCCACGTTCCCAAGCGCGAGACAGCTTTAGCAACATTTCTCCCAGTTCTTCACCACACTGTAACAGGAAATCAAAGGATTTGTTTAAAAAAAAAGAAAAGTATGTCTCAATAATCATTACGAGCATTTCTATAAAATTGAATTTAAATTAAAGACAACATTATGTAGTTATCATTTCTCTAAAAAGACTTCATTAACTAAACTTTACTGGATATTTCGGCCACAACAAGCCATTGCTCACCTAATTTATTAGTTAACTCTACTGTTAAATGTCAAAATTACCTCATAGTCCTGGTAGTTAACCCTTAGTATATTAATGGTTAAATAACCCTTATCATATTATTGGTTAAAGGAAAAAATCCTAGCAATTTTTGAAGAGGGGAAAAGAAGCTAAGTTGATAGACAATTGTAAATTTCATGAAACTAAGTTGATAAGCATCTCATCAATTTCCATCATGAGTATATATTTCAAGTAACCTTGTGTCTTAGCTAATTGATCTAACATAATTTTGTACTATTGAATCAGATATCCGAAAAAGAAAGAAGTGCAGAACTAACCTCATCCATCACAGGTCCATTTGATAGATCAAATGCCGCATCATTAAGCTTCAGTACATATTAGAATCAACGAAATATATATACCTTGTCAGAAAACGAAAATCAAATGAAGGAAAAATAATTCTGAAAAGAATGAGCTTACATCAAGACGGAGATCTTTGGGGAGTGAGGAGAGGAAATCAGGCGGAAGCTTCAAACTATCCTGAAATTCAACAAGAACAAGATAAATTGAAGTGAATTAAAAATGGCTAATACATGTGTAGAGTATATATTTTTTTTAAACGAAAAAAAAAGCTTACGGATAGCTCTTGGAGGAGTAGTAGACTGGACTGGTCATCAAGCGATTTAGTGGAGTCTGATTCAGCGAGAGCGAATGAGAGAAAGCGAGTTCGAGAAATGGAAAGCGATCTGTTAGGGTGGAGAGATACGAAAGGGGAGAATTGGCGGGAAGAGGAGAGAGAGGGACGGAGAAGTGAGAGAGGAGAAGAGGAAATGGAGAAAAACAGAGAGAAGCGGAGAGTCGCCATTGCCAGAGAAGATGATCTCCATTTCTGGGCCTTAAATTCGGATTTGTGGGCCCGATCTCTAATTCTCTATCCCCCGATCAAATCTCGAATTCTCTTATTTGTTTCTTCGGCATTTTTTTTGTCAGTTTGACATAGGGCTGCACAAAAAATTCGTAGTTCGTAATTCGATTCGAGTTTGATTCGAAAAAGTTCGAAAAAAGTTCGATTTGAAATTGAGTTCGTTCGAAATTAATTCAAACCAAACTTAGTTCGAAATTAATTCAAACCAAACTCAAACTGGACCTAGTTCGTTCGAAATAGGTTCGCAAACCAAATTTAGTTCGAAATTAACTCAAATGTGAACCGTTAATTTCTGCTGATAACTTATGTTCGCTGATGAAAATATAAGGCTGCCTTCAATTCTGACTTTTGAAAATAATTTCTTAAAACAAAAAGCCCAGTCCAACTACAAACCCAAATAGAAAAATTCAACAGCAAAACTCAAATAGAAATATTAAACAAAACTAGCCATAATCGCTGTAGCCAAGTCCCTAGCCGACTTTCTCTCTGTTGGTTTCAAACTTGGGATACCAAAGTACCAAACCCTAGAGTTTCTCTCTCTTGGCTGCGAATTGCGATACCAAACTCTAGAGGTTGCGATACCTTAGAAATAAGGTCGGACCAAGTGAAAGATCAACCGCTGTTGGCTGTGACTTTCCCTCTGTTGTACTTTGATACTTTGGATATTTGAAAACTTTGTTGGCTATTTGGAAAATTTTGGATATTCGTAAATCGTAACAAAGTTCGAAGAAGTTCGAAATTGAGTTCGTAAAAAATTCGATTCGAAATTGAGTTCGATTCGAAATTCAGTTCGTTCGAAATTAATTCAAACCAAACCTAGTTCGAAATTAATTCAAACCAAACTCAAACTGGAGGTAAGTTCGATTCGATTCGGTTCGTTTGCAGCCCTAGTTTGACATTAATTAATTTCTGATCCGAAATATTAATACTACTGCTAATAATAATAATAATATAGTGAGAAATAGAACTCGAATTTGTCTATTTTAGATATACAGTGGTCAGTTTCTTATAATAAAATTCGAGCAGAAGCAAATATTTTTGGATGGAGTGAATTTGTTGGAAATATTTTTTAAATGTTTTTCTGTTGCAATATATATGAAGGGGGTTGCACAAAAGCATTTGGACCTTGGAAGAACGAAATCCAGCATCTTTTATACCCAACAATTTATTTTGAAAAACGCCACTTCCACTTGCATCAGAAGAACCAGTGTTTTCATATTCGGCCACGGTATGCAGCCGAATATGCGGATTCTTATTCGGATTTATATATACGAATTTTTTATTAAATATTTAATCTCACAGTACTTAAATACAATAAGACAGCGTGTAGAAAGGTTATAAAAAACTTCTTAGTGGGATACTTGAAGAGAACACCTACCTGGCGGGTCTGGAACTCATTTAATGGATTATGGATTCGGATTCGGATCCGGAACTCTTTTAATGAGTTTTGAATATTTTTAAATTTTTTTAAAGCATGGATTCAATATTCGGTCCGAATAGCTATTTTCTATTCGGCCGGACATTGAATAGGAATATACGACCGTATATTACCGAATATAACTGAATTTTAAAACACTGATCATAACTAAATGTATGTAATTTATATTTAAAATTTTATATTTTTGAGGGAAATGTGCATTAGTTTCTAGAAATAATTCTCTTAGTTTCTCTTTAACTTATATTATGTGCATTAGTTTCTCTTTAACTTATTATGAAAAAATTAATCTTATGATTTTTATAGATGTAAGTAATTATATAAGTTCCTTTTTCACCTCTCAATACCGTTTATATCTCTTTCTTTATACGTGCCACATCTCTCATTATTCTAGTCTAACGTGTCCATTTTAATTTTAATATCAAGAGACGATCTTACTAATCTTGATTGAAATTTAATATCAAATAAGTTTTGCTGGTGGAGATAGAAAGAGAGAGTTTTGTATGGTTTATCATAGTGTGTTGAAAACGGTCCGGTCCGGCCTAAGTTCGATCCACGGTTCTAGACAGTCCGACCCACTCGGTCCGATTAGAAGGGAACAATTCAGATCCTTAGTTGGACCAATAATTCTGACTTTCACTGGTCTACACAATCCGGTCTGACCCCCACAGATTCACATGGTTCGGTTCGTTTTTTTATTATTATTAGGGGAACTGACCGTTGGGTTTTCTAAAAAATTTGAGTGGGATCTTTTGAGTGGGATCTAGGGGGGGGGGGGGGGGGGGGTGGTTGGTAAGGGGGTACATGGGTGTTAGGGGAGTGTAGGGTCGGTCTGGTCTGGGCTAGCTCGGTTCACGGGTCTTGGCTCCTCGGGTTGGCACAGTCTGGTTGGAGAAACTCAAGCAAAGCCCCTGCTAGATCCGTCTCAGAAATCGTCTGGACCGCCCTGCCCCTACTTTCTCTGGTCCAATCTAGTACCACGGATTTTACGGGTAGGTTCCGATCAGGTTTTTTCAATACACTAGTCTATCATACATGTGTTACATGCTTATTGTTTCAAATATTTTTTATTTAAGTATGTGAATAATATGGACTATTATCCTATTGCGCAGAAATATATAACCAAGGAATATATAAGCCCTTCTAAGTTACATATTGTTTTTTCAATTCATTCGCAATTTTTTTTTTCTAAATCCAAATCAGATTAGTTCATTTAAATTAACGGATAAGAAAATTAAACTGAAAAAAATACATTCCTTGCAAGTTCTTATAGGATTATTTTTATTATTGAACAAGTTATTCGTTGTTGCAATTGAAGGGCTCCTCTACAATTGATTAAGTGTTTTTTAATTTTTATTATTTATTTATTTATTTAAATTATTAAAGACACGTATAATGAAAATTTTATAATTATAAGTCATGCCGAAATTCATAAAAAATTACAAAAAATATTATTATTTAAAGAATTCAATATCAAGAGTTCACTATCTCTCAATTAATGCTCAGAAATTCAAAACTTCAATCCAACTTATTTAAATTCTCAAATTAGTTTGAAATTTAAATTTATGGCATTAACGAAGCCACTCTGCGGCAATTAGAAAGAATTCATACAAGTCAATATCCAGTAAATAGAAAAGAAGAAAAGAAGCCCATATTTGTTGTCTGGTTTCATTGTAGCTGATTTACTAATATCATTTTTTTTAGAAAATATGATTAATTATACCCATCTTTGAGAACCTCATGAACACATCAAAACATGAAGAGACAAAAAAATAAAAGAGAAAAGTTAAGAAACCACAGCCAGGTGCATCTATTATTTCTCTGTCTCAGTGCCAAGAATTCCATTAACCACTGACAATCCGACCAAAACCCCGACAGCCTCTGCTCCGGCGACTGCACCGGCTTGCACCAAATCACCGGCTATCGGTAACCCCGCTCCAGCACCCCCCGCCTCGGCCGCAACAGCCGCTGCGGCCGATTCGATCTCCTTCTCCACCGCTTCCTCCCCTTCCTTCACGACCTCCACCGCCTCCTGCTCGAGCTTCACCAGATCACGCTTCCTTATCCCGAAGAACCCGATGTCGGCCGCTCTGGAGGGGGGAGCGGTGACGGCGAGAAATGGGGCGGGGAGGGAGAGGAGGAGGAGAAGAGAGTGTCTTCGACTGGGTAGGCTAGAGGTGGAGACGGCGGTGCGGCGGGAGAGAGGGGATGGATGGAGGAGGAGAGATGAGGTGGCTGTGGCCATTTTTTGAAGGATCGTAGGCCACGAAAAAGGATGGAACGTGATTAGGTGGGTAAAAGATTCTGGAGTAAAGAGTAGAGCACTCGAGTGCTAAGCAGAAGAGTGTGCAGTGCCATTGATTGGGAAGACAGCCACGTAACATTAGCTGATTGGCATCAGGCTCGACGGCTCGAATTCATATCACACCTAATAATATTTTTAAGAATATTTCTGTTTAAATCCGAACCGTTCCATTAGAATCCGCACAAATATTAAAAGGTCTGTACATTTTATCAAAAAGAAAAGACCAATTACGAATTATTTTTATTCAGAATAATGCTTGAATTATTACATAACATCATTTCGTTAGTTGGAAATTTAAAAAATGGGCTTAAAAAAACGAGCAGATTATCCTTTTGAAAATATGCAATTTTTGGGAAAACAATTGTATACCTATAATTTTTGGGAAAACAATTCTTTACCTATAATTCTACACGACCCTCGAATTAATGACAAAATATAATCCGAAATATACGAAAATAACAAAATAAGTTATATTTCACATAATTAAATATTTGGGTCATTTTAATTAATATCGAATAATCTGAAACTCAGTTACTATTTTTTTTAATTCACATATTATTGATAACAATACTGCTCACACATAAAAATTAATATATGTTTAGTGTACGAAATATTTATATATTTTTGCCTAAAACAAAATGATAAAAAGTTAATGAAGATGGTCAATTGGTCATAAACTATATTCAGAATTAAACTTATTATACTTATAAGAATCAGAGCAATATAACAAAAATAAAATTAACTCAACTGAAATTTATAGAAGAAGATATTCACATTCAAAGAATTGGAACTATCATTTTTCGGTACTTTTACATAATACTACTTTTTTATCGGGGCTTGAGTGAAAATGGCAGAGAAAAAAAGTAAAAACATACGCGAGTCCACAGGTGGTTTTTATGTGGAATCAATTTCTGCGGAATTTGAAACGCGAAAGTTATTACCCGTTTGATATCCTCCAACAATTCGCCACACAGATGTCTATGAAGTATGATTTAACTTCGGAGAAAATCACGCAAATATCACGGAGAGAAGGTCAAAGCAAAATAAATTACGGAGTGAGGCTATGGTGCTATGCATAGCACGGATGGGGTCCATGCTACGGCTAAAAATTTTGACTTTTTAAAATCCTAACGGTTGATCCAACCGTTCAATGTGATAATCATATGAATATGTAATTGCAAACTAAATTTTATATTTTTTTGAATTTTTTTACTATTTTTTTAGATAGGTAGAAAAATCAGTGTTTTCTGAAAATTCTGGACCATCAAAATTCTACCTATCTAAAAAAATAGTAAAAAAATTCAAAAAAATATAAAATTTAGTTTGTAAGTACATATTCATATGGTTATCACATTGAACGGTTGGATCGACCATTAGGATTTTAAAAAGTCAAATTTTTGGCCATAGCCTCACTCTAAATTACGCACACACACATGGGAATTTATTTAAATTTAGTAATTTACCCTAAAGATCAACGTGATTATTCACCGTTCTTAAGACTTGTTACTTTTTGTGTTCATCCTTTAAACTCGATAGAAAATTACAAAATCATCATCTCACAATTTCGCTACCTTTTTATAGTGGTTAACCATAACATAGCATATATCAACTCTGGTGATATGAATTTTCCATATTTCTATATGTAATTGGGAAAATGTCTGTGCAATGCTCAGCTGGAATAATCTACACATTTTTGGTTTTCTTATTTTTGTGGCATTTTTTGCTGGCAGCATGAAGGAAAGAACCCACACACACACACACACACAAAGAAAACAGAGTTGTTCCAGAAAAGAACAGCTATAGCATTGTACAATACCCAAAAGAAAAAAAAAACCAGAACAAAGAAAAGCTGTTTGAATAATTACTACATCCGACTGACAATTAAGCAATTGCTGCGGTGCTACTGTAAATGAGCTCATTTGATGATCATTCATACAAAAAAAGACATCCAGCATTTTTCTTTCATAATCTGCTATGGCAAAAACTGCTTTCTGGCTTCTTATGTGCTGCATTCTGGCAATGCTGGTACTTTTAATTTCTCATCTACTCGCATTAATTGCGAACTTCCTTTTTAGTAGCTGCTCCTCCTTCCCTCTGACGGGCTAACTCGGATCGCTCTCCCGTCAATCTCCTGTTAAAGTGTTATTATACCAAAAATCATGATTAGAATTTGTAGAAAATATAATAAACTAATCATTGGAGGAACCAATTAGTAGTTTATCATATCTGATGCTAGTTAGACAAATTAATTAAAAAATCAGAAATTTCCAGTGCAGTAACCGTGTATGTTATAATCAAAAGCTAGTATGTTTACTATATTCCCTAGCAACTGATTTGTTGTTTCATCAAAAATAAGTCACCTACAGTTGTTGCACCGTGTCAGTCAACAAAAAAAAAATAGTCTGATTTAGGAAGAAAGAGTAGGTTACCGCGCCATCAAGACTTGTAAGTGCCTCCTCCATCTCCTCCTTGGTTGAATAACAAACAAATCCGTAACCACGTGACCTGCCCGTGTCGCCATCATATAGGACCCGAGCGGAGACCACATTGCCACATTTCCCGAATACATCTTGCAGATTCTGTGCTGTGGCATTCCATGAAAGGTTGCCCACGAACAACTTGTATTCGGTTTCTTTGTACAACGGCTCCTTTGGTCTTGGCTTGTCCGATAAATTCACCCTCATTGTTCTTCCATTAAATTGCTAAATAAAAGTAAATAAGTAAAGAACTTACTATGATATGTTCCATTTTTTCAAGAAAAAATTAAGTTCATGGATTTAAATCTCGATCCCCATGCTAAATTATTCTGATATATTTCCCAGAATTATTAAGAAATTTGACATTTGCTCCTTTTGTCTAATATATTTCAACCCCACTTTTTAATGTCACAATCAAATATTTACCCTCACTGGAACTCGAGCAAAAGACCGCACCTTTTTAAATCTTACCTTGTGGCTAGATATAATACTTTTACTTTTCTCTCTTCTTTTTTTTAGAAAAATATTTGGTACTGTTGATATAGCATTTAGTCTTGGAAAAATTGAACTTTATGTTGAAAAGAAATCGGATTTTAGCCTAGTGCGAAACATAGGAAAGAAAGGCAACCTGTCCATCTAAATTTTGAATGACGAGTTCGCAATCCTCGATTGAGCTCATGGTTACAAATGCAAACCCTCTGCTCCTCCCTGTTTGCCTGTCATAGAGCACCTGAAAAGTGACACGAACACTTATTTAATTATACGAAAACAATCAGAAAAGATGATCAGCTCATTTTCTGACATGAAAATTGAATAGGTCCTTTTTACTTATATTAAGGCCTAACATCATAAAAAGTAAAGGAAAAAGAACTATTAATTGAAGACTAAAATGATTTTCCTTTTAAAATAGTTATTCATTGGTTGTGACCATTGCAATGTGAACAGATCTCTCTATCTAGAGGCTTAGTCTATTTGTCAATTTAGCCCAATTCAAGGAAAATGTTCACTAAATAAATTTATTTACCAGGTGAAATTTTGATAATGTTTCAGGTCTTCAAAATTTAAATCCCGACTATTTCCCAATTAATCGTCTCTAATACATACAAGCAACAAATCAACATTGACATATCATCTCACAGTACATGCAACAACAAATAATATTTAACCTGATTCCTGGCATATAAGCATAATAACTCGCAAATTAAACAAAATTTTCTCTGTTTTTTAATCTTAATTTTGTAGTAGAGAATTGATAAAAAAAAAAAATTCACCTCAATCATCTCAGGGGTGGCATACTCTTGCACAATACCAGCTAATTGCGAACTGTCGCAATTATAAGGCAAATTTCCAAAATACAATTTTGTATTTTGTTGCGGCAGCTCCTCAGGCACGGTCTCTTCTTCTCCTCCCGCTTCGCTCTTTTCCACTTCCACTTCCTCTTCTTTCACTGCCTCCACTTCCTCTTCTTTCACTGCCTCCACCTCCTCTCCTTCTTCGACAGCAGTAGCCGGGGCTTCTTCTTGCGAAACTGTGGCCAATATCCGACCAAACATGCGAGGTTTGGGGGTAATGTGTACTGTGTGGTAGAGTTGTTGTGTGAGATGTGGCATGGAGTTCGCGCGGGGTACGCGAGCGGTGGAGACTCGTACCAGCGAGGGGATGGATTTGGAGGCGAGATGGTTGTTGATGGTGGAGATGTAGGAGCTTATGGTGGCTGAGGCTGCCATTTTGGAAAGAGTAAAAGAGAGAGAGGAGGGGGAATGGAGAGAGAAATGGGAAGAGAAAGAAAATAGAAGGGAGAGAGGAAGGTTTTTGAGGGAGAGAGAGGATTGTAGGAGGTGACGTGGAGGGGGTTTAGGCCAATGGGGAGGGATGAGAGGAGATCAGGAGAGGCTTTTTCTTTTTCTTTTGGATAATGGGGTAAATATATTGACAAAGTAGTGTTTGCTTCAAGCAGCGTGAGAATTATCTGAATCGCTGTTTTGACTCTATTTGTTCATATGCTGTACGAAGCCAAAACTGTACTGTAAATATACTTACCAGATAATTGCTTGTAGCCGTAGCAGAGAGAGCGCTTTTAGCTGTGTTTAACTGATAAGGTTTTTAGTTCTATTGGCTTTTGCCACTGACAGTCTGACACTTGAAGAAATCATAGGATTCCAGTTGTTTTACCTGGAGCAAGTTGTGCTGGTAAAAATAATTTAATTTGGTTCTAATATATTGGTAAGCAGCACTATATCACACCCAAATTATACATTAATCGGTTAAAATTTGGATTTCTCTCGTCTCCATTCTTATATTAAGCACGTAGGTGTCTTAATCCATCAACGATTTTGATTAAAAAATGAAATTTTGGATTGAATATCAGTCATCCGATCAAATATTTTGATTTTATGCATTTTTTATGTTTTTTACGTGTAGAAGTTTAAATTTATAGAGACGTACTCGTCACACATACTCTTCACATACAAAATGTATCATCTTTCTGATCGGACATGATTCATTTCTATTTTTTAATTGATTCGTCATTTCTTTATTTATTTTTATTTTTTATATCATTTAAGAAATATTATTTATCATTTAATATGACATTTTGTTTGAGAGTATTTTAATGAAAATATGTTAAAAAATGTCATATAGTATATTATTTAAATATTGTTATTTATATGTAGATGTAATTTAATATGTCATTTAATTTAAATTTTTTTATACAAATATATCAATTTGTATGAGATTTTGTTGTTCTCTTATAATATATTTCCGTTGCAACGTACGGGCACAGTACTAGATAAAAAATAATGCTCTAACTTATAATTCGAAATAGAAAATTATACTATAGTGTGAGTGAATGTAAGTAGTTTATATTCCAAAAAATACAAATTAAGAATGATGAATATTGCGAGATTATTTGTATGAGTAATTTTAATTTTAATTTGGTGAACCTAGATGATATATAGTGTTTGAATACTCAAAGTATATGTGTGTATGAATAATATTACTTATTATAAATTTTGAATTTGTATCGTGTAAGATTCAGCCAAATCTAACAAGATAAATCAATTTTAAAGATTTATTTGCACATCTAATAAACTATGAGCTAAATTTTGTAAATCTACATACGAAATCATCTATATATAAATGATCATTTTAATTCATTCGATAAATTAGAAAGGTTTGTATTGTTCAGATCTATGAATAACCATTTTATGCATTTCATAAAATTGAGAATAACTTTGAAAGATACATCGTTGATAAACAAATAGAGAAAAATACTAAAAAAAATTATCATATCAGATTCTATATAATTATACAACATTTATTAGATTATTACAAATTAATTTGGATTGTTCCTTAAATGACATTTTAAAAATAAAAATAATCACAATCAATCAGACAATTGAGTATTTGACAATCAAATAAAGGGATTTAGGAAAGTTTTCGAAAAAATGGAGAAAAAAAAGAAAGCGTAGATTCCATGAGATAGAGAGCGCCGGAGAGCGTCGACGAGTACGTGTGGCGAGTATATATCTAAATAAATTTAAACTTCTATACGTAAAACAATATTGAAAAGATATATAGAATAACAAACAAGGCAGACTAATTAATCGGAGATTTGATATTTAATCCGAAATATCTTTTAATCAAAGCCGTTGACTAATCAGTACATCTACATACTTAATATAATATAAAAGAAGAGATATTTAGACGAAGGAATCACTAATTTTAATGTTTAGATAAAAAAAATCAAACTGAAGATGCTATTAGGGTTATATATCTAAATTTGGCCAAGTTATATTTGTCTCCAGTTTCTCGTACCCTCTCGACTACCCTTGCCCCGGAAGCGGATCCTCTCGACCCTTGTTCTCTCCTTCTCCAGTTCTCCGTCGCCAATCAACAATCTTAATCTATATTATCGAGGTTTGTTGTTTGTACCTACTCTCTCTCTCTCTCTCTCTCTCTCTCTCACACACACACACACACACACGCACCACACCAGATCATCGTCTTTGAATACTCGTGTGGGTGAAATGAGCAAAACATAAGATTTAAGCCTCTTATTTTTAAGTGGGATTGGACTGTTGTTCCCAAAAATTTAGGTAAGGTTTCAATTTGATCCGTGAAACTTCACTTTTTACAATATGACCCTTAAATGATGCAATATTGGATTGCTTATGACATTTAATAAGTGAGCTGCTAACTGACGATCTATTGTCACACTGTACTTCTTTTTAATTAATTAATTTCAACATCGATTCTTATTAAATTGGCAGACATTGCTCCATTTTTCGTACAGAATAAGGCACATTGTCTGTTAAATTAATTACTGCAATGCATTACTAACTTTTTTTTGGATCATAATTTGTGTAATAAACAGCTAGTAATAGGTGAAGAAAAATCAGAATTACTTTTGGATCATTACTCTATCCAAATACTCTCTGTTAGCTTTTTTTTTCTTTCAAATATCAATTAAACTTCAAAGTAGAGCTCTAAAGTCCCTAAGATTTTTGGTCTGGTTATTGACATAAGCTGATTATTGTAGGGCTCACTAGTACTATATTTTTTATAATGCAATGCTGTTACTTATTTTCTGTTCTTCTATTCAGAAGCCAAGTCATTGAACATCACAAGTCAAAGAATTCTGAAATCTACAAATAAAAGAATGCCTCGACGTAAACCTAAACCATCACATAAACCTACTGGCACCAGATCCAAAAAAAATTCAAGTACCATAGACAGGATAAGTAAATTACCAGACCATCTCTTACATCACATCCTTTCCTTTCTCCCACTAGAACAAGCAGGCCGTACTAGTATATTGTCGCATAGGTGGAGACATGTATGGGCTTCAATGCAAGGCCTGAAATTTTACATTGATGAATTTGCCAAGTACAGGTCCGATAAGTTCATCAGTTATGTCAATGCCGCACTGCCTTACTGCTTAAAACAAGATCTTCAAGTTTTCAAAACATTTTTGTTCAGTGCTTCTCCCACTAATCGTGCAGCAAGCGCAAGATGGATCACTCACGCGTTAAAGAACGATGTTCGGGTTCTTCACATTATAATCCGGCCTAAAAATTCTGCTAAAAATGTGATTTTATCCCGACCTATGTTAACTAGCCAGTCTTTACAGGAATTGAGTTTATTTTGTTTCCCAAAAGTGAGAATAATTACACCAAATGTTATAAGTTTAAGCCAACTCAAAATTTTGAGCCTACAACGGATGGATGTGAAGTCAGCTTTTATGGAGAAGATAATTTCTGGGTGCCCGAGGCTTGAAAATTTGAATTTGCATTATTGCTGGTTAAGCTGTTCAGGGATTTCTTCAAGGATGTTGAGAAATTTGGTCGTGGAAAATTGTGGAATACTGAATAAGTGGGAGAACAAGTTCTACATTTGTACGCCTAACCTTGAAAATTTGCGTTTTAATAAAAAATATACAGTATCCTCGCCCCATGACGTGCTCAATGAAAGGGTATGTTTTGGTATATCTAGCCTTAGATTTTTAGTTATTATGAAATTCTCATGCTCTCTCGCTCTCTCTTTCTCTCAAGTTACAGAATCTGTGAGAAAGGAAAGGTACTTTGTCTAGTGGGTGGGTTCGGAGGAGTTCGCATCCTCTGAGGTAACACAACATTTGAGTTTAGATCCTGATCATCCGATCAGAATCCGGGCCAATCCGGCCCAAGGTGGAATGCACAGGGCGCCCCTTTAATATTTGTGCCAAGGTAGATCGGACAGTCCTGATGTAAACTCAAAATTTATGTTATCTTGGGTGATATGAATTCGGGTTTGGAGGGGGAAGGGGGTGATTTCTTTTATTCTACTCTTTTTTATTATTATTTATGTAACTTCTTTTTGGGCAAGAACTTGGAGCTAACCACACTAAAGAAAAGATGATATTGAAATTGGAACTTAGTTTCCAATTGGTACGTAATTGTATCGTGGGCTCAACCATCAATTCGGTGCGTGTTCTAACTTGAACTTTCTCTCTGTCTTTAGTTTTATCGCCAGTTAAAGCTAGATTCCCGAAGTTTGAAGCTAGATGTCCCAAATTTGAAGAGCTTAATACTTGGTGGATATTGGGTTGCCCGTAATCCTGCTGCTGTCACATTCTTTCTTCAGCACTCACCTATGCTTGAAAAGCTTACTCTGATATGCAATGAGGTACCATTTCTTTCTTCTAGTTCCAACTACTTGTTGAGTATTCATGAATGTTTTGGGCTATTAGTCACAGTGCCACAACTCATGATAGATAACACTTGATGTTCTATGTAGTATGATTGTTTTTATTTTTTATTTGTAGGTTCCTGGATATTGGAAAGATGAGGAACCAGTTAACTTGTCGAGTGATTTGTGTTTCCAATGCAAAAATCTGAAAGTTGATATAATAGGTGGCAAGTATGATGAAAATATACCGCATCTAATAGAGGTTTTTAAGAGAAATGGACTTGCTGATCTGAATCCGACTGAGGGTGATTTGAGTGATTTGGGTGATTTGTCTTTTGGAAATGATTGCTTGAAAATGCTTTATGATGTCTGGCATTGGATACATTTTCAAATGATTTATACATAACCCACTGAAGAAGACTCCCTTTCATACAGCTATGAGTGCATCTTCTTTTTGTGTGTGTGGATTGGGGAGGGGGTATAAGTTCAAACCTGTTTGATATTAAGATATGTGATGCTTGATCAATATCAGTGTTGGAATGAATTTGCTAAATTGATGTCATTAATTTGCTCTTGTATGCCTTTAGCAGCTAATTTTGTAAACGTTGTTGTAATGTGAATACTGGAAAGTTTTTTTTCTTCCTTTCTGAATTACTAAAATTACCCCTTATTAATCTGGATATCTGCGTCAAAACCTTTTTTTATCTTTTCTTTGAATTTCTTTCGATTTTTGTCGCGGTTTTTGTTTGGGATGGAGGGTTACCCGCTTTTACTTTAAGCACCAAAACATTCGTGTGGGATTAACCCGAGACTCAGAGAACAGTGGAGGGATTGGGTTGGCAAAAAAATGGAAAAAAAAAATCTTAGCTTTGAGATCGGTTTGAAAAAAGTTCATAATTAGCTTGTTCGATTTGATTCAGTTTGTTATTAGTGAGTTCAATTTAACTTGGCTAGATTCGTGCTAGCTCGATTTGTTTTTCATCTCGTTGTAAGAAGTTATTTTTGGATTTTTTTTTCATTATTTTTCTGTGTAAGTTTGTTATAAAAGGATGTTTTCAGGGTTCATGGTCTATGCTGGATCACAACATCAAATTGATGAAAATATTTAGCTATACGTGACTCACAGCACGAATGAGCCTGAGCCCTTGCGTGCTTGATTCGTGATAAATCCAATGGTGAGTAGATCGGTGAAATTGCATTTGTCAGACTTCAGGGGGCTCTTATTTCAAGATTGGCACTGCTTGTTTGTTTTGATACATAATACTTAGCTAAATGCTTCTCCTGACATCCCCTTTGCATTGCAGACGAGGGCCAAATAACACCTTTACTACTCATTCAGTTTACAATTTTTTAATTTAATTTAATTTAATTTTGTTTTTGGGGTGTGTGTGTGTGTGGTGGTGGGGGGGGGGGGGGGGGGGGGGGGGAGGAGAAGGGGGGTGTCGGGGGTTAAAATTAAAAATGTCTTGTTATGGTTGGAATTTGCCTATACCACACAAAATCAAGATATTCGTGTGGTTGTTACCAACAACATATAATTGAATCCAGAGATCACCTTTTTCTTGCATGCCCCTATGTCAGAACTGTCCGGTGCTGGTTTGGTAAATCTCAACAACATAAATTGAATCCAGAGATCACCTTTTTCTTGCAAGCCCCTATGTCAGAACTGTCTGGTGCTGGTTTGGTAAATCTCAACACAATTTTGACAAATGGTATACTTTGTGAGGACATAATTGACTATGCTTAATCACTCTCAAAGCAACACTGTCAGGCTTTTTTACTAGTATGTGCTGCTATTTGTTGGAGCATTTGAGAATTAAGAAATGATATCTACTTCAAAGATGCTAAATTACAGATCAATAGAACTTTGATTATCTCTATTTGTGCTGTAATCCACTATTGGGCAGGTGCAGCGAAAGTAAAGATCAAAACTTACATCTCTAATTGGTTGCATGAGGATATTGATATGTTACCCCTGTCAGTGAGGAAGTAATTAAATAAATTGAGCAAAAGATGGTACCACTGGTATCACTCTTACCAAATGCTTAGTCTATGTTGTGATATGAGTGCTGTGCTGGTTGTATACTTTAGATGTTGTTTTACTGTGAATGTTTTACGTTGGATGCTGGTATTCAAATTGTGGTGTACCAGTTTCGGGTACCAACCTGAATTTTTTGTTGATTTGTTGCATCTCCGATTGTGGTGTACCAATGTTGGTACCAATCTGAGCTGTTGTCTTTTTTGGATTGACGAAGTTATAGGTTATTGAGTCCCTTGCTGACTACACTGCTATTGATGCCAAAAGAGTAGCCAAAACATTGTTATTGCTTGCACAATAACTAGTTCATGAGGCAGGTGTGTTGTTACTGAAGCTTAAATGGGGCATTCACATAGTAGGTTTTCTTTAGTTTGCTTCTGGATGAGGTTTGTTTAGCTGTATCTGTAAAAATATTTAGTAATGCAATTTGGGCTATGAAGCCTTTCCAGTATATTAAGGGGCTATTTTAGTAGTTCAGAAAGGAAGAAAACGAAATTTTCAGTATTCACATTACATCCACATTTACAAAATTAGCTGCTAAAGACATACAAGTGCAAAATGACCAACACTGAATTAGATCAAGCAACACATATCTTAATATCAAACAGGTTTGAACTTGTTCCCCCTCCCCAATACACACACAAAAAAGAAGATGCACTCATAGCAGTCTAAAAGGAATTCTTGTTCAGTGTGTTATGTATAAATCGATTGATAATTTATCCAAAGCCAGACATCATAAAGCATTTTCAAGCAATCATCTCCAAAAAAAAACAAACTATGAAGAGTCAGATTCAGATTAGCAATTCCATTTCTCTTCAAAACCTCTGTTAGATGCGGTATATTTTTATCAGACTTGTCGCCTATTATATCAACTGAGTTAAGAAATGATACCAAATTTGCGGACCAATGGTATATACCATTCCATGACAGGGGCGAAACATAGTTCATGTTGGAGGGTGCTAAGCTCCCCAAAGATTTGAAATTTTATTTACCGGGTATTAAACTTGAGATGAATTTTTCTTTTTATATGTACTAAGCCCCCCCATATAAAATATATAGTAAACTTGAAGCACCAGGGCGCTGATTGGAAAATTTTGAAATCAAAATCACGGATGCTGCTGGCAGCCTTGTACCCTTCGATTTCCAAGCCAATGTGAAAAAAGGGAAAGGTCAAACTTAGAAAAATAAATAAATAAAGTGTGAATCTTCATAAAGAAAACGGAGATTCGTTCAACAAAATAGCTTAATTCATGTGATGCATTATTTGTAACTTTGTTACTCTAAGTTTATTAAAATTATGTCTAAGTGCTTTTCATAAAAAAAAAAATAGCATCAAAGTAGCAAAACAGAAAATAAAATAAAGTGTCCAAAGAAATAAAAAATCTATTTTCATTGAGCAAATTCACATCTCTGATGCGGCAGATCCTCAACTTTTAATATTAGTTTGTTTTTTTAATTTAAATTTGTTTTTATTTGTAAATTGTTAAATTATTATTCATTATAACTCAAATGAGATTATTACTGAATTTGATTTTTTTTAAGAAATCACAAGTCAAAATAAAAAAAATATATATATGAATATTATGTTTTTATTTTGATTTTCATAGACATTACATTTTATTGGTGTTAATTATCTACAATTTAATGTATCTTTTTATGAAATCAAATGGTGAAAGTCTTATTATCTTGTATTATATTATATTATATAAAATTTATTTTAATTAAAAAAATAAAAATAATGCTTAGCTCCCCTTATACTTAAATTCTAGTTCCGCCCTTGTTCCATGATTTTTTTTTTGGAATTAAAGTTAGTATTGAGCGAAAAATATTACATGCATTCCCAACATTACAAAAATACAAATAGCTTTTACTTAGCTTTACATAATTAGTCTGATTTGTAATGGGCTTTCTCAATAATTAGTCCAAGGAATAGAAAACTGTCTAATTACACTTCAATCAGTTAGAAAAATCTCAATTCAAAAAGAAAATTACGAAAACCTATTCATGGAAGACCGGGCAGTCACCAAGGTACATCCGGGCTATATTCCGGAGAGCTGGGCAGTTGTGAAGGTACATTCGAGAAATACGGTAGAGTCGTGAGGCTACATTCAGGCCAGTACTTAGGACAAGGCGAGGCATGTATGGCTGGAACATGTGAAGTAGGAGAGGTAGAGAAGTTCTTCCATTCAACCGTGATGAGTTGCCGGCCATCTTCAAGCCCAAAATATTGAACACTTGAGAGTAGGTCCGATGGGCATCGGACCTACTATGGTTCGATGGATTTAATCACCGTCGATTTGCTTTAAGATTCATGCAGAACGCTTTAAAATTTGTGCGTGTCTGTTTTAATTTTTGTGTGCACAAATCTTAGATTAGATCGGACGGTCATCATGCTCGTGGAACCTAAAAGTAGGTCCGATGGGCATCGGACCTACTCCGTTCTCAATATTGAAATGGTTAACCTTGATTTCCTCTGATACTTTATTCTTTGATTTTTTTTTTTTCTAAATTGTAGGAAATTAAAATAACATTGACTTTTAATATGAGAAAATTTTAAGACATATTTGATAATGTATTTTCTTGGTGCATCCTTCACAGCTAGTATATATATTTTGGAAGGGTAGTTGATGATGGCTTATATTAAAGATGAAATCATCGATCATACTTATTTGAAGTTCCATTCACATTAATTAGTTTAATTACTAACGAAAAATTTGTGTGTTTTTATATTAACGAAAGTAGTTGCTTCATAGAGTTTGGTTGTTCTCTAATCAATATTGAATACGTAAAAAAATTTATGCAATTTCTTGAAAATTTAGTAATTGATCACCATGGCATCAATTGTCTCAAAAATGGCATTTTTTTCCTCACGAGAAACGTAAAATTTAGAAAAGAAAATTTCCCATAAAAATTTTAGTACAGATTTAATTTGGTACATGTAATTTGTTCAATTAATGTACGTAGAAATCAAAATTATATGTCAGAACATGATTTAACGCTTCAATGGTTTTGGAAAAAAAAACATAAAGTGTTACTGCGATCAAGTTTTTCTTTGGACTTTGTCATTACGTAATAATTGTTGGAATAATTAACAGATTGAGCCGACAAAAACACTAAGGGTGTGTTTGGATCGTCAAGAATGGCATGGAGTTAGCATTGTTCTTGAATTAGTGACTATTCTTCTCTACTATTCTACGTTTGGATCACCCTAAAAATAGAGCTATTCCTGGAGTTAGCGTTGTTCTTGCTAACCTATTCAAAAGATGAAATAGCGCTGACCCCAGGTTAGCACTATTCTTGCTATTTCTGGAGTTGCATCCAAACACACCCTAAAATAGAATTTATCGGAAATCATCCATTGTAGAAAATCAAAGCATATATCATCATAAGATGATCAGACGTAGTACATATATAAAAGCTGTATTAAAAATGGAACATAATCCAAGTTATATAGGTACGTCTTCAAAATATCACAAATTGTAGTTGAAATTTAGAGTTGTTCGTTGGTCAATTTGGTTCAAATCAAACTAAAATTTTGTCCTACTAAACTTTTATTCAGTTTGCATAGGTATGTTGAAAACAACCGATAATCCGATCAAATCGAATTACATACCCACACTGAACAATTTATAACTAATAATAAATTAGTATGAATAATTCAAGCAATAACTAATAATACAAATTCTAGCTTAAAAAATTATATTAATTCATTTCTATGATTCGTAAAGATATGAATTAAAGTAATAATAGACCATTTTCTATATTCTATCTTAAAAAATTATATTAATTCATTTCTATGTTTTCTATGATTCTAGCCCGGAATATAGACCATTCCATGATTTTTATTCCGGGCTATGATATGGGTTCGTCCTATGTTCCGGGCTACGGGGCTATGATATGGTTTATCGTGATTAGGGGTGTTCATTGTGTCTGGTTTAATCGTGAAATCCTTCCATTCAACCTCAATAAATTGACGGCCATCTTCAAGCCCAATTATGTAAATGGTTAACATTGATTTCTTCCGATATTTTATTCTTTAATTTTTTTTTCTAAATTGTAGGAAAATAACATTGACTTTTAATATGAGAAAATTTTACGACATATTTGATAATGTATTTTCTTGGTGCATCCTTTACAGCTAGTATATTTTGGAGGGGTAGTTGATGATGGCTTATATTAAAGATGAAAACATCATAGTAATTTGATGGTCCATTCACATTGGTTTACTCATGAAATAATTGTGTGCTTTTATATTAAAAAAAATGCATGTATATATGTTAGAAAGTAGTTGCTTCATAGAGTTTGGTTGTTTTCTTGAAAAGTTAGTAATTCATCACCATGTACCTGTTTGACTTAGTGGAGATTAAATGACCTTCTTAGCAATATTTCTTAATCCTACCTTTCCCTCTCCTTAAGAATGAAGCCTCCTTTGCGTCTCCTTAGAACCCAAAATTAAATCCGAATGTGATCTATTTTCTTCCACTCTATACCAAAATACCAAAAGGTTCCACAAATTACCAAAATTTTTAAGAGGAAAAAAAAAAAAAAAAAACATGAGCCCCTGTGCTATCCCAGGAATAACTAACTTTCGGGTTGGGAGAACAAATAGGCCCAAAATTATATCACGGGCTATTTGGGCCGATACAATAACTTAATATCCCGCAAGTTTTATGAGACACTTAACATCGAGTAGAACTAGGGTGCTCCTAAGCGCTCACCAAGTCCTTCGTGAGTGCGACTCTAAAACCTATCAAATTGACTTCAAACGACATTTTCAAACCGTTAGATCAAATTTTACATTTTTTGAATTTTTTTACTATTTATTAAGATGGTTTGAAAATCGCTGTTTTTATTAAAATTCTGCACCATTGAAAAACAGCGATTTTCAAACCATTTTAATAAATAGTAAAAAAATTTCAAAAAATGTAAAATTTGATCTCCAAGCACATTTTAATATAGATTGAACATCTAACGGTTTGGAAATGTCGTTTGAAGTCAATTTGATAGGTTTTAGAGTCGCGCTCATGGAAGGGCTTGGTGAGCTTAGGAGCACCCTAGTTCTACTCCTTAACATCTATATACTAATTTCTTTCGAAGGGGTGCAAAAGAAAGAATCCCCAGTCCCCACTAATCAAAACTTCAAGCAATTAACGCCTCAAATATCAAACAATTCAATAATTCATGATTCAATTCGATAATTGATTTCACTTTAACTTATTTCATAAAAACCACAATTTCAAGAGCCACGAAGGGCTTTAGACCACATACGAAACGCGCAAATGAGCGCAAACAATCGAATAAGCATCACAGATCAAAGAGGCTCAAAATAACAAAGGATCCATTCATTCAATCATTCAAGAAGGCACATAGAACAAGTCCGAAATTTTCTTCACCTCACACAAGACGGGGGGTTTCGCCACACATACAACAAACTATCAAACAATTGCGAGAAAAAAATCACAAAAAGGGCTCAGCCCTTTAAGTCACTACCAGACTTCACATAAACAAGGAAATAACAAAAAGGGACACACAAATTACCCGAAAATGCTTCCAATTTCGTGTCCCGGCGGTCGGTACCAAGACGGGATTGGAACCGTCTTCCACCTTGCTTCCGGCCTCACCTCAAGCTTTACGAGCGCAAGCACACAACAGAGCACAAGAAACCCAGCCGGGTTGATTAGCCCACAGGAAAACAACCCAGAGGGCGAACAATAAACAAAAATCGCACCCAAACTCACACCGTAAAAATGGAGAGAGAGAAACAACAAGAGAGAAAAGAGAGTGATAGCATGAGCCAAGAGGAAACCGAGCAAACCAGAAAAAGGACTAATATAGAGAGCGGGTAACCAACCCACGTACTAACCGATGGGACAGCGACGACTCCTCGTGCGAGGAGCAACGAAGTCGTAAAAGGGGCGTGGGTCATCTGACGAGAGATGGGACAACGACGAAAATTGATCGGTCGCGCGTGGGAGAGAAACAGCAAACGCGAGGCGCACGTTTCCTCTCCAGGAGGAATACAGAAAGAGAGAGGGGTGGGGGCTCTCTGTAAGGGAAAGGGAGACAAAAGGGGAGGTGAGGGGTGGGTGCTCACCGAGAGAGAGAAAGAGGGATAAAGGGAAAGGGAGGGGGTGAGAGGGGATGGCTTTGAGATTCGTACTGGATGTATTTGAACGGTTGACATTTCTCCCATTTCAAAAGTATTTAAATTTTGATATCTAATAGAATGAAAACATATTTAATTAACTCAAATTAACGGGATTTACGTTAGAATTTGTACGACATCTCGAACATTCATTGTTAAATTTATAATTAATTTATAACTTCATCAAATTTTTATTAACATTATTATTCCAAAAAAATTATTATTTCTTAACGTGTCGCAAAAAATTGTATTTTAAATTATGAAAAATTTAATTCAATAATTTTGCAAGTTTTAGGTTAGTTTAATAACTGTCTTTGTATAATTTAACTTATTTATTTAATTAACTAATTTTTTTAATTTGTTGAAATTTATGATTTGTTAGTTATTTAATAAATTAAAATTTCAGAATATAACACATAGTATCTTTGTTGTTGGATAGTTTGGCCTAAACATTGGGAATGAAAATTTCTTCAAGTAAAAATGTAAAATGCTTGTTGAAGATAAAAAATCTACAAAATATTTGATAAATTCAAAATATTCAAAATGTTTAAAGTTCAAAGTAATCGTCGATTAATGCAAAAAAAAAAAACTAACCGTAAATCTACATTAATTAATTCACGTTAATTCACAACTATCAATTATCCAAATATAATCTAGCTATTAACTATTAATTCACGTTAATTCACAACTATTAACTATTAATTATCCAAATACATTAATTAATTCACGTTAATTCAAAGTAATCTCGTACTATCATATTTTCATTTGAATTATGGCATTTTCATAACATTAATGATCCAAATATAATCTAGCTCATTGTCCCCCTGAAAAGTACATTTAGTAGAATTAAGTTAAATTAAGTAAATTAGTAATTGATAATTTATCATTGCGGTGCTAAAGTTAAATTAGTAAATTGTGTATTTTAGTATTATGTGATATTTCATTCAAGATTGATAAATATAGACCGTTGAATGTAGTGAGTTATTTGATAAACAGTAAAATTTATATTAAATTTCAATTTTAATATTGGTGATATAATATAACATAAATCAAATTTCAAAAGCCGGATTTTAAATTACAAATTATTTACAACAAGCTCATGGTCTTTCTCTTCTGACGCGAACTCCCTTTTAAATTTTAATGTTTTTTCCTCTTCGTATTTCATAGCCGACAATATTTTATTTGAGGTTGGAAAAACAAAAGTCACAAACTTAAAAAGGGTGAGAGAGATAAGGAGAGGTTTCAGTGCGAAAGAGGGCGGAAGAGACAGGAGAGATTTTAGTGCATAAGAGAAAGAATCGCGTCAAAAGAAGACTGGAGCGATTCTGTACGGAAGAGGAAGGAGAAGGAACTAATTAAGTGATTAATTATATTTTATATAATATTAAACGTAATTAATAATAATTTTTTATTAATCGGATAAATACGTGAGTTATTAGAATTTAGGATGGAGAATACGTAATTTGATAGTTTTTTAGTGTTATATATCAAATTCCCTCTAAAATAAAATAGAGTGAGGCTATGGTACCATGCATAGTGCATATCAGTCCTTATTATTACTTCATATTTCATTTTCAAAATTCAAACGGTCAATCAAAACCATTCAACGAAATTTTCATATAAAAATGTACTTCGTGACTAAATTTTACAGTCTTTTAGAATTTTTTTTTTACTTTTCTTTAATAGGTAAAAAATCACTAATTTCTAATGGTCCAAAATATTTAGATCAGATGATTTTATATCTATCTAAAAAAATAGTACAAAAATTATAGAAAAACATAAATTTTTGTCATCAAATATATTTTCACATAAAGATCATATTAAGCGGTTTATATTGACTTTATGAAGTTTGAAAATAGAGACATTGAGCCATAGCCTCGTCAATAAAATAATCAAATATATCACTTAAAAACAACAACGAAATATTCGCCCATCCTTAAAAAAAAAAATTAAGTACCAGTTAAAAAATGACCGGCACTGTATTAAGTACCGGCTATTTTCCGACCGGTAATGAATTAAATTGGATACCGGTCAGAAAATGACCGATATAAGTATTTTTATTACTTCCCAGCAGATCTGGGTATATTGATTAATTTCTATTAAATTTTGGATATTAATAAAAATGTCGGCAGATTTCTGAACCAAAGTATCTCACATCATCCATTTTTAATGTTTCCGTTTCTTGTTGTTTCATTTTTCTTTCAAAATCCAAAATAAAAGGGATGTTTGGTCTTTAAAGAAAAAAAATAGGTGTCATCATTACCAAGATAAAAGGAGGGTCAATTTACTAATTACTCAAATTCTGTAAGTAGAAATTTGTCAATAATTTCATATTTAAACAACTTGATTCTTAATTTAATTTAACAAGTTAAAATTTAATATTTAAATAAATAAAAGTTGATATGTAATTGACGGATTTGATGGCATTTAAAAAGAAAAAATATTAACAGAAATTGATATGTAATTTAAATATTTATTTAATACTTAAATAAATAAAAGTTGTTAAACATTTTAAATACTATTGTTGTAAAATAAAAAACGGTAAAGGCCAAAAAGAAGAAAAATTGCTGACGCGGCTCTATCCCGATCGTTGATTTCGGTTCGTCTGATAATGTAGTTCGGTCCAGTAGTGAGTAGCCCACTGTCCACCGCAATGCATTTCTGCTCCGTCGCGCCACGTAGCTCCTCGGAAAGACACGTGTCAAGTTTTTCCTAGTAAAGTTACCATATCAACCTTCTCAACTATTTACTCTCCAGGCCAGGCATCGTAAAACCCAAGGGCATCTTAATAATTTCGTAAACCCTCGCTTAAACCCTACTGGTGCTTCAGTTCGGCGATTGTCGTCCTGTCTCTTCTCAGACTCTCAATTCGACCTTTCAAAGAAAAACAGAAATTGACCTTTCGCCTTCGCAGATATGCAAAAGGTGTGATCTCTCTCTCTCTTTTTTATCTAGATTTCACTGCGTAGTTAGGTTGCTGTTGGTATTCGAGTGAATTTGTTTTTTTCTGCCTGATTTATGATCTGTATTTTTTTTTCCTTCTATCTAGTCCTTTTTCAGGCTATAAAGTGAGGAGGCACGGAGCGATAGCCAAAGCGAGAAAGAGCTTATTTTAAAGCAACACGCAACCCTCCATAAGTAGAAAAACGAAAGCGATCTCTCTCTCTCTATCGTCAGTACTGGACCCCTCTCCAGAAACTATATCTATCTTCTTCTTCTTCTCCTTGACCTCCCAGTGATCGATCATCCATGGCGTCACTCTCTGACAGCAGGCACCACGCCTCCGACGAAACAGAAGTCACCTCGCAGCACCATAACCTCGATCAGGGCCAATACTCTGATAAAGACTTCAGCAGCGTCGGTTGCCCCCTTGCGCGCCAGAATTCCATCTACTCTCTCACCCTTGATGAAGTCCAAAACACCGTCTGTGAGCCGGGTCGCAACTTTGGGTCCATGAACATGGACGAGTTCTTGACCAACATATGGAATGCCGAGGAAGGCCAGGCCCTCGGTCAAGCAACCAGCGCCACCGCCGCCTCCGCCGGCGGAGGTGAGGCCACCTCTAACGAACGTGTTGTTCCGACTTTACAGAGGCAGGGCTCCCTCACTGCCCCGCCGCCTTTAAGCAGGAAGACTGTGGAGGAGGTGTGGACTGAAATACACCGGGCACAGGGAGGAGGGCCACTCACCCCACGTGGGACCCACCAGCAGGCAGTAAATGGAGGTGCAAGTGGCAGGCAGCCCACCTTTGGGGAGATGACCCTTGAGGATTTTCTTATCAAGGCTGGGGTCGTGCGTGAACCAACTGTCAGTGTCAGAGTGGCACCGCCGCAATTTGGACAGATGATATCGACGGTGTACTCAATTGGAGCAGAGATGGGAGGTAGTATGTATGGAGCCCCAATGATGGGAGGGGCCAATATGAATATGAATATGAGCATGAATGGGGGGATGATGCATGGGATGATGGTGGGGCCAGTAGGGAGTCCCGGGACACCTGACGGGATGGGGGATGATGTAACAGGAGGCTATGATAGGGTGAACGGGAGGAAGAGGTCGGCAGATGCAGCAGGGATGGGGGAAGAGGGGTTAGTCGTTGAGAAGGGAGTTCAGAGGAGGCAGCGCCGCATGATAAAAAACCGTGAATCTGCCGCTCGCTCCCGTGCCAGGAAACAGGTTATTTTATTTTACTCTTTTATTACAATTTTTATTATTATGAATTGCTGGATATTATCATGTTGCAATGAATTATGAATGGTATATATGAAAGACCAAACTGTACAAATGGTTCCAAGGCAAAACTAACAAAAGCAACCATCATCAGCTTTGGCTTTTTCTTGAGGGGCTCTACGTTGTTATTAAAATTATCTACAAGGAGATAGAAATATTTGAATTTTTCTTTTGTGACATTTTAGCTTAAATGGTTCCATATTATACCCTATACTTCCATTGCACATGTGATTCATGACACATATCGATGTATCAGTGATACTGTTTCATTCATGAGTTGCTTGAAACTTTTTTTGCCAAGGTTTCTTTCAAAATTTTGAACTTCTAAGGAAATGCACACTACCAAAATTATTACAAGGGTGCAAAATGTAATTATCTTTCTTGTGCAACCAGTAAATCTCTTTTTGTCCGTAACTGCAGCTTTTTGTATGCATTGCACACTGTTTTTAAATGCAGTGGGCGTAAACTGAAAGCGGGGCGGCTTGCACGCCCCTTGTTTCCTATTGAACTAATAAAGAGATGTACAAAGTCAAATATCTTTAATAGTAAGATATGCGTTTTGTTTGCATTAAATGCCGCACTAGCCAGACCTTTTCATTTTTTCTAATATGTCAATTGTGATGCTTTAGTGACTGTCTAATTTGTGTGAATGCTGTTCATGTTCCATGGAGTCTACAATTAGCATATCTACTTGACCATTATATTATCCTTTGGCCTTCAGTGTTTAAGACTCATTGTTGGTTTAGTTTTCTTCTTGGGGTATATTGCACCCTTAAACCTTCTTGATTCAAGGACAGATATGTATCGGAGCTTGGGCTGTGTGTTTCAACAATAATCTCACCTTGGTACATGCATATTATTACCCTATGTATAGTTTCTAGTATACCAGTTTACATTAAATAAAACTCTTGGAAAATTATAATAATTAGTAAACAACTGTTGATCGAATTGCCAACTAAAGATAATTGCCAGGTTATATTCGTTCTGTCACAACATGATTCCATGCGACTATATTGGTGATTTGTATATTTTCGAGTTCATATTGAAGGAATTGCATAAGAATTCTGTTAGGTATAGTCAGATATTATCTTGTCCTTCCAGTACTCTACAATGAAATCAAATTAAATTCATCAGCTAAGTTACTATGCATATACTTAACCAGTAAACCTGCTCATGTAAATACATTCACCTTCTATGGAATTGGTTAGCTTCCAGTTGATCCCAATTCTAATTATTGGTTATCTGATGCTGAGAGATTCTAATTTATAACGTTTGGATTATATTAGTACATGCTATATTGGATGAGGCTACACCTAATATCTGATATCTGATTGGTTAGTCCCTTTTTGTCTATCATTAAGCTAGAGCTAATTGCTGTAATTTGTCTTGATGAAGGCATACACTGTCGAGCTTGAAGCTGAGCTGACTCTCTTGAAAGAAGAGAATGAGCGCCTCAAAGAAGAGGAGGTATAGGTTATGAAATTTTCTTCTCTTTACCTGCTTTTTAATTTTCCATTCTTTCTTTGTGCTAACAAAGTAATCTGCTTTGACATGCAGAAGAAAGTATTGGAGTTAAAGCGTCAGATGGTACTATGCTCATTGCTCATTTACTCTGCCTATTCATATTGTGTTTGTTTTATGTCGTTAGCAACAGTAATGACATTATGTAAACATCTTTTGTTTTTAACTTCGGTACTGGAAAATGCAGTTACTCGAAGCCATAACAGAGCAGGCATATGTGCACGCACAGAAGTCAAAGGGATCCCTCAAGCGTAGCTTCACTTGCACTTGGTGATTTTCAAACAGGTAAAGAAGGCTCATAATCTTTTTTTCTTGTAAGGCTTTTGATGTTTATTAACTCTAGTGGTTTATTCTGGTAAAAAATAGGTTAATCTTATAGTTGCATGACAGCAGAGTGAGTACTTGTTAATTTCTAGTGTGTGTACTGTGTATGAAAATGTTTTATTTGGGAAAGCAATAGTGGCGAATTTGTATCTTTTCTGAATACAATAGATGGATGGTTTTCAATTTTCGTCATGGTGTTTAGAAGTTAGAACTTTGCTGTCATTATAGAGAGCAATAATATGTATTTTCTTTTCATTAAATTGGTCCTACCTTGTTTTCTCAGTTGGCTGACTGCACATATAACATAAATCACAACTTCATCATAGATCAGAATAACAATGACATTTTATATCTTATGTCATATTTAAGCAAGTCAGCATCCATCATGATCAATCCTATCATTAGCTATCATGATCATCCTATCATTGCTTCTTCTCTTTCGTTCCCATCCGAGAAGCAAACAAAAAAGTCTGGTGCTTTGTCTCCCTCTTGGTGGTCTCTATCAGTGGCGTTTCCTCTCTCAACCTTGTAAGTTTTGAGAAATGCTTCTTCTATTTAGTTTGTTGTTTCTTTTATACTGTTTATTGTACTTGAATATATGTTTAGGCAATGAGAAAAAATGAATTCAGGATCCTTTTTTATTGCAAGCTTAATTAGAATGTGCTTTCTGATTTTCCAACATTTTAAATTTCTTTATGGTTAATACGAATTGATGGTTGTAAGTAGATCATCAATTGAGTTAGATGTCCACAAATTTGATGTTGTTTCTAATATGATATTATTTCTCGCTGGTGCAATGAGTTCAACAAACTTGGTGTACTGTATCATTTTAGGACTTCTTGCAGCATTGAAAATTAGGCCCAATTTGCAAATATGGCATGTTTTTGTGTGCTGGGTTGTATCAGATGACTCAATAATTTTATCTTTTCATCGAACACCCTGTGCGCGTCGAATAAAACATGTGAGGATACAAAAGAAAAAAAGAGTAAAAGGCGCCATTGTGTGCATGCATAAAGCACAACCACGCATCTTCCTTTTCTTCTTCTTCCTCATCTCCCTCTGCCTTTCTCTTTTGCTTGGCGTGTAAGTCAATATCTCTTGCATTCTGTGCATTACTTGAGAAAATTCTCTCCGCTTTCAATCAATCTTTTTATTCTCTTGCTTTGTGTGCATTACCGGAGAAGATTCTCTCCCCCTCTGAGCCCTCTTTCAATAAATCACCAAATAAAAAAGCACCGCTCGGAGGAGTCTGTACTCTGTATCCTCTGAGATATCTCAAATTTTCAGTTTATCAGTTTATCTAAAACCGGGTTCATTTTTTTTCAGCGACTATTCGAGATGTAGAGGACCAGAATTATTATGCTTTAATATTCGTGTAGAAAAATTTGAACGCTCTGGATTTTCCACAGATCGACTCAAAATTTGAGATATCTCGGAGATACGAACTTGGCTTGGAGAAGGCCGCTCAAAGGTTTTCTTTTTTTAATTTTCTATGGACGAAACAATACCATCAAGTATACAACGAGTTTATTGTAAACACTGAAAAGATTCTAAGCAAAATTTTAGCCTTCAGTCTTCACAGTTCGAATTTCTTTTATAAATCATAAGTTAGAGAACCAATGTGATGTTTTTTTTTTTTATGAAAATTATAAGTACCGAAAAGTTTATCCAGTACTTTTCACTTGCGTCTAAGAAAATTGACATAAGAGATACCGAATAGGCTATTTGATATCTCTTGAATTTAAATAGTACGTACCAAATAGTCTATTCGGTACTTATGATTTTTGTAAAAAACAAACTATCATATTAGTTTCCTAACTTATAAATTTTTTCATTATGATTTATAAAAAAAGTTCTTCAGAGTTCACCATCAACGGTGTGGTTGCAAGGAAGTGCGCTTGGCTCATTTAATGTTTGTAATATATTTGCAAGAATTTAGTCGGGTTGGTATAAATTTTCATTATGTATTGTATAGTTAAATTAGATATGCTTATGAATAATAATTACAATTTAGTTGTAATCATTTTAGTGTTCATATTATATATATGACAATTATTACGTACAATCTGTGTTATTGTGGTTGTAAATATTTAGATTAAATTAGATATGTTAACGGAATTTATAGCTATATATTTATATTTATTTTGGTGTTGAAAATATATGATTTCAAATTGAACAGAATATATATAGCAAATAACTGACCGGAGATGAACTTTCAAAAAAGGGAAAATAAGACCCAATGATAATTCATGGCATTATTCCATTTTTTATTCCCAACTCACGTGACATAATAATTGAAAAAAAAAGTCAAATACATACAAATATCCTTCAATCCAAGTTCAATTATTAAATTAATTAAACCAATTAATGTAACCGAAATGACCATCGACACCACTTAATTGTATTCCTCATGTGTAAAATTGTAGAAATATATAGAGCTTGGAAAGAAAAATAGGAAATTAGATTTAGTTTGAGCAGTAGTAGCTTAGAAACACAGTTGTAATAATGCCTTCATGTCTCTATCAAAATATTTCTGTTTTCTTTATAGAAGAAATATAAATATATACATAATGGAGAAACAAATGGGAGTACTAGTACCTCAATTAATAGGGTAGATCAAATTAAATGACAGAGTAAATGAGAATAAATGGGACTCGTACCTCTGCGTGTTTGTTTCTTCATGTGCTTTAAAGTTTGAACATCTTTTTTTTTTGTGATTATTTTTTGGGTAAAATATTTTAATTTTGTACAAACTCAGCTTTGAAATAAGATAGCTAGATATCAAATCAAACGAGCAAGTCTGGAATAGATGAAATGATAAGTTTGCATATATGCTAACACTTTATTTTAAATGAAAATCTAAAGTTGTCTGAAGTTGTGATTGAATATTGAGGGACCATGCTAACACTTTGTTAAAAGGATATATTTATAAAGACGAACTTTAACATAATTATATAATTGAAGAAAAACAGAGGCTTCGCCTCTTTATTTTCTTGAAAAAAAAAATATATAATTGTAAAACAAATTAAAGAAATTAAATCAAGTTCGAGATAAGTCTAAAGATAATATTATTTATGATCAAATCATGACTACTGTCTTAGGTATAATCCACATATATTCCCTACCATAATGTTAAACAAAAAAGTTCAAGTAATTGGTGTCAATTTTAGAGAAAGAAATCGTTCTCTAAAATGAGCAATGTTTAATCTCTGCTGAAATTTTTCTTTATTTTGAAATAAACATAATATATGCATAATAAAGTTCAATGAATTACAAATCACGTTAATATTTTTGTAAGGTAAAAAAGGAAGAGGAGGGTTCAAATGTCTCTATTTTTGTATCTCCATTATATTTTTATTTTTAAACGTTAATAACTCAAAATTTAAATCATAAATATCAAAATAAAATTGTTAGATGTGATCTATGTTATTTTCTCTACATTCTCATAAAAAATTATTACATTTAAATTTAAATTTTGTTTTTTATGTGAACAATAAGTTGAAAAATCAACGTCTAGAAATTATCCATATTAGTATGTTTTTTCAAGCTCTTGATGACAACCAAAACAAAGTTGAAATGTCATAATTTTTTACACGTGCATAGATAAGATGATGTAGATCATATCTAACGGTTTTATTTTGACTTTTAAACTTTTAAATATTGAGTTATTCAATCTTTTAAAAATACAAGCATAATGGAGGCACAAAAAATGAAATCATTTCAACCCTCCTCAAAAAAAGAATATGTAAACAAAATGACTAACACATAAAGACAAGCAATTGTATGATGTACAATATTCCATTTATATGACATGATCAAGCCACCTTTTATAATCAAAAGCACAGTATAATCAAAATCAAATGATGTAGTCGGTTATGATAAAAACAAGTCATGCAATTAAAAAAAATTCAATTACTTTGATAAATCCAACTATTTCAGAATTCAGATACATTCAACAAAAATAAATTAAAAAGAAGGAGAAGAATTCAAGTAGAGAACTTTTACACTATGGCCTTAACCTTAAGTAAGAAACATATCCCTCCCTTTGAAAGGTAGCTTCCTCTCCATTTCCATTCTTCAAAATATGGTTGATTTCCGGCTGGCCATGGGTGTTACTGGAGGGAACATCAATGTCCTATTGGCTCCACCGGAAAAACTTTAAAAACACTAACAACACATTTAATAGCGAAACAATCATCCTTGATATGCGTCTCTAACACTGCTCTTTTAGCAAATGAAATACATCCCCACTCCATATCGTTACCGAAATTTGTAATTTCTGACATTTTGGTTAAGGGCAAAACAACCTCCATTTTTGTCTAGAATAGTAAAAGTATAATGTGCCTTTACTGCACAATCTAATGTGCTTTTAAGGCAAAGAAATATGGATATGTCGTCGTCATCCCATTATCTGAAATTGTTGATTCGAGAAACTTACCTTTGCCAATATGTTTATCTAAAGAGTATCCCATTATCTGAAACATATGTGTTCTGGTCACTTGTTCCATTCGTCTTACACAACCTGTGGTTGCTAGTGTTTTAACGGGATTTTGTACGGAGTTTGACATTGATGGATATATATATACAGAGATGAGCTATGCTGAGCTATAGAGTAAAATGAATTTACTCTATGTTTCTAGTTCGTTGGATACACTTCAAAAATCGTGCAGATCTCATCTGTGATGAGCAAATTTTTGCGCTGAAACGCTTCTCCATTTGAATGGAGGCGTCCAGTCCGTCTCCTCCAAGTGAATTTTTTTTTATTTTGCTCCCAGCTCCCTCCCTGACCCTTACGCAAAACAGGAAGAGAAACGGGAAAAGAACCCCTAAATCGCCTCTCCAAGGCCTCTCCTCCGGCGGCCCGCCTGCCAACCACTTTCCTCCAGCACTGATCTCCTCCGTCCAGCGCTCTCCTCCTTCGCACTCAGCGCTCTCCTCCGTCGGCACTCTCGCGCACGCAATAACAGCCGACCTTCGCCTAATGATTCAGGTGAACCCCCTTACGATCTACACCCTCTCCACCGGATTCTTGCCTCCTCTCCAGGTAAGTCTATTATCCTTTTTCTGTCTTTTGCAAAAGCTAAACGCATAAAATCAACAAATGGAAATTCTGAGGGCTGAAACGAATAAATTCAGAAAAAGGTACTGAAACGACAAATGGAAATTCTGCAATATAAATAGTTAACAAATTTTCACTGTACTATAGTAGTTTATATTATAATGGTGATGACTAACTTTTTTTTTTCTATTTCTCTTAATATATCCAAATAGAGGAAAAAAGGGACAAGATGAGTTAAAGCACAATCTGAGTTCATTGGTACAAAGAAGATCCACTTGTGTTTTTTGTGTATTGCAAATTATATTAAGTTGTGATTTGATGATTACCTAATTGTAGTAACGAGTCTATTATGTATTTGTTTATTTATTTATTTTGAATCTATGGAACCATATGTAAGAATTGTTTTTGAATGTTGTTGTGCAATTTATTATGATTAACAGCTTCAATAGAAATAATAGTTGATACAATATTTATAAATATCATACCATATTATACAAGGTTAACATGTATATCATATCATATGCAAGAAGATAAGTTCACTTGTATCACAGAGTAATGTTATATGAAATGCAAATGCATGTCAGGATAGCAATCCGTCTGGTTCCAGTGCCAATCATTAATAAGAAAATTTGGACTGTTCAAAAGCTATGTATATCATCAAATGTAAGCTACAACAAACATAGTTGCTAGTTCAATCAAAAATCAAAACCGTCTAATTAAGCTTTAGAATTACAACTTTACACAATTTTGGGCTTGCATAACTAGAATTGGTTTGCCGCTTATTCAATTTTTCTTATTAAAAGTCAATGTCTTTTGCACTGCAAGCAACAATATTGCACATAACTATTACAATTACAACAAACAACAATAATGCACACATCCAGTTTCATTGCACAATCATAACAAAATAACAAGTGTGCGACAATTCACACTCATAATATAATAACAACAAGAAAAGTGCAACAAAGTAACAACTATGGAAATCCAGCAAACATTTTTCATATAAGAAATTAAAAGAAACTAGAATTCCATTCAATTCATGATGCTATCCATCTCTGAGCCTTCTATATTTTTATTTCTTCATCCTTGCGATAAGACCAACAATGCTCCTTTCAATTTTGAAATTATACCACCTTTAGCACAGAAAAATAAATAATGTTAAGCTGATGTGCAGCATAAAAACAAGGAGTCTTGTACCAGAAAATGACCTGTCTCGCACATAACAACTTATGTGTAGCAGAAAAACAAAGTCGTACCAGTTCTGGTAGAAGAATATACTGGCATTGATTTCAGCTGCTTGTGCAATCAATACTCCTATGTAAACTACTATGGTACAGTAAAGTAAATTGACTACAGATTTAGAGTTTATGCTAGTACAGTTTACAACAATTGTTGAATGTGCGTGGTCATCTAGTGATGAGGAGCAGAAGCTTTGTGAAATTTTATCAATTACTTATATTGAAGAATTTCTATTTATGCATTTCAGCCCTCAGAATTTTCATATTCTAATTTAATGTGTTTTAATTAGCTTTTGCAAGAGACAGAAAAAGGATAATACACTCACCTGGAAAGAAGGAGGCAAGGAGCGGGTGGAGAGGGTGCAGATGGTAAGTGGGTGCTGATTTAAATGGGTTCACCTAAACCTCAATGTTTGTAATTTTTTCAAGCTTCCTGGATCCATATCTACACAAATGATTGCAAAACTTAACAAAAGAATTGCTAAAATTCAGGCATGTCAAAGATAATTATGCAAAGAGTTTGAAAGAGTACTAATTAAACCCTACACTGTTTATTATGTCAATACTAATTGTGTTGGCAAGGTATACTATAACTGCTAAATTTACAAAAATCAGCAAGTGCAGAATTTGCACACCAGCAAAAATTGAAAATTAATAACAACAGGTACAGCAAATTGGGTTATAAACCGTCTAATATGTGGCAAATACCAGCATATACCATACCCTACCACATGACAGAAATTAAACCCTAGATTGGCAAAAACAGAAAAAGATTAAAACCTAAAATGGCTATTGCCATTTACTTCAGAAATAAGCAGGAATTTGTCCAAATTTTGATAAAGAGATACTTGGGTCGCCAGACGTCACGAGAGGAAGGAGCCGGGCACGAGGGAGCATGGCGCTAGGCCGCAGAAGGAAGAAGAGAGCGGCTGGAGGTGCTGCGACATAGGAGAGCGTGACCACCCCGAGGAGAAGAGGAGAGGGTCGGAGGAGGGGCGACAGAGAGAAGAATCGCTGGAGAGGAGGCGATTTCGTTTTCTCTGTGTGAAATCGGAGGAGTAAAAATGAGAGTCGGAAATCAGAAACTTTCATTTGGAGAAGGACTGGACGTCTCCATTTACTGGAGGAGTGTTTCCGCGACAAAATTATTTGATCTGATCAGCGATCCGAACGCTTTTTAAAGCGGATCCAACGTCCAAAAAATATAGAGTAAAAACCTCATTTACTCTATAGCTCAGCATAGCTCATCTCTATATATATATATAGTGGAAAGAGGTTTGATTTATAATAACAGAACAGAGAGAGGTTTGACATTGATGGATATATATAGAACGGAGATTGAAATTGATGTGGCGTTTATATCAAAAAGGCAATTCTTCTATTTAATTTTATTAAATATTTATTTTCTAGTTTTCAACCACCCTGTTTGGAATAAGAGCCATCAGCATGAATCTGTGAAACAATTATTTTATATTTATTACATATATATCTAATGCTAGGTAAGATGGAGCTAGCAATAAATATTGTTTTTCTCTGGGAAAGATGAAGAATACGATCGAGGAGTTTTAAAGAAGGTTTATCTTCTATGTTCATTGGAAAACATCGAAAAGGAATTGACAGAAGCCCCTTTTGAGGCGCCTGTAGCTTTTAATTCTCTGCCAGTTTAGATTAGAGATATTTTATATGGGAATCAATTTTGGTTTTGTTCAAAATTAGATTAGAGATATTTCGAGGTGTCTGTCCGGTTTTCGATGCACAATTTTTTTTTGTCCCTTGAAAAGAAAGAAGGTTAAACGATTAAAATTAATTAAGAACATGGCAGCCATTGGTTTTAAATTTGTGCCTTATTTTTGTGTTTGAGACATCAGACATCCAACCAATGATGGGACTGAAGCCTTGATATTGCATAGACAAAATTTGGTCATGTTCATTATCTAACTAAGGGGAGAAATTTGGGTCCGATGGGCATCGGACCCAAAGTGAGTTCGACGGGTTCGCTCACCGTCTGATCTGCTTTAGGATTCGCGCCCGCAACTTTCGCGTCTGCTTTAAAATTCATGTGCACGAATCTTAAAGTGGATCGGACGGTCCCGAAACCCATCAGACTCAAATTTGAGTCCGATGGGCATTGGAACCAAACCGTTCTCCTAGCTAAGGATCCTTAGTCTATATGGATACTCTCTCATCAAGGATTTTAGTATGGGGTGATACTATTTTTTTTTTTGCTTTATACACTCATGGTTGTGAGTTGCTCTATTTTGATAATATAGCTCTGGGCTGTTCTCACTTCTCACTTCTCAGCCTTTCTTTCACAAAAAAAAAAAAGGAACAACGCTAGTTTACTTAATATGAATTTCGGTAGATACTTCAGCTAAAGTTAAACAGAAAAAAAAAATCTAAGTTTAAAATGGAAAATATGACAAGATCCGACATCATAGTAATGTATGAAATAAATGTATTAATTTTACGTACTTTTTTCAATTTATTCAGTCAATATCAAACACTTAGGAACATACTTTTTTTGTATCAGAATTCATTTTAAAGAATTGAAAATAAAGTAGGATTAAAATGCATCATCGGTTTTGTGCTCCAATCAGGTTCTACGTTTTTATCTTAGTTTTCAAAGTCCGAACTGTAAATCCGAACCGCTCAACATTATCTCCATATTAAAATGTGCTTGGAGACCAAATTCTATATATTTTAAACTTTTTTACAATTTTTTAGATAGGTACAAAATCACTGTTTTTTATGATCCATAATCATTTGAAAACAGTGATTTTGTATCTATATTAAAAAATTCCAACAAATATAAAATTTGGTCTTCAAGCACATTTTAATATGGAGATCATGTTGAACAGTTCGGATCGAATGTTCGGACATTGCAAACGTAAGAATGTGGAGTATGATTAGAGTGTAAAACGAATGGTTTATTTTAGCCCAACTCTTAAAAATATATACATAACTTTCTTTCTTGTCCATTGTTTAACATTCATCAAGATAATTTATTTCAGTAGAATGTATAGAATTTTTTTTGAAATTTTCAAAATTTAATTAACTTTGAAATTAAGGTCAAACCTGGGCTAGAACTGAGAAGATACATCTTTTTGTTGATTTCAGTATAAATTTCACAACCTTTAGCACTCTACATATTTAAATTATTTAAAGACAGGCCATTAAATTTATAGCAATATAAGAAAATATTTAATAAATTAATTAGATCGAAATAAAATTCATATGAACTAAAGTTAGTTTTGCGTGACTGGAACAAATAAAAAATTATTTATAACTAGCAGAAACCTACATTTTTCTTCGGCAGTGAGGACTGAATAATGTTCTCGGGAAAAACTGAACAAATTGTTGTTGATATAATGCGAAGAAAACAAAATCAAAACAATGTATATGTCTATAATATTGGATGAACCACAATATAGAAGTTGTATAAATCATTTTCAATATGATTTTAGAAATTTGTAAAGACTATACACATGGAATAAAAACTGTACTACATATGGAACGAAAACTGTATATAGTGCCAAAGAGTGCTGGTAAAAACTGTACTACATATGGAATGAAAATTTTGAGTTTTCAAATTAAAGTTTCAAAACTTGCAACAATCTTCATCTTAGACACAGAGAGAATAATAGAAAAGTCGGAAATAAAAAACTTTTCTTGCAACACTTGTTTCATTCTGAATCGGCTTGTCATTAGCGAGTTCAAAATGAGTCGAGCTAGCTGCTACACAAACCTAATTAAGTCAAATTTTAACTCGCTAATGACAAGCCGAATCAGAATGAAACAAGTTAATTATAGTTTTTTTCAAACCGATCTCGAGCGAGCTACAATTTTTTTTTTATCAGCCATAATCCCAACGCTGTTCTCGCATGTCCCGGGTTTGATGCATCAAATAAAAGCGGGTCACTCTCCATCCAAAACGAAAAGCCTGGCGAATTCAGAAAAAATCAAAAGAAATTCGAAAAAAATAAATAAAAGGTTGATGGTGCAGATAACCAGATCAATAGGGGGGTAATTTAGTAATTCAGAAAGGAAGAAAACGACCTTTTGAGTATTCACATTACATTCACGTTTACAAAATTAGCTGCTATAGGCATATAAGTGCAAGATGATGACATCAATTTAGCAACTTAATTCCGACACTGAATTTGATCAAGCATGACATGTCTTTAATGTTAAACAGGTTTGAACAATTGAACTTGTTCCCCCTCCACAAAAAATATGCACTCATAGCAGTCTAAAAGACAAACTATCCGATGTCATGTATCCAATGCCAGACATCATAAAGCATTTTCAAGCAATCATCTCCGAAAAAAGACAAACTATCCGGAGTCAGATTCAGATTAGCAATTCCATTTCTCTTCAAAACCTCTGTCAGATGTGGTATATTTTTATCAGACTTGTCGCCTATTATATCAACTGAGTTCAGATTTTTGCATTGGAAACACAAATCACTCGACATGTTAAATGGTTCCACATCTCTCCGTTTATGATAAACCTATAAATAAAAAATATAAACAATAATACATAGAACACCAAGTTTTGCTTTTCCAGATAATACAATCCAAAACGTTCACAAATACTCATCAAGTAGTTGGTCAAAGTTGGTACTGTAGCGTATGAATTAGAACTAGAAAGAAATCATACCTCCTTGCAGATCAGAGTAAGCTTTTCAAGCATCGGTGAGTGCTGAAGAAAGAATGTGACAGCAGCAGGATCACGGGCAACCCAATATCCACCAAGTATTAAGCTCTTCAAATTTGGGACATCTAGCTTCAAACTTCGGAAATCTAGCTTAAGCAGCCAAAAATACTAAGACAGAGAAAATTCTAGTTAGAACAATCACCGAAATGGATCTCCACATCATACCGGTTGAGCCCACCATACAATTACGTACCAATTGGAAACTAAGTTCCAATTTCAATATCAATTTTTTTGTGTGTATTTTGTTGCAGGTTCTTGCCCAAAAAAGAAGTTATAGTAATAACAATAAAAAAGAGTAGAATAAAAACAAAAATCAGGCTGCCACCCCTTCCCCCTCTGAACCCACTCACTAGACAAAGTATCTCTCCTTTCTCGCAGTTTCTGTGACTTGAGAGAAATATAGAGAGTGAGAGAGGACATGTAATTTGTAAATCTTTTGAACATATTGATTTGATGGTCAAGCATGATGAGATTTTCATAATAACTAAAAAGCTAAAACTATAGTTATACAAAACATACCACATTGACATCGGGCGAGCATACTGCATATTTTTGATTAAAATGCAAATTTTCGAGGTTAGGCGTACAAATGTAGAACTTGTTCTCCCTTTGATTCTGTATTCCACAATTTTCCACGACCAAATTTCTCAACATCCTCGAAGAAATACCCAAACAGCTTAACCAACAACAATGCAAATTCAAATTTTCAAGCCTCGGGCACCCAGAAATTATCTTCTCCATGAAAGCTGAATTGACATCCATATGTTGTAGGCTCAAAATTTTGAGTTGGCTTAAACTAATAACATTTGGTGTAATTATTCTCACAGTAGGGAAACTAAATAAACCCAACTCCTCTAAAGACCGGCTAGTTAACATAGGTCTCGGTAAAATCACATTTTCACCAGAATTTTTAAGCCGGATTATAATGTGAAGAACCCGAACATCGTTCTTTAATGCATGAGTGATCCATCTTGTGCTTGCTGCAATATTAGTGGGAGAATCATTGAACAAAAATGTTTTGAAAACTTGAAGATCTTGTTTCGAGCGGTAAGGCAGTGCGGCATTGACATAACTGATGAACTTATCAGGCCCGCAATTTGCAAATTCATCAGTGTAAAATTTTAGGCCTTGCATTGAGAGCCATACATGTATCCACCTATGCGACAATATACTGGTACGGCCTGCTTCTTGTAGTGGGAGAAAGGAGAGGATGTGATGTAAGATATGGTCTGGTAGTTTACTTATCCTGTCTGTGGTACTTGGAACTTCTTCGGGTGTGGTGCCAGTAGGTTTATGTGTTGGTTTAGGTTTAGGTTTAAGTTTAGGTCGGGTCATTCTTTTATTTGTAGATTTCAGAGAATTTTTACGACTTGTCATGTTCAATGGCTTGGCTTCTGAAGAGAAGAAGAACAGGAAATAAGTACCAGCAATGCATTATAAAAAATAAAGTACTAGTGAGGCCCAGAATAATCCGACCAAATATCTTAGGCACTCTAGAGATCTACTTTGAAGTTTAATTGATATTCAAAAATTATTCTGATTTCTCTTCACCTATTGCCAGCTGGTTATTACACAAATTATGACACAAAAATAAGTTAGCAATGCATTGCAGTCTTTAATCAAACAACATTGTGCCTTATTCTTTTGAAAAAATGGAGCAATGTCTGTCAATTTAATAAGAATCAATGTTGAAATAAATTAATTTAAAAAAATTAGTGTGACAATGGACTGGCAGCTAGCGGCTCAGTTAAATGTTAAAGGCAATCCAATATTGCATCATCTGAGGGTCATATTGTAAAAATTGAAGTTTCACGGATCAAATTGAAACCTGACATAAATTTTTGGGAACAACAGTCCAATCCCAATTGAAAATAAGAGGCTTAAATCTCAGGTTTTGCTCATTTCACACACATATTCAAAGTCGAAGACCTGGTGGGGTGCGTGCGCATGTGTGTGTGTGAGAGAGAGAGAGAGAGAGTCGGTACAAACCTCGATACAGATAAAATTGTTGATTGGTGACGGAGCGCTGGAGTAGGAGAGAACAAGGGGTAAAGAGAGTTGAATGGAGAGAGTCGGGAGGCGAGGCCGCAAGAGGTACGAGAACTGGGGATATTTTAACTGAAAGAGAGAAAGGGGTAAAGAGCGGACTGCGGAGAGTCGGGAAGCCGGAAGCGAGAGGGTACGAGAACTGGAGATAGTTATAACTTAACAATAATATTTTAATTTAATTTTCGCCACGTAGGAGTCTCATACGGCAATACAACGGAGTCGGATACGAATTCAGATCCAGTGCATTGGTCGATTCTACTCTGGCACAAATCTCAAAACAAATCACTTGATATTCCAGTTTGCAACCCGGCCGTGAGTATTCATTCTACTCGGTCCGACCTTGTAGTACCAGTACTCACTCGCCGGATCCAGGAGTGGATCAGAGAAATAAAGATCGGAATATAATTCTTCGGTCAAAGAAGTCTTGTTCCTTAACTCTATTATTAATTCTTTTTATTATACTTTTTTACTTCTAAAGTAAGAAAATATATCTATAACGAGGAGGGTTCAAATGCCTTTATTTTTTAAAATTTTAATAACTCAAAATTTAAAATTTAAAAGTCAAAATAAAACCGTTGGATATGATCTACATCATTTTATCTATACACGTGTAAAAAATTATGACATTTCAATTTTATTTTGGTTGTCATCAAGAGCTTGTAAAAAACGTACTAATGTGGATAATTTTTAGACGTTGATTTTTCAACTTATTGATTCACATAAAAACAAAATCGAAATGTGATAATTTTTTATGAGCACATAGATAAAATGATGTAGTCATATCCAACGGTTTTATTTTGACTTTTAAGTTTTAAATTTTGAGTTATTAAAGTTTTTAAAAATAGAAACATGATGGAAACACAAAAAATGAACGCATTTGAACCCTCCTCATCTATAACATAGTAACAACGTTAGTTTACTTAATGTGAATTTCAGTCGATACTTCAGTGAAAGTTAAACATAAAAATCTCAAGTTTATAATGGAAAATATGACAACATCATCCATCAACCATCATCATACGTAATGTTTGAAATATACATACTATACTATAGACTTGAAAACTTTGAAAACTTATCGGATAATATAGATTTCAAATGACGAATTAAAACTGTTAAAAATAATTTACTTTACAAGTGATATATTTACATGTTAAATATATAAATATTTGAATTCTTTTTATATAAAATCAAGTATCAAAAAATGATTAGAAAAAATAAATATACTAAATATTATTTAAAAAGTACTTTTTACTGCTTAACTTTATACTAAATAAAATAGAATTTTTTTTAATTTTGAAAGGTAAATCATATGTTAATCTAAACAAAAGCGAAATATAACCAATATTAAACTCATCTTACCTTAAAAATTATCAGAAAAAACAAAATGCACAACAAGATGCACATACAAACACACATCCAAAAAGAGAAATTCGGAAGTAATTCTAAGAGAAGATAAAAAGCTGTCAGCGCAGATATCCAGATTAATAATAATTGAAAAAAAAAATGCAAAATGATGACATCAATTAGCTGCTAGAGGCATACAAGTGCAAGATGATGACATCAATTTGGCAAAATAATTCCAACACTGAATTTGATCAAGCATCACATATCCTAATATCAAACAGGTTTTGAACTAGCATCCCCTCCCCCAACCAACACACACACACAAAAGAAGAAAAAAGAAAAAAGATGGGAGTCACAGCAGTCTAAGCCCGTTTCGTTAGCATGAAACCTGATAATTACATACTAGAGTTTTGATGTTAACTATGGCTATGTAAAGCTTACAATAAGCCCACACGGCTTGGGATTCCTACACAAAAGATCTAACCAAACACACATAACATCCAGTTCAGTGTGCACACAGGCACCAAAAAGCATCAGTTAGAAATACTAGGATTAACTGCCTAAAACAAAACAACTGTTGAGTATTTTAGATATAGGAATTTGGTACTCTTTTTGCCTTTAATATTTATAAACCTTCGTACTCAATTAATAGGTTAGTTGCAAGCGCACAACCTATCGATCGTAGTATTTAGGTGTCGATCCGCAAGGAGATAGGGAAATACTAATTTCTAATAAAGAAAACTACTTCTAAACCAAACAATAAAAGTAAAAGGGGGGTTTTGTGTAAAATCGTTGTTTGAAGGAAAATTAAAGTAATTAAAAGTTCGTAACAAAAAGCAATAAAATCGGGTGACAATCAAGTTTGAGAAGTCTAGGGGTATTCGGTCCACAATCCCTTGCTAATTCTATCTACTCGGTTTGTTTAAATTCATGTTTGATTATGACGAGGTTTCTAACCTAAGTTAGCCTTTGGAACAAATATTAATACGAATACTTTGGGTGGACGGATTAATGTGCCTCGAATTCTAGGGCTGTCACTAACCTAGAGAGATATTTAATCACGTGCTTCAAAGTATATATCGATATTTGTTCTAAGGTGTCCTAATTAGGTTTTGACTTCACCGCTAAGTCCTTCACCAAACCCTAATCTTAATTTCTATATTTCCAGATTTGAATATCAAAGTACGGTCGTTTCTAATCCAAATCCTAAGGTATTTGCAATCACAATTTATACTATCATATATGATCCTAATCTACTTTTAATCAAGAAGACTTAAGCGGGACAACTACAATTCAAGCACAACAAGTTGCACTATCCTATATGATCCTAATCTACTTTGGGTCTCAAAGATCAAAGCGGGACGACTACAATTCAAGCACAAATCATGGAATATCGCAAATAATAAATCACAGAAATTAACATCAAATCAAACAATCATAATAAAAACTAAAATCCGAGTAAAATAGAATTAAACAAGTTCATGCTACATGACCTAAACCCCTAGAGAGAAACTAGCCTCTCATGGAGAACCAAGCATCCACAAGAAAATACAAGATAAACATGGTAAAAACAGAGAAAATACGTAAGAGAAAAGAATACAACCAATCTCCTAGTTCCTGCCCAAGTTCTTCCCTTGTTGCTCAAGCAAAACCTCGACTTCTTCCTTCTCTTCCTTCGCAACTTTGATCACCGCCGGAAAGTGAAGCAGAATAACTTCAATTGAGCAATGATGAGCAGTGATGATTTCTCCTTTGGTCTTCTTAGCCTTATATAATATTTTCTGAACTTGGAGATCAAGTCGTTTTATTTTCGGCGCCCACTAACTTAGTCATTTTCTGAACTTGGGGATCAAGTTGTTATATTTTCAGCACCCACTAAGCCTAAACTTCTATATTTCTAATTATGTGATTAATAACTTGGAGACCAAGTTATTCTACTTTTGGCGCCCACTAAACCCACTAACTTTCCATATTTAGCAGTTTTTCAGGCTGATGCGGCCATTGATGCGGCTGTACAGAATTATACATTCCGAATTTGAATATGTTTCCTTCATGAAAGTTGTAGATCCCTTTGTCCTGGTTCCGTCAAGCTTTGAATCACCCAAATCGGAGTTCATATGACCAAGATATGGCCAAAATACAAACTGTGTGTCTCTGAGTGCGGATCGAGTGCGGCCCGAGTGCGTCCGCACTGCGCTCGGACATTTCTGTTTTCTGTGTCTGATGGCTGAGTGCGTCCGCACTCTGGGTCAGTGTGTCCGCACTGGGCTCGGTTTCCTCTGTGTTGTGCTCTGAATTTATGAACTTCAAATGGGCATAACTCATGATCCGTAACTCCGTTTTCAGTGTTCTACCACTTTTCGGAAAGCTTGCGAGAAGATCTACAATTTACTCCATTTCCTATAACTTAAATAGACTTTGGCAGTAACTTGATTCTTGGATATATTTCATTATATTATATACTAAAATACAAGATATTTGGTGTTTTTATGTGGTAAAAATCAGACCGAACATGTATATAATTTAGGCCTATCAACAACATAAGCCACATCAGGGCTGAGGTAATTGTATCAACAAAACAAAACATCAATAGAGGCATCATCAATCCTAGTCATCTGTGACCCACTCCAGCAGCTGCACATCTTCATTTAAACATTTGACCTTGTACCCAATACAAGACATCATAAAAAAATTTCAAGCTATCATCTCCAAAAGACAAATCACCCATGGTCAGATTCACATTAGCATTTCCACTTCCCATCAGAACCTCTGTCAATTTCTCTATACTTTCATCAGACTTGCGGCAAATTATATCAACTGATGTCAGTTTTTTGCATTGGAAACACAAATCACTCCGAATGATAACTGGATTCCTATCCATCCCAAATTCCCCAAATCCAGTACCCTACAAAAAAAAATTAAAACAATCATACATAGTACACCAATGTGTTGCATTTCCAAGTACTATCATGCCTCTCCTGGTTGATGCAGGCACCAGTTGAGGCACAACACAAAGCATTTATAAATACTCAGCAAGTAATTGGTCAAAGTTGGTACTGTTGCATATGAATTTGTTGTAGAAGAAAGAAACGGTACCTTGCTGCAGATCACACTAAGCATTTCAAGCATCGGTGAGTGCCGAAGAAAGAATGGGACAGCCCCAGGTTCACTGGCAACCCAGTATCCACCAAGTATTAAGCTCTTCAAATTCGGTACGTCTAGCTTGAAATTTCGGAAATCTTGCTTAAACTGGCAATGATACTAAGACATATAGAATGTTCTAGTTAGAACACACACCAAAATGGATCTCCACATCATACCAGTTGAGCCCACTATACAATTATGTACCAATTGGAAACTAAGTTCCAATTTCATTATCATTATTTTTTTGTGATAAGTTGCATGTGTTCCTCGCCAACCAAAAAGAAGTTACATTAATAAAAAATAAAAAAAAAGTAGAGTAAAAAGAAATCATGTTGCCGCCTTCTTCCCCCTCTCATCCCACCCACTAGCCAAAACACCTCGCCTTTCTCACATTTTATGTAACTTAGTTTGTATATCTTTTGAACATATTGGTTTGATGGTCAAGTACAAGATGTTCATAATAACTAAATAGCTAAGACTGCAGATATAGAAAACATACCTGTTCATGGAGCTCCTCAGGGGGGCAGCATATTGCATATTTTTTATTAAAACGCAAATGTACGAGGTTAGGCGTACAAATGTAGAACTTGTTCTCCCACTGAATCTGTATTTCACAATTTTCCACAACCAAATTTCTCAACACCCTAGAAGAAATTACCGAACAGGTTATTCAGCAATAATGCAAATTCAAATTTTCAAGCTTCTGGCACCCAGAAATTATCGTCTTCAGAAAAGCTGAAGTGACATACATCTGTTGCAGGCTCAAAGTTTTGAGTTGGCTCAAACTCATAACATTTTGTGAGGTTATTTTCACATTTGGGAAACTAAATAAATCCAACTCCTCTAAAGACCGGCTAGTTAACATAGGTCTCGGTAAAATCACATTTTCACCATAACTTTTAGGCCGGATTATAATGTGAAGAACCCGAATATCGTTCCTTAATGAGTGAGTGATCCATCCTGTGCTTGCTGCAAGGTTAGTGGGAGAATAATTGAACAAAATTGTTTTGAAAACTTGAAGATCTTGTTTAGCGGTAAGGCAGTGCGGCATTGACATAACTGATGAACTTATCAGGTCCGCAATTTGCAAATTCATCAGTGTAAAATTTTAGACCTTGCATTGAGAGCCATACATGTATCCACCTATGCGACAATATACTAGTAGGGCCTGCTTCTTTTAGTGGGAGAAAGGAGAGGATGTGATGTAAGATATGGTCTGGTAGTTTACTTATCCTGTCTGTGGTACTTGGAACTTCTTCGGGTGTGGTGCCAGTAGGTTTATGTGTCAGTTTAGGTTTAGGTTAGGTTTACATCGAGGCATTCTTTTATTTGTAGATTTCAGAGAATTTTTCAACTTGTCATGCTCAATGCCTTGGCTCTTGAAGAGAAGAAAAAATATGAAATAAGTACAAGCATTGCATTATAAAAAATTATAGTGCCAGCAAGGCCCATAAGAGCCGGCTTACATTGATAACCTGACCAAAAATCTTAGGGGTTATACAGCTCTACCTTGAAGTTTGATTGGTATTTGAAAAAATAAAAGTAACAGCGAGTACCGATTGGTTGTTAATCAACATAATTTACAAGAGCAAGCTAAAAAGGTCCAATGGTAAACTCCTAGGACTAGGGGTTTGAAAATGGTCCGGTCCAAACCCACCCGGTCCACGGGTTGACACGGTCACGGGTTGGCACGGATCGGGTTCACGGGTTGGGTTTGGTTCGGTCAATCCAAACCCGTTCTCAACCCCCGGTTCTACGGGTTCACGGTTCGGTCCGGACCTGTCCTTTTTTTTTTTGCTGCTATTTTTTTTTTCTGTTTTAGCTGTTTTTTTTTCTGTTTTAGCTACTGTTTTTTTCTTCTGTGCAATATTTTTTTTTTCCCAATTCAACAAGTTTAATATTTGAATTCAATAATTATTGTTATAATAAAATATAAATCAAAATTCACGAAATATTTACAAAAATTCCTTAAATCAATTACTTTTGAAAAAAATACGCATTATTTGATCTTTAAAACCGAATTATTTTAAAACAATAGATTTAAAAATAAAAATTACTCTTCTCTTTTATTCCGGACTTGGAACCGGCTATGTAAAATAACATATGCGAAGTTCTAACTTTTTTTTTTCAAATAATACTTCTTTAAAATTAATAATTTAAAAAATAATTGAAATATTTAAAAATTTATAATTAAAAAAAAATAACCATAAAGAATAAAATAGGTTAGAAATTTATACCGACACTACCTATCTAGAAGTTGTTGTTCATATAGTTCGCTCTTTTGCTCACCGTCTGAATCCTCCTCAGACTCGGTACCGCTTTCTTGAGTTTCGACACCGGATGATTTTGCTTCCATGGATTCATGTTGCGTGCGAGTTTCAGTATCAATCCAATCTTTCAAGCACATAAGTCTCTCGAAAACATGTGCACCTAATTTTCTGCGTTTATCGGTGAGGATCTTGTTTGCCTAACTAAAACAACATTCGGAAGAGACGGTTGACACAGGCACAGCAAATATGTCGCGGGCCATCATCGTCAGCGTTGGATAGGCACTTGTATTCCTCCTCCACCAACCATGAAGTCAATGGATTCATCTTCGTTGACCCCCAAACAATAGCTTATTAACTCGTTTGTATTACCTTGTGATGTGTGCGGATCGTCATCATCCTGAAAATCCGACAACAATCCACTACTGCTGTCGTTCCTGCAACTATTAAAAAATAAAAACACATGTATATATTATAAGAAGAAATGTCAACCAATCGTCGTCTACCCATGGCGGCGTTAAGTATGAATATAAATATACATGTGTTTTTAATATTTATTATTTATAATATCTACATTATTAGTTGCAGGAACGACAGCAGTAGTGGATTGTTATCGGATTTTCATGATGATAACTTCCCGCAAACATCACAAGGTAACACAAACGAGTTAATAAACTATTGTTTGGGGGTCAACGAAAATGAATCCATTGACTTCATGGATTGGTGGAGGAGGAATACAAGTGCCTATCCAACGCTGACGATAATGGCCCACGACATATTTGTCGTGCCCGTGTCAACCGTCCCTTCCGAATGTTGTTTTAGTTCGGCGAACAGAATTCTCACCGATAAACGCAGTAAGTTGAATGCACATGTTTTCGAGAGACTTGTGTGCTTGAAAAATTAAATTAATACTGAAACTCGCACGCAATATGAATCCATTTAAGCAACCTAGGACAAACAAGCTTTCACTATGTCCTACATACCAACCAACAATTATGATTTTGCTTCACCTATTACTAGCTGCTTATTACACAAACCATGATCCAAATATAAGTTAGTCGTGCATTGCAGTCATTAATTTAATAGACATTATGCCTTATTCTTTTGGAAAAATAGAGCAATGTCTGTCAAATAAATAAGAATCATTGTTAAGATTAATTAATTAAAAAGAAGTGTAGTGGGAGAAACGGATGAATGGTCACACAGTTAGCGGCTCAGTTAAAGGTTAAAGGCAAATCCAATATTGCATCATTTAAGGGTCATATTGTAAAAAGTGAAGTTTCACAGATAAAATTGAAACCTGACCCAAATTTTTGGAAACAACAGTCCAATCCCAATTGAAAATAACAGGTTTAAAACTTAAGTTTACTCATTTCACACCCCCACACACACATACATTCAGAGACGACGATCTGGTGGGGTGCGTGCGGGTGCGTTTGTGTGTGTGCGCGCGCGTTTGTGTGTGTGTGTGTAAGAGAGAGAGTAGGTACAAACCTAAATATGATCAGATTGTTTATTGGCGACTGATAACTTGGTGAAGGAGAGAAAAAGAAAAGGGGGGAAATGATCAGTCGGGAGGCGACTAGGGTTCGAGAAGTGGAATATATTACTTGTACAATAATATTTTAATTGACATTTCGCCACGTAGGAGATTTTTTTTTTCAAAATTTTTCATGTGAGAGTTTTACCCGGACATAAAAGACGGCTTTTGGACTGGGAGACCGAATTCCGCATAAATCTGAACCGTTCATCTTAATCTGACACAAATTTCAATTTCAAAGCAGATCTTCATGTATTTTAAGTATCGAATTTATTTTGTTGTAATTATTGTATGTACTATATCTCATGCGATAATGCCGGGATACTCACTGTAATTCATATCCAGTGCGTAATTAGATCTGAGTCGTTAGTTTAATTTGACACGAATCTCAAAATGGACTCCTATATCTAAATCGACATCAAATTTCAATCACTCGGTTTAGAGTTAATAAAAACTAATTGTACTCAATCAGATACACGGGAGGATACAGACTCGTACTCACCAAAGGGGACCGATAGAGTGGGAAAAATGGCACAGTGGAGTCGGTTCTGTCACGGAACGACACAGTTCGCATGCCGGTTATGTATCATGACACGCGTGTTGCGTGCCATGACTATTCGCGTGCCATGACCTTCTTTAGAAAATTTGGCACGGCACGTCACGCTAAAGATCTAGTCACGCACGGCACGTGGTCACGCGAGTCACGTGTAATTAGGACTGTTAGATCTTGATCAAATGGTGAATCTTGAATAAACTAACCTAAATTATGATCAAATGGTCACGCGAGTCACGTTTGGGTACGGCGTCACTCACGTGTCGTGACCATTGGCGTGCCGTGACCACCCCTTGACATTTTGGTCACAGTATGACACGGCACGTTAACAATTAACTTGATCACAGCACGGCACAGCACAAGATCAAAATCACGTCGTGGTAGTCACGCCACGCCACGACACGTTTTTTCCACTCTAGAAACCAGGGACCGGAATAAGTAAAGATCCGAAAATAATTTTGTCAGCCAAAAAACTTGCGCTCCTTTCGTCTATTATTGTAATTATTTTTTTATTATGCATTTTCACTTAAAGTTTTTTTTTTTTAAAATAGTGACAGCATTAGTTTGCTTGCTTAATGTGAATTTTAGTAGGTATTTCAGCTAAGTTGAACAGAAAACACCGAAATTCAAAATGCAAATATGACAACATCATCCATCGTATATAATGTATAAAAATAAAAATATATAAATTTTTTGTGCTTTTCTTAAATTTATTCAATCTCAAACACGAACATACGTTTGTATCAGAATTAATTTTAACAAATTAAAAAATATACACATGCATAAATTTTTTCCTTTTGAATCGTTTGACTGTTGTCCATTATTTAACATACAGCAAGATAATTTATTTTACTAGAATGTATATATAAAATTAAAAAAAATTCTATAAATATTTTTTTCTTTATCTGATTGATATAAAAAAATAGATTTTATGGATTTATGGTTCAAAATTTTACTCTATGAAAACAAAATTCGGACACATTGTTGTTTAATTTGTGTCATGGATATATATTGAAGTACAACAAACGGCTATAATATAATATATTATTCAATGGTCTTCGTTTTTTTTTTAGCTTTCGTTCAGTTTTTTAAATTTTTAATAATAAAATTTTGAATTTTATATGGCAAAATAAAATTATTAGATGTACTCTATATTATTATTTTTGTACATGCTCATAAAACACTATTGTCTCTTTGGCGGCTATATAAAATCCCTCTCTCCCTTCTTTCTTTTTTTCTTCCGAATATTTAAATTTGTTGAATTAAAATGAATTAATTATTATTTTATTGTGTTAAATAATTATTATGATTTAAAATTTAAGTATAAACATATTTCAGTTACACAAAAATTAAGTATTTAAATAATACAGTACAACAACACATGAAGTCCCTAAATATAATAATATACATAAAGTAAATTCCGAAAATTTTAAAGTTACCATTCTCTCAAAAAAAAAAACCAAAAAACCACGAATTTGAGTATTTCTGAATCTACCATGGCTGCAGAACACCGATGCGAACTCAAATACGGGGGACCGCACAGGAAATCTGCGGCTCTAGCCAGGGTCCGCAGAACCATCTGCAGCCTCATTTTTTTTTTGTTTAATAAAAAATGTATTCTTGGTATTCGTGCCCCATTACCCTTGCAAAACATAGATATCTCAAATTTTTTATTCGTTAGAATTCGTGCCACCCATTTTTCCCTAAAATATATATATATTTGAAGCCGCACCGGCATTTTGCGGTCCCGATTAAATGGGGTTGCAGAACACTAGTGCGGTCGTGATAGATTTAAAATTACTCAAAAACTGTAATTTTAGTTTATTATTTTTGAAACAATGCTAACTTTAAAAATTTCGGAAGTAAATCACTACAAGATCTTAGAAGTCGCATCTAAATTTCTAAACCTATCAGATAAAAATGTCTCGATCATTAAAAATTCCCAAATATAACATAAACATCGAATTATCTTCTGCGCCTTCTCCTGTAAAACCATTTTAAAAAAATTATCATGAAATATACATGTTACTCTCAACAATCAAAGAGCGAGCAATGGAAACAAACAGTTAATTTTTGTATGAGTTATACCTGAAAGTCTTGGATCAATCGACTTTTAATTCGATTATCAAACTCATCGTGATCTAATTTGACCCTCCATTTCATCCATAACCATAATTCGTACGTAATTCTTATGAAATCTTCACTGTTCGTTTCGTAATTAAGAGCATCCACAACGGATATTTTTTTTCCAATTTCTAATCCAACATGGCAGATTTTATCTTAGTTGTTCATTCTATGTGACTTCTCGTGCTGCTGGAAAAAAGAGGAACTAATCAAGAGCTTTAATACGGAAAATTACAGGGAAGAAGCCTCAGACAATCACGGGAGAATGTCGCTGCATATACAAGCTGCTGATACAATGTTTCTCGGCACCGGGAGAGAGGGTTTCCAAACTATCCATGCCTCCATGGGCATCGAACCATATATATATATATGAATAAGATAACGAATAACGAAACAAATAACAGTAATTAACGAATAAATTGATAGTATGTATAATTTAATCCAAAAATATAACAAATAAATACATATATTAGATATATCATGTATCTAATATCACAAATATAAAAAATTATAATTTTTTATCCCATTATTTTAAACGATATAAATTATTAATTAAATGAAATGATAAAATATTCAATAGGGGCTAAAATGTCTAATCAATTTTGTATAAATTATTAATTAAAAAACTATATAAAATATTGAATAAATTATTTTTATCATAAATTACTGAAAAAATTATTTAAAATATAATATAAATCAATCTAAATATAAATATTTTTTTATATTTATTAATGAGTGAGGCTACGGTGCTATGCATAGTATGGATTGGGTCCATGCTACGGCTCAAAATTTGATTTTTCAAAATTCTAACGGTCGATCCGAACCGTTCAACATGATTATAAAATGAATATGTACTTGCAAACCAAATTTTACTTTTTTTCGAATTTTTTACTATTTTTTCGAAAATCACTTGATCTGAGCATTCTGGGCCATCCAAAAACAGCCTATCTAAAAAAATAGTAAAAAAATTCGAAAAAATGTAAAATTTGATTTGCAAGTACATATTCATTTTATAATCATGTTGAACGGTTCGGATCGACCGTTAGAATTTTAAAAAGTCAAATTTTGAGCCGTAGCACGGACCCAATCCGTGCTATGCATAGCACCGTAGCCTCACTCTTTCACCATGTTTGGTTGTGGCCTAAAGGTGGCCTAAAGGCTTTAGGCCACTGTTATTCCACCAAACATGATTTAAACTGCTGTGCCTAACATGGAATAGCTTAAATTTGGTCCGGCCTAAACGAGCCTAAATTAAACCACCTCCTCAGCTTCCTTAACGTTACGCCACTGGGCCCCACTGCTTGATAAATTTTTTTGGGTATTTTCGCTGTTGCCCCATTTCTCTTTCTCTTTCGTTGTTGCCCCATCTCTCTTTCACTGCTGCTTGTTAAATTTTTTCTCTCTTTCTCTTTCTTCTCTCTTTTGCTGCTGCCCCATCTCACTAGGGTTTTGAGTGTTGGTTGTGATCTTGTCTCTGTGGCTTTCTGGTGCCGGCGGGCTTTCTTGGTGCTTACCGTGTTTCCTTTCACAGTCGGGAGCGAAAAACAACAGTGGTGCCGGCCGATCTTCTTGCCTCTTTTGCGATTCCTTCTTTCGGGTAATTAAAGCACCCCTTTTACTTTGATTGTAGTGCGATTATGTTGGATTTGGAGAAATTTTACTTGTCTCACCCGAGTTGTTGATTTTCTCGGTGAGACGATGACATTGGGGTGTTTTGTTTTGCTGGTACGTTTGAGTGCCATGTAAGGGCTTCTTTGTTTTTCCGTGTTCCTGTTACTGCTGGTTTTCTGGCACCGTACCAGTACTGGTATGGTGAGTATACGGGCTGTTCACTTCCTTTTTCTTTTCTGCCTGTGCTTGCCCTGACCTGTGGCTTGTGCCGTTTCTTTTGTTTGTCTGATGTCTCCAACAATTGTTAAAATAACTCTAATTTAATAACTATTTGAGTTTCACATGTAAGCGTAATACAAAAACCCACAATCAAATTAAATTAGAGTTTAGTACAATTTCTCTCTGATCCAGTTTTATTTGTCTTTATTATTGTAGGTTTGTATACAGTATACTATGTTTGTTTTACGCATGGTATGTTTGTAGACTTTGAATGGTATAATTAACTGGACATGTGGCATTTAACAGAGGGGTATGGCAAAAGAAGAAATAAATATATATATATAAGGTTACATTACATGACAACTTAGTAATTTTTTATGGTGAGTGGTTCCTTTGTTATGAATTTTCTTACCTAATCATTCTACCATCCTATTCATTAGTCAGGCATTATTTCCCCAATTTTACTCATGCAGAAAACCTTTGTCAGAAGTTACAGCCTGTTGACACTAATTTTTTGCTCATATGTTTTCAAATATAAGACTGCTGTGTTTACCAAACAAAACTTGAAAATAGAAAAATATATAACATTGAGGCAGGAATCTGTGCTTTTATTCTATTTTCTTGGTAGTATACTGTATACACACTAATTAAAAATTTAAAATTCATCCCCTTTTCTTGGGTTAAGGGTGATGAAAATTAAAATTTAAAATTCATCCCCTTTTCTTGGCTGGCCTTCTGTTGCTGGTTGGCTTGTGTAGATATTAAAATTAATTATGTTGAATTTTACATAGTATCAATTCAATTCTTCAAAGTATATGTGACTCTGCATTAAATTAGGCATGGATCCCTCGGAGAGTCATTTGGCAAGCGAATGTAAAAAAGGAACACAAAGGACGCGAGGCCATAACTGGAGCGCTGACCAAACAACAATTATGTTGAATTTACTGAGAGAAGAACAAGTTACACAAAGGGTTACCAGTCAAGGGTCCTTTACGAAGCAGGTCTGGAATAGATTGGCACCAAATATTAAAAATGCTTTGTGGAGACAAAGGAGGCGGGGAAATTAGATTTTCTTAAAAGGCGAATGGGGTGTAATATTAGATTCTCTTAACTTAGCAAATTTTATTTTTAGATAAACGTAGCTAGTTGGCCAGATGGCATTGTAATATTATTTTATGACTCTAATTTTTATTAATGCAAAATTCCTACGGTTTTCTCCTTAAAAAAAATTTCAAAATGGGTTTTACTTGTACTGAAATGTATTATATTGTTTTTTTTGTTGCTATGGCATAAACTTTGTAATATGCTGTAAAAAAATTGTTACAATAATTAATGTATATATTGATCCACAAAATAAAAAAATACTACACAAAATAATATATTTACATAGGTGGCAGCAATAACTAAATTAAAAAAAATAATACCATGCTTTAAGCCATCAAATTCATACCAAACAAGGAATAGCTTAAATCATAGCATAACTTTAGGCACAACCAAACATAAATAATTTAGGCCGGCCTAAGTTGGAATAACAACTTAGGCCACCTTAACTTTAGTCCACAACCAAACACCACCTTTATTAATTATTCTGTAAGGTAACAGATACAAAACAGTACTTATCCATACCCTTACCCAATAAACTAATGAAAAGAAATTTTTACCCATATCTATACTCGATAAGTTAACGAACAAAAAATCTTACCTATATCTGTCTTATCAAATACCGTACAGCTCGGATAAACGGTTAAAAGGTTAAAAGGGTATCATTGACACCCCTGACATAGAATGCAAGTTGCTGACAGAATATTTCTCGGCACCGGGACATCTCTGGAGGACAGGAGGGGTTTCAATGGATATCAGACATAAATTCATCAGATACCTGGTCAAAATCATCCAACTTGCGTCGAGATTCGCACATATAATTTAGATTCACATAACGCTAATACAGATTTAGATCCGTCCGCGCGAATTTTGACGTGAATCAGACGACTTGGACTGAACATCGGATGGATTTCGGTATGATGCCTGTTGAAAATGACCCGCTTCCATCGTCGCCGGGATGTCTTTTTTCATCTATGCTCCCTTTTCTTGTTCTTCTCTGTCACCCTCTTTTCTCTCCTTTTTCCTTGTTGAATTGCTTTTATTTTGAAAACACAAGGCTTATATATTAAATGCTAATATTAGCACCACATAACCAACTGTCAAAGACTCCTAACCGCATGACATATCAACCAAAGCCTAACTTAGGCATGTCATATACACCAACCAAACACCATCAGTGTCCATACATCCCAACTTAGTAACAAAGCATTCATGTATCAGACTTGAACCCCAAGATCCAATCAAATATTCCTTAGAATTTGGCATCTATTTAATTCTTACTAAAATTATCCCCTCCTGCCCTTTCAAATACAAGACACTCTTCGCTGTCACCTCTGTATGCTTTGTTCTCCACATTTTTCTTTTCTACCTCGCATTTGCGAAACCCGTTTTTCGCCCCCCAAATCCCCAATCTGTACATGTCGTTAGCACAAGGTGCTAAGCGGGGCCATGACCGGGGAAGCAAAGGCGGGAGCAGCAGCGATGTGCGCCCTTATCCCAACCCCGACATGCACCTTCTGGAACTCACTGTCATATCTGCTCAGGATCTCTACCCCCGATTCAAAGAGATGAAGACATATGCGGTTGCGACAGTATATGAGTATCCTAATGAGGAATTGATCACACAGACTGACACCACAGGCGGCACGGACCCCACGTGGAATGACAAGTTTGTGATGCGTGTTGACGGTTCCTTCCTCCGGTCCGATACCTCCACCATTGATGTCACCATCTTTGCTGTCAGGAAATGGGCCTTTGGCAACAGATCAGACCACCCTTTAGGTACCTGTATTTTCGTTCTTCTTGTAAATGTGTTTTCGAAATTGAAGATTGGTTCCTCATTTGTGTGCTTCATTAGAGATGCTTTCGTTATTTAGGTACTCGGTTGGCCAGTAATCCCACAGGCTTTATTCATAAAAAAAATTATTGTTTACCAGAATGACAAGGCTACCAAGGTTTATCAAAATGAATTTTTTCTTTTTGAAAGTATTTTATTGGTATTGGCAGATGATTGTTCATCTACCCAAGAAAAAAATTGTTTACCCAAATTTAACCAAACCTTAAAACGTTAGTTCAAAGGTTAAAATTAGTCAAAAGAAGTAGGATGGATGTAAAAACCAGCTTATTTTATTTGGCATAGAAAACTGAGATTGAGAGAGCTAGAAAATCAAGTGTAGTGTAATTTTATTTTATAAACGGAGCTAAAAGTATTAATGCATACAAAAATTATAAATTCCAATATACAAAATTACTTATACGGGTGGCGTAGTACCATTTTCAATACACTACCTTCAGCCCCTGTTTGGCATGACAGATAAGTATTGATACTAATGCAACCTAATGACATTGCTTGCACTAACAGGAAAGACGCGCATCCTCGTAAAAACATTCCTCAACCCAAAAGCACGCCAGATGGTGGCGCTTCAAATCAGGCGGCCGAGGTCGCTGCGTCCCCAGGGAATCTTGAATGTCTCGATTTGCCTCTTGGGCCACAGTGCAACCATCGCTCCATCCATGCATGATCACAGTGGACGCCGCTCTGTTGCACTGAGCGGCATCACCTCTAGACCCAACTCAATGCGGTACTATTAATCAACCAACTATTCTATAATCTATAGTTGCACGTTGATCGTTGAAACCGTCGAAACCGATCTACTACACAAGTAATTAATTTACATATCAAATTTATAATTTTCTGAATTAATTTAGTATAAAGTCAAGCGGTCAAATTATGATGAAAAATCAATGCAATAAAAATAACTTATTAACCTTTTTTTTTTACCGCTACTTTATACTAAATTAATTAGAAAATTTATAAATTTGACATGTAAACGCATAACTCGCAAAGTAGATCGGTTTCAACTGTTTGGATTTGTTATTAGAAGTCAATAAGATAGGTTTTGAAGTTAAGCTCAACAAAGGACTAGGTGAACTTAAGAACACCCTAGTCAACATCTATAGAAAGGTTTCTGGTAGTGCTTATAGAAGCTAATGGCTTTCTGGTACAATGCCTGTAGTAGAGGACTTATTTCGAGTGATAAGTTTCTAATTTGTGTTACTTTTTAATAGATTTGAGATGACACAAAAGATTGACGAGGATATCGAGCAAGCAATCAGCGAGCAGCGGCGCCAGATGGAGTTCTCTGGACCCCTAGATCATAAATGCCAAGAGCAGGAGCAAACTGAGCGCAAGGCGCTCTTGTCAAAGATTGAGAGATATAAAAGTGATCTGTCACCAGAACACGATAAGATGATTATTAAGAATTCGACGGAGAAGATCATTAAGAAAAATATCGAGAAATGGCAAAGAAAAAGCTACAGCGGTGCGACGAGATTTTGGCTTTGTGGATGCAGAGCTTTTGATGACAGTGACGATTCAGCTTGAATTCACACACACACACTCAAATTTGGGTTCATTCTTTTTCATCGCTTGATTTTTGTTCGAATAGTTTATATCTCTGCAAGGGAATTACTGTTCGGGTATTGTTTGGTTAGGATTTTAGTTCTAAGTTACTGGTAAGTTCACGTAAAATGGGAAGGAATGTAAGAGTTCAGTACAGACATTTAACCATCTAGCAAGTGATTCTTATTCATGTAAAAAAATTGTTATAGTAAGAGCATTCTAGTTTGATTGTTAGTAACAACTGCCATTGGAAGAGATACTTTCATAGCAAGTTTTGTTGATGGTTCATTGGTGCCTATTGATTGATGGCCTACTTACTAATATTTGTCCCAAAAGCTATCTAATATTGAATCATCATGAGCAAAAGGATTGTTGCTCACAAGCTTATTTGAACATTGTGAGAACTAAAATATTCTTTAAGCTCACCAAATTCTTGATGAGTTTAACTTCAAAATCTATTTAATTAACTTTAATAAAAAAATTAAATCCTTGAAGCCGATATAATTCACTGGTGATGCATTTACATGTAAACAATATAACGATTTGGATTAATTTAGTACAAAGTTAAGTAGTAAAAATGATAAAAAAATATAAACGCATTAAAAGTAACTTACAAACTTTTTTTTAACTGCTTGCCTTTATTCAAAATTAATTCTAAAATTTGTTTGCTTTTATTCAAAATTAATTCTAAAATTTCCTTGCTTTTATTCAAAATTAATTCTAAAATTGCTTGCTTTTATTCAAAATTAATTCTAAAATTTGTAAATTTTGCATGTAAACACATCATTCATGAAGTATATCAGTTCTAATGGTTTGGATTCGTTGTTTGAATCCGATCTAATGATTTTGAAGTTAAAACTCACCAAGACATATACTAAATTAATTCTAAAATTTATAAATTTTGTATGTAAACGCATTACTCGTGAAATATATCAATTTTAATAGTTTGGAATCGTTGTTTGAAACTAATCCGATAATTTTGAAGTTAAACTCATCAAGAGAATCGGTGAGCTTAAAAACACCCTAGCTCTACTCCTAAGTCATAACATTATAATAATAAGGGAAACTGGACAGATGTTTTAGCTGACTTTCAATCACACATTCAAGAAGCATAAAGACTAAAGAATCACATTGTAGCAGTACAACAAAGGATTGAAATTACGTAATTCAAATTGGCCATTGTCATAGAAAGAAACTATGGCAGAAATGGGTAACAGACTCATAGTTGCACGTTGATCGTTGATCGTTGGATCAAAAGTTCAGATCAGATCAAAACGATCGCTGAAGTTCAGGGTGTAATCTGGGACGTTTAATTTTAATTGGACGGAACATTTTGTCTCATTAGTTTTCGGGCAGCAGATGCAGACTCAAAAATAAAATATTTCAGCTTTGTATATGATACCAAGTAAACATCAACTCAAACATTTTGCAATCAAAATGGGAGCAGCTTGGGTCCGATGCCCATCGGACCCAAAGTGGGTTCGATGGGCTCGAAGACCGTCCAATCTGCTCGAAGACCGTCCGATCTGCTTTAAGATTAGTGTGCACGTAAATTAAAGCAGACGCGAAAGTTCTGGCGTGAATCTTAAAGCAGATCGGACGGTCGTCAAGGAGCCCATCAAACCCACTTTGGGTCCGATGGGCATCGGACCCAAGCTGCTCCCAATCAAAATAGCATCCCAAACCCAAAGGCAATTCAATCAAATCTTGAAAGGATCTTTTTAATTTGGATCACCCCGGTACCGCACATCCAATTATTAAATCCAGCCCGTTATTTAATTATGGCACGAATCTCAAAATCAGACCCCCTGTGTTAAAATAGGCACTGAATTCCAATCGCTTCAGCTCATTGGACAGGGATACCGTAGAGGATACGGACTCGCATTTTTTAATATCCATTCATGACCATGAAAAAGAAGTAATAAATGCTACCTCTGTTGCTACTTCAAAAAAAAAAAAGTGTTATCAAATACTAGTTCTGGACCATCAAAATTCTTATCAGTAAGACAACAACTAAGGCCAAAAAAATACCAAGAAACATAGACCTTGCTAGTTGCTACAACATGTACCTGTCATGTTCATTATGCATATTACGGATCAACCCGTACTATGGATCCATATCTCTATTTTCAAAGTTCAAACAGTTGACCCGAACCATTAACCATGATCTCCATATGAAAATGTATTTGGAGACCGAATTTTACATTTTTTTACAATTGTTTTACTATTTTTTTAGATTGGTAGAAAATCACTTGATTTGAAAATTCTGGACCATCCAAATGCATTGTTTTCTACGTCTACCTATCTAAAAAAAATAGTAAAAAAATTCTAGAAATGTATAATTTGGTCTACAAGTACATTTTCATATGGAGATCATGTTTAACGGTTTGGATCGATTGTTTGAACTTTGAAAATAGAGATATGGATTCATAGCACGGGACGATCCCTAATAAGCATATTACTGTACAGTATGCTTCATTTTTGTTTTGCTTATGCACAAATATAAGGTTGCAACCATACATAACTTGATCATTACTAAAATGAAAACTCAAAACATTATATTTCAGAATGGCTGGTAAAGAAAAAATTGTACCAGTAAGTTGCCAGTCTTGGAAACCTATTTGAAACTATTAGACATGATTACTTGGGTAAATTCTGCATCTAAAAACTCACTAAATAATATGAACATCTAAACTCACTAAATCCAGATATTGCTTACATAAGAATCAAGGTTATTAGTTCTGATATTCATTCAGAATTGCCAGCTCTCATATCAGTATCAGAATCATGACCCAGGCTATGATGTTAGCAGCATTTTACCATTACTTGCAAAAACTTTATGCAAGATAAAAATGCCGATAATAAATCAACTAAGCACCTAGAAAGTTAACCAGGGGAAAGCTAGGCATCCAGGTCATACAAAAGCCTAAACAAAGAGCCTACATTGGCAAAACCAAGATGCATTACAAGATAAAAAGAGTATCAAAATTCACATTATTTCCCTAAACAAATCATTCTTGATTCAAACATTCTCGGAGCAAAACAAGTCAATACCTCTCTGTAGGAGATATACAAGAGAAAAAAAAATAACGATATCTTTCCAACCAACCAACCACCAGATCAAAACGAGCCTAACAAAACCCTAACCCTATAAACTCACTTGGGGGCAGGCGGAGCTGGAGCGGCGGGAGAGCCAAGAAGCGAGGCCTGTTGCAACTCGAGTTCGTTCAACTGCTGTTCACGATCCATCTCTATGATGAGTGGAACCACCAGAACAAGAAAGGTGGTCCCGGCGATCCACGCCGCCTTTCCGGTGCTGAAAAGAAGCTTCTTGGCCGCCGTCGCCGCCTCACCCGCCGCCTCGCGGCCCTTCAACACGATCGGAGAGTTGGAGATCGAGGCTAAGATTCCTCCTTTTTTGTCATCGCCTGGTTTCGAGAGAGCCCAAGATGCCATGGTTTATTGGAGGGAGGGGGGTTTGCTGCTCTCTCTAGGGTGTTTAAAGAGAGGATTTGATTTAGCTTTGATGTCGAAAAAATGAGTAGGAGCCTAGGAGGCGGCGAAACACAGAGAGAGCCAGAGAGGTGTGCTTCAGTTCCTCTACAACTGTACTACAAAGTCACTGACTGTTCAATCCCAGGGCAGATATTCCATCGGACGGTCCAAATGTATCTAAAATCTCAATTGCATACAATTAGAGTCGGAGAGGAGCCTGATGGGGTTTCAGGGTTTGAGAAGTCGATGGGGTTGTGTTAGTTTACTCGCGGAGCAACGGGTCAGGAAAAACGCTTCGACCGGTTCGAAGGCTATTTGTTTGAGCTTCTGAAAACGCACGGAAATAGTAAAAGTCGGCCCAAATTCTCGGCCCGGTTTCTTCTCTTTCTCAATTTGATCCTTGCGTTGTTTTGGTACTTTTATTTTGTCATTTTATGAACATAATTTTATTATTCGAAGAAATAAAATGCATTATAAAATTTGTGGGAGTAAGAGTTTATACAGGAAAAGTAATTTTTTTAAAGAAACAACTCAAGGTAAATGATGAATTGTTATTTTTAATGAAAAATTATTAAATTATTACGTAATAATATTTTGCCGGTCAAAAGTTTAAAATATTTGCTTAAGTATGTGGAATAAATTCACATATTATTTTATTGTTGACGGTTTAATTATGCGAAAGAAGAAATACAAATTTATCAAATACTAGGAGGACCATTCATGAAAAAACCAAGACAACACATATTTTCCATTACAATATTTCTTAAGTAATATTTATGCTATTATATCAAAATTTACTAGTTCATCACTCGATTATTTCGCCCTTCAACCAAGGGCGGATGTAAGAAGGCAATATGGCAGTCAATTGACCCCCCCCCCTCTTTTTATTTTTTTTATTTTTATATTTATGTATAATTTTTAATATAATTTAAAGTAAAATGTCATAAAACCGTAAAATTAACTCTCATTCTCTACAGGAAAATTTTATATGATTGAGCTTCATAGTTCGAAAGTCTGGCTCCGTCCCAGTCGTAACTCGGCACCATAATACATAGGGTATTAGCATTAGAAAATCTTTGGATGAAATTCGAAGAAAATTGCACAAAATTTACTTTCTTACTTGAGATACTACAGACGATTAATTGAGATGATAAAGTCAACTGACACTTTTTTTTATTTGATAATTTTATATTTATATGTCAGAAAAACAGACTGCAAAATTTTCAGATATTTTTTATAACTAATTTTTTTCAGTTATTGTGTGCGAACTCGATTTATCGCAAATGTGGTGAGTGAATTAGCAAGAATGGATCTGAAATACGGAGCGAATACAGTACGGAGCGGATAGTGGTAAAATCATATTCATATTTTTTTTTAATATTCCGAATACGGATACGGATCGGATTGGATATTTATTAAAATAGTATTAAAAAATACCAAAGTTCATAATATTTATCTAATTTTAATGGTGAATAACAATATTTTTTTCATAATATATATTAAAGTATATGATATATATCTACTATTCGGATACGGATAATTGAAACGTAAAACCATATTAGTATCCATATCCACATGGATATTCGGATATCGGATATCCATATCTAATTTTTTGAATACAGATCGAATACGGATCGAATATTATCCATACTGTTTTCATCCCTAATCTGAAAGGAATGAATATGCAGAGGTTCATACACATTGTTCTTGAACGAAATAAATGTCTCGAAAATATTGATTACAATTTTTTTTTAATTTACACATTTTTCCTATTACTTTCTTTCACTTATTTCCCCTGCCTTGGAGTCTAAATAAATGTTTTTGTGCACCAAATTGTTGGGCACTAATAATCATTGGCACTTGGGCAGTGTATAGCTTCCTATTATTAATTTATTGTAAAATTAAGATTTATTTATAGAATGAGCATTGTCAATCATGTAGCATAGTGAAATTGGCTAAAATAATATTTTTTTTGTAAGGACTCATGAATTAACAATCCAGCATGAATGAGATGATTCAAGCATTTATGAATCCATAAAAAAATAAAAAAAAAATAAAACATTCCATCTTTTAAAAATGGTGTAATTGATGGATTCATAAAATTTTCCACGTGGCATCAGATAAAACTCATAAATAAAAAAATGCAGCCTCACTAAGATGATTCAAAGCATTTTGGTCCTCCAAAAAAAAATAAACCAAATACTATGCATCAGGAACTGTCTATTTATATATTTTTATAAAAAAGAAGGCAAATTAAAGCCACCCAATGACCCAAACTGTTTAATATTTATAAAATATCTTCTATTCGAATTTGAAAGTTGCAATCTTCCGCACGAAAAAAAATAAAGATCGAGTCTTGAACTTGCTTATTTATGCTTAAATTCGAACTCAAAACTAATCAATTTTTTTATTCATAGCAAAAAAAATAAAAAATAAACCCATACAACCGTTTCTGGCAAAATCAATAAATATCACTACCGTTGAATAATTCAGCAGTCTGTATGGGACCACCCGCTGAATAATTCAGCAGGTCATTTATGCTGATTAGCCCGCTTAATTATTCAGCGGGCCAAATAATTGAGGGGGTTTTCAGAGTAGTTCTGTTTTTATATATTTTCTTAAAATTATTTAAGCTTTATTAATGTTTACAACATTGTTTAATTTGTATTACTCTGTACCTCTGATCGATTGTTAGACGAGGGCAAAAGATCACATAATAATAACAGCTAATACCAAAAAATATAACCATATTGTAAATATCCAAAGTAAAAGATAGAACATGATTTTTAACTCAATTTTGGTATCTTACTACAATTGATTTTAACTCAATTTTTTTTTTTTTGAATTTTCTGATGTATTCTAGTATTTTACCGACCAAATTGAAATTAAATAAGAAAAATCATTATTGGCCTTTTAACGATACCATCAGTAGACTGAAATAGTAAAAACTAGAGTAAAAAGTGAAATTTTGAATAGATTAGACCAGATTTTAAAAAGTGAAATCTTAACGATACCACCAGTACATTTTATTTATAGAAGCCATGGTAAAACTAATTTTCCAAAAGTCACCTTTAAAATTCTGGGGAACGGTGCTGAGTACCTGATGTTGGAGCGGATCCGTCGTTCAATTAACGGAGCTCCGACTTGTTCCAATAGGACGTTTTCTTTCTGAATGTTTGAACTTTGAAATTTTGGCATTTTATACTAGCGTTCATAAACTTCATATATAAACCCCAAATAGCTTCCTCAAATTTCTCCTTCCGAGCATAAGAAAATTTTACAAGTTAATAGGCCTGAAAAGGCCCAAAAGCCCATTATCATGGAAGTCCATATAATTTTCAAGGTGTGTAGAAGGTTTTCCTCAGAAATTAACCCGCTCCTTTGTTCGTCTCCTGCGCTTACCACTTTACAAGCTCGTCAGCTCAGTAGCCATGTCTACGAATCTGTTTGTGGGGAGAATTCATTGCCTCCGTCCATCTCTTCCCCTCAATCGGAGCACACACTCGGCTCCTCCAACGCTCCCACTGAAGCGTCGCCCCCAAATCCCCACTTCGCCGTACAATACCTCATCCATTCGTGCGGTCTTTCTTCCGACGAGGCAGTCAAAGAATCCAAGCAAATCCCGCACCTGAAGTCCTCTAATAAAGCCGACGCGGTGCTCCGATTCCTGAGAGAGATTGGCGTAAGCGAGTCGCACATAAAGAGTGTCGTGTCCCGGGAAGCTCATATCCTTAGCTCCCATGTGGAGAAGTACTGGAGACCAAACATTTCAAAGCTGCAAGAGCTCGGCTTCTCCAGGGAAGAAATCTCAGGTATCATTGTTGGCAATCCTTATATTTTTCGGACCAATTTTGTGCCAATGATCGACTTCTTGATGGGGGTCCTTGGATCGGTAGAGAATCTTTCTGTGATATTGAAATTCCCGGCCGGGGAATCCAATTTTCGGTAGAAACATGGAAAACGTGCTCATGCTGAACTTATCTTTCCTTCAGGATCAATGTGGTGGTTTATCTCATCGTCAAATTACCCGGCTGATGAAGTCAGCTCCTAAATTTATCTCATCTAGGCCTGATAAATTCAAAATGGTAGTTAAGAGGGCTGAGGAATTAGGCGTTGCTCCTTCATCAGGAACTTTTATCTATGCATTATTAATGGTCAGCTATCAGAATCAATGCACCATAGATGCAAAGCTAAATAACTTGAGAAGTATTGGGCTCTCAGAGGAGGAGGTAGCACTTATGATTAGTAAAGCCCCTATGTTGTTGGGGTTCCCAGAGAAGCTGGTAGGCAGAAAAATGGAGTACCTGCTAAAGGAAGCTGGTTGTGATAAGATTGATGTGGTGCGAAATCCAGTTTTGCTCACGTGCAGCTTGGACAACAGGCTGATTCCCCGGAACATTGTTAGAAAGCTTCTGATGTCGAAAGGACTTCATGTGGCAAATCATAAATTTGCTACTTTCACAAAGCCAAGTGAGAAGGAGTTTGTGAAGAAATATGTTCTGCCATATGAACATGCTATTCCTGGTCTCCACCAAGCTTACGCTGATGCTTCTGCTGGGAAAACTGGGGTGTTGAATAGTTTTAAGAGTATCTCAAGGTGAATTTTGTGCAGGCTTAGATGCCGCATTTTAGATTTCATGGGATTAGATTTTTCGATTTCCTTTTTTTTATTCTTTTTAGGTAATTGTCATTTTGTAAAGATTAGTAAGATGGCTATCAACCATTAATTTTCTTCAGATTGATTGGTTAAATTTTATATTCACTAGTCATGACTCCATCTCTCATTTGAAACTTGATCGTCCTCTTTTCTCATTCATGTTGTGCTTTTATGAATGTCAAACTGTTCATAAAATAATAAATATATCAAGTAATTGTGGGTTGAGGCTGACCTGTATGGATTAACGGGCATAGTTTTGGCACTGTTATTTCTTAATTGGCTAGTTGTTTGTATCAGATCAGAGATGCTGACTAGTTATAATTTGAAATTTTGTTTATATGAATCATTGCAGTGACAGTGTTTATGTATTCTGTCCAGTACCATTACTTAGAACAACAGCACTTGCAAAGGGAGTACAGATTTCTTATGGGTAAGTTAACATCACATGATGTTTGAGAGGTCCTTTCTACCCGTAAGCATTCAAGGGACATTCATTGCATGCTATGCCATAAACAAAAATAAAGAAAAAAATGTAGGGTAGATCTTGGCCGTCCGAGATGTTAAGCATGAGTCTTAACCTGATTTGATGATTCTGAGATGAGAAGGCTGCACAGCTCTGGATTGCTGCCAGACTTTTCTTTTTTTTTATAGAAAATTTTGTAGGAGGTCGTAATTTTAAAGTTGCTTCATTTGCTGAGAACTGCTTTATTCGGAGAAACAGATCAGGGATCGGAAAGAAGAGTAATAGTGGTAAGGATCATATCAGGAATTGGAAGAAGGTATTGGAAGAGAAACTGTAATTTTGTAGTACCTGTTCGGCTGAGCTCCTTCCCTCTTAATCCATTCTAATCCCAATGAACAACCCTTTCTTAGAGAAGATTAAGCATTCTTCCTTGGTGCAAAATTTTAAGACTGCCTCTCCTCCTCTTTAAGAATCAGGTGAGGTCTCCTTTGTCGCTCCTTAAGCCCAAAATTATATTTTTTTCGGACAAATTTATCCTCAAAAAGTTAGAGCACCTTAGCAACTCTCCTAAGTCGTAACACATTATTCTCAGAGGCGGATCTAAGACTTAGCCAAAGGTGGCTAAGTCACCCCTGTGATTTTAAAATTTTAATTATATGTATAGGAATTTAATTGAATTTTTCTTTTTTAACTTTTTATATAGTCTAGCCGTCCTCAATAAATGACATATGTTTAATTGTAACATAGTGATTAAAACTCTATTTTATGGTTGAGAGGTCTTGAGTTCAAATTACACACCATAATTGTACATTTTTATTTTCAGTCACCCCTATCAAAATTTTCTAGTTCCGCCCCTAGAATGAAATAAATGTGTCGAAAATATTAAGTACAAAAATTTTATTTTTAAATTTACACATTTTTCATATTACTTTCTCTCACTTATTTCCACTATCTTGCAGTCTAGAATAAAAGTTTTATGAGTCAATTGTTGAGAGCTAATAATCATTGGCACTTGGGCAGGAATTCAAATTCTCTGTTATCTTTATCCCTCTCTCTCTCTCTTTAAAAACAGGATCCTCCTATTTCTTTGAAATAGCAGCAAATTTGAATCTCTTGGGCAGTGTATAGCTTTCTGTTATTGGTTTGATAAAAATTCAAAGGTTAACGGTGCTGAGCACGTGATGTTGGAGCGGATCCGTCCTTCAATTTTACGTAGCTCCGACCCGTTCCAATAGCACGTTTTACACTAAACTGTTTTGAACTTTGAAATTTTGACTTTTGATTCCAGCGTTCATACATAAAGCACAAAATGCTTTATGAACCCAAATGGCTTCCCCACAGGCGACAGTTTAAACTTTGAGCTTTGAACTTTGATGAAAACAAAAAAGGACAATGATTTACGAGTTACGACCCAAATAAGCTTCCCAAAAAGTTCTCCTTCCGAACACAAGAACATTTTACATTCCTAGCATTTTACTTTATGTATGTATTACAAATTTACAATATTTAATTTTTGGCTAATATTCTTAATCTTTTATTTAATTATTTATATTTAAAGTATAACTTGCTTTTATTAACACACTCTTTATTTCTTATTGTAATATAGTAAACTTCAATTAATGCTTTTATCCTTAAAAAGATAAATCTGATAAACTTTCTACTTATAACCAATTTTAAAAGTTCCAAAAGAAATTTGATTATCATAAGTCTTAACAGAAATCTTTTTGGACTGCAAGTAGTTTTTGAATAATAATATAGAGTCGTGCTAGTTGCGTTGAAATCTTGCATCACACGACACATATGCAGCACATTTTTAACCACTTCTAATTTTTTTTTTTTCAAAATTTGTACAGTTGTTGAGATTCACAAGAAAAACCCTCCTAAAAATCCAAACCGTTTGTGCTTGTTACGCGGTAATGAATTAGTATACCATGCTAGTCTGACTCTTCTTAATCCTAATGTATATATTGAATATAATGGCGAGTTATATTTAAAAATAGATTATTTCAAACAAGATAATTAAGATCTCACATAACTAAAGAAATTTACAAACCGTCTAATGAACCAACAATTAAATATTTTACGTTCTTTGCATTTAAAAAATACAAATTTAATCAATATTGATCTATGTAGAATAGACATTTTTTTTTAAAAATAACTTAATGTCTTGTTAAAAAAAACTAGCAAACAAATGAACAAGTAACATGGCAAAAATATATATAAAAAATGTACATTTATCTATTAAAAATTATGTCCATCTGTCATCTCTATTTAGATAACTAGAGTAATTATTGATGGAAAAATATCCCGCATATATGTGAATTAATTTCAACCGAGCAATATTTTTGTCTGCCTCATGTTTATATTCACATGAGTCTAGATTTGTACCAGATTAAAATAAATGATCCGAATTTCATTCTACCTGACCTGGTCAGGTACCTCACTGGATATGAATTCATCATTGATCTCCGCTGGGGACTCGCTTGAGTGAGCGTAGCAAAATTGAAGAGAAAAACTAGAAAAGGCAGAGACCAAGTTGGAACTGGGAAGATCCGACCGTTCCCTGCCTACTGCCATTTGTAGCTTTGTGTTGACGCCAAAGGAAAGAAATTCAGAGCCAGCAAATACCTTCCATTCCCTCAGAAAGAAAAATAGTGGGGGTTCTCTCTCTCTCTCTCGATCGAAACCTTGGCAGGGCTGCCAAGTGGAAGAAAGGGTTCTCTCTCTCTCTCTCTCTCCAGTGAATAAATTGGTCGGATACTCCACGCCATCCTTAGCCCAGTTGCTTGAGCTTCTTTGCTTCATCCATCCTCCTTTCTTTATTACGACAATTTTGACCTTGAGGTATATAATATTCTACTCTTCGAGAAAATATCAGATAGTGCTACTGAGAAACCTATCAGAAAGAGTAAGTCTAACTCGTATTTCCTTTCTATTTTCTGTCAATCCCGAGTAGAAACTATTGCTTCTTAAATCTTAATCGACTTTTGTGGTGCTTGTGATATGGTTATTGTTTTCGTTGCCTTTTCAAGTATCAGGTTCTGTTTTGTGTGACTATTGAATTTGTTTTACAAATTTCTTATTTATATATAGATGGTACTGATAGAAGGTTCTAATAAAAATTAAGACTTTTTTTAGTGTTTTTTTTTCAAAATTTATTTTTCATCCTTAAGGTTCTTGATTTATTCATAATTTTTGTGGTCTGCGCCACTGTATCTGAGTCAAAAAATTTAATCCTTTTTAGGTGTTTTACTGAATTTACAACTTAAATCAGCATCTTAGTCATAATCTGTTCCAAAAGTAGCATACCTTTTTTTTTATTTTGCTTTTTTTTTTCTTTCGCTTTAATTCATATACTTGCAATCTTTTATAACTTGTGTATTGTAGTGTATCCCCGTCTAACGGTGAGGTCTCAAGACGACCCCATTACAGAGGAAGAAGATTCAAATTTAAATAAAAGTGATGAAAGGGATATTGAATCTCTTTCTCCAATGGCACATGAATGCTTGAAATCTCCAGTAAAGCAAGGTAAAGATACTTTTCTCATGTTATTTCTATTTTTTAGTTATTATCTGTCATTGTTTCCCTGTTTACTAATTTGGTACCGATCCGAGGTGGTTTGTAGTTTGTACCAATGCATTACATGGCTGGTACCTGAAACTGGATTGGTACCGGTACGGAGATGGTATTGCTTCATATATGCTGTTTTCTTGGGTTCCACTAAACATAAATCTGGATTACACTAAACCCTGCAATCGGATATTACTGTGCATGAAACCTAAACTCATTGTGTGTACTGGTACAATACCAATCTGCAGCATTAGAAATGTTGATACTATGACAAACTTATGTTCTAACCAAAACACCCAATGCCTGCTGACGTCTATTAATTATTTTACTTTTAGGAAATAATTCTGAAAACCGGCCACATACACCATGTGCAACACCTTCCAAATCGCTCTCTAAGTCGCATCCTGTGTCTTTTACATCTACACCGGTCAAAACAGCAGGTCAGGTTTTGAATAGAAGGTCAGCTTAAAAATTACAGTAGTGTACAGTATCAGTTTAACTTTCTGGTACTTCCTATGTTTTGTTATTATCTGTGCTTTTTATTGGTTCATCGTCTTGCTAATTACACATTCGGAGTCTAAACTAGGTAAATATGAGATAAAATATGTAATGCATTGCATGGTTGCACTGCTGAGGTTGGTAATTATAGATGGTAGGTTACATTGAGACTAAATCGCAGATTTATGGTTGATTGGGCGTAATTTGCATATTATGGATTTGACAAATGGTACTCTGTGTGTGTAGTGCCATACCGGTATGGATTATACTCCTTCAGTTAAGCAGATTTCAATTAGTAACCGATTTCAATTAGTAACCTTTACTGTTCAGAGAACTAATTAAACTTCTGATTAATACAGAGAAGTCTGGGAAGAATACTGGCGATAAAACTGATAGACCAAATTTGTTTTTGCGGCCTCGAGCGGTGGTTTCTAGTCGAGGTACAAATTTACCCTAAATTGTGAAATTTTCAACGAGTGATGAGCCTCGGTTTCAATGAGTGATGAGTAAAGTTTTTGCTAATTGCCAGTATTTTTACTAGAAATAGTAGACGCCCATTTTCTTGGCTATTGGCAGTACCAAGATGTACCTATTGATCTGTACTATACCTGGCAATGTGGTTTTGGAGAATGTTACATTCTGGTTTTTATCAAAATGTGATGGGGTCAAACTGAACTGAGATTGGTCAAAATCGGTGTTGTGTAACCTTAGAAACTATAAAATCTATGATTGATTGTGGCTAGATAGAAAAAGCATCTGAAACTGACTGTTAAATTCTCTGATTTAATTTCAGACAATGATGATTTGATTGCCCTCCAGAATCGACGAATAGAAAAGAAAGCTCCAAGGGTTAAAAAATGCTACATAAATTCAGCACCCAATAGAAAAGAGAAGGATGAGAATAAGAACCTTGGTTCCATACCGGTTTCCGCAACAAAAACTCAGGAACAACGACCATCCACTGGTAAAAGGAAAGAAGGGAGTGGGACAAGAAGAAATGTAGCCATAATTGCAAGGCCAACCTAGATACTTACCCGGTTACCCCCTCCTGATGTCGAATTTTTTAATATCATGAGAAATATCTTTAATCTGGTATTTATTTTTGTTATGGATTTATCGAAGAGTTTGCCACATGTTGTTTTCATTTGTAGAGACTGGAGAGCTTGGATAGTTTCCTTGAGAGCGGCTATTAGCTTGTAAAAGCTATTTCAAATGTTATGTACCTTCTGCATGAATAATATGCCTTCTTTACAAAGATTAAAGAAGTATCTTTGATTCTATGTTGTAGCAATGTTTATTCAATGCATAGATGAATATCTGGTGTGATTAATAATTAATTATCTGGGACCACAGCCATCACAACTTCTACAGAATCATTCTTTTGAAATCAAACGCAACCAATGGACTAGAATTGCGAGAATAAAAATCAGAAAACCATGGCAGAATAAAAAACCACCGCCTATATTACTGAATAAAGATATTTGCTGTAAATTTTTTGGAGGTCATTGAACTTCATTTGGAATTTAGTACTCACCGAACTTTTAGTTATTTGTTTTAGTACTGACCTGAAGTATTTCTTCAAATTTTAATCTCACCGTCCAGAACACTAATAGAAACTGAGGTGACCTACTTGGACTATATATGATACAGCTCGACTGCTAACAAGAATTTAATTGTCAATTAAAACATAAGAGGTGAAGAATACAGAACAAGGGTCAATTACATCCAGAAAAAATACTCTTTTCTCTCTCGGATTTTCTCGAGTCAGGTTAATAGAAGAAGAAATCTCGAAATTGTTCACGTCCACCAAATTTATGGCAGGTGAACTATTACCTCCAATTTTTTATTTTTGGTTAGATTATGGTAAAACAATTAAGACGGAATGCAGATGACTAAACACCTGTATAGAATAAATAAACTGAAAATTATGCAAGCAAAAAACTTTTCTTATGTCTTAATAAAACTTTCAAAACGGTGGCATAAATTAAACAAAAGGTAATAATACTATCCTCTCTTCCAACAAAACTAATAATGCAAATGGGTAAAAGCCCAAAAACAAAATCAAGACAGATCGATTCTGCGCTTAAGTTTACTAGAGATCCAAACTGAACTTAGTTTGAAGCGGCAGCGGCAGCTCTCTTCTTTGGTGCAGCCTCAGTTCCTGTGTCATTTGAATTTAGAAAGGGGTCAGTTTTTTTTATTGCCTACCCCAACTTGTTCGGGACTAAAGGCTCGGTTGTTGTTAGTTTTCTATTACAAAAAGAAATGCAGCCTAAGTGTGACAATCATTTCAACATGCACAAAGGAAGAAACAAATAAATGCCTGCAAATTCTTATACTCCCATTACACTGAATTCTGATTAAGATGACAGAATTGCATCAAGTTTGGTTTAATAAATTTGAGTGCTTTTATTTAAAAAAATGGGAGAAACATGTGATGTTTTTATTTTACAAAGATCCATTAGGAAGTTTCACATCTTTAGTTATTTGTAAGTAACAGATGACCATTAAATTTGGCAAATAGAGCAGCAAATGATAAAATGTTATTATTTTTAAACAAGTTGGGCTTGAATCTACTCCAATTGACCATTAAAGTTGGACACCATTTTACAAAGGAACAAAATTGTCAAAACTTTGATTTACTTTAATTACTAATATATCAAGATTCAGGTACGACTTGCAATAAGACCCAATTAAATAAAGTTTTACCTTCTCTGAAGTTGCTCTTGAACCTCCTGGGGAGATGACGAAGGTACCTCATCCGGCCTGTCCCGGTTGTCTTTCTTCTGATAGCCTTCACACTCCAGTTATCTGCATAATAGATCAAATCAGTTTGAAGAATACATCCTAAATAATACACGTACATTAAAAGAAGAACGGAAAATTACAATGATAACCTTAAAATTTCACTAATAATCACTTTCATTACAAAGTCCATTTGTTATTAAGAATAAAATTGCTCTTAGTTGCAAAAAGTACAGAGGATGTTTACCTTTTTAAACTTCTCAACCACAGAATGAATCAGAAACAAGTAAAACTGAATTTTCTTTTCTTTTTCAATTTTCCAGATACAAATATTGAAATAAACAGGGTAAAAATAACATCAACATATTCTGTACACATAAAATGCACAATTCATTCCAAATGCAATATTCGAAATCATCTTTCATACACTCGTTACACTTAAACACAGCCAAACTGTCAAAAATACATGCATAAAGTGCGAAAACAGATCTGAAAAAGGTCGTTTCATGCCCCCTTTTTGTGCTGTACGAACATACTACTGCTAAACTAATGCAAACTAACTTACTTAATTGAGCTACTGATAAAAATTGGCTGAGTTACCACCAGTGAAGCTAGAGTGTGTTGCATACTTTTGGGTCTTTTTTCTTTAAATCTTGTTGTAGAGTTTCTTGCTTCATTTCAATGAAAATGGTGCTTTGCACTTTTTTTTTTAAAAAAAATCTAGCATAAATGCAACGGATGTATTAATCCACGACAACTTATATATTTCTAACAAACTCTGTCAATTCTGTCTTCGCATATCTAGTGAATTGAATAATGTTTTTAAGTGTTAGCAATTGTAAAATCCTGTCTTCGTATATCTAGTGAATTGAATGTCCTGAATCCATCTTTTCAATCATAACCAAAACCGACCGCACCATAAGCAATCATTGCAAATAAAATACTAGAAAATAAAAAAAAATTGAAAAAATATATAATATGACGTACACTTGCGGATGCGAGCAGAGGGGTAGCCACAAGATCCACATCTGCTTTTCTGGAGGTGGAAGCTCCTACGGCCACACCTAACGCACAGTGTGTGTGTCTTGTTCCTCCTCTTACCAAAACTTCCCGTTCCCTTGGTCTATAATCGATGAAACAAACAGATACAAGCAATTGTTAAGAACTGGTCTACCATCGCCTACAGCTAGGGTTAGAGATCATGAGTTTACCATTTTCTCTTGCTTGTCGCCTCGCCGCCGCGCTCGGGTTAGAAGATGGAAGAGAAAAACCCTAGTTACTTGGAGCGAGGATTATTTATAGTGCGTTTTTTTCTTCTCTTTGACCGCTAGAAATGACGGAATTACCCTCTTACATACGAGGGGGCATTTAATCAGTTTTATAAGATCTAAATAATACATTTGTTTAGTTAAGTAAAAATAAATGTAAAGTTTGTCTGAGGTCACTAAATTTTTATATAATCATTAAATTTTTTATTTGTTTTAATAAAGTCATTTTATTTTTTTTCATCTAAAATGAATGAGCATATTCCGTTAGTATTTTAGATGAAAAAGTTATAAACTAACTTGATTGAAATAGATAAAAAAGATTATAGCTATAGAGGGACAAATCAAATTTAAGTTATCAATTCGTGACAAAAAACAGAGTTTTGTTACCTCCGCCAAAATTTATCATGAAAACATAACAAATTAATATTTAAATAATTTACTATGCTCGGCTCTTATATTAATTAAATTGTCTAATATTATGAGATTTTGAACTTAACAATTCAATACTGAATAAACAAACAAAAGAGAAAAAAAAAACATAAGTCTAAGAAATATAACAATATTAAATATAAGTATTTTATGAAGTCCGATTAATTAACTATGAATCTTGGTCTTATGATATGAATTTGATAATATCAATTTCAACAATTAATTATACGGCAATTGATTACCATTAAAAATCGTCAAAAAAAAATTTGATCATTTTGTCTGTGTTTAATCAATTTACGCCCAAAATCCGTTGAATTAGTTTTTTTTTTACGGCAATCAATCATTGAAATTAGTTTTTTTTTTATTTTTTATGATCGAATCGTGTCTTTTAAATCATCTTCATTTGCATCAAAATATATATCTCAAATGTGTAGCGACAATGAGAAACGGAGCCATACTTTTAAATTAGTTGATTAGAAATGAAGATCATCCTATAAAATTTTCATGCTTCGTGTGAAAGTTAATTTTGTAATATTTATAACATTTTACATTGATCTATATATAAAAAAAAAAATTATTTTAGTACCTACAGTTGAGTACCCGCATCGTACCCGCACTTAATTCATTCCCAATTAACTGCCATAACTGTAAGCAGTCCCCACAACTACCAATTAACTAATTTACATACTTTCCAGTTTGAATTTTAAATTTCTCTTTCTCTCTGTTTCTTCCTTTTTTGAAGCTTCCGTGATTTTGAGGCGATTTTAGATCGATTTCGAGGCGATTTGGAGACGATCGTCTAGCGATTTCGAAACTGGAAGCGGGGATTTTTCAAAAAAAAGTGCGGGTACGGTTATTTAAGGAAAATTCATATATCATATATGTAGTTCATTGTATAGATATAAATACTTGTCTTGTATAGGTATAAATACTTCACAATGTTACTATTAATACTTGTTAAATAAAATTACAGTATTGGAACGGTTGTGTGGTCCCCTAATGCGGGTACGACGCGAGAATTTTTCATATATGTAGTTCATTGTATAGATATAAATACTTTTCTTGTATAGATATAAATACTTCACAATGTTACTATTAATACTTGTAAAATAAAATTATAGTTTTAGAACGGTTGTGTGGTCCCCTAGTGCGGGTACGACGCGAGAATTTTTCAAAAAAAGGTGCGGGTACGGTTATTTAAGGAAAATTCATATATCATATATGTAGTTTATTGTATAAATATAAATACTTGTCTTGTATAGGTATAAATACTTCACAATGTTACTATTAATACTTGTAAAACAAAATTACAGCTTTGGAACGGTTGTGTGGTCCCCTAATGCGGGTACGACGGGAGAATTTTTCAAAAAAAGTGCGGGTACAGTTATTTAAGGAAAATTCATATATCATATATGTAGTTCGTTGTATAGATATAAATACTTGTCTTGTATAGATATAAATACTTCACAATGTTACTATTAATACTTGTAAAATAAATTTACAAGTGCCGACAAAAAAAAAATTGGTTTTAAAAAAAATTGGTTTTAAATACTTGATATCTTAAGTATAAATACTTGATGAATTACTATTAATATTTGATATCTTAGGTATGAATACTTTCTATTTTGTATGAATACTTTTCATATTTGAATATTTGATACTTTGAAAAACGTGTAAAAGTATGTCATCATGGATCTCATTTGAAAGATAAAATTGTGTAGAACGCGTTCGTGTTTTTAAATTTGTAAAATTCCTCATAGATCGTCCCAAAAATTGGTTAGATTGACCGGAGAAAAAAAAAACCACCTTGAAAAACGTGTAAAGATGAGTAGGTATTGTGTCCAGTTTTTTTTTAAATACTTGATATCTTAGGTATAAATACTTGATGAATTATATATGAATACTTGATAATTTAGGTAAAAATACTTTCCATTTTGTATGTGAATTAATTTAATTGCGGTCCCCAAAAACAGTTATGACAGTTTAGGTGCGGTTCTCAAAAACAGTTATGACAGTTTATGTGCGGGTACAATGCGGATACTCAACTGCGGGTACTCATATCAGCTTCCTAAAAAAAATACCAAATGCAATTTTTTAAAATAAATAAGATTAGTTGATTCCAATCTTTCAACATGGATCCGCTTCCGGCAACAATGATATTTTTGAGATGATCAATTTTACATCTTGAAATTATCATTGTTCTCTAGTGAGTATATTGTTACAAAAAAGAAATCCTTATTCAAATAAATTTCCTTTTGTGTTATACCCGTAAAAGAAAAAAATTCAAATGCTGTAAATATGTTTACAAGGAGTAAAATCTACTTCAATTGCATTAATATAAAATTCCTTATTTTAAAATTCCGTGTTATATCAACAACAAGTTGCATTTCATAAAAATTGTGTTTTGGATTGCATATCTTGATAAATCATCACCAAAATTTGTTTTTTTTAATCTATATTTCTCATTGCACAAGCAAAAAATCATGTCATTAATATGCTTGCATCTCAAAAAACATTATCATTTGTTATAAGCATTCAGGCCATAAAACACAATTATAATTATTCGATCACCTTATCAATATTATGATTTGCTATGGAAAATTAGTATCAGTTTAGCATTGGAAACTCTATATATATATATATATATATATATATATATATAAACTATATATATATATATATATATAAACTATATATATATATATATATATATATATATAGAGTAGAACTAGGGTGCTCCTAAGCTCACCAAGCCCTTCCGTGAGCACGACTCTAAAACCTATCAAATTGACTTCAAACGACATTTTTAAACCGTTAGATGTTCAATCTATATTAAAATGTGCTTGGAGACCAAATTTCACATTTTTTGGAATTTTTTTACTATTTATTAAGATGGTTTGAAAATCGCTGTTTTCCAATGGTGCAAAATTTTAATAAAAACAGCGATTTTCAAACCATCTTAATAAATAGTAAAAAAATTCCAAAAAATGTAAAATTTGGTCTCCAAGCACATTTTAATATAGATTGAACATCTAACGGTTTGAAAATGTCGTTTGAAGTCAATTTGATAGGTTTTAGAGTCGCGCTCACGAAGGGCTTGGTGAGCTTAGGAGCACCCTAGTTCTACTCTATATATATACATATATATATATATATATATATATATATAGAAACTATATATATATATATATATATATATATTTGGAGAATTAGATGTCAAGATTAAAACATAAAAACACCCTTTAATGCAGATGAATGTAATTTGCTCCTGTCAAAAATATTTTATAAACAGAACTATGATTTCTCATGCAAACTTGATTTGAGATGCACCGAAATTTTTAAAGTTACCGCAACATAAAATTAAAATTAAATGAATACCACTATTTCTGAGATTTTTCCAATCCTACCACTCATGTAGACCCAGTTCACGTATCAAAATGTGTTGGTGTGCGGACTGATTTGGCGCACCAACTGGTACTCTAACTGGGTTATAGCACCAACTGTTCCGAAATTTTTACTGTTTTTCGGTGCGTTTCACCCCGTTTGAGCACAAATTTTGGTGCGCCAACCCAGCCCGCGCACCAGCCCAATTTGATGAGCGAACTGGATCCGCATGGGTGGTAGGATTGAATATAGTTTGGGCCGGGTGGTAATCATTTAATTTCTATTTTTTTACTGTGGTAACTAAAAAAATTTCGGTGAGATGCATGACTCTTTGAACTTGTGCTATATTTTTTCTCCAAACGAGTATTTTCATCAAGCCAAATTGTCTTTTCATCTAAAATTAGAAATATTATAATTGTAACATACAAACAGCAACAAAAATTAATTTTATATACAACTCGTCATTTAAATATTTGTTGACTTGTTAAACTAATTCCTGTAATGTTTATAGCATGTAAAACATCAAAACTTGCATCAAATTTCGAAGTCTAAATAATTACAAAAAAAGAATTTTTGAGATCACTGACAAATTGTCGCCAACAATATATTGAATAAGAAAAATCTGAAATATTTCCAAAAAATTAAATTGCTTGTTCCACAATCTAACACTATACATAAAAGTATTAAAACTGCTAACTATAAAAGATTGCCTCTAAGAGTATGCAATACTCCCCCACGAAACCTCCTCTTACTCCAGCCTTATGCGAATCGCATCCAAAAAATAACTTCAATTGCTGTATTATTTATTAATTAATTCACATAACGTCTTTTATTAGAAAAGAATTTCTATTTCTTTCTCGCCACAAGGCTCAGGGTCCGACTCTGCTGTACAAAAAAACAGCGTCCTCCTCTTCTTTTTGTGTCTATCTCTCCCTTCAAAAGAGGAGGAGAGAGAGAAGAGAGAGAAGAGAGAGAGAAAGAGGAGAGAGATAGAGAGGATAGCAGGGGAAGAGGAGGGATTTGAAGAGCACTGGATCTAGGGCTGTAAATGAGCCGAGTTTGAGCGAGTTACCTCCTGTAATGCCATGTATTTTGAGGTACGGTCTAATTGTTAAATTTCATTTTAAGAACAATATAACCGATTATATAACGTTATGTATTTGAAATACTAAATTAATGTACAATATATATGTATATATATATATTTTTCTTCTTTCATTACATATATTACTTTAATAAGTAACTCAAAATAACTACCTTGAATAGAAATTACTGTGGTCCGATTTACATCAGTAATTGAAATAGTCTATACATTTATAAGTTACCCAAAACACAAAATACGGTTTTGCATATTATTTCCAACAGCCCACAATCCATAATATTTTAATTACTCAAATTAGAAACGTAACTTTCCAAAAATAACTACCCTGCCAATGGCGCCTCTTCCCTCAGTTAATATGATTTATATCAAACCCCTCTGCCGACTCTCTCTATCATTTCGTTTCCTTCACAGAAATTAGAAAGGAGCCCATATTTAATTCATCTTTCCTTCGTAGCACCCATACGAGATCCAAGCCACATTCCTTGCAAAATCAAATTCTGAGATTAAGGTATTCCAATTTTACATTTAATTTGTGGTTAGTAAGTAAATAAATAATTTATTGTATTCATTTACTTGATAAGTTTTCTCAAAATTACTTATCGGAATTCTTAAAATTTATATGATTGTTCAATTAGTTAAACTATTTCTTGAATAACGACTATAAATTAATTGATTATCAAATAGTTCTTTAGTACTATATAATCTGAATTTACGTTTGTAAAAACCCTTGAATTCAATTTCAAGAAACTTGATTTATTTCATGAAGATCAATTCTTCTAATTTTATTGTAAAAGATTATGTTTATTCATTATCGAATTTCTGCATTATGTTTGTATTATATTTATAAGTATTTTTATTAGCATCTCTTACATGTTATATATTTTTAGCACCTGTTCTAAAGAAAATTATGAATTAAACAAGTTATTCCCAAATAATTTATCTAGTGTCGTAATACGTTGATTATACAATTTTATGAACACTATGAGGTTTATATATGTATCATTTGCAGAATTCATGGAACTTTATATGTTCGGTGAGAATAATTAGTTCAATTGTCAAATTCTCTGAATAGTATACATTAGTTTATTAAATGGTAATTTTTCACCGAAGACCCTAAAAGTTTATTCACCGATAACCCTAAAATTATTTTATTACAAATACGTCTATTCTAAAAACTTTAGTAACAACTATATTTCTTTTTAGATCTTATAAATGACATTCGGATTATGTACTGAACAAAAATTAGTAGTAGTAACATACCTATCTAAATAGAAATATGTATAAATATTAATTTAGAAATCATGTTTCGTGGTCTAGATCCGACTGACGAAATAAGGAGAGAAGTAGAGACAACAGTAAACTGCTCCACGACAACAGGTGCGGGTTCCTGGTCTTTTTACAAATAATACAAAAATGTATGGATTGAGGTAAGAAATCCTTTTTCAAATCTGGTAGATAAACTGCATGTTGTGGATGTCGAACATTCGTTTGATTTTGTTTAGAATTGCATGATAGGAGTTCTTGATGCATGGAATTGAAATGACAGGAATTGCGAATGTGAATTGGGAATGGGGAATGTGAATGAATTGTTTTCTTTAAATTAGGGCCGTCCGTGCGAGGCGGCTCAGCATGTGTTTTGAAAATCAGGCTGTCCGTGTGTGGCAGACCCCAGAGTGTGAAGTGTGAACAGAACGGGTCGTCCTTGTGTGGCGGTTCGCCGGATGGGTCCCCGCAATGGCCCATCTAGAGTGTGATTGAACGGGTCGTCCTTGTGTGGCGATTCGCCGGATTTTCATGTACGGGCATGGATTTCCAGAGTGTGGAATTTAAAAACCTTAAATGTGAATTTAAAAAGGGGCGGGAATGAAGGTTGTTTTTTTAAACGATTGCATATCCGAATTGATAGGAAATTTGGGGGAAAATTTTGAAAACTTTACTTTTATGTTATTTGGGATATTAAATGCATTGATTTGTAAAAACACCGGGCTGGAACTAAATCCCGCACTGAGAGATAGTTCGATCTCTCACCGTACCACCTTTTATGTGGGTTCCAGGAAATGAAGAAGGAGACATAGAGGAAGGCCGCGAGTGAGGAATTAGCGGAAGTTATTAAAGTAGCCACTATTTGTTTTTAATTTGCATTTGTATGAACAATACATTGTGTAGTCATGGCGGTAACAGTTTGACTAGCCATGTCTGACATGTTTTCCCTTTATATTTGTTTGTGGACCCTATTTAATTTTTAATATAGTGGCTTGTTGGTTGTGTTATCGATAATGTATGTGATGTGCTTAACGCCTTGCGTCTGAATGCGCGGCGGGTTGTCCGGGGGTGTGACAACTCCAACTCGAACTCAGCTCATTAAATAATGAGCGAGTCCACTCGAGTTGGGATGGTAATAACGAGTTGTAGAGCCAACTCGAACTCAGCTCGTTATCAACTCGAGTTGGCTCACAACTCGTTTATAAACTCGTTTAACCAATTAAATCAATACAACACAAGTTATAAACAAGTTTGAGCTGAGTTTGAGCCGAGTTTGGGTTTGGTTTTGGTTATTCTGGAATTTTTTGTGTCCAAGACTGTATAACTTTGTGTAACTCGAGTTATAAATGAGCGAGTTGGGGTCAGCTCAAACTCAGCTCATTTATTAAACGAGTTAGCCAACTCGAGTTGGAACTAACTCGAGTTGTAAATGAGCGAGTTAAAGCGAGCTGTAAATGAGCGAGTTACGAGTTTGAGCAATTTTGCCCAGCCCTAACTGGATCTCAATCCCAGGCCGAGGCTCCTGCTATTAAGGCGAATTCACATCACCTCAGGTTACCTGATTCAAGCAAATTATGATCGGACAATTCTTTTAACATGACACGAATCTCAAAACAGATCCCTACAGTATCGGTAGGCACCAGATTGAGTTTGACCTGGATAGAATTAATCCGGGCCGTCCGTTTCAATTTGCTTTGAGTCAGGTACCTGGTAGGATACGTATCCTGTCCAGGTCGCATTCCAAATCTATTTCGCCCGTGGTGCCAAGGGTTGTTGACCTTGTATCCAGGCTTCGGAGAGACTTCGACCTCTACAGTTGAGTAGGTTGGAGTAGGTTGAAGTGGGCCGTTATCCCTCTCCGGAAGTCTCACCCTCCGCTAGAGCCAGAGCAGCCAGGGGCGAAACGCGAAAAAAGAAAAAAATTGGAGGACCGTCGCCTCCGCCTTCGCCTGCGCGAAGAAGAAGGATCGCCGCGCCGCCTCTGCCCGCTTCTTCCCACCTCCGCCTGTGCCAGCCCGCCTCTTCTGCTGTAGTGTAGGTAAATCCCCTTCTACTGTAATACGGGAGTTTAGGTCTAACCGAATTTCCTCGATTTCTCGCAAAATTGCTTGGATTTTGACCGAATTTCCTGACCTGAACTTTGATTTGAAGTATATTTCTCGCAAATCTCCTGACCTGCTTGGATTTGAACTGATCCGAATTTTCGCCTAAAATTAAATTTTAGAGTATATTTGCAGACCGTGATTTACATGATTTGTGTGTTTTAATTGCTTGGATTTTGACCAATACTGAACAATGAATATAAACATTTGCAAGAATAGTAGAAAAATAAAATAGGATAACCAAAATAAAGGGCTGTAACTTAAAACCTGAGATGCATTCTCGGGGCGGTATTATGTCGGAGATAGCTTCTGTGTATGAAATTAACTAATTAAGGCAGCAAAAGGATTGAAGCAGTGAATGTGATTTTGATCTATCTCCATATCATAACTTTGAACTTTAAACAAGAAGATGATTAAGCACTTGTTATTTTTGTGCATTGCTATAGCTCTCGTCTTTTTTTTAACTTGTATTATTGTCGTAATTTTATTTACATGGAATTGCTTCAATTACTTGAATGGAATTGCTTCAATTGTTTAAATGAGGACTAATCAGTTTTTAAACCCAATTAATTATGCCTTTAAGAGAATTTTGATAGGTTCTGAATTGTTTGAATTGTTTAAATTGCTTGAATAGCTTGAATTGTTTAAATGAATATTTGTTATAAACTTTAGACTTAGTTGAAACCTTTGATGTTCATTTATATTATCTCGACTTCTTATTTATTTTAATTGATAATGTCATTTTATATTATGTTAAATTTTTTTTTTGCAACTATATTTGTTTGCCTACCCCTAACAAAAGTTCTAGCTTCGCCACTGAATAGGTTTGAACTTTGAACTTTGAATCTTTGATTGAATAGCTTGAATTGTACTTTGATTGAATAGGTTGAATAGCTTATACAGCTTGATTGCAAATTATACAAATCCCCTCTAGCACAGTGCCAGTGGTACCATTTCCATTTTTACAATATTTGAAATGCTTGCTATTTTTTGAATTGTGCCTTGAATCCGAACCCGAAACTGAACCCGTTAGTTTATTCGTACCCGAATCCGGTTTTTGCCTACCCCTAGCTCAAATCCTAGCTTCACCACTGGTTGCATCGCTCCTGCTCAGTCCAGAGCTATTTTCCTGTCGGAGCAGGTGTTTCCAGTCCGCCAGAGCACGAAGGTGGTTTAATTACATGGAGATGAGTACAGACATTCTCTTTCCACTGGAGAAGCTCTCGCTTGATCTAGTACATAAGCCTGAATCCTCGATCAGGTAAAATTTCCCATCTGCTGCTTTCTTAATTTTATTTAATAGGCCCTGGAAGGAGAGCGAGAGGGAGAGGAGAGAGGGAGAGAAAGATATATATATACTTGGCGGTAGGGATGTATAATTCGTGCCGTACCGGCACGGCGTGATCAAGTCAGATTTATAGGTGCCGTTCCGTGGCCAAGAGGGATGGTTAGTCACGTGTCTTGTCCAAACGTGACCGGTCACATTTAACTATTTTTAAAGCTAGATTGAACGGTCCTGATCACACGTGATCACGTGCCGTGTGGTGACCATACCAGTTTGCATGCCGTGCCGTGTCAATTTTCCAAAGGATGGTTACATCACGCGAATGGTTACGACATGACCGGCACATGCAGTGCCGTGACAGAACCGTGCCGTTTCGTGATGTATCCACTCATGGCGTGACTTTTTTACATCTCTACTTGGTAGCCACTTTCAAAGAGAGAGAGAGAGAGGGGAGTGGGCAGAGATGTGCCTTTCCGCTCCTTATCTTTTCTTTGTTTTCTTCAATTTTTTCCTTATTGCTTGAGAAAAGCTTGTTTACCGATTTCAGTAATCCTAGATATGCCGTGCTTGTATCATTAGGAAGCTTCAACCCACCAACATACATGCATTTACGAATGTTTGGCAAGTCTCTTTGTTCCAATATTTCCTTTTTATCTTGTTTTAGTATTATTTTTTCTGCTAATTTGTATTTTTCTCAAGTATGTTAGCTTTTGTTGGCATGTCTACTAAGTTTCTGGTACGAGCCATACTTCAGCTAAGTATTATCATAGCTGCATGGTACGACCTTATACCATTCATAGAAAATGAGTAACTGAACCTGTACCTTTACCAAGATGCTTTCTGAGCTTGTTCCATATTTCAAAATTAATTAGTTTGAATTTTTCGTAGGGAATTTGGTCTTTTTCATACACATTTACTACAACTGTATAGTCTTTAAAATTTTTCCTTTATTAGAGTTGGCAAGGGATGAACTAACAGCTCGGGGTTTTATTGTACTTGGAGGTTATCTTTCTCCTGTCAATGATGCATATAAGAAAAAGGTTCCTAATTTCTACTCAAATACCATATTTGGCATGTCTATTGGTTTTAGGCTACCAAAGTAACCACACATTATCTTGTTTAAAAATGACACAGGTGTCTTGCATTTGCAACCATTTCCTAAAATCTTTTGGAAATAATACCCTTTAAGCCTTCAACTGTCAAAACTAAGCATAAGTCAAGCAACAATGACTAAACTGGCCTGGAATAATTAACCAAATATTCATTACTAGTTTTTACAAATGGAATCCAAACATATACTTTGCTTGATCTTAATTTCAATTTGATCTCAGAGGAAAAGGACTATTACCAGCAATAGGGGTAAAATTGTCAATATGTTAATGAAAAATATACCTTTCCATCACTATATTCCAATGTTCTGATATTGTATCAAATATCTCAAATCACTTGTATGAAATATTGGATACTTTGTTCAAATGTGATATAATACTAGGCATTATATGCAAAAGGTGTGCAATTATTTTTTTGTTAATTTGTAGGATCTTATATCAGGCATACATCGAATCAGGATGTGTGAGTTGGCATGCAAGAGCTCGTCTTTTGTGATGGTAGAACCATGGGAGGTAATCTAATGTTGGTCCACCCTGATTTTCAATCTTTTTTGGCTTAATATTCCTTGTGTTCTGAAATTAACCGTTAAAATTGTCATGTTTTGAATGGAAATTTCATATGAGCTCCTGCAAAAATTCTTATCAGCATATGCCTGAACTACCTAATACTTCGAATTTTCTTCAAAAGTTCCAATAATACTATAGCAGTCTTCATTCTTATTTTATGTTCTGAAAATCAGTTGTCATATTGTAAGAATTGGAGAAATTTATTGGAAGGAATATATATCATTCTCATTTTTCTGGGGTATATGCATGGTACCAAAAGAAATCTAACTTTATAGGTATACCATTTGGATCAGAAGTTTCTATATTTCTTTCATTTGCACATTTACTCTTATGGGACCTTACCAGTCTATTATATAATTATTTCTTCTATAGGCTAACCAAAGTAGCTATCAGAGAACACTGACAGTTCTTTCAAGGATCCAAAACTCTTTGCTCAAATCAGGCTTCATTGACAAAGGTTTGTGGTAATACACTATCATGATAAAGGATCTCAATTGGACATCTCTTACAGGAATGTTCCTGGCCAAGATCTCAAGGATATAGATTTTCATCCTCTGCCATTTTTATCTGGCTTTATAGTCAATTTTTATTTTCTGTTTCATTGAGATTTTTGTAGATTTTTTTTGCCAATCGTGCATCAAGCCAACTTTTTACCAGTTTTAAGTTAACAGATCCTTAATCATTTGAATCTGCCTCAAATTTGAGCTTCAGTATTACGTAATATTGGCAATTGGTGGCTGATCTGTTTAAGGATCGTTGGATCAGACTCTCCTGACCAGTTTGCACTTTATTGTTTTAATATTCTTTTAACGCTAAATGATTAGACTTCTTATTTAATTTGTATAGAGCATTTACAATTAATAGCTTGGATTTTACCTTTGTTCTTTCTTTTTATTCTTATATTTGTCTATTTAATTTTACTTATTTATGTAGGTTCGCTCAAAGTGATGCTTTTATGTGGTTCAGATCTGCTTGAGTCTTTTGTAATCCCCGGAGTGTGGATTGCTGATCAGGTAACATAAATTATGTAATCTACTCCAACTAACCATGGGTCTCTATTTAACCCAATATCATCTTTAAGTAAACCTTGCTGCAAGTTAATCTGGTATTCTAATCTCAATCGAAATAGTAATTCAAAAATTGCAAGTAGATTTATATAAAAAAAAATCCTTTCAAGTGAAAGAAAAGTAAATTAATTTTGTTCCAGGTCAGATCAATATGCAAAGATTTTGGTGTAGTCTCCATACGTCGAGAAGGGAAGGATATCGACAAGGTTATATGCAATAATGAAATTTTAAGTGAAAACAAGGTAATCCTTTTCATGCTTTTCAGCCTTTTCCCTTTTCCCTTTTATTTTTATTTTTTATTCATCATGCAGATGAAACTGCAATGCGGGTAAAATGGTTTGATGCTATTTATCATGTTACTTTTGCCAGAACAACATTATCTCAGTGGATGAGATCATCCCGAACCAAATCAGTTCAACAAGAGTCAGGTAATTCCACATAGGAAAAATATGCATATCAAGTATGTGCACAAATAACAGGCGGTAGACAATGGTTTGACATAATGGTATAACCGTATAATCCTGAATATGTACATAACAAAAGGATTGCACTCCTCCAAAGCCCAGATAATAGAAATACAATACTTAGGTTTTGTTATAAAGGAATTAATATAAAACAATTAGGCAAAAATAAAAATGAAATGAAATATCTGTTCAACTGGTATGGATCCTCTGCGGGCTCAGTACATATTGGTATTATATATGTAACATGGAAATCCTTTTTTTTCGTCCTTTTCTTCTTTCAGCATCCCTATACTGGATAATAATCGATCCTTTTTTTTAGTTTAAACATAATTTCTAAATTTCTATTGTTTACTGCAACCGATGACTTGCTATCCTTTTTTTTCCCCAAGGGATTGCATTAGAAAAGGACTCTCTATAAAGTACCTGATACCCGATGAAGTCATCGAGTACATTAAAGATACCCAACTCTATTCGAGTGTGCCTGATAACTGATTGATCTGAAGCATGAGATGATGAGAAAATAAGATAGATATCAAGGTAAGAATAAAAATAGTAAAATGAGTTAAAGGCGAAGAAATTTGCTGCTAAACGGCTCCATAATATATTTAGATACATTTTTTTACTGCCAAGGTAATAATTTATTATCCTACAAATGTAGAAGTATTTTAGAGATACTGGCTAGCTTAAAATATATCATTTTTTATTTGACTTCTTACATTGTAAGTAGTAATATGTTGCGCTGCATGGTTCATGCACAATATAACTGACCATTGCATGGTTCATGCACAGTACAACTAATAAGTAATAAAATAATCTACTGTCGATTTTATTTTTGTTCCCAATTGGGGTGAGTACTCTTCTTTTGTTTGATTTCTGTGTTCTACCTTCTTGTTGGTTAAATTAGTTTCTCTCCACTTGCAATTGAATGCACGATGCTTGAATTATTGGCCAAAAAGAATCTGAGGCAAGAGTAGCAATTCTACTTATTTCGGTTTTTTTTTTTTCTGGAAATGTATTCAGAAACCGGTCTTGTTCATATCTAGAATTCTTTTTTTTTTCTTTACAAAAGCTGCAAATAATTATGAAGGATATTATAAGTTGCATAGCCAGAAAAAAGCAAGAAGACATACCAGCTCAATATTATATTACATTAATAAAAGCATGCTATAATACCATAACCGTAAAATAATGTGTTATAAAATAAAGATAAACAAACAATAAATAAGATAGAGAGAACACAAGATGACAATCTCTTTATTCATATATTTCTCATGTGTTTTACATATGTACAATACAATATTACAAAGTCTCTATTTATAGGCTACAAATTGTAAATGAAAAGTCACTACAATAATAAATAAGAATTGAATTCCAAATAGTAGTGTGATATGAATTCCAATGGTAGTGGGGTAATGGAGAAGTGAATGAGGATTAATATTGGGAGTTACAAAATGAATGGACCATCCACTATTATATTCATAACACTCCCCCTTGGATGTCCATTTCATAAAAATATGCCTCATTAAAACCTTACTAGAAAAAATCCTATGGGATAAAAACCTAGTGAAGAAAAAGAGTACATTATTCTTTTAATACGCAACTACAACCTCACCAGGAAAATCCTGTGGGAAAAACCATGGTAAAGAAAAATGTAATGCATATTAACTCCCCTTCATGACAACATTAATCAAGATCTTTAAGTCGACCAACTCCAATTTTACGGATCACATTTTCAAATATTAAAGTATGGAGTGTCTTAGTGAATAAATCTGCTAGATTCTCACTTGAATGGATTTGCTGAACATTAATAACATTATCCTTTTGGAGATCATGTGTGAAAAAGAACTTTGGTGAAATATGTTTTGTTCTATCTCCTTTAATGTATCATTCCTTTAATTGAGTAATATATGCAATATTATCTTCATATATGATCATCAGGATCATTTCTCCAGAAGACAAACCACATGTCTGACGAATGTGTTGAATCATAGATCTTAACCAAACACATTCTCAGCTTGCTTCGTGTATTGCTAAAATTTCTCAGAGTGAGCGAAGTATATGTTTAATTTCATTCCAATGTCTTTGCGTGAGAGAAGAACTATATCTTGCTTATAAATTTACAGCAAAGGATATATCAGATCTTGTATGTCCAGCAATATACATAAATGCTACTATTGTACTAAGATTTGGTACTTCAGGACCAAGTAGTTCTTCATCACTTTCTCAAGGTCTAGAAGGATATTTATTCACATTTAATGATCTTACAACCATCAGAGTGCTCAATGGATGTGATTTTATCAATATAAAATTATTTCAACACTCTTGCAATATAATTTTCTTGATACATAAAAATGTCATTTTTAAATGTTCAATTTGCAATCCAAGGCAAAATTTTGTCTTCCCAAGATCTTTCATCTCAAATTCTTCCTTTAAATAATTTATTGCTTTTGGAAGCTCTTCAGGAGTTTCAATGATACTTAGATCGTCAACATAAACTGCAATTATAACAAAATCATTTCCATATCTTTTCATGGACAGATCGTATCATTATTATATCTATGTTTCAATAAATATTAACTTAGACGATTATACCATATGCGTCCAAATTTCTTTAATCCATATAAAGATTTTATTCAATTTAATTGAATAATGTTCTCAAGAACCTAAATTACATACTTCAGGCATCTTAAATCCTTCAGGGATTTTCATACAAATATCATTATCAAGCAAGCCATATAAATAGGCTGTAACAACATTCATTAGACACAAATTAAGTCCATGTATTTCCAGATTAACTAATTATCGAAAATTATTGCATCCACCACAGGTGAGTATATCTCAAAATTTCACCTTTTTCATTTTATTTTCACGTAAATATCAATTTCTATCATTCATAATTTGTGCCTTCGGCTAGTGGGACTGCAGGCTGATACCTCGCATATTTAGTCTATTTTAGGCCTGTTTTAGTACCAGATTCGTGCCATAATTCACCAGAATCATGTGCATTTCATCGATATATCTTTAGAATTTGGTACTGCTGAGTGTTTGTTTGTTTTCTGCAGGTTTGGAGCAAAACACACGAAGAAATGGCGATTCACATGATGAGGTACGACCCTTACCAGGCTTGGTACGGGTCGGACCATACTTAGCCGTTTTCAGCTCTTCACGCCTGGTACGGCCAGGCCGTACCAAATTGGTACGGGCCGTACATGAAGGCGTCCTGACAGATTCAAATTTGGGCAGAGGCTATTTAAGGCGGGGAACTCTCCAAATTTCACATCGAATTCATTCCAGATAGATCTGAGAGCTCAGTAGGAGAGAGAAAGAAGGCTAAGGAGCTGAAAGCAAGAAGGAAAGAAGAGGAAGAGGCGAAACTCGACGGATCTAGCTTCCTCCTCCATCTCCCTTCAATCCATGGCTATCTCTCTTCCTCTTATTGTATTTTTAGACATTGCTATGTGCTGTGAGTAGATCATTTTAGTTTCTAGGGTTAGAGATCGAATCTTGATTTGTTTTGACTTTCTTTGACTTTTACTTTGTATGAACTCTTTAGTTTGATTGATTGTGATTTTCATTGTTATATCTTGCTTTGCTTGCTGTGATTGTTGTATGATGTCCCTTTAGGTTTAGATCGAACCTATCAAGGTCATGTGATCATCTCAATCTCTCATCCAATTCAAGTACATAGGGTAGAATAGTTCGAATTGAAGCCGAAAGGTTGAATTCTCCTCTAATCGACAGATTAGAGGGTGCCTTAGACATCTAATCAATCAGCTAGGGTAGATCTGTACCAACATACGATGGTTGAGGTGTAGAAACCCTAAAAGGCTCTCAATCGCATTCCAACCTAGATCTTGATCCAACAAACGACGGTTGAGGGTTAGGAACCTTAGGTATGGTCAATTGAACCTTTCTAAAGAGTTTAGCACAAGGTACCAGCAAGGAAATGCATTTACTCGAACTGGTAGGTTCTGTTCTGGGAAGCCGGTACGGGTCTTACCAGGGTGGTACGGCCTAGCCTTACCAAGTGAGGTACGGCCTAGCCGTACCTACTTAGTACGGGCCGTACCACTAGAGGCAGATCAGAGATGAAGTCTGAAACCCTGGAAACGCCTTTTATCCATAATCAAAACACAATTTACATTTCTTCTAGCATTTTATTACATCTTCTTGAATTGTTTGATCTGATCCTTTAGGAAATTAAACACCAAACCAAACCTTTCTCACTTCTAGTTTTTGATTGAGTTAGGTAGATTCTAACCTAGTAATTGCCCGTCCCTGTGGATCGATACCCGATTATACTACTCGATAGGGGTTGTGCACTTGCGACCCTTACTCGTGAAGTGTAAACGCGGTTTTAAAAGGTACGCCCTCAAGCGTACCGAAACTTGCGTTGCGCTTCTGCGCGAACAAGTTTTTGCTTGTCCCAAGCAAAAAGTCTCAAACTCGGGTAAAAGTGCTGGACAACTAAATCTAAATGCGGATACAAGTCTAAATGTGAAAACTTACATGATTGCTACAATAAAAGAACGCAAGAATCTTTTTGCTATGATTCGGACTTCCCTTGGTCAATTGTGATTCACCTCACAAATTGATTAATAAAACCTCAAACTCTAAATGTTTCAAGTCTTGCAAAGTTGATTACTCGAATTTATCGATTTATCATTCTTTCACTAAACTATGCCTTCGTTTGTAGAGATTTTCCCTTTTTGGCACCCCCAAGCTTGAATCAAGCTTAGGTCAGAAAGTTGCGGACTTCGTGTGTTGATATGTGCAAAAATTTTATTTATTTTTTTTTCATTTCTAATTGGGAGACGAGCTCAAAGGCGCCCATTCAAGGCTTATTGCCAGTACTCTTATGTTCTCCATCTTTTCATCCTTTTTTTTTTTCTTTCTTTTTTTTCTTTTTCTTCTTTTTTTTTTTTTTTTTTTTTTTTTTGTTCGCACATACCATGAATACACACATCCACTAGTGTTCATTCACACCAACGGATATCCCAACTTTTCTTTATTTGAAATCCCTATTTCCACCTTTGAAAGGCACAATTCGGTTTCTAAATGCTATCTCGACATTCAAGTTTCCAATTTTACAAATCTCAAACCATTTGTTCGTAATCAGTTTTGTTTGGTCAATTATGAGGTTAGTTCTAATTTTCCAAGATCATCCAACTCACAAACAAAAGTTTTCAAACAAGTCCCTAATCGAAACAATCAAGCAAATTTTTCACCTAACAATGCAAGAGAAAAGTAAAAATGACCTAAGTGCAATCAAAATAAATCCTAAAACACAAAAGTAAATCCTAAGATACAAAAGTCGTCTTCCCCCCCAAGCTTAGCCTGAGCATTGTCCTCAATGCTTCAAGACTGAAAGATAAAGAGATATAGAAGCAAAAGGGAAAGAGAAAACATACCCGCTCAGTCATCGGTGGGAGGTGGATCAGGTGGCACTGGTGGGAGCACCCACTTCTGAGGAACACGAACCGTGCGATCATACTCTTGCATCAGAAAAATCCGCAAGATTCCCATCAAGTTCTTGATCGAGCGCCCGATCGCGCTTTTGTGCGCTTCCAATTTCTCCAAGAGTGTAGCAGTCCGATCGGGTTCAAGATCTGCGCTTATGATTACATGACGACATCTATCTGGGTCTAGAAACTCGTACCTGAGGTGAGCTGCTGGAGGCTTGAGCTCAGGAGTCAGCCGCTCTGTCTGGGTCTTGACGCGGGTCACATCAGGTGGAATGGCATCGCATGTTGACCAATCCGACTCGCTTCCTTTGGTCTCCAGGTCATCAGAACACGGCATGCGGGTCGCATCGGGTGGTGTGCGGGTCGCGTCCATATGCTCTTCAGGTGGAGATGCGGGTCGTGTCTCAATGATGCGGGTCGCGTCAAGTGCGGTCTGGTCTGTTGGCTGGGCTGGTCCTTCGCATTCTGGCTGAGCTGGCAGCTTTTCAGGTTGAGATTGGCGTGAGATGATGATGTGACTCAATTGCTCCAGCAACTTGTTTTGGGCAGCCATTTGATTTTGTTGAGCGGCCATCTGTGTGGACATGTTTTGCAACTGTTCCCACAGCATCTGGTTCACCTTCCCTTGCTCGTGTATGAATTCGATCTCAGCGGGATCAATGTACGGCTCGGGTGGATCGGGTTGGAATGCGCAATTGTTCGAGTCATCGAATGGTGCAGGGTCGTAGAAATTGCAATTGTTGTTGCTGATATAGCCATCCTGCTCCGGTTCCTCACTCCAATCAGCCAGTGGGCAATACTCATAAGAGTGTCTCCTGTCCCCACACATGGCACATGGCTGTGGTTTCTGGTTTCTGGCTGCCCTCATGCTCATTCTGATTGAATAACTCTCCATGGCCTCCTCTAGCTCGGCAGCTCTAGCATATAGAGCTGCGATTATGGCTTCCTCTAGCTTGGCAGCTCTAGCATATAGAGCTGTGATCTGATCAGCTTCGGATCGGCCACCTCCTCCAGCTTGAAAATTGTCGCGGCCATACCAATGTCGGTCTGTCACCATGTACATCTTGAGCTCCTCAGATGGTACGGGTCGGACCAGATTGGTGCGGCCTGGTCGTGCCTGAATTGGTACGGGTCGGACCAGATTGGTGCGGCCTGGCCGTGCCTGAGTTGGTACGGGTCGTACCAGGGGGTGGCTGAGCAGTCTCGGATGAGTCTGGAGGAGTTTGATCGAACAGTGGGCCCTTGCTTCTCAGATGATATTTCAACCTGTATTGGCCTGCAGGGGGGGTGTTCAAAAGCCAGTTTTTAGTATTTTTTTTTTTTTTTTTTTTTGAATAAGAAAAGCAATAAAGATACAAGATAAAATCTAGATCAACTAAGTAAGATAAAACCTAACTAAGCAATTGGTTACCGTCCCCGGCAACGGCGCCAAAAACTTGTTCGCGCAGAAGCGCAACGCAAGTTTCGGTACGCTTGAGGGCGTACCTTTTAAAACCGCGTTTACACTTCACGAGTAAGGGTCGCAAGTGCACAACCCCTATCGAGTAGTATAATCGGGTATCGATCCACAGGGACGGGCAATTACTAGGTTAGAATCTACCTAACTCAATCAAAAACTAGAAGTGAGAAAGGTTTGGTTTGGTGTTTAATTTCCTAAAGGATCAGATCAAACAATTCAAGAAGATGTAATAAAATGCTAGAAGAAATGTAAATTGTGTTTTGATTATGGATAAAAGGCGTTTCCAGGGTTTCAGACTTCATCTCTGATCTGCCTCTAGTGGTACGGCCCGTACTAAGTAGGTACGGCTAGGCCGTACCTCACTTGGTAAGGCTAGGCCGTACCACCCTGGTAAGACCCGTACCGGCTTCCCAGAACAGAACCTACCAGTTCGAGTAAATGCATTTCCTTGCTGGTACCTTGTGCTAAACTCTTTAGAAAGGTTCAATTGACCATACCTAAGGTTCCTAACCCTCAACCGTCGTTTGTTGGATCAAGATCTAGGTTGGAATGCGATTGAGAGCCTTTTAGGGTTTCTACACCTCAACCATCGTATGTTGGTACAGATCTACCCTAGCTGATTGATTAGATGTCTAAGGCACCCTCTAATCTGTCGATTAGAGGAGAATTCAACCTTTCGGCTTCAATTCGAACTATTCTACCCTATGTACTTGAATTGGATGAGAGATTGAGATGATCACATGACCTTGATAGGTTCGATCTAAACCTAAAGGGACATCATACAACAATCACAGCAAGCAAAGCAAGATATAACAATGAAAATCACAATCAATCAAACTAAAGAGTTCATACAAAGTAAAAGTCAAAGAAAGTCAAAACAAATCAAGATTCGATCTCTAACCCTAGAAACTAAAATGATCTACTCACAGCACATAGCAATGTCTAAAAATACAATAAGAGGAAGAGAGATAGCCATGGATTGAAGGGAGATGGAGGAGGAAGCTAGATCCGTCGAGTTTCGCCTCTTCCTCTTCTTTCCTTCTTGCTTTCAGCTCCTTAGCCTTCTTTCTCTCTCCTACTGAGCTCTCAGATCTATCTGGAATGAATTCGATGTGAAATTTGGAGAGTTCCCCGCCTTAAATAGCCTCTGCCCAAATTTGAATCTGTCAGGACGCCTTCATGTACGGCCCGTACCAATTTGGTACGGCCTGGCCGTACCAGGCGTGAAGAGCTGAAAACGGCTAAGTATGGTCCGACCCGTACCAAGCCTGGTAAGGGTCGTACCTCATCATGTGAATCGCCATTTCTTCGTGTGTTTTGCTCCAAACCTGCAGAAAACAAACAAACACTCAGCAGTACCAAATTCTAAAGATATATCGATGAAATGCACATGATTCTGGTGAATTATGGCACGAATCTGGTACTAAAACAGGCCTAAAATAGACTAAATATGCGAGGTATCACAGGCCCAGCACTAATAATTTTTTTTTCTAAGAGAATTTAATTCTGTCTCAATTGTGTCTTTCTATTTTGGCCAATCATATCTTGTCGACATTCTTTTATAGACTTTGGGTCATGATCCTCATTATTCATTATATTTAGCGCTATATTATATGAAAAATATCATTGATATCAATTTTATCTCGGTTCTATTTTATTCCATTCATAATATAATTTATCGAGATTTCTTTATTTTCATGAATTTCAGATACATGAGTTTCTGCTGGAACTCCAATATTACTTATAATTTGATTCTCTTCTAGAGTTTTATCTGAAATTATCATATCCTCGACTTGACCATTTTCATTCTTTGCTCCTTTTCTTTTTTGAGGATTTTTATCTTTGAAACCGATTGGTCTTCCACGCTTCATGCGTGTTATAATTTCATTAGTCTGTCCAACAGGGACATCGACATTAATTGGAGCATTAGCAGCTGGTACATGTGATTTGGTCACTTTCTTTGTAAATGCGTCTAGCAATTGATTAACTAATCTTTCCAAATGAATTATCTTTTAAACATCTAGTTCACATTATTTATGAGAATCTAAATTAAACAATGATAATTTATTCCAACTAATATATTTTTCCAGCTGATTGTTTTTCTCCCCCTAAGGTTGGGAATATTAATTCATCAAAATGATAATCGGCAAAACTAGCCTTGAATAAATCTACCATAAATGGTTCTAGATACTTTGTTACATATGGAGATTCAAATTCAATATAAATTCCCAACTTTCTTTGATGTCCCATTTTAGTGCGTTGTGGTAGAGCAATTATAACATATATCGCACATTCAAAAATTCTTATATGGGAAATATTAGGTATGTGACCAAAAACCAATTATAAAGGGAAAGTTTTATAATAGCTTGTCGGCATGATGCGAATTAGTGTTGTTGCATGCAAAATAACAAGTTCTCATTTTTGTGTATGAACATAAGCTACATGATGTACAACATCAATTCTAATAGACATGCATTGTCTGAGAAATAAATTCATCAACATTGTCTAAACGTATTTTCTTAATTGAATAATCATAAAATTATGCTCTTAATCAAATCAATTGAGCAAATAATCTTACAAACGTCAGGTTGCGAGTTGATAATGTGACCATACTATTGATGCATCAATTATAACCATAAAATATCTAAATGGTTCACATGGTGGATATATTGGTCTACAAATATCATCTTGTATACGTTCTAGAAATGAAATCAACAAATAAAAATTCATAAGATTAAAGAATATTCTGGTTCTTTAATGAATGTCCACATTAATTATCTATTATTTTTCGCATCATTATTGATCCGGAATGGCCCAACCGGTCATGCCAAGTTATGAACATATTTTTATTTTGTAAACTTCAGGTTTACAATCATATGTGCTTCAATTGCACTAATATATGTATAATACAAACTGGAGGAAAACATAGACAATTTTTCCAATATGCATTTTTTTTTATCTGAGATTTTGCTAGTTATATAAAGATATTCAACATTTTTTTCATTAGTTGTCTCAACATGGTATCCATTTCGGCGGATATCCTTAAACTTAATTAATTTCTTTGAGACTTAATTAGAAGAATATAATGCATCATCAATATAAATTTGTGTTCCTCCATATAATAATAAGGTTGCTCTTCCGGAGCATATAATTAATTTTTTTTTATTAACAACAATTGCAATTAACAAAAATAAGAAATACAACTACAATAACAAAAATAATAAGAACAGTTGCAAAATGAAATAAGTACCGTCGGTAATTAATGAAATGAAATAATAGATTAACATGATATTTTGCATGATATTTCGTCAATAATAAGAAAATGAAATAATAAGAACAACTACAATTTTTTTTTTTTATGCTTTATATAGATTAACATGATATTTCGTCGTACTACAGGTACGTTGGTGTACGGCAGGTACGCGACTAATGACTTTTACAACCACGATCAAAGCAGGAATTCACTATTCTGCCAACTTTTATCTTTCTCATTTTTTTATTATTAATAATAAAACTTTAGATCCCAACAGTTGTATAAAGAAAGAAAATAAAAAATCTCTTATTTGTCCTTATTATTTTGATATCAATTTTAACCGAAATCAAAATTTCATTTCTTACTTAGACATTTTAGATTTCTTACTAAAATATATATATCTAATTTTAGTAAATCAAAATCTGATTATATTAATTTTAAATCAACCAATTGGATTTATAATTTATTTATTTATTGAAAAAGAAGAATAAAATTTATTGCTTAATATTTAGTAATAGAACTTCTTTATAATAAAAATAAATTTATGATCATCGGCAAATAATCTTTCAGAGTCTTCGATGAAAAATAATCATATATTACAATAAACATTAATTCACTTTACCAATTACCATTGGTTCGTCTTTTTTATCAGAGAATTTGAAATATAATATAAGAACCAAATACCTTATAAAGTAAAGGTAAGAAAAAAAATATATTAAAATATATTTCCAATCGATTTTGTTTTATACAAGAGATGATATGTTTTTGTACAATAATAATGTCTCTTTAATTCAATTGATAATCACCGTATAAATGAATAGAGAATATAAGTATGGTAGATTATCATGAAACATTCCCACTTGTCTAATCAGAAAATGCAATGTCGTTTTTCAATCTAATCAATATTAAATTGATTTTAGAGTTCAATGTTTTGATTATTAGAAAAATCAAAAACAGATTTCTCACTCATTATTTTAGATCAAATAACAAAATCTGACTTTAAAATTAGTCACCGTATAATTCTAAAATTGAATTACAATTCTAAATCGAAGTTATCATTTTAATAATTTTTCACAGTTCATTTTTTCTTTATTATTTTTCCACTTCAGGTGAAAAGATGTGTTTTTTAGAATGATCAATATTATATTCTGCAACATTCGCTTCTGGGAATGAAGTAAAATTAGTTGGACGAAATTCATGAGTTTTTATCAACAACTCGTTATTTTGTTCAATCATAAGAAAACAATAAATCGACTCAAAATATTTCTTAAAATCTTCTCCAAATATTTTTGAAATCTTCTTCAGGAAGAACTTAATATTTCTTGAAATCTTCGTCAGAAAGATTAAATCACTAGAAAAAAATTGCACATTATATAAACATTGTTAAAATCTTCTCAATATAAAATTTGCATATCATATAAATCTTCTTCAGAAAGATTTACTGAAATTATTTTATATTAATATTGCACATCATTGAAATCTTCTTTAGGAAGATAAAAAAAATTGCACTTCATATAATTGATAACTTATTCCATTAACAATTACTTATTATATTTAAATGAAATTGAAATAAGATATATCAAAGTTACCTCGAATCTTCAACTAGTAGAGCTCTCGTGCTGATAACGTATTATAAAATAAAGATAAACAAACAATAAACAAGATAGAGAGAACACAAGATGACAATCTCTTTATTCATATATTTCTCATGTGTCTTACATATGTACAATACAATATTACAAAGCCTCTATTTATAGGCTACAAATTGTAAATGAAAAACCACTACAATAATAAATAAGAATTGAATTCCAAATAGTAGTGTAATATGAATTCCAATGGTAGTGGGGTAATGGAGAAGTGAATGAAGATTAATATTGGGAGTTACAAAATGAATGGACCATCCACTATTATATTCATAACATAAGGTTAGTTTTCATTGTTTTTCTTTTCAGTGGCCGAAGGATCACCCATTAATTTTTGAAAATTTGGTTCCCTTCATTTGTGAATTGTGAACTTTCGAGGGGAGAAATCCAAAGCAACAAATTTACTGAAGTGTAAAAACAGGAGCTAGATAATAAAAACAAACAAAATGAAACTTTGCTGGACGTGAGATCATCATTTTCTTTTCTTATTTCATATAGACATCACATAATAACCAGTAATCAAATTTGGAATTTACAATAACGAAAAGAGCATATGCAACATGCATAAAGATTAATGAATATGTTATATTTACGGTAATACAATATATTCAATGTAACGACGAACAATGAAAAAGAAAGATATAGTTCCAAAGTGAATAAATCCGCCTCAAATTAGCTCTCCGAAAAGCTTATCATTTGAAACATCTTCGACCTATTGGTAAATAGGTCAGCTCGGCATTATAATTACAATCAAAGCAACATATGCTTGGTTAATAATTTCTAAAGGAGACAACAAATAGCCTATTTCAAATTGTAAAAAATTCACAGGTACCTCCTCTATGTAACTCTAAACATTACTTGCATAGTTGTATCGGTGCAAAATGAGAGCATCTTGAGAACTTGTGCCCGAAAATAGTACCCCAAAATAAGTACGAAATATCTGCATGTCCCCTCCAAAATACCTACAATACCAGAAGTCTCCTTCATTTAACCCATTTTGTTCAAAAGACTCTGATCACCCCTCCTTCCCTTGTTTTGATTTTTTTTTTCTCTTTGTTGATAATGCTTTTAAATATATTGAGGAACAAGCCTGATTTTTCTGGTCTTACACCATTTTTGATGTTTTTCAGGGCGTCGTGAAATGTTCCCAAGGAAAAAAATAAATAAATAGAAAATATAAAAAATACAAAAGCTTAGCATACCTTTTGACATGGTGAGGCATGATGGCTTCTCACCTAACAACTGAACTGATACGCCAGAACAAACATAGTGGCCTACAAGCATATGACATTTAGCATTATATGTATCGACAATTAAGAGGCTTTGAAAAGAGATTTCACTAAATTATTGCCAAATCTCTAGATAATTTTAAAATTGCACTGTATCAGAAAAGTATAATGCATCAAAAAGGTATACAATACTAAAGAAATATGTACGATCATCAAAAGTATTCTTGGGATGGCTTGGAAATGACTAAAACTAGTCGGTACTTGGTACAAACTATCAGTACTTCACTCACTGTTGATATCTAAGGAAACAGAGAAAACTTACTTGAATTGTTACTCCATACAATTTCTGAGATTTACTGAATACTCCGCTGAAGTTCCTTACTCTTCGAAGAGAGAGACTCTCTGAAATGTGGTTCAGACAGGATCTCATGCTGACACGCTGAAGGCATAATGGGCCGAATATCACCAGGGTTCAACGGAAACAAAGTCCGATAATACCCATCCATTATGGCTTCAAAATTGCAAGTCTCGGCAACCTTAGGCATCTGATATATATCTCTTGTATAAGCAAACAGATTTGGGTATTCTACTACTTTTTTCTTAGTGCACTTGAAGAGCACATTATACGCTAGGTCGAACCTAATCAGAGTAGTGAACAGGCAAATATCAGATAAAGTAAGGGTATCCCCGCACAAGTACCGGTTATTGGAGAGGTGGGATTCAATCTTATCCAGTGTAGTGAATAGTTCATTGACAGCAATGTCATAAGCTTCTTGGCTCTGTGCAAAGCCACATCTGAAGAATTGAGATTTTATGTGTCAGTGTAATCAAATTAGCACCTTTTGTTTTCTGATCATAATGAAAATGTGCATTTGAATAATGTACAGATTTTTTCAATACCTGTATACTCCATTGTTAACACTGGGATAGATAACTTGATTCCACTTCTCAATCTCCCCTCTAAGCTCTACTGGACACAGATCCGGACCCGACCCGGTAGTAAAACCTGAATTCAAGAACTCAATTATACCATAACTCTCATTGCACACCACCTCTTTTTTCTTAACATCCCAAAGCATTGGGACCGTTGATCTGCCATCATACCCCCCTTGTCTCATCTTATAAACCTCTCTCAGATTCTTCTTTCCATTCGCAAAATCAGGCCCTGCCACTAAATCTGAATCTTTGGTTGATTCTGAATGGAATTCCCAAGAGCCATCTGATCCAGGTGCAGCGATCGAAATAGGGAGGTAAGCCTCGAGATTTCTCAGGGCTCTGACAATTAGAGTACGGTGGGCCCAGGGGCAAGAGAGGCCGACATAGAGATGGAGAGAGGTGCTAGGGTTAGGGTTTTGTGGAGAGGTATAGTAAAGGGAAGGGACAGAAGGAAAGAGGCTACTTGGCCGGGAGTATGAGCCAGAGGGGCTTGGGGGAGCCAACTGGCGCATCATGAGATGCCACATGGTGGACCAAGTGGAGCGTACGGCGGAGATGAGGGGCTGAGGAGGCAGCGCGCGTCCCCAAAGAAGGCGCGTGAGGGAGGTGATTGGATCGCTGCTCGACTTGTCGGGAAGGGACATGCTTATAGGAGTGAGGCGGCGGCGACGGCGGGGGTCGCGCGAGGTGGAGAGACTGATAGAAGAAGGGAAATGGAGAGTTTGGTTGGATAGGAAACACGAGTTCAGTGTCGCCATTGCTTGGTGAATGGTTAGGGAACAAACTAAACTGATGGTGATCGACAGATCAAGTGATGACATTCCACTGGGAGTGGGGACCGAGGCGAACGGGAATTCATATTCTATTTTCTTATTAATCGATATTTAAAATAAAAAAATATTGCGAATGAGAATCGAAATATCGGAAAAACGGAAATTCATATCCATATTAATGCCGGTAATTCAAATTCTTAACCTGCTAAGGAGGAAAAAAATAAAAAAATTTGGACGGAATAGGCACGGTAGTAATATATATATATATATATTTTTTTGAAGTTTAGTTTTATACAAGAGAACTAAATTTTTTTGCTACAGTGATAGACGGTTTATTCTCTTCATTTTTTTTTAAGTTAGATCGCTAATTAGATCAAGATTAACAAGATGAGATGGTTTATCCCATCCAGCTATAGTGTCGGACAAGATAGTTTTTTTTTTTAAGTTAGATCGCTAATTAGATCAAGATTAACAAGATGAGATGGTTTATCCCATCCAGCTATAGTATCGGACAGAATAAACTATTCTGTTTTTCCTATATTTCAATTTTTTAGTAAAACGATTTCCTTTCGTGATATTTTTTTATTTTTATTTTCGATTAATACAAAAATCGGGAATTCATATCCCGAGTTGACTCAAATTTTGAGTACAGATCTGGACTGTCCGATCTGTTTTGGCACGAATAAAGCAGACTCGTAGCCTCGAGGTGGAAGTTTCCACCTCTGGCCAATCCGGGTCAAAATTTGATCGGACGGTCTGGCTCCAAACTCAAATTTTGAGTTACCTCAGGGAATCCGGACTCGGCGAGAGGATGTGGCCGATTTTTATTACATGTAATATTTAAGAAAAAAATCTTACGACATTATTTTTCACATTTCCTTTCAGAGAAAGTACTGATGATATGCGCCGCAGTTTGGGTTCACCTCTCATGGAAACGAAAAATGATGAACAATTAGACATGCAAATGCCATGTGCTTCTCATGTCACCCTTTTTTCCAAGACTTTACCAAAAAATGAATCAGCGAACTAAAAACTTTCGTGGGAGCAACAAAAACAAGTATGTTACATTCGGTAGATCTGTACACCAATGGCAACAGCAGGGAAAAACAATAAACAAATATAAAAAGCAAAGAAAACTATTATGATTCATGCACATCAACTAAGAATCCAAAACAAAACTTGGATTTCATCAAAACACAAAATTCATAATTAAGATCAGCAACATCCATAATTAAGGAAACAAGTCTAGAATTCATTCTAATAAAACAAACAATACTTTTTTAACTCCCATCAAAACTGCACTTAGACGATAGCATTGGCAGCACTTGCAATTCTTGGCCACAGATCAGCACATTCCTTTCCAATCGGTCCTGTGATAGCAGATCCTGCATGATATAGTGCCACAGCAAATTAGATTTGGTGTTGCATACATAAACCAAGAAAATCACACATTTTATACCAATTAAGAACTATAAAGCCATGGTTTCCTCTCTCTACAGATTAGGCCTAGCTCAAGTCCAGTACCCTTTTTCAAACAGGCTATGTTTGAGATAAAAAACAAGAGTTATCCCCTTATATCCCATGTGAGAGTGGAGATAGGAGTACATTGAGTTAGAGAGAAGTTCTTAGTTTTCTTTATACATGCAGAAACTTCAAGTAGTGTGTAATAAAAGATATAATGAAACAACAAACACTCACCCTTCATTTCACCCTTGGGATTCACAATGACTCCAGCATTATCTGCAAAATAAAAAAAAGAAATCACATAAATATGTGTAGAATACATGCAAAGAGACAAGGTCTAGACAACTAGAGCAATACATTCTGCACATAAATTGTCATGAACAGCCAAGGATTAAAAGGCAAGCAAACAAAATGCACTGTGAATAAAAGGTGTACCAGGAGACAGATAACAAGATGCAATGAGTAACATCATGCTGTTTAATACTGACAATTATAATCTGTGCTTATCTCTGAAAGTGATTAAACCATGGGGAAATCACTCTTCCAGTATCAAAGCAACATTACAATAAAGAATAAAATAGAGAATAAATCAACACCCCACTGATTAATATGAAAACCCAACAATTGCAATTTTTCACAATTGCTGGTGACTATCTAACACGGACAAAGACTGCAGTTACTGCTCTTATGACCACAAAATATACTGAAACGCCTGATATAATTGCCCAGGGAGTACAAATATGCTGGAAATATGACTAAACAATTCCTGCGATTGTATGCACGCAAGATAAGATAGATTACTAGGATGTTTAAATGATTATATGCTCCAACAATATGCAAATATATCCCCACAAATGATAATCGGAAAGGTATTATGAATAATCTACAATAAGCAATAACAGGGGCACCACATGATATCTTGAGATCTCCTAATGACATACCTTCAAAATACATGTAGACACCGTCCTTTCGGCGGAAGGGCTTGCGCTGCCTGACAATAACAGCAGGCATGACCTTCTTTCTAAGATCGGGCTTTCCCTTCTTCACGGTAGCCATGACCATGTCTCCCATACAGGCCGACGGAAGCCGGTTCAAACGCCCCTTGATGCCCTTCACTGATATGATGTACAGGTTCTTTGCTCCCGTGTTGTCAGCGCAGTTCACCGTCGCCGCCACCGGCAAACCCAGCGACATGCGGAACTTGTTCCCAGCCGAACCTCCACGTCCTGTACCGGTGATAAAATCATTTGGAAGGTGTTCTCAATGTTTGTTAGGACCAAAATGTGAAAGAAATTGGATGGTATTTATTATAGATATTAGTATTTTTTTTATTATTCATCCTATTATAAGGCTTAATTTGGGTCTAGCACTACCATGGAAGTGGAAAATGTTGCTCTAAAATAATTTGGCAACTGCTAGCCAGGTGCAGCCTTTACCAGTGGAGGTATCAGCAGTACGAACTTACAGGCCAAGAGTATTTGTTGGTTTCATCATGATTTATATTAAAACGACAACCATCATGGAAAGTTGATGCAACTTTTAATCAGTGGAAGTAACTTAATTACTAAAAATCACAGAAATACAGTATCGCCAAAGCAATTTTGGTCTGTATCAAGGACCCAAGGAGTAATTCTTTCTCTTCGGGATCAACTAAAATTCAACTGTGAGTCAAACTAATTACTTATATTAAAATGTAACAACATTCGCCCCAATTAGGATGATCATGACTCTGTATCCCCGTGTCAAACACAATTTAAACAATCACTATACCTAAAATAAAATGAATGCTGTCTAAAACCCTATATACAACTACCTTATCTTTAACTCTATAAAAAAACATGTATGAGCTTGGTTACAAGACCAGAAAAAAGAGAAAAGAAAGTGCAAAATATATGAAGATTATTGGAGACGAAAGAGATCTCTCTATAATTAGTGTAATGCAATTCCCGTTTATCTGATGAAAATTTAACCAATAATACCGTATGATACCAATCACCAACTTGGTCCCTTCTCTCCACTATTCTTTCCCAAAATACAACTTTTGTACATGAAACAACAACTCAATTGCCAAACAATCAGACCTTTTTACCATTGTATAACAAATACTAATCACGATTCCACTTCAACAAAAACAATTAGATCGAAATATTCGACTGGAAAACCAACAGGATACAGAATGGATCCGATCAAGTAACAGCGGGATCACATTTACAACGGCTAGAATCTATGAAAGTGTGAGACTGCGAGTCGAACAAAGATGGATTACCTCGCTTCGACATTTTGAAAGAGCTCTACTCTAATGGCGGCAGCAGGAATAGCTAGAAGAGGCCTCTTTTTATTATATAGTAGCACTCTAGGGTTTTTCGCTTGCAATTACGAATTTATCCAAGGATGTCAGAATAAATTTTATTATTCCATCCACACCCCTGTAAAGTTTGATAGCAATTTAAATGGGTTTAAATTCGGAAAGAGCCCATGTAAAGAGTTTCAGGTTTTAACTCGGGCCGAGTTCAGGTCCAATGGGCCGCATTAATATTTCATCCTCTTTTTACATCCGTACCTTGTGCTTGCTCAAATTTGTTCGATTTGATTGGTGAATTGTGAGAGGTGCCAAAGTGCCAACTATAGTTTAGAAAATTTTACATATTTTTCGCACAATACATGATTTATCCTTTTTTTTATTTTCAACATGATTAATTCTTCAAACACATAAAATTTACTCTCTTTCAAGCCAGAAAAGATGAACGTGTACTAGAACGATACCTGGTTGATTTTCTTTAAGATCACTGTCGTTCTTTTTTTTGCTAGTTTTTCTATGGAATTGAGAAACGGACAATCACACTTTGAAAAGAAAAAAAAAGAGTTTCAAAATGTGGGGATGCTTCTGTTACTGTTAGAGAATCCTGAAAAACTGGAGAGGATCCAAAGGCCCAGACCGGAGAAAACAAATTCGTTCCCGCCCCCGATTTTGGCATCCCGCTGTAATTCCGGGCAAATATCCTCCCGGTACCGTAAAAGATTCTCTTCACTTTTACGGTTTGAGATTAACTCCCAGCCGATTTGGGATTCGGGCTGACGGAGGGGGCAGTATTATTGGGCTTTGAGATTCGTGCCAAATTAAAAAGAACGGTCCAGATCAAGTAATTGTAAAAGATTCCCTATTACGGTACCGGGGGTGATGTGAATTCCTGTAATTCCCTCATCGGTCAGGGTTTAGGACCCAAAAATTGTACTCGTCAATATTTTGTGACTCCCTTCCGCCCCTGTCTAATCTCATACAAAATGTTGGCCGATTGAGATACTTTCTTCCCGCACTGCCTTTCTCCATTCCGCTAAGATGGCATGGTCTTACCCGGACATCTCCATTGACGACCTCCTCTCTCTAATCAAAGCCTTCGTCGACATGCTAGTGCTCGCCTCTGGCTATCAGTCGTCCGGCCTCACTGCGAAATGGGACCCACAAAATGTCACCAAGGCCATCCGTTGGGGTCTCCTCTTTGAACATGTAAGCAAGCTTTTAATTTCCTAAACCCAATCCTTACTACTGGCATTGGATTTAACTGGAAATATCTGTGTTTGAAGGAGATTTTTTTTTTTATTCTCATCTTTTTAATGCTGCGTAGGTTTTTAAAGGCCTTCGTGAATCGGGTGATTATGAAGGTTCTGTCAAGGAACTAGATGCGGCTCTAGCTGAACTGGCATCTGATCCCCTTTTCCCTAAGGTATCAGTTATAAATTTTTAATTACTGCCCCTTTATCATTTTTTTCTTTTTGGCTTTAATGCAATTTACACCTACTTCGCTGAAATATGTACTGAATTGAGGAGTACTGTGAATCACTCAAATGTACTTTCGATTTACTTTGGGTTAGATCAAGATAAACTGTGCAATGCTGTCCTGTATTGGGTACTTAATGTCTATGGTATAAGCTACCTATTATTCACTGTACGAGGGAATTTACATCCCAAAATTTCAAACTATGACCTATCCGGACAGTGACAGTGAATTTTCATTTTATCTAAAAAAATATGATAAAATTTTCATGAAAGCCATTTTCTGGAGAAAATCCTGTTTATCAAAAGAAGAAGAAAAAGCTTAGTAGGGATTTACTGAGATTTATGGGAATAACAAAATGCAAGGGTCAAAATGATAAGAATGTAAACAGTTCCAATCAATGTTTAATGTTTTTTCTTTGTTTATAATCCATTATATTCTTCAAAATTATAAATGAACATGTGACTTGATGGCGCAGGGGTTTGGACGTATATCATCAGAGACACTATCAGAAGCTAGAATGCTAGTGATAGAGCATTTCCTTAATTCAAACCCATTAAGTGTTTCACATCTCAGTTCTCTTTTCATGTCAGCTATTGAAATGGATAGAGACTATGTCTATACATCAGGCAACCATAATAGGAGAGATTATTTTGAGAAGTTGACTGCTCAGATGGAGTGTCTAAATCTCATCCCTAGAGAAGAAGACATGTCCAATGGAAACATTAGTATTAGTGAGGAAGACCCTAATTTTGTTGGTCAATTGCCTTTTCTAACTGAAAAGATCTTAAGGAGGAGAGAACTGGTGTCACGCATGTTGTCATGCGAGAAGGTTCTAGATTCTTTTGTAAATAGCTGCCAAGAACTGAACCCTCCTGTTTCTCCAGGGTAAGCAATTAAAAATGATAGATGCTTTTCTTTTGTTATTTTTATACGAGGATTAAGATGCTAGCTAAAATTATGAAACTCGATACATCCTGAGCAGGCTTTAAGGTATGGTTTTGCACCAGTTTAACCCTAATTTAAGATTTATACAACAAGGAGGTTTCCTTTTTTTTTTAAATTAGGAGTTCTGAAATGATTGAGGAGCTTCTTGGATGGAAGGAATGGAGATCGAGGTGTCTCTCTTATATGCTCAACAAAAGAACCATTAAAATCCTATCTGGTGCTAATTTGATCTTTGCTGCACCAAAAGAGCAATGGATGAAGGTTTTTGAACACTTAATCATTTCTTCAGAGGAGAACTTTTTAGAAGTTATGGTATGTGACAGTAAAATTGTATCATTTATTTTTAGCTTTTGCCACTCAACTTTACTGTGCAAGGATTGTATTGCTGCTGGTGCAGTGCTTTACCCACCCAAATGATATGGTGCTGAGGTGGCTATTTTGTCCTCAAAATTTCAAAATATCAAGCAAAGTAGCAAGAATGCCAATTTGGATTCAAGTTGCAACACAGTAATACCTATATGCAGCCCAAACTGGTTCAGACAAAGTATCATGGTCAATCCTAGGCACTACTCGGCATGCTACTCATATAATAATTAAAAAAAACAGTTTATTATTTTGTTTTAACAACAAAACAGGAGATTTGTCTACTAGGTTTGGTTGCGAAAAGGTGGAATTCTTTTGTAGAAGTGTTCATGTCACATGTTTGTGATTTTGTTCCTGTTTCTGCACAATTCTCAAAACTCTGCAATTTGTTCCAAGGGAATAGTAGCGAATACAATCCCCGAGACATTATTATGGATTTCAAGGTATTTAAATCTGATAACATTGAAGTTCTTGTATGAAATTTTTTGCATACCATATCCAACTTTTAATTGCGTAATTTGGATGCTGTTTCTAATAATAAGAATAACATTGTCTGTTTTGTCTGAACTCCAAGTAATATATATATGCTAATTGAACATTACGAAAAATAAGATTACGTGCAGTTTGTCTTTATCTACTGAACTTAATATTGACTGTCAGGTGGTATGTGTTAATATCCTTACAACTTGTAAACTTGGTTGTACTTGCACTATGTTAGAAATGCCGAATGGTATTTGCAAAGTGCAAACACATTAAAATAGGAGAGTCGTTGCAGAATTGCCCTTTTTGATTGTCCATGAAACACGTTACGAATTTTCTTTTATGACAGGAAAAGGATATTCTTGACTATGCAACGATGTCATTGACCCGTCAACTTCACAAAATTTGGCAAATACCGGGTATTCTCTTTTCAGCTTCCATTCCACCATGGTACTTTGTCAAATCTTATAATAATTATTATTTTAATAACTCCTCAAAAATTTGCCAGAAATTCTACTTTCAACTTGGATATTACCAAATTTTCATCTTTTGTAGGTTCTTTTAGTTTACATTCTGATATGTTAGACTGAACTTTTGTGTGCACTGTCACTGTAGCAGTTGGTACAATATACTATGTCTATGTTGATGTACTTCGGTTCTACACTGTATTCAGGCACTGTTCTGGTATTTCTTTGTCGGTGACCATTAATAACTCCGTCTTTTTTCTTTTCTCTAGCTTTTATTTATTTCTTATATTTGTATACCAGTTGTGGAATCCTTCACATGTCTTCATAAAATCCACCATGATCTAAATGTGTGATGTAATTTTAAAGTCTCTGCGAATCTTAACATATCAAATGTTCCGGTGCCACAATGTCACATCCATACCTGCAAAACAGGAAATTTCTTACCTACACTGTCACCACTATATTTATTGTGGTAGTTATCCAGACTCTCCTTTCGTTATTCTATGTAATCAATAGGAAAGTGGGGATACTTTAATTTCTGGAGGAAATTTGAGGAGGGATGTTAGAGTAATTTCTTGTTTGTGGGAAAAGTAATTGATATTCTTAGTTTTTTGTTAATGCACATGAAAGTTTTTCCCATTGCAAACTTACGTCTCTCTAGAAATTTCCTAATTTTATGTGCTTAATAGGTGCCCGCTGTTCAAGATTTACATGAGTGAACTGGAAAAGCTATTTGATGGAACTTCTTCTACAATCAGGTTTTTCTTTACTTTTCTAAAACAGAATAATGAAGTAGGTATCGTTCTAATTGGGGTGTTTTTTTAGCAGATGCAACTGCACAGGAGATGAAAATCAGTTACACCAGAGATGTAAGAAGCGCTTAGTTTATTGGCAACATTGGTTTTATATTTATCTTACTTTGAAGCTAGGATTGTGAGTTCTAAGGAATGGGATCGTTACCTCCTATTTGCCAACTGTTAGGAATTAAGCCAACTCTATCAGTATCTTAACTAACCCTTGCTGTTTAATTTTAAAATTTAACCAAGTTACAGTCAAAGCCCAGTTTGGCCCAATTTCTGAACCAGTCTTTAACTGAAAAAAAAAAAAACAAGAATAAGGAAAAAATTAGCTAAATCTTGGTTAAGCCAGCAGTTCGGGTCATTACTAGTATGCTATAAACGGTCCCAGTAACAGTAAATCATAATTCTTTGTTAATATGCTGCACTATTGATTTGAAGTAGTGATAGATGTGCAACTTGATAGGTGAAATTGGGGACAGGATTCGGTGCCTCTTCATTTTTCATCTTGTATCGCCTTTACCAAATGCCTGATGTGTGTAAATATTCTTATGGCTTCAGGCTATTCAGGTTATTTTGATCTAGTGGGTAAGTACAGAATCCCTAAATTTCTAGAGATATATTATTACCTACCAGTTCCAATCCCTAAATTTCTGGTTGGAACTAGTTTTTGGCATGAATGTGGATCCCATAAACCCAGGTGGCATCGTGTGATAAATTCCGCTACAAAATATACCAAGTTCATATAGCAAAAGCAAGACCTTAAATTTGAGGCAATAAATAGCTCTTTTAATTAGACATAGCTAATAGCTTAATGTTTGCTATTTTTTAGCTCAAGCAGAAAATCATACAAAAGAAACCTCCTTGGTTTACTGTTTACACTGCAAGCACTATCTGCTATTATTTCCAGATCAGATCGTAGAACCCTGCTTTGCTGATCCAGACCGTCTGATCTAAAACAAACACACTGATCTGATTTTATTGACGTCATCTAGAAATGGATTTTTGATGACAATTACCGAGAAATTTGGTGTGTTTGTTTTAGATCGAATGGTCCAGACCGAAAAAGCAGGGTCAGTTAATCTGATTCGGGAATAACACAGAAACACAGGCTTACATGGCCTCTGGCCTTTTCATCCTCTTTAACTTTTTGTTTCAAAATACAAAGGTTCACTCTGCAACTTATTCATCATCAAGCTATCCCAAATATACTTCTAACATACATGCAGAACCTTTATAAGACCAGCAAGCATATGCCGGGCTTAATTTTCTTTCCAAAGCCTTTATATGGTTCAGCCTCCCTCGTAAAATATTAAATAGTTTAGTGGTTAGAATTTCATTTCGTGGTCATGGATACTTGGGTTCAAATCCCAGTTGCCACACATTATGTATTTTATGTTTTGGCCCCTCTAATCTAAATTTTCTGGTTCCACCCCTGGCCCATTGTTGTCTGACAATTGTGTTATTATACAGCATAGAATCAAGGCATATTTCACGAATTCTTTTGCAAAGGCACGTATCTTTCTTGCACTTGAAAACCAGTATCAACTAAGCAAGAATGTTTCACAAAATCAGGTTCTGGAAAATTTTGTGCCTGTCGCTGATTTATGCTTGACAAGTATCTGGTAGCCACAATGGTAGACAAATATGGAGACGCGAATCGACATTTGCCTAATTTCCACAGACCGTGGTAATGTGTTGCTTTTTCTTTAGTGTGGTTTAGTGTTGTACAGTTGCCTTTCAAACAAACACTAGTTTATGGTATAACCCAAAGTTCAAAGCACCAATCTGCTTTAATTACATGGAATGAAATGAAAGAAAGGTCTGATGTTGATCCATTTTTGCTTATAGAAGATTCTAAAGATTTATTGTCTGAAATTGACATGACTCATGTGGGCCCCACTTCTGCACTTGCTACTATGCTTCTATGAGTTAGGAACTAATTAGTAACTCTTTATTAACCAATGAGAAACAATGCTTTTTAATGTGGTTTTCATTTTTCCTGTGCTGGTTTGTTGGCCTTTTTTCATAGTCAACCCTACAAAAACTCAAAATATCTTGTGTGCAGTTTTGTAGCATTTCTTTTTAGTTTGTTTTGAAAAAAATATATTCAAACAATGCCTCAGCTTACTAACTCTGCTAGATAAAAACCAGAGGCATTTTTTGTGCTTATTTTCAATGTGTGGGATATTTCTAACTGACTGGATCTTGTTTGATTTTTTTTTTGTAATTCAGGGATAGAGAAATTAAAATTTTTATTACAAAACAGTTTTTGGTAGGAACCTCTTGACCTCTGTGTGATTTTGTCATGTTGATGAGAGAAAAACTTGGTCGTTGGAGAATAAATTTTAACTCTAATAAACAATCCTTTCTGTTCATTTTATTTTAAAACTAATAGTCTACACTTAGTTTGCTTTCTATTATAGAATAAAGAGACAGTTGTCAGTGGAACTTTTTTTATAAATAAAAACCAGTTGTAGCTGATTGGCTTTCATTCAAATAAAAAAAAAATGAATGAGAATAATAAATGATTTGTAAGTAAACGAATAAAAAACAACAGTTGTGGATGTACATCAAGACACCTAAATATTAACCAGTGACATTTTTTAATTAAAGAAACAAAAAAAAGGATTCTCTCTATGTGAACACATCATAATTTCCCCGTATACCCAGCGAAGATTGTAATTTATGTTTAAAATATATATTTCCTGCATAGGGTTTGGAGAATACATTACAACAATTAATCAATAAAATATCCATATAATTTCATGAACTAAAAGGCATAAACCGATATATATCCATGTAAATAATTTACAAACAATTTCATATATGAAAGGGGGCACGACTTTAGTTCATGAAAATTTAAGTGTTGTATAATTATTTACTGACTTTATTTAGTTCATGAAATCGTTGTAATATCCAAACGGCACGATTAAAGTTCATGAAAATTTAAATGCATGAATAAAAGAAAAGGGCGGAACAAATTGTTACTTTTGAGGGGCCAAAAGATAAAATGACAATTTAATATATTCGGTGGCAGCCCCAATACATTGTTCCCCAGTATATTTTAGGAACCTTAATAGAAACTTTTTGTGCAAAGATCCCTTGATGATTATTTTCTGTCAAATATTGTGTTGTGTGCAAGTATGCCCAGTAATTTTATAAAAAAATAAAATAGTAAAAAGAAAGATGCCTTTGTCCAATAAGATAAGGTACTGTTAAATTTTATGAAATTTAAATTTATTTTGTATCAGATTGTTAAAAATAATATATCCGGTACTTGCGTGAGTTATTTATATTACAAGAGATCCATCTTATTCAATATAGGGGGGAATTTCATGTATACTCCAAAATTTTGAAATTACGTATCCCTTTAAAGTTCATAATATCATATTTCCCGTTCTAAATTTCAAAAATTCACAAATTTACTCATTCTATTACCTTTTCTATCAAAACTCTTTTTAATTTATAAAGTATCCATTTTATCCTTTATAAAAAAATAAAAAAAAATATGTAGCATGTTTAAGAAAAATGACAGTTTTCTAATTTTTCGGTTTTCGAAGGCAAATGATTCATTTCTCTACTTCTGACGCATACACAAGCGTATACGTAAATGTCACTATATATACATCAGAAGTAGACAAATGAACCATTAGCTCTCGAAAATCGACTAATTAGAAGACTGATTTTTTGTTAAATAGTCTACATTTTCTTTATTTATTAGTAGAGGTAAAGTTGGTATTTATAAATTTAAAATGAATAGGGAAGGTAGTAAAATGGGTCAATTTGCGGGTTATTGAAGTTTATAAGAGTAAGTATGATGTTATGAAGTTTAGAGGGGATACGTAATTGCAATGACCTCATATTGGTGTAAGGCTCATTTAGATAATTCATATTTCAAGTTATTATTGATTATGCCTTTTGATGTTTCTCCTTTGACTCAGATAGGCCCCCTGACAGTACTATCGGACACGGACTCGCAGGACACGGATCTGTTGGATTCAGACGTGGACCCTTTTCCTAGTTTAGAAGGGTCGGACCTAGCTGATTATATGCCATAGACGATACCATTTAGGGGGATTGCTATTAGTGATATTAGTGCCATTTAGGGAATTCTCTTGTGTTTACTTGCTGTTATGTTAGTCTTTTTTTGTTGGACTTTTATGTTATTATGTTTTGTGGATGGTAGCTACTAGTTGGCTGATGTTCCACTAGTTAGGTCTATATTTGGATATTCGGTGTTATGCACTATTTTTGTATGAACTATGTTGTTTCGTAATGAAACAGGTGGAATATTTCCACTTTTGCCAAAAAAAAAGAGGAAATATGTAATTTTGAAGTTTTTGAGTATATACGTGAAATTCTCCCTTCAATGTATGTAACAAGTTATTATAAGTTATTATAATGTGCCGATATTTTTAATCATTTTTTATGTTGTATTTCATTAGAGAGCTACTGTTTAAATTAAAAAAATTAGCTTCCCCCACCCCCAAAATATATTTTTGTTATTGAAGTAAAGTTCAGCGAACATATCTAATACTATGGAAAAGTCTACTAGAATGCAAACTCAGAAAATGAAAATAAGAAAATGTTTCATGAGTAAAAAGTATAAATAAATTATTATTATTATCATCATCATTATTATTATTATCTTAATTAGTATCATATTGTAACTATTATTATTAAATGAATTTTTCTAGGAGGCGGGTAAACATGAATAATGCATAGGGAAAATGTATATCTCGGATTTTTGTTCGACTTTGGCACGGTTCTTATATCTTTTTTCATAACTATGACTAAATTCAAAAAAAGAAGAAGTAAAAGTAGATTATTTTAAAATCTACATAGCTTATGAATAACAGACTTAACACATAGATAATAAATACCGAAATTTTTTTAGTTGACACTCTAAAAAAACGAAATTAAATGATTAACACCGGTTTGGGTCTAATTTCAATCCTACCACCCACGCCAACTGAGTTCGCACACCAAATTGGCGGGTGCGAGGACTGGGTTGGCGCACCAGGTGCGCAGACTGGGTTGGCCCACTGGGTATAATATTAAGCAACTGTTAGAATTGATATTGCAGGTTGAAATTCAAATATTTTTATATAAATTGATTGAATATTTTAATATTCTAATATTTGTAACATATTTTATACGGAATGTGTATAATATTTTAATAGAAGAAAACAAAAATGTCAAGTGCAATTTGAGTCAAACCGTAGAATCCTCCATTCATTTATACTATTTTAATATTTGCAGTTTGGAGATTTTCCTGGGTGCTTCAACCCAGTGCGCGCACCCACCTATTTGTGCGCGAACCTAGTTGGCGTGGGTGGTATGATTGAAAATAAGCTCCTGGGGTGTTATTCATTTAATTTGATTTTTTAGAAGTGTCAACAATAAAATTTTTGATAATAAATAGAAAGACACAAATTGAATTCTACATTTAATAACATAGATATCAGAGTTACAAAAACCCTTAACTAAAAAAGAAAGAAATATATATAGCTCACGTTGATGATGATACACTGTACTTCCATCTGTTCACATCGACAGGTTCACATCGGCAGGTTCGTTGATGATGATACACTGTACTTTGATTATATATGTGACTTCACCTAATGAGAAGCATACACTTATGATTATTATAATTCACACGCCATATATGATTTAAGAATTTATGCATGTGTTTATGCGTTCATATATTTACTTCATCTAAAATAACTTCTTTTGTTGTCTGATTGCATAAATTTAATTGAAACCACTGAATTGTTGCTTTTCAAAAAGTAGACATAACTTCTAAGTTTTACCAAATGTCAAAATAATCATGTTATTATTTAAAAAAAGGATAAAAAATTCCACTTGTAAGGGAAAAGTCGGTATTTTGGGGTTTTGCGAGGGTTAAATTGTGATTTGCTATTTTTTTTAATTGGGAGTATTTTACGTATAGCCCTCAAAAACTTTGAAATTACTTATTTCTCCCTTTAAATTTCATAATATCGTATTTACCCTTCTAAATTTAAAAAATTCACAAATTTATACAATTTATTGGTTTTTTTTATTAAAACTCATTTTAAGTTTATAAAGTACTAATTTTATCTTTTATTAAAATATAAAAAATATTTAACATGTTTAAGAAAAAAAATTAGTCTTCTAATTGAACGATTTTGAGACCAAATGGTTTATTTTCTCACTTGTGACACACACACAAGCATATGCCTAAATGTCACCATGTATGCGTCACAAGTAGAGAAATGAACCTTTTGTCCTTGGAAACTAATCAGTTAGAAGACAATATTTGTCTTACAAAAATTACATGTTTTCAGTTTTTAATAAAATGGGTACACTATCAATTTAAAATGAGTTTTAATAAAAAAAGTCAACAAATTGAATAAATTTGTGAGTTTTTTAAACTTAGTAGGATAAATATGATATTATGAATTTTAGAGGGGATACATAATTTTGAGGTTTTTGATGGATACATGTGAAATTCCCCCTTTTTATTTATTTCGTCAGCTATTTAATTTGATGATGCCACCTATTACCTATAAGGCTGTCCCTTTCTGTTGTTATATTTATATTCCCTATAAACAAGAGAAATGTATAATTGGGTACACTGAGTTCAGCTGAATCTAAGTATAAATATTCATTCTGTCATTTTTATGACTATGCTCGTCTCTCTCTTCCTTTTTTTGACGGAAAGTACAATTTATAAACTAGAGAAGTACAATTTTTCCAAATAGTGACGTTCATTTTCACTTTCTTTTATGTTTATTTTTTCAAAGTCAACTCCGGATGTTCATTTTCACTTTTCTTTCATGTTTATTTTTTTCAAAGTCAACTCCGGATGTTTATTTTTATTTTCCTTCATATTTATTTTTTCTATGTTGACTTCAAGAGCCAAAGAGAAATATTCCTGCAACTTGTTGTTATGAGAAGTATTTTCTCGTAGAATTTTGCATAAGATGATAATTGAGTTAGTTCATTAGTAATTAATATTGGAATGTTTAACTCCTTCGATCTTTCTACAATCTCGACGAGATACTTGTACCAAAAATATACGACTGACCTTTCAAAAGAAGTTTGAGGTTCATAAGGTGTGGGCTCATACCGGGATTCGTCGATTTGATTTACCTCACCTTCATCCTCTATAGTCTTCTCTATGGCTAAGGGAGAGTTTGTGCAGCATGGATCTGGACTCGCATGTGGCATGGGGTGTGCCGCACGTGTCAGATCTGTGGCTAGTTGCGGTGTGCAGCTAGGTTCTGAAAACGCAAGCAGCATGGATGGTGCCGCATGTACTTTTGAGGATGCCAGCATTAGAGGTATTGCGCGACCCGTTTCAGAGGCATCCCTCCAACTGGTTTCGCTTTCCTTCGTGTGTTGATCGTCTCCCTTCGGCGATGCCGGTCCGTCATGCTTCAACTCATCTAAACTTGGCAGCAAATTATGGCTTTTTGCCTCAAGTCTTGCGTATGTCACGGCATCATTGATTTGAGCATTCATCCTTGAAAGTCTTCCAAAGCTCCATGTTGTTAGCTCCAAGTCTGAAAAATATGAAATCATGGCGAAGATAAAGTAGCCTCTATTTCTAAAAATGCAAGTGATGAAAATAAATATACTAAATATAAACTAGTCCTAACTATTTTTGAATTTTTATGCAATTAAGGAAGAGGAGGGTTCAAATGCCTCCATTTTTCATGCTTCCATCATGCCTCCACCATGCCTCCATTTTTAAAACTTTAATAACTCAAAATTTAAAACTTAAAAGTCAAAATAAAACTGTTGGATATGATCTACATCATTTTATCTATACACGTGTAAAAAATTATGACATTTCAATTTTGTTTTGGTTGTCATCAAGAGCTTGTAACAAACGTACTAATGTGGATAATTTCTACACGTTGATTTTTCAACTTACTGATTCACATAAAAACAAAATCGAAATGATAATTTTTTATGAGTACATAGATAAAATGATGTAGATCATATCCAACGGTTTTATTTTGATTTTTAAGTTTTAAATTTTGAGTTATTAAAGTTTGAAAAAATGGAGGCATGGTGGAGGCACAAAAAATGGAAGCATTTGAACCCTCCTCATTAAGGAAATATGCTAAAAAGTGAATATGAATATGCTAAAAATAAACTAGTCCTAACATTTTATGCAAATAAGGAAATATGCTAAAATTAAATATGTTGAAAATACTGAAATTTTTATTAATATTCAGAATTAATAATTAATTTCACAATCTGCACCTTCTTCGCTCGGAATTCCAAAAGTGATCAAATTGGAAATTTTGTTCCCGGTTTCAAGCTCTCTTTCCGCAAAAAAAGATCCCGGTCCTAGGCTCTCTAAAACCGGAGAATAAATTTCCGGTTTCAGAAATAGGAGATTAAATTCCCGGTTTCATCAATAGAAACCAAGAACAAAATTTGCAGTCTCGGAGTTCTGCCTATTTAACGAAAGGCGCACCACCTCTCTCCCTCACAGCGGCACCCTCTCTCTCCCTCACATCTCTCTTTCTCTGGTCTCCCTTTGTCTCTTCTCGTCTTCTCTCTGACTGTCCGATCGATCGGAACTTCAATTCAGGTACAATGGAAGCTAGCTTATCGCTTAATGAAGAACATAAGCAAAACCTACATAATTGATCCCAAGTAACATTTTTATGATGCTAGTTCGTATGCATGAGTTTGTTTCTTGAGTTAGATTTCTTTGTTAGCTTCGTCAAAATATGAAACATTCTCTAATATAAACACCTGAACTAGGTTACTCAGAAAGTTAGGTCCATCAAATTATCTTATATATATTATATTACCCCAAGAAAATAGCAAACATCTGAAACTAAACCGATTTGCAAAAATTTAATATAACAGTTAGAAGTTTTTTTTGAGAAAAAAAAAACAGCGTGTGAACTATGAATGAGCAAGGTTTGCTTATTGCTTAGCTTTATTATTCCTTCTTTTTCCTCTTCTTTTTGCTCCTGCTTCTAAGTAATCTGGAACCATAATTTTTAAAGTTGGATGGTATGAATATTATAAAGATAATGAAAATTGAGAATTGTATGTAATTCCTTTACATTGAAAAGTACAATTTTTTAAAGCCAGAAAGGCCCTGAACATAATCACTGAAGTATTTAATAGTCAATTATAAATAAATAGATATCGAAATTAACAAAATTCTTATTTAAAAAAAAAGTACTAATTAAATGACACCTATAACAAAAGAGACACCTGTCCCCGCTAATATATATATATATATATATATATATATATATATATATAGAGAGAGAGAGAGAGATGAGCTATGGTGAGACGTGGAGTAAAACAAGTTTGTACTCCACGCCATATTTTCATTTTGAAAATCCAAACAACCGATCCGAACCGTTCAACATGTTCTCTATATTGAAATGTGCTTGAAAACCAAATTTTACATTTTTTGGAATTTTTTTACTATTTATTAAGCCACTTTGAAAATCGCTGATCCACTGTGAACAGTAAAATTTTCTGGACCACCGGATCAGCGATTTTCAAAGTGGCTCAATAAATAGTAAACAAATTCCAAAAAAATGTAAAATTTGGTCTCCAAGCACATTTCAATATAGAGAACATGTTGAACGGTTCGGATCGGTTGTTTGGATTTTCAAAATGGAAATATAGTGCCATGGAGTACAAAATTGTTTTACTCCACGTCTCACCATAGCTCAATTATATATATATATATATATATATATATATATATATGAGGAGAGATCTAGTTACTACAATTTTGAGTTACAAAAAAGTTACCACAACTATTTTCTACATTTTCAAAGTCCAAATCGTCGATCCAAACCGTTCAACATGATCTCCACAATAAAATGTGCTTCCAGATCAAATTTTACATTTTTTTTGAATTTTTTTACTATTTATTAAGATGAGTACAAAATTCAATGGTATGAATTTGACTAGTTTTTGTAAAATACTTAATAAATAGTAAAAAAATTCAAAAAAAATGTAAAATTTGATCATAATATATTTTAGTTTAATGTAATTATGAGTGTCCTTCATTGCACCAAATATTTTGTTTAATATACCTCTATAACTACACTACCGTATACAAAAAAAAAAATATAAATATACTTAATTTATAAAATAATTTTAAATTTATGTCCTGTATTATACTTTCTGTTTTGCTTTTTTGCTTTTTCTATTTTTTTTTTCTCTTTCCCACTTAGGCGGTTAGGCCTTGTAACTCTTTTAAATTTTTAGTGGAAATCTCATGTAGGCCTACTATTGCTTCATAAAATAACTCAAAACTGACCTAACCTAACCGGATTTCATTTCCTTTTTCTTTCTAGGAAAAACTTGTCACTTGTTTGCATCCCCTACAACATTTCATTTTGACGAGGTATAACCTTATCCTTCGTCTGGTGACTATCTATTTGATCCATCAGGCTAAAGCTTGAGCCCCATTTTCAGGAGAATTCAGATCCAGTGAAGTAACTCAACTTTTTAGTTTTAGATCGGAATCATCTGATTCGAATCTGCGATAATTTATTTCGAAATAGAGCGCACATATCTCGAACGACAGATTCAAATCCCGAGGCGATCCCAAACGACGGATTCGAATTGGATGGTCCCGATCCAAAACTCAAAAATTGAGTTACTTTAGGGGATCCGGACCCTTTTCAGGAGCGGATCTAGGTGATAACTAGAGATTATTTAGTCACTTTTATAAATTAAAAATTAATAGTTTAATTTATTCTTTAATTTAATTTTTTTATAAGTATTTATATCTTTTATTTTTCTTATAAGATAATATTATATTTCAGTAATATATTTATCTTTCTCAATTTCAAATTTTTTTTTTGTTCTACTTCTGTTCATATCTCCACTGTCTAAGTAATGGTGTAGCAAAATCAGGGTTCTAAATAGCTAGCTATAGCTACGCAATAGCTGCGTTATAGCTTTTTCGGACCTCAAAAGCTATAACGCTCTTAACAGCTTTTCTTTTATAATGATTCTAAATAGCTAGCTATGGTTGCGCTGTAGTGCTATAATCGCTGTTTAGAACCTTGAGCAAAATTGATAAATCACAAATGAAAGAGGTCAATTTGAGTCCGATGCCCATCGGACTCAAAGTGAGTTCGATGGGTTCGATGACCGCTCGATCTGCTTTAAGATTCGGGTCCGCAACTTTCGCGTCTGCTTTGAAATTCGTACGCACAAATCTTAAAGCAGATCGGACGGTCCCGAAACCCATCGGACCTAAATTTGAGTCCGATGGACATCAGACGCAAGCTGCTCTCCAAACGAAACGTGTCATATGATATTGCAAAATTGATACATGATTTTAATAATTCTAATTATTGCAAGTAAAACTTTCTAAAGAATTCTATGAGCACTTTTGGGTGCCGCTAAGATCGATGTAGATTAATCAAATTTCTTAAATAAATATTCTATGAGCACCACTACTTTGAATTTAATTAGAATATGGGTCTGTTCTTTTCAGACAAGAATTTAATGGAGCTAGGGGTAGCTAAACCCTTTAGTTTATAGAAGTTGTATTTTATGTATAATTATAATTATTTTTAATAAAATTTTATAGTTTGCATCCCTAAGTAATGAAGCATTTGTTTGATTTATCACCTGCATCTTGTTACTCTTTAAATAGACCAATCTCTTTATTAACAAAGCTATTTGGACAAAGACATTGTTTCTTGCAAATATGATAAAGCATTGGGTGTATTGTGTGATTTTCTTTCCTTTAATTAATTCTGACCAATCCATGGGTAGCCCACTACTTCTTGAATCCACTTCGAATGGTTATCTTAAGTGTATCTAATCTTACTTTTTTTGGATTTGTTATTGGTGGGGTCCATTACTCCTTTTGTTATTCTTTCCATGAATCCATAGTTGCCATCAGGACCAGACAATATTTAATTAATATATAAGATAAAAGTCTTCTGCTTTCTTTAATATCTCTCAAAATTAAAGTAAAATAAAATGAAAAATCTGAAAAGTAATTGTAAAGTGATGTCTCACCTGAGAAAAAAAAATATATGTAGATGTTTGACTTTTTTTTTAGTTTCGAAATAAAAAGCTATTTCTAAATAAAAAAAAGAAGGGTCAGAGGGGAATTTCGAAAAATAGACCACACCGTATCAATAGCACAGTGCAAGTTTTTTAACACTGCACATCGCTTTCTTCGAACAATGGTCATACCTCATAAATGGCGCGGTGTGAGGCCGCTCACCACTCTTACACCGTACCATTGGTGCGGTGTGATCTATTTTTCGAAAATTCCTTAAACCCCTTCTCTTTTTTGTCCGAAATAAATTTTTATTTCTAAATAAAAAAATAATTTAGATCTTTTGTAGGTCAATTTCTTTTTTTTTATGTCTCGTCCTTGACAAAAGACTGAAAGAGTGGATGCTAAATTATGTCTCATATAATAAATTAGTTACTCAATTTTAATTTACAATCTTTCGCACATAGATTATTGTCTTTTACTGCTGGACTAAATTTTTTATTGAAACTTATTATATAGTATATCAGCATGAATGTTTAGACCTAGTTTTTAGCCTACTAATAATAAAAAAATATTTAGACCCCAAATTGATCAATTTTTATAAAATAGTGAGTGTTTGCCCCTTAACTGGATCTACCCAAATAGAAATCAATAGGAAGATTCTGCAGACAATTAATTAATTTTGGTCATTAATCCGAAGGAATTCGTATCCTCTGCATTTAACTCAAAAAAGAATCTTTTGAGTTAATGAATCTCGATCATCCAATTTGTTTTATTCGTGCGGACTATATCTGCACGAATATTGAAAGACCCCTATGTTATAGACAAGAGCTAGATTGGCTCCGTTTAAAAATCAGACAGTTGAGATTCATTAACTCAAAAGATTCCCTTTTGAGTTGTGCATTTTGAGTTAATGCACAAGATAACATAATTTATCTAATTTCAAGAGAAAGCAAGTATTTAATACACAAATGAGCTTATTAGTTGCAAGATCAATCCAATTAGCTAATATATTTTCTTAATAATGTCAACTAATTAATCCAAGGCCTTGCTACCTGTTAGAGTTTTTATTTTTTAATGAACTTTTAAGAGATCTTGTTTTGCACGGTTCATGTCAGATTAATTCATTGAAGCCACAGCTGATATACACCTAGTTCTTCTGTGGCACAGGATTCTGTTTATGATTTGTGCAGTATTTTGGTGATAAAACACTGATATATATGTCTCTGCTCATGAGCCAGTAAAAATACATCATTTTAGTGCGTTACAGATTTAAAAGTGTGATATATGTACAAATTTATATTTTTTATAGTTACATATTTTTTAGAATATTTTTAACGTTATTTATGCGTAATTTTGTATAGAGTGAATTATTAAGCGCTTTCTTCGGAAATTGTTAGCAAGCCTACTCTGACATTAGCTGCACACAACTTCTTACAATAGAAAATAGCAGAGAACTAGCCTTTTGGTCTAGTGTCAAGAGACAACACCCACATTTGGAAAATCTATGTGGAAAATCGTAGATTCAAAACCCGGATGATCCAGAAATATTTTATGGACATTAAATGAAAGTTGGTAGGCTAGACCTTCATCTTTCTATATAAAAAAACAAATAAAATAGTAATAATGTATTTTTTTAGAATTTTTTTGACATTTTATTAAACCATAATGTATATATACTCGTTAAAGATATTTGTACCTCAAACCATAATACAACACTAAGCATAAAAATCAACGATTTGACCTAATCTTATAATAATACTTTAGTTTCTCACGTTCAACTATTAATTTTCATATCTTCTATCATTTTAATTTTAATAGGAGATTATGACAACTTTGCATTAATTTATATCATGATAAAATTTTAGAAAGGTTGTCGATTAAAAAATTCTTGACAAACGTGAAATTTTCTCATCTTAGTGAAAAATCTAGGAAATCGATATTGGTGCCATTGTAACAAACTTTTTTAAATAATATCCGCATTGCACTATTTATTTTTTTCTAACACTTCTTTAAATGACTTTTGAATTTAATATACTACCCGAACAACGGATCCGTTCGGAAAGGTGAATTCAAACTCCTATTTTTTACATTTTGGTCTCTCATTTATTCCTCTACATTTTGGTCTCTCCTTTATTCCTCTATGAGTCAATTCTCCATTCCATGAGAAAAGTGGAATAGATGAATTGTCTTTTTCTAAGAGATAGATTTGGCTCATATACCAATGCTCTTCCACTATTCCACTCTTCTACCATTAACCGAACAAGATCAGAATAGTGATGAATTGAAGCCTATTTCAAATTGCACTTTTCCTCACTATTCCTCTATTCCAATGGTTTGTCGAACGGGCCCGTTATTTCATATTATTAATAAAATTTACTAATTTTTTTATTTATTTTATGAAATATCAATATTTTGATATCTTATTTGCATATAAATCAGCAATCTATTTTCAAATTATATACTCCAATCAGGAACTTATTACTGTATGGCTGGGACCAAAGTCGTATTGTGTCACACATATTGCTACACGCAAAAACTATAGGAGATCCGGAACTTACTGTTATTTTAGTTTTTGGTTTTGCGGGAGTGGTCCACCTGAGATTGCACCAAAAAATAAAGGAACAATTAAAAAAGCGGGAAAAGTGGGGCCCACTAATGCAAGGCAGCAAGTGTTTCTTCGCAAAACTACACTACACGAATTTTATTTTCAATATCTTATATTTGCAAAAGCACCCCTACTACTTTTGATATTTCTAGACTAATTAATTTATTTTTTTACCAATAAAAATATTTGTTTTTTGTTTTTGTTTAGAGTAAGGTGGCAACTTGCCATCTTACGATTTTCATTAATTAAAAAGAATTATTTACAAGACCCAAATAGGTCATTTAGCTAATATTTACATTGTAGCTCTAAATACCAATGTTTTAAATAGCGTTTATAGCGTTATAGCGGGAATGCTACAAAAAAGCTATAGCGGAAGCTATGCCAAATAGCGTTTTTTTTACAAAAATTATATTATATATTTATACTATATATTAACATTATCTAAAGTTTCATAGAACAATAAATAACACCAAATTAATTAAGAAATTATAATATTCATATTGAACTAGTACAAAAGTCCATGGTTCAAAATATCCATAATAATATCATAAACTATAGATCTTTTTCTATACAAAATATCTTAAGTATCATGATTCATTCTATTTTTTTTCTATACAAAATAAATTTTATGGATCTTTATTTAAGCCCATATAAATTGTCTAAAAAAGCCCAATATGCATAGCGCGCTACACGCTATGCGCTATAGCGGACCGCTATTACCGCTATAGCGGCCGTAGCGCAATTAGCGTATTTTCATGCCATAGCTTAGCGTTTAGGGTCCAAAAACGCTATAACGCACTATTTAGAACACTGCTAAATACAATAAAAATAATTAATTTGCATATTGAGATTGTTTTGTTTAATTTTGGATCAATTTTTTTTACGAAGGCGCTTTGTTCTCTTATCGTATAGGGTAAGCTATAATAAATATGATTGACTAAAATCTGGAACCTGGAATGAGAAACGAACAATCAAACTAGCTTGACTAATATTTTGCTTCTTATTATTTGTAAAATAAAATATTTTTCTTGTGATATTTTTTTTAGGAAAGCAAACAAATGTATATGATTTTAACTTTTCTTTTGACAATTAGTTTAGGAGAGTTACAAGTGTAATTAGAAAAGTATTGTTAATCAATTTGAACTCACAAAATAATAATTTAGAATTTGCACTTGGAAATTTCAGTTTTTAATATCATTAAAGAAAAAAATATTAAGAAACTTAAGCATTTACAATTCTACTATGTGTGAATTAAAACACTCGTAAAAAATAATGTTATATGTTCGATATTTGAGTGAACGATTTCTTGTGAATATTTAAAGTTGGTAACTTAAACCCATCTTTATCTAAAAAAAGTTACAAAAGAAAAATATTGTAAAATAATTTTATTGATAAAACAAGAATATTTTAATTTTTCTCACATTCTTATAAACTATTGTAGAATGAACTTCATGAAATTGTCTAAATAATATCTTATCCAAAATATTGAGGGGTTAACTGCAATTGTCTCATGCATGCTTAACTGAAGGTGTTATTTTGCAAAATTGAAAAGCTCCGTCAATGGAAAAGGAATAGGGAAGCCACGTAAACAGGGAATTAAAAGTTCTCATTGGTTAGCACTATCTCTCTAATGGGAGCAAAAAGATATAAGCGCGAAGCCATATCTCTCTCTCGCTCTTCCTGCCACCATTTCTTCGATTCTCTCGATGGCGATTTTTGCTCGAGCAAAGCTTGCTTCTTTCCTCTTCTGCTCTTCATCAGAAATTTCACTATAAAGGTACTAAAAGATAAAGCCCTTTTAGTTTTCAACTTTCAAGGGATTGATTCGACGATTCTGATTCTGTTTCTTGAACTGGAGATATTTTGTTGATATAATCTGGTTTGAAGTACTGCCGCTTTTCAATTTTGCTTACTACGAAATCTGTGTAATTTTCAATTCTAGTATCCATATTTCAATCAGGCAACTTTCCTTTTGTGGAATATTTATATCTTGTTTCGTTTACTATTTTGAATAGAATATTGTAGTCATATCTTGATATTTTCTCGTCTAGTTTTACTAATATCAGTTGCTTGTTTCCTAGCTTTAGGCTTTTGGCCTTTCTTCATTTTAGTTAGCTTTATTAGTTAAGATTTTTTGAGGGAGATCAAAGTAAAGAGGCGAGTTTGGAACTTTTGTTGATTATAAACGATTTTTGTTTTGTTGACTTGCTTTGTTGTGAGGTCAATTCAATACCAAAGTATATAGAGTTATCCTCTTTCTTATCCTCTGATACTCGGCCTCTTTGATTTATTTAAAAATAATTGGATTGTTTTTCTCTGTTGTAGACTTGTTGTTGATTGTATTCATGTCATGTGATTGTTGTTTAATAAAGATATTATTATCATTTAACCTTGGTTTTTTTATATAAATTGATACCTATATGTAAAAGAAATGTAATACTTTTCTAAAGAGATTAGACCATAAAGAACAATCGAATCAAAAAATAATCTTTGGTTTATTAATCTTTACTACCAAAAGAAAAGAAAAAAGAAATGAAGAGGTTTTGCTACGAGCATGCTAGAATGATCCAAAATTTCAAAAGTTTCTTCATCAATAATCTACTATTTAAATATTGCTTCTCCACTTAATAATAATCCAGTTAGAGTCTTAACCCCTCGATTCTAACTAATTCTCTTCATCATTGAACAGGTATCAAAATTCAAAGCTAACTAGAGAGAGAGAGAGAGAGAAAGAAGAGAAAGAGGAGAAATTAAAATACATGAACGGCTCAGTTGAGCTTGCTAATTATCTGCCATTTCAAAGATCAAACATGGATCATTTACACAATACACAATTTTCCGGTCTTATCTCCTCACCTTTACCAGGGATTACAACCCCAGTTATTCCAGGGAATTGCTATTCTTATTTGCAAAATCCTGGGTCGGCTTATACTGAGAGAGAAGCAAGAACCAATTCCACGATGCCTCTAATTAACATTCCTTTGTGCAACAGCGGGTCTCATGCTACCTATTCACTCACTTCTCCTGGTGTCTACAATCCCAATTATGCCCCTCAGTATAACTGGACTGAAGAACCTTTTCAAGGAACTTTGCAGTATGAATTGGAGAATGTAAATTCAGGAAAAATTCAAGATATTTTGAAAAATGGGTCTGATTCTGTTATGAATTCTGATGTCGCGGGTTTAATGAATGGAAGCTGGGGACAGATTTTGGATGGTATGGTTGTTACTGACTCTCAAGCGCAGCAGGTATTAATTCCATCAATTGTTTGGTGATTTACTATTGAATTGCTTATTGAGATGTAAACCTGAGAAAATAAATAAATCAGAATATTCGCATAACATTAATAAACAAAGAGTAGGGTTAGAATGCCTCGTTGTTTTTGTGCTCCTATCACACCTCACATCCATATCTTTGTTTTCGAAATCCAACCAGTCGATCAGCTCTGCAGATGTATAGTTTCCAGCAAAACACCCCGAAGACTTGTAGTCTACTCCCAATTCGATGTAGTTTTCGCCTCTCCATGGGTTTTTTCCCATCAACCCAACCCATTTGCTCCCTTTGGCAGGAAAAATAATCTTTTTTCTTGTTTCAGTCACATTGCCGTAGTTGTCCACGTCACTATTATTCTTGAGCACAATCGGTTTACTCCTCAAGCTTTTCTTGGCACTCGAGTTTCGGCCGACACTTGGCCTGCGTCCTCATCTCCTTCCACTATAGGGTATTTTACTTAGTGCCAATGGCTATTAGACTTTCTATAAGGAAGTTTTCTTTCCTACTTTCAAACCGTTCAACATGATCTCCATATTAAATGTGTTTGGAGACCAAATTTTTTATTTTTTTCGACATTTTTTACTTTTTTTTAAATAGGTACAAAATCACTGTTTGGATGGTCCATAATCTTCTGAAAACAGTTGATTTTGTATCTATCTAAAAAAATAGTAAAATATTTCCAAAAAATATAAAATTTGGTCTCCAAGCATATTTTAACATGGAGATCATGTTGAGCAGTTTGGATCGATTGTTCGAACTTTGAAAACAAAGATAACAATATGAGGCATGATTGGGGCATGGAAATAATAGGACATTTTAACCCTAAACAGATAAGTTAAATCTTATGTGGTATATTAAATTTTATGTGTTTTACAGGTGGCATACTCTGTAAGCGAAGAGGCCACAGACACTTCTGATCAAAACCAGCAGCTAAGCCTGTGCCATCCCTCCAACTCTAACAGCATAAATGAGATATGCGGTATAGCAAGTCCCTCTTCTTCTTCAAATGCAGCAGTGCCAGGTAGGCAGCCACGCATGAGGTGGACCCAAGAGCTGCACGAGCGCTTCGTCGATGCTGTAAACAAGCTTGGTGGAGGTGAAAGTAAGTTTTTTTTTTTTTTTTGTGTGTGTGAGAACATCTCTGAAAAGAACTATGAAAGTGTTCAAGATATTGAAAAGAGGCCCCTTTTGTACTTACTCAAACTGTAATACTAGTGGCACAAAAAGGTAACTCATGATTGAGCTTGTTTAACAGCGCAAGGAGTTTTTTAAATAAAAGAAAGGCAGGGGGTTTCTGCAATATTCTGCGGTTTTGACCAAATCTGGAAATGGCTCCTGATTTTTCCAAAGTTGTGTTCAAGGATTTCAGTGATATATGTATTGAGTGAGGCTATGGTACTATGCATAACGCATAATGGTCTGTACTATGGATCGATATCTCAGTTTGCAAAATCTAAACAATCGATCTGAACCGTTCAACGTGATCTCCATATAAAAATGTACTTGTAGAATAAATTTTACATTTTTTAGAATTTGTTTTACTATTTTTTTAGATAGGTAGAAAATCACTCGATCTAAAAATTTTAGACCATTAAAAAGTAGTGATTTTCTACCTATCTAAAAGGAAATAGTAAAAACTTATAAAAAATGTAAAATTTCGTAAGGTTCAGATCGATTCAGATCAACTATTTGGACTTTGGAAACGAAAATATTGATCCATAGTACAAACTAATCTGCGCTATGCATAGTCCATAGCCTCACTCGTATTGTTGGTTTGTTATTGACTCGGTTGACTGTACAGTATGATAAACACAAGCTTCAAACCCAACCAACTTTCAAATATTTAAATTACGCCTCAACCTAATGCTCAATCACCAAAAGTTGATTTTTTTTTTTTCCTTTTCTTTTATATTTTTTAAACAATGTTACAGAAGCAACTCCAAAAGGTGTACTAAAACTCATGAATGTGGACGGATTGAGCATATACCATGTCAAAAGCCATCTCCAGGTTTTTGTCTGTGCTTTCTCTTCACACAATTGATTTTATTTTACTTATGAGATAATGGTCTCACACCTCAATTGGTACTGCTCAGTACCGAGACAGTATCTTTAGGTCTTTCTTTTCCTTTTGTTTGTGTTTTGAATGTCACTCTCAATTCCAGTTTTTTTAGTACAAGTATATCTGTACTGTCTATTTGTTTAAACTAGGTTTTATGATTCTTCTCGGTACCCTATAAGATTTTATAATGTATTTTGCAGAAGTATCGGACAGCTAGATCTGTGCCGGAGTTGTCACCTGAAGGTTTGCACATAGATTCTATATAATCTAATTTTTATGTTATCCTTTTACTGTGATTTTTTTTTTTTGGCTCCTACTTTAGGTTATGGCAATTTATAAAGTTCTATTACTTTCTCAAAATTAACAGAGAGAATGAAGCTTGCTCAAGTAGAAGATCTGCCATCTCTTGATCCAGAAAAGTGAGTTAATCTGCACTATAACTTGTGCTTTATTATTATTATTATTTTTTTTTTGTGCAAAGTGAGTTGTCCTTGTTAAATTGTTTTACCCTCCGGTCGATCTCTCAGTTTCTTTTGTTAGATCTGTGGTTATTCCAAACAGACCAAGAAAAAAAATACTTTAATAAATAAACTGATTAAAAATAATAAAAGGAAGTAAAACACCCAACCATTTAAGATTTGTACATAGAATTTGATCTGACACTTACCGCCTCGCCAGTTCAGTACCAACATTCAGGTATTAAATGTATAGAAAGGCCTAAATGTTGGAAACAACAGACGACTTTCATATCTTAATCTCTTTTTATACATGAATTGCATGTTGTTTTACTTTGCATGTAGAATAATCCGCTTACCTCTTTCTTTTTATTCTCGTTACATAAAAAGAGTAAATGGTATCAATGAAGCACTGCGTGCACAGATGGACGTTCAAAAGAAATTGCATGAACAGCTTGAGGTAATTTTAATGACCTTCATCGTAGCTCCTGAAATTTGAATATTTAGTTATATATTTGAAAGGTCTTCAGTAAGCAACAAGCACATGTAACTGTTGAGTAATTTTATATATTAAAAAAAACTGTTGACCTCTGTTAAAATGCAACCCGAAAAAGTGTGCTTTATTGACATGTAAGATTGTTTTATAATGGATTTCTTATTTGATACAAAAAATTATATACTTATTGTATTTGCAAATCCTTATATTCTATATTTTCATCAAACACCTCATTTGAGATGTTTGCAAAAGGCACCAAATTATCAGCCTAGTGCATGGAAAATTCTTATTTTGCTTTACGTGTGAACAAATTTGGGCCTAAACCTAGTAAATTGTTTTCCTAAACTAACAATGAAGTTGAGCCAAGCAAATCTAGTTATACATTAGGTTTCAAGTGTATACAAACAAGTTATCTATTTATACATTGTCGTTTGCAAATTCTATAAATATATGAATGTGGTCATCAATTGACTTCAGATAAGTAAGTTCATGGCTAATTAATTTTCAATTTTTTGTTTGACCTCAACAGAATCAAAGAAAGCTGCAGTTGCAAATGGAAAAGCAATGCAAATACCTCCAGATGATTGTAGAGAAGCAACAACAGAGCATAGATCAACTAACACTCAACAAATGCTCTGATCTGCCTTCCTACGAAAAATTACTCACCTCTGAAATCGGCTGTGGTGAAATAAATCGTACCAATGTATCCGAAGAAATATCCAAACAAGATGGCAAGAAGCATAAAATATCGAAGTCTGATAATACTGTTTGTGGTGTCTCTTCGCCAGCTAAGCGGGCAAGAGGTGATTAAAGATTTATTTGTTGAAGTGCCACAGAAGAACCGAAATGAACCAAAATGGAAGATGGTGCGCAAGGAAGGAAAGAAATTAATATCTTCAGGGAATCTAGTATAATATCTTTTGTAATATATAATTGAGTAAGATATAGAAATAATTAGGCTGAGTATGTAAATGAGAATAAGGCAGGTGAATTTCTTGATTATAGAAATAGTTGTGGCTGCCTTGATGCCCAAGCTGATAGACCTTCCTATATAAGGAGGTCTTCTCTGTAAGATGTTTAACACAAATTATTGAATCAATAAAATGAAGGGAGGGAAGGGATTTCAGGGAGTCTGGTGTTTTTACATAGTTTTTCTATTTTAATCATGGTATGCACATGTTCAATCCTGGGAGGATCTCCCTTCTCTCTATTCCTCTCTAGAAATTTTTTCTTTTCTTTCTTAAAACCAAAAACCCTTGTCAACAAAATCCATGTCTGGAATTACCTCAGACAATTCCGGAAAAACCTCAGAAGGAGCAGCAGCAAATACCGCTGCACTTCTAGAAAAAATAACCCAACTCGTGACCATGCAACAAAATCAGATCATGTCCTTACAGCAACCACAAAATAATAACCTACCACCGGCTGCACCAGTAGTAGAGGCGCCAATACACCCAAACCCAATTTCCATAAAACTGAATGACATAAACTATACCCTTTGGTCCCAAGCAGTGCTGATGTATGTGAAAGGCCGTGATAAAATGAAACACATCAGCGGCAATCCTCCTTCACCATTACCAACTGATCCACTGTTTCTAAGATGGGATATCGATGATGCTGTAGTAAAGGGGTGGTTAATCAATTCTCTAGAACGAAAACTACAGAATACCTTTATTCAGTATCCAACTGCAAAAGAAGTATGGGATGCAGTGGCCACTACATTCTATGATGGAAATGACAAGGCTCAGGTGTACAATCTGAAAAAAAGAGTAACTCGGCTCAAACAGTCAGGTAGAACCATAGAAGAGTACTATCACGAATTGCAAGGGTTATGGCGTGAGATTGATTTCCGTCGTCCTAATCCGATGGTTCATGCAGAAGACATCACAAAATTCAATGAATTTGTTCAAGAGTCTCGGGTCTATACATTCCTAGATGGACTCGATGATCGACTAGACAATGTGAGAGCCGTGGTCCTGTAGATGACATCATTCCCATCAGTCGAACAAGCATACGCAATAGTCAGGCGAGAGACTTCACGACAAGTTGTTATGCTAAAGGGAGAGGAAGGAACTGGGAACTCCATGGCAATGATATCACAGGGATACAAACACCTTGAGGTAAACTCTGTTTCAAATAAATATCTATCTAAACATGAAAAAGCAAAGTTGAAATGCAGTCATTGTGGTGGAACGGGACATTTGAAAGAAGGGTGTTTCAAAATAATTGGATATCCTGATTGGTACCAAGAGAAGCGAATGAAGCAGCAAGGGGGTAAAATAAAGGGGAAGGCAAACTGGACGGCAACAAGTTCAGACCCGGGTTATCCAGGTCCTAACTACACTCGGGCCGCGTCAGACTCACGCGGGTCGGGTCAGGAGCAAGGTCCAGGCCACAACTGGACCGAACCCACTGTTGCGTTACCACTGGCACAGCCAAGCCGCACCAACCAGGAGAATGCATCCAGCTCTAGTTTGGGTCAGGTGCATCTGATTCAGGCAGACAATTCAGGTACTAAACAAGTGGGTCAAGGTATGTACTCATCTTTTGGTAATAATTTAAATAATTGGGTTATTGATTCTGGGGCAACTGATCACATGACATTTGCAAAAGCTGATCTGACCAATTTGAGAAAACCTATACGAGATGGGATACTAAATGCAAATGGAATGGAATACCCGGTAGAAAACACAGGAGATGTGTGCTTGTCAAAGACTCTTAGCCTTAAAAATGCACTTTTGGTTCCTTCCTTGTCTACTAAGTTGCTTTATGTTGGTCAGTTAACTGAGGAATTGAATTGTGTTGCTCTCATGTTTCCTGATTATTGTATATTCCAGGATATCCTCACGAAGGAGATCATTGACCGTGGTATTAAGAAAGGTCGTTTGTATCATTTAGAAGAATTGAAAATTGGAAAGGCGAATGTAGCAAAAAGGGGCTCAAGTTCAGAAACACAAATTTGGACATGACATCGGCGGTTAGGGCATCCTTCCTTTAGCTATATGAAAAAATTGTTACCTTATCTGTTTTCGGATTTTGATAGTTCTATGTTTTCTTGTGAGACTTGCATAAAAGCAAAGAGTCACTGTGTTTCGTATCCAACTAGTATTAATAAAAGTACTGCTCCCTTTGATTTAATTCACTCTGATGTTTGGGGACCATCTCCGATAACCTCAATTTGTGGGTATAGATGGTTTGTTTTGTTTATTGATGACTGTACCCGAATGACTTGGATTTATTTATTAAAGGAGAAGAGTGAAGTATCTGGGGTCTTTAAAGGTTTTTATAATATGGTAAGAAACCAATTTGACAAAGGGATTAAATTTTTTAGAAGCGATAATGGGGGTGAGTTTGTGAATGGTGTTCTCAAAGATTTTTTTGTTGAAAAAGGAATAATTCATGAAACAACCTGTGTTGGAACTCCACAACAGAATGGAGTAGCTGAGAGGAAAAATAGACACATCCTTGAAACCGCGAGGGCTTTGTTATTTGAATATAATGTACCACAAGTTTTCTGGGATAATGCTGTTAGTATGGCGGTTTATGTTATTAACCGGTTACCCACAAAAGCAAATGATTTTCAAACCCCATTAAAAACACTTCAAACATTTGTCTCAATTCCCTCTGTTCAAAGCCTACCTCCAAAGATATTCGGATGTGTTGCTTTTGTACATATTCCAAAACACCAACGATCAAAAATAGAGTCTCATGCGATTAAGTGTGTGTCGCTCGGAGTTGGACTACATAAAAAGGGGTACAAATGCTATGACCCAGCAGAAAAGAAATGGTATGTTACCATGGATGTGATTTTTATTGAAACAGAACCATTTTTTTCTACATATTCGCCTCAGGGGGAGAATACAAATGAGAGCGAATATTCTGAAATTTTACAGTATTCACTCGGGTCGAGTCAGTCCCACGCGGGTCGAGTCAGTCACACGCGGGTCGAGTCAGACAGACTCGGGTCGAGTCAGAGCAGAGCAGGCACTCGGGTCAGAACCCCTCGGGTCAGTGCCACTCGGGTCAGAGCCACTCGGGTCAGTACCACTCGGGTCAGAGCCACTCGGGTCAGAAGAACAACATAAGCAGCAGAAGGTGTTTAGGAGAGGTGAAAACAGACAAGTTTGGGTTAACACAACTGAAGAAATGATACAAACGGACCGGATACCACAAGAGCCGGGATCTCCTGAGGAACATCCACAGGTAAGTACTTCTAACTATACTCTACCTCCACGAAAGAATAGGGGAAAACCACCAGACCGATATGTTCCAAAAGATGGAACGAGTATGGCTAAATACCCAATAGCAAACTATGTGAGCACAAAGAACTTGACCCAACCTTTGAGGAATTTTAGTGAAAACATGTTATCTTTAGAAGTACCAAAAAATATTGAAGAAGCAAAAAGGGATAAAAAATGGGTACATGCAATGGATGTAGAAATGGAAGCCTTGAATAAAAATGGAACCTGGTCCCTGGTAAAGTTACCAAAAGGAAAAAAACCAGTTGGGTGTAAATGGGTTTATACAATAAAGTTCGGCGCTAATGGTGAAGTTGAGAGGTATAAAGCCAGATTAGTTGCGAAAGGATTCACACAAACCTATGATATTGATTTTCAGGAAACTTTTTCACCAGTTGCTAAACTTAATACTATTCGGGTTTTACTATCTCTTGCAGCAAATCTAGACTGGCCGTTACATCAGTTTGATGTAAAAAATGCATTTTTACATGGAGACTTGCAGGAAGAAATCTATATGGATCCTCCTCCCGGGTACATAAATACGGGATCAAAACCAGTGGTCTGTAGATTGCATAAGGCATTATATGGTCTAAAACAGTCACCCTGAGCTTGGTTTGGTCGGTTCTGCAATGCTATGAAAAACTATGAGTTTGAACAGAGTGATTCTGATCATACTTTATTCTTTAAAAGACGACAAGAGAAACTAACTATTTTGATAATATATGTAGATGACATGATCATTACAGGAAATGACAGGGACGAAATGAAGAGGCTTGAAGAAAACCTTTCAAAGGAATTCGAAATGAAGAACTTAGGAGGTCTCAAGTACTTTCTTGGAATTGAAGTAATAAGATCAAAGCAAGGCATTATTCTCTCTCAAAGGAAGTACATTCTTGATCTACTAGCGGAAGTTGGGATGCTTGATTGTAAGCCAGCAGACACACCAGTAATCCAGAATCTCAAGTTGGGAGAAAATTCAGACCAAGTACCCGTGAACAAAGAGAGATACCAAAGGTTAGTAGGGAAACTTATATATCTATCACACACTAGATCGGACATTGCTTATGCAGTAAGCCTGGTAAGTCAGTTTATGCATAACCCAAGCGAAGAACATATGGAGGCTGTCATAAGAATAATAAGGTATCTAAAGGGAGCTCCAGGGAAAGGGATTCAATTCCTGAGAAACGGACATTTAGATGTTGTGGGGTTTACAGATGCTGACTGGGCTGGAGATGTCACAGATAGGAGGTCAACATCTGGCTATTTTACATTTGTAGGAGGAAACTTAGTCACTTGGAGAAGTAAGAAGCAAAAGACTGTTGCCTTGTCAAGTGCTGAGTCCGAGTTAAAAGGGGTAGTCAACGGAATTTGTGAATTAATGTGGCTCAAGAAACTGATGACAGAACTTGGCTTCCCGCCTACAAAAGAAATGGACTTGTTCTGTGATAACAAAGCGGCAATAGATATCTCTCATAATCCGGTTCAACATGATCGGACCAAACATGTCGGGGTGAACAGACACTATATTCGTGAGAATATTGAAGCACGAATAATCCGGCTAATACATGTTAAGTCGGAAGAGCAACTTGCAGACATCCTTACTAAGGCAACCTCGAGCAAGATATTCTATGGCATACTAAGCAAGTTGGCTATGACAGATCCGTACATATCAACTTGAGGGGGAGTGTTGAAGTGCCACAGAAGAATCGAAATGAACCAAAATGGAAGATGGTGCGCAAGGAAGGAAAGAAATTAATATCTTCAGGGAATCTAGTATAATATCTTTTGTAATATATAATTGAGTAAGATATAGAAATAATTATGCTGAGTATGTAAATGAGAATAAGGCATGTGAATTTCTTGATTATAGAAATAGTTGTGGCTGCCTTGATGCCCAAGCTGATAGACCTTCCTATATAAGGAGGTCTTCTCTGTAAGATGTTTAACACAAATTATTGAATCAATAAAATGAAGGGAGGGAAGGGATTTCAGGGAGTCTGGTGTTTTTACATAGTTTTTCTATTTTAATCATTAATCACTGGTAGTACATATCATGGCTCGAGAGAGTTTCTGTGTGTAGAGAATTTTGTAAAAATACAAAAAAAAATATTTAAGGCAAATAGAAGTCAGGCATCGGCTACAGCTTTAGATATAGAAGAGCGGCTTCTCTGACATGATATGATGAACTTGCTTTATTTTTTGTGTAATTTATACACTCTAAAGGATTCAATTATTCGTGACGAGTTTCTTTTATCTTCAGTAAATTTATTAGTATTTTATTTTAACAATATTCGGTCTTTTGTTTTGTGTTTGACTTGTTTCCGGGTATCAGAAAGTAAAATCCAATTACCAATCCAGAGCAGCACTCGAAACACAATCCTTGCTATTATGTTTCCTGATTTCATATGGTTTAAAACTTCAAATAGATTGTCCCAGTATAGATGTTGTTTAATGGACAGCAGAGCATAGCTTGAACCTTCAAATGTGCGCCTATGCATTTAATGGAACCTTCTTGCTTATTTGTACTTACAAACTGTCCTCAAAATATATTGATCCTCAACAGAACTTTAAATCGATCCTCAACAGAAAATGTGCGTCTATGCTAGTATTCATGCCGGACCACCTGGTTTCTTGAACCTTAGATAGTCTAGAGGTGCAGCCACAGGGGGCAGAACCAGAAAATTGACATAGGGAGATTGAATAAATAAGTGTTTTATAAATTTATTTTATAAAGGAACTAATAGTATATTTTTTGCAAAAACTAGAATTTTTGAACAAACTAGTCCTCTTACATTGTAAACTATAAACAACATAATTAGAGTTTTATTTTTTTTTTAATTTTGACAACAAATTTTGGTTTCATTACTGACAATATATATGTTCCCAATGTCACCACCTTTCAATCTATTAGTTACTCTATAAATAATATAATGCACCTAATATAATGTCAACAATGAAGCCGACAGGAGACAGCATTTGGAAGCTCATGTTTTCCTTTCTCATTTCAGGATGCCGCTCTAATTTCTTAATGTAACAAACGGTAGCACCTTTAAATGTTTAATGTTACGCAAACACCTTGTATATCATAATAAGCAGATACATATGAAATGATAATGCTAAATCCATATGGTGTCAAAAGCAAACACGAACAAATTACACCTCAAAACGGCTGTCCTAGCAAAAACATAAACGAGTTGGGGCTTTGATTTATGCTACATGACACTTTCAAAACAAAGGCACAGTTATCTGTGCATGCAATGTATATTGTAATTCATAACAGAACAAAGTATATAACACTAATTCAAAAGGCTTATTCCAACCTGGTGGGTGTATATCAAAATATAACAAGAATACTCAAAAAGAAGAAAAGAAAAGAAGAGAAAAAAACATGTCTGACGGGAGAAAAATTAAGAGGGAGTAATTGCCACTCTCCGAGAAAAATTTACTTTCAAATAGAAACACTCATAAGAGCATTGCAAGAAAATTATTAACTAGGTCAACATCGTGAAACCGAAAAAGATGCCAATTGCGATTAGTTGACGGCATCAATGATCAACTTGCGTGACTTGAGTGGGGACCACTTCATCCTTCTGTAGTATACTGCTTGAAGGAGAGCTAGTGACAGTACAAAGATCCATTTGAATCCCATCTGAAAAATAATAGAACTTGAAATTCAGAAATGCAATAAACAAAAATGACCGGTGCTGAACAAGTACCGGCTGTAAACAAATGCAAGGGGGAATAATTTTAATATAATTATAGAAAGATTAGAAAGATTTACAAGTTTTCTCTCTTCCATTTCAGGTTCAGCTGCCCAGGACAGGAAGGTCACGACATCTTTGCCCATCTGAAAATTAAACAAAATTAATGTTTAAATTCATTAAATTTCAGAAGAAGCCAGCCTTGAATTAATCATTTCTACATGTAAAACAACCCATCCTGTATCACACTAGAAACCATGAGAAACATCCCCCATCCCATCAGTTCATGTGTTAGCTTGAAAACCACCCAATTTACCCCTAGTTTATCACCATTATATCTTCAAGAATGAGTGTAAATTCCAAAAGTTACGGGATACAATGAACAGAGAAAAATTCCTTTACTATACAAAGATACTTATTAAATTTAATGGTAAAATACATTTTGGTATCGATTTTGTTAAGGGGATTATGTTACCTGAGCTTCAGTTGCGGGAACACCATCTTCATACTCAACAGCACCATCAATAAGCATTTTGGGCATAGCAATGGCACCACCAGGGAAATACGGATTGTAGTGAAGTCCTTCACGAATCTATTACATTTCAAACTATTTAATTAGAACACACAAACCAAGCATATCTATCAAACAATCAATTAAAAAAGAAAGAAAGAGGAAACTTGTCATATTACATCTGCAATACATTACATAAGAAAGACTAGGAAGCATCCATAAGCAGGGTTTAATTTGAGGCATGGACAGCACTTCTTGCAGTATTTCAATAGATGAAATTTTTTTTCCTCAAAAACTGATCTATATACTGAACAAAATACATTTACAAATTGGGGAAAAAACAAATTCAAATAATGTATCCTCACTATCTCACACTATCAAAGTTTTTAAGGCAAAAACATATATATACTTACACTGATACCAGCAGGAGGTTCACGGTATCCAGTCAGAAGACCAAAAACATAGTTCTGTCCATTGTGCCTTGCCTGAATAAATTATGAGAAATTCAATATCAAATGAAAAACAAAACTATCATATACAAAAATGACAACTCTTTCCCAAGTGATCTTTTCCCAATGTTTGGTATATTACTTTAGTCAGCTTTTGCTCCTTGTTACCATACCAGTAATAGCAGATAACTGTGATACCGGCAATTGGTTTGCGCCTGTAACCTCCTAGGGTACCATCATAAAAACACCATACCAAGACCACTCACATGTACCCAGCAAAATAAGACAGACCATTACATCCACTGTACATCAGTGATATCTTAGATATTTTCACCGAGGTGGGCTTTGGTGCTTTGGGAAGTAAATAGGCTGTTTTACTTCCACCCATATCTTCATTTTCAAAGTTCAATCAGTCGAGCCGATCCGTTCACCATGATCTCCATATTTAAAATGTGCTTGGAGACCAAATTTTATATTTTTTTAGAAATTTTAACTACTTTTTTAGAATTTTTCAAACTCACTGTTTTTCAGAAAATTGAGGACCATAAAAAAACAGTGATTTTCAACAACCCAAAAAAATAGTAAATTTTTTTTTCAAAAAACTGTAAAATTTGGTCTCCAAGCACATTTTAATATGGTGATCATGTTGAACGGTTCAGATCGACTCTTTTGGAATTTGAAATCACAAAATATGGGGGTTGACTTCCCAAAGCATGGTAGCCCCCACCTCTTTTTCACTTTGCAAGTTATACATGGTGATGCTTTAGAGCAAAACATTACCATTCTGAAAAAGAGATTGTTAAAACAGTACCTTAGTAATGAGGCTGAGATCAGGAGGGTAGGCACCGCCATTAGCGAACCTAGCAGCCTGCTCATTTGCGTAAGGCTGAGGGAAACGGTCGCTAAGCTTGCCGGGTCGGGTATACATCTCTCCCTCATCATTCGGCCCGTCTTCCACCTCAATCTCAGCAGCCATGGCCTTGCACTCCTCCTCAGTGTAGGCCACACCTACCAGGTCTCTGTATGAGATCAGAGACATTGAGTGGCATGAGGCGCACACCTGTTGGTACACCTGATGGCCACGCCGGATCCTGGAAATTTGCAAAAAACTAATGAGATGTTGAAATATCAATCTTTCTGCATGAACTCTTTCAATGTAATTTTGTAATGCAAAAACCTTGCCATGAACCTGCTTAGAAAAAAAATTACGCTGACTATCAAGCCAGTTTGGTGTATGAGAATATTAGATCAAACTTTTGATGTTGGCTTTGATATTTAAGTTAAGCCTCACATGACATCACATAGCGCTTGATTTATGAACTAAACTAACACGGATAAGTGAATTTGAGTGAACTGTGCTAAGACAGTTTCCCATTTCTCTCTCTCTTTCTCTTCTGTTTTTCTTCAAGATAAGTAATTACCATCACTTTGCATGACTATCAAAGGAACTCACTGAGTTTCACTCCCTAACACACATAAAAAATGAACCCTTAGCCTGCTATTCAATCAGAGTATCCTTCTATAATCAGTACTTTCAATTTATATGCCAAGCTAAAAAACTTCAGAAACACAAAAATGAAAACAACATGGTCAAAAGCTAGGGAAGTAATAAACTTCAACTCAGTCAAAGTATGAGCTCTTTAATTCACTTCAAAAATTGCAAATGATTTAAGCTTCAGTTAACCCATAAGCTTCAATTAAGCACATAAAAGGAGAAAACCCTATAACAGAACCAAGCAAAACTACACTAGCATTAAACTGAGTGGTGTATGTGGGTATGGACAATACATGGTATAATGCTTGGTCTCACTGATTTGATAAATGATAATGGAAGACTTACGAAGCATGATCATAGGAGCTAAGGATTCCCTCGTGGGGCCAGGGGTAGCTGGGGCACTCAAGGCCATGCTCTGCCTCATCAGCAGAAGCCACTGTGGCGAAACTGAACAAACCAGTGACACCAGCTCCGAACAATGCTAGTGCTCTAAAAGACTTGTTCCCAATTGTCTCCTGCTCCTGCTTGAATGCAACAGATGGGACCAAAAGCGGTGTCTGTGAAAAAATCAAAGTTAAACCAGTTAAAGATTTGGTAAAGGAGCTTTTGTTGATTAACGTTAATAAAATTCTCATCAAAAAGGTGTTTTTCTTAACTTCTACAAAAATCACATTTCAAAACAGGACCCCTGTTAAAATTTAGAAAATCAGTTTTAAAAGAGGGTTTCATTTGGCTCTAGTTGAATATCTTCAGATTAATTAACATAATAAAATGAAAAGAAGGAGAAAAAAAAACCAATTTAGTCAGTAGAACAGATGAATGATTCTTACAAATGACTGAAACAGAGGCTGCTTCTTCAGAAGCTGATGGATCGCTCTTCCTGCCATTTCACACAATAATCTACCAAAAAAAAAAAAGACAAGCACATTATCTTATCTTGAAATTTAGAGAAGCATAACTAATAGAAGCTAAACGAATGCCTATTCAACCTACTACTTCTATACGCATGTCAAAACCTCAGATTAAACAATGAAAGAAACAAAATCAAGAGCAAGAGATCTAAGAGTAAGCTTCGGATCTACCTGTGGAGACAATCAGATATCCGCGCTGAGCTCTGTTCGATTCACGATCGAAACTACTACAAGAGTAGTGGATTGATCGAGGGACGGGCTAGGGTTTGCTAAAGTGAGAGGAGGAGAGGAGAGGAGAGGAGAGGAGAGCGGATCGGCCCAGGGGAAGACGGATTATGAGTCTCTCTCTATTTGGGAGAAGAGTTTTGGTTGATTACAGTATTCTGTCACAACACTTCTATAGTCCACTATGTAACGAATGACATTTTTTTTTTGAATGACTCGCTACGCACTATTTTTGTACTAATTAGGAGTAGAGTAAGTGCAGGTTCCAATTGGCTAGGATTGCATCGAACCTGAATAGTGTGGCTCTGGCAGTGCCACAATAGACTGTGGCCTTAAATGTGATTATAGTTGATGTTTCCCTTGATGGAGACAAAATTGGGCCTGATCAATTTACGGGCTTTGTAACTGAGCTTTCATATAGAGAGAGAGCAAGGACAAATTATTACTTGATTTATGGACTTTTCTGTCATTTTATTTGAATCGGGAGAGATCTGATGGGTATCAAACCGAAGCCTTCGGTCCATATTAAGATTCTGGCCAATAATGTTCAATTCATATCAAGATTCGTGCTAACAACTTTAAAATTTGATCGGATTAAGTGTTCACGAATTTTGACATAGATATCATTTACTTATCCAAAAATTAAGTTAGGATGCTCTACGAGTTACTTCACTTTTGTTGGGTGTTGCTCCTCTCTTGCTATATAAATTTTATTTTAAAAAAAACACCCTGGTATGTAAATTTATCTAATCTTATCTAAATGTAAATGAACCGATTTATCTATATTATCTCCATTTTAAACACTAAAATCATTATTATACACTTGATAGTTTTGTGTCCGTAATATTTTTGACCTGTTTTATTTCGGAATCATTCTAGCTAATACACTTGAGAGTAGGTCCGATGGGCATCGGACCTACTCTGGTTCGATGGGTTTAATCACCGTCGATTTGCTTTAAGATTCGTGTGGAACGCTTTAAACTTCATGCGTGTCTGTTTCAATTTTCGTGCGCACAAATCTTAAAATAGATCAGACGGTCATCATCCGTTCTCAGATAGGAACCAATCATGATCTCTTGATAATAAACATAGGTCTAATATCGGAATCAATCATGATCTCCCCAAATAAAAAGAAAAATGGAATCCATAATAGCCCCTTGAAATGGGATAAAGATATTGAGAGCTAGCGTTGCTTTGATTTCATGCTGTGCACATTTCCGGAGAATATTTTATAATTTCCTCTTATAATTCGGCTCATTTTTTATGCGTTTTATAGATAAAATATATGAACGAACAAATCTTTTTAAAGCTATGCTTTGACCCTATTAATTACAACATCTCTTATCCTATTTAAAATTTTCAGTTGCTGTTACACTTTACTAGCAAGCTCTGTATCTTAAGGATATTATCCAGTGGAAAATATATTCAATAATTTTAATTTTCCCTATAAATATTCTGTTCAGTTCCTTTGTAAGCATCGCAAAAATAAAGACAAAAAATATTGGTACGCAAATGTGGAGAAGCCAGGTGGACGTGTCTGACATTCTGACAAAAACTCCGTCCAATTTGATCTTATCAAGTATAAAATTCTGACAAATTTGAAATTGTACCAGGAATGTGTGTGACATGTTATAGTTCGTGGACGAACCGTGTACTTTTCCTTAGGATGTGTTTAATTTGTATTGAATCCCCTGTTTTGGATGTGTATTCTAGTCATAGAAAGAAATTAATGTGATTTTTAAATAATCAATATAGCAGGGCAAAATCGTCCAAACGAATTAATCCGCCTCCTTTTTTTTTTTTTCTTTCTGACCGAAATCATTACAAATTGTTACCAAACAACCAAGCAAGAAATTTATTTTCTGCGACTAATAGCACCATGGAATAAGCAGCGAAGAAAATAAACCAATCAAATAAGAAAAATAATCTGCTTCAGGTTGAGAGAGATTTGCCATAGGGGCCACCGAAATTCCTTGTATTACCGGGTCGGGAAAACACCATCTGCGCACCGACATTTCATTGAGTTCTTACTTAAATACATCATTTATAGTGCTGTTTTAGTTTTAATTTAAATGCATCATTCAATTAGTAACACAAAGGCAAAATAACTAGATGAAATTAATTTGTACCAGATAATCACCAAGGGTGCATGACTTGAAGCCAGCAGCACAGTATAGGAAATAATACTCCCATGTGCGGTAGAACTTTTCGTCGAATCCCAATGCAAGAATTTCCCTGATAAGATATAATTGAGACTTGTAAAACTTTCGTTTCAGAAACAAAAACACATGCATTGCACACACAAACCAAAGATTCTAAAGGCCAACTTAACTTCCATTAAAACATTGGAATAGAACATATATATCAAATATGATACCGCAAAAAACTCAAAAGAATCTCATATGAACTCAAAATTGAGAGGGAGGAAGAGAGAAAGAGAGAAAGAGAGAATAGGACATTTATCCTAAAACTTTACAGTAAAATAAATGGAACACATGAGAAAATATTTTTCTTTTTTGAAGAAAAGGTTAACTATCTTACTCTTTCTTTGCGGCAAAATTTCTCCTCCAATATATTAAAGTCTGGAAGTAATGAATTCCAATGTTTTCTAAGTGCTCCACACTGCAATTAAGAAAAGTTAGCATGATAAAAGAAAATGAAGCTATAGCATTAAGGATTAAATAATATAGATAAACAGTTTTATGATTCTGCTAATGAACACACAGTATACTTTTTATTGAGAAAAGTTTGCTTGTTATTTTCAAATTATGATATGGCAAAATTTTAAGGAGAACACAACAGTACAGATTCCAATTTTTCTCACTAGAAGAAAGATCACCAATTTAAATAGAATAATTAAAATATCAAAACAAAAGGAGAAAAAATTGCACAAAAAATCTTCACTATTCATTCATTGCAGTAAACTGTATTTTCTCATTAATGTCAATCCACGAAATATCTCTTGCAAACCCTAAACATTCCTGGTATTTCTTTTCATGCTCCAAAAGGAAATAAAAATCATGGCACAGGAAAAAAGGTAGGGTTTCTGAAACAGCAATTGTCAACATGTTGATAAACAACAACCACCATCCAATAGGACTTGGCATTTCACCAAAACTATAAACTGTAACATCTAGAGTGTGTGTGTGTGGATTGGGGGGGGGGGGGGGGGGTGGCATATGAATTTACCATAATCTAGAGGAAGTGGACATGGCAGATGTAATCCTACTTAAGGAAGGGAGGCAACCTCCAGGGAAAATGTATTCCTTTATGAAGTCCGAGCTTAACCTATACTCATCATACCTCTCATCTGGAATGGATATAAACTGCACTCAAAAGAAAAAAAAAACTGTTAAACTTCACTCTTTCACGGTGACTAGTTGAGGTGATCAGAGAGTTCATCAAAATACCGGCACCAATGCCGGGTATCAGAAATGACCATTAGTACCAGTAGGGACTTCATTTTTGGGAATAAATGGGTGTCATACAAATCACAAAAGAAGCACAAAAAAGAATTACCTGAAGCACAAAAACTCCATCTTCAGCCAAAAGAGATTCACAACAGCTGAAGAACTCTCCCATGTATTCGTGCCCTACTCCTTCAATCATCTCACTACAAAATCAACTACTCTCTTACTGACATAATTTGATAGAGAATCGATGGAAGTACACTTAGTGAATTAAGGAATTGCATGAAAGCACCTCCCTACTCACTAGTCTAAATTAGCTCTTAAAATTAGTAGGAAGGGCTTCTCACAAATGCATCATTCTTTTTGGTTTAAGAAGAAACAGAGAGGTACAGCGTACGTACCAAGAGATGATCCTGTCATACTTCTTAGAGTGTGACAGCTGTCGATAATCACAGAGCAGGAATTTTATGTTATCCTGGAAACATTGTAAAGCAGATTAATACAAACAATACTTGTGGAATTAAGTACATAAAAATTACAAATTGGATGCCACTGAATGTAATCCAACATATATAAGCAATATGATCTACTGGATATGAGCATTTAGTGACCCCACAGGAAATTAACAATTTTTTTATAATGCTTACACAATTGTAGCTGTCGATAGGTTCAATGTGAATTATGTGATTAGAACTGATGGGATGGAAAGTTGCTGCATGGAATCAATTAACATTTTAGAATGATTACGTTATAAAGGAATAACCTCTAATCCAGCCTCTTTGACTTTTTGTGTGGCATACTTGAGTTGCTCCTCTGACAAGGTGATACCGGTATATTTGCAACCTGTACGCCTCACTACTTCAATTGCAAGGCTTCCCCAGCCACAACCTATCTCAAGTACTTCGTGCTTGCTACCTACTCTAGCCTTATACAATTAAAAATAAAATGAAAAAATAATGCATAAGAAAGTGAAATTCACAAGCTTTTATTTGCAACAACAACAAAAAAAAATTTGAGAGTGAAAGAAGCATTTTCATTTGTTCTCTTTTCAATTCACTATTCAGCACTGGTAACAAAGGAAAGGAAAATGAGAAAATTAGGAAACTTCTCTCTAAGCAGTTAGCAAGAGTACCAAAACAAAGTAACAAATACAAATTCGAAGTATAACTCAATACCTTATTTATTAGAAGAGAAATTTTGCGAAGCTGGGCGGTCTTTAAATCCTCATCCTCTGTCTGTCAAAATGAACATTGTGTTTATACTTGGTGTGATGCCGCAGGTTCCAGGTCATAACCCAACCCAGAGTACGAATTTTAATGCGATTACAGCCTCAAATGAACCAGTAAACCATATAAGCCAGAATCAGGTCCAATAAAAATATAAGCGACAGTAATTCAACTGACCCATAAACTCAACTGTCCCTAATCCAATAGAACTGAGATCTGAACTGAATTGACCCAACCCCACAAAATTATTGGGATGAAAATAAGTTCTTTTTCTTTTCCATTGCTTAATTTCTTTCTGGTTCAGCTAAATACTAGGAAGGTTGATGAACAAACCTCAAAGATTGCACAGGAGTAGGTCATTGTCTCATCCAAGAACAAGGAGAAGAAATCATTGCTCTACAAAAACACAGGAAAATATGCATTCAGATTATTTGAATCCCTTATTTATACATTCACCTATTCTTTCTAGCTTTTCTCTTGGCATTTTTTTTGAAGATAAATATCTTCTCTATCCTTATACATTTATTTTCTTTCTAGCTTTTTCTGTGTAGAATCCAGGATATGAGGACCTTAGTTGCATTGTAAAGGTCAAATGAGGCAAAATTTGGTTTCAATGAGGTTTATTGCTCAATTAAGTATTAATTGATGCATTATTGGGTTTAATCGAAACTTCATTAAGTAACCCATTATTAATTCATGCCAAATTGGGCTTAACGGCTAAGTGCACAACTTAGTATTGATTAATAAATAATCAGATTAAACATATAAACAATTACATAGCTCAGTATTATTTAATGCTAAATTAAATTTTTTATTTTAAGGAACATAGCACCAGTGAGGATGTACAGGCAGAAAGTTGGGTTTAATCAAGGGTTTGCACTTTGCAATGCAGATATGCTGATTCAAAATTTGGTTTAATTGAAGTTTAGTTGCACTAATTATGATTAACTGATGCAACAGTGGTTTCAATCGAGCTAAATTCTGAAAATACAATTGCTTGATATAAAATAAAATTGGGCTCAATTACATAATTAAAATTTGCTTCTAACTATACCAGATCATAGTGTTGAGATATATTTCTTCGAGCTTGTGTCACTGAATTTTGCCGCAACATATGCCGAAAAAAGTACTTCGCAGATGCCACACCAGCCGTCAATAACATAGGGGTCCACCATCCCCTAAACCAGCTGTTGTTTTTTTTAAAGAAAGAGTTAATTTTGCAATATTAGAATACTTGGAGAAAGCACAAATTATAAAAACAAAGATGTTGGCAAGAGAACATTCACAATTCAATTAAAACTACGAATTATACCTATTTTAAACACAAACAACCTGATCTGTAAAACAACATTACTAAAATTGCTGATATACAAGTCTCAATCAAAATACTTGCTAACTGTTTCTCATATAATATTAAAGGGAAGTTATCTCCAGAAATGCAATTTCAAAAAAGAACATTTTGTAAGAAATGAAAGACACATGTTAGTCCAAACGACATGAAAGTATATACTTAATAAAATCAATGTGAACTGAAAAATAATATTGCTGAACAGCGATGGTTTAAACTTTCTAACAAGTTGAAAAAGTAAGAAGAGAAGAAACCTTTTATTGGTATTGCCACCAGATGCGTTCTTCAGATCCCTATTAGCAATAAGAATCTGCAGTATTTGCATGTTAACAAAAGCTTTTACAAAGGTACAACACTTTTCACATGTAGTCATAGTATTAGAAAAGTCTTGAATTTGGACCTCTTGAAACTACTGTAAATTATGATAAGTATCCTTGACATTATTGCTATCCTTCAAATAGATCATCTACTTTGGGGATAAAAGTGTTTTATGTAGTTCTATGAAGCCTCAAAGATCATGCAAGAACTTTTTATTTTACAAAACAATGAAGCAGTGATACCCATTTTTATCCAACCAAGCCCAAAGTAGCAGTTTCATTCACTGTTTGTCGGGGTACTGATATTTTCATGTCTTGTCAGCGTATACAGAAAGTTGTCATGAACTATAATGAACATTTCACATTTTGCAAATGCATGCATAATATTCTAAGGCTTAATAAACAAGCTTGTCGGTTTCCTTTACCAAGAAAAAATCAAGAAGACCATTCTCTTGATCAACAAATGAGAAATATCCATTTATATATGCATCTGCAAGGCCTAGATCTGCTTCTGCTGCAACCTATAAAATTAAAAACCAAAGCAAAAGTAAGGATTAAAATCATCTGTGAAATTAAATTATACAAATATGGAGAGAGTTTCATTTGTTTGCCCAGCATAAATCTATAACTGTGTATAGCCTAGCAATCCACAACTGTATGGTAAACCATTTTGTTGGTGTACAAAGAATATGAGTTATCTTAATAATCTCAGAGATATCCAAGCAATAACTTATTTCTTCGACACTTATTTGAAAAATGAGGAAATAGATATTATGGAGTTATTTGGGCATTTCTGAAGACAAAACACAACTGAAAGACCATACTTTCCGTTTTTTTTTTCTTTTTCATAGTTTCAAAACCAAATGGATAAAGGTACAAGTTACGAACCTTCCAGTAGAATAAGGGGCTATGCACTCTTAGAACAGATTTTACAGTGCATTTCTTGCTGGGCTTACCAAAGGTAAACATCGTGCCTCCATCTTCATGCAAACTACAGGGTAAATTAGTATTATTTTATTCTAATTAATATGGCATTACAAAATCAAATTTGGTTGACAGCACACACAAAGACAGCATCTTTTCATTCTGGCTTATATTGTGGGTTTGTGCAATCTGAAGTCTGAATCGCATCAAATTAGGGTTAAATTTTGCCCTTGGCTGACTAGTCAACTGGGAACAGACCATATCCCACTTTGATATAGTACACTAATCTAAATTTTGTTAAGATGAAAGGGCTCAATCTCTCAATATTGCTAATTTTTTTTTCAAACACATCCAAATATGTATGCAAATACACTGCTAAGTACTACGCACCACCTAAGTTGACCACAAGGACCAGTTTAGAACAGACCATCAGAATGGGTCTGATTCAGGTCATAATTTCATATAAGAGATAGCATTTGACTTACATTAAATTGCCAACTGAGACATACTGCTCAAGAAATCTGGTAACTAGGAGAAGAGCACCGGTTTCCACAGGAGATAGCACCATGTGTTTAGGATTTTCCAATAGAGACAACCTCTGTCCCAGAAAGCCACTTGCAGCAGCCTTTCCAGCCTGTATTAATAGTTACAGAACACAAGTAAGGGGAAATCGACTAAGGCTTTAAGCCTTTGGGTTCTAGCAAAAAATAAAAGAAATAATTTTAAGGACCAGAACATTCATCAGAGAAAATATTTACATGACAGCTTAATGAGATCTTATATAGGATATAGATAGAAACTTTGAGCAATCATGTTGCTCAATATAGTTTCAAGCATTAACTGATATAATGGAAACATTACGTCTGTAGTTTGCAAAAGAATAAAGATATTTTCTATTAATACGAAGAAATTTAAAATCTCCTAGTGCTAATCTAAATCGGTGGTAAGGGAAGTTAAAAGGTGGTATTAGACAAGAAGAAGAAAGAGAAGGGAATGCACCTTTATGTCTATAGATTGCAGTAATTTACTTTAATTTAGAAACAAAATAATTACCTTGAGACCATCCTCATGGAAGCCATATCCTGAAATTTTTAACAAAAAATTAGGTCTTCCACAATTTAATTGAAGAAAATTCCATTGTTGCAAATACATAGATCAATTTGAATTGTTCGCCTTGTATTTGAATTGTTTCTCATAACCATTTCTACCTTCTTCAAAACATCTAATTTCAAATTTGATTTTAGATATCCCAAAGAACACTTGAATTGGATACAAATATATATATGTACCTTGGTATGCCCCACAAAACCAAATTCTTCTTTTGCCCTGCACTTTATCAAGCTCGAGAGACGCCTTGGAGGCAGCGACAGTTGGGAAAGGGTGGCTCGTGCGCCACTTAAGCAATGTATGTTTGGGTACAGAGGAAGGATTTAGTGTAACCAGATATGGGGCACCAGTTGAGCCTAAATTCTGCAGATGCATGCTTCAATGAAAATTAATAAGTAAATAAACAAATTAAATATAAATGATCTAAATGTAGATACTAGGGAAAGAACAACATACAATGGCGATACTCAATTTTTCAAGTATGATCTTTGGTGTTATGCAGCAATGCTGGTATACAAAAGAAGAGAGGTTCTGCAAATGTTTTGTTCCACATTTGCCAAAACACCCTTCATTTCTAAATTATAATTTTGCAATCCAGGTAGCACCTATGCAAGTAATACTGATCTATCACATCAGGTTGATGAGAAAGGTATAATCCAGAGTATCGCAACTTGCCCCAAGTATAATGAGGCTAACTTTGTGTAAGCTAAAGTTGAAATAGAATCAAGCGCAAGAATTCTCAATGTCAATTTCTGAGTTCACATGACCTAACTGCAATGCAATATGGTGCGATAAAACATGCAAAATCTAGGGCTCCTTGGTCATTTTCGGTTGACCTAGCCTAGGCTTCAGTAGAAAGATATCAGTTCCACATAACCCAGAAAACTAGGGTATTAGTTCCATGCAAGAAATGCTAGGTGTTACTTCTAATTATTGTAGAATATAATCGGGTAAAGGTACTAAAAGAAAAGAGCACCAACCTGAAGAACATTTAGCCAATAGGTGACACATGCGCCGCTGTCTGTGGTCCCTAGAAAATTCCAGGCACCCCATGCTGATTGATTCCTCGGCATGAAGTTTATATCTCGGTGGAGATAAATATCACTGCCATTTAAGAACATTTTACCCACTTTTTTTATTTCTCAAATAAAGCATATTGGTAACCACAGATTGGTCCCCTTAGACCTGTGGTCCCCTTAGACCACAGGTTATATTAAGCTTTATTATCATGATTTCAGTTAACATTATTTTAAAGTTACCTGTAAACGTACTGAAAAGCACCTAGAATTCTGGACTCCTCGTATGTGGCTTCATTTCCTAACATATTTAAAGCATCTGGCGCATGTGCAGCAATTACACACCCATCATACATCTCATCTGTACCATCTATTGCTGTCACACGGCATGCTGAAAACACAACCAGTACAGGAAAAGGGAAAATCAGATCACCACAGAGTATTGCAGGAAACATCCTATCCCAAAGTCCAACCCCACTTCAGAAACAAAATAGAAACAACACCTTACTTATCCTTACAGAAAACACCCATGAATTGTGATCAGAGTGAGGCTACAATACTATGCCTAGCGCATATAGGTCCGTACTATGGATCAATATCTCCATTTTTAAAGTTCAAACAATCGATCTGAACCATTCAACATGATCTCTATATGAACATGTGCTTGTAGATCAAATTTTACATTTTTTAGAATTCTTTTACTATTTTTTTATATAGGTAAAAACTCACTTGATCTAAAGATGTCTAGACCATTCAAAAGTAGTGATTTTCTACCTATCTAGAAAAATAGTAAAAAAAATTAAATTTAGTTTGCAAGTAGATTTTCATATGGAAATCATGTTTGAACAATTCAGATCGAGTATTTGGACTTTGAAAAACGAATATGTTGATCCGTAGTACAGACCAATCCGCGCTATGCATAGTACTGTAGCCTCACTCTTTTGGATAATTCCAGAGCATTCTCAACATGATTTAGCTGGCTGGATGTGTAAGACACAAAAAGTTGCAGTTCGACATGTCGGGTCAGGCTTAGATTTAGTTGTTTTATATAGTGTCACGTGTCGTTCAGAATGGATTGTTTCAGCTCATTCAGGTCTCCGCTAATTCAGATTTGGATTGTTTCAGCCCTCAATTCATTCAGGTCTAGGTCATCTCGAGTTTGGGTTAGGCAGGTTCAGGTTTCGGGTCAGTCAGGTTAGAACCCAGGTCTTTTACAGTTGTCACTCTAACAAAATTAATTTCAGATTACTAGAGTATTTTTTTTAGGTAAAACTAGGTCATAAAAAAAAATTGGGTTGGTTCAGGTGTCATGTTCGGTGGGTTGGACTTAGGCTCAGGTTAAGTTGAATTCAGATCAGTTCAGGTCCCTGTTTGATATTTTGAGTGAATTTTGCTTCAGATCAGGTTCCTCATCATTGAATTTCAAAAACAAAATCAGGTCCAAGTCTAAACTAGCCCACTTAGGCCACTTAATGGGAAGTTGAAATGACAATTTTTGTAACAAAAAGAAAAACAACCGAAGGACGAACATGAGATTTGAGAGATGATAATAATGTTGGAATATTACTTGTCCATTTTTAATGGCTGGTTTTTCTCAACAACCAAATATTACCTGTATATATATAAATGCTTGATAGAAAAGACTAAAAGAGAAGAAAGGTAGATATATTGGCAGAAATATTAACATACCACCACTAATGCTCGATATAGATGTGACTGCACAGCTTGTTTTTATCTGACAGGACATGTTCTCAAGCTCTTCTCTTACCTGAAACACACAACTCATTAATTCATGCACACACAAAGAAATGTTTTATAGTGACCTGGCTGTCCTTTTAACTTCAATAAATTTACTACCTTGCTGACATAGCAATGTGAGCGGTTTTTTACAGTGAGCCACTGTGGCCGACCAAAGAGCTGCAACAAAAGAGCATAAATTAGATATGCTAACATAATATATATTATTTTTTTGTGAATTACACCAAACACTATGCTTTTATAGGCTGTTTGCTAGCCACAAAGAGCAAGAATTTTGAGACTAGTTACATGCTTAACTTTCAACAAAGTCTTGACTTTTCACATCTACTCAGCAACAATTTTAGTAACAGTAATTTAAATTCAGGATTCAGAGCTTATTATGGTTAGTCACAAAACTGTCTGTCTTAATGAAATTTGCCTATTACATCTCAATTTAAACACAGCTACTACTAGCAAGTATTCTAAAAATTGGTAGGCCTTATTGGGAGATATGAGAAAATGAACACAGAAAAGACTGTATAAAGATGAATAAGAAATAACAAACTAGTAAAATTACATAAATTGACAAGTAATGCACGAGAGGTTTACCTGAAGAAGATGGTGGTTCCGGCAGAAAGAGAGCACAGAAAATGCCGAAAATTTCATCACTCCTTCAGAAGGGCACGACCATATAGATGCGCATATTGGCACCTATTTTCATTTAAAATTACAAAGTTGATTATCATAGAACACACAAAATTAGCAGAGCAGAGCGAATTTTCTCATCAAATGAAAGAGAGAACTCACAATATATGCTTTCTGAAATAATTCGGAGTAGCCATGAGATTTGATAAACTGCTCAAGTGTCTCATTTCGATCCATGTCAGGGTTGTTTTCATGTTCTTCAAGGTACCTTACAGAGTAAAAAATAATTATAAGAAAAATTAAACATGATTGCAAATGCACAATGACGATTCATCATTTTTGCAACAATGGGATCATGATACATAGCATCAGTGCCGACAACTACACAGGTAACACTCTATATGCTTCAACTAGCAATAACCAAGCAATTATTCAGAAATAAAAGCGGAAATTAAGCAACCTCTAAAAAGCAGCAATAGGAATCCAAACTGTAGCAAAGTAATATTATAACTAATAATTACAGTAACACAACGTAAACCCTTAAAAGAAACTCAAACGACTTCAAAATAGCAACCCTTTATATGCAAATCCCTCTCCATGTTCTTCTTCCCGCTTCGATCGAGTTCTCTTCTCCGTATGGATTGCTTGATCGTGTAATCAGAAAGAATGCGGTAGATAATTTTACAAAAATAAATAAAGAAAACAAAACCAAAGGGATAAAGAACGGAATTCATAGCACCTACAGTAGCTCAAATTTTGAGTTTGGATCTGGACCGTCAGATCAATGAGGCACGAATATTAAAGGGCCCCGTGCATTCCACCTTGGGCCGGATTGGCCAGATTCTGATCGCACGATAAGAATCTAAACTCAAAATTTGAGTTACTTCAGAGTTTCGGGATCTGAACTAAAGAACGAAAGAGGAAACAGCGCGCGAGCAACAAATGCAAACTACATAAGTCGGCCCAACTTCGGCCCAAAAATATACTATCTGCTTTTAATTTTTTTTTAAAGTTAAAATAAACTCACTTGAGCACATCTTCTTTGAACTTTACAATCTCTCTTATCATCTGCCAAAAGTAGGGATTAAGTGCATTGCTCTTCTGTGCAAACAAACCGGAGAGTCCATTTCGACTGCCCCATTCTACACCTTTCCCTCCTTCTAAGCTCACTGCGAAAGACATGTCGGATATCTCCATTTCCACATCCAATCCTTCAAAGAACTCCATCATGTTGGGATATGTTACCTGTTTTTTTTTTAAGTTGACAAATTTAGCTGAATTGTGGAAATTATATTCATTTAATAGCAAAAGTGTTTATTAAATGAGTTGGAAACCGCTAATCATATATTAATTAATTTTAAATTTGATACAAGTTCTATATATCATCATCAACTAGATTAAAATTTACCACGATGTATATTTAATGGTCTTTGACAAATATAAGAGGATAATAAAATTATATGAAATTTGATACAAAACACCTACAATATTTTCTAATTATAAAATTGGTTTGAGAAATATTATAAAAATTATGAATTTATTATGTTGTAAATGAATTCTAACTCCTGTAAAACTCCATGACAAAATACCCAATAATTCAAAATTGTCTAAATACATATTTACATGGTATATAAATATCTAAATGTGTTGGCTCGTGGGGTTTAATTAAAGTTACATTTTGAAAAATCAAGCATATATAATATTGTCAATTTTTGGACTATAAATAGAAAATTGTGGAACCAACAAATTAATTAATAGAAAATTCGCCAAATGCAGCAGCACACTGTCTAAGTCTAATCCATACAAAGAAATTGTTTTATGAACATCATAGCGCCACGTAGTTTACTACTTTATACGCCTCAAGTTGGCATGAGACATATTATGACTTTTTCTTGCTGTCTTACTTTAATTAGTCCTGTAATAGTTACTTAGTGCAGAGATATCCACATTATTTTTGTATCTTTTTCCAACTAAAAGACATTCATGAAAGACATGTGGAAGTTGATTGGTTGACAACATTGTTCCTTTTTGTGTACTACTTGTCTATGGGTGTTCAAACGATCGGTCCAGTTGAAACCAAAGTAAAATAATCAAATCAAGTTTTTTTCGGTTTTCAAATATAGAACCGAACTGAACCGATTAAACCTATCAACCGTTTAAGAACCGAACCGAACAAACCGAAATTTATTGGTACCATTATTAATGAAAAAAACACATTGTCATACACAATAATTGAAGTTCGGTTCGGTTGGGTTCGGTATAGTTTAATGAAATTATTATAATACCAATAAAATTAGAGTCAAACTAATATAAACGGTCGGTTCGGTTTAGTCGGTTTTGAAAAGTCTAAACCGAACCAATCCATTTAAACCGAAATAATTCAAAATTTCAACCGAACCGATCTATTTAAACCGAAAAACCGATCCATAATTTAGTCGGTTTTTGTGTACTACTTGTCAATGATATTTTTGGCTCATTTGTATACTGTCTGAGAGTAATTAGTTAAATAAAGTTAAATTCTTTCATGTAATATTTTGACTGTCAAAAGATGAAAAACATATCCATTTTTAATATGATACATTTATATATGCTTTAAGTATAATTATTAAATACAACATTTTTTTTGTTAATCTTGATATCTATTTTTTTAGATGTCTTTTATAAGAATTAAATTCGCATCTCTAAAAAAAAAAGAGGTTTATTATCATTGTCTTAGATTTTTGAATTTCTTATATTTCTAGTATTTATAAAAAAATAAAAATTTAAAAACTAGTAGAACTGCAGCTCCCGGATATCATATCTTAACATGCAAATATATTTAGACTTACTGTTTTAATATAACAGTAAGTGCACTAGACTTTTTAATAAAAACAAAAAACAAAGGAAAAAATGCCCATTTCATCCAAGACTTACTGTTTTAATATAACAGGAAGCGTCTTTAAATAGAAAAGACAAGTTTAATTAATTAACCAAAAAAATACGATTAGAAGGATACCATAAAAGGTTTCTTGAAAATCTTTTACTAGCTATAAATTCAAGAATATATAATACAGAGACACATTTATTAAAATGTACCCGGTTGAAGACCATGAAGCCCAAGTCGAGGTCGACGCCGTTGAAAGAGACGGTCTTGGCATGGCCGCCGAGGTGTTCTTCTTTCTCGTACAATACCACATTTGCCCCTGCTTTCGCCAACTCGTAAGCCGCAGCCAGGCCGCTTATTCCTGCCCCAACCACAGCCACCTTCATTTCTTCTTCTTTTCTTGAAATGGAATGGCCAAAATGGGGATGCTAATAAATCTGGTAAATGGTACCGGGTTCAAGAAAATATTCAAGATATAAACTGAGGAAAGAGAGATGGATATATGAAGAGAGAGAGAGAGAGAGAGAGAGAGAGAGAGAGAGAGAGAGAGAGAGGGAGGGGAGTACGTGAGGCTGAGGCATTTTGGTTGGTTAAGATAAGAACTCAAAAATCTTGTTAGATGGTAATGATTCGTGTCGCAACAAAATTATCCCTCAAAAGTCCCAAGCCGCCTTTTTTGTTTCCTGTATAATTAATATAATGAGTATTAATTGGTGACATGTAACACAATTTACTTTATATTGGTGTACTTGTCTAATGACTTAATTTTATTTTTTTCAAAATATGTATTATTTTTGTATGTTTTTTAGGAAAAATTGTAACAAAATATACTTAAGATACAAAAAATTATAAATTTAAGTCTCATCCTAAAAAATTCTTCAAAATATGCTTCTATTTCTATATTTTTCTCATTAAAAATTATAAAAATATACTTAATATTTTTTTAAAATTATACCTCAATCTAAAATTTTGCTCCACCTAAGCATTTTGGCCCGACATTTTTATTAATATCCAAAGTTTAATACAAATTATTAATTATGCCCACATTCCGAAACTTTTGCTAAAAATACCCAAGCCGGCCAGAAAATGGCCGGCTTAGGTACCAGAGTAAGCCGGCCATTTTCTGGCCGGCTTACTCCAATTTTTTTTTTTTTTTTTTAGAGAGAGACACTATGAAGATCAAAATATTGAAATCTAACTCTGAAAATTTGAAATTTTTGTTTAAATTATTTGTTATATTACTTCTTTGAGGAGGGATCAAGTTACAACAATTATTTTTTTCATTTTCAAAGTCCAAATCATCGATCCAAACCGTTCAACATGATCTCCACAATAAACTGTGCTTCCAGATCAAATTTTATATTTTTTTGAATTTGTTTACTATTTATTAAGTATTTTACAAAAAATAGTCATATTCAAATAATTTTTTTTTTTTAGAGAGAGACACTATGAAGATCAAAATATTGAAATCTAACTTTGAAAATTTGAAATTTTTATTTAAATTATTTGTTATATTACTTCTTTTGATGTATAATTAGCATATTTATACTAAAATACGATAGATTAATTGAAATTATGTTGAATAACACTAAATTATGTTAAATTACGCTAAATTACATTAAATTACGCTAAAATACGGTAAATTACGCTAAATTACAAATGAATAGGGACGATATCTTCACTGAAAAGGCGAAAAACGATGATGAAACTTCAAACGGTCATAAAACGGCGCTCAAGTGTCCGATTTCAGCAAATGACCACTTTTCGGAAAGCTTGCGAAAATGCGCATGCGTCTGTGCCGGCAATGCCGGATTCCGAAATTCAGAATCGCGAAAAAACAAAGGGAAGAGCTTCAAAACTTGAGTTGAAGTTTCCGATTAAGATTTTCATTTCTATCATTCAATCCAAGTAGCTCAGTAAATTAGTTACATAATGAACTTGCAGATTACCAATTTTTACTATTTTTGGAATTTTTTTACTATTTTTTATGATTCATGAATGATGAGCAAAATCAGTCTACTATAGCGTAATGTTGTGTAGTTTAGTATTTTTTTTATCATATTTCAACATAATTAGCGAAGTTATTGTAATTTAACGTAATTTAGTATAATTGAACATAATTTATTGTAATATAGTGTAATTCAACATAATTTCAAGTAATCTAACGTATTTTAGTATAAATATGCTAATTATACATCAAAAAAAGTAATATAACAAATAATTTAAACAAAAATTTCAAATTTTCAGAGTTAGGTTTCAATATTTTGATCTTCATAGTGTCTCTCCCTAAAAAAAAAAAAAAAATGGAGTAAGCCGGCCAGAAAATGGCCGGCTTGGGTATTTTTAGCAAAAGTTTCGGAACGTGGGCATAATTAATAATTTGTATTAAACTTTGGATATTAATAAAAATGTCGGCATTTTGGCTCTACCTGTTCTTTCTAAAATTTTGCTCCACCTAAGCATTTTGGATCTACCTGTTCTATCTTTTTCTTTTCTTTGTTTATTTTTGGTAGGGAATATATATCTAATAAATCAGATATAATTAATGCTTAATTTCATTAGCTTTCTTATAGGCATCATTATTTTCACCTAAAATAAAACTACAAACAAAAATAGATTAATCAGACAAGTATTTCTTCTCTTTAAAATTTTATAAAAGGAACACAATACAAGAATTGTATCAAATAACTCTTAGCTAATTGAGATATAAGAACTATTTTTCCGTAATAGAAAATTGGTGATTATTCTTGGATAAGTTTTTGACCCGCCACAAATTAGTATGTATTAATCGAATCCGAACTATTTACATAATTTCTTGATGTTATGGCAGATTATTGGATATTATGTTGTTGCTACTTTAATGTGACTAAAAAAATATAAGAAAATTACATTAGAGGTGAAAATACAATAGAAAAACATAATACATGCAAACAAAAGGCATATCATTTTAACTTGGTGACTTTGTTGTATATCTATTATGAGGAGAGATCTAGTTACCACAATTTTGAGTTACAACAAAGTTATTATAACCATTTTAAATTTTCAAATTTTAAATTGTCGATCCAAACCGTTCAACATGATTTCCATAATAAAATGTGCTTCAGATCAAATTTTAAATTTTTTTGAATTTTTTTTTACTATTTATTAAGATGGGTACAAAATTCAATAGTCTGAATTTGACTAGTTTTTGTAAAATACTTAATAAATAGTAAAAAAAAATTCAAAAAAATATAAAATTTGATTTGGAAGCACATTTTATTGTGGAGATTATGTTGAACGGTTTAGATCCACAATTTGAAATTTAAAAATGTAGAAAATAATTGTGATAACTTGTTGTAATTCAAAATTGTGCATGGTAACTAGATCCCTCCTCATCTATTATATGATCAAGTTAGCCAGGATCCAGGGACCAATCCCAAAAAAAACTTAGTCTTTTTTAAAAAAAAAAATCATTCTCTTAATATTGTTTTATGGCACCAAGAAATGTACCCAACAAGTTCAGCTGTGCAACATTTTGGGATACGTTGAAAAATAACACGATCGTAGTGAATTATTGCGGCCCACTGAACTGTAACAATTTTATCTTACTAGGTTTTTTTCGGACTGTTATTATATTATTTGGTCAATTTTTTTTATTAAATATGTCGAGCTAAGTTGCTAAATTTAAAAAAAAAAAATTAGAAATAATATTTTTTTTAAATTTGACAAGTTTACTTTAAACTGAATATATTTCCAAAAAAGTTCAACAAAACGTTGCGCTCGCAGTACACCGAACAGGAACAAGTATACCAATAGGTAGGGGTGCAAACGGATCAGATACGGATTGGATAGTGGTAAAATCCTGGATACGGATACAGATCGGATATTAAATGGATATGGATACGGATTGGATATTAAACGAACATGAATTCGGATCAGATATTAAACGGATATGAATACGGATCAGATATAATTCGGATATTGTAACGTAATTAACTTATTATTCACAAATATTTTTATAATTTAAAAATAAATATAACTTATTATTCCAATTTTGGACTGATTAATCTTCTTTGTTTAAGAGTACTTAGAAGAGTCCTGGTCAAGTTTATATTTAATTCTCTATTTGAAAAATTATCAACTACTGCACACAATTAAACAAAAGAAATGTGATTCAGTGCTTTGATACAATTAAACAAAAGAAATGTAATTATGCACACAATTATCCGTATCCACTTTCGAAATAAAAACCGCATCTGTATCCATGTCCGTCTAATTTGTATTATATTAGTATCCGTATCTGCAAATTATTTGTATCTGAATATCCGAATCTGAATCTGCAAATTTTCAGATACAGATCCGGATCCAGACGAATAATATCTGATCCGTTTGCACCTCTATCAATAGATGTTAGATAACGTTTCCACATTCACCGTGATAATTACAATGAACAGAATCCATCCAAAGAAGCTATTCAAATTGTTTGAAATTGACTTTGAATACATAAGTTTATTAACCGATTATTAACTAAAAAAGTACCAACTATATAATATAGGTAAGAGTCGGAGTTATGTATATTGAATGAGAGTCATATTCAAATGTGCTGAAATTCGAGATCGTGAATAGTAACTTTGAAATTTCTGAAATTCGGAATCCAGCCGTTAAACTGTTTCAAGGTGCGTGCACAGAAAAATCAGCTATTTCGAGATTCGTGCACAGAAAAAAATTGGATAGCTGAATTCGAGATTTCAGGGGTACTATTTATGGATTTCGAATTTCAGCAGATTTAAATTCGGTCAAGTGACCCCTTTTGTAAAAAAATTTGTATTTATACGTAGAGTGGAAAAAAAGAGGCGTGCCGTGACTTTGGTCTCGTGCCGTGCCGTGCCGTTACCAAGTTAATTATTCACGTGCCATGTCGTGCTGTGATCAAAATGTCAAGGGCACGCCGTGCCCAAACGTGCCGTGACCAAACGTGACTCGCGTGACTATTTGATCATAATTTAGGTTAGTTTATTTAAGTTTCATCATTTGATCAAGATCTAACGGTCCTAATTACACGTGACTCGCGCGACCACGTGCTGTGCTGTGTCGTAACTAGATCTTTCGCGTGACGTGTCATGTCAAATTTTCTAAAGATGGTCACAACACGTAACCGACATTCGTGCCGTTCCATGACGGAGCCGGTTCCGCTGTGCCATTTTTCCCACTCTATTTATACGTAATTTTTTATATAGTTTAGAGCAAAATGCTATAGGTAGTGTAAATTGACCCCATTCGCAGTATAAAAAATTTATACGGTTGTTCTCTATTTACATGTGACCTACATAGGTTGAAAGTCTGACTTCGCCCCTGATTCAGATACGTAAAAGCTTAAATACTTATTCATTAGGTGAATATCAAAAGTGTCATTTATTAGTTTGATTGCACAAAAGTGGTTTAAGAGTTAAGACCCCTTTCCATTAAATTTCTTGAATTTTTACTCTTTTGCTATCAATTATTTTGCTTTAAAGCTGGTTTAAGGACTAATTTAGATTACCTGAACACTAATTCACATTAAGTTTGACACTAGAATACGGTATATTATAAAGAGGAGGTTTCAAATGCCTCTATTTTTCATGCCTCCACCATGCCTCTAATTTTAAAACTTTAATAACTCAAAATTTAAAACTTAAAAGAAAAAATAAAACCGTTGGATATGGTCTACATCATTTTATCTATACACGTGTAAAAAGTTATGATATTTCAATTTTGTTTTAGTTGTCATCAAGAGCTTGTAAAAAACATACTAACGTGGATAATTTCTAGACGTTGATTTTTCAACTTATTTATTCACATAAAAACAAAATCAAAATGTGATAAATTTTTATGAGCACATAGATAAAATGATGTAGATCATATCCAACGGTTTTCTTTTGACTTTTAAATTTTAAATTTTGAGTTATTAAAGTTTTAAAATATGGAGGCATAGTGGAGGCTTGAAAAATGGAGGCATTTGAACCCTCCTCTATTATAAATGTCTAGTATGAATCTGTTCAGGACTCCTTCACATTAATTAATTAAGTCTTTCGATATTTTACCTATTGTTATTAATTTTCAGACATTGGGTGGTTGGAGGTCAAGCCATATAATATTCACAAATAATTGTTCTTTAAGTTTCGAAGATGCGACCTCTCATACAGAGAGTATTGTCTTTGTCACTAAACCAAAGACTGATTTTGTTGTTCGCCAAACATGTTATCGAAAAATTAAAGATCTCCTGACAGAAAGAAATTTCATAATGACTTACATTTTACTCAATTTAGTAATACAAAAAAGAACTAAAATTATACTTGTATAAATTAATTAAATAGTCTATATTAAAAAGAAATATGTTAACAATCATATTTATATGAAAATTGGGAAGATAAAAAAAAGAGTTATTAAAATGAAAAAAAAAAGAGTAAAACTGATACACGTGTTTTTTATGATTTACCGGTTCCTACATTATATTTAGCGCAACTTGAAAATCATTCGGCTAAAACAGTCATTAAAATAAAATAAAAAAAACAAAATTGATTGTCATCAATTGGATTTTAAATTGTATCAAATTAGATATATAACTTGGGAATTGGGTTTTGTCCAAAGGGTTTTGGACAAAGCCTCATCCAAAGTTAAGCTTAAACGTCTGATTTGCAATGAGATTCGTGCAAATATATTTAAAACTTAATAAATTTAAATGGCTCCTTGAAATTTAAATATGATACGTCCTATCTCGGGAGATGAGGCCGTATGGAAAGGTGGACTGGGCTGGATTCGCCCTGCCAAAGGATGGCAGGCCGAAGTGTGGATCGAGTTGGGAACTCAGGGGGATTGTGAGAGATTCGGACTCTAACCTGTGTGATCTCTCTCCTAGTTCCAATTGCGGTCCATGTCTGATGAGAATTTCTGCCTTATATAGTCCAACCATAACTGCCATCCCGGGCATTTATGGAGAACGTGGGCAGTTATGCCAGCCGTTTCTGGGACGTGGGCAATTAAGCTAGTCGTTTCTATGACTATCCCGTATGTCGGTGGCTTAAGTCCATTTTCGGGCTATGTCATTTGAGGTCGTTTATTGGGCTTCGGCTTAGTGAAACTTTGGGCTTTTCATATGACTTCGGGTTGGCCTCTTAGAGAGGTCCGAATCCCGGTATTTCATGACCCAGTTAAAACAAGTAAAAGGGCCTGTGGAACATGGCCCTATCAAAATATTTATACGAATTTTGATGCAGATCGGACGGTATAGGTCAGACTTTTGATGAGACTTTGTCCAAAGCCGTTTGGACAAAAACCCCACCTATATAACTTATCATATAAAATTACAATTTTATATTTTCATTTGGATAACAATTTCATCAACTGTCATGATTATAAAATAAGTTTATTACAAATCAATATAGCTTTTATTATCTCCTATTCCCATCTTTCTTAGATCATCATACAGACCCTTCGACTATGCTGAATTGCTGATATATTATCATGAGGACTTACAGAGTTACAGGAGAAAAGAAAAAGGAAGGAACATGCAATTGCACAGATTCTTTATATATACCTGCCACATTAGATCATGGCCCAGTGGATGGGCGGATACGTGGATACGGGAGAACCACACAGTCCACATCTCCAAATTTTGGATTTACATCTGGACCGTACGATCAAAATCAGGACTAATTCGGTCAAAGGTGAAATACCGGATCTCTTTATTCGTGCCATACCGGATCTCTCTATTTATTAAACAAAATTACAAAACTATACACTTTTCAAAAAAAAATCATGTGCAGCACAAGGAATAGTAACAATAGTCTACTTTTTTATTTTTCACCTATTTAAAAAATAGTAACAATATTCTAAAATTGTAAATTTTAGTATGTAAGTACATTTCCATATACGAAGATCATATTGAACTGTTCAGATTTACTATTTAAATTTTAAAAACGAATCCAAACCATTAACACACACACACACACACACATATATATATATGAGGTTGGCTATTCTACCTCCATAAGCATATGCCCACATATGCTTATAACTCATTTTTGCGTTTCCAATGTTCAAATGGTCGATCCGAACCGTTCATCTTGTTCTCCATATTAATATGTGCTTGGAGATCAAATTTTACATTTTTTGGAATTTTTTTACTATTTATTAAGCCACTTTGAAAATTGCTGATTCGGATGAACAGTAAAAACAGTGCAACAAAATCCTGACCCTCCCCCACCATCCATGGTCAGACAATGTGCACCGCTACAGTTATCATAAATATTCGCGATCGAATGGATATCATGATGCCCCAATTATTTTATAATCTTTCTCTGCATATCTGACCCCTATTAATTATTTTAACCATAAAGATTCGCGAATCATATCATGTTCCCTGGGGTTTAGGGGTGTTCATTGGTTCGATTTAAACTAAAATAAAATATAGACAAATCAAAGTTTTATCAAACTAAGCAATTAACAGAACTACTACAATTTGCGCTTCCTAGTTCTACATGAAAATATTATAAAACAACGGGTCCAGTTGAAAATATTACAATTTGTGGTGTATGTTAGTGATGTTGTGAGAAATGATTTCGTCTCGCGCGGGTTGTTGTTTTTCCCAGTGAGACAATGTATTGTTAGTGTAATAATTTAGAAGTTAATTATAGGGTAATTTTATTCTATATATTTGTTCTTGTAATAGATGATTAATAAAGGTATTATTTTGTTCTTTGAAATTTATCGAATTATGAATCATTTCGAGTTAATGACTTTAAATTGTAGAACTTCATAATATAGATGATAAATACTCTTAATAGTCACTAACCGATGTAATTAGCAAATAACACCAATTGACCAATCAAAGGTTAGTATGTGGATTAAATGATAGTAAGTTTTACAAACCATAGACAAAGAGTTGTCAATTTAATCACATAAATGCATGTTAGATAACATGGTATTTGACAGATCCTAAATGAAACGTTAAATGAAATTGTGTTCGTGTCATTAATGTTTCATTCAGTATTAAGTTCTAAAGTATGAGGTGGTTCGTCGTTTCCTACATGAGAAGTGTGTATTCGTGAGTACTATTTAACACTATCCGTAAAAAGTAGCTATAACGATGACATTTCAGTATACATGACTTGTGCGGAGGGGAGATGTTCACCAAGACTACTATTGTCCCTCGTATACATTACGGGTGATAGTGCACATACCTCTCTTTTAGAATATTTGATCAAGTATGCGAGCGTTCAGGGACCGAATAAATATAACCCTACTTGCAAGGTGACATGGGTTGGTGTTTCTAGTCTTAAATTTAATTAGGAAATTCGGTTCCTGACTGCAGATTGGCTTAGCGGTCTGAGTAGTTTATTTTTTATGCTCAATTTTAATTAGAAATGTTCTTGCAATATTCATTCCATGTAATCATTGCAATAATTAAGCCGAACTGATCCATAAAAAAGTATGCAAATTGTTTGAATACTAACTTTTTTTTTTATTGTTAACTCTTGTTAAACTGAATAATTAAAAAATTGTGAGAGCTAGCTTTTGATTTAGTGACAGAAGACAATATTTTTCATATGAGATATTGTAAATTCGAAATCCAAAAGAAGAATTATTTGTTCACAAAAAAAAAGGAAAAATAAAAGAGTGTCCTGTTTTATTTGTTCAGAAATGGTTCGAGGTCATCATGTCATAATAAAAAAAAAAATTTGAGCTCCTTTTGTTATTAATTTTTAGGGTTCATCGCTATTTCAATTACCGGGAATTGTTTAGAATACTTAAATGCTTAAGTCAGTTAAGTGAACACTAATTGATATTAAGTGAATACTAAAGTGTTAAATTTATCGATTTTTTACTCTTTATCTATTTTATGCTCAAATACTGAGTTCAAGGACAAACAATTATATATTTAGATTATAACTTTATGTTAAGATTATAACTCTATGTTAAGTTTAACACTGGATGATCTTGTATTACTGCTCATATCAAGCTAAATCTCAATAACCAAATCTCATTTTTTTTCTCAAAAAATAACTAAATCTCACCTTTTTGTAGGCTATTCTAGGGCTAGCAAAAAATCTCGTGGTTTGTAGCTCAATCGTGATTCGCAGTTGACTTGCTCACTAGCAGCTTGCTTGTTACTGGTGAGCTGGGACCTAACTCACTCGCCAGTTCGCGAGCTAGCTCTAGACATCAATTTGTGCATTTATATGAATTTGTGTACATTTTACACTGTACAGCTCGGTTCAGCTCGGAAAAAAGTTTGTAGAATTTATTTTCTTTTTAAAACAAGATCCGCCAGACCCAGCGAATCATCTTGCGAGCTAGCTCGGTCCAGATCGTGACAATTTCAAGCTGAGATTTCAGCTCAGACCTCTAAAGTCAGCTTGCTCGTAACTCAAACGAGCCAGCTCGTGACGAGTTTGAACTGGGCCCAACTCGTGACGAGCCAGCTCGTTGCCCCCAGGCTATTCTAACTATTCAAATTTGAGAATAGCCTAACTAAACATCAAGTAGCAAATTGCAAATAGTGCTAACTTTAACTTTTTCGCTATTCTAACTATGAGTGAGCCTATGGTGCTATGCATAGCACGGATGAGGTCCGTGCTACGGCTCAAAATTTGACTTTTTAAAATTCTAACGGTCAATCCAACCGTTCAATGTGATAACCATATAAATATGTACTTGCAAACTAAATTTTATATTTTTTCGAATTTTTTTACTATTTTTTTAGATAGGTAGAAAAATCAGTGTTTTCTGAAAATTCTGGACCTATCTAAAAAAATAGTAAACAAATTCGAAAAAATATAAAATTTAGTTTGCAAGTACATATTCATATGGTTATCACATTGAACGGTTGGATCGACCGTTAGAATTTTGAAAAGTCAAATTTTAAGCCGTAGCACGGACCCCATCTGTGCTATGCATAGCACCATAGCCTCACTCTCTAACTATTCTCAATTCATCGAATCACTTTTACTCTTTTCCATTTTAATAACTATTTTTATTGGTGTCCTAGTTTTCATATAAATATGTTTGTCAATGTATTCCTTAGAGAAGATTTTATATTTATTAAATTTGTACCGGTATAATTTTCAGAAATTAAATATTTTTTAGTTTCTTTTTCTATTGCTTGATTGAGTAAAAATATAAGTCATTGTGATTTGTGAAATATCCTTTTATTATGAGATCTTTATTTTTTTTTCGATAACATGTTTAGTTTACATACTTGGTTTTTATGGAAATCATTTAGTGAAAAAGAGTCATAAAAATTTTAAAAAATAAAATAAAGAAAAATTGCGCTGGCGCGCACAGAATTACAATTTAATGAGTTGTATTTGTATAACAAATTTAATGCAATTTAAAAATCATTCAGTAAACCATACAACTTATCGATTATATCAAATTTAATCAATTGGTTTTTAAACTGCATTAAATTGGATATACAACTCATCTAAACCATACATAACACAATTACAATTTAACGTTGTGATTTATATAACAATTTTATTGATTATCATGGTTATAAAATAAGTTTATAGCAACATAACATGTGGACTTACCGGAGAACAGAAAAAGGAAGGAACATGCATTGTACAGTTTCTTTATATATACCTGCCACATTAGATCATGGCCCAGGGGATTGGCGGATACGTGGATACGGGAGAACCACACAATCCACGTGTCCCGATCCCGAGTCGTGCCGCAGTCGCCCCGGAAAAGGGCTTAGAATATCCTGAGCACTTTAGATTTGGACACGTAGACGATGTTCATCCCACAATGAAGTTAATTAGAAAAATGAATTTATGAAAATGATAGCGAGGTGCTTTTGTTTGTTTCTAGACGTAAAAAGGACCGTATAAGATCGACAGAGATTCTCGCCCATGACCCATTGCAGGGTTGACTTAAAAGGAGTATTAATTTTTTTTGAATAAAATTGAGAACAAATTATTTAACTATTTGATAACATAAGACCTGTGCTATATGATTTCAAAAATTTATTGTATAAATTTTAAACTTCGATCTAAGTACTCAGTAAAATTAGTTATATAATGAACTTGTAGAATACTAATTTTTACAATTTTTGAATTTTTTTTACTATTTTTATGATTTATAAAAAATGACAAAAAATAATTTAAAACAAATTGCCAACATTTTAAGACATTTTTACCATCTTTCATAAATCATAAAAATAATAAAAAAATTCTAAAAATAGTAAAAATTAGTATTCTACAAGTTCATTATATAATCAATTTATTAAGCTACTTAGATCGAAGTTTGAAGTTTATAAGATAGGTTTTTGAGGCCGTAGCACGGAAGGCCTTATGCTTAGGGGTGTTCATCGGTTCGGTTCAACAAACTGAACTAGGCAAACCAAACTAACAATTCAGTTTCTAAAATAGAACCAAACCGAACCGAACCGAACCAACTGAACTAGGCAAACCAAACTAACAATTCAGTTTCTAAAATAGAACCAAACCGAACCGAACCGAACCAAAGTTTTATTTCGGTTTTTTCGGTTCAAACCAAAATATATTATTTTTTTATTTAAAGCAATTGATTCATAATAAATCAAAGTTTTTCGGTTCAAACCAAAATATATTATTTTTTTATTTAAAGCAATTGATTCATAATAAATCAAAGTATATTAAGAAATAAACCGGGATATTAAGAAATAAATAAAAATATTTAAAGCAATTGATTAAGAAATAAACCGGGACGGCCCGGACCAAATTCATAATATATAAAAATTCGGTCAGTTCAGTTATTTCGGTTTTGAAATTTTTTAACCGAACTGAACCGAAATTATAATTCGATTTTAAAAAGCAAACCGAACACACCGAACCGTTTAGTCCAAACTAATTCTGTTCGGTTCAAAACTGACTAAACCGGACCCAACGAACACCCATACTTATGCTATCCATAGCACCTAAGCCTTACTCCTATTTAATATCCATAAAATAAGATTCGTTCAGATTTCAAACGTATAACCTTTCAAGTAAAAAATATTGTCAACTCTTTCAAAATTGAACACTTTCAAGACACACTTTTGTTTCTAAATTAAAACAACAGTACAATACAATAAACACATAATACTAGAAATTACACATAATAATTAGATTATAAAAGTATTTAAAAAGTTTTCATAAATAGATAGTATCTCCTTTCATCCAAAATAAAGAGAAGAAAAAAAGAAGAAGATGAAAAGAACAAAGTTGTTGTTTGGAATTTGAATCCGTATCATCTTATTAACTATTTTACCAGATTAAAGAAAAATAGGTAAATATGACCTTACTCAAATTTTATTTTTTTCATGTGTAGAAAAAAATAAACACCATTATTTATTTATTTATTTTTGTAAAACATGCACCAAATCTCATTGTATTTTGTAGCACCTGAGACATCGGACCTACTCTGGTTCGATGGGTTTAATCACTGTCTATTTGCTTTAAGATTCGCGTAGAACGCTTTAAAATTCATGCGTATTTGTTTCAATTTTCGTGCGCACAAATCTTAAATTAGATCGGACGGTCATCATGCTCGTTGAACCTAAAAGTAGGTCCGATGGGCATCGGACCTATTCTGTTCTCATTTTGTAGATATAATATGTGCATTGTATAGATCATGCATGCATGTCAAATTTTAAAATTTTATTTTTATGTTTGGCGATTGTTAAAATTATTAAGATAAAATGATCAAGTAATTTTTCTCCGAACTTAAATCATTGCAGCAAAATGATGCCAATAAGATAATATAATTGGGACTAGTATTTTTTTAGTACTTGGAAGCAAAATAATCGTGAATAATTTGTGAATTATTGATTTTCGTTACTTTCTTGAATTAATAGATGAATTCAACAAAAAATTTCATCAAAATTTCAAATTATTCACGAAACATTACGAATTTTGTGACTTATTTCCAAATTAAATTTTAATAAACTTTTATACATATGTTAAGAAAATAAAATATTTTCGAATTATATATACATGTAATTTATCCGAAGTACTATACATTTTAGACACCGTCGAATTATTTTCAAAATTTTGAATTTATCATTGTGGTTGGGATCAGTAGAATTTAAATTCCCTAGTAATTTTTTAGTTCTATACTCGGAAGTAGTTGCATTTAGATATTTGGAGAATAAGGCGAATAAATTAAAGTCTAATTAAATGTGAACAAATTAACCAAAGTCTAATTAAATGTGCCTTTAAAAAAGAAAGAACTAGCGGGAGGCGGGAAGCCAGCAATGCTGCCTGACGTGGCAATCTGCCAATCATTCACTAAAATCCATGCTTTATTTCTCTGTTCTTGTTGGGCAAGGTCTCCTTAAGCCTTCTTAAGGTTTAAGTAGCTTCTTTTAGCTTTTTAGCCACTTAATTCTGCCGAACACCGGTTTCTTAGTGCGGATTAAGACAACCTCCTTTAGTCTCCTTTTGTCAGGATCTTAATCTCCTGTCCCTTCCTTAAGGCACCTCCTCCCCTCCTTTAGCTTCTTTTAGCTATCTTAATCCTCTGTTTCTTCCTTTAGCTTACCGAACATCTCCTTAGCGTGGATTAATCCACATCTGTGATTAAGAAAGATTTATTGCAAAGCAGATACTAATCCTATTCCATGAATTGACTTTTCAATTTTAATTTATTTATTAATGTCTGTGTTTTTTTCCATCATTACTAGGGGTGAAAACGATATGGATAATATCCGATCTGTATTCGATCTGTATTTGAAAAATTAGATATGGATATCCGATATCCGAATATTCGTATAGATATGGATACTGATATTGTAACATTATGCAAAATAGAAATATGAAATTAATAACTGCAAAATAAAATACAAAATGTCTGAATATAAATTTCCATAAAATATGTTACGATCCAAGAATAAGTATAATCAGATAAATAAGTTAACTTTAAATTAAGTACGAAGAAACAGATTTATTCAACTAAAATAAAGTTCTGATGTTAGTTTGGAAGTTGAAATTAATTTAGACACGAATATTTCAAAAGTAGAATCTATATGAGATATGTATAGCAAGGGAACAATTGATAATATTTATAATCTTCTTTTAATTGATTTAGGTTGATTTACAAAATTTAAAACCTGGAGGTTTAATGTGAAATTTGGCAAATGGGACCCACGCTTCTATTTTTCCATCCTTTATTCCTTTTCTTTATTCCTTTTGTTCTCTCTTAGACCAATGCATAGAGTCCCTTCTGGGACCTTTCCGAAATTTTTATTAATAGAAAAATAAATAAATAAATATCGACAATGATAAAGTATTTTGTGAAAATTATCCGGAGAACGTTATAGACCATCACGACCAGCTTAACGAAATTAAGTTACTGCTAATTAACCGAAATAAAATTTGAAGCTGGCCGTTATTGTCTATCACAGCCAGAGAAATTTTGAAAAAAAAAAAAAAAAATTCTGACCGTTGTTGTCTATTACAGCCAGACAAATATTATTTGTTAGACTGAATAGTGTAACCAAATGACTTTTTAGTGGGAAACAACACTTATTTGATACTTAAGGCTAATACTATTAGCTTTACACTTTTGTTGTTACATTTCTATCAGTAAGGTTTCTTTACTGATAGTACTTGAATACAATTGATAAGGGATTATGAAGTTTTTAATTTTTTTATCACTTACCTCAAATAATATTCATTGCACTTGTCCTGGAAATTTCTTCCTATAGATCACCAAACTTTTCTTTCTTAATAAATTGACAAGAGAAAAAACCACAACATCTTCTTCAATCTTCTTCAAACATGTCAAGCAACCGGCCAATCAATCGTGTCACTTGGTAAAACCACAACCCAACTAATTAAATGAGAAAAAAAAAGTTCGATCAAAAGCACAAATAATATTTCTCTGGCCGTAATAGACAACAACGATCAGCTTCAGATTTTATTTGACCGTGATGGTCTATAACATCCTCTGGACGTTATGGACTATCTCTTTCCTCTACTCTGTTTACTGTCTAATCCGATTAGGGGTTGGTAACTCGTGATAAATGAGTAAGCGAGCCCTACGGTATTGTGAATCGAGTTAAACGAGTTAATTGATCGGAAAATCTTCTTCCTTTTACTTTATTTTCTTTATCTGATTTTAACCTGTTTGTCATGGTTGGCTATTGAGATTGTTCTTGTTGGCTTGGTTTGCAATCTCTAAGAAATGTGAAGATTGTTAATTTGATTGAATTCTTGGTTTCCAACTTGGAGCTCAAACCATAATCTGTACCTTACGGTACCGAGCTTGAATGAGATTGGACCAATGAATACCACCTTGCCCTTGTTATTTGATGCATCTAAAGTAAATTGAAGGGGGATTAAGTTATGTTGATACATGTACCAACATATATGTGAACTGCTACACGAATATGGATGCCAGGGTTAAAATTGCAAACTTCCTTTAGTGCAAATTTACTCATGTCAGAGGGACTAAAGTGAATTATGAAAAATATGAAGAGTAGAACTAGGGGGTGTTCTTAAGCTCACGGAGCCTCTTTGTGAGCTTAATTCAAAAATCTATTGAATTAGCTTCAAACGATGCATCTAAACTGTTGAAATCGATCTACTTCAAGAGTGATGCGTTTACATGTCAAATTTATAAATTTTCGAACTAATTTAGTATAAAGTCTAGCGGTAAAAAAAAAATGGTTTATAAGTTAATTTTAATGTGTTCATTTTTCATCATTTTTTTACCGCTTGACTTTATATTAAATTAGTTTGAAAATTTATAAATTTGATACGTAAACTCATCACTCGTGAAGTAGATCGGTTTAACGGTTTGGATGCATCGTTTGAAGCCAATCCGATGAATTTTTGAGTTAAGCTCACAAAGATATGTGGTAAGCTTAAGACCACCCTAGTTCTACTCAAATATGAATAGTTATAAAATGAAAGGAAAGAATTAAGTGATCCTTCGGGTTGGTTAAAAAAAAATGAGAAATTTAAAGGGACAAAGTGGGCTGGCTCATTTTAGCTCTGCTCGAAAAATAAAGGACGGTTAGAAACTCATCACTCGTGAAGTAGATCAGTTTTAACGGTTTGGATGCGTCGCTTGAAGCCAATCCGATGAATTTTTGAGTTAAGCTCACAAAGAGACTTGGTAAGCTTAAGAACACTCTAGTTCTACTCAAATATGAATAGTTATAAAATGGAAGGAAAGAATTAAGTGATTCTTCAGGTTGGTTAAAAAAAATGGGAAATTTAAAAGGACAAAGTGGGCTGGCTCATTTGAGGACAGTTAGATTTGTACTTGAAGTGTTTGAACTTAAATAATTGGGTGTGTGATTTATTGGACATATATGGATTATTGGACTGAAAATGAATTGGAGTAGATTTATTGGACTTTTTGAACTATTAGATTGAAATAAATATAAGGGATTTTAAGAAAATGATAGAATAATTGATAAATGATGTCTTTAATTAAAATGAGTATTGTTAGTAGTTAAACAAGGTTTGAGGGTGATTATAGATGTGATCTATTATATGTATGACTTGATATTATACAGTCAAATATGACTCTAAAATGTAAATAAAATGCTAATGAATATTTTATCAAATTTATTTTAGAGAGCTTATGGAATAAACACATAATTGAGATATAAATATTGAAATAGGTAAATTGTTATGTTATACTTTATTGATATATGTATTGATCAGAATATATATATATTATTCTGACATAGGCATAATTAACATAAAAGACTGACAAAACGAAAGATTCAAGAATGATAGATCACTGGTGACTTCACTTATTATCCTATGTTATCAGGTGCGGGGTTATTGAATTAGTCTGAGATTTATAATTAGGAATTAAATCGTAACTCGCTGTGCATTTTGAATATTTGATTGACTGTATTGATTGAACTGTTGCATCATTTTCATAGCCCAATACAATTGAAACTGAATTACAGGTAAGTCTATTGACTGTGATGTTGATATTATTTATCGATTAGTTGATTCTTATTGTAAATGATTGATTGAGACCACAGTGATTGAATTGATTGAATGTTGAATATTGTAATCCTTGAATCTCCATATAATGGAGAAAAATAATTAATATATCGTAAAGTCTAGCTAGCTACTAGACTTTACTCCAGGACCCTTATGCGCGTATGGTGAATGGCCCCAATTAAACCCAATACTGGTTGGATAGGGGATATTGAATAAATGTGAATTGTGACTGTAAGACTAACGAGCTGTGGTAACTGTCTTATTATTGATTTTCTTTCCGACAATGACAGTAATGTAACATTGCTTTCATATTATTTCCGTTAACAAATTGTCAGGATAGTTAGAATTGTATACGCATGACACAATAGATATATGTTATGTGAAAAGGCAGACTGGGTTGTTGGATGGCGTCTGTAGCGGCAAGTTGGATGGTATCTGTTCATGTTACCAGCCTAGAAATTGTATGGTTAGGAAACCAAACGCCGACATTTTTATTAATATCCAAAGTTTAATACAAATTATTAATTATGCCCAGATTTCCAAACTTTCGCTAAAAATACCCAAGCCGGTCAGAAAATGGCCGGCTTAGGTCCCTCCCTAAGCCGGCCATTTTTTGGCCGGCTTGGTACTTTTTTTTAAACTGCAAAAACTCTATAAAACGGTACCCCTCCCTTCATCTCAAGGCACACAGCCCGAGGCAGAAGCAAATCACTGTTGAGGTAATTTTTTTTTATTTTTTTTATTTTTTATTATTATGTTTTATTTTATAGAATAATAATTATATTATTAAAAAAATTAATAATAAACCATAAACCCTAAATCCTAAACCCTATAACCCTAAACCCTAAAACCCTAAAACCCTATAACCCTATAACCCTATAACCCTATAACCCTAAACCCTAAACCCTATAACCCTAACCTAAACCCTAAACCATATAACCCTATAACCCTAAACCCTAAACCCTATACCCTATACGGTATACCCTATACCCTATACCCTATAACCTAAACCCTAAACCCAAAAAGAAGTAGTAACCAGTCAATTGTTTACTATGTAGTTACCTGACAATTGTTTACCATTTAGTAACCTGACAATTGTTTACCATTTTCTAAAATGTAGTTTGTTTACCATGGCTTTTATTTCATTACACTATGGTGGGAAGATGCTTAATAGTGCACAAGGGGCGTATTACAGCAAAGATGCAACTCATTCATTAATGATTCCAGATGACATCTCACTTTTAGACCTGAAATCCATAGTTTACACACACACACACCGGTTACAACCCAGAAAGGTGGGACCTAGAATTGGCAACCCGATATTGCCATCCCTCCAGCGGAAAATTTATGGTTGCGAAACTGGTAGATGAGAGTACGTGGAGAGGCATGTTTGGTTATTTGAGGTCCGAAGGAAATTTTCTAATAGAAATATTTGCTAGAAGAGTTCCGGTAGAGCCGGGATTGGAAGTTCGGGCTCTGGATCAGCGGCACCACATTATACCCCACAACCAGAAACCTACAGACGTGACTCCACCTTACTCCTCAACGAACCTGACCCAGAACCCTACAACTACGTCACTCCACCAGCACCTCAACGAAGACACTCAATTGCATCGCCACCTAGACACAATCGAGGCAGACCAAGACACTTAGTTTCAACCCCACCTAGATCCGTAAATGCCACTCCTTTACCGTTACCTCCAGTATCACCTTACCCCAGACCTGCACCAGTAGACGATGCAAGCTGCCCGGACTTTGAAGATATTAATGAAATACCGGAGGACGATCTGGGGAGCGGGGATGAATTTGAGGGAGACATGTGGGGGGATTCAGATCACATGGAAGGTTGCGATGAAGACGGGCCTGTTGAAACAGCTGAAAGGCATACTGATGAGGGGGGCCGCTTAGTGGCCGGACTGATACGCACCCGTTCCCAGACCTCAATGATATTTTTGAGTTTAGAGAAGCAGATATTGGTTATTATGGGCAATGGATTGAGTACAAAGGTGAGCTTGCTGCACACCAATATTTTAAAAGTAAAGAAGACCTAACGAAGAAGATCAGAGAGCACCATATAAAAAAGAATCAGTAGTTCAGATCTTGGAAAAGTGACAGGGATCGGGTTACTCTGCTGTGCAAGGACAAGAATTGCCGTTACGAGCTTAGGGCAAAGCCGACGGGATGTGGAGACGCATGTGTTATAACTAAGCAAGACAGGCCTCACACATGTAGGACTGAGAGTACGAGGGATGACCACGAATGTCTGACGGCATCACTCATTGCTGATGTCATTGAGAAAGGAGCAATGGAATTACAAGACAAAGGACAGGTTCTGTCTAACCGGGTTTTGCAGAAAATCAGAAAACGTTGGGAGAAAGCTGGAGAAATGCGGTTGGTGCGTTACACGCAGGGCCAAGGTCAGTACCAAGTTTCATCCCCAAATGAGTACATTCCTTGCACCCGTAGCGACATGGGCAACATGGAACCCACTCACATGGAGTTCATGTATATTGTGACGCGCGGTCCCGACAGACAAATGGAATGCACTTGCAGAGGTATTGAATTAACTTCTATTCCGTGCGCTCATGTCTTAGCTGTTTGCCTTGACCGAAAATGGCAAGAGGACGACTTTGTTGCAGACTGGTATAAAACACCATATCTTGTGAGTACTTGGAATCATGTGTTCTCTCCAATTGGCAATATGGGAGACTGGCCTCCTAATCCTGGAGACAGAATCCTTCCGAGTAGTGGTTGGATTAGGAAGGGGAGGCGAAAACACACCCGTCGTGTAATGACGATGGATGAAATGGAAGGTAGACGAAGGGGGCATCAGGCTCGCCGTTCCACTTCCGATAGGCAACGAAGAGGTATGTAACATTCATCCAAAATTATTTTTCTTTTCAATTTATACCAACTTACTAAGTAATACATGCAAATGCAGAGGCAAGAAACGCAGCAAATGCGGCAGAAAATGAGCAAGTAATGGCGTCGGGAAGTGGGTCCGGAAGGTCACGGCGTAGCACAGCTACGAGCCGTTTAGATGCAACTGCTATGTATGCCGAAGCAATGGGAGAGGCGGTTGACATAGGAGGAGAGGCGGTTGGGGTGCAAGGGGAGCCATCTGTGATCCAACCGAGGAGGTCCACTACTAGACGCACAACAAGGGCATCTACAAGCCAAGCAGGGCCATCTACAAGCCAAGCAGCGCCATCTGGAACCCAAGCCGGGCCATCTACTGAGCAACCAGAGCCACCTGCTAGGCCATCTCGTAGGTCATCTTTCACAAGTGGTTTACTTCGGGGATTAAATTTTAGACGTAGTAGTAATAGGTGATTTATATGCATGTTGTAAAAATTGTGTGGTCTCTATTTGCAATTTGTGTGTACTTTATTATTTTGTACGAAACTTAGAAATGAAATATTTGACTCTAATAGAAATCAATTGAAACAAAAATAATGCGGTTTTAAAAAAAAAGAAGTACCAAGCCGGCCAGAAAATGGCCGACTTAGGGAGGGACCTAAGCCGGCCATTTTCTGGCCGGCTTGGGTATTTTTAGCGAAAGTTTGGAAATCTGGGCATAATTAATAATTTGTATTAAACTTTGGATATTAATAAAAATGTCGGAACTACCAAACATTACCAGACTAATATAGTTTAAAAGATTTAGACCCGAACCATTTATTCTGATAAGATCCTTAGAGTTCTGATTTATTTATGAAATTTTTGTTGTTTAATTGGATAGTGTTATTGAGCATTTGTATTGGTCATTATAAAATGAAATGTTAGTTTCTCATGCGGAGATTTCATTATGAATATGAATTTTCTTCGAATCCAATAATCTGAGTAGTAATCAGCACTGAGAAATAATTTATTACTCCTCACCCGTTTTCTCCTTGTGGGATTTACAGGTTTGTTAGACGAAAACAGAGAAACGCATTTGGATTATAATTGACAGCAAGACCACCTAAAGATATGAAATTATGAGTTATGTTATCTGACAAGGTGTAGAGAGTATTTCTTTAGCATCATCCACTAAAAATAATGGATGTTATTGGCAATGCATAAAAAAGATTCATGTCTTATGTTACGTATATTGAATGGTAAATAGACGCGGTAGGTTGTTGCACCTCCTGATCGGGGGTGTGACAGATATGGTTATACGTTTCAATTATCCGTATCTGAATAGTAGATATATATATATATATATATATATATATATATATCATATATTTTAATATATATTATGAAAAAATATTGTTATTCACCATTAAAATTAGATAAATATTATGAGTTTTGGTATTTTTTAATATTATTTTAATAAATATCCGATCTGATCCGTATCCGTATCCGTATCCGTATCTGTATTCGGCTGATATCTGATCGGTATCCATATCCGGAAAATTAAAAAGAGATATGGATATGATTTTACCACTATCCGCTTTGTATTCGCTCCGTTTTCACCCGTCCATTACACTTTTGGTACTCTAAACCTTCTTTTTATTTAACTAGACAATTTTTTTAAATTTTCTCCGAAAAAAAAAATATATTGAAAAAAACATTAGTTTTTAAATTGAAATAATTTCATAAGAAGTTATTTTGATTCATAAAGTGTAAAATGTGCATAATGTATTGACCATTAATGTGCCAGTTTTAAAATTATAAAGTATTTTCGATAGAATGTCAAAATTTTATTAAAATTATTCACTTATCAAAAGATCCTCACCCTTTACAAAATGGAAGATTTAACTACAAAGTTTATGTTAAATTCTTCTTTTTTCTATTATGCTAATATCAAAATTGTGTTATTGGTTTTGGCACATTAGAATTGGTACTACTGAACCAGGCTAAGGTCTTACTTATTAGGCATGAGCCCATTGGGCCATGATTTACCAAGCTTGGTACTTTGGTAATGCCATTAGGTTTGTCCTATGAAACTATTTTGATTTCTCGTTGAAGAAATTTGAATGAAATTTACAATTTTGCCTATAGGTATATATAGCCCAAACTTTTGCTGGTGCGTTAGCCCAATTTGTTCTCCGGTAGTTTTAACTTTTCTGATTCTCTCTTGTTAGAGAAGTTCAAGTTTCCTACCGCACTGCAATGCTCGTAAACACAGTGACAAATGAATAGTCCGGGTTCGGTTCGGCGAGGTCAAAAATCGTGATTCAGATATAATTCGGATATAATTTGGGAATGCTTCGGTACAACAAGGAAGCAAAAAAAAAAAAACCCTAACCCCCCCAAAAAAAAATCGCGTTTTTTCCGCATTTTTCTCGCGAATAATTCGTGATTCGCGTTTTATTCGCGAATAAAACGTATTATACGTTTGTTTGCACTTTATTCGGAGTTCGGTTCGAAAACGTCATAAAAACGAATAAAACGCAAATTATTCATTCGCATATTATGCTTGTAAAAGGGTCCGTATTCTTTACGTAATGTAAAATTTGAGTTTGAAATCGGAACCGTTTGATAAAAAATCAAAACTAATTCGGATCAATTTGTAAATTTCCGGGACCCTTTTAATATTCGTGTCAATTTGAAATGAACAATCAGATTATTTTCTACATTAACTCAAAATTTGAGTTACTACAGATGATACATTTTTAAGATTATGAATCATTTTTAAGGCCCGCAATCTCCCGAATCCATTTCGTATAAGGTAACATAAATTTTGAGTTTGGATCCGGACCATCTGATTTGCCTTGGCATAAATATTAAAGGAACTCATTGTATATTTTACTTCGGATCGAATTAGTTTGGATTCTGATTAAACACTCTGGATCCTGAATTTTTTTTATTAATATCCACCATTGAATAAAAAATAACAAAAATATCCATGGATTTTGGATATTTATAAAAATACCCGAATTGTTAGAAATTTTGGCGGTCCATTACTCTTCAGGACCGCCAGGATTTCTAGCTATTAAGGAATATTTTTTTTATTTTAAAAAATTGACGAGTAATTAAATAGTAAGTGAGTAGTAATTGAGACAACAAAGATTGGATGGTGTAGATGGTTATCATGCGTCCCAAACATAGAAAAGGTTTGAAATTATTTTCCTTTGGTAACCGTCAGCTTCAAAAGAAACTGATTGGTTATATAAATATAAAAATCTTGGTGGGTTAATCTTCTGAACATATTAACAAGTCGATATTCGAAAATAATTCGGAATTGTGCAGAGTCAATCTGTTACACAAATCACAACATCAAATAGTGCCATAAAAGATCAAGATATGTACTTATCTACACATAAAAATTGAGAGAGAAAAAGGAGTGTAAAGTTTGTCAAAACCCGAGTTTGTGAACTAGGACCTTTCGCAGAAATGAACTCTGCTAGGTTCTACTTTTCCGATCTCAACTATTTAAAATTTTTCATTCACGTATCTCGATAAAGAAATTTTTTTCATGTACGAATCTCAATAAATTTGATGGTTGAGATTAGAAAAGCAGGACTCTACTTTTTTATTAGAATAACAGCAGAGTCGTATCCCCTTTCCCATGCGATGCGCGCATGATAACCACCTACAACACTCAATCTTTGTTGTCTCAATTACTACTCACATACTATTCAATTACTCCTCAATTCTCTAAAAAAATATATATATTTCAAAACTGCCAAAATTTCTGGCAGTCTCGAAAAATAATGGACCGCCAGAACTTCGGATGGTTTGAATATTTTTATAAATATTTAAAAACCTGTATCAACTGTGAAGCTATGAGTCAACTGTTATTTTTTATTTAATGGTGAATTAGGGTTGCTAATGAACGAAAACCTTGTTCATGATCAGCCCATATCGAAATTGAAAGGAACGGACCATGTTCATGATCGGCTTGAAACTAAGTTCTTCATGCTCATGTTCAGCCCGTTTATTGTTGTTCAAAACTGAGCCCTGTTCGGACTTGAGCCCTGTTCGGAACAGGCCCGGTTCAGTGAACAGGGCTGAACTGTGGACAACCAATCGGGCTCTGATTTGGACAACTTATTAACAACTTTTCATATTAACTTAGTAAGGCCGAACAAGAAGCCTTAAATTAGAAAATGTGTACAGTATGAAAGGCACTATATTGCTGATACTTAATCTAAATTATGCTGCCACAACATGAAATTTTTCCAAAAAAATCCGAACTCCAATTCTGTGAACAACAAAGAGTTTAACTTATAATAAAATGGACATAACAAATACATGCCTTAATTATATCAAAATGCTTAATCAAGCGACAAAAATCATGTTATCTAAGTTGACCTAACATATTATATAACAGAAATATTAAAAATACAAAATTATCAGATCCAGCTGAAGCACCTCTCTCCTATGCCTAATCAAAACTCCAGTTCTAAAACGGGCTTCTAATTGAACATAACCAAACTTTGTTCAGGCCTTATTCAGATTTGATCCATCGATAAAAAATATATTGAACCTGAACTGAACATTGAGCCCGTTCGTATTACAACTCGTCCGAACTTTGTTCAGCGATTGTTCAGCCCGGTTTGTCCACGGACAAACATGTCCAATTAGCAGCCCTTAGCTGCCTGGTTTGTCCAGGTGAATATTAATAAAAAAAAAATTCAGCTCCGGATTCAAACTCAAATATTATGTTACCTAAGAGCTAAGAGGATATAGATACCCTCACAAAAAAAAGGGTTAAATCCTCTTGGGATTGTTGTCCGTACATACACCTTGTAGGACACCCTAATTCTATTTTATATATATTTTATAAAATAAGAGCTCCGATTAACTCAACAAATTTAGTGTTTTCTCAAATCGTTACGTCCATATAAACCCTTTGGTACATCAAGTCAAACAGGGCGGATTTAAATAGGCCCATAAAAATAAATAGGCCCATAAATAAATAGGCCTACCTCCTAAATTTAATTGTCTACCTCTAGATTTTGAAAAAAGAAAATTACTAACCCATGGTTTGTGGGCTATTACCTACCTTGTTAAGATAGATCAGGCTAGTGAAGTGACTTGATTTGAATAAAAGGAAAACTCAGGTGGCTTCAAATTATAATTCATTAACCAATTTATGACAGGGGTAGTCCAACTACAGAGAAATTTGTCAATTTTTTTTTATTAAGTAAAGTCTACAAGTTAAACCATCTAATTATTTAATATTCATTAAAAAAATTTAACCAGGTTTTAAATTTCTGACACGCGGGAGTATAATTTTTGTCACCTAAAAGTTGGTTCTCAATTTGTTCAAAAATATTATTTGGTTGAATAAAATGATTGTCAAGATCAGACTATGTAATGAATTAGAGTATGACTTTTTAAATAATTATCTAATTGTTTATATTGATAAAGAAATTGCAAAAAATATCAAGTCAGGTAATATAATTGATAATTTTGTTAAGATAAAAAATAAGCGGGTCGCACATCTCCTCAATTAATAACTTCTCCAATATTACTCTGGATAATATTTTTGATAAAATATTACTATGGATAATATATATTTGATTTGAAGTATTTAGCAAGAAATTGTATATTTACATAATTTCATGCATTATTAATATTGAACTCTTAATGACCACATGTCTTTTATTAAAATTAAGTTACCAAGAATACTAATATGTCTTTTAATCATTTGTTTTGATTATATGTTGAATCATTTATTTTGATTAAAGTAACTTATTCCATTAATATTTCTACTGGCCCTTCTCAACAACGAAATTTTTTTGCATTCATCCCTTGCTAAGTAACTTTTTATGGTGTCACACCCCCGATCTGGAGGTGTAACAACCTACCGCATCTATATTCCATAACAAAATATGTAACGTAATATATGGATCTTTTGTATGCATTGCCAATATCATTCATTATTTTTGCCACATTCCAAATAATTTACAAGAATTACCTGGCATTTTATAGTGGATGATGCTAGAGAAATTTATTTGCATCCTATTAGATAAAATAACCCAAAATCCCATATCTTTAGGTGGTCCTGCTGTCTATTATAACCCGGGAGCGTTTCTCTGACTTCGCATAATAAACCTGCAAATCCCACAAGGGGAAATAGGTGAGAAATAATAAATTATTTCTCAGTGCTGATTGCCACTCAGATTATTGGATTCGAAGGAAATCCATATTCTGAATGAAATATCCACACGAGAAACTAACAGTTCATTCTATAATGACAAATGCAAATGCAATAACAGTATCCAATTGAACAACAAAAATTTCATAAATAAATCAGAACTCTAAGGATCTTATCAGAATAAATGGTTTGGGTCTAAATGTTTTAAATCATAAAAGTCTGGTAACGTTTGGTTTCCTAACTTTACAATTTCTAGTTTGGTAACACTGACAGATACCATCCGACTTGCCGTGCAGACGCCATCCAACAACCCATGTCTGTTTTTTCACATAATATATATATATGTCGTGACAGGCTTATACTGTTATAATTATCCTGACAATTGGTTAATGAAAACAATATGAAATCAATATTATAATACTGTCATTATCGGAAAGAAAATCATTGATAAGACAGTTACCACAGTTCATTAGTCTTACAGTCACAACTCACATTTATTCAATATCCCCTACCCAACCAGTACTGGGTTCAGTTGGGGCCATTCACCATATGTACATAAGGGTCCTGGAGTAATATATTAATCATTTTTGTCCACTATATGGAGGTTCAAGGATTACATTATTCAATATTCAATCAATTCAATTACTGTGGTCTCAATCAATTATTTGTAATAAGAATCAACCAATCAATAAACAATATCAACATGATAGTCAACAGACTTACCTATAGTTCAGTTTCAATTGTATTGGGCTATGCATAGGATGCAACAGTTCAATCAATGCAGTCAATCAAATATTCAAACTGTACAACGAGTTACGATTTAATTTCTAGTCATGAATCTCAAACTAATTCAATAACTCCGCACCTGATATCGTAGGGCAACAGGTGAGGTCGCTAATAATCTTTTCTTCCTGATCATTCTTTCTCATAATTATGCCTATATCAGAATATTATATATTCTGATCAATATTTATAACAATTAAGTATAACAAAACAATTTACGTATTCTAATATTTAAATCTCAATTATATGTTTATTTAATAAACTTGTTCAATATTTCTGATAAAATACTCATTAGCATTTTATTTACATTTGAGGATCATACAATGCTCCGTAATATCATGTCATACATATAATAGATCATATTTATAATTTATTATCAATAACAGTACCCATTTAAATTAATGGCATCTTTTAATTAATAATTTTATCATTTCATTAATCCTTCCTAATTCAATTCAATTTCCATCCAATCAGTCTGAAAGTCCAACAATCCAGTCTATATGTTCAAACAATTAAGATCTAAATCCATTTATTATCAACCATAACACAATTGAGCTACATCTTTTTATATCTTTTACAATTTAACATTTTCTTAACTGGCATGAGTCAGGGCAGGCGGGAAGGCAGAATTCTTTTACTGGTACAAACATCCGATACCAGTAGTACAAACGGGGTAGAGCAGAAGCATGATTTCACCAATTTTTAATTCATAAGTTAGATTTTATGTTTTCTTTTAAAGTCAAGTTTTCCTTTGTGTTGTTTTGATTTTTTTACAACTCAGCACTCATGAGTTCAAATTGTAATTTTCCTGGTTACAAATCTTTTGTAACAATTCAATGAAATCAAATAAGGGCTTTTGACCCTTATTTTTCATCAAAAAAAAAAAAAAAATTTAACATTTTCTGAACCAAGGCACACATTTTCAATCAACAGACAATTCCGAAAGCCAAGCTCAAGCCACACTTTATTTTCCATTTTTCAGTTAAACCCCTTTGACAAATTATTATTACTAAAGCATGAACTTTTAGAAATTTTCTCTTATTTATTTATGTTCTTTATAAATCAATCCCTAGAAATTCAAAACAGGGAATTTAACCCAGTGGTACCGATCGGCACTAGGGTCAAACCACATCTTAATATCACAAAACAATAAAACAAAGATATGATGTTTAATCTTTCTTTATCGTAGAGTTATGCTTTCATTGCTCTAAGAAATCAACTTAATTAGCCATTAATAATGGACTTGAGCAAGAACCAAAAATAGAGAAGAAAGGAAATCAAATTACCACAATAATTGGATTATCGGCTTAGAGCCTTCCTTAAATTTTTCTTAGAGCCTTTCTTCTTCTTCTTTTCCTTAAGTTTGCACTTTTATACAACTAACCTTTAAATTTGCAAATTAGTCCCAAAATCATTTTAAAGAAAGAATATCATATTATCAAGTATTAGTTTTTATTATTTATTATATATTAACTAATTAATGTATAACTATCTCAACTGACAAATTGCTAGGCATTATAATCTCTTAAATCCTTCATTCAGATTTTGTGAAACTTAATATATTTCAAAGCTCTCAAACTATTATTTCGGTTAAATATAATTTCAAATGATTTGTTGGTTACACTTAAAATGAAATTAACATAAGTATCTTGTTCATCTTTTCATATAAATATTATTTGCTTGTTAAATATTACCTATTTTTATTGAAAAACACCTTTAAGTATTTCGTATATTATCTTCAATCATTAATTCTATTTACATATTTTGCATAGTGTTACATATGTGGTTCTAAACTTCCTTTTCCTTTTGAACGAATGTTACTAATATATATTAACATAATTAAATTTTGAAACATCTAAATCACATAAAAAATTTGGAAACAACTTAGCACACAACTGGTCCAGACCTCTTTCCAGACACCAATTAATTAAAGAGCCCATAGCCGCCCCAGGTTGCTAGTGTGAATTTGGCACAGTGCACCTGCCCAAACGGGACCATTACATTTGGATCTAAATCTGTTGCTATTCTTGTGCATGAACAGTAATTCTACTATTTCTCTTTTTCCGAATCCAACCATTGAATAGTTTCGAGATGCGTGAACAAAACAGTTCTCGAAAAAAATTGCTTCGAGATTCGTTTTCGAAAAAAATTAAATGGTTAGATTCGGAAAAGGAAAGATAGCAGGGTTACTATTCACGAAAAAAAATAGTAGCAGATTTGATTCCATTACATTTGCCCAAATAGGTCATGTGCAGTGCATGTAACACATAACAAGTGTTATTATTCCCTCATTACATGTCCGGTTTATGTATGACAAGTAGAATACTCTTAGCGGGACAAAATTAGTTCTGATACCTATTTGAAATGTAAGAGTTCTATTTTAATATTTGTGTTATGTATGTCTCTCATTTCACTATATATTTTCACAGTAGGCTATATTTAACAGTAGGCTATGTTTAACAACATGTTATATTTTCACAGTAGGCTATGTATGTCTCTCATTTCATTATAATTTAATTTTATCCTTTATTTGTGGCCTCTTCTTCGAAACTCTAACAATTTGTGCCGGATTAAAACCGGCGATTCATATACGTGGATCTGAATATGTAAGAATGTGTTTTAGAAAATTACCGTGTAAAGAGAAATGAGGAAGAGAACATCATTAGAGTTCATCTCCTTTACATCATGATTCAAAAATTACAAAAATTGTTGAATTTATATATGAAGTTTATCTTCTCCCCTTTCATTTTCCGAGTTTATGATTGCACAAATCTACTTCATCAACCTATTAGCTTCCAATTTCATACATGCTAATAATATCTCTTAAATTGTCTTCCACTTTCAACCTTCCTCTTTGGTACCACCAAAGAATATGTTTCTAGACACTTCATATTTTAAAAATATAAATACTGCTATTTTATCTCTTTTTTAAAAATAAAATAAAACATACTTAAGTTTAAAAATATATATAAAATTGTGTTACCCTTAAAAATTTTCTCCAAAATATACTTATATTTTTATTTTTTCTCAGAAATAATCATCAAATATACTTAATATTCAAAATAATTGCAAAATTATGTCTCACTCAAAATTTTTGCCCCACCACACCGCCCCTACAGACACATTAATTAAGAGATATTTGTTAGCTTGTTGCCAGGAAACCATATTTATCTCAATCAAGAGAAGGAAAGAAAAATAATTTTTCTGTATATGGAAACATGCTTTTTGCATTATGTTTGGGAAGCGAAGTTGGATAAAAATGTAGTTGTTAAATATATATATATATACACACACACTTCAGTTTTAATGTCTATTGTGATGTTTGAATGTGAAGGAAAATAAGATTAAAAATAAAAAAAGAGACAATGTTAAAGAAATGCTTATATTGGATTGTAAGGATGCATGATTTAGTAATAAATTGTAGTGAGTATCAACATTTGTGAATTAAAACTTTTTTAATTTAATGAACTAGTTGGTATTTGATACTATAAATTTTTATGCATTTTTTTATTTATATGGTTGTTGATGTAATTCTTTTTTACAATCATTTACAAACTACTACGAATATATATCAAATTGTTCGAGACAGGTGTTTGAATAATTAAATTTAAATGAACTTAATTTAAATTAATTATATTAATAAATAATAGAAGATTAAATAACGGTGTACTTTAATTCCAATAAAAATGATTATAATGGTGTAACTTTACTTCACCTGTAAAGTGATAACGCTAAATTATATATACATTTGATCTTGATTTTATCATAAAAACAACCTCAAATATCTTGTGTTTAGAATATAAAATGATTAAAATACACCTGGAATCAAGTTACTGCGGTTATTTGGCTTTTCAATGCAGGAAATGATGCAAATTGGTGAAAATACCTCTCAGTGCGGATCATTGACACGCACTGCGGATTGATTCAACCGCACTAGGGACTTAGCCGCATTTCCAACCTCTCAGCCCTGCGCAGGATTTTTCCCGAGCCTAATGCGGACGCACTGGGAGCCGCACTGAGATCCGCACTCAATACTTAGCCAATTTCAGGAACTTCAAAACACAGAGTCCAACCGCAGTGCGGGTCATCCATACGCAGCTCCACCCGCACTCATGTGAATTCGCAGAAAATCCAGGAAAGTTAAATAAGGAAATTTAGACCCAGTGCGGGTGAGACCACCCGCAGTGCGGATGGACATGACCCGCAGTCAGCCAGAATTTCTCAATTTCAACACGGATTCTATTTTTGGCACTCCAAGGACACGATTTAAGAAGACAAAAATAGACATACTTGCCAGGAAAGAAATGTAAAAAGAGCATCCACTAACTCCACCTTCTAGCCTCTAAATTGGGCATGATCTCTTGCTTTAAAAGGGGGGCTCATTTCCATTGAAGAAGGACAACATATCTCATTCTCTCTCTATATACACAAACTCTTAACCATAATTTCTGAAGGAGGTAAAGCTTTCAAGCAAGGAGAAGAAGGATTTCCTGAGCAAGATTCGGCAAGATAGAGGTTTTAGATTCAAAGGGTGTAATTATTCTTTATTCCATTTCCTTTTATCATTTGCCAAACTTTGTGATGTTTTCCTCCAAGAGGGAGTAGTTCTCTCTCTAGGGGTTTAGGTCAATATGCATGAACTTGTTTAATTCTATTTTATTCGATTGTTTGCTTTTATTATGATTGTTTTATCGGATTTGATTGTTAATTTCTGTGATTTAAATAATTTGTGTTAAATACATAATTAGTACTTGAATTGTAGCATCTCGTTTTGGTTTCAAAAGAACCAAAATTGACTAGGATCAATAGGATAGTACCAAATTATGAATGCAAATACCTTAGGTTTAGATTAAGATTCTAACCAATTTAATCTAAGCCGGAACTATAGAAATTAAGGTTAGGGATTTGGTGAAGAACCTAACCGTGAAGTCAAACCCTAATTAGGACATCTCAAATCGAATCGGATATTGGTGTCATGGACTTAATTGTGAAATACCAATATTTGAGGAGAGGAGAGACTAACAAGAGCTTATGGTCGAGGTAGCTAGGATGAAGGACTTAAACGTGAAGTCCGAATTACTTAGACACGTCATTAATTCATGAAAGTGACCCTTAATGACATATTAGGTTAGAAACCTCATCAAATCAAACATGAATTTAAGCAAATACCGAATAAATAGAGTTAACAAGGGATTGTAGACCAAAGACCCCTAGATTCTCTTAACCTTGAAAACAAACCGACTTGTCTTTCTTTTACTTTTACTTCTAATTGTTTAAAAACTCCTTCCTTCGGGTATTGAACCCAACCTTAGGATTTTTAGTACAAACCCCCCCAAATTTACTTTATTGCACTTTATTTTCTTTCTTTTCTGAAATTTATCATCTAAAGTTGAAAATTAAGTATTTATCTTACTCCTTGTGGTTCGATACCCGATAATATACTACACGGTAGGATTGTATACTTGCAATCTAAATCGAAAGTGTATTTGAGGATAAAGCTTTTTATATATACCATTTGGACGTATCAAGTTTTTGGCGCCGTTGCCGGGGAGTATAGTTTAAATACTGAATTTTTACTTTAGCGATTTATTTCAGATTTTCTTTTACTTTTTGAAAACTAATCTAAGTTCTTTTTCAGCGGTCCATGAGCGCGGGAAATACTCCTTTTCCGACGATTTTCGACGACGAAGAAGAACATCTAAGCATGGAACCACCAATCATAAATCCAGTCATCAACGAGGACGAGCAATCTGTCCATGAAGGACAAGGAAGCAATCCGAGCCGCGTACGAGGAATGACCCCACCTCGTAACGGTAACCACAACAACAATGGCCGAAACAATCAACACGGCCACCGCTTCGGCTTCATTCCTCATGGCCAAGAGCCCAGAGACATTAAGCCCTCTCTCATCCATCTACTTGGCCAAAGTCAATTCGGAGGAGCCCTCAACGAAGATCCACACGCCCACTTGGCAGTTTTCGAAGAACACTGCGGCACTTTTGCCCGAGAAGGAGACGAGCTAGACAACCTCAAACTCAAATGCTTCCACTTGTCCCTCCGAGACAACGCAAGAACGTGGCTAAGGACCGTCAACCGGGACAACATCAACACATGGGACGACATGGAGAGGCTATTTTTAGGAAAATATTTTCCTCCATCCAAGACCCAACATTTCCGGACGAAGATCACAACGTTCAAGCAAGCCGAGGGGGAGTCTCTAACCGAGGCATGGGACCGATGGGCGGAGCTCCAACGCTTGTGCCCTAACCATGGCCTTGACATGTGGTTGCTCTTTCAATTTTTCTATGGAGGTTGTACAATAGCCACTAAAACTCACTTAAATTCTGCTGCAGGTGGAAACATGTCCAAAATGGATCCCGAGCAAGCCATGCTAATGATTGAAGATATGGCGATCAACCAAAGGGAGTGGACAGCCGAGAGAGGTGGACGAGTCTCCAACACCCCGGGAATCATGAAAGTCGATGAAGTCACCGCCTTGAGAGCGCAAATGGAGGCCTTGCAACATCAAATGGCACAAATTCAAAACACAAAAGCCGTGACAAAGAAGGCTCCATGTGGCATATGTGGAGAGGCGACTCATATCACCGCCAATTGCCAAGTCCTTTTGGAAGGAGAAGACGTGGAACAAGTGAACGCCATGTTCTATAATCAAGGTGATAAGAGGAACGACCCGATCTACAATAAGGTTAGGCAAAATGACAATTTCAATTCCAATTCTTACAACCCTAACACAAGGTGGAACCATCCGAACTTCAAATGGAAGACCGAGAATGACAATTCCAACCAATACCGATCCAACCAAAACTCTTACCAAGGTCCCTCTCAACTCTCCAAGTTGGAAAAGATGATGGAAGAGTACATCGATTATCAAAGGAACACCAACATCGACTTCAACAAAAAGTTCGAGTTCTTAGAAACGAAGACAAAAATGCTAGAAACGCAAATAGCGCAACAAGCTTCTTCATCCTCTCGCCAACAAGGCACGCTTCCGGGCAAGCCGGACATCAACCCTAGGGAGCAAGCAAAAGCTATAACTTTGAGGAGCGGCACGGGATACGAAGGCCCCAAGATGCCCACCATTGAAGAGCAGCAACAACCACCCAAGGAGACACAACCTCCGCCTTCTCTCAATGCTGCTACACCGGCATCGAAAGAGTCTCAAGAACCGGGTAATTCTATCCCGGCCAAGGTAAAACCGACTGAAATTCCTAAGTATGTCCCGCCACATAGGTTTATACCTTTCCCTCAAAGGTTAGTAAAGCACAAACTTGACCAACAATATGCCAAATTCGTAGAACACCTCAAGAAATTGAACATTACCATCCCTTTTACCGAAGCAATTACTCACATGCCTTCTTACGCAAAATTTATGAAAGACATTCTATCAAACAAAAGATCGATTGAGGAAGTAGGCACGGTATCCCTTAATGAGGAGTGTAGCGCTCTTCTCTTAAACAAGCTACCTCCGAAATTAAAGGACCCCGGGAGTTTTGCAATTCCATGTACAATAGGTAATACCAAATTTGAGAGGTGCCTATGTGATTTAGGTGCAAGTGTGAGCCTTATGCCAAAGACCGTCTATCAAAGGCTAAATCTTGTTGACTTGAAACCCACAAGAATGTCATTACAACTAGCCGATAAGACGGTACGCTATCCCGAGGGGATTGCGGAAGACGTGATAGTTATGATAGGTAAGTTCTTTGTCCCGGTAGATTTTGTGGTAGTTGAAATGGAGGAGGATACTCATACTCCTCTCCTATTTGGACGGGACTTCCTAACCACGGCCGATGCAAACATTAATGTCAAAGAAGGAAAAATATCATTTGACATTGGAGGCGAGAAGGTAAATTTTCACATGTTTAATGCCATTAAATTTCCTTCAAATGATAATGATTCTATTTGTAGATTGGATGTATTAGATTCAATTTTAGCTACTCATGAGGAGGAAGAAATGGTGAATGCACAACTCGACTCAGATCTAGAAGAAACCAGGTCTGAAAAAGACCAAATTGATGAAATTTTTCCCGAGTGCGGATCATTCACCCGCACTGCGGATCAGCCCAGCCGCACTCAGCCTTCTGAAGCAGCAGACTCAAAAGACCGAGCCCAGTGCGTCCGCACTGAGTATCCACTGCGGATGGTTCACCCGCACTCGCCCAAATCTGAGCAAATCTTCACCATTTCGAGCGATTCCGGCGCACCAAAGGTCGAGCTCAAACCTCTGCCACCTACCCTTCGCTATGAATACTTAGGGGAAGACGAGACATACCCGGTGATTATCAATTCAAAGCTCAACCAAGAACAAACCGAGAAACTCCTACACGAGCTCAAGCTACATCGGAAGGCAATTGGTTACACAATCGATGATCTAACCGGAATCAGCCCGTCCCTTTGCATGCATAGAATTCTAATGGAGGATGATCACAAACCCACCGTTGAAGCTCAAAGAAGGCTCAATCCGAATCTAAAAGAAGTGGTGAAGAAAGAGATCCTCAAGCTACTTGATGCCGGCATCATCTACCCAATTTCCGATTCTAAGTGGGTAAGCCCGGTTCATGTAGTCCCAAAGAAGGGAGGCACAACAGTAGTGAAGGGTGAGGATGACAAGATGATATCCACAAGGGTGGTCACCGGATGGCGGATGTGCATCGACTACCGAAAACTCAACAATGCAACAAGAAAGGATCACTTTCCTCTACCATTCGTGGACCAAATGCTTGAGAGGCTAGCTAATCACTCACATTTTTGCTACCTTGATGGGTATAGCGGATTCTTTCAAATCCCTATTCACCCCGATGACCAAGAAAAAACGACCTTTACATGCCCTTATGGTACGTTCGCGTACCGTAGGATGCCGTTTGGTCTATGCAATGCCCCGGCCACATTTCAAAGAGCCATGATGGCTATTTTCTCCGATTTATTAGAAAATTCCGTGGAAGTTTTCATGGATGACTTTTCAGTTTTTGGTACTTCTTTTGATGATTGCTTAACTAATTTGATTAAAGTTTTAGAAAGATGTGAGCAGGTCAATTTGGTACTAAATTGGGAGAAGTGTCACTTTATGGTGCAAACGGGGGTGGTTCTAGGCCACGTGGTGTCATCCGAAGGCTTGGAAGTCGACAAAGCAAAGGTGGAGGTGATAGAGAAGTTGCCATATCCGACTTGTGTGAAGGATGTGCGGAGTTTTTTAGGCCATGCGGGGTTCTATCGACGGTTTATTAAGGATTTTTCAAAGATTTGCAAACCTCTTACAAATCTAACTATGAAAGATGCAGAATTTAATTTTGATAAACCTTGCATTGACGCTTTTGACAGGATAAAGAAGGCTCTAATCTCAGCCCCCATTCTTCGCCCACCGAATTGGGATGCGCCATTTGAGATTATGTGTGATGCAAGCGACTACGCCGTCGGAGCCGTACTAGGACAAAGGATCGACAACAAGCCACATGTGATCTATTATGCAAGCAAAGTCTTAGACGAGGCACAAATGAACTATACGACCACGGAAAAGGAGTTCTTAGCCGTCATATTTGCTATCAACAAGTTCCGGTCCTACTTGGTGGGATCCAAGGTGGTTGTATACTCCGATCATGCGGCTATCCGATATCTTCTCAACAAGAAAGATGCCAAACCACGTCTAATTCGGTGGATCCTCTTACTACAAGAATTTGACTTGGAAATCAAGGACAAGAAGGGAACCGAAAATTCAGTGGCGGATCATTTGTCTCGCATTACCAATGAACCAAAAGATAACGACATGCCGATTGATGACTCATTCGTAGACGAACAACTATATGCAGTCAACAAACACGAGGCGCCATGGTATGCGGATTTGGTCAACTACCTTACATGCGATATACTACCTCCCGATTTAACTTACCAACAACGGAAAAAATTCTTTTCTGATGCGAAAAAATATTTTTGGGATGAACCGTTGTTGTTTAAGTTGGGGGTAGATGGGATCCTTAGAAGATGTGTACCCCAAGAAGAAACCGAACAAATCCTAAGATGTTGTCATTCATCCGCCTATGGAGGACACGCTTCCACCGACAAAACCGCCGCCAAAGTTCTTCAAGCCGGGTTCTTTTGGCCCACGCTCTTCCAAGACGCAAGGGAATATGTGCTTAGGTGCGATAAATGCCAAAGGACCGGGAACATATCTAGAAGACATGAAATGCCCCTAAACGGAATACTAGAAGTTGAATTATTTGATGTTTGGGGTATCGATTTTATGGGTCCCTTTCCGAGTTCTTGTAACAACAAATACATACTTGTGGCAGTCGATTACGTGTCAAAATGGGTTGAAGCCATAGCTACACCAACAGCCGATTCCGCCGTGGTAAGAAAACTTTTTAAGCAAATTATATTTCCTAGGTTCGGAGTACCCCGAGTGGTGATAAGTGATGGCGGATCTCATTTCATCAACCGCCAATTTGACGCCCTACTACTCAAGTATGGAGTCAAGCACAAAGTGGCCACACCATATCATCCACAAACGAGCGGCCAAGTCGAGGTGTCCAACCGTGAGATAAAGAGCATCCTCCAAAAGGTGGTGAATATATCAAGGAAGGATTGGTCACTCAAACTAGACGAATCTCTTTGGGCATACCGGACCGCATTCAAAACACCCATAGGTATGACTCCTTTCAAACTTGTGTATGGAAAAGCATGTCATTTGCCGGTCGAGCTTGAGCATAAGGCTTATTGGGCAATAAAGGCTCTAAACTTCGACATGAGGGCAGCCGGTGAAAAGAGAATCCTTAAGTTACACGAATTGGAGGAATTGCGACTCAATGCGTATGAAAATGCCAAATTGTACAAAGAAAAGACAAAAAGATGGCATGACAAACATATCATGAGGCGCGATTTTCAAGAAGGAGACACGGTTCTATTGTACAACTCAAGACTCCGACTTTTTCCCGGAAAGTTGAGATCACGATGGACCGGGCCATACAAGGTAAAGAAGGTGTTCAACCATGGCGCAATTGAGATTGAGGGCAATAAAAGTGGAGCATTTAAGGTAAATGGACATCGTCTCAAACATTTTAATTTTGCAAGTCCCATAGGCGAGAAGGAAAGCTTTCGCCTAGATGATCCACAATCTCAATAGTGAGCACGAATCATGTCGAGCTCACGACGTAAAATTGAGCGCTTCTTGGGAGGCAACCCAAGGTTTTTGTTGTTTTTCTTTACTTTCTGCAATTTACTTTACTTAGTTTAATTTTAAACTTTCCAAATTTACAATTAACTAACCTTGGGAGACATTTCCAATGAAAACTATTGACAAACTACCCCCAGTGCGGATGACAAGCAACCGCACTACGGATCCATGAGCCGCACCCAAGGTAAGTTTTTAACAACTGTCAAATTTCACCAAGTGCGGATGACAAGCACCCGTACTGCGGATCACTAAGCCGCACCGAAGGTAAGTTTTTAAATTTTTTCGAGATTCTGTTTTTTTTTTCGGTGCGGATGAAAGGAGCCGCACTGCGGGTGGGTGCATCCGCACCAGGGGTTCTCTTTAAACCGACCCCTCACCATTTCTTCGCGCCCTTTCGTATCTCAACTCAAAAACTCGATTTTCTCTCTTCCAAACCCGAAAAACCTTCTCCTAAAACCTATTTCTCCTTCTCCTCTCCCTTCTCCACTCTCCACATTTCTTCTTCCCATCTTTACTCCTCCAAAACCGAAGAACTCCTCCTCTCAAGCCGTTCAAAGCACCGCTTCTCCAAAAACTCGAATTTCTTCGTATTATCTCGAAATTTTTGCGATCTACAACGAGGTTTGATCTCTCCTTACTCTAAATTTCATTTATTTGTAGTTAGATCTGTAAAAATGTACAAAAAATCGACCAAATCGCCCAAAATTTTTGAAAACGGTTAAAATCCCATGTCAGTGCGGATGGGTCCACCCGCACTCATTCCAGTGCGTCCGCACTCTGTCTGGCAAAACCCCGAAACCAGCCAGGAAGCCAGTGCGGGTGATAGCACACGCAGTGCGAATGAACGGCACCCGCACTGAGCAGTCGGTCAAAACCCTAAAAGTCATTGGACCAGTGCGTCTGAGAACACACGCAGTGCGGATGAAAGGTACCCGCACTGAGCCCAAAATACATCCAAATCTGCCTAATTTTTAACTCTTTCAAATTTTAAATTGCAGATAAGATGGCACCAAGGGGAGCTAAGCGTATCCGGACCAACAAGGGCAAAGGTCAATCAAGCAACCCTTCCCTTCCATATCCACCTGCCGAGCCGTTGAATGATAACCAACAATTCCGCAAGAACGCGCTCGAGACCCATAGAAGTCTCCAACCATCTCGGTGGATCTGCCGTTACACTCTCGGGCAGTTGGGCATCACCGAAACAGTGCAGATGCTCACCGAACGCTTAGGATTGTGGGACTTCCTATGTGACGAGGTCGACACTTATCGAGCCATCACCATCGAGTTCCTCTCTTCATATGAGTTTGATCGGGCTTCAAGAACCATGAGCTTTAACCTTGGAGGGTACCATGTGTCGATGCACACCACCCAACTATTGGAGGCATTCGACCTAAGCCAGGATAATGTGGAGCAGATGCGAGCCACCCTCGGGTTCTTCCCCGATATGAATGAGCACCAATTCCGCCTCCTAGCAATGCATGATGTCCTCAGTGATCAACGGGTCAAGAACATCTCTCATCCGGCAATTCGTTATCTCCAAAGGGTACTTTCTCACACTCTCTATGCCCGAGGGGAGACCGTATCGGTCTTCAACGAAGGAGATATGACCTATATTTGCAGTATGCTTCGGCGAAACAATGGGGAGATGGAGTATATGCCACACATCACCTACAACCTTGCCAAGCACATAAAAACAGTGGCCAACAACATACAACCGGGCGGTGTTGTTCGCATTGGAGGAATAATCACCAAAATTGCTCGAGCACTACACATACCAACCGGAGATGATGTGGTGGAAGGTTACACTCGTGTGGACCTTGATGGATTGGTGAGGGCGAGGCTTATTCGATACGATGATACCCAAGAGGCATGGATAAACTTGGGAGTGAACAATATCCGGCACCGTTTGCCTCTCCAAACTGACCTCGACCCAATGAACTATAACACATGGAAGATAGTGGATCCTCCACTTGAGCCACAAGAGCCACCACCACCACCTCCACCAGGCGTTCAAGCAATGCATCCCGATGCTGCTGCACAAGGAGGTATAACAATGCAGCAAATGTGGGAATTTATGCAATCCATGAACCTCAACATAAACAACCGCATGGATGCTTTCGATCGGCGTATAGATGAGGTGGAGACCCATGCCGCAGCAGCCCATTACTATGCCCACCGAGGTTTCATGAACAACAATCCTAACTACGAAGATAACCCACCAACACCGCCGCACCAACGAAGGGCTGCTCAAAGGATGGAGGCACAGTTAGCAAGGCAACGCGAAGCAGCAGCTGCAGCTCAAGCCGCACAAGAAGCCGAGGCCGCAGATCAAGACGATGATCAAGGTGAGAATGACGAGGAAGAAGGGGAGGAATCTGACAGGGATGAGGAGTGATCCCGCACCGCACAGCACCACCACCTTTAGCTTAGTCGAGTATATCATGTTTCTTCTCTCTTATTTAGTTTATTTTCAGCACTGAGGACACTGCTTTATTTAAGCTTGGGGGATGGGAAGAAATTGTATCTGCATGCATGTTTATTTTTCAGTATTTTTTCGAACTTTTTAGGAGTTATAACCTTGATTTTTACTTGACCATGAATAGGGTTAGTAATTTTGAACTTAAATGCTTGAGATTGCAAACTTGTCAAGATGTTTTACGAGGTTATGAAAAATAGAGTCTTGCATAATTGGACTTAGTTGTCTAAGAATGCATAAAGTATAAAATCACGTTTAATTTTTGTGTTAAAAGTTGGCAAAAATAAAAGTTTTGACAAAATTTGAGTGATTTTCAAAAAATTAGATATTTTAATGCGAATTTTAACAAGTTTTTAGAAATACCCTTGGAATAGTTTGAAATAACCACATAATTTGGCGAAAAACTTTGTGGAAATAAAGGATTACGAATTTGAAACATTAGGAGTTTAAATTTATTAAGGAAGCAATTTAGATGTGATATGAATAAAGACCCTTGGATATGTGTATTTTTGCGAAAATTGTTCAAAACATTTAAAATTGAAAATTTGCGACTCCTCTTACCTATGATACGGCGACATGACGTACTTATGGTTATGAGTCATTGGCACTCCTGCTCCACTAGTCTCCCGATAAAATTGACATTCGTGTTGGTGGAAGGGTTAGGCAATGAGCATGCAAAGCACCCTTGAATTAGAACGGTTGGGTACAGTTAACTACTTGTAACTAACCGGTGTTTAAATGAGGATTGGGAAAATAATGCCATGAAATAAAAGAAAAATAGAAAAATCAAAATAAGCAACAAGAACAACAAAAATGTGAATTTTGCAATATGCCAAGCTTAGGGAAATTTTTTCTTCACAAATAAAAATGCATGTCTTTTAGTAAATTTGGATGAATAAAGTTTGCAAATTCTAAACCTTTAAGGAAATGAAAGTTAGAGTAATCGAATTGTGGGGTGAAGTATGATTTACCAAGGGTTGAACTTTAAATTTGTAGAAATTTACATTGAGATTTTAATTTCAGCAAGATCATACAAAATTTTTCAAATTCTTGAAGGAAAATATGCTAGATATAGGGTTAAAATTAAAAGATCGAATTATAGTCCAAGTTAGATATTGCTTGGGGACAAGCAAGGTTCAAGCTTGGGGGATTTTGATAACGCTAAATTATATATACATTTGATCTTGATTTTATCATAAAAACAACCTCAAATATCTTGTGTTTAGAATATAAAATGATTAAAATACACCTGGAATCAAGTTACTGCGGTTATTTGGCTTTTCAATGCAGGAAATGATGCAAATTGGTGAAAATACCTCTCAGTGCGGATCATTGACACGCACTGCGGATTGATTCAACCGCACTAGGGACTTAGCCGCATTTCCAACCTCTCAGCCCTGCGCAGGATTTTTCCCGAGCCTAATGCGGACGCACTGGGAGCCGCACTGAGATCCGCACTCAATACTTAGCCAATTTCAGGAACTTCAAAACACAGAGTCCAACCGCAGTGCGGGTCATCCATACGCAGCTCCACCCGCACTCATGTGAATTCGCAGAAAATCCAGGAAAGTTAAATAAGGAAATTTAGACCCAGTGCGGGTGAGACCACCCGCAGTGCGGATGGACATGACCCGCAGTCAGCCAGAATTTCTCAATTTCAACACGGATTCTATTTTTGGCACTCCAAGGACACGATTTAAGAAGACAAAAATAGACATACTTGCCAGGAAAGAAATGTAAAAAGAGCATCCACTAACTCCACCTTCTAGCCTCTAAATTGGGCATGATCTCTTGCTTTAAAAGGGGGGCTCATTTCCATTGAAGAAGGACAACATATCTCATTCTCTCTCTATATACACAAACTCTTAACCATAATTTCTGAAGGA